>CM073553.1:9682844-10932844 GCA_037074615.1 Leucaena leucocephala
ACGCGCTATCTCAGAGTATCTCGGTGGGCGTTTGACTCATTTGCATCGTGTGCTTGATGTTTTGAGAGAGGGAAAGCTGCTTGCAGTGATGGAAGTTGGGACTTTTGCACGGATAGAGGTGTTCTGTCCTGGTTCTGTGCTGCGCGATAGGGGCACAGGGGTTGGGGAGGAAAAGGAAAGAGCTACGAGAGAATGGCCAGCACCCAAAAGCATAACTGAGGAAGGAGTTTTCACGGCTCGGGTAGCTCTTACGGGCGCTTTGCGAATGATTTCAGCACACTTGCCGCGCCACTCACTGAGGTCCTTCAAAGACGTGTTGCTTTGAAGTGGGGTCAAGCACACTATGAAGGATCCGATGAACTTCAAGATAAACCGTGCTCTGCACCTGTTTTAGTTTTGCCTTGCTTAAGTGAGCCTTTTGAAATTGAATATGAGGCATCTGGAGTTGGAATATGAGCTGCTTTAATGCAGGAGGCAAAAGCCAACTGCCCCGCTCTGTGGGAAAGCTAAGTGTGGCGGCTGTCAAATGGCCAACGCACGACAGAGAGCTCTATAAACTCAAAAGAGCATTGGGGGGAATTGGCAACACTACCTCTGGCCCGAGCAATTTGTGATCCACGCTCATCATTATAATTTGACGGTGTCCAGATTTCGAATCAATCGACTTTAGAGAACGCAACGGAACCGTGCAATTCATCAAGCATATCATCTAATCTAGGGATGGGATGGCGACACATTTGTACCACTGGCTCCGAAGGAGGCGCATGAGGATCGGCCCAAGATGACGGGAGAGGGGGGGGAAAGTTGGAGTGATCTGAAAGATGAGAGAGGGGCCGGAAAGAAACGCGGCCGAAAAGGAGGGAAGGTTGGGAGCTCAGGGACAGAGATGCCGGAAAAGAATGCAGTGGGAAAGGAAAGGAAGGAGATGAGCTTTTGTGCAGAAGAAAGTGAAGCGAGGAGTGCTTTGCCCGCTGAACTCCAATCGGTTCTCCTTGCCTACGGGGGATCCTCCTCGAACGCTAACGGCACTGACTCTTCCTTTCCAGGTGCGTTTGGCTCTTTATCGCGGGAACTCGGAGACGTATTTCCTGAAGAAATTCCACCCGGCTTGCCACCCGTTAGAGGAATGGAAGATCCACCTGTTTCCATTCCAGTAGCGACGGTTCCTAATAGGTCAGCCTATAGCAGTGATCCAGAAGGAACGAAGGGGCTTCCGAGGGAAGCGGAAGAGCTCGTGGCAAAGGGACGCGCTAGGGAAAGTTCAAGTCCTTTTTCCGTTCCAGCGCTTTTGGTTCCAAAGAAAGGTGTAGCGTGGAGGGTGCGCATGGATTGGAGGGCTGCGAACAAGATCGCGGTAAAGTATCGCCTGGCCGTTCCCAGATTAGGCGGTGCGCCTGACGAGTTGCATGGTTCCATCGTCGTTTCTAGAATTGACTTGAAATCTGGACGCCATCAGATTAGCGTGAGGGAGGGGGATGAGTGGAAAGCTTCTTGCGAAACAACACATGGCTTGTGCGCGTGGTTAGTCTTGCCATGTGGACTAACCGATGCACCTGGCACTTTCGTGGGGTTAATGAATCATGTTTTGCGTGCTTCCGTCGGGAAGTTTGTGGTGGCCTATTATGGTGACATTACGATCTACAGCAAGAATCTCGGTGGGCGTTTGACTCATTTGCATCGTGTGCTTGATGTTTTGAGAGAGGGAAAGCTGCTTGCAGTGATGGAAGTTGGGACTTTTGCACGGATAGAGGTGTTCTGTCCTGGTTCTGTGCTGCGCGATAGGGGCACAGGGGTTGGGGAGGAAAGGAAAGAGCTACGAGAGAATGGCCAGCACCCAAAAGCATAACTGAGGAAGGAGTTTTCACGGCTCGGGTAGCTCTTACGGGCGCTTTGCGAATGATTTCAGCACACTTGCCGCGCCACTCACTGAGGTCCTTCAAAGACGTGTTGCTTTGAAGTGGGGTCAAGCACACTATGAAGGATCCGATGAACTTCAAGATAAACCGTGCTCTGCACCTGTTTTAGTTTTGCCTTGCTTAAGTGAGCCTTTTGAAATTGAATATGAGGCATCTGGAGTTGGAATATGAGCTGCTTTAATGCAGGAGGCAAAAGCCAACTGCCCCGCTCTGTGGGAAAGCTAAGTGTGGCGGCTGTCAAATGGCCAACGCACGACAGAGAGCTCTATAAACTCAAAAGAGCATTGGGGGAATTGGCAACACTACCTCTGGCCCGAGCAATTTGTGATCCACGCTCATCATTATAATTTGACGGTGTCCAGATTTCGAATCAATCGACTTTAGAGAACGCAACGGAACCGTGCAATTCATCAAGCATATCATCTAATCTAGGGATGGGATGGCGACACATTTGTACCACTGGCTCCGAAGGAGGCGCATGAGGATCGGCCCAAGATGACGGGGAGAGGGGGGGGAAAGTTGGAGTGATCTGAAAGATGAGAGAGGGGCCGGAAAGAAACGCGGCCGAAAAGGAGGGGAAGGTTGGGAGCTCAGGGACAGAGATGCCGGAAAAGAATGCAGTGGGAAAGGAAAGGAAGGAGATGAGCTTTTGTGCAGAAGAAAGTGAAGCGAGGAGTGCTTTGCCCGCTGAACTCCAATCGGTTCTCCTTGCCTACGGGGGATCCTCCTCGAACGCTAACGGCACTGACTCTTCCTTTCCAGGTGCGTTTGGCTCTTTATCGCGGGAACTCGGAGACGTATTTCCTGAAGAAATTCCACCCGGCTTGCCACCCGTTAGAGGAATGGAAGATCCACCTGTTTCCATTCCAGTAGCGACGGTTCCTAATAGGTCAGCCTATAGCAGTGATCCAGAAGGAACGAAGGGGCTTCCGAGGGAAGCGGAAGAGCTCGTGGCAAAGGGACGCGCTAGGGAAAGTTCAAGTCCTTTTTCCGTTCCAGCGCTTTTGGTTCCAAAGAAAGGTGTAGCGTGGAGGGTGCGCATGGATTGGAGGGCTGCGAACAAGATCGCGGTAAAGTATCGCCTGGCCGTTCCCAGATTAGGCGGTGCGCCTGACGAGTTGCATGGTTCCATCGTCGTTTCTAGAATTGACTTGAAATCTGGACGCCATCAGATTAGCGTGAGGGAGGGGGATGAGTGGAAAGCTTCTTGCGAAACAACACATGGCTTGTGCGCGTGGTTAGTCTTGCCATGTGGACTAACCGATGCACCTGGCACTTTCGTGGGGTTAATGAATCATGTTTTGCGTGCTTCCGTCGGGAAGTTTGTGGTGGCCTATTATGGTGACATTACGATCTACAGCAAGAATCTCGGTGGGCGTTTGACTCATTTGCATCGTGTGCTTGATGTTTTGAGAGAGGGAAAGCTGCTTGCAGTGATGGAAGTTGGGACTTTTGCACGGATAGAGGTGTTCTGTCCTGGTTCTGTGCTGCGCGATAGGGGCACAGGGGTTGGGGAGGAAAGGAAAGAGCTACGAGAGAATGGCCAGCACCCAAAAGCATAACTGAGGAAGGAGTTTTCACGGCTCGGGTAGCTCTTACGGGCGCTTTGCGAATGATTTCAGCACACTTGCCGCGCCACTCACTGAGGTCCTTCAAAGACGTGTTGCTTTGAAGTGGGGTCAAGCACACTATGAAGGATCCGATGAACTTCAAGATAAACCGTGCTCTGCACCTGTTTTAGTTTTGCCTTGCTTAAGTGAGCCTTTTGAAATTGAATATGAGGCATCTGGAGTTGGAATATGAGCTGCTTTAATGCAGGAGGCAAAAGCCAACTGCCCCGCTCTGTGGGAAAGCTAAGTGTGGCGGCTGTCAAATGGCCAACGCACGACAGAGAGCTCTATAAACTCAAAAGAGCATTGGGGGGAATTGGCAACACTACCTCTGGCCCGAGCAATTTGTGATCCACGCTCATCATTATAATTTGACGGTGTCCAGATTTCGAATCAATCGACTTTAGAGAACGCAACGGAACCGTGCAATTCATCAAGCATATCATCTAATCTAGGGATGGGATGGCGACACATTTGTACCACTGGCTCCGAAGGAGGCGCATGAGGATCGGCCCAAGATGACGGGAGAGGGGGGGGAAAGTTGGAGTGATCTGAAAGATGAGAGAGGGGCCGGAAAGAAACGCGGCCGAAAAGGAGGGGAAGGTTGGGAGCTCAGGGACAGAGATGCCGGAAAAGAATGCAGTGGGAAAGGAAAGGAAGGAGATGAGCTTTTGTGCAGAAGAAAGTGAAGCGAGGAGTGCTTTGCCCGCTGAACTCCAATCGGTTCTCCTTGCCTACGGGGGATCCTCCTCGAACGCTAACGGCACTGACTCTTCCTTTCCAGGTGCGTTTGGCTCTTTATCGCGGGGAACTCGGAGACGTATTTCCTGAAGAAATTCCACCCGGCTTGCCACCCGTTAGAGGAATGGAAGATCCACCTGTTTCCATTCCAGTAGCGACGGTTCCTAATAGGTCAGCCTATAGCAGTGATCCAGAAGGAACGAAGGGGCTTCCGAGGGAAGCGGAAGAGCTCGTGGCAAAGGGACGCGCTAGGGAAAGTTCAAGTCCTTTTTCCGTTCCAGCGCTTTTGGTTCCAAAGAAAGGTGTAGCGTGGAGGGTGCGCATGGATTGGAGGGCTGCGAACAAGATCGCGGTAAAGTATCGCCTGGCCGTTCCCAGATTAGGCGGTGCGCCTGACGAGTTGCATGGTTCCATCGTCGTTTCTAGAATTGACTTGAAATCTGGACGCCATCAGATTAGCGTGAGGGAGGGGGATGAGTGGAAAGCTTCTTGCGAAACAACACATGGCTTGTGCGCGTGGTTAGTCTTGCCATGTGGACTAACCGATGCACCTGGCACTTTCGTGGGGTTAATGAATTCATGTTTTGCGTGCTTCCGTCGGGAAGTTTGTGGTGGCCTATTATGGTGACATTACGATCTACAGCAAGAATCTCGGTGGGCGTTTGACTCATTTGCATCGTGTGCTTGATGTTTTGAGAGAGGGAAAGCTGCTTGCAGTGATGGAAGTTGGGACTTTTGCACGGATAGAGGTGTTCTGTCCTGGTTCTGTGCTGCGCGATAGGGGCACAGGGGTTGGGGAGGAAAAGGAAAGAGCTACGAGAGAATGGCCAGCACCCAAAAGCATAACTGAGGAAGGAGTTTTCACGGCTCGGGTAGCTCTTACGGGCGCTTTGCGAATGATTTCAGCACACTTGCCGCGCCACTCACTGAGGTCCTTCAAAGACGTGTTGCTTTGAAGTGGGGTCAAGCACACTATGAAGGATCCGATGAACTTCAAGATAAACCGTGCTCTGCACCTGTTTTAGTTTTGCCTTGCTTAAGTGAGCCTTTTGAAATTGAATATGAGGCATCTGGAGTTGGAATATGAGCTGCTTTAATGCAGGAGGCAAAAGCCAACTGCCCCGCTCTGTGGGAAAGCTAAGTGTGGCGGCTGTCAAATGGCCAACGCACGACAGAGAGCTCTATAAACTCAAAAGAGCATTGGGGGGAATTGGCAACACTACCTCTGGCCCGAGCAATTTGTGATCCACGCTCATCATTATAATTTGACGGTGTCCAGATTTCGAATCAATCGACTTTAGAGAACGCAACGGAACCGTGCAATTCATCAAGCATATCATCTAATCTAGGGATGGGATGGCGACACATTTGTACCACTGGCTCCGAAGGAGGCGCATGAGGATCGGCCCAAGATGACGGGAGAGGGGGGGGAAAGTTGGAGTGATCTGAAAGATGAGAGAGGGGCCGGAAAGAAACGCGGCCGAAAAGGAGGGGAAGGTTGGGAGCTCAGGGACAGAGATGCCGGAAAAGAATGCAGTGGGAAAGGAAAGGAAGGAGATGAGCTTTTGTGCAGAAGAAAGTGAAGCGAGGAGTGCTTTGCCCGCTGAACTCCAATCGGTTCTCCTTGCCTACGGGGGATCCTCCTCGAACGCTAACGGCACTGACTCTTCCTTTCCAGGTGCGTTGGCTCTTTATCGCGGGAACTCGGAGACGTATTTCCTGAAGAAATTCCACCCGGCTTGCCACCCGTTAGAGGAATGGAAGATCCACCTGTTTCCATTCCAGTAGCGACGGTTCCTAATAGGTCAGCCTATAGCAGTGATCCAGAAGGAACGAAGGGGCTTCCGAGGGAAGCGGAAGAGCTCGTGGCAAAGGGACGCGCTAGGGAAAGTTCAAGTCCTTTTTCCGTTCCAGCGCTTTTGGTTCCAAAGAAAGGTGTAGCGTGGAGGGTGCGCATGGATTGGAGGGCTGCGAACAAGATCGCGGTAAAGTATCGCCTGGCCGTTCCCAGATTAGGCGGTGCGCCTGACGAGTTGCATGGTTCCATCGTCGTTTCTAGAATTGACTTGAAATCTGGACGCCATCAGATTAGCGTGAGGGAGGGGGATGAGTGGAAAGCTTCTTGCGAAACAACACATGGCTTGTGCGCGTGGTTAGTCTTGCCATGTGGACTAACCGATGCACCTGGCACTTTCGTGGGGTTAATGAATCATGTTTTGCGTGCTTTCCGTCGGGAAGTTTGTGGTGGCCTATTATGGTGACATTACGATCTACAGCAAGAATCTCGGTGGGCGTTTGACTCATTTGCATCGTGTGCTTGATGTTTTGAGAGAGGGAAAGCTGCTTGCAGTGATGGAAGTTGGGGACTTTTGCACGGATAGAGGTGTTCTGTCCTGGTTCTGTGCTGCGCGATAGGGGCACAGGGGTTGGGGAGGAAAAGGAAAGAGCTACGAGAGAATGGCCAGCACCCAAAAGCATAACTGAGGAAGGAGTTTTCACGGCTCGGGTAGCTCTTACGGGCGCTTTGCGAATGATTTCAGCACACTTGCCGCGCCACTCACTGAGGTCCTTCAAAGACGTGTTGCTTTGAAGTGGGGTCAAGCACACTATGAAGGATCCGATGAACTTCAAGATAAACCGTGCTCTGCACCTGTTTTAGTTTTGCCTTGCTTAAGTGAGCCTTTTGAAATTGAATATGAGGCATCTGGAGTTGGAATATGAGCTGCTTTAATGCAGGAGGCAAAAGCCAACTGCCCCGCTCTGTGGGAAAGCTAAGTGTGGCGGCTGTCAAATGGCCAACGCACGACAGAGAGCTCTATAAACTCAAAAGAGCATTGGGGGGAATTGGCAACACTACCTCTGGCCCGAGCAATTTGTGATCCACGCTCATCATTATAATTTGACGGTGTCCAGATTTCGAATCAATCGACTTTAGAGAACGCAACGGAACCGTGCAATTCATCAAGCATATCATCTAATCTAGGGATGGGATGGCGACACATTTGTACCACTGGCTCCGAAGGAGGCGCATGAGGATCGGCCCAAGATGACGGGAGAGGGGGGGGGGAAAGTTGGAGTGATCTGAAAGATGAGAGAGGGGCCGGAAAGAAACGCGGCCGAAAAGGAGGGGAAGGTTGGGAGCTCAGGGACAGAGATGCCGGAAAAGAATGCAGTGGGAAAGGAAAGGAAGGAGATGAGCTTTTGTGCAGAAGAAAGTGAAGCGAGGAGTGCTTTGCCCGCTGAACTCCAATCGGTTCTCCTTGCCTACGGGGGATCCTCCTCGAACGCTAACGGCACTGACTCTTCCTTTCCAGGTGCGTTTGGCTCTTTATCGCGGGAACTCGGAGACGTATTTCCTGAAGAAATTCCACCCGGCTTGCCACCCGTTAGAGGAATGGAAGATCCACCTGTTTCCATTCCAGTAGCGACGGTTCCTAATAGGTCAGCCTATAGCAGTGATCCAGAAGGAACGAAGGGGCTTCCGAGGGAAGCGGAAGAGCTCGTGGCAAAGGGACGCGCTAGGGAAAGTTCAAGTCCTTTTTCCGTTCCAGCGCTTTTGGTTCCAAAGAAAGGTGTAGCGTGGAGGGTGCGCATGGATTGGAGGGCTGCGAACAAGATCGCGGTAAAGTATCGCCTGGCCGTTCCCAGATTAGGCGGTGCGCCTGACGAGTTGCATGGTTCCATCGTCGTTTCTAGAATTGACTTGAAATCTGGACGCCATCAGATTAGCGTGAGGGAGGGGGATGAGTGGAAAGCTTCTTGCGAAACAACACATGGCTTGTGCGCGTGGTTAGTCTTGCCATGTGGACTAACCGATGCACCTGGCACTTTCGTGGGGTTAATGAATCATGTTTTGCGTGCTTCCGTCGGGAAGTTTGTGGTGGCCTATTATGGTGACATTACGATCTACAGCAAGAATCTCGGTGGGCGTTTGACTCATTTGCATCGTGTGCTTGATGTTTTGAGAGAGGGAAAGCTGCTTGCAGTGATGGAAGTTGGGACTTTTGCACGGATAGAGGTGTTCTGTCCTGGTTCTGTGCTGCGCGATAGGGGCACAGGGGTTGGGGAGGAAAAGGAAAGAGCTACGAGAGAATGGCCAGCACCCAAAAGCATAACTGAGGAAGGAGTTTTCACGGCTCGGGTAGCTCTTACGGGCGCTTTGCGAATGATTTCAGCACACTTGCCGCGCCACTCACTGAGGTCCTTCAAAGACGTGTTGCTTTGAAGTGGGGTCAAGCACACTATGAAGGATCCGATGAACTTCAAGATAAACCGTGCTCTGCACCTGTTTTAGTTTTGCCTTGCTTAAGTGAGCCTTTTGAAATTGAATATGAGGCATCTGGAGTTGGAATATGAGCTGCTTTAATGCAGGAGGCAAAAGCCAACTGCCCCGCTCTGTGGGAAAGCTAAGTGTGGCGGCTGTCAAATGGCCAACGCACGACAGAGAGCTCTATAAACTCAAAAGAGCATTGGGGGGAATTGGCAACACTACCTCTGGCCCGAGCAATTTGTGATCCACGCTCATCATTATAATTTGACGGTGTCCAGATTTCGAATCAATCGACTTTAGAGAACGCAACGGAACCGTGCAATTCATCAAGCATATCATCTAATCTAGGGATGGGATGGCGACACATTTGTACCACTGGCTCCGAAGGAGGCGCATGAGGATCGGCCCAAGATGACGGGAGAGGGGGGGGGGAAAGTTGGAGTGATCTGAAAGATGAGAGAGGGGCCGGAAAGAAACGCGGCCGAAAAGGAGGGGAAGGTTGGGAGCTCAGGGACAGAGATGCCGGAAAAGAATGCAGTGGGAAAGGAAAGGAAGGAGATGAGCTTTTGTGCAGAAGAAAGTGAAGCGAGGAGTGCTTTGCCCGCTGAACTCCAATCGGTTCTCCTTGCCTACGGGGGATCCTCCTCGAACGCTAACGGCACTGACTCTTCCTTTCCAGGTGCGTTTGGCTCTTTATCGCGGGAACTCGGAGACGTATTTCCTGAAGAAATTCCACCCGGCTTGCCACCCGTTAGAGGAATGGAAGATCCACCTGTTTCCATTCCAGTAGCGACGGTTCCTAATAGGTCAGCCTATAGCAGTGATCCAGAAGGAACGAAGGGGCTTCCGAGGGAAGCGGAAGAGCTCGTGGCAAAGGGACGCGCTAGGGAAAGTTCAAGTCCTTTTTCCGTTCCAGCGCTTTTGGTTCCAAAGAAAGGTGTAGCGTGGAGGGTGCGCATGGATTGGAGGGCTGCGAACAAGATCGCGGTAAAGTATCGCCTGGCCGTTCCCAGATTAGGCGGTGCGCCTGACGAGTTGCATGGTTCCATCGTCGTTTCTAGAATTGACTTGAAATCTGGACGCCATCAGATTAGCGTGAGGGAGGGGGATGAGTGGAAAGCTTCTTGCGAAACAACACATGGCTTGTGCGCGTGGTTAGTCTTGCCATGTGGACTAACCGATGCACCTGGCACTTTCGTGGGGTTAATGAATCATGTTTTGCGTGCTTCCGTCGGGAAGTTTGTGGTGGCCTATTATGGTGACATTACGATCTACAGCAAGAATCTCGGTGGGCGTTTGACTCATTTGCATCGTGTGCTTGATGTTTTGAGAGAGGGAAAGCTGCTTGCAGTGATGGAAGTTGGGACTTTTGCACGGATAGAGGTGTTCTGTCCTGGTTCTGTGCTGCGCGATAGGGGCACAGGGGTTGGGGAGGAAAAGGAAAGAGCTACGAGAGAATGGCCAGCACCCAAAAGCATAACTGAGGAAGGAGTTTTCACGGCTCGGGTAGCTCTTACGGGCGCTTTGCGAATGATTTCAGCACACTTGCCGCGCCACTCACTGAGGTCCTTCAAAGACGTGTTGCTTTGAAGTGGGGTCAAGCACACTATGAAGGATCCGATGAACTTCAAGATAAACCGTGCTCTGCACCTGTTTTAGTTTTGCCTTGCTTAAGTGAGCCTTTTGAAATTGAATATGAGGCATCTGGAGTTGGAATATGAGCTGCTTTAATGCAGGAGGCAAAAGCCAACTGCCCCGCTCTGTGGGAAAGCTAAGTGTGGCGGCTGTCAAATGGCCAACGCACGACAGAGAGCTCTATAAACTCAAAAGAGCATTGGGGGGAATTGGCAACACTACCTCTGGCCCGAGCAATTTGTGATCCACGCTCATCATTATAATTTGACGGTGTCCAGATTTCGAATCAATCGACTTTAGAGAACGCAACGGAACCGTGCAATTCATCAAGCATATCATCTAATCTAGGGATGGGATGGCGACACATTTGTACCACTGGCTCCGAAGGAGGCGCATGAGGATCGGCCCAAGATGACGGGAGAGGGGGGGGGGAAAGTTGGAGTGA
Organism: Leucaena leucocephala; assembly: GCA_037074615.1. NCBI lineage: Eukaryota > Viridiplantae > Streptophyta > Magnoliopsida > Fabales > Fabaceae > Leucaena > Leucaena leucocephala. Next base: position 9,693,462 of record CM073553.1, read on the forward strand.
TCTGAAAGATGAGAGAGGGGCCGGAAAGAAACGCGGCCGAAAAGGAGGGGAAGGTTGGGAGCTCAGGGACAGAGATGCCGGAAAAGAATGCAGTGGGAAAGGAAAGGAAGGAGATGAGCTTTTGTGCAGAAGAAAGTGAAGCGAGGAGTGCTTTGCCCGCTGAACTCCAATCGGTTCTCCTTGCCTACGGGGGATCCTCCTCGAACGCTAACGGCACTGACTCTTCCTTTCCAGGTGCGTTTGGCTCTTTATCGCGGGAACTCGGAGACGTATTTCCTGAAGAAATTCCACCCGGCTTGCCACCCGTTAGAGGAATGGAAGATCCACCTGTTTCCATTCCAGTAGCGACGGTTCCTAATAGGTCAGCCTATAGCAGTGATCCAGAAGGAACGAAGGGGCTTCCGAGGGAAGCGGAAGAGCTCGTGGCAAAGGGACGCGCTAGGGAAAGTTCAAGTCCTTTTTCCGTTCCAGCGCTTTTGGTTCCAAAGAAAGGTGTAGCGTGGAGGGTGCGCATGGATTGGAGGGCTGCGAACAAGATCGCGGTAAAGTATCGCCTGGCCGTTCCCAGATTAGGCGGTGCGCCTGACGAGTTGCATGGTTCCATCGTCGTTTCTAGAATTGACTTGAAATCTGGACGCCATCAGATTAGCGTGAGGGAGGGGGATGAGTGGAAAGCTTCTTGCGAAACAACACATGGCTTGTGCGCGTGGTTAGTCTTGCCATGTGGACTAACCGATGCACCTGGCACTTTCGTGGGGTTAATGAATCATGTTTTGCGTGCTTCCGTCGGGAAGTTTGTGGTGGCCTATTATGGTGACATTACGATCTACAGCAAGAATCTCGGTGGGCGTTTGACTCATTTGCATCGTGTGCTTGATGTTTTGAGAGAGGGAAAGCTGCTTGCAGTGATGGAAGTTGGGACTTTTGCACGGATAGAGGTGTTCTGTCCTGGTTCTGTGCTGCGCGATAGGGGCACAGGGGTTGGGGAGGAAAAGGAAAGAGCTACGAGAGAATGGCCAGCACCCAAAAGCATAACTGAGGAAGGAGTTTTCACGGCTCGGGTAGCTCTTACGGGCGCTTTGCGAATGATTTCAGCACACTTGCCGCGCCACTCACTGAGGTCCTTCAAAGACGTGTTGCTTTGAAGTGGGGTCAAGCACACTATGAAGGATCCGATGAACTTCAAGATAAACCGTGCTCTGCACCTGTTTTAGTTTTGCCTTGCTTAAGTGAGCCTTTTGAAATTGAATATGAGGCATCTGGAGTTGGAATATGAGCTGCTTTAATGCAGGAGGCAAAAGCCAACTGCCCCGCTCTGTGGGAAAGCTAAGTGTGGCGGCTGTCAAATGGCCAACGCACGACAGAGAGCTCTATAAACTCAAAAGAGCATTGGGGGGAATTGGCAACACTACCTCTGGCCCGAGCAATTTGTGATCCACGCTCATCATTATAATTTGACGGTGTCCAGATTTCGAATCAATCGACTTTAGAGAACGCAACGGAACCGTGCAATTCATCAAGCATATCATCTAATCTAGGGATGGGATGGCGACACATTTGTACCACTGGCTCCGAAGGAGGCGCATGAGGATCGGCCCAAGATGACGGGAGAGGGGGGGGGGAAAGTTGGAGTGATCTGAAAGATGAGAGAGGGGCCGGAAAGAAACGCGGCCGAAAAGGAGGGGAAGGTTGGGAGCTCAGGGACAGAGATGCCGGAAAAGAATGCAGTGGGAAAGGAAAGGAAGGAGATGAGCTTTTGTGCAGAAGAAAGTGAAGCGAGGAGTGCTTTGCCCGCTGAACTCCAATCGGTTCTCCTTGCCTACGGGGGATCCTCCTCGAACGCTAACGGCACTGACTCTTCCTTTCCAGGTGCGTTTGGCTCTTTATCGCGGGAACTCGGAGACGTATTTCCTGAAGAAATTCCACCCGGCTTGCCACCCGTTAGAGGAATGGAAGATCCACCTGTTTCCATTCCAGTAGCGACGGTTCCTAATAGGTCAGCCTATAGCAGTGATCCAGAAGGAACGAAGGGGCTTCCGAGGGAAGCGGAAGAGCTCGTGGCAAAGGGACGCGCTAGGGAAAGTTCAAGTCCTTTTTCCGTTCCAGCGCTTTTGGTTCCAAAGAAAGGTGTAGCGTGGAGGGTGCGCATGGATTGGAGGGCTGCGAACAAGATCGCGGTAAAGTATCGCCTGGCCGTTCCCAGATTAGGCGGTGCGCCTGACGAGTTGCATGGTTCCATCGTCGTTTCTAGAATTGACTTGAAATCTGGACGCCATCAGATTAGCGTGAGGGAGGGGGATGAGTGGAAAGCTTCTTGCGAAACAACACATGGCTTGTGCGCGTGGTTAGTCTTGCCATGTGGACTAACCGATGCACCTGGCACTTTCGTGGGGTTAATGAATCATGTTTTGCGTGCTTCCGTCGGGAAGTTTGTGGTGGCCTATTATGGTGACATTACGATCTACAGCAAGAATCTCGGTGGGCGTTTGACTCATTTGCATCGTGTGCTTGATGTTTTGAGAGAGGGAAAGCTGCTTGCAGTGATGGAAGTTGGGACTTTTGCACGGATAGAGGTGTTCTGTCCTGGTTCTGTGCTGCGCGATAGGGGCACAGGGGTTGGGGAGGAAAAGGAAAGAGCTACGAGAGAATGGCCAGCACCCAAAAGCATAACTGAGGAAGGAGTTTTCACGGCTCGGGTAGCTCTTACGGGCGCTTTGCGAATGATTTCAGCACACTTGCCGCGCCACTCACTGAGGTCCTTCAAAGACGTGTTGCTTTGAAGTGGGGTCAAGCACACTATGAAGGATCCGATGAACTTCAAGATAAACCGTGCTCTGCACCTGTTTTAGTTTTGCCTTGCTTAAGTGAGCCTTTTGAAATTGAATATGAGGCATCTGGAGTTGGAATATGAGCTGCTTTAATGCAGGAGGCAAAAGCCAACTGCCCCGCTCTGTGGGAAAGCTAAGTGTGGCGGCTGTCAAATGGCCAACGCACGACAGAGAGCTCTATAAACTCAAAAGAGCATTGGGGGGAATTGGCAACACTACCTCTGGCCCGAGCAATTTGTGATCCACGCTCATCATTATAATTTGACGGTGTCCAGATTTCGAATCAATCGACTTTAGAGAACGCAACGGAACCGTGCAATTCATCAAGCATATCATCTAATCTAGGGATGGGATGGCGACACATTTGTACCACTGGCTCCGAAGGAGGCGCATGAGGATCGGCCCAAGATGACGGGAGAGGGGGGGGAAAGTTGGAGTGATCTGAAAGATGAGAGAGGGGCCGGAAAGAAACGCGGCCGAAAAGGAGGGGAAGGTTGGGAGCTCAGGGACAGAGATGCCGGAAAAGAATGCAGTGGGAAAGGAAAGGAAGGAGATGAGCTTTTGTGCAGAAGAAAGTGAAGCGAGGAGTGCTTTGCCCGCTGAACTCCAATCGGTTCTCCTTGCCTACGGGGGATCCTCCTCGAACGCTAACGGCACTGACTCTTCCTTTCCAGGTGCGTTTGGCTCTTTATCGCGGGAACTCGGAGACGTATTTCCTGAAGAAATTCCACCCGGCTTGCCACCCGTTAGAGGAATGGAAGATCCACCTGTTTCCATTCCAGTAGCGACGGTTCCTAATAGGTCAGCCTATAGCAGTGATCCAGAAGGAACGAAGGGGCTTCCGAGGGAAGCGGAAGAGCTCGTGGCAAAGGGACGCGCTAGGGAAAGTTCAAGTCCTTTTTCCGTTCCAGCGCTTTTGGTTCCAAAGAAAGGTGTAGCGTGGAGGGTGCGCATGGATTGGAGGGCTGCGAACAAGATCGCGGTAAAGTATCGCCTGGCCGTTCCCAGATTAGGCGGTGCGCCTGACGAGTTGCATGGTTCCATCGTCGTTTCTAGAATTGACTTGAAATCTGGACGCCATCAGATTAGCGTGAGGGAGGGGGATGAGTGGAAAGCTTCTTGCGAAACAACACATGGCTTGTGCGCGTGGTTAGTCTTGCCATGTGGACTAACCGATGCACCTGGCACTTTCGTGGGGTTAATGAATCATGTTTTGCGTGCTTCCGTCGGGAAGTTTGTGGTGGCCTATTATGGTGACATTACGATCTACAGCAAGAATCTCGGTGGGCGTTTGACTCATTTGCATCGTGTGCTTGATGTTTTGAGAGAGGGAAAGCTGCTTGCAGTGATGGAAGTTGGGACTTTTGCACGGATAGAGGTGTTCTGTCCTGGTTCTGTGCTGCGCGATAGGGGCACAGGGGTTGGGGAGGAAAAGGAAAGAGCTACGAGAGAATGGCCAGCACCCAAAAGCATAACTGAGGAAGGAGTTTTCACGGCTCGGGTAGCTCTTACGGGCGCTTTGCGAATGATTTCAGCACACTTGCCGCGCCACTCACTGAGGTCCTTCAAAGACGTGTTGCTTTGAAGTGGGGTCAAGCACACTATGAAGGATCCGATGAACTTCAAGATAAACCGTGCTCTGCACCTGTTTTAGTTTTGCCTTGCTTAAGTGAGCCTTTTGAAATTGAATATGAGGCATCTGGAGTTGGAATATGAGCTGCTTTAATGCAGGAGGCAAAAGCCAACTGCCCCGCTCTGTGGGAAAGCTAAGTGTGGCGGCTGTCAAATGGCCAACGCACGACAGAGAGCTCTATAAACTCAAAAGAGCATTGGGGGGAATTGGCAACACTACCTCTGGCCCGAGCAATTTGTGATCCACGCTCATCATTATAATTTGACGGTGTCCAGATTTCGAATCAATCGACTTTAGAGAACGCAACGGAACCGTGCAATTCATCAAGCATATCATCTAATCTAGGGATGGGATGGCGACACATTTGTACCACTGGCTCCGAAGGAGGCGCATGAGGATCGGCCCAAGATGACGGGAGAGGGGGGGGAAAGTTGGAGTGATCTGAAAGATGAGAGAGGGGCCGGAAAGAAACGCGGCCGAAAAGGAGGGGAAGGTTGGGAGCTCAGGGACAGAGATGCCGGAAAAGAATGCAGTGGGAAAGGAAAGGAAGGAGATGAGCTTTTGTGCAGAAGAAAGTGAAGCGAGGAGTGCTTTGCCCGCTGAACTCCAATCGGTTCTCCTTGCCTACGGGGGATCCTCCTCGAACGCTAACGGCACTGACTCTTCCTTTCCAGGTGCGTTTGGCTCTTTATCGCGGGAACTCGGAGACGTATTTCCTGAAGAAATTCCACCCGGCTTGCCACCCGTTAGAGGAATGGAAGATCCACCTGTTTCCATTCCAGTAGCGACGGTTCCTAATAGGTCAGCCTATAGCAGTGATCCAGAAGGAACGAAGGGGCTTCCGAGGGAAGCGGAAGAGCTCGTGGCAAAGGGACGCGCTAGGGAAAGTTCAAGTCCTTTTTCCGTTCCAGCGCTTTTGGTTCCAAAGAAAGGTGTAGCGTGGAGGGTGCGCATGGATTGGAGGGCTGCGAACAAGATCGCGGTAAAGTATCGCCTGGCCGTTCCCAGATTAGGCGGTGCGCCTGACGAGTTGCATGGTTCCATCGTCGTTTCTAGAATTGACTTGAAATCTGGACGCCATCAGATTAGCGTGAGGGAGGGGGATGAGTGGAAAGCTTCTTGCGAAACAACACATGGCTTGTGCGCGTGGTTAGTCTTGCCATGTGGACTAACCGATGCACCTGGCACTTTCGTGGGGTTAATGAATCATGTTTTGCGTGCTTCCGTCGGGAAGTTTGTGGTGGCCTATTATGGTGACATTACGATCTACAGCAAGAATCTCGGTGGGCGTTTGACTCATTTGCATCGTGTGCTTGATGTTTTGAGAGAGGGAAAGCTGCTTGCAGTGATGGAAGTTGGGACTTTTGCACGGATAGAGGTGTTCTGTCCTGGTTCTGTGCTGCGCGATAGGGGCACAGGGGTTGGGGAGGAAAAGGAAAGAGCTACGAGAGAATGGCCAGCACCCAAAAGCATAACTGAGGAAGGAGTTTTCACGGCTCGGGTAGCTCTTACGGGCGCTTTGCGAATGATTTCAGCACACTTGCCGCGCCACTCACTGAGGTCCTTCAAAGACGTGTTGCTTTGAAGTGGGGTCAAGCACACTATGAAGGATCCGATGAACTTCAAGATAAACCGTGCTCTGCACCTGTTTTAGTTTTGCCTTGCTTAAGTGAGCCTTTTGAAATTGAATATGAGGCATCTGGAGTTGGAATATGAGCTGCTTTAATGCAGGAGGCAAAAGCCAACTGCCCCGCTCTGTGGGAAAGCTAAGTGTGGCGGCTGTCAAATGGCCAACGCACGACAGAGAGCTCTATAAACTCAAAAGAGCATTGGGGGGAATTGGCAACACTACCTCTGGCCCGAGCAATTTGTGATCCACGCTCATCATTATAATTTGACGGTGTCCAGATTTCGAATCAATCGACTTTAGAGAACGCAACGGAACCGTGCAATTCATCAAGCATATCATCTAATCTAGGGATGGGATGGCGACACATTTGTACCACTGGCTCCGAAGGAGGCGCATGAGGATCGGCCCAAGATGACGGGAGAGGGGGGGGAAAGTTGGAGTGATCTGAAAGATGAGAGAGGGGCCGGAAAGAAACGCGGCCGAAAAGGAGGGGAAGGTTGGGAGCTCAGGGACAGAGATGCCGGAAAAGAATGCAGTGGGAAAGGAAAGGAAGGAGATGAGCTTTTGTGCAGAAGAAAGTGAAGCGAGGAGTGCTTTGCCCGCTGAACTCCAATCGGTTCTCCTTGCCTACGGGGGATCCTCCTCGAACGCTAACGGCACTGACTCTTCCTTTCCAGGTGCGTTTGGCTCTTTATCGCGGGAACTCGGAGACGTATTTCCTGAAGAAATTCCACCCGGCTTGCCACCCGTTAGAGGAATGGAAGATCCACCTGTTTCCATTCCAGTAGCGACGGTTCCTAATAGGTCAGCCTATAGCAGTGATCCAGAAGGAACGAAGGGGCTTCCGAGGGAAGCGGAAGAGCTCGTGGCAAAGGGACGCGCTAGGGAAAGTTCAAGTCCTTTTTCCGTTCCAGCGCTTTTGGTTCCAAAGAAAGGTGTAGCGTGGAGGGTGCGCATGGATTGGAGGGCTGCGAACAAGATCGCGGTAAAGTATCGCCTGGCCGTTCCCAGATTAGGCGGTGCGCCTGACGAGTTGCATGGTTCCATCGTCGTTTCTAGAATTGACTTGAAATCTGGACGCCATCAGATTAGCGTGAGGGAGGGGGATGAGTGGAAAGCTTCTTGCGAAACAACACATGGCTTGTGCGCGTGGTTAGTCTTGCCATGTGGACTAACCGATGCACCTGGCACTTTCGTGGGGTTAATGAATCATGTTTTGCGTGCTTCCGTCGGGAAGTTTGTGGTGGCCTATTATGGTGACATTACGATCTACAGCAAGAATCTCGGTGGGCGTTTGACTCATTTGCATCGTGTGCTTGATGTTTTGAGAGAGGGAAAGCTGCTTGCAGTGATGGAAGTTGGGACTTTTGCACGGATAGAGGTGTTCTGTCCTGGTTCTGTGCTGCGCGATAGGGGCACAGGGGTTGGGGAGGAAAAGGAAAGAGCTACGAGAGAATGGCCAGCACCCAAAAGCATAACTGAGGAAGGAGTTTTCACGGCTCGGGTAGCTCTTACGGGCGCTTTGCGAATGATTTCAGCACACTTGCCGCGCCACTCACTGAGGTCCTTCAAAGACGTGTTGCTTTGAAGTGGGGTCAAGCACACTATGAAGGATCCGATGAACTTCAAGATAAACCGTGCTCTGCACCTGTTTTAGTTTTGCCTTGCTTAAGTGAGCCTTTTGAAATTGAATATGAGGCATCTGGAGTTGGAATATGAGCTGCTTTAATGCAGGAGGCAAAAGCCAACTGCCCCGCTCTGTGGGAAAGCTAAGTGTGGCGGCTGTCAAATGGCCAACGCACGACAGAGAGCTCTATAAACTCAAAAGAGCATTGGGGGGAATTGGCAACACTACCTCTGGCCCGAGCAATTTGTGATCCACGCTCATCATTATAATTTGACGGTGTCCAGATTTCGAATCAATCGACTTTAGAGAACGCAACGGAACCGTGCAATTCATCAAGCATATCATCTAATCTAGGGATGGGATGGCGACACATTTGTACCACTGGCTCCGAAGGAGGCGCATGAGGATCGGCCCAAGATGACGGGAGAGGGGGGGGAAAGTTGGAGTGATCTGAAAGATGAGAGAGGGGCCGGAAAGAAACGCGGCCGAAAAGGAGGGGAAGGTTGGGAGCTCAGGGACAGAGATGCCGGAAAAGAATGCAGTGGGAAAGGAAAGGAAGGAGATGAGCTTTTGTGCAGAAGAAAGTGAAGCGAGGAGTGCTTTGCCCGCTGAACTCCAATCGGTTCTCCTTGCCTACGGGGGATCCTCCTCGAACGCTAACGGCACTGACTCTTCCTTTCCAGGTGCGTTTGGCTCTTTATCGCGGGAACTCGGAGACGTATTTCCTGAAGAAATTCCACCCGGCTTGCCACCCGTTAGAGGAATGGAAGATCCACCTGTTTCCATTCCAGTAGCGACGGTTCCTAATAGGTCAGCCTATAGCAGTGATCCAGAAGGAACGAAGGGGCTTCCGAGGGAAGCGGAAGAGCTCGTGGCAAAGGGACGCGCTAGGGAAAGTTCAAGTCCTTTTTCCGTTCCAGCGCTTTTGGTTCCAAAGAAAGGTGTAGCGTGGAGGGTGCGCATGGATTGGAGGGCTGCGAACAAGATCGCGGTAAAGTATCGCCTGGCCGTTCCCAGATTAGGCGGTGCGCCTGACGAGTTGCATGGTTCCATCGTCGTTTCTAGAATTGACTTGAAATCTGGACGCCATCAGATTAGCGTGAGGGAGGGGGATGAGTGGAAAGCTTCTTGCGAAACAACACATGGCTTGTGCGCGTGGTTAGTCTTGCCATGTGGACTAACCGATGCACCTGGCACTTTCGTGGGGTTAATGAATCATGTTTTGCGTGCTTCCGTCGGGAAGTTTGTGGTGGCCTATTATGGTGACATTACGATCTACAGCAAGAATCTCGGTGGGCGTTTGACTCATTTGCATCGTGTGCTTGATGTTTTGAGAGAGGGAAAGCTGCTTGCAGTGATGGAAGTTGGGACTTTTGCACGGATAGAGGTGTTCTGTCCTGGTTCTGTGCTGCGCGATAGGGGCACAGGGGTTGGGGAGGAAAAGGAAAGAGCTACGAGAGAATGGCCAGCACCCAAAAGCATAACTGAGGAAGGAGTTTTCACGGCTCGGGTAGCTCTTACGGGCGCTTTGCGAATGATTTCAGCACACTTGCCGCGCCACTCACTGAGGTCCTTCAAAGACGTGTTGCTTTGAAGTGGGGTCAAGCACACTATGAAGGATCCGATGAACTTCAAGATAAACCGTGCTCTGCACCTGTTTTAGTTTTGCCTTGCTTAAGTGAGCCTTTTGAAATTGAATATGAGGCATCTGGAGTTGGAATATGAGCTGCTTTAATGCAGGAGGCAAAAGCCAACTGCCCCGCTCTGTGGGAAAGCTAAGTGTGGCGGCTGTCAAATGGCCAACGCACGACAGAGAGCTCTATAAACTCAAAAGAGCATTGGGGGGAATTGGCAACACTACCTCTGGCCCGAGCAATTTGTGATCCACGCTCATCATTATAATTTGACGGTGTCCAGATTTCGAATCAATCGACTTTAGAGAACGCAACGGAACCGTGCAATTCATCAAGCATATCATCTAATCTAGGGATGGGATGGCGACACATTTGTACCACTGGCTCCGAAGGAGGCGCATGAGGATCGGCCCAAGATGACGGGAGAGGGGGGGGAAAGTTGGAGTGATCTGAAAGATGAGAGAGGGGCCGGAAAGAAACGCGGCCGAAAAGGAGGGGAAGGTTGGGAGCTCAGGGACAGAGATGCCGGAAAAGAATGCAGTGGGAAAGGAAAGGAAGGAGATGAGCTTTTGTGCAGAAGAAAGTGAAGCGAGGAGTGCTTTGCCCGCTGAACTCCAATCGGTTCTCCTTGCCTACGGGGGATCCTCCTCGAACGCTAACGGCACTGACTCTTCCTTTCCAGGTGCGTTTGGCTCTTTATCGCGGGAACTCGGAGACGTATTTCCTGAAGAAATTCCACCCGGCTTGCCACCCGTTAGAGGAATGGAAGATCCACCTGTTTCCATTCCAGTAGCGACGGTTCCTAATAGGTCAGCCTATAGCAGTGATCCAGAAGGAACGAAGGGGCTTCCGAGGGAAGCGGAAGAGCTCGTGGCAAAGGGACGCGCTAGGGAAAGTTCAAGTCCTTTTTCCGTTCCAGCGCTTTTGGTTCCAAAGAAAGGTGTAGCGTGGAGGGTGCGCATGGATTGGAGGGCTGCGAACAAGATCGCGGTAAAGTATCGCCTGGCCGTTCCCAGATTAGGCGGTGCGCCTGACGAGTTGCATGGTTCCATCGTCGTTTCTAGAATTGACTTGAAATCTGGACGCCATCAGATTAGCGTGAGGGAGGGGGATGAGTGGAAAGCTTCTTGCGAAACAACACATGGCTTGTGCGCGTGGTTAGTCTTGCCATGTGGACTAACCGATGCACCTGGCACTTTCGTGGGGTTAATGAATCATGTTTTGCGTGCTTCCGTCGGGAAGTTTGTGGTGGCCTATTATGGTGACATTACGATCTACAGCAAGAATCTCGGTGGGCGTTTGACTCATTTGCATCGTGTGCTTGATGTTTTGAGAGAGGGAAAGCTGCTTGCAGTGATGGAAGTTGGGACTTTTGCACGGATAGAGGTGTTCTGTCCTGGTTCTGTGCTGCGCGATAGGGGCACAGGGGTTGGGGAGGAAAAGGAAAGAGCTACGAGAGAATGGCCAGCACCCAAAAGCATAACTGAGGAAGGAGTTTTCACGGCTCGGGTAGCTCTTACGGGCGCTTTGCGAATGATTTCAGCACACTTGCCGCGCCACTCACTGAGGTCCTTCAAAGACGTGTTGCTTTGAAGTGGGGTCAAGCACACTATGAAGGATCCGATGAACTTCAAGATAAACCGTGCTCTGCACCTGTTTTAGTTTTGCCTTGCTTAAGTGAGCCTTTTGAAATTGAATATGAGGCATCTGGAGTTGGAATATGAGCTGCTTTAATGCAGGAGGCAAAAGCCAACTGCCCCGCTCTGTGGGAAAGCTAAGTGTGGCGGCTGTCAAATGGCCAACGCACGACAGAGAGCTCTATAAACTCAAAAGAGCATTGGGGGGAATTGGCAACACTACCTCTGGCCCGAGCAATTTGTGATCCACGCTCATCATTATAATTTGACGGTGTCCAGATTTCGAATCAATCGACTTTAGAGAACGCAACGGAACCGTGCAATTCATCAAGCATATCATCTAATCTAGGGATGGGATGGCGACACATTTGTACCACTGGCTCCGAAGGAGGCGCATGAGGATCGGCCCAAGATGACGGGAGAGGGGGGGGAAAGTTGGAGTGATCTGAAAGATGAGAGAGGGGCCGGAAAGAAACGCGGCCGAAAAGGAGGGGAAGGTTGGGAGCTCAGGGACAGAGATGCCGGAAAAGAATGCAGTGGGAAAGGAAAGGAAGGAGATGAGCTTTTGTGCAGAAGAAAGTGAAGCGAGGAGTGCTTTGCCCGCTGAACTCCAATCGGTTCTCCTTGCCTACGGGGGATCCTCCTCGAACGCTAACGGCACTGACTCTTCCTTTCCAGGTGCGTTTGGCTCTTTATCGCGGGAACTCGGAGACGTATTTCCTGAAGAAATTCCACCCGGCTTGCCACCCGTTAGAGGAATGGAAGATCCACCTGTTTCCATTCCAGTAGCGACGGTTCCTAATAGGTCAGCCTATAGCAGTGATCCAGAAGGAACGAAGGGGCTTCCGAGGGAAGCGGAAGAGCTCGTGGCAAAGGGACGCGCTAGGGAAAGTTCAAGTCCTTTTTCCGTTCCAGCGCTTTTGGTTCCAAAGAAAGGTGTAGCGTGGAGGGTGCGCATGGATTGGAGGGCTGCGAACAAGATCGCGGTAAAGTATCGCCTGGCCGTTCCCAGATTAGGCGGTGCGCCTGACGAGTTGCATGGTTCCATCGTCGTTTCTAGAATTGACTTGAAATCTGGACGCCATCAGATTAGCGTGAGGGAGGGGGATGAGTGGAAAGCTTCTTGCGAAACAACACATGGCTTGTGCGCGTGGTTAGTCTTGCCATGTGGACTAACCGATGCACCTGGCACTTTCGTGGGGTTAATGAATCATGTTTTGCGTGCTTCCGTCGGGAAGTTTGTGGTGGCCTATTATGGTGACATTACGATCTACAGCAAGAATCTCGGTGGGCGTTTGACTCATTTGCATCGTGTGCTTGATGTTTTGAGAGAGGGAAAGCTGCTTGCAGTGATGGAAGTTGGGACTTTTGCACGGATAGAGGTGTTCTGTCCTGGTTCTGTGCTGCGCGATAGGGGCACAGGGGTTGGGGAGGAAAAGGAAAGAGCTACGAGAGAATGGCCAGCACCCAAAAGCATAACTGAGGAAGGAGTTTTCACGGCTCGGGTAGCTCTTACGGGCGCTTTGCGAATGATTTCAGCACACTTGCCGCGCCACTCACTGAGGTCCTTCAAAGACGTGTTGCTTTGAAGTGGGGTCAAGCACACTATGAAGGATCCGATGAACTTCAAGATAAACCGTGCTCTGCACCTGTTTTAGTTTTGCCTTGCTTAAGTGAGCCTTTTGAAATTGAATATGAGGCATCTGGAGTTGGAATATGAGCTGCTTTAATGCAGGAGGCAAAAGCCAACTGCCCCGCTCTGTGGGAAAGCTAAGTGTGGCGGCTGTCAAATGGCCAACGCACGACAGAGAGCTCTATAAACTCAAAAGAGCATTGGGGGGAATTGGCAACACTACCTCTGGCCCGAGCAATTTGTGATCCACGCTCATCATTATAATTTGACGGTGTCCAGATTTCGAATCAATCGACTTTAGAGAACGCAACGGAACCGTGCAATTCATCAAGCATATCATCTAATCTAGGGATGGGATGGCGACACATTTGTACCACTGGCTCCGAAGGAGGCGCATGAGGATCGGCCCAAGATGACGGGAGAGGGGGGGGAAAGTTGGAGTGATCTGAAAGATGAGAGAGGGGCCGGAAAGAAACGCGGCCGAAAAGGAGGGGAAGGTTGGGAGCTCAGGGACAGAGATGCCGGAAAAGAATGCAGTGGGAAAGGAAAGGAAGGAGATGAGCTTTTGTGCAGAAGAAAGTGAAGCGAGGAGTGCTTTGCCCGCTGAACTCCAATCGGTTCTCCTTGCCTACGGGGGATCCTCCTCGAACGCTAACGGCACTGACTCTTCCTTTCCAGGTGCGTTTGGCTCTTTATCGCGGGAACTCGGAGACGTATTTCCTGAAGAAATTCCACCCGGCTTGCCACCCGTTAGAGGAATGGAAGATCCACCTGTTTCCATTCCAGTAGCGACGGTTCCTAATAGGTCAGCCTATAGCAGTGATCCAGAAGGAACGAAGGGGCTTCCGAGGGAAGCGGAAGAGCTCGTGGCAAAGGGACGCGCTAGGGAAAGTTCAAGTCCTTTTTCCGTTCCAGCGCTTTTGGTTCCAAAGAAAGGTGTAGCGTGGAGGGTGCGCACGGATTGGAGGGCTGCGAACAAGATCGCGGTAAAGTATCGCCTGGCCGTTCCCAGATTAGGCGGTGCGCCTGACGAGTTGCATGGTTCCATCGTCGTTTCTAGAATTGACTTGAAATCTGGACGCCATCAGATTAGCGTGAGGGAGGGGGATGAGTGGAAAGCTTCTTGCGAAACAACACATGGCTTGTGCGCGTGGTTAGTCTTGCCATGTGGACTAACCGATGCACCTGGCACTTTCGTGGGGTTAATGAATCATGTTTTGCGTGCTTCCGTCGGGAAGTTTGTGGTGGCCTATTATGGTGACATTACGATCTACAGCAAGAATCTCGGTGGGCGTTTGACTCATTTGCATCGTGTGCTTGATGTTTTGAGAGAGGGAAAGCTGCTTGCAGTGATGGAAGTTGGGACTTTTGCACGGATAGAGGTGTTCTGTCCTGGTTCTGTGCTGCGCGATAGGGGCACAGGGGTTGGGGAGGAAAAGGAAAGAGCTACGAGAGAATGGCCAGCACCCAAAAGCATAACTGAGGAAGGAGTTTTCACGGCTCGGGTAGCTCTTACGGGCGCTTTGCGAATGATTTCAGCACACTTGCCGCGCCACTCACTGAGGTCCTTCAAAGACGTGTTGCTTTGAAGTGGGGTCAAGCACACTATGAAGGATCCGATGAACTTCAAGATAAACCGTGCTCTGCACCTGTTTTAGTTTTGCCTTGCTTAAGTGAGCCTTTTGAAATTGAATATGAGGCATCTGGAGTTGGAATATGAGCTGCTTTAATGCAGGAGGCAAAAGCCAACTGCCCCGCTCTGTGGGAAAGCTAAGTGTGGCGGCTGTCAAATGGCCAACGCACGACAGAGAGCTCTATAAACTCAAAAGAGCATTGGGGGGAATTGGCAACACTACCTCTGGCCCGAGCAATTTGTGATCCACGCTCATCATTATAATTTGACGGTGTCCAGATTTCGAATCAATCGACTTTAGAGAACGCAACGGAACCGTGCAATTCATCAAGCATATCATCTAATCTAGGGATGGGATGGCGACACATTTGTACCACTGGCTCCGAAGGAGGCGCATGAGGATCGGCCCAAGATGACGGGAGAGGGGGGGGAAAGTTGGAGTGATCTGAAAGATGAGAGAGGGGCCGGAAAGAAACGCGGCCGAAAAGGAGGGGAAGGTTGGGAGCTCAGGGACAGAGATGCCGGAAAAGAATGCAGTGGGAAAGGAAAGGAAGGAGATGAGCTTTTGTGCAGAAGAAAGTGAAGCGAGGAGTGCTTTGCCCGCTGAACTCCAATCGGTTCTCCTTGCCTACGGGGGATCCTCCTCGAACGCTAACGGCACTGACTCTTCCTTTCCAGGTGCGTTTGGCTCTTTATCGCGGGAGCTCGGAGACGTATTTCCTGAAGAAATTCCACCCGGCTTGCCACCCGTTAGAGGAATGGAAGATCCACCTGTTTCCATTCCAGTAGCGACGGTTCCTAATAGGTCAGCCTATAGCAGTGATCCAGAAGGAACGAAGGGGCTTCCGAGGGAAGCGGAAGAGCTCGTGGCAAAGGGACGCGCTAGGGAAAGTTCAAGTCCTTTTTCCGTTCCAGCGCTTTTGGTTCCAAAGAAAGGTGTAGCGTGGAGGGTGCGCACGGATTGGAGGGCTGCGAACAAGATCGCGGTAAAGTATCGCCTGGCCGTTCCCAGATTAGGCGGTGCGCCTGACGAGTTGCATGGTTCCATCGTCGTTTCTAGAATTGACTTGAAATCTGGACGCCATCAGATTAGCGTGAGGGAGGGGGATGAGTGGAAAGCTTCTTGCGAAACAACACATGGCTTGTGCGCGTGGTTAGTCTTGCCATGTGGACTAACCGATGCACCTGGCACTTTCGTGGGGTTAATGAATCATGTTTTGCGTGCTTCCGTCGGGAAGTTTGTGGTGGCCTATTATGGTGACATTACGATCTACAGCAAGAATCTCGGTGGGCGTTTGACTCATTTGCATCGTGTGCTTGATGTTTTGAGAGAGGGAAAGCTGCTTGCAGTGATGGAAGTTGGGACTTTTGCACGGATAGAGGTGTTCTGTCCTGGTTCTGTGCTGCGCGATAGGGGCACAGGGGTTGGGGAGGAAAAGGAAAGAGCTACGAGAGAATGGCCAGCACCCAAAAGCATAACTGAGGAAGGAGTTTTCACGGCTCGGGTAGCTCTTACGGGCGCTTTGCGAATGATTTCAGCACACTTGCCGCGCCACTCACTGAGGTCCTTCAAAGACGTGTTGCTTTGAAGTGGGGTCAAGCACACTATGAAGGATCCGATGAACTTCAAGATAAACCGTGCTCTGCACCTGTCTTAGTTTTGCCTTGCTTAAGTGAGCCTTTTGAAATTGAATATGAGGCATCTGGAGTTGGAATATGAGCTGCTTTAATGCAGGAGGCAAAAGCCAACTGCCCCGCTCTGTGGGAAAGCTAAGTGTGGCGGCTGTCAAATGGCCAACGCACGACAGAGAGCTCTATAAACTCAAAAGAGCATTGGGGGGAATTGGCAACACTACCTCTGGCCCGAGCAATTTGTGATCCACGCTCATCATTATAATTTGACGGTGTCCAGATTTCGAATCAATCGACTTTAGAGAACGCAACGGAACCGTGCAATTCATCAAGCATATCATCTAATCTAGGGATGGGATGGCGACACATTTGTACCACTGGCTCCGAAGGAGGCGCATGAGGATCGGCCCAAGATGACGGGAGAGGGGGGGGAAAGTTGGAGTGATCTGAAAGATGAGAGAGGGGCCGGAAAGAAACGCGGCCGAAAAGGAGGGGAAGGTTGGGAGCTCAGGGACAGAGATGCCGGAAAAGAATGCAGTGGGAAAGGAAAGGAAGGAGATGAGCTTTTGTGCAGAAGAAAGTGAAGCGAGGAGTGCTTTGCCCGCTGAACTCCAATCGGTTCTCCTTGCCTACGGGGGATCCTCCTCGAACGCTAACGGCACTGACTCTTCCTTTCCAGGTGCGTTTGGCTCTTTATCGCGGGAGCTCGGAGACGTATTTCCTGAAGAAATTCCACCCGGCTTGCCACCCGTTAGAGGAATGGAAGATCCACCTGTTTCCATTCCAGTAGCGACGGTTCCTAATAGGTCAGCCTATAGCAGTGATCCAGAAGGAACGAAGGGGCTTACGAGGGAAGCGGAAGAGCTCGTGGCAAAGGGACGCGCTAGGGAAAGTTCAAGTCCTTTTTCCGTTCCAGCGCTTTTGGTTCCAAAGAAAGGTGTAGCGTGGAGGGTGCGCACGGATTGGAGGGCTGCGAACAAGATCGCGGTAAAGTATCGCCTGGCCGTTCCCAGATTAGGCGGTGCGCCTGACGAGTTGCATGGTTCCATCGTCGTTTCTAGAATTGACTTGAAATCTGGACGCCATCAGATTAGCGTGAGGGAGGGGGATGAGTGGAAAGCTTCTTGCGAAACAACACATGGCTTGTGCGCGTGGTTAGTCTTGCCATGTGGACTAACCGATGCACCTGGCACTTTCGTGGGGTTAATGAATCATGTTTTGCGTGCTTCCGTCGGGAAGTTTGTGGTGGCCTATTATGGTGGCATTACGATCTACAGCAAGAATCTCGGTGGGCGTTTGACTCATTTGCATCGTGTGCTTGATGTTTTGAGAGAGGGAAAGCTGCTTGCAGTGATGGAAGTTGGGACTTTTGCACGGATAGAGGTGTTCTGTCCTGGTTCTGTGCTGCGCGATAGGGGCACAGGGGTTGGGGAGGAAAAGGAAAGAGCTACGAGAGAATGGCCAGCACCCAAAAGCATAACTGAGGAAGGAGTTTTCACGGCTCGGGTAGCTCTTACGGGCGCTTTGCGAATGATTTCAGCACACTTGCCGCGCCACTCACTGAGGTCCTTCAAAGACGTGTTGCTTTGAAGTGGGGTCAAGCACACTATGAAGGATCCGATGAACTTCAAGATAAACCGTGCTCTGCACCTGTCTTAGTTTTGCCTTGCTTAAGTGAGCCTTTTGAAATTGAATATGAGGCATCTGGAGTTGGAATATGAGCTGCTTTAATGCAGGAGGCAAAAGCCAACTGCCCCGCTCTGTGGGAAAGCTAAGTGTGGCGGCTGTCAAATGGCCAACGCACGACAGAGAGCTCTATAAACTCAAAAGAGCATTGGGGGGAATTGGCAACACTACCTCTGGCCCGAGCAATTTGTGATCCACGCTCATCATTATAATTTGACGGTGTCCAGATTTCGAATCAATCGACTTTAGAGAACGCAACGGAACCGTGCAATTCATCAAGCATATCATCTAATCTAGGGATGGGATGGCGACACATTTGTACCACTGGCTCCGAAGGAGGCGCATGAGGATCGGCCCAAGATGACGGGAGAGGGGGGGGGAAAGTTGGAGTGATCTGAAAGATGAGAGAGGGGCCGGAAAGAAACGCGGCCGAAAAGGAGGGGAAGGTTGGGAGCTCAGGGACAGAGATGCCGGAAAAGAATGCAGTGGGAAAGGAAAGGAAGGAGATGAGCTTTTGTGCAGAAGAAAGTGAAGCGAGGAGTGCTTTGCCCGCTGAACTCCAATCGGTTCTCCTTGCCTACGGGGGATCCTCCTCGAACGCTAACGGCACTGACTCTTCCTTTCCAGGTGCGTTTGGCTCTTTATCGCGGGAGCTCGGAGACGTATTTCCTGAAGAAATTCCACCCGGCTTGCCACCCGTTAGAGGAATGGAAGATCCACCTGTTTCCATTCCAGTAGCGACGGTTCCTAATAGGTCAGCCTATAGCAGTGATCCAGAAGGAACGAAGGGGCTTACGAGGGAAGCGGAAGAGCTCGTGGCAAAGGGACGCGCTAGGGAAAGTTCAAGTCCTTTTTCCGTTCCAGCGCTTTTGGTTCCAAAGAAAGGTGTAGCGTGGAGGGTGCGCACGGATTGGAGGGCTGCGAACAAGATCGCGGTAAAGTATCGCCTGGCCGTTCCCAGATTAGGCGGTGCGCCTGACGAGTTGCATGGTTCCATCGTCGTTTCTAGAATTGACTTGAAATCTGGACGCCATCAGATTAGCGTGAGGGAGGGGGATGAGTGGAAAGCTTCTTGCGAAACAACACATGGCTTGTGCGCGTGGTTAGTCTTGCCATGTGGACTAACCGATGCACCTGGCACTTTCGTGGGGTTAATGAATCATGTTTTGCGTGCTTCCGTCGGGAAGTTTGTGGTGGCCTATTATGGTGGCATTACGATCTACAGCAAGAATCTCGGTGGGCGTTTGACTCATTTGCATCGTGTGCTTGATGTTTTGAGAGAGGGAAAGCTGCTTGCAGTGATGGAAGTTGGGACTTTTGCACGGATAGAGGTGTTCTGTCCTGGTTCTGTGCTGCGCGATAGGGGCACAGGGGTTGGGGAGGAAAAGGAAAGAGCTACGAGAGAATGGCCAGCACCCAAAAGCATAACTGAGGAAGGAGTTTTCACGGCTCGGGTAGCTCTTACGGGCGCTTTGCGAATGATTTCAGCACACTTGCCGCGCCACTCACTGAGGTCCTTCAAAGACGTGTTGCTTTGAAGTGGGGTCAAGCACACTATGAAGGATCCGATGAACTTCAAGATAAACCGTGCTCTGCACCTGTCTTAGTTTTGCCTTGCTTAAGTGAGCCTTTTGAAATTGAATATGAGGCATCTGGAGTTGGAATATGAGCTGCTTTAATGCAGGAGGCAAAAGCCAACTGCCCCGCTCTGTGGGAAAGCTAAGTGTGGCGGCTGTCAAATGGCCAACGCACGACAGAGAGCTCTATAAACTCAAAAGAGCATTGCGGGGAATTGGCAACACTACCTCTGGCCCGAGCAATTTGTGATCCACGCTCATCATTATAATTTGACGGTGTCCAGATTTCGAATCAATCGACTTTAGAGAACGCAACGGAACCGTGCAATTCATCAAGCATATCATCTAATCTAGGGATGGGATGGCGACACATTTGTACCACTGGCTCCGAAGGAGGCGCATGAGGATCGGCCCAAGATGATGGGAGAGGGGGGGGAAAGTTGGAGTGATCTGAAAGATGAGAGAGGGGCCGGAAAGAAACGCGGCCGAAAAGGAGGGGAAGGTTGGGAGCTCAGGGACAGAGATGCCGGAAAAGAATGCAGTGGGAAAGGAAAGGAAGGAGATGAGCTTTTGTGCAGAAGAAAGTGAAGCGAGGAGTGCTTTGCCCGCTGAACTCCAATCGGTTCTCCTTGCCTACGGGGGATCCTCCTCGAACGCTAACGGCACTGACTCTTCCTTTCCAGGTGCGTTTGGCTCTTTATCGCGGGAGCTCGGAGACGTATTTCCTGAAGAAATTCCACCCGGCTTGCCACCCGTTAGAGGAATGGAAGATCCACCTGTTTCCATTCCAGTAGCGACGGTTCCTAATAGGTCAGCCTATAGCAGTGATCCAGAAGGAACGAAGGGGCTTCCGAGGGAAGCGGAAGAGCTCGTGGCAAAGGGACGCGCTAGGGAAAGTTCAAGTCCTTTTTCCGTTCCAGCGCTTTTGGTTCCAAAGAAAGGTGTAGCGTGGAGGGTGCGCACGGATTGGAGGGCTGCGAACAAGATCGCGGTAAAGTATCGCCTGGCCGTTCCCAGATTAGGCGGTGCGCCTGACGAGTTGCATGGTTCCATCGTCGTTTCTAGAATTGACTTGAAATCTGGACGCCATCAGATTAGCGTGAGGGAGGGGGATGAGTGGAAAGCTTCTTGCGAAACAACACATGGCTTGTGCGCGTGGTTAGTCTTGCCATGTGGACTAACCGATGCACCTGGCACTTTCGTGGGGTTAATGAATCATGTTTTGCGTGCTTCCGTCGGGAAGTTTGTGGTGGCCTATTATGGTGACATTACGATCTACAGCAAGAATCTCGGTGGGCGTTTGACTCATTTGCATCGTGTGCTTGATGTTTTGAGAGAGGGAAAGCTGCTTGCAGTGATGGAAGTTGGGACTTTTGCACGGATAGAGGTGTTCTGTCCTGGTTCTGTGCTGCGCGATAGGGGCACAGGGGTTGGGGAGGAAAAGGAAAGAGCTACGAGAGAATGGCCAGCACCCAAAAGCATAACTGAGGAAGGAGTTTTCACGGCTCGGGTAGCTCTTACGGGCGCTTTGCGAATGATTTCAGCACACTTGCCGCGCCACTCACTGAGGTCCTTCAAAGACGTGTTGCTTTGAAGTGGGGTCAAGCACACTATGAAGGATCCGATGAACTTCAAGATAAACCGTGCTCTGCACCTGTCTTAGTTTTGCCTTGCTTAAGTGAGCCTTTTGAAATTGAATATGAGGCATCTGGAGTTGGAATATGAGCTGCTTTAATGCAGGAGGCAAAAGCCAACTGCCCCGCTCTGTGGGAAAGCTAAGTGTGGCGGCTGTCAAATGGCCAACGCACGACAGAGAGCTCTATAAACTCAAAAGAGCATTGCGGGGAATTGGCAACACTACCTCTGGCCCGAGCAATTTGTGATCCACGCTCATCATTATAATTTGACGGTGTCCAGATTTCGAATCAATCGACTTTAGAGAACGCAACGGAACCGTGCAATTCATCAAGCATATCATCTAATCTAGGGATGGGATGGCGACACATTTGTACCACTGGCTCCGAAGGAGGCGCATGAGGATCGGCCCAAGATGACGGGAGAGGGGGGGGGAAAGTTGGAGTGATCTGAAAGATGAGAGAGGGGCCGGAAAGAAACGCGGCCGAAAAGGAGGGGAAGGTTGGGAGCTCAGGGACAGAGATGCCGGAAAAGAATGCAGTGGGAAAGGAAAGGAAGGAGATGAGCTTTTGTGCAGAAGAAAGTGAAGCGAGGAGTGCTTTGCCCGCTGAACTCCAATCGGTTCTCCTTGCCTACGGGGGATCCTCCTCGAACGCTAACGGCACTGACTCTTCCTTTCCAGGTGCGTTTGGCTCTTTATCGCGGGAACTCGGAGACGTATTTCCTGAAGAAATTCCACCCGGCTTGCCACCCGTTAGAGGAATGGAAGATCCACCTGTTTCCATTCCAGTAGCGACGGTTCCTAATAGGTCAGCCTATAGCAGTGATCCAGAAGGAACGAAGGGGCTTCCGAGGGAAGCGGAAGAGCTCGTGGCAAAGGGACGCGCTAGGGAAAGTTCAAGTCCTTTTTCCGTTCCAGCGCTTTTGGTTCCAAAGAAAGGTGTAGCGTGGAGGGTGCGCACGGATTGGAGGGCTGCGAACAAGATCGCGGTAAAGTATCGCCTGGCCGTTCCCAGATTAGGCGGTGCGCCTGACGAGTTGCATGGTTCCATCGTCGTTTCTAGAATTGACTTGAAATCTGGACGCCATCAGATTAGCGTGAGGGAGGGGGATGAGTGGAAAGCTTCTTGCGAAACAACACATGGCTTGTGCGCGTGGTTAGTCTTGCCATGTGGACTAACCGATGCACCTGGCACTTTCGTGGGGTTAATGAATCATGTTTTGCGTGCTTCCGTCGGGAAGTTTGTGGTGGCCTATTATGGTGACATTACGATCTACAGCAAGAATCTCGGTGGGCGTTTGACTCATTTGCATCGTGTGCTTGATGTTTTGAGAGAGGGAAAGCTGCTTGCAGTGATGGAAGTTGGGACTTTTGCACGGATAGAGGTGTTCTGTCCTGGTTCTGTGCTGCGCGATAGGGGCACAGGGGTTGGGGAGGAAAAGGAAAGAGCTACGAGAGAATGGCCAGCACCCAAAAGCATAACTGAGGAAGGAGTTTTCACGGCTCGGGTAGCTCTTACGGGCGCTTTGCGAATGATTTCAGCACACTTGCCGCGCCACTCACTGAGGTCCTTCAAAGACGTGTTGCTTTGAAGTGGGGTCAAGCACACTATGAAGGATCCGATGAACTTCAAGATAAACCGTGCTCTGCACCTGTCTTAGTTTTGCCTTGCTTAAGTGAGCCTTTTGAAATTGAATATGAGGCATCTGGAGTTGGAATATGAGCTGCTTTAATGCAGGAGGCAAAAGCCAACTGCCCCGCTCTGTGGGAAAGCTAAGTGTGGCGGCTGTCAAATGGCCAACGCACGACAGAGAGCTCTATAAACTCAAAAGAGCATTGCGGGGAATTGGCAACACTACCTCTGGCCCGAGCAATTTGTGATCCACGCTCATCATTATAATTTGACGGTGTCCAGATTTCGAATCAATCGACTTTAGAGAACGCAACGGAACCGTGCAATTCATCAAGCATATCATCTAATCTAGGGATGGGATGGCGACACATTTGTACCACTGGCTCCGAAGGAGGCGCATGAGGATCGGCCCAAGATGACGGGAGAGGGGGGGGAAAGTTGGAGTGATCTGAAAGATGAGAGAGGGGCCGGAAAGAAACGCGGCCGAAAAGGAGGGGAAGGTTGGGAGCTCAGGGACAGAGATGCCGGAAAAGAATGCAGTGGGAAAGGAAAGGAAGGAGATGAGCTTTTGTGCAGAAGAAAGTGAAGCGAGGAGTGCTTTGCCCGCTGAACTCCAATCGGTTCTCCTTGCCTACGGGGGATCCTCCTCGAACGCTAACGGCACTGACTCTTCCTTTCCAGGTGCGTTTGGCTCTTTATCGCGGGAACTCGGAGACGTATTTCCTGAAGAAATTCCACCCGGCTTGCCACCCGTTAGAGGAATGGAAGATCCACCTGTTTCCATTCCAGTAGCGACGGTTCCTAATAGGTCAGCCTATAGCAGTGATCCAGAAGGAACGAAGGGGCTTCCGAGGGAAGCGGAAGAGCTCGTGGCAAAGGGACGCGCTAGGGAAAGTTCAAGTCCTTTTTCCGTTCCAGCGCTTTTGGTTCCAAAGAAAGGTGTAGCGTGGAGGGTGCGCACGGATTGGAGGGCTGCGAACAAGATCGCGGTAAAGTATCGCCTGGCCGTTCCCAGATTAGGCGGTGCGCCTGACGAGTTGCATGGTTCCATCGTCGTTTCTAGAATTGACTTGAAATCTGGACGCCATCAGATTAGCGTGAGGGAGGGGGATGAGTGGAAAGCTTCTTGCGAAACAACACATGGCTTGTGCGCGTGGTTAGTCTTGCCATGTGGACTAACCGATGCACCTGGCACTTTCGTGGGGTTAATGAATCATGTTTTGCGTGCTTCCGTCGGGAAGTTTGTGGTGGTCTATTATGGTGGCATTACGATCTACAGCAAGAATCTCGGTGGGCGTTTGACTCATTTGCATCGTGTGCTTGATGTTTTGAGAGAGGGAAAGCTGCTTGCAGTGATGGAAGTTGGGACTTTTGCACGGATAGAGGTGTTCTTTCCTGGTTCTGTGCTGAGCGATAGGGGCACAGGGGTTGGGGAGGAAAAGGAAAGAGCTACGAGAGAATGGCCAGCACCCAAAAGCATAACTGAGGAAGGAGTTTTCACGGCTCGGGTAGCTCTTACGGGCGCTTTGCGAATGATTTCAGCACACTTGCCGCGCCACTCACTGAG
The DNA here is from genome assembly GCA_037074615.1 of Leucaena leucocephala. NCBI lineage: Eukaryota > Viridiplantae > Streptophyta > Magnoliopsida > Fabales > Fabaceae > Leucaena > Leucaena leucocephala. The sequence goes on from CM073553.1 coordinate 9,717,448, forward strand.
GTCCTTCAAAGACGTGTTGCTTTGAAGTGGGGTCAAGCACACTATGAAGGATCCGATGAACTTCAAGATAAACCGTGCTCTGCACCTGTCTTAGTTTTGCCTTGCTTAAGTGAGCCTTTTGAAATTGAATATGAGGCATCTGGAGTTGGAATATGAGCTGCTTTAATGCAGGAGGCAAAAGCCAACTGCCCCGCTCTGTGGGAAAGCTAAGTGTGGCGGCTGTCAAATGGCCAACGCACGACAGAGAGCTCTATAAACTCAAAAGAGCATTGCGGGGAATTGGCAACACTACCTCTGGCCCGAGCAATTTGTGATCCACGCTCATCATTATAATTTGACGGTGTCCAGATTTCGAATCAATCGACTTTAGAGAACGCAACGGAACCGTGCAATTCATCAAGCATATCATCTAATCTAGGGATGGGATGGCGACACATTTGTACCACTGGCTCCGAAGGAGGCGCATGAGGATCGGCCCAAGATGACGGGAGAGGGGGGGAAGTTGGAGTGATCTGAAAGATGAGAGAGGGGCCGGAAAGAAACGCGGCCGAAAAGGAGGGGAAGGTTGGGAGCTCAGGGACAGAGATGCCGGAAAAGAATGCAGTGGGAAAGGAAAGGAAGGAGATGAGCTTTTGTGCAGAAGAAAGTGAAGCGAGGAGTGCTTTGCCCGCTGAACTCCAATCGGTTCTCCTTGCCTACGGGGGATCCTCCTCGAACGCTAACGGCACTGACTCTTCCTTTCCAGGTGCGTTTGGCTCTTTATCGCGGGAACTCGGAGACGTATTTCCTGAAGAAATTCCACCCGGCTTGCCTGTTGGAAATCGTGCCCTAGGGGCCAATCATTGTCTTATGAACATTATTGATTTATGAATTTATTAATTGAGTTATCATATTATTTGCATGTTTACTATGATGACCATCCTTGGATAATTCATGATATTATCCTAAATGTCCCTGGTCGATCATCTATGTGGGAGCACAGATGAAATAAGACCAGTATGACTTTGAAGATGTATAGAGATATAAATCAAAGTCATAAGCACATGTAAGAGTACAGGGTGTTGGACCGACCCGCTATGAGAGAACTGCATGGGTAACGTCATAAGCTTCTCTCATATACAAACCATGTCAATATGCCCTTTGACCTGAGATCATCATGGATTCCTACATGACAAAACGCTCAGCTTTGACCTAGTCAAAAGTCACTTTTGACCGAGTGATCATAAAGACTATGTTTGGGCTTAGTGGTTTTTCATGCGGAGGAATGTGAATGGTCAAGATGGAATTTGTCCCTCACATTCGTGGAGAGATATTACTGGGCCCCTCGATGAGTGAGTCTGAGAAATGTATGGCCATACTGTAATGGAAAGGTAGTTCCATTTCTATAGTCAGACTACTCAGGGATCGAGAAAGTAACGGTCGGGAATAGGAGGATGACATTATCCATGCCTCATCCATGACCAAAATATCGCGTGACAGAAGGGACATGATATGGTTGTATAAAAGGTTACATCGTTTATCGATCCTCATATGATTTGGGTAGTTGTTATGTCTTGCTAGAGACCGCTTGCGACTTGTGGGCTAGTATAGCAAATGGCCCACTGCCAACTTCATATGGGCCTACAGGGTCGCACACAAAATAGCCCAACACGAGCTATGATGTCCAGATTCATTGAATCTAAGACATGTCCAGATTCAATGAAAGATCCAGGTGAATGTATATATATATATATTTATTTATATTTATATTCGTATATATATATATATTATATATATGAGATATATGAGATTTAATTTATAAGGATAAATTAAATCCCTATCATGTTTGAATTCGAAATTCAAATTGATAGGATATCTCATATAAGAGATATTTATAAGATTTAATTTATAAGGATAAATTAAATCTCTATCACGTTTGAAATTCGAAATTCAAATTGATAGGATATCTCATATAAGAGATATTTATAAGATTTAATTTATAAGGATAAATTAAATCTCTATCACGTTTGAAATTCGAAATTTAAATTGATAGGATATCTCAAATTTGATTTATGGGAATAAATCAAATATAACTCAGTCTCATCTTTATTTAAAATTAAATAAATAAGTAATTAAATCTGTGGGACGGATTTAATATTATTTTATTTAATTAGTTTCTTATAAAATTATACAATATATGATATTGTATCAATTCGGAATTAATATAAGATTAACTCCAAAATCCAATTAGGTCAGGTGTAAAAACGCATAGCATCCTCTATATCTGATTGGAGGAGCTACGTTTGAAAATAACATAGAACACAAAAGGCCGAACGGAATCTGCAAAAGGTTTGCAGACAAGAAACTGCTGAAATAGAGACGGAGACTTGTGAAAGCCTTGGAGGGACAGGAGACGCTAGCACGTCGTTCGTGGTTGGAACGCTGTTCGTGTGGATACCAGTAGAGGAAGCCGACCTGAGGCGTCGACTTCTTGTGATCGGAAAGAGACCACCGTCCGCGGAGAGAATCTGTGAAGGTCGCTGAGGAACACTCCGTCGATTTCTTGCGATCAGAAAGAGATCACCACCCACGTAGAGAAGCTGTGAAATTCGCTGAGCAACACTAAGGGTAATGATTCTTTCCACTTGACTTAAACACATACGGCAGATCCTGGCAAGGAATGGAAAATTTTTAAAGTTTATTTCCGCTGCGTGTCTTCCAATTCCTTACATTGCCACCCGTTAGAGGAATGGAAGATCCACCTGTTTCCATTCCAGTAGCGACGGTTCCTAATAGGTCAGCCTATAGCAGTGATCCAGAAGGAACGAAGGGGCTTCCGAGGGAAGCGGAAGAGCTCGTGGCAAAGGGACGCGCTAGGGAAAGTTCAAGTCCTTTTTCCGTTCCAGCGCTTTTGGTTCCAAAGAAAGGTGTAGCGTGGAGGGTGCGCACGGATTGGAGGGCTGCGAACAAGATCGCGGTAAAGTATCGCCTGGCCGTTCCCAGATTAGGCGGTGCGCCTGACGAGTTGCATGGTTCCATCGTCGTTTCTAGAATTGACTTGAAATCTGGACGCCATCAGATTAGCGTGAGGGAGGGGGATGAGTGGAAAGCTTCTTGCGAAACAACACATGGCTTGTGCGCGTGGTTAGTCTTGCCATGTGGACTAACCGATGCACCTGGCACTTTCGTGGGGTTAATGAATCATGTTTTGCGTGCTTCCGTCGGGAAGTTTGTGGTGGTCTATTATGGTGGCATTACGATCTACAGCAAGAATCTCGGTGGGCGTTTGACTCATTTGCATCGTGTGCTTGATGTTTTGAGAGAGGGAAAGCTGCTTGCAGTGATGGAAGTTGGGACTTTTGCACGGATAGAGGTGTTCTTTCCTGGTTCTGTGCTGAGCGATAGGGGCACAGGGGTTGGGGAGGAAAAGGAAAGAGCTACGAGAGAATGGCCAGCACCCAAAAGCATAACTGAGGAAGGAGTTTTCACGGCTCGGGTAGCTCTTACGGGCGCTTTGCGAATGATTTCAGCACACTTGCCGCGCCACTCACTGAGGTCCTTCAAAGACGTGTTGCTTTGAAGTGGGGTCAAGCACACTATGAAGGATCCGATGAACTTCAAGATAAACCGTGCTCTGCACCTGTCTTAGTTTTGCCTTGCTTAAGTGAGCCTTTTGAAATTGAATATGAGGCATCTGGAGTTGGAATATGAGCTGCTTTAATGCAGGAGGCAAAAGCCAACTGCCCCGCTCTGTGGGAAAGCTAAGTGTGGCGGCTGTCAAATGGCCAACGCACGACAGAGAGCTCTATAAACTCAAAAGAGCATTGCGGGGAATTGGCAACACTACCTCTGGCCCGAGCAATTTGTGATCCACGCTCATCATTATAATTTGACGGTGTCCAGATTTCGAATCAATCGACTTTAGAGAACGCAACGGAACCGTACCATTCATCAAGCATATCATCTAATCTAGGGATGGGATGGCGACACATTTGTACCACTGGCTCCGAAGGAGGCGCATGAGGATCGGCCCAAGATGACGGGAGAGGGGGGGAAGTTGGAGTGATCTGAAAGATGAGAGAGGGGCCGGAAAGAAACGCGGCCGAAAAGGAGGGGAAGGTTGGGAGCTCAGGGACAGAGATGCCGGAAAAGAATGCAGTGGGAAAGGAAAGGAAGGAGATGAGCTTTTGTGCAGAAGAAAGTGAAGCGAGGAGTGCTTTGCCCGCTGAACTCCAATCGGTTCTCCTTGCCTACGGGGGATCCTCCTCGAACGCTAACGGCACTGACTCTTCCTTTCCAGGTGCGTTTGGCTCTTTATCGCGGGAACTCGGAGACGTATTTCCTGAAGAAATTCCACCCGGCTTGCCACCCGTTAGAGGAATGGAAGATCCACCTGTTTCCATTCCAGTAGCGACGGTTCCTAATAGGTCAGCCTATAGCAGTGATCCAGAAGGAACGAAGGGGCTTCCGAGGGAAGCGGAAGAGCTCGTGGCAAAGGGACGCGCTAGGGAAAGTTCAAGTCCTTTTTCCGTTCCAGCGCTTTTGGTTCCAAAGAAAGGTGTAGCGTGGAGGGTGCGCACGGATTGGAGGGCTGCGAACAAGATCGCGGTAAAGTATCGCCTGGCCGTTCCCAGATTAGGCGGTGCGCCTGACGAGTTGCATGGTTCCATCGTCGTTTCTAGAATTGACTTGAAATCTGGACGCCATCAGATTAGCGTGAGGGAGGGGGATGAGTGGAAAGCTTCTTGCGAAACAACACATGGCTTGTGCGCGTGGTTAGTCTTGCCATGTGGACTAACCGATGCACCTGGCACTTTCGTGGGGTTAATGAATCATGTTTTGCGTGCTTCCGTCGGGAAGTTTGTGGTGGTCTATTATGGTGGCATTACGATCTACAGCAAGAATCTCGGTGGGCGTTTGACTCATTTGCATCGTGTGCTTGATGTTTTGAGAGAGGGAAAGCTGCTTGCAGTGATGGAAGTTGGGACTTTTGCACGGATAGAGGTGTTCTTTCCTGGTTCTGTGCTGAGCGATAGGGGCACAGGGGTTGGGGAGGAAAAGGAAAGAGCTACGAGAGAATGGCCAGCACCCAAAAGCATAACTGAGGAAGGAGTTTTCACGGCTCGGGTAGCTCTTACGGGCGCTTTGCGAATGATTTCAGCACACTTGCCGCGCCACTCACTGAGGTCCTTCAAAGACGTGTTGCTTTGAAGTGGGGTCAAGCACACTATGAAGGATCCGATGAACTTCAAGATAAACCGTGCTCTGCACCTGTCTTAGTTTTGCCTTGCTTAAGTGAGCCTTTTGAAATTGAATATGAGGCATCTGGAGTTGGAATATGAGCTGCTTTAATGCAGGAGGCAAAAGCCAACTGCCCCGCTCTGTGGGAAAGCTAAGTGTGGCGGCTGTCAAATGGCCAACGCACGACAGAGAGCTCTATAAACTCAAAAGAGCATTGCGGGGAATTGGCAACACTACCTCTGGCCCGAGCAATTTGTGATCCACGCTCATCATTATAATTTGACGGTGTCCAGATTTCGAATCAATCGACTTTAGAGAACGCAACGGAACCGTGCAATTCATCAAGCATATCATCTAATCTAGGGATGGGATGGCGACACATTTGTACCACTGGCTCCGAAGGAGGCGCATGAGGATCGGCCCAAGATGACGGGAGAGGGGGGGAAGTTGGAGTGATCTGAAAGATGAGAGAGGGGCCGGAAAGAAACGCGGCCGAAAAGGAGGGGAAGGTTGGGAGCTCAGGGACAGAGATGCCGGAAAAGAATGCAGTGGGAAAGGAAAGGAAGGAGATGAGCTTTTGTGCAGAAGAAAGTGAAGCGAGGAGTGCTTTGCCCGCTGAACTCCAATCGGTTCTCCTTGCCTACGGGGGATCCTCCTCGAACGCTAACGGCACTGACTCTTCCTTTCCAGGTGCGTTTGGCTCTTTATCGCGGGAACTCGGAGACGTATTTCCTGAAGAAATTCCACCCGGCTTGCCACCCGTTAGAGGAATGGAAGATCCACCTGTTTCCATTCCAGTAGCGACGGTTCCTAATAGGTCAGCCTATAGCAGTGATCCAGAAGGAACGAAGGGGCTTCCGAGGGAAGCGGAAGAGCTCGTGGCAAAGGGACGCGCTAGGGAAAGTTCAAGTCCTTTTTCCGTTCCAGCGCTTTTGGTTCCAAAGAAAGGTGTAGCGTGGAGGGTGCGCACGGATTGGAGGGCTGCGAACAAGATCGCGGTAAAGTATCGCCTGGCCGTTCCCAGATTAGGCGGTGCGCCTGACGAGTTGCATGGTTCCATCGTCGTTTCTAGAATTGACTTGAAATCTGGACGCCATCAGATTAGCGTGAGGGAGGGGGATGAGTGGAAAGCTTCTTGCGAAACAACACATGGCTTGTGCGCGTGGTTAGTCTTGCCATGTGGACTAACCGATGCACCTGGCACTTTCGTGGGGTTAATGAATCATGTTTTGCGTGCTTCCGTCGGGAGGTTTGTGGTGGTCTATTATGGTGGCATTACGATCTACAGCAAGAATCTCGGTGGGCGTTTGACTCATTTGCATCGTGTGCTTGATGTTTTGAGAGAGGGAAAGCTGCTTGCAGTGATGGAAGTTGGGACTTTTGCACGGATAGAGGTGTTCTTTCCTGGTTCTGTGCTGAGCGATAGGGGCACAGGGGTTGGGGAGGAAAAGGAAAGAGCTACGAGAGAATGGCCAGCACCCAAAAGCATAACTGAGGAAGGAGTTTTCACGGCTCGGGTAGCTCTTACGGGCGCTTTGCGAATGATTTCAGCACACTTGCCGCGCCACTCACTGAGGTCCTTCAAAGACGTGTTGCTTTGAAGTGGGGTCAAGCACACTATGAAGGATCCGATGAACTTCAAGATAAACCGTGCTCTGCACCTGTCTTAGTTTTGCCTTGCTTAAGTGAGCCTTTTGAAATTGAATATGAGGCATCTGGAGTTGGAATATGAGCTGCTTTAATGCAGGAGGCAAAAGCCAACTGCCCCGCTCTGTGGGAAAGCTAAGTGTGGCGGCTGTCAAATGGCCAACGCACGACAGAGAGCTCTATAAACTCAAAAGAGCATTGCGGGGAATTGGCAACACTACCTCTGGCCCGAGCAATTTGTGATCCACGCTCATCATTATAATTTGACGGTGTCCAGATTTCGAATCAATCGACTTTAGAGAACGCAACGGAACCGTGCAATTCATCAAGCATATCATCTAATCTAGGGATGGGATGGCGACACATTTGTACCACTGGCTCCGAAGGAGGCGCATGAGGATCGGCCCAAGATGACGGGAGAGGGGGGGAAGTTGGAGTGATCTGAAAGATGAGAGAGGGGCCGGAAAGAAACGCGGCCGAAAAGGAGGGGAAGGTTGGGAGCTCAGGGACAGAGATGCCGGAAAAGAATGCAGTGGGAAAGGAAAGGAAGGAGATGAGCTTTTGTGCAGAAGAAAGTGAAGCGAGGAGTGCTTTGCCCGCTGAACTCCAATCGGTTCTCCTTGCCTACGGGGGATCCTCCTCGAACGCTAACGGCACTGACTCTTCCTTTCCAGGTGCGTTTGGCTCTTTATCGCGGGAACTCGGAGACGTATTTCCTGAAGAAATTCCACCCGGCTTGCCACCCGTTAGAGGAATGGAAGATCCACCTGTTTCCATTCCAGTAGCGACGGTTCCTAATAGGTCAGCCTATAGCAGTGATCCAGAAGGAACGAAGGGGCTTCCGAGGGAAGCGGAAGAGCTCGTGGCAAAGGGACGCGCTAGGGAAAGTTCAAGTCCTTTTTCCGTTCCAGCGCTTTTGGTTCCAAAGAAAGGTGTAGCGTGGAGGGTGCGCACGGATTGGAGGGCTGCGAACAAGATCGCGGTAAAGTATCGCCTGGCCGTTCCCAGATTAGGCGGTGCGCCTGACGAGTTGCATGGTTCCATCGTCGTTTCTAGAATTGACTTGAAATCTGGACGCCATCAGATTAGCGTGAGGGAGGGGGATGAGTGGAAAGCTTCTTGCGAAACAACACATGGCTTGTGCGCGTGGTTAGTCTTGCCATGTGGACTAACCGATGCACCTGGCACTTTCGTGGGGTTAATGAATCATGTTTTGCGTGCTTCCGTCGGGAGGTTTGTGGTGGTCTATTATGGTGGCATTACGATCTACAGCAAGAATCTCGGTGGGCGTTTGACTCATTTGCATCGTGTGCTTGATGTTTTGAGAGAGGGAAAGCTGCTTGCAGTGATGGAAGTTGGGACTTTTGCACGGATAGAGGTGTTCTTTCCTGGTTCTGTGCTGAGCGATAGGGGCACAGGGGTTGGGGAGGAAAAGGAAAGAGCTACGAGAGAATGGCCAGCACCCAAAAGCATAACTGAGGAAGGAGTTTTCACGGCTCGGGTAGCTCTTACGGGCGCTTTGCGAATGATTTCAGCACACTTGCCGCGCCACTCACTGAGGTCCTTCAAAGACGTGTTGCTTTGAAGTGGGGTCAAGCACACTATGAAGGATCCGATGAACTTCAAGATAAACCGTGCTCTGCACCTGTCTTAGTTTTGCCTTGCTTAAGTGAGCCTTTTGAAATTGAATATGAGGCATCTGGAGTTGGAATATGAGCTGCTTTAATGCAGGAGGCAAAAGCCAACTGCCCCGCTCTGTGGGAAAGCTAAGTGTGGCGGCTGTCAAATGGCCAACGCACGACAGAGAGCTCTATAAACTCAAAAGAGCATTGGGGGAATTGGCAACACTACCTCTGGCCCGAGCAATTTGTGATCCACGCTCATCATTATAATTTGACGGTGTCCAGATTTCGAATCAATCGACTTTAGAGAACGCAACGGAACCGTGCAATTCATCAAGCATATCATCTAATCTAGGGATGGGATGGCGACACATTTGTACCACTGGCTCCGAAGGAGGCGCATGAGGATCGGCCCAAGATGACGGGAGAGGGGGGGAAGTTGGAGTGATCTGAAAGATGAGAGAGGGGCCGGAAAGAAACGCGGCCGAAAAGGAGGGGAAGGTTGGGAGCTCAGGGACAGAGATGCCGGAAAAGAATGCAGTGGGAAAGGAAAGGAAGGAGATGAGCTTTTGTGCAGAAGAAAGTGAAGCGAGGAGTGCTTTGCCCGCTGAACTCCAATCGGTTCTCCTTGCCTACGGGGGATCCTCCTCGAACGCTAACGGCACTGACTCTTCCTTTCCAGGTGCGTTTGGCTCTTTATCGCGGGAACTCGGAGACGTATTTCCTGAAGAAATTCCACCCGGCTTGCCACCCGTTAGAGGAATGGAAGATCCACCTGTTTCCATTCCAGTAGCGACGGTTCCTAATAGGTCAGCCTATAGCAGTGATCCAGAAGGAACGAAGGGGCTTCCGAGGGAAGCGGAAGAGCTCGTGGCAAAGGGACGCGCTAGGGAAAGTTCAAGTCCTTTTTCCGTTCCAGCGCTTTTGGTTCCAAAGAAAGGTGTAGCGTGGAGGGTGCGCACGGATTGGAGGGCTGCGAACAAGATCGCGGTAAAGTATCGCCTGGCCGTTCCCAGATTAGGTGGTGCGCCTGACGAGTTGCATGGTTCCATCGTCGTTTCTAGAATTGACTTGAAATCTGGACGCCATCAGATTAGCGTGAGGGAGGGGGATGAGTGGAAAGCTTCTTGCGAAACAACACATGGCTTGTGCGCGTGGTTAGTCTTGCCATGTGGACTAACCGATGCACCTGGCACTTTCGTGGGGTTAATGAATCATGTTTTGCGTGCTTCCGTCGGGAGGTTTGTGGTGGTCTATTATGGTGGCATTACGATCTACAGCAAGAATCTCGGTGGGCGTTTGACTCATTTGCATCGTGTGCTTGATGTTTTGAGAGAGGGAAAGCTGCTTGCAGTGATGGAAGTTGGGACTTTTGCACGGATAGAGGTGTTCTTTCCTGGTTCTGTGCTGAGCGATAGGGGCACAGGGGTTGGGGAGGAAAAGGAAAGAGCTACGAGAGAATGGCCAGCACCCAAAAGCATAACTGAGGAAGGAGTTTTCACGGCTCGGGTAGCTCTTACGGGCGCTTTGCGAATGATTTCAGCACACTTGCCGCGCCACTCACTGAGGTCCTTCAAAGACGTGTTGCTTTGAAGTGGGGTCAAGCACACTATGAAGGATCCGATGAACTTCAAGATAAACCGTGCTCTGCACCTGTCTTAGTTTTGCCTTGCTTAAGTGAGCCTTTTGAAATTGAATATGAGGCATCTGGAGTTGGAATATGAGCTGCTTTAATGCAGGAGGCAAAAGCCAACTGCCCCGCTCTGTGGGAAAGCTAAGTGTGGCGGCTGTCAAATGGCCAACGCACGACAGAGAGCTCTATAAACTCAAAAGAGCATTGCGGGGAATTGGCAACACTACCTCTGGCCCGAGCAATTTGTGATCCACGCTCATCATTATAATTTGACGGTGTCCAGATTTCGAATCAATCGACTTTAGAGAACGCAACGGAACCGTGCAATTCATCAAGCATATCATCTAATCTAGGGATGGGATGGCGACACATTTGTACCACTGGCTCCGAAGGAGGCGCATGAGGATCGGCCCAAGATGACGGGAGAGGGGGGGAAGTTGGAGTGATCTGAAAGATGAGAGAGGGGCCGGAAAGAAACGCGGCCGAAAAGGAGGGGAAGGTTGGGAGCTCAGGGACAGAGATGCCGGAAAAGAATGCAGTGGGAAAGGAAAGGAAGGAGATGAGCTTTTGTGCAGAAGAAAGTGAAGCGAGGAGTGCTTTGCCCGCTGAACTCCAATCGGTTCTCCTTGCCTACGGGGGATCCTCCTCGAACGCTAACGGCACTGACTCTTCCTTTCCAGGTGCGTTTGGCTCTTTATCGCGGGAACTCGGAGACGTATTTCCTGAAGAAATTCCACCCGGCTTGCCACCCGTTAGAGGAATGGAAGATCCACCTGTTTCCATTCCAGTAGCGACGGTTCCTAATAGGTCAGCCTATAGCAGTGATCCAGAAGGAACGAAGGGGCTTCCGAGGGAAGCGGAAGAGCTCGTGGCAAAGGGACGCGCTAGGGAAAGTTCAAGTCCTTTTTCCGTTCCAGCGCTTTTGGTTCCAAAGAAAGGTGTAGCGTGGAGGGTGCGCACGGATTGGAGGGCTGCGAACAAGATCGCGGTAAAGTATCGCCTGGCCGTTCCCAGATTAGGCGGTGCGCCTGACGAGTTGCATGGTTCCATCGTCGTTTCTAGAATTGACTTGAAATCTGGACGCCATCAGATTAGCGTGAGGGAGGGGGATGAGTGGAAAGCTTCTTGCGAAACAACACATGGCTTGTGCGCGTGGTTAGTCTTGCCATGTGGACTAACCGATGCACCTGGCACTTTCGTGGGGTTAATGAATCATGTTTTGCGTGCTTCCGTCGGGAGGTTTGTGGTGGTCTATTATGGTGGCATTACGATCTACAGCAAGAATCTCGGTGGGCGTTTGACTCATTTGCATCGTGTGCTTGATGTTTTGAGAGAGGGAAAGCTGCTTGCAGTGATGGAAGTTGGGACTTTTGCACGGATAGAGGTGTTCTTTCCTGGTTCTGTGCTGAGCGATAGGGGCACAGGGGTTGGGGAGGAAAAGGAAAGAGCTACGAGAGAATGGCCAGCACCCAAAAGCATAACTGAGGAAGGAGTTTTCACGGCTCGGGTAGCTCTTACGGGCGCTTTGCGAATGATTTCAGCACACTTGCCGCGCCACTCACTGAGGTCCTTCAAAGACGTGTTGCTTTGAAGTGGGGTCAAGCACACTATGAAGGATCCGATGAACTTCAAGATAAACCGTGCTCTGCACCTGTCTTAGTTTTGCCTTGCTTAAGTGAGCCTTTTGAAATTGAATATGAGGCATCTGGAGTTGGAATATGAGCTGCTTTAATGCAGGAGGCAAAAGCCAACTGCCCCGCTCTGTGGGAAAGCTAAGTGTGGCGGCTGTCAAATGGCCAACGCACGACAGAGAGCTCTATAAACTCAAAAGAGCATTGCGGGGAATTGGCAACACTACCTCTGGCCCGAGCAATTTGTGATCCACGCTCATCATTATAATTTGACGGTGTCCAGATTTCGAATCAATCGACTTTAGAGAACGCAACGGAACCGTGCAATTCATCAAGCATATCATCTAATCTAGGGATGGGATGGCGACACATTTGTACCACTGGCTCCGAAGGAGGCGCATGAGGATCGGCCCAAGATGACGGGAGAGGGGGGGAAAAGCTGGAGTGATCTGAAAGATGAGAGAGGGGCCGGAAAGAAACGCGGCCGAAAAGGAGGGGAAGGTTGGGAGCTCAGGGACAGAGATGCCGGAAAAGAATGCAGTGGGAAAGGAAAGGAAGGAGATGAGCTTTAGTGCAGAAGAAAGTGAAGCGAGGAGTGCTTTGCCCGCTGAACTCCAATCGGTTCTCCTTGCCTACGGGGGATCCTCCTCGAACGCTAACGGCACTGACTCTTCCTTTCCAGGTGCGTTTGGCTCTTTATCGCGGGAACTCGGAGACGTATTTCCTGAAGAAATTCCACCCGGCTTGCCACCCGTTAGAGGAATGGAAGATCCACCTGTTTCCATTCCAGTAGCGACGGTTCCTAATAGGTCAGCCTATAGCAGTGATCCAGAAGGAACGAAGGGGCTTCCGAGGGAAGCGGAAGAGCTCGTGGCAAAGGGACGCGCTAGGGAAAGTTCAAGTCCTTTTTCCGTTCCAGCGCTTTTGGTTCCAAAGAAAGGTGTAGCGTGGAGGGTGCGCACGGATTGGAGGGCTGCGAACAAGATCGCGGTAAAGTATCGCCTGGCCGTTCCCAGATTAGGCGGTGCGCCTGACGAGTTGCATGGTTCCATCGTCGTTTCTAGAATTGACTTGAAATCTGGACGCCATCAGATTAGCGTGAGGGAGGGGGATGAGTGGAAAGCTTCTTGCGAAACAACACATGGCTTGTGCGCGTGGTTAGTCTTGCCATGTGGACTAACCGATGCACCTGGCACTTTCGTGGGGTTAATGAATCATGTTTTGCGTGCTTCCGTCGGGAGGTTTGTGGTGGTCTATTATGGTGGCATTACGATCTACAGCAAGAATCTCGGTGGGCGTTTGACTCATTTGCATCGTGTGCTTGATGTTTTGAGAGAGGGAAAGCTGCTTGCAGTGATGGAAGTTGGGACTTTTGCACGGATAGAGGTGTTCTTTCCTGGTTCTGTGCTGAGCGATAGGGGCACAGGGGTTGGGGAGGAAAAGGAAAGAGCTACGAGAGAATGGCCAGCACCCAAAAGCATAACTGAGGAAGGAGTTTTCACGGCTCGGGTAGCTCTTACGGGCGCTTTGCGAATGATTTCAGCACACTTGCCGCGCCACTCACTGAGGTCCTTCAAAGACGTGTTGCTTTGAAGTGGGGTCAAGCACACTATGAAGGATCCGATGAACTTCAAGATAAACCGTGCTCTGCACCTGTCTTAGTTTTGCCTTGCTTAAGTGAGCCTTTTGAAATTGAATATGAGGCATCTGGAGTTGGAATATGAGCTGCTTTAATGCAGGAGGCAAAAGCCAACTGCCCCGCTCTGTGGGAAAGCTAAGTGTGGCGGCTGTCAAATGGCCAACGCACGACAGAGAGCTCTATAAACTCAAAAGAGCATTGCGGGGAATTGGCAACACTACCTCTGGCCCGAGCAATTTGTGATCCACGCTCATCATTATAATTTGACGGTGTCCAGATTTCGAATCAATCGACTTTAGAGAACGCAACGGAACCGTGCAATTCATCAAGCATATCATCTAATCTAGGGATGGGATGGCGACACATTTGTACCACTGGCTCCGAAGGAGGCGCATGAGGATCGGCCCAAGATGACGGGAGAGGGGGGGAAAAGCTGGAGTGATCTGAAAGATGAGAGAGGGGCCGGAAAGAAACGCGGCCGAAAAGGAGGGGAAGGTTGGGAGCTCAGGGACAGAGATGCCGGAAAAGAATGCAGTGGGAAAGGAAAGGAAGGAGATGAGCTTTAGTGCAGAAGAAAGTGAAGCGAGGAGTGCTTTGCCCGCTGAACTCCAATCGGTTCTCCTTGCCTACGGGGGATCCTCCTCGAACGCTAACGGCACTGACTCTTCCTTTCCAGGTGCGTTTGGCTCTTTATCGCGGGAACTCGGAGACGTATTTCCTGAAGAAATTCCACCCGGCTTGCCACCCGTTAGAGGAATGGAAGATCCACCTGTTTCCATTCCAGTAGCGACGGTTCCTAATAGGTCAGCCTATAGCAGTGATCCAGAAGGAACGAAGGGGCTTCCGAGGGAAGCGGAAGAGCTCGTGGCAAAGGGACGCGCTAGGGAAAGTTCAAGTCCTTTTTCCGTTCCAGCGCTTTTGGTTCCAAAGAAAGGTGTAGCGTGGAGGGTGCGCACGGATTGGAGGGCTGCGAACAAGATCGCGGTAAAGTATCGCCTGGCCGTTCCCAGATTAGGCGGTGCGCCTGACGAGTTGCATGGTTCCATCGTCGTTTCTAGAATTGACTTGAAATCTGGACGCCATCAGATTAGCGTGAGGGAGGGGGATGAGTGGAAAGCTTCTTGCGAAACAACACATGGCTTGTGCGCGTGGTTAGTCTTGCCATGTGGACTAACCGATGCACCTGGCACTTTCGTGGGGTTAATGAATCATGTTTTGCGTGCTTCCGTCGGGAGGTTTGTGGTGGTCTATTATGGTGGCATTACGATCTACAGCAAGAATCTCGGTGGGCGTTTGACTCATTTGCATCGTGTGCTTGATGTTTTGAGAGAGGGAAAGCTGCTTGCAGTGATGGAAGTTGGGACTTTTGCACGGATAGAGGTGTTCTTTCCTGGTTCTGTGCTGAGCGATAGGGGCACAGGGGTTGGGGAGGAAAAGGAAAGAGCTACGAGAGAATGGCCAGCACCCAAAAGCATAACTGAGGAAGGAGTTTTCACGGCTCGGGTAGCTCTTACGGGCGCTTTGCGAATGATTTCAGCACACTTGCCGCGCCACTCACTGAGGTCCTTCAAAGACGTGTTGCTTTGAAGTGGGGTCAAGCACACTATGAAGGATCCGATGAACTTCAAGATAAACCGTGCTCTGCACCTGTCTTAGTTTTGCCTTGCTTAAGTGAGCCTTTTGAAATTGAATATGAGGCATCTGGAGTTGGAATATGAGCTGCTTTAATGCAGGAGGCAAAAGCCAACTGCCCCGCTCTGTGGGAAAGCTAAGTGTGGCGGCTGTCAAATGGCCAACGCACGACAGAGAGCTCTATAAACTCAAAAGAGCATTGGGGGAATTGGCAACACTACCTCTGGCCCGAGCAATTTGTGATCCACGCTCATCATTATAATTTGACGGTGTCCAGATTTCGAATCAATCGACTTTAGAGAACGCAACGGAACCGTGCAATTCATCAAGCATATCATCTAATCTAGGGATGGGATGGCGACACATTTGTACCACTGGCTCCGAAGGAGGCGCATGAGGATCGGCCCAAGATGACGGGAGAGGGGGGGAAGTTGGAGTGATCTGAAAGATGAGAGAGGGGCCGGAAAGAAACGCGGCCGAAAAGGAGGGGAAGGTTGGGAGCTCAGGGACAGAGATGCCGGAAAAGAATGCAGTGGGAAAGGAAAGGAAGGAGATGAGCTTTTGTGCAGAAGAAAGTGAAGCGAGGAGTGCTTTGCCCGCTGAACTCCAATCGGTTCTCCTTGCCTACGGGGGATCCTCCTCGAACGCTAACGGCACTGACTCTTCCTTTCCAGGTGCGTTTGGCTCTTTATCGCGGGAACTCGGAGACGTATTTCCTGAAGAAATTCCACCCGGCTTGCCACCCGTTAGAGGAATGGAAGATCCACCTGTTTCCATTCCAGTAGCGACGGTTCCTAATAGGTCAGCCTATAGCAGTGATCCAGAAGGAACGAAGGGGCTTCCGAGGGAAGCGGAAGAGCTCGTGGCAAAGGGACGCGCTAGGGAAAGTTCAAGTCCTTTTTCCGTTCCAGCGCTTTTGGTTCCAAAGAAAGGTGTAGCGTGGAGGGTGCGCACGGATTGGAGGGCTGCGAACAAGATCGCGGTAAAGTATCGCCTGGCCGTTCCCAGATTAGGCGGTGCGCCTGACGAGTTGCATGGTTCCATCGTCGTTTCTAGAATTGACTTGAAATCTGGACGCCATCAGATTAGCGTGAGGGAGGGGGATGAGTGGAAAGCTTCTTGCGAAACAACACATGGCTTGTGCGCGTGGTTAGTCTTGCCATGTGGACTAACCGATGCACCTGGCACTTTCGTGGGGTTAATGAATCATGTTTTGCGTGCTTCCGTCGGGAGGTTTGTGGTGGTCTATTATGGTGGCATTACGATCTACAGCAAGAATCTCGGTGGGCGTTTGACTCATTTGCATCGTGTGCTTGATGTTTTGAGAGAGGGAAAGCTGCTTGCAGTGATGGAAGTTGGGACTTTTGCACGGATAGAGGTGTTCTTTCCTGGTTCTGTGCTGAGCGATAGGGGCACAGGGGTTGGGGAGGAAAAGGAAAGAGCTACGAGAGAATGGCCAGCACCCAAAAGCATAACTGAGGAAGGAGCTTTCACGGCTCGGGTAGCTCTTACGGGCGCTTTGCGAATGATTTCAGCACACTTGCCGCGCCACTCACTGAGGTCCTTCAAAGACGTGTTGCTTTGAAGTGGGGTCAAGCACACTATGAAGGATCCGATGAACTTCAAGATAAACCGTGCTCTGCACCTGTCTTAGTTTTGCCTTGCTTAAGTGAGCCTTTTGAAATTGAATATGAGGCATCTGGAGTTGGAATATGAGCTGCTTTAATGCAGGAGGCAAAAGCCAACTGCCCCGCTCTGTGGGAAAGCTAAGTGTGGCGGCTGTCAAATGGCCAACGCACGACAGAGAGCTCTATAAACTCAAAAGAGCATTGGGGGGAATTGGCAACACTACCTCTGGCCCGAGCAATTTGTGATCCACGCTCATCATTATAATTTGACGGTGTCCAGATTTCGAATCAATCGACTTTAGAGAACGCAACGGAACCGTGCAATTCATCAAGCATATCATCTAATCTAGGGATGGGATGGCGACACATTTGTACCACTGGCTCCGAAGGAGGCGCATGAGGATCGGCCCAAGATGACGGGAGAGGGGGGGAAAAGCTGGAGTGATCTGAAAGATGAGAGAGGGGCCGGAAAGAAACGCGGCCGAAAAGGAGGGGAAGGTTGGGAGCTCAGGGACAGAGATGCCGGAAAAGAATGCAGTGGGAAAGGAAAGGAAGGAGATGAGCTTTAGTGCAGAAGAAAGTGAAGCGAGGAGTGCTTTGCCCGCTGAACTCCAATCGGTTCTCCTTGCCTACGGGGGATCCTCCTCGAACGCTAACGGCACTGACTCTTCCTTTCCAGGTGCGTTTGGCTCTTTATCGCGGGAACTCGGAGACGTATTTCCTGAAGAAATTCCACCCGGCTTGCCACCCGTTAGAGGAATGGAAGATCCACCTGTTTCCATTCCAGTAGCGACGGTTCCTAATAGGTCAGCCTATAGCAGTGATCCAGAAGGAACGAAGGGGCTTCCGAGGGAAGCGGAAGAGCTCGTGGCAAAGGGACGCGCTAGGGAAAGTTCAAGTCCTTTTTCCGTTCCAGCGCTTTTGGTTCCAAAGAAAGGTGTAGCGTGGAGGGTGCGCATGGATTGGAGGGCTGCGAACAAGATCGCGGTAAAGTATCGCCTGGCCGTTCCCAGATTAGGCGGTGCGCCTGACGAGTTGCATGGTTCCATCGTCGTTTCTAGAATTGACTTGAAATCTGGACGCCATCAGATTAGCGTGAGGGAGGGGGATGAGTGGAAAGCTTCTTGCGAAACAACACATGGCTTGTGCGCGTGGTTAGTCTTGCCATGTGGACTAACCGATGCACCTGGCACTTTCGTGGGGTTAATGAATCATGTTTTGCGTGCTTCCGTCGGGAGGTTTGTGGTGGTCTATTATGGTGGCATTACGATCTACAGCAAGAATCTCGGTGGGCGTTTGACTCATTTGCATCGTGTGCTTGATGTTTTGAGAGAGGGAAAGCTGCTTGCAGTGATGGAAGTTGGGACTTTTGCACGGATAGAGGTGTTCTTTCCTGGTTCTGTGCTGAGCGATAGGGGCACAGGGGTTGGGGAGGAAAAGGAAAGAGCTACGAGAGAATGGCCAGCACCCAAAAGCATAACTGAGGAAGGAGCTTTCACGGCTCGGGTAGCTCTTACGGGCGCTTTGCGAATGATTTCAGCACACTTGCCGCGCCACTCACTGAGGTCCTTCAAAGACGTGTTGCTTTGAAGTGGGGTCAAGCACACTATGAAGGATCCGATGAACTTCAAGATAAACCGTGCTCTGCACCTGTCTTAGTTTTGCCTTGCTTAAGTGAGCCTTTTGAAATTGAATATGAGGCATCTGGAGTTGGAATATGAGCTGCTTTAATGCAGGAGGCAAACGCCAACTGCCCCGCTCTGTGGGAAAGCTAAGTGTGGCGGCTGTCAAATGGCCAACGCACGACAGAGAGCTCTATAAACTCAAAAGAGCATTGGGGGGAATTGGCAACACTACCTCTGGCCCGAGCAATTTGTGATCCACGCTCATCATTATAATTTGACGGTGTCCAGATTTCGAATCAATCGACTTTAGAGAACGCAACGGAACCGTGCAATTCATCAAGCATATCATCTAATCTAGGGATGGGATGGCGACACATTTGTACCACTGGCTCCGAAGGAGGCGCATGAGGATCGGCCCAAGATGACGGGAGAGGGGGGGAAAAGCTGGAGTGATCTGAAAGATGAGAGAGGGGCCGGAAAGAAACGCGGCCGAAAAGGAGGGGAAGGTTGGGAGCTCAGGGACAGAGATGCCGGAAAAGAATGCAGTGGGAAAGGAAAGGAAGGAGATGAGCTTTAGTGCAGAAGAAAGTGAAGCGAGGAGTGCTTTGCCCGCTGAACTCCAATCGGTTCTCCTTGCCTACGGGGGATCCTCCTCGAACGCTAACGGCACTGACTCTTCCTTTCCAGGTGCGTTTGGCTCTTTATCGCGGGAACTCGGAGACGTATTTCCTGAAGAAATTCCACCCGGCTTGCCACCCGTTAGAGGAATGGAAGATCCACCTGTTTCCATTCCAGTAGCGACGGTTCCTAATAGGTCAGCCTATAGCAGTGATCCAGAAGGAACGAAGGGGCTTCCGAGGGAAGCGGAAGAGCTCGTGGCAAAGGGACGCGCTAGGGAAAGTTCAAGTCCTTTTTCCGTTCCAGCGCTTTTGGTTCCAAAGAAAGGTGTAGCGTGGAGGGTGCGCATGGATTGGAGGGCTGCGAACAAGATCGCGGTAAAGTATCGCCTGGCCGTTCCCAGATTAGGCGGTGCGCCTGACGAGTTGCATGGTTCCATCGTCGTTTCTAGAATTGACTTGAAATCTGGACGCCATCAGATTAGCGTGAGGGAGGGGGATGAGTGGAAAGCTTCTTGCGAAACAACACATGGCTTGTGCGCGTGGTTAGTCTTGCCATGTGGACTAACCGATGCACCTGGCACTTTCGTGGGGTTAATGAATCATGTTTTGCGTGCTTCCGTCGGGAGGTTTGTGGTGGTCTATTATGGTGGCATTACGATCTACAGCAAGAATCTCGGTGGGCGTTTGACTCATTTGCATCGTGTGCTTGATGTTTTGAGAGAGGGAAAGCTGCTTGCAGTGATGGAAGTTGGGACTTTTGCACGGATAGAGGTGTTCTTTCCTGGTTCTGTGCTGAGCGATAGGGGCACAGGGGTTGGGGAGGAAAAGGAAAGAGCTACGAGAGAATGGCCAGCACCCAAAAGCATAACTGAGGAAGGAGCTTTCACGGCTCGGGTAGCTCTTACGGGCGCTTTGCGAATGATTTCAGCACACTTGCCGCGCCACTCACTGAGGTCCTTCAAAGACGTGTTGCTTTGAAGTGGGGTCAAGCACACTATGAAGGATCCGATGAACTTCAAGATAAACCGTGCTCTGCACCTGTCTTAGTTTTGCCTTGCTTAAGTGAGCCTTTTGAAATTGAATATGAGGCATCTGGAGTTGGAATATGAGCTGCTTTAATGCAGGAGGCAAACGCCAACTGCCCCGCTCTGTGGGAAAGCTAAGTGTGGCGGCTGTCAAATGGCCAACGCACGACAGAGAGCTCTATAAACTCAAAAGAGCATTGGGGGGAATTGGCAACACTACCTCTGGCCCGAGCAATTTGTGATCCACGCTCATCATTATAATTTGACGGTGTCCAGATTTCGAATCAATCGACTTTAGAGAACGCAACGGAACCGTGCAATTCATCAAGCATATCATCTAATCTAGGGATGGGATGGCGACACATTTGTACCACTGGCTCCGAAGGAGGCGCATGAGGATCGGCCCAAGATGACGGGAGAGGGGGGGAAAAGCTGGAGTGATCTGAAAGATGAGAGAGGGGCCGGAAAGAAACGCGGCCGAAAAGGAGGGGAAGGTTGGGAGCTCAGGGACAGAGATGCCGGAAAAGAATGCAGTGGGAAAGGAAAGGAAGGAGATGAGCTTTAGTGCAGAAGAAAGTGAAGCGAGGAGTGCTTTGCCCGCTGAACTCCAATCGGTTCTCCTTGCCTACGGGGGATCCTCCTCGAACGCTAACGGCACTGACTCTTCCTTTCCAGGTGCGTTTGGCTCTTTATCGCGGGAACTCGGAGACGTATTTCCTGAAGAAATTCCACCCGGCTTGCCACCCGTTAGAGGAATGGAAGATCCACCTGTTTCCATTCCAGTAGCGACGGTTCCTAATAGGTCAGCCTATAGCAGTGATCCAGAAGGAACGAAGGGGCTTCCGAGGGAAGCGGAAGAGCTCGTGGCAAAGGGACGCGCTAGGGAAAGTTCAAGTCCTTTTTCCGTTCCAGCGCTTTTGGTTCCAAAGAAAGGTGTAGCGTGGAGGGTGCGCATGGATTGGAGGGCTGCGAACAAGATCGCGGTAAAGTATCGCCTGGCCGTTCCCAGATTAGGCGGTGCGCCTGACGAGTTGCATGGTTCCATCGTCGTTTCTAGAATTGACTTGAAATCTGGACGCCATCAGATTAGCGTGAGGGAGGGGGATGAGTGGAAAGCTTCTTGCGAAACAACACATGGCTTGTGCGCGTGGTTAGTCTTGCCATGTGGACTAACCGATGCACCTGGCACTTTCGTGGGGTTAATGAATCATGTTTTGCGTGCTTCCGTCGGGAGGTTTGTGGTGGTCTATTATGGTGGCATTACGATCTACAGCAAGAATCTCGGTGGGCGTTTGACTCATTTGCATCGTGTGCTTGATGTTTTGAGAGAGGGAAAGCTGCTTGCAGTGATGGAAGTTGGGACTTTTGCACGGATAGAGGTGTTCTTTCCTGGTTCTGTGCTGAGCGATAGGGGCACAGGGGTTGGGGAGGAAAAGGAAAGAGCTACGAGAGAATGGCCAGCACCCAAAAGCATAACTGAGGAAGGAGCTTTCACGGCTCGGGTAGCTCTTACGGGCGCTTTGCGAATGATTTCAGCACACTTGCCGCGCCACTCACTGAGGTCCTTCAAAGACGTGTTGCTTTGAAGTGGGGTCAAGCACACTATGAAGGATCCGATGAACTTCAAGATAAACCGTGCTCTGCACCTGTCTTAGTTTTGCCTTGCTTAAGTGAGCCTTTTGAAATTGAATATGAGGCATCTGGAGTTGGAATATGAGCTGCTTTAATGCAGGAGGCAAAAGCCAACTGCCCCGCTCTGTGGGAAAGCTAAGTGTGGCGGCTGTCAAATGGCCAACGCACGACAGAGAGCTCTATAAACTCAAAAGAGCATTGGGGGGAATTGGCAACACTACCTCTGGCCCGAGCAATTTGTGATCCACGCTCATCATTATAATTTGACGGTGTCCAGATTTCGAATCAATCGACTTTAGAGAACGCAACGGAACCGTGCAATTCATCAAGCATATCATCTAATCTAGGGATGGGATGGCGACACATTTGTACCACTGGCTCCGAAGGAGGCGCATGAGGATCGGCCCAAGATGACGGGAGAGGGGGGGAAAAGCTGGAGTGATCTGAAAGATGAGAGAGGGGCCGGAAAGAAACGCGGCCGAAAAGGAGGGGAAGGTTGGGAGCTCAGGGACAGAGATGCCGGAAAAGAATGCAGTGGGAAAGGAAAGGAAGGAGATGAGCTTTAGTGCAGAAGAAAGTGAAGCGAGGAGTGCTTTGCCCGCTGAACTCCAATCGGTTCTCCTTGCCTACGGGGGATCCTCCTCGAACGCTAACGGCACTGACTCTTCCTTTCCAGGTGCGTTTGGCTCTTTATCGCGGGAACTCGGAGACGTATTTCCTGAAGAAATTCCACCCGGCTTGCCACCCGTTAGAGGAATGGAAGATCCACCTGTTTCCATTCCAGTAGCGACGGTTCCTAATAGGTCAGCCTATAGCAGTGATCCAGAAGGAACGAAGGGGCTTCCGAGGGAAGCGGAAGAGCTCGTGGCAAAGGGACGCGCTAGGGAAAGTTCAAGTCCTTTTTCCGTTCCAGCGCTTTTGGTTCCAAAGAAAGGTGTAGCGTGGAGGGTGCGCATGGATTGGAGGGCTGCGAACAAGATCGCGGTAAAGTATCGCCTGGCCGTTCCCAGATTAGGCGGTGCGCCTGACGAGTTGCATGGTTCCATCGTCGTTTCTAGAATTGACTTGAAATCTGGACGCCATCAGATTAGCGTGAGGGAGGGGGATGAGTGGAAAGCTTCTTGCGAAACAACACATGGCTTGTGCGCGTGGTTAGTCTTGCCATGTGGACTAACCGATGCACCTGGCACTTTCGTGGGGTTAATGAATCATGTTTTGCGTGCTTCCGTCGGGAGGTTTGTGGTGGTCTATTATGGTGGCATTACGATCTACAGCAAGAATCTCGGTGGGCGTTTGACTCATTTGCATCGTGTGCTTGATGTTTTGAGAGAGGGAAAGCTGCTTGCAGTGATGGAAGTTGGGACTTTTGCACGGATAGAGGTGTTCTTTCCTGGTTCTGTGCTGAGCGATAGGGGCACAGGGGTTGGGGAGGAAAAGGAAAGAGCTACGAGAGAATGGCCAGCACCCAAAAGCATAACTGAGGAAGGAGCTTTCACGGCTCGGGTAGCTCTTACGGGCGCTTTGCGAATGATTTCAGCACACTTGCCGCGCCACTCACTGAGGTCCTTCAAAGACGTGTTGCTTTGAAGTGGGGTCAAGCACACTATGAAGGATCCGATGAACTTCAAGATAAACCGTGCTCTGCACCTGTCTTAGTTTTGCCTTGCTTAAGTGAGCCTTTTGAAATTGAATATGAGGCATCTGGAGTTGGAATATGAGCTGCTTTAATGCAGGAGGCAAAAGCCAACTGCCCCGCTCTGTGGGAAAGCTAAGTGTGGCGGCTGTCAAATGGCCAACGCACGACAGAGAGCTCTATAAACTCAAAAGAGCATTGGGGGGAATTGGCAACACTACCTCTGGCCCGAGCAATTTGTGATCCACGCTCATCATTATAATTTGACGGTGTCCAGATTTCGAATCAATCGACTTTAGAGAACGCAACGGAACCGTGCAATTCATCAAGCATATCATCTAATCTAGGGATGGGATGGCGACACATTTGTACCACTGGCTCCGAAGGAGGCGCATGAGGATCGGCCCAAGATGACGGGAGAGGGGGGGAAAAGCTGGAGTGATCTGAAAGATGAGAGAGGGGCCGGAAAGAAACGCGGCCGAAAAGGAGGGGAAGGTTGGGAGCTCAGGGACAGAGATGCCGGAAAAGAATGCAGTGGGAAAGGAAAGGAAGGAGATGAGCTTTAGTGCAGAAGAAAGTGAAGCGAGGAGTGCTTTGCCCGCTGAACTCCAATCGGTTCTCCTTGCCTACGGGGGATCCTCCTCGAACGCTAACGGCACTGACTCTTCCTTTCCAGGTGCGTTTGGCTCTTTATCGCGGGAACTCGGAGACGTATTTCCTGAAGAAATTCCACCCGGCTTGCCACCCGTTAGAGGAATGGAAGATCCACCTGTTTCCATTCCAGTAGCGACGGTTCCTAATAGGTCAGCCTATAGCAGTGATCCAGAAGGAACGAAGGGGCTTCCGAGGGAAGCGGAAGAGCTCGTGGCAAAGGGACGCGCTAGGGAAAGTTCAAGTCCTTTTTCCGTTCCAGCGCTTTTGGTTCCAAAGAAAGGTGTAGCGTGGAGGGTGCGCATGGATTGGAGGGCTGCGAACAAGATCGCGGTAAAGTATCGCCTGGCCGTTCCCAGATTAGGCGGTGCGCCTGACGAGTTGCATGGTTCCATCGTCGTTTCTAGAATTGACTTGAAATCTGGACGCCATCAGATTAGCGTGAGGGAGGGGGATGAGTGGAAAGCTTCTTGCGAAACAACACATGGCTTGTGCGCGTGGTTAGTCTTGCCATGTGGACTAACCGATGCACCTGGCACTTTCGTGGGGTTAATGAATCATGTTTTGCGTGCTTCCGTCGGGAGGTTTGTGGTGGTCTATTATGGTGGCATTACGATCTACAGCAAGAATCTCGGTGGGCGTTTGACTCATTTGCATCGTGTGCTTGATGTTTTGAGAGAGGGAAAGCTGCTTGCAGTGATGGAAGTTGGGACTTTTGCACGGATAGAGGTGTTCTTTCCTGGTTCTGTGCTGAGCGATAGGGGCACAGGGGTTGGGGAGGAAAAGGAAAGAGCTACGAGAGAATGGCCAGCACCCAAAAGCATAACTGAGGAAGGAGCTTTCACGGCTCGGGTAGCTCTTACGGGCGCTTTGCGAATGATTTCAGCACACTTGCCGCGCCACTCACTGAGGTCCTTCAAAGACGTGTTGCTTTGAAGTGGGGTCAAGCACACTATGAAGGATCCGATGAACTTCAAGATAAACCGTGCTCTGCACCTGTCTTAGTTTTGCCTTGCTTAAGTGAGCCTTTTGAAATTGAATATGAGGCATCTGGAGTTGGAATATGAGCTGCTTTAATGCAGGAGGCAAAAGCCAACTGCCCCGCTCTGTGGGAAAGCTAAGTGTGGCGGCTGTCAAATGGCCAACGCACGACAGAGAGCTCTATAAACTCAAAAGAGCATTGGGGGGAATTGGCAACACTACCTCTGGCCCGAGCAATTTGTGATCCACGCTCATCATTATAATTTGACGGTGTCCAGATTTCGAATCAATCGACTTTAGAGAACGCAACGGAACCGTGCAATTCATCAAGCATATCATCTAATCTAGGGATGGGATGGCGACACATTTGTACCACTGGCTCCGAAGGAGGCGCATGAGGATCGGCCCAAGATGAGGGGAGAGGGGGGGAAAAGCTGGAGTGATCTGAAAGATGAGAGAGGGGCCGGAAAGAAACGCGGCCGATAAGGAGGGGAAGGTTGGGAGCTCAGGGACAGAGATGCCGGAAAAGAATGCAGTGGGAAAGGAAAGGAAGGAGATGAGCTTTAGTGCAGAAGAAAGTGAAGCGAGGAGTGCTTTGCCCGCTGAACTCCAATCGGTTCTCCTTGCCTACGGGGGATCCTCCTCGAACGCTAACGGCACTGACTCTTCCTTTCCAGGTGCGTTTGGCTCTTTATCGCGGGAACTCGGAGACGTATTTCCTGAAGAAATTCCACCCGGCTTGCCACCCGTTAGAGGAATGGAAGATCCACCTGTTTCCATTCCAGTAGCGACGGTTCCTAATAGGTCAGCCTATAGCAGTGATCCAGAAGGAACGAAGGGGCTTCCGAGGGAAGCGGAAGAGCTCGTGGCAAAGGGACGCGCTAGGGAAAGTTCAAGTCCTTTTTCCGTTCCAGCGCTTTTGGTTCCAAAGAAAGGTGTAGCGTGGAGGGTGCGCATGGATTGGAGGGCTGCGAACAAGATCGCGGTAAAGTATCGCCTGGCCGTTCCCAGATTAGGCGGTGCGCCTGACGAGTTGCATGGTTCCATCGTCGTTTCTAGAATTGACTTGAAATCTGGACGCCATCAGATTAGCGTGAGGGAGGGGGATGAGTGGAAAGCTTCTTGCGAAACAACACATGGCTTGTGCGCGTGGTTAGTCTTGCCATGTGGACTAACCGATGCACCTGGCACTTTCGTGGGGTTAATGAATCATGTTTTGCGTGCTTCCGTCGGGAGGTTTGTGGTGGTCTATTATGGTGGCATTACGATCTACAGCAAGAATCTCGGTGGGCGTTTGACTCATTTGCATCGTGTGCTTGATGTTTTGAGAGAGGGAAAGCTGCTTGCAGTGATGGAAGTTGGGACTTTTGCACGGATAGAGGTGTTCTTTCCTGGTTCTGTGCTGAGCGATAGGGGCACAGGGGTTGGGGAGGAAAAGGAAAGAGCTACGAGAGAATGGCCAGCACCCAAAAGCATAACTGAGGAAGGAGCTTTCACGGCTCGGGTAGCTCTTACGGGCGCTTTGCGAATGATTTCAGCACACTTGCCGCGCCACTCACTGAGGTCCTTCAAAGACGTGTTGCTTTGAAGTGGGGTCAAGCACACTATGAAGGATCCGATGAACTTCAAGATAAACCGTGCTCTGCACCTGTCTTAGTTTTGCCTTGCTTAAGTGAGCCTTTTGAAATTGAATATGAGGCATCTGGAGTTGGAATATGAGCTGCTTTAATGCAGGAGGCAAAAGCCAACTGCCCCGCTCTGTGGGAAAGCTAAGTGTGGCGGCTGTCAAATGGCCAACGCACGACAGAGAGCTCTATAAACTCAAAAGAGCATTGGGGGGAATTGGCAACACTACCTCTGGCCCGAGCAATTTGTGATCCACGCTCATCATTATAATTTGACGGTGTCCAGATTTCGAATCAATCGACTTTAGAGAACGCAACGGAACCGTGCAATTCATCAAGCATATCATCTAATCTAGGGATGGGATGGCGACACATTTGTACCACTGGCTCCGAAGGAGGCGCGTGAGGATCGGCCCAAGATGAGGGGAGAGGGGGGGAAAAGCTGGAGTGATCTGAAAGATGAGAGAGGGGCCGGAAAGAAACGCGGCCGAAAAGGAGGGGAAGGTTGGGAGCTCAGGGACAGAGATGCCGGAAAAGAATGCAGTGGGAAAGGAAAGGAAGGAGATGAGCTTTAGTGCAGAAGAAAGTGAAGCGAGGAGTGCTTTGCCCGCTGAACTCCAATCGGTTCTCCTTGCCTACGGGGGATCCTCCTCGAACGCTAACGGCACTGACTCTTCCTTTCCAGGTGCGTTTGGCTCTTTATCGCGGGAACTCGGAGACGTATTTCCTGAAGAAATTCCACCCGGCTTGCCACCCGTTAGAGGAATGGAAGATCCACCTGTTTCCATTCCAGTAGCGACGGTTCCTAATAGGTCAGCCTATAGCAGTGATCCAGAAGGAACGAAGGGGCTTCCGAGGGAAGCGGAAGAGCTCGTGGCAAAGGGACGCGCTAGGGAAAGTTCAAGTCCTTTTTCCGTTCCAGCGCTTTTGGTTCCAAAGAAAGGTGTAGCGTGGAGGGTGCGCATGGATTGGAGGGCTGCGAACAAGATCGCGGTAAAGTATCGCCTGGCCGTTCCCAGATTAGGCGGTGCGCCTGACGAGTTGCATGGTTCCATCGTCGTTTCTAGAATTGACTTGAAATCTGGACGCCATCAGATTAGCGTGAGGGAGGGGGATGAGTGGAAAGCTTCTTGCGAAACAACACATGGCTTGTGCGCGTGGTTAGTCTTGCCATGTGGACTAACCGATGCACCTGGCACTTTCGTGGGGTTAATGAATCATGTTTTGCGTGCTTCCGTCGGGAGGTTTGTGGTGGTCTATTATGGTGGCATTACGATCTACAGCAAGAATCTCGGTGGGCGTTTGACTCATTTGCATCGTGTGCTTGATGTTTTGAGAGAGGGAAAGCTGCTTGCAGTGATGGAAGTTGGGACTTTTGCACGGATAGAGGTGTTCTTTCCTGGTTCTGTGCTGAGCGATAGGGGCACAGGGGTTGGGGAGGAAAAGGAAAGAGCTACGAGAGAATGGCCAGCACCCAAAAGCATAACTGAGGAAGGAGCTTTCACGGCTCGGGTAGCTCTTACGGGCGCTTTGCGAATGATTTCAGCACACTTGCCGCGCCACTCACTGAGGTCCTTCAAAGACGTGTTGCTTTGAAGTGGGGTCAAGCACACTATGAAGGATCCGATGAACTTCAAGATAAACCGTGCTCTGCACCTGTCTTAGTTTTGCCTTGCTTAAGTGAGCCTTTTGAAATTGAATATGAGGCATCTGGAGTTGGAATATGAGCTGCTTTAATGCAGGAGGCAAAAGCCAACTGCCCCGCTCTGTGGGAAAGCTAAGTGTGGCGGCTGTCAAATGGCCAACGCACGACAGAGAGCTCTATAAACTCAAAAGAGCATTGGGGGGAATTGGCAACACTACCTCTGGCCCGAGCAATTTGTGATCCACGCTCATCATTATAATTTGACGGTGTCCAGATTTCGAATCAATCGACTTTAGAGAACGCAACGGAACCGTGCAATTCATCAAGCATATCATCTAATCTAGGGATGGGATGGCGACACATTTGTACCACTGGCTCCGAAGGAGGCGCATGAGGATCGGCCCAAGATGAGGGGAGAGGGGGGGAAAAGCTGGAGTGATCTGAAAGATGAGAGAGGGGCCGGAAAGAAACGCGGCCGATAAGGAGGGGAAGGTTGGGAGCTCAGGGACAGAGATGCCGGAAAAGAATGCAGTGGGAAAGGAAAGGAAGGAGATGAGCTTTAGTGCAGAAGAAAGTGAAGCGAGGAGTGCTTTGCCCGCTGAACTCCAATCGGTTCTCCTTGCCTACGGGGGATCCTCCTCGAACGCTAACGGCACTGACTCTTCCTTTCCAGGTGCGTTTGGCTCTTTATCGCGGGAACTCGGAGACGTATTTCCTGAAGAAATTCCACCCGGCTTGCCACCCGTTAGAGGAATGGAAGATCCACCTGTTTCCATTCCAGTAGCGACGGTTCCTAATAGGTCAGCCTATAGCAGTGATCCAGAAGGAACGAAGGGGCTTCCGAGGGAAGCGGAAGAGCTCGTGGCAAAGGGACGCGCTAGGGAAAGTTCAAGTCCTTTTTCCGTTCCAGCGCTTTTGGTTCCAAAGAAAGGTGTAGCGTGGAGGGTGCGCATGGATTGGAGGGCTGCGAACAAGATCGCGGTAAAGTATCGCCTGGCCGTTCCCAGATTAGGCGGTGCGCCTGACGAGTTGCATGGTTCCATCGTCGTTTCTAGAATTGACTTGAAATCTGGACGCCATCAGATTAGCGTGAGGGAGGGGGATGAGTGGAAAGCTTCTTGCGAAACAACACATGGCTTGTGCGCGTGGTTAGTCTTGCCATGTGGACTAACCGATGCACCTGGCACTTTCGTGGGGTTAATGAATCATGTTTTGCGTGCTTCCGTCGGGAGGTTTGTGGTGGTCTATTATGGTGGCATTACGATCTACAGCAAGAATCTCGGTGGGCGTTTGACTCATTTGCATCGTGTGCTTGATGTTTTGAGAGAGGGAAAGCTGCTTGCAGTGATGGAAGTTGGGACTTTTGCACGGATAGAGGTGTTCTTTCCTGGTTCTGTGCTGAGCGATAGGGGCACAGGGGTTGGGGAGGAAAAGGAAAGAGCTACGAGAGAATGGCCAGCACCCAAAAGCATAACTGAGGAAGGAGCTTTCACGGCTCGGGT
Organism: Leucaena leucocephala; assembly: GCA_037074615.1. Lineage (NCBI taxonomy): Eukaryota > Viridiplantae > Streptophyta > Magnoliopsida > Fabales > Fabaceae > Leucaena > Leucaena leucocephala. The sequence goes on from CM073553.1 coordinate 9,747,039, forward strand.
AGCTCTTACGGGCGCTTTGCGAATGATTTCAGCACACTTGCCGCGCCACTCACTGAGGTCCTTCAAAGACGTGTTGCTTTGAAGTGGGGTCAAGCACACTATGAAGGATCCGATGAACTTCAAGATAAACCGTGCTCTGCACCTGTCTTAGTTTTGCCTTGCTTAAGTGAGCCTTTTGAAATTGAATATGAGGCATCTGGAGTTGGAATATGAGCTGCTTTAATGCAGGAGGCAAAAGCCAACTGCCCCGCTCTGTGGGAAAGCTAAGTGTGGCGGCTGTCAAATGGCCAACGCACGACAGAGAGCTCTATAAACTCAAAAGAGCATTGGGGGGAATTGGCAACACTACCTCTGGCCCGAGCAATTTGTGATCCACGCTCATCATTATAATTTGACGGTGTCCAGATTTCGAATCAATCGACTTTAGAGAACGCAACGGAACCGTGCAATTCATCAAGCATATCATCTAATCTAGGGATGGGATGGCGACACATTTGTACCACTGGCTCCGAAGGAGGCGCGTGAGGATCGGCCCAAGATGAGGGGAGAGGGGGGGAAAAGCTGGAGTGATCTGAAAGATGAGAGAGGGGCCGGAAAGAAACGCGGCCGAAAAGGAGGGGAAGGTTGGGAGCTCAGGGACAGAGATGCCGGAAAAGAATGCAGTGGGAAAGGAAAGGAAGGAGATGAGCTTTAGTGCAGAAGAAAGTGAAGCGAGGAGTGCTTTGCCCGCTGAACTCCAATCGGTTCTCCTTGCCTACGGGGGATCCTCCTCGAACGCTAACGGCACTGACTCTTCCTTTCCAGGTGCGTTTGGCTCTTTATCGCGGGAACTCGGAGACGTATTTCCTGAAGAAATTCCACCCGGCTTGCCACCCGTTAGAGGAATGGAAGATCCACCTGTTTCCATTCCAGTAGCGACGGTTCCTAATAGGTCAGCCTATAGCAGTGATCCAGAAGGAACGAAGGGGCTTCCGAGGGAAGCGGAAGAGCTCGTGGCAAAGGGACGCGCTAGGGAAAGTTCAAGTCCTTTTTCCGTTCCAGCGCTTTTGGTTCCAAAGAAAGGTGTAGCGTGGAGGGTGCGCATGGATTGGAGGGCTGCGAACAAGATCGCGGTAAAGTATCGCCTGGCCGTTCCCAGATTAGGCGGTGCGCCTGACGAGTTGCATGGTTCCATCGTCGTTTCTAGAATTGACTTGAAATCTGGACGCCATCAGATTAGCGTGAGGGAGGGGGATGAGTGGAAAGCTTCTTGCGAAACAACACATGGCTTGTGCGCGTGGTTAGTCTTGCCATGTGGACTAACCGATGCACCTGGCACTTTCGTGGGGTTAATGAATCATGTTTTGCGTGCTTCCGTCGGGAGGTTTGTGGTGGTCTATTATGGTGGCATTACGATCTACAGCAAGAATCTCGGTGGGCGTTTGACTCATTTGCATCGTGTGCTTGATGTTTTGAGAGAGGGAAAGCTGCTTGCAGTGATGGAAGTTGGGACTTTTGCACGGATAGAGGTGTTCTTTCCTGGTTCTGTGCTGAGCGATAGGGGCACAGGGGTTGGGGAGGAAAAGGAAAGAGCTACGAGAGAATGGCCAGCACCCAAAAGCATAACTGAGGAAGGAGCTTTCACGGCTCGGGTAGCTCTTACGGGCGCTTTGCGAATGATTTCAGCACACTTGCCGCGCCACTCACTGAGGTCCTTCAAAGACGTGTTGCTTTGAAGTGGGGTCAAGCACACTATGAAGGATCCGATGAACTTCAAGATAAACCGTGCTCTGCACCTGTCTTAGTTTTGCCTTGCTTAAGTGAGCCTTTTGAAATTGAATATGAGGCATCTGGAGTTGGAATATGAGCTGCTTTAATGCAGGAGGCAAAAGCCAACTGCCCCGCTCTGTGGGAAAGCTAAGTGTGGCGGCTGTCAAATGGCCAACGCACGACAGAGAGCTCTATAAACTCAAAAGAGCATTGGGGGGAATTGGCAACACTACCTCTGGCCCGAGCAATTTGTGATCCACGCTCATCATTATAATTTGACGGTGTCCAGATTTCGAATCAATCGACTTTACAGAACGCAACGGAACCGTGCAATTCATCAAGCATATCATCTAATCTAGGGATGGGATGGCGACACATTTGTACCACTGGCTCCGAAGGAGGCGCGTGAGGATCGGCCCAAGATGAGGGGAGAGGGGGGGAAAAGCTGGAGTGATCTGAAAGATGAGAGAGGGGCCGGAAAGAAACGCGGCCGATAAGGAGGGGAAGGTTGGGAGCTCAGGGACAGAGATGCCGGAAAAGAATGCAGTGGGAAAGGAAAGGAAGGAGATGAGCTTTAGTGCAGAAGAAAGTGAAGCGAGGAGTGCTTTGCCCGCTGAACTCCAATCGGTTCTCCTTGCCTACGGGGGATCCTCCTCGAACGCTAACGGCACTGACTCTTCCTTTCCAGGTGCGTTTGGCTCTTTATCGCGGGAACTCGGAGACGTATTTCCTGAAGAAATTCCACCCGGCTTGCCACCCGTTAGAGGAATGGAAGATCCACCTGTTTCCATTCCAGTAGCGACGGTTCCTAATAGGTCAGCCTATAGCAGTGATCCAGAAGGAACGAAGGGGCTTCCGAGGGAAGCGGAAGAGCTCGTGGCAAAGGGACGCGCTAGGGAAAGTTCAAGTCCTTTTTCCGTTCCAGCGCTTTTGGTTCCAAAGAAAGGTGTAGCGTGGAGGGTGCGCATGGATTGGAGGGCTGCGAACAAGATCGCGGTAAAGTATCGCCTGGCCGTTCCCAGATTAGGCGGTGCGCCTGACGAGTTGCATGGTTCCATCGTCGTTTCTAGAATTGACTTGAAATCTGGACGCCATCAGATTAGCGTGAGGGAGGGGGATGAGTGGAAAGCTTCTTGCGAAACAACACATGGCTTGTGCGCGTGGTTAGTCTTGCCATGTGGACTAACCGATGCACCTGGCACTTTCGTGGGGTTAATGAATCATGTTTTGCGTGCTTCCGTCGGGAGGTTTGTGGTGGTCTATTATGGTGGCATTACGATCTACAGCAAGAATCTCGGTGGGCGTTTGACTCATTTGCATCGTGTGCTTGATGTTTTGAGAGAGGGAAAGCTGCTTGCAGTGATGGAAGTTGGGACTTTTGCACGGATAGAGGTGTTCTTTCCTGGTTCTGTGCTGAGCGATAGGGGCACAGGGGTTGGGGAGGAAAAGGAAAGAGCTACGAGAGAATGGCCAGCACCCAAAAGCATAACTGAGGAAGGAGCTTTCACGGCTCGGGTAGCTCTTACGGGCGCTTTGCGAATGATTTCAGCACACTTGCCGCGCCACTCACTGAGGTCCTTCAAAGACGTGTTGCTTTGAAGTGGGGTCAAGCACACTATGAAGGATCCGATGAACTTCAAGATAAACCGTGCTCTGCACCTGTCTTAGTTTTGCCTTGCTTAAGTGAGCCTTTTGAAATTGAATATGAGGCATCTGGAGTTGGAATATGAGCTGCTTTAATGCAGGAGGCAAAAGCCAACTGCCCCGCTCTGTGGGAAAGCTAAGTGTGGCGGCTGTCAAATGGCCAACGCACGACAGAGAGCTCTATAAACTCAAAAGAGCATTGGGGGGAATTGGCAACACTACCTCTGGCCCGAGCAATTTGTGATCCACGCTCATCATTATAATTTGACGGTGTCCAGATTTCGAATCAATCGACTTTACAGAACGCAACGGAACCGTGCAATTCATCAAGCATATCATCTAATCTAGGGATGGGATGGCGACACATTTGTACCACTGGCTCCGAAGGAGGCGCGTGAGGATCGGCCCAAGATGAGGGGAGAGGGGGGGAAAAGCTGGAGTGATCTGAAAGATGAGAGAGGGGCCGGAAAGAAACGCGGCCGAAAAGGAGGGGAAGGTTGGGAGCTCAGGGACAGAGATGCCGGAAAAGAATGCAGTGGGAAAGGAAAGGAAGGAGATGAGCTTTAGTGCAGAAGAAAGTGAAGCGAGGAGTGCTTTGCCCGCTGAACTCCAATCGGTTCTCCTTGCCTACGGGGGATCCTCCTCGAACGCTAACGGCACTGACTCTTCCTTTCCAGGTGCGTTTGGCTCTTTATCGCGGGAACTCGGAGACGTATTTCCTGAAGAAATTCCACCCGGCTTGCCACCCGTTAGAGGAATGGAAGATCCACCTGTTTCCATTCCAGTAGCGACGGTTCCTAATAGGTCAGCCTATAGCAGTGATCCAGAAGGAACGAAGGGGCTTCCGAGGGAAGCGGAAGAGCTCGTGGCAAAGGGACGCGCTAGGGAAAGTTCAAGTCCTTTTTCCGTTCCAGCGCTTTTGGTTCCAAAGAAAGGTGTAGCGTGGAGGGTGCGCATGGATTGGAGGGCTGCGAACAAGATCGCGGTAAAGTATCGCCTGGCCGTTCCCAGATTAGGCGGTGCGCCTGACGAGTTGCATGGTTCCATCGTCGTTTCTAGAATTGACTTGAAATCTGGACGCCATCAGATTAGCGTGAGGGAGGGGGATGAGTGGAAAGCTTCTTGCGAAACAACACATGGCTTGTGCGCGTGGTTAGTCTTGCCATGTGGACTAACCGATGCACCTGGCACTTTCGTGGGGTTAATGAATCATGTTTTGCGTGCTTCCGTCGGGAGGTTTGTGGTGGTCTATTATGGTGGCATTACGATCTACAGCAAGAATCTCGGTGGGCGTTTGACTCATTTGCATCGTGTGCTTGATGTTTTGAGAGAGGGAAAGCTGCTTGCAGTGATGGAAGTTGGGACTTTTGCACGGATAGAGGTGTTCTTTCCTGGTTCTGTGCTGAGCGATAGGGGCACAGGGGTTGGGGAGGAAAAGGAAAGAGCTACGAGAGAATGGCCAGCACCCAAAAGCATAACTGAGGAAGGAGCTTTCACGGCTCGGGTAGCTCTTACGGGCGCTTTGCGAATGATTTCAGCACACTTGCCGCGCCACTCACTGAGGTCCTTCAAAGACGTGTTGCTTTGAAGTGGGGTCAAGCACACTATGAAGGATCCGATGAACTTCAAGATAAACCGTGCTCTGCACCTGTCTTAGTTTTGCCTTGCTTAAGTGAGCCTTTTGAAATTGAATATGAGGCATCTGGAGTTGGAATATGAGCTGCTTTAATGCAGGAGGCAAAAGCCAACTGCCCCGCTCTGTGGGAAAGCTAAGTGTGGCGGCTGTCAAATGGCCAACGCACGACAGAGAGCTCTATAAACTCAAAAGAGCATTGGGGGGAATTGGCAACACTACCTCTGGCCCGAGCAATTTGTGATCCACGCTCATCATTATAATTTGACGGTGTCCAGATTTCGAATCAATCGACTTTACAGAACGCAACGGAACCGTGCAATTCATCAAGCATATCATCTAATCTAGGGATGGGATGGCGACACATTTGTACCACTGGCTCCGAAGGAGGCGCGTGAGGATCGGCCCAAGATGAGGGGAGAGGGGGGGAAAAGCTGGAGTGATCTGAAAGATGAGAGAGGGGCCGGAAAGAAACGCGGCCGAAAAGGAGGGGAAGGTTGGGAGCTCAGGGACAGAGATGCCGGAAAAGAATGCAGTGGGAAAGGAAAGGAAGGAGATGAGCTTTAGTGCAGAAGAAAGTGAAGCGAGGAGTGCTTTGCCCGCTGAACTCCAATCGGTTCTCCTTGCCTACGGGGGATCCTCCTCGAACGCTAACGGCACTGACTCTTCCTTTCCAGGTGCGTTTGGCTCTTTATCGCGGGAACTCGGAGACGTATTTCCTGAAGAAATTCCACCCGGCTTGCCACCCGTTAGAGGAATGGAAGATCCACCTGTTTCCATTCCAGTAGCGACGGTTCCTAATAGGTCAGCCTATAGCAGTGATCCAGAAGGAACGAAGGGGCTTCCGAGGGAAGCGGAAGAGCTCGTGGCAAAGGGACGCGCTAGGGAAAGTTCAAGTCCTTTTTCCGTTCCAGCGCTTTTGGTTCCAAAGAAAGGTGTAGCGTGGAGGGTGCGCATGGATTGGAGGGCTGCGAACAAGATCGCGGTAAAGTATCGCCTGGCCGTTCCCAGATTAGGCGGTGCGCCTGACGAGTTGCATGGTTCCATCGTCGTTTCTAGAATTGACTTGAAATCTGGACGCCATCAGATTAGCGTGAGGGAGGGGGATGAGTGGAAAGCTTCTTGCGAAACAACACATGGCTTGTGCGCGTGGTTAGTCTTGCCATGTGGACTAACCGATGCACCTGGCACTTTCGTGGGGTTAATGAATCATGTTTTGCGTGCTTCCGTCGGGAGGTTTGTGGTGGTCTATTATGGTGGCATTACGATCTACAGCAAGAATCTCGGTGGGCGTTTGACTCATTTGCATCGTGTGCTTGATGTTTTGAGAGAGGGAAAGCTGCTTGCAGTGATGGAAGTTGGGACTTTTGCACGGATAGAGGTGTTCTTTCCTGGTTCTGTGCTGAGCGATAGGGGCACAGGGGTTGGGGAGGAAAAGGAAAGAGCTACGAGAGAATGGCCAGCACCCAAAAGCATAACTGAGGAAGGAGCTTTCACGGCTCGGGTAGCTCTTACGGGCGCTTTGCGAATGATTTCAGCACACTTGCCGCGCCACTCACTGAGGTCCTTCAAAGACGTGTTGCTTTGAAGTGGGGTCAAGCACACTATGAAGGATCCGATGAACTTCAAGATAAACCGTGCTCTGCACCTGTCTTAGTTTTGCCTTGCTTAAGTGAGCCTTTTGAAATTGAATATGAGGCATCTGGAGTTGGAATATGAGCTGCTTTAATGCAGGAGGCAAAAGCCAACTGCCCCGCTCTGTGGGAAAGCTAAGTGTGGCGGCTGTCAAATGGCCAACGCACGACAGAGAGCTCTATAAACTCAAAAGAGCATTGGGGGGAATTGGCAACACTACCTCTGGCCCGAGCAATTTGTGATCCACGCTCATCATTATAATTTGACGGTGTCCAGATTTCGAATCAATCGACTTTACAGAACGCAACGGAACCGTGCAATTCATCAAGCATATCATCTAATCTAGGGATGGGATGGCGACACATTTGTACCACTGGCTCCGAAGGAGGCGCGTGAGGATCGGCCCAAGATGAGGGGAGAGGGGGGAAAAGCTGGAGTGATCTGAAAGATGAGAGAGGGGCCGGAAAGAAACGCGGCCGAAAAGGAGGGGAAGGTTGGGAGCTCAGGGACAGAGATGCCGGAAAAGAATGCAGTGGGAAAGGAAAGGAAGGAGATGAGCTTTAGTGCAGAAGAAAGTGAAGCGAGGAGTGCTTTGCCCGCTGAACTCCAATCGGTTCTCCTTGCCTACGGGGGATCCTCCTCGAACGCTAACGGCACTGACTCTTCCTTTCCAGGTGCGTTTGGCTCTTTATCGCGGGAACTCGGAGACGTATTTCCTGAAGAAATTCCACCCGGCTTGCCACCCGTTAGAGGAATGGAAGATCCACCTGTTTCCATTCCAGTAGCGACGGTTCCTAATAGGTCAGCCTATAGCAGTGATCCAGAAGGAACGAAGGGGCTTCCGAGGGAAGCGGAAGAGCTCGTGGCAAAGGGACGCGCTAGGGAAAGTTCAAGTCCTTTTTCCGTTCCAGCGCTTTTGGTTCCAAAGAAAGGTGTAGCGTGGAGGGTGCGCATGGATTGGAGGGCTGCGAACAAGATCGCGGTAAAGTATCGCCTGGCCGTTCCCAGATTAGGCGGTGCGCCTGACGAGTTGCATGGTTCCATCGTCGTTTCTAGAATTGACTTGAAATCTGGACGCCATCAGATTAGCGTGAGGGAGGGGGATGAGTGGAAAGCTTCTTGCGAAACAACACATGGCTTGTGCGCGTGGTTAGTCTTGCCATGTGGACTAACCGATGCACCTGGCACTTTCGTGGGGTTAATGAATCATGTTTTGCGTGCTTCCGTCGGGAAGTTTGTGGTGGTCTATTATGGTGGCATTACGATCTACAGCAAGAATCTCGGTGGGCGTTTGACTCATTTGCATCGTGTGCTTGATGTTTTGAGAGAGGGAAAGCTGCTTGCAGTGATGGAAGTTGGGACTTTTGCACGGATAGAGGTGTTCTTTCCTGGTTCTGTGCTGAGCGATAGGGGCACAGGGGTTGGGGAGGAAAAGGAAAGAGCTACGAGAGAATGGCCAGCACCCAAAAGCATAACTGAGGAAGGAGCTTTCACGGCTCGGGTAGCTCTTACGGGCGCTTTGCGAATGATTTCAGCACACTTGCCGCGCCACTCACTGAGGTCCTTCAAAGACGTGTTGCTTTGAAGTGGGGTCAAGCACACTATGAAGGATCCGATGAACTTCAAGATAAACCGTGCTCTGCACCTGTCTTAGTTTTGCCTTGCTTAAGTGAGCCTTTTGAAATTGAATATGAGGCATCTGGAGTTGGAATATGAGCTGCTTTAATGCAGGAGGCAAAAGCCAACTGCCCCGCTCTGTGGGAAAGCTAAGTGTGGCGGCTGTCAAATGGCCAACGCACGACAGAGAGCTCTATAAACTCAAAAGAGCATTGGGGGGAATTGGCAACACTACCTCTGGCCCGAGCAATTTGTGATCCACGCTCATCATTATAATTTGACGGTGTCCAGATTTCGAATCAATCGACTTTACAGAACGCAACGGAACCGTGCAATTCATCAAGCATATCATCTAATCTAGGGATGGGATGGCGACACATTTGTACCACTGGCTCCGAAGGAGGCGCGTGAGGATCGGCCCAAGATGAGGGGAGAGGGGGGGAAAAGCTGGAGTGATCTGAAAGATGAGAGAGGGGCCGGAAAGAAACGCGGCCGAAAAGGAGGGGAAGGTTGGGAGCTCAGGGACAGAGATGCCGGAAAAGAATGCAGTGGGAAAGGAAAGGAAGGAGATGAGCTTTAGTGCAGAAGAAAGTGAAGCGAGGAGTGCTTTGCCCGCTGAACTCCAATCGGTTCTCCTTGCCTACGGGGGATCCTCCTCGAACGCTAACGGCACTGACTCTTCCTTTCCAGGTGCGTTTGGCTCTTTATCGCGGGAACTCGGAGACGTATTTCCTGAAGAAATTCCACCCGGCTTGCCACCCGTTAGAGGAATGGAAGATCCACCTGTTTCCATTCCAGTAGCGACGGTTCCTAATAGGTCAGCCTATAGCAGTGATCCAGAAGGAACGAAGGGGCTTCCGAGGGAAGCGGAAGAGCTCGTGGCAAAGGGACGCGCTAGGGAAAGTTCAAGTCCTTTTTCCGTTCCAGCGCTTTTGGTTCCAAAGAAAGGTGTAGCGTGGAGGGTGCGCATGGATTGGAGGGCTGCGAACAAGATCGCGGTAAAGTATCGCCTGGCCGTTCCCAGATTAGGCGGTGCGCCTGACGAGTTGCATGGTTCCATCGTCGTTTCTAGAATTGACTTGAAATCTGGACGCCATCAGATTAGCGTGAGGGAGGGGGATGAGTGGAAAGCTTCTTGCGAAACAACACATGGCTTGTGCGCGTGGTTAGTATTGCCATGTGGACTAACCGATGCACCTGGCACTTTCGTGGGGTTAATGAATCATGTTTTGCGTGCTTCCGTCGGGAAGTTTGTGGTGGTCTATTATGGTGGCATTACGATCTACAGCAAGAATCTCGGTGGGCGTTTGACTCATTTGCATCGTGTGCTTGATGTTTTGAGAGAGGGAAAGCTGCTTGCAGTGATGGAAGTTGGGACTTTTGCACGGATAGAGGTGTTCTTTCCTGGTTCTGTGCTGAGCGATAGGGGCACAGGGGTTGGGGAGGAAAAGGAAAGAGCTACGAGAGAATGGCCAGCACCCAAAAGCATAACTGAGGAAGGAGCTTTCACGGCTCGGGTAGCTCTTACGGGCGCTTTGCGAATGATTTCAGCACACTTGCCGCGCCACTCACTGAGGTCCTTCAAAGACGTGTTGCTTTGAAGTGGGGTCAAGCACACTATGAAGGATCCGATGAACTTCAAGATAAACCGTGCTCTGCACCTGTCTTAGTTTTGCCTTGCTTAAGTGAGCCTTTTGAAATTGAATATGAGGCATCTGGAGTTGGAATATGAGCTGCTTTAATGCAGGAGGCAAAAGCCAACTGCCCCGCTCTGTGGGAAAGCTAAGTGTGGCGGCTGTCAAATGGCCAACGCACGACAGAGAGCTCTATAAACTCAAAAGAGCATTGGGGGGAATTGGCAACACTACCTCTGGCCCGAGCAATTTGTGATCCACGCTCATCATTATAATTTGACGGTGTCCAGATTTCGAATCAATCGACTTTACAGAACGCAACGGAACCGTGCAATTCATCAAGCATATCATCTAATCTAGGGATGGGATGGCGACACATTTGTACCACTGGCTCCGAAGGAGGCGCGTGAGGATCGGCCCAAGATGAGGGGAGAGGGGGGGAAAAGCTGGAGTGATCTGAAAGATGAGAGAGGGGCCGGAAAGAAACGCGGCCGAAAAGGAGGGGAAGGTTGGGAGCTCAGGGACAGAGATGCCGGAAAAGAATGCAGTGGGAAAGGAAAGGAAGGAGATGAGCTTTAGTGCAGAAGAAAGTGAAGCGAGGAGTGCTTTGCCCGCTGAACTCCAATCGGTTCTCCTTGCCTACGGGGGATCCTCCTCGAACGCTAACGGCACTGACTCTTCCTTTCCAGGTGCGTTTGGCTCTTTATCGCGGGAACTCGGAGACGTATTTCCTGAAGAAATTCCACCCGGCTTGCCACCCGTTAGAGGAATGGAAGATCCACCTGTTTCCATTCCAGTAGCGACGGTTCCTAATAGGTCAGCCTATAGCAGTGATCCAGAAGGAACGAAGGGGCTTCCGAGGGAAGCGGAAGAGCTCGTGGCAAAGGGACGCGCTAGGGAAAGTTCAAGTCCTTTTTCCGTTCCAGCGCTTTTGGTTCCAAAGAAAGGTGTAGCGTGGAGGGTGCGCATGGATTGGAGGGCTGCGAACAAGATCGCGGTAAAGTATCGCCTGGCCGTTCCCAGATTAGGCGGTGCGCCTGACGAGTTGCATGGTTCCATCGTCGTTTCTAGAATTGACTTGAAATCTGGACGCCATCAGATTAGCGTGAGGGAGGGGGATGAGTGGAAAGCTTCTTGCGAAACAACACATGGCTTGTGCGCGTGGTTAGTCTTGCCATGTGGACTAACCGATGCACCTGGCACTTTCGTGGGGTTAATGAATCATGTTTTGCGTGCTTCCGTCGGGAAGTTTGTGGTGGTCTATTATGGTGGCATTACGATCTACAGCAAGAATCTCGGTGGGCGTTTGACTCATTTGCATCGTGTGCTTGATGTTTTGAGAGAGGGAAAGCTGCTTGCAGTGATGGAAGTTGGGACTTTTGCACGGATAGAGGTGTTCTTTCCTGGTTCTGTGCTGAGCGATAGGGGCACAGGGGTTGGGGAGGAAAAGGAAAGAGCTACGAGAGAATGGCCAGCACCCAAAAGCATAACTGAGGAAGGAGCTTTCACGGCTCGGGTAGCTCTTACGGGCGCTTTGCGAATGATTTCAGCACACTTGCCGCGCCACTCACTGAGGTCCTTCAAAGACGTGTTGCTTTGAAGTGGGGTCAAGCACACTATGAAGGATCCGATGAACTTCAAGATAAACCGTGCTCTGCACCTGTCTTAGTTTTGCCTTGCTTAAGTGAGCCTTTTGAAATTGAATATGAGGCATCTGGAGTTGGAATATGAGCTGCTTTAATGCAGGAGGCAAAAGCCAACTGCCCCGCTCTGTGGGAAAGCTAAGTGTGGCGGCTGTCAAATGGCCAACGCACGACAGAGAGCTCTATAAACTCAAAAGAGCATTGGGGGGAATTGGCAACACTACCTCTGGCCCGAGCAATTTGTGATCCACGCTCATCATTATAATTTGACGGTGTCCAGATTTCGAATCAATCGACTTTACAGAACGCAACGGAACCGTGCAATTCATCAAGCATATCATCTAATCTAGGGATGGGATGGCGACACATTTGTACCACTGGCTCCGAAGGAGGCGCGTGAGGATCGGCCCAAGATGAGGGGAGAGGGGGGGAAAAGCTGGAGTGATCTGAAAGATGAGAGAGGGGCCGGAAAGAAACGCGGCCGAAAAGGAGGGGAAGGTTGGGAGCTCAGGGACAGAGATGCCGGAAAAGAATGCAGTGGGAAAGGAAAGGAAGGAGATGAGCTTTAGTGCAGAAGAAAGTGAAGCGAGGAGTGCTTTGCCCGCTGAACTCCAATCGGTTCTCCTTGCCTACGGGGGATCCTCCTCGAACGCTAACGGCACTGACTCTTCCTTTCCAGGTGCGTTTGGCTCTTTATCGCGGGAACTCGGAGACGTATTTCCTGAAGAAATTCCACCCGGCTTGCCACCCGTTAGAGGAATGGAAGATCCACCTGTTTCCATTCCAGTAGCGACGGTTCCTAATAGGTCAGCCTATAGCAGTGATCCAGAAGGAACGAAGGGGCTTCCGAGGGAAGCGGAAGAGCTCGTGGCAAAGGGACGCGCTAGGGAAAGTTCAAGTCCTTTTTCCGTTCCAGCGCTTTTGGTTCCAAAGAAAGGTGTAGCGTGGAGGGTGCGCATGGATTGGAGGGCTGCGAACAAGATCGCGGTAAAGTATCGCCTGGCCGTTCCCAGATTAGGCGGTGCGCCTGACGAGTTGCATGGTTCCATCGTCGTTTCTAGAATTGACTTGAAATCTGGACGCCATCAGATTAGCGTGAGGGAGGGGGATGAGTGGAAAGCTTCTTGCGAAACAACACATGGCTTGTGCGCGTGGTTAGTCTTGCCATGTGGACTAACCGATGCACCTGGCACTTTCGTGGGGTTAATGAATCATGTTTTGCGTGCTTCCGTCGGGAAGTTTGTGGTGGTCTATTATGGTGGCATTACGATCTACAGCAAGAATCTCGGTGGGCGTTTGACTCATTTGCATCGTGTGCTTGATGTTTTGAGAGAGGGAAAGCTGCTTGCAGTGATGGAAGTTGGGACTTTTGCACGGATAGAGGTGTTCTGTCCTGGTTCTGTGCTGAGCGATAGGGGCACAGGGGTTGGGGAGGAAAAGGAAAGAGCTACGAGAGAATGGCCAGCACCCAAAAGCATAACTGAGGAAGGAGCTTTCACGGCTCGGGTAGCTCTTACGGGCGCTTTGCGAATGATTTCAGCACACTTGCCGCGCCACTCACTGAGGTCCTTCAAAGACGTGTTGCTTTGAAGTGGGGTCAAGCACACTATGAAGGATCCGATGAACTTCAAGATAAACCGTGCTCTGCACCTGTCTTAGTTTTGCCTTGCTTAAGTGAGCCTTTTGAAATTGAATATGAGGCATCTGGAGTTGGAATATGAGCTGCTTTAATGCAGGAGGCAAAAGCCAACTGCCCCGCTCTGTGGGAAAGCTAAGTGTGGCGGCTGTCAAATGGCCAACGCACGACAGAGAGCTCTATAAACTCAAAAGAGCATTGGGGGGAATTGGCAACACTACCTCTGGCCCGAGCAATTTGTGATCCACGCTCATCATTATAATTTGACGGTGTCCAGATTTCGAATCAATCGACTTTACAGAACGCAACGGAACCGTGCAATTCATCAAGCATATCATCTAATCTAGGGATGGGATGGCGACACATTTGTACCACTGGCTCCGAAGGAGGCGCGTGAGGATCGGCCCAAGATGAGGGGAGAGGGGGGGAAAAGCTGGAGTGATCTGAAAGATGAGAGAGGGGCCGGAAAGAAACGCGGCCGAAAAGGAGGGGAAGGTTGGGAGCTCAGGGACAGAGATGCCGGAAAAGAATGCAGTGGGAAAGGAAAGGAAGGAGATGAGCTTTAGTGCAGAAGAAAGTGAAGCGAGGAGTGCTTTGCCCGCTGAACTCCAATCGGTTCTCCTTGCCTACGGGGGATCCTCCTCGAACGCTAACGGCACTGACTCTTCCTTTCCAGGTGCGTTTGGCTCTTTATCGCGGGAACTCGGAGACGTATTTCCTGAAGAAATTCCACCCGGCTTGCCACCCGTTAGAGGAATGGAAGATCCACCTGTTTCCATTCCAGTAGCGACGGTTCCTAATAGGTCAGCCTATAGCAGTGATCCAGAAGGAACGAAGGGGCTTCCGAGGGAAGCGGAAGAGCTCGTGGCAAAGGGACGCGCTAGGGAAAGTTCAAGTCCTTTTTCTGTTCCAGCGCTTTTGGTTCCAAAGAAAGGTGTAGCGTGGAGGGTGCGCATGGATTGGAGGGCTGCGAACAAGATCGCGGTAAAGTATCGCCTGGCCGTTCCCAGATTAGGCGGTGCGCCTGACGAGTTGCATGGTTCCATCGTCGTTTCTAGAATTGACTTGAAATCTGGACGCCATCAGATTAGCGTGAGGGAGGGGGATGAGTGGAAAGCTTCTTGCGAAACAACACATGGCTTGTGCGCGTGGTTAGTCTTGCCATGTGGACTAACCGATGCACCTGGCACTTTCGTGGGGTTAATGAATCATGTTTTGCGTGCTTCCGTCGGGAAGTTTGTGGTGGTCTATTATGGTGGCATTACGATCTACAGCAAGAATCTCGGTGGGCGTTTGACTCATTTGCATCGTGTGCTTGATGTTTTGAGAGAGGGAAAGCTGCTTGCAGTGATGGAAGTTGGGACTTTTGCACGGATAGAGGTGTTCTGTCCTGGTTCTGTGCTGAGCGATAGGGGCACAGGGGTTGGGGAGGAAAAGGAAAGAGCTACGAGAGAATGGCCAGCACCCAAAAGCATAACTGAGGAAGGAGCTTTCACGGCTCGGGTAGCTCTTACGGGCGCTTTGCGAATGATTTCAGCACACTTGCCGCGCCACTCACTGAGGTCCTTCAAAGACGTGTTGCTTTGAAGTGGGGTCAAGCACACTATGAAGGATCCGATGAACTTCAAGATAAACCGTGCTCTGCACCTGTCTTAGTTTTGCCTTGCTTAAGTGAGCCTTTTGAAATTGAATATGAGGCATCTGGAGTTGGAATATGAGCTGCTTTAATGCAGGAGGCAAAAGCCAACTGCCCCGCTCTGTGGGAAAGCTAAGTGTGGCGGCTGTCAAATGGCCAACGCACGACAGAGAGCTCTATAAACTCAAAAGAGCATTGGGGGGAATTGGCAACACTACCTCTGGCCCGAGCAATTTGTGATCCACGCTCATCATTATAATTTGACGGTGTCCAGATTTCGAATCAATCGACTTTACAGAACGCAACGGAACCGTGCAATTCATCAAGCATATCATCTAATCTAGGGATGGGATGGCGACACATTTGTACCACTGGCTCCGAAGGAGGCGCGTGAGGATCGGCCCAAGATGAGGGGAGAGGGGGGGAAAAGCTGGAGTGATCTGAAAGATGAGAGAGGGGCCGGAAAGAAACGCGGCCGAAAAGGAGGGGAAGGTTGGGAGCTCAGGGACAGAGATGCCGGAAAAGAATGCAGTGGGAAAGGAAAGGAAGGAGATGAGCTTTAGTGCAGAAGAAAGTGAAGCGAGGAGTGCTTTGCCCGCTGAACTCCAATCGGTTCTCCTTGCCTACGGGGGATCCTCCTCGAACGCTAACGGCACTGACTCTTCCTTTCCAGGTGCGTTTGGCTCTTTATCGCGGGAACTCGGAGACGTATTTCCTGAAGAAATTCCACCCGGCTTGCCACCCGTTAGAGGAATGGAAGATCCACCTGTTTCCATTCCAGTAGCGACGGTTCCTAATAGGTCAGCCTATAGCAGTGATCCAGAAGGAACGAAGGGGCTTCCGAGGGAAGCGGAAGAGCTCGTGGCAAAGGGACGCGCTAGGGAAAGTTCAAGTCCTTTTTCCGTTCCAGCGCTTTTGGTTCCAAAGAAAGGTGTAGCGTGGAGGGTGCGCATGGATTGGAGGGCTGCGAACAAGATCGCGGTAAAGTATCGCCTGGCCGTTCCCAGATTAGGCGGTGCGCCTGACGAGTTGCATGGTTCCATCGTCGTTTCTAGAATTGACTTGAAATCTGGACGCCATCAGATTAGCGTGAGGGAGGGGGATGAGTGGAAAGCTTCTTGCGAAACAACACATGGCTTGTGCGCGTGGTTAGTCTTGCCATGTGGACTAACCGATGCACCTGGCACTTTCGTGGGGTTAATGAATCATGTTTTGCGTGCTTCCGTCGGGAAGTTTGTGGTGGTCTATTATGGTGGCATTACGATCTACAGCAAGAATCTCGGTGGGCGTTTGACTCATTTGCATCGTGTGCTTGATGTTTTGAGAGAGGGAAAGCTGCTTGCAGTGATGGAAGTTGGGACTTTTGCACGGATAGAGGTGTTCTGTCCTGGTTCTGTGCTGAGCGATAGGGGCACAGGGGTTGGGGAGGAAAAGGAAAGAGCTACGAGAGAATGGCCAGCACCCAAAAGCATAACTGAGGAAGGAGCTTTCACGGCTCGGGTAGCTCTTACGGGCGCTTTGCGAATGATTTCAGCACACTTGCCGCGCCACTCACTGAGGTCCTTCAAAGACGTGTTGCTTTGAAGTGGGGTCAAGCACACTATGAAGGATCCGATGAACTTCAAGATAAACCATGCTCTGCACCTGTCTTAGTTTTGCCTTGCTTAAGTGAGCCTTTTGAAATTGAATATGAGGCATCTGGAGTTGGAATATGAGCTGCTTTAATGCAGGAGGCAAAAGCCAACTGCCCCGCTCTGTGGGAAAGCTAAGTGTGGCGGCTGTCAAATGGCCAACGCACGACAGAGAGCTCTATAAACTCAAAAGAGCATTGGGGGGAATTGGCAACACTACCTCTGGCCCGAGCAATTTGTGATCCACGCTCATCATTATAATTTGACGGTGTCCAGATTTCGAATCAATCGACTTTACAGAACGCAACGGAACCGTGCAATTCATCAAGCATATCATCTAATCTAGGGATGGGATGGCGACACATTTGTACCACTGGCTCCGAAGGAGGCGCGTGAGGATCGGCCCAAGATGAGGGGAGAGGGGGGGAAAAGCTGGAGTGATCTGAAAGATGAGAGAGGGGCCGGAAAGAAACGCGGCCGAAAAGGAGGGGAAGGTTGGGAGCTCAGGGACAGAGATGCCGGAAAAGAATGCAGTGGGAAAGGAAAGGAAGGAGATGAGCTTTAGTGCAGAAGAAAGTGAAGCGAGGAGTGCTTTGCCCGCTGAACTCCAATCGGTTCTCCTTGCCTACGGGGGATCCTCCTCGAACGCTAACGGCACTGACTCTTCCTTTCCAGGTGCGTTTGGCTCTTTATCGCGGGAACTCGGAGACGTATTTCCTGAAGAAATTCCACCCGGCTTGCCACCCGTTAGAGGAATGGAAGATCCACCTGTTTCCATTCCAGTAGCGACGGTTCCTAATAGGTCAGCCTATAGCAGTGATCCAGAAGGAACGAAGGGGCTTCCGAGGGAAGCGGAAGAGCTCGTGGCAAAGGGACGCGCTAGGGAAAGTTCAAGTCCTTTTTCCGTTCCAGCGCTTTTGGTTCCAAAGAAAGGTGTAGCGTGGAGGGTGCGCATGGATTGGAGGGCTGCGAACAAGATCGCGGTAAAGTATCGCCTGGCCGTTCCCAGATTAGGCGGTGCGCCTGACGAGTTGCATGGTTCCATCGTCGTTTCTAGAATTGACTTGAAATCTGGACGCCATCAGATTAGCGTGAGGGAGGGGGATGAGTGGAAAGCTTCTTGCGAAACAACACATGGCTTGTGCGCGTGGTTAGTCTTGCCATGTGGACTAACCGATGCACCTGGCACTTTCGTGGGGTTAATGAATCATGTTTTGCGTGCTTCCGTCGGGAAGTTTGTGGTGGTCTATTATGGTGGCATTACGATCTACAGCAAGAATCTCGGTGGGCGTTTGACTCATTTGCATCGTGTGCTTGATGTTTTGAGAGAGGGAAAGCTGCTTGCAGTGATGGAAGTTGGGACTTTTGCACGGATAGAGGTGTTCTGTCCTGGTTCTGTGCTGAGCGATAGGGGCACAGGGGTTGGGGAGGAAAAGGAAAGAGCTACGAGAGAATGGCCAGCACCCAAAAGCATAACTGAGGAAGGAGCTTTCACGGCTCGGGTAGCTCTTACGGGCGCTTTGCGAATGATTTCAGCACACTTGCCGCGCCACTCACTGAGGTCCTTCAAAGACGTGTTGCTTTGAAGTGGGGTCAAGCACACTATGAAGGATCCGATGAACTTCAAGATAAACCGTGCTCTGCACCTGTCTTAGTTTTGCCTTGCTTAAGTGAGCCTTTTGAAATTGAATATGAGGCATCTGGAGTTGGAATATGAGCTGCTTTAATGCAGGAGGCAAAAGCCAACTGCCCCGCTCTGTGGGAAAGCTAAGTGTGGCGGCTGTCAAATGGCCAACGCACGACAGAGAGCTCTATAAACTCAAAAGAGCATTGGGGGGAATTGGCAACACTACCTCTGGCCCGAGCAATTTGTGATCCACGCTCATCATTATAATTTGACGGTGTCCAGATTTCGAATCAATCGACTTTACAGAACGCAACGGAACCGTGCAATTCATCAAGCATATCATCTAATCTAGGGATGGGATGGCGACACATTTGTACCACTGGCTCCGAAGGAGGCGCGTGAGGATCGGCCCAAGATGAGGGGAGAGGGGGGGAAAAGCTGGAGTGATCTGAAAGATGAGAGAGGGGCCGCAAAGAAACGCGGCCGAAAAGGAGGGGAAGGTTGGGAGCTCAGGGACAGAGATGCCGGAAAAGAATGCAGTGGGAAAGGAAAGGAAGGAGATGAGCTTTAGTGCAGAAGAAAGTGAAGCGAGGAGTGCTTTGCCCGCTGAACTCCAATCGGTTCTCCTTGCCTACGGGGGATCCTCCTCGAACGCTAACGGCACTGACTCTTCCTTTCCAGGTGCGTTTGGCTCTTTATCGCGGGAACTCGGAGACGTATTTCCTGAAGAAATTCCACCCGGCTTGCCACCCGTTAGAGGAATGGAAGATCCACCTGTTTCCATTCCAGTAGCGACGGTTCCTAATAGGTCAGCCTATAGCAGTGATCCAGAAGGAACGAAGGGGCTTCCGAGGGAAGCGGAAGAGCTCGTGGCAAAGGGACGCGCTAGGGAAAGTTCAAGTCCTTTTTCCGTTCCAGCGCTTTTGGTTCCAAAGAAAGGTGTAGCGTGGAGGGTGCGCATGGATTGGAGGGCTGCGAACAAGATCGCGGTAAAGTATCGCCTGGCCGTTCCCAGATTAGGCGGTGCGCCTGACGAGTTGCATGGTTCCATCGTCGTTTCTAGAATTGACTTGAAATCTGGACGCCATCAGATTAGCGTGAGGGAGGGGGATGAGTGGAAAGCTTCTTGCGAAACAACACATGGCTTGTGCGCGTGGTTAGTCTTGCCATGTGGACTAACCGATGCACCTGGCACTTTCGTGGGGTTAATGAATCATGTTTTGCGTGCTTCCGTCGGGAAGTTTGTGGTGGTCTATTATGGTGGCATTACGATCTACAGCAAGAATCTCGGTGGGCGTTTGACTCATTTGCATCGTGTGCTTGATGTTTTGAGAGAGGGAAAGCTGCTTGCAGTGATGGAAGTTGGGACTTTTGCACGGATAGAGGTGTTCTGTCCTGGTTCTGTGCTGAGCGATAGGGGCACAGGGGTTGGGGAGGAAAAGGAAAGAGCTACGAGAGAATGGCCAGCACCCAAAAGCATAACTGAGGAAGGAGCTTTCACGGCTCGGGTAGCTCTTACGGGCGCTTTGCGAATGATTTCAGCACACTTGCCGCGCCACTCACTGAGGTCCTTCAAAGACGTGTTGCTTTGAAGTGGGGTCAAGCACACTATGAAGGATCCGATGAACTTCAAGATAAACCGTGCTCTGCACCTGTCTTAGTTTTGCCTTGCTTAAGTGAGCCTTTTGAAATTGAATATGAGGCATCTGGAGTTGGAATATGAGCTGCTTTAATGCAGGAGGCAAAAGCCAACTGCCCCGCTCTGTGGGAAAGCTAAGTGTGGCGGCTGTCAAATGGCCAACGCACGACAGAGAGCTCTATAAACTCAAAAGAGCATTGGGGGGAATTGGCAACACTACCTCTGGCCCGAGCAATTTGTGATCCACGCTCATCATTATAATTTGACGGTGTCCAGATTTCGAATCAATCGACTTTACAGAACGCAACGGAACCGTGCAATTCATCAAGCATATCATCTAATCTAGGGATGGGATGGCGACACATTTGTACCACTGGCTCCGAAGGAGGCGCGTGAGGATCGGCCCAAGATGAGGGGAGAGGGGGGGAAAAGCTGGAGTGATCTGAAAGATGAGAGAGGGGCCGGAAAGAAACGCGGCCGAAAAGGAGGGGAAGGTTGGGAGCTCAGGGACAGAGATGCCGGAAAAGAATGCAGTGGGAAAGGAAAGGAAGGAGATGAGCTTATGTGCAGAAGAAAGTGAAGCGAGGAGTGCTTTGCCCGCTGAACTCCAATCGGTTCTCCTTGCCTACGGGGGATCCTCCTCGAACGCTAACGGCACTGACTCTTCCTTTCCAGGTGCGTTTGGCTCTTTATCGCGGGAACTCGGAGACGTATTTCCTGAAGAAATTCCACCCGGCTTGCCACCCGTTAGAGGAATGGAAGATCCACCTGTTTCCATTCCAGTAGCGACGGTTCCTAATAGGTCAGCCTATAGCAGTGATCCAGAAGGAACGAAGGGGCTTCCGAGGGAAGCGGAAGAGCTCGTGGCAAAGGGACGCGCTAGGGAAAGTTCAAGTCCTTTTTCCGTTCCAGCGCTTTTGGTTCCAAAGAAAGGTGTAGCGTGGAGGTGCGCATGGATTGGAGGGCTGCGAACAAGATCGCGGTAAAGTATCGCCTGGCCGTTCCCAGATTAGGCGGTGCGCCTGACGAGTTGCATGGTTCCATCGTCGTTTCTAGAATTGACTTGAAATCTGGACGCCATCAGATTAGCGTGAGGGAGGGGGATGAGTGGAAAGCTTCTTGCGAAACAACACATGGCTTGTGCGCGTGGTTAGTCTTGCCATGTGGACTAACCGATGCACCTGGCACTTTCGTGGGGTTAATGAATCATGTTTTGCGTGCTTCCGTCGGGAAGTTTGTGGTGGTCTATTATGGTGGCATTACGATCTACAGCAAGAATCTCGGTGGGCGTTTGACTCATTTGCATCGTGTGCTTGATGTTTTGAGAGAGGGAAAGCTGCTTGCAGTGATGGAAGTTGGGACTTTTGCACGGATAGAGGTGTTCTGTCCTGGTTCTGTGCTGAGCGATAGGGGCACAGGGGTTGGGGAGGAAAAGGAAAGAGCTACGAGAGAATGGCCAGCACCCAAAAGCATAACTGAGGAAGGAGCTTTCACGGCTCGGGTAGCTCTTACGGGCGCTTTGCGAATGATTTCAGCACACTTGCCGCGCCACTCACTGAGGTCCTTCAAAGACGTGTTGCTTTGAAGTGGGGTCAAGCACACTATGAAGGATCCGATGAACTTCAAGATAAACCGTGCTCTGCACCTGTCTTAGTTTTGCCTTGCTTAAGTGAGCCTTTTGAAATTGAATATGAGGCATCTGGAGTTGGAATATGAGCTGCTTTAATGCAGGAGGCAAAAGCCAACTGCCCCGCTCTGTGGGAAAGCTAAGTGTGGCGGCTGTCAAATGGCCAACGCACGACAGAGAGCTCTATAAACTCAAAAGAGCATTGGGGGGAATTGGCAACACTACCTCTGGCCCGAGCAATTTGTGATCCACGCTCATCATTATAATTTGACGGTGTCCAGATTTCGAATCAATCGACTTTACAGAACGCAACGGAACCGTGCAATTCATCAAGCATATCATCTAATCTAGGGATGGGATGGCGACACATTTGTACCACTGGCTCCGAAGGAGGCGCGTGAGGATCGGCCCAAGATGAGGGGAGAGGGGGGGAAAAGCTGGAGTGATCTGAAAGATGAGAGAGGGGCCGGAAAGAAACGCGGCCGAAAAGGAGGGGAAGGTTGGGAGCTCAGGGACAGAGATGCCGGAAAAGAATGCAGTGGGAAAGGAAAGGAAGGAGATGAGCTTATGTGCAGAAGAAAGTGAAGCGAGGAGTGCTTTGCCCGCTGAACTCCAATCGGTTCTCCTTGCCTACGGGGGATCCTCCTCGAACGCTAACGGCACTGACTCTTCCTTTCCAGGTGCGTTTGGCTCTTTATCGCGGGAACTCGGAGACGTATTTCCTGAAGAAATTCCACCCGGCTTGCCACCCGTTAGAGGAATGGAAGATCCACCTGTTTCCATTCCAGTAGCGACGGTTCCTAATAGGTCAGCCTATAGCAGTGATCCAGAAGGAACGAAGGGGCTTCCGAGGGAAGCGGAAGAGCTCGTGGCAAAGGGACGCGCTAGGGAAAGTTCAAGTCCTTTTTCCGTTCCAGCGCTTTTGGTTCCAAAGAAAGGTGTAGCGTGGAGGTGCGCATGGATTGGAGGGCTGCGAACAAGATCGCGGTAAAGTATCGCCTGGCCGTTCCCAGATTAGGCGGTGCGCCTGACGAGTTGCATGGTTCCATCGTCGTTTCTAGAATTGACTTGAAATCTGGACGCCATCAGATTAGCGTGAGGGAGGGGGATGAGTGGAAAGCTTCTTGCGAAACAACACATGGCTTGTGCGCGTGGTTAGTCTTGCCATGTGGACTAACCGATGCACCTGGCACTTTCGTGGGGTTAATGAATCATGTTTTGCGTGCTTCCGTCGGGAAGTTTGTGGTGGTCTATTATGGTGGCATTACGATCTACAGCAAGAATCTCGGTGGGCGTTTGACTCATTTGCATCGTGTGCTTGATGTTTTGAGAGAGGGAAAGCTGCTTGCAGTGATGGAAGTTGGGACTTTTGCACGGATAGAGGTGTTCTGTCCTGGTTCTGTGCTGAGCGATAGGGGCACAGGGGTTGGGGAGGAAAAGGAAAGAGCTACGAGAGAATGGCCAGCACCCAAAAGCATAACTGAGGAAGGAGCTTTCACGGCTCGGGTAGCTCTTACGGGCGCTTTGCGAATGATTTCAGCACACTTGCCGCGCCACTCACTGAGGTCCTTCAAAGACGTGTTGCTTTGAAGTGGGGTCAAGCACACTATGAAGGATCCGATGAACTTCAAGATAAACCGTGCTCTGCACCTGTCTTAGTTTTGCCTTGCTTAAGTGAGCCTTTTGAAATTGAATATGAGGCATCTGGAGTTGGAATATGAGCTGCTTTAATGCAGGAGGCAAAAGCCAACTGCCCCGCTCTGTGGGAAAGCTAAGTGTGGCGGCTGTCAAATGGCCAACGCACGACAGAGAGCTCTATAAACTCAAAAGAGCATTGGGGGGAATTGGCAACACTACCTCTGGCCCGAGCAATTTGTGATCCACGCTCATCATTATAATTTGACGGTGTCCAGATTTCGAATCAATCGACTTTACAGAACGCAACGGAACCGTGCAATTCATCAAGCATATCATCTAATCTAGGGATGGGATGGCGACACATTTGTACCACTGGCTCCGAAGGAGGCGCGTGAGGATCGGCCCAAGATGAGGGGAGAGGGGGGGAAAAGCTGGAGTGATCTGAAAGATGAGAGAGGGGCCGCAAAGAAACGCGGCCGAAAAGGAGGGGAAGGTTGGGAGCTCAGGGACAGAGATGCCGGAAAAGAATGCAGTGGGAAAGGAAAGGAAGGAGATGAGCTTATGTGCAGAAGAAAGTGAAGCGAGGAGTGCTTTGCCCGCTGAACTCCAATCGGTTCTCCTTGCCTACGGGGGATCCTCCTCGAACGCTAACGGCACTGACTCTTCCTTTCCAGGTGCGTTTGGCTCTTTATCGCGGGAACTCGGAGACGTATTTCCTGAAGAAATTCCACCCGGCTTGCCACCCGTTAGAGGAATGGAAGATCCACCTGTTTCCATTCCAGTAGCGACGGTTCCTAATAGGTCAGCCTATAGCAGTGATCCAGAAGGAACGAAGGGGCTTCCGAGGGAAGCGGAAGAGCTCGTGGCAAAGGGACGCGCAAGGGAAAGTTCAAGTCCTTTTTCCGTTCCAGCGCTTTTGGTTCCAAAGAAAGGTGTAGCGTGGAGGTGCGCATGGATTGGAGGGCTGCGAACAAGATCGCGGTAAAGTATCGCCTGGCCGTTCCCAGATTAGGCGGTGCGCCTGACGAGTTGCATGGTTCCATCGTCGTTTCTAGAATTGACTTGAAATCTGGACGCCATCAGATTAGCGTGAGGGAGGGGGATGAGTGGAAAGCTTCTTGCGAAACAACACATGGCTTGTGCGCGTGGTTAGTCTTGCCATGTGGACTAACCGATGCACCTGGCACTTTCGTGGGGTTAATGAATCATGTTTTGCGTGCTTCCGTCGGGAAGTTTGTGGTGGTCTATTATGGTGGCATTACGATCTACAGCAAGAATCTCGGTGGGCGTTTGACTCATTTGCATCGTGTGCTTGATGTTTTGAGAGAGGGAAAGCTGCTTGCAGTGATGGAAGTTGGGACTTTTGCACGGATAGAGGTGTTCTGTCCTGGTTCTGTGCTGAGCGATAGGGGCACAGGGGTTGGGGAGGAAAAGGAAAGAGCTACGAGAGAATGGCCAGCACCCAAAAGCATAACTGAGGAAGGAGCTTTCACGGCTCGGGTAGCTCTTACGGGCGCTTTGCGAATGATTTCAGCACACTTGCCGCGCCACTCACTGAGGTCCTTCAAAGACGTGTTGCTTTGAAGTGGGGTCAAGCACACTATGAAGGATCCGATGAACTTCAAGATAAACCGTGCTCTGCACCTGTCTTAGTTTTGCCTTGCTTAAGTGAGCCTTTTGAAATTGAATATGAGGCATCTGGAGTTGGAATATGAGCTGCTTTAATGCAGGAGGCAAAAGCCAACTGCCCCGCTCTGTGGGAAAGCTAAGTGTGGCGGCTGTCAAATGGCCAACGCACGACAGAGAGCTCTATAAACTCAAAAGAGCATTGGGGGGAATTGGCAACACTACCTCTGGCCCGAGCAATTTGTGATCCACGCTCATCATTATAATTTGACGGTGTCCAGATTTCGAATCAATCGACTTTACAGAACGCAACGGAACCGTGCAATTCATCAAGCATATCATCTAATCTAGGGATGGGATGGCGACACATTTGTACCACTGGCTCCGAAGGAGGCGCGTGAGGATCGGCCCAAGATGAGGGGAGAGGGGGGGAAAAGCTGGAGTGATCTGAAAGATGAGAGAGGGGCCGGAAAGAAACGCGGCCGAAAAGGAGGGGAAGGTTGGGAGCTCAGGGACAGAGATGCCGGAAAAGAATGCAGTGGGAAAGGAAAGGAAGGAGATGAGCTTATGTGCAGAAGAAAGTGAAGCGAGGAGTGCTTTGCCCGCTGAACTCCAATCGGTTCTCCTTGCCTACGGGGGATCCTCCTCGAACGCTAACGGCACTGACTCTTCCTTTCCAGGTGCGTTTGGCTCTTTATCGCGGGAACTCGGAGACGTATTTCCTGAAGAAATTCCACCCGGCTTGCCACCCGTTAGAGGAATGGAAGATCCACCTGTTTCCATTCCAGTAGCGACGGTTCCTAATAGGTCAGCCTATAGCAGTGATCCAGAAGGAACGAAGGGGCTTCCGAGGGAAGCGGAAGAGCTCGTGGCAAAGGGACGCGCTAGGGAAAGTTCAAGTCCTTTTTCCGTTCCAGCGCTTTTGGTTCCAAAGAAAGGTGTAGCGTGGAGGTGCGCATGGATTGGAGGGCTGCGAACAAGATCGCGGTAAAGTATCGCCTGGCCGTTCCCAGATTAGGCGGTGCGCCTGACGAGTTGCATGGTTCCATCGTCGTTTCTAGAATTGACTTGAAATCTGGACGCCATCAGATTAGCGTGAGGGAGGGGGATGAGTGGAAAGCTTCTTGCGAAACAACACATGGCTTGTGCGCGTGGTTAGTCTTGCCATGTGGACTAACCGATGCACCTGGCACTTTCGTGGGGTTAATGAATCATGTTTTGCGTGCTTCCGTCGGGAAGTTTGTGGTGGTCTATTATGGTGGCATTACGATCTACAGCAAGAATCTCGGTGGGCGTTTGACTCATTTGCATCGTGTGCTTGATGTTTTGAGAGAGGGAAAGCTGCTTGCAGTGATGGAAGTTGGGACTTTTGCACGGATAGAGGTGTTCTGTCCTGGTTCTGTGCTGAGCGATAGGGGCACAGGGGTTGGGGAGGAAAAGGAAAGAGCTACGAGAGAATGGCCAGCACCCAAAAGCATAACTGAGGAAGGAGCTTTCACGGCTCGGGTAGCTCTTACGGGCGCTTTGCGAATGATTTCAGCACACTTGCCGCGCCACTCACTGAGGTCCTTCAAAGACGTGTTGCTTTGAAGTGGGGTCAAGCACACTATGAAGGATCCGATGAACTTCAAGATAAACCGTGCTCTGCACCTGTCTTAGTTTTGCCTTGCTTAAGTGAGCCTTTTGAAATTGAATATGAGGCATCTGGAGTTGGAATATGAGCTGCTTTAATGCAGGAGGCAAAAGCCAACTGCCCCGCTCTGTGGGAAAGCTAAGTGTGGCGGCTGTCAAATGGCCAACGCACGACAGAGAGCTCTATAAACTCAAAAGAGCATTGGGGGGAATTGGCAACACTACCTCTGGCCCGAGCAATTTGTGATCCACGCTCATCATTATAATTTGACGGTGTCCAGATTTCGAATCAATCGACTTTACAGAACGCAACGGAACCGTGCAATTCATCAAGCATATCATCTAATCTAGGGATGGGATGGCGACACATTTGTACCACTGGCTCCGAAGGAGGCGCATGAGGATCGGCCCAAGATGAGGGGAGAGGGGGGGAAAGCTGGAGTGATCTGAAAGATGAGAGAGGGGCCGCAAAGAAACGCGGCCGAAAAGGAGGGGAAGGTTGGGAGCTCAGGGACAGAGATGCCGGAAAAGAATGCAGTGGGAAAGGAAAGGAAGGAGATGAGCTTATGTGCAGAAGAAAGTGAAGCGAGGAGTGCTTTGCCCGCTGAACTCCAATCGGTTCTCCTTGCCTACGGGGGATCCTCCTCGAACGCTAACGGCACTGACTCTTCCTTTCCAGGTGCGTTTGGCTCTTTATCGCGGGAACTCGGAGACGTATTTCCTGAAGAAATTCCACCCGGCTTGCCACCCGTTAGAGGAATGGAAGATCCACCTGTTTCCATTCCAGTAGCGACGGTTCCTAATAGGTCAGCCTATAGCAGTGATCCAGAAGGAACGAAGGGGCTTCCGAGGGAAGCGGAAGAGCTCGTGGCAAAGGGACGCGCTAGGGAAAGTTCAAGTCCTTTTTCCGTTCCAGCGCTTTTGGTTCCAAAGAAAGGTGTAGCGTGGAGGGTGCGCATGGATTGGAGGGCTGCGAACAAGATCGCGGTAAAGTATCGCCTGGCCGTTCCCAGATTAGGCGGTGCGCCTGACGAGTTGCATGGTTCCATCGTCGTTTCTAGAATTGACTTGAAATCTGGACGCCATCAGATTAGCGTGAGGGAGGGGGATGAGTGGAAAGCTTCTTGCGAAACAACACATGGCTTGTGCGCGTGGTTAGTCTTGCCATGTGGACTAACCGATGCACCTGGCACTTTCGTGGGGTTAATGAATCATGTTTTGCGTGCTTCCGTCGGGAAGTTTGTGGTGGCCTATTATGGTGACATTACGATCTACAGCAAGAATCTCGGTGGGCGTTTGACTCATTTGCATCGTGTGCTTGATGTTTTGAGAGAGGGAAAGCTGCTTGCAGTGATGGAAGTTGGGACTTTTGCACGGATAGAGGTGTTCTGTCCTGGTTCTGTGCTGCGCGATAGGGGCACAGGGGTTGGGGAGGAAAAGGAAAGAGCTACGAGAGAATGGCCAGCACCCAAAAGCATAACTGAGGAAGGAGCTTTCACGGCTCGGGTAGCTCTTACGGGCGCTTTGCGAATGATTTCAGCACACTTGCCGCGCCACTCACTGAGGTCCTTCAAAGACGTGTTGCTTTGAAGTGGGGTCAAGCACACTATGAAGGATCCGATGAACTTCAAGATAAACCGTGCTCTGCACCTGTCTTAGTTTTGCCTTGCTTAAGTGAGCCTTTTGAAATTGAATATGAGGCATCTGGAGTTGGAATATGAGCTGCTTTAATGCAGGAGGCAAAAGCCAACTGCCCCGCTCTGTGGGAAAGCTAAGTGTGGCGGCTGTCAAATGGCCAACGCACGACAGAGAGCTCTATAAACTCAAAAGAGCATTGGGGGGAATTGGCAACACTACCTCTGGCCCGAGCAATTTGTGATCCACGCTCATCATTATAATTTGACGGTGTCCAGATTTCGAATCAATCGACTTTAGAGAACGCAACGGAACCGTGCAATTCATCAAGCATATCATCTAATCTAGGGATGGGATGGCGACACATTTGTACCACTGGCTCCGAAGGAGGCGCATGAGGATCGGCCCAAGATGACGGGAGAGGGGGGGAAAGCTGGAGTGATCTGAAAGATGAGAGAGGGGCCGGAAAGAAACGCGGCCGAAAAGGAGGGGAAGGTTGGGAGCTCAGGGACAGAGATGCCGGAAAAGAATGCAGTGGGAAAGGAAAGGAAGGAGATGAGCTTTTGTGCAGAAGAAAGTGAAGCGAGGAGTGCTTTGCCCGCTGAACTCCAATCGGTTCTCCTTGCCTACGGGGGATCCTCCTCGAACGCTAACGGCACTGACTCTTCCTTTCCAGGTGCGTTTGGCTCTTTATCGCGGGAACTCGGAGACGTATTTCCTGAAGAAATTCCACCCGGCTTGCCACCCGTTAGAGGAATGGAAGATCCACCTGTTTCCATTCCAGTAGCGACGGTTCCTAATAGGTCAGCCTATAGCAGTGATCCAGAAGGAACGAAGGGGCTTCCGAGGGAAGCGGAAGAGCTCGTGGCAAAGGGACGCGCTAGGGAAAGTTCAAGTCCTTTTTCCGTTCCAGCGCTTTTGGTTCCAAAGAAAGGTGTAGCGTGGAGGGTGCGCATGGATTGGAGGGCTGCGAACAAGATCGCGGTAAAGTATCGCCTGGCCGTTCCCAGATTAGGCGGTGCGCCTGACGAGTTGCATGGTTCCATCGTCGTTTCTAGAATTGACTTGAAATCTGGACGCCATCAGATTAGCGTGAGGGAGGGGGATGAGTGGAAAGCTTCTTGCGAAACAACACATGGCTTGTGCGCGTGGTTAGTCTTGCCATGTGGACTAACCGATGCACCTGGCACTTTCGTGGGGTTAATGAATCATGTTTTGCGTGCTTCCGTCGGGAAGTTTGTGGTGGCCTATTATGGTGACATTACGATCTACAGCAAGAATCTCGGTGGGCGTTTGACTCATTTGCATCGTGTGCTTGATGTTTTGAGAGAGGGAAAGCTGCTTGCAGTGATGGAAGTTGGGACTTTTGCACGGATAGAGGTGTTCTGTCCTGGTTCTGTGCTGCGCGATAGGGGCACAGGGGTTGGGGAGGAAAAGGAAAGAGCTACGAGAGAATGGCCAGCACCCAAAAGCATAACTGAGGAAGGAGCTTTCACGGCTCGGGTAGCTCTTACGGGCGCTTTGCGAATGATTTCAGCACACTTGCCGCGCCACTCACTGAGGTCCTTCAAAGACGTGTTGCTTTGAAGTGGGGTCAAGCACACTATGAAGGATCCGATGAACTTCAAGATAAACCGTGCTCTGCACCTGTCTTAGTTTTGCCTTGCTTAAGTGAGCCTTTTGAAATTGAATATGAGGCATCTGGAGTTGGAATATGAGCTGCTTTAATGCAGGAGGCAAAAGCCAACTGCCCCGCTCTGTGGGAAAGCTAAGTGTGGCGGCTGTCAAATGGCCAACGCACGACAGAGAGCTCTATAAACTCAAAAGAGCATTGGGGGGAATTGGCAACACTACCTCTGGCCCGAGCAATTTGTGATCCACGCTCATCATTATAATTTGACGGTGTCCAGATTTCGAATCAATCGACTTTAGAGAACGCAACGGAACCGTGCAATTCATCAAGCATATCATCTAATCTAGGGATGGGATGGCGACACATTTGTACCACTGGCTCCGAAGGAGGCGCATGAGGATCGGCCCAAGATGACGGGAGAGGGGGGGAAAGCTGGAGTGATCTGAAAGATGAGAGAGGGGCCGGAAAGAAACGCGGCCGAAAAGGAGGGGAAGGTTGGGAGCTCAGGGACAGAGATGCCGGAAAAGAATGCAGTGGGAAAGGAAAGGAAGGAGATGAGCTTTTGTGCAGAAGAAAGTGAAGCGAGGAGTGCTTTGCCCGCTGAACTCCAATCGGTTCTCCTTGCCTACGGGGGATCCTCCTCGAACGCTAACGGCACTGACTCTTCCTTTCCAGGTGCGTTTGGCTCTTTATCGCGGGAACTCGGAGACGTATTTCCTGAAGAAATTCCACCCGGCTTGCCACCCGTTAGAGGAATGGAAGATCCACCTGTTTCCATTCCAGTAGCGACGGTTCCTAATAGGTCAGCCTATAGCAGTGATCCAGAAGGAACGAAGGGGCTTCCGAGGGAAGCGGAAGAGCTCGTGGCAAAGGGACGCGCTAGGGAAAGTTCAAGTCCTTTTTCCGTTCCAGCGCTTTTGGTTCCAAAGAAAGGTGTAGCGTGGAGGGTGCGCATGGATTGGAGGGCTGCGAACAAGATCGCGGTAAAGTATCGCCTGGCCGTTCCCAGATTAGGCGGTGCGCCTGACGAGTTGCATGGTTCCATCGTCGTTTCTAGAATTGACTTGAAATCTGGACGCCATCAGATTAGCGTGAGGGAGGGGGATGAGTGGAAAGCTTCTTGCGAAACAACACATGGCTTGTGCGCGTGGTTAGTCTTGCCATGTGGACTAACCGATGCACCTGGCACTTTCGTGGGGTTAATGAATCATGTTTTGCGTGCTTCCGTCGGGAAGTTTGTGGTGGCCTATTATGGTGACATTACGATCTACAGCAAGAATCTCGGTGGGCGTTTGACTCATTTGCATCGTGTGCTTGATGTTTTGAGAGAGGGAAAGCTGCTTGCAGTGATGGAAGTTGGGACTTTTGCACGGATAGAGGTGTTCTGTCCTGGTTCTGTGCTGCGCGATAGGGGCACAGGGGTTGGGGAGGAAAAGGAAAGAGCTACGAGAGAATGGCCAGCACCCAAAAGCATAACTGAGGAAGGAGCTTTCACGGCTCGGGTAGCTCTTACGGGCGCTTTGCGAATGATTTCAGCACACTTGCCGCGCCACTCACTGAGGTCCTTCAAAGACGTGTTGCTTTGAAGTGGGGTCAAGCACACTATGAAGGATCCGATGAACTTCAAGATAAACCGTGCTCTGCACCTGTCTTAGTTTTGCCTTGCTTAAGTGAGCCTTTTGAAATTGAATATGAGGCATCTGGAGTTGGAATATGAGCTGCTTTAATGCAGGAGGCAAAAGCCAACTGCCCCGCTCTGTGGGAAAGCTAAGTGTGGCGGCTGTCAAATGGCCAACGCACGACAGAGAGCTCTATAAACTCAAAAGAGCATTGGGGGGAATTGGCAACACTACCTCTGGCCCGAGCAATTTGTGATCCACGCTCATCATTATAATTTGACGGTGTCCAGATTTCGAATCAATCGACTTTAGAGAACGCAACGGAACCGTGCAATTCATCAAGCATATCATCTAATCTAGGGATGGGATGGCGACACATTTGTACCACTGGCTCCGAAGGAGGCGCATGAGGATCGGCCCAAGATGACGGGAGAGGGGGGGAAAGCTGGAGTGATCTGAAAGATGAGAGAGGGGCCGGAAAGAAACGCGGCCGAAAAGGAGGGGAAGGTTGGGAGCTCAGGGACAGAGATGCCGGAAAAGAATGCAGTGGGAAAGGAAAGGAAGGAGATGAGCTTTTGTGCAGAAGAAAGTGAAGCGAGGAGTGCTTTGCCCGCTGAACTCCAATCGGTTCTCCTTGCCTACGGGGGATCCTCCTCGAACGCTAACGGCACTGACTCTTCCTTTCCAGGTGCGTTTGGCTCTTTATCGCGGGAACTCGGAGACGTATTTCCTGAAGAAATTCCACCCGGCTTGCCACCCGTTAGAGGAATGGAAGATCCACCTGTTTCCATTCCAGTAGCGACGGTTCCTAATAGGTCAGCCTATAGCAGTGATCCAGAAGGAACGAAGGGGCTTCCGAGGGAAGCGGAAGAGCTCGTGGCAAAGGGACGCGCTAGGGAAAGTTCAAGTCCTTTTTCCGTTCCAGCGCTTTTGGTTCCAAAGAAAGGTGTAGCGTGGAGGGTGCGCATGGATTGGAGGGCTGCGAACAAGATCGCGGTAAAGTATCGCCTGGCCGTTCCCAGATTAGGCGGTGCGCCTGACGAGTTGCATGGTTCCATCGTCGTTTCTAGAATTGACTTGAAATCTGGACGCCATCAGATTAGCGTGAGGGAGGGGGATGAGTGGAAAGCTTCTTGCGAAACAACACATGGCTTGTGCGCGTGGTTAGTCTTGCCATGTGGACTAACCGATGCACCTGGCACTTTCGTGGGGTTAATGAATCATGTTTTGCGTGCTTCCGTCGGGAAGTTTGTGGTGGCCTATTATGGTGACATTACGATCTACAGCAAGAATCTCGGTGGGCGTTTGACTCATTTGCATCGTGTGCTTGATGTTTTGAGAGAGGGAAAGCTGCTTGCAGTGATGGAAGTTGGGACTTTTGCACGGATAGAGGTGTTCTGTCCTGGTTCTGTGCTGCGCGATAGGGGCACAGGGGTTGGGGAGGAAAAGGAAAGAGCTACGAGAGAATGGCCAGCACCCAAAAGCATAACTGAGGAAGGAGCTTTCACGGCTCGGGTAGCTCTTACGGGCGCTTTGCGAATGATTTCAGCACACTTGCCGCGCCACTCACTGAGGTCCTTCAAAGACGTGTTGCTTTGAAGTGGGGTCAAGCACACTATGAAGGATCCGATGAACTTCAAGATAAACCGTGCTCTGCACCTGTCTTAGTTTTGCCTTGCTTAAGTGAGCCTTTTGAAATTGAATATGAGGCATCTGGAGTTGGAATATGAGCTGCTTTAATGCAGGAGGCAAAAGCCAACTGCCCCGCTCTGTGGGAAAGCTAAGTGTGGCGGCTGTCAAATGGCCAACGCACGACAGAGAGCTCTATAAACTCAAAAGAGCATTGGGGGGAATTGGCAACACTACCTCTGGCCCGAGCAATTTGTGATCCACGCTCATCATTATAATTTGACGGTGTCCAGATTTCGAATCAATCGACTTTAGAGAACGCAACGGAACCGTGCAATTCATCAAGCATATCATCTAATCTAGGGATGGGATGGCGACACATTTGTACCACTGGCTCCGAAGGAGGCGCATGAGGATCGGCCCAAGATGACGGGAGAGGGGGGGAAAGCTGGAGTGATCTGAAAGATGAGAGAGGGGCCGGAAAGAAACGCGGCCGAAAAGGAGGGGAAGGTTGGGAGCTCAGGGACAGAGATGCCGGAAAAGAATGCAGTGGGAAAGGAAAGGAAGGAGATGAGCTTTTGTGCAGAAGAAAGTGAAGCGAGGAGTGCTTTGCCCGCTGAACTCCAATCGGTTCTCCTTGCCTACGGGGGATCCTCCTCGAACGCTAACGGCACTGACTCTTCCTTTCCAGGTGCGTTTGGCTCTTTATCGCGGGAACTCGGAGACGTATTTCCTGAAGAAATTCCACCCGGCTTGCCACCCGTTAGAGGAATGGAAGATCCACCTGTTTCCATTCCAGTAGCGACGGTTCCTAATAGGTCAGCCTATAGCAGTGATCCAGAAGGAACGAAGGGGCTTCCGAGGGAAGCGGAAGAGCTCGTGGCAAAGGGACGCGCTAGGGAAAGTTCAAGTCCTTTTTCCGTTCCAGCGCTTTTGGTTCCAAAGAAAGGTGTAGCGTGGAGGGTGCGCATGGATTGGAGGGCTGCGAACAAGATCGCGGTAAAGTATCGCCTGGCCGTTCCCAGATTAGGCGGTGCGCCTGACGAGTTGCATGGTTCCATCGTCGTTTCTAGAATTGACTTGAAATCTGGACGCCATCAGATTAGCGTGAGGGAGGGGGATGAGTGGAAAGCTTCTTGCGAAACAACACATGGCTTGTGCGCGTGGTTAGTCTTGCCATGTGGACTAACCGATGCACCTGGCACTTTCGTGGGGTTAATGAATCATGTTTTGCGTGCTTCCGTCGGGAAGTTTGTGGTGGCCTATTATGGTGACATTACGATCTACAGCAAGAATCTCGGTGGGCGTTTGACTCATTTGCATCGTGTGCTTGATGTTTTGAGAGAGGGAAAGCTGCTTGCAGTGATGGAAGTTGGGACTTTTGCACGGATAGAGGTGTTCTGTCCTGGTTCTGTGCTGCGCGATAGGGGCACAGGGGTTGGGGAGGAAAAGGAAAGAGCTACGAGAGAATGGCCAGCACCCAAAAGCATAACTGAGAAAGGAGTTTTCACGGCTCGGGTAGCTCTTACGGGCGCTTTGCGAATGATTTCAGCACACTTGCCGCGCCACTCACTGAGGTCCTTCAAAGACGTGTTGCTTTGAAGTGGGGTCAAGCACACTATGAAGGATCCGATGAACTTCAAGATAAACCGTGCTCTGCACCTGTCTTAGTTTTGCCTTGCTTAAGTGAGCCTTTTGAAATTGAATATGAGGCATCTGGAGTTGGAATATGAGCTGCTTTAATGCAGGAGGCAAAAGCCAACTGCCCCGCTCTGTGGGAAAGCTAAGTGTGGCGGCTGTCAAATGGCCAACGCACGACAGAGAGCTCTATAAACTCAAAAGAGCATTGGGGGGAATTGGCAACACTACCTCTGGCCCGAGCAATTTGTGATCCACGCTCATCATTATAATTTGACGGTGTCCAGATTTCGAATCAATCGACTTTAGAGAACGCAACGGAACCGTGCAATTCATCAAGCATATCATCTAATCTAGGGATGGGATGGCGACACATTTGTACCACTGGCTCCGAAGGAGGCGCATGAGGATCGGCACAAGATGACGGGAGAGGGGGGGAAAGCTGGAGTGATCTGAAAGATGAGAGAGGGGCCGGAAAGAAACGCGGCCGAAAAGGAGGGGAAGGTTGGGAGCTCAGGGACAGAGATGCCGGAAAAGAATGCAGTGGGAAAGGAAAGGAAGGAGATGAGCTTTTGTGCAGAAGAAAGTGAAGCGAGGAGTGCTTTGCCCGCTGAACTCCAATCGGTTCTCCTTGCCTACGGGGGATCCTCCTCGAACGCTAACGGCACTGACTCTTCCTTTCCAGGTGCGTTTGGCTCTTTATCGCGGGAACTCGGAGACGTATTTCCTGAAGAAATTCCACCCGGCTTGCCACCCGTTAGAGGAATGGAAGATCCACCTGTTTCCATTCCAGTAGCGACGGTTCCTAATAGGTCAGCCTATAGCAGTGATCCAGAAGGAACGAAGGGGCTTCCGAGGGAAGCGGAAGAGCTCGTGGCAAAGGGACGCGCTAGGGAAAGTTCAAGTCCTTTTTCCGTTCCAGCGCTTTTGGTTCCAAAGAAAGGTGTAGCGTGGAGGGTGCGCATGGATTGGAGGGCTGCGAACAAGATCGCGGTAAAGTATCGCCTGGCCGTTCCCAGATTAGGCGGTGCGCCTGACGAGTTGCATGGTTCCATCGTCGTTTCTAGAATTGACTTGAAATCTGGACGCCATCAGATTAGCGTGAGGGAGGGGGATGAGTGGAAAGCTTCTTGCGAAACAACACATGGCTTGTGCGCGTGGTTAGTCTTGCCATGTGGACTAACCGATGCACCTGGCACTTTCGTGGGGTTAATGAATCATGTTTTGCGTGCTTCCGTCGGGAAGTTTGTGGTGGCCTATTATGGTGACATTACGATCTACAGCAAGAATCTCGGTGGGCGTTTGACTCATTTGCATCGTGTGCTTGATGTTTTGAGAGAGGGAAAGCTGCTTGCAGTGATGGAAGTTGGGACTTTTGCACGGATAGAGGTGTTCTGTCCTGGTTCTGTGCTGCGCGATAGGGGCACAGGGGTTGGGGAGGAAAAGGAAAGAGCTACGAGAGAATGGCCAGCACCCAAAAGCATAACTGAGGAAGGAGTTTTCACGGCTCGGGTAGCTCTTACGGGCGCTTTGCGAATGATTTCAGCACACTTGCCGCGCCACTCACTGAGGTCCTCCAAAGACGTGTTGCTTTGAAGTGGGGTCAAGCACACTATGAAGGATCCGATGAACTTCAAGATAAACCGTGCTCTGCACCTGTCTTAGTTTTGCCTTGCTTAAGTGAGCCTTTTGAAATTGAATATGAGGCATCTGGAGTTGGAATATGAGCTGCTTTAATGCAGGAGGCAAAAGCCAACTGCCCCGCTCTGTGGGAAAGCTAAGTGTGGCGGCTGTCAAATGGCCAACGCACGACAGAGAGCTCTATAAACTCAAAAGAGCATTGGGGGGAATTGGCAACACTACCTCTGGCCCGAGCAATTTGTGATCCACGCTCATCATTATAATTTGACGGTGTCCAGATTTCGAATCAATCGACTTTAGAGAACGCAACGGAACCGTGCAATTCATCAAGCATATCATCTAATCTAGGGATGGGATGGCGACACATTTGTACCACTGGCTCCGAAGGAGGCGCATGAGGATCGGCCCAAGATGACGGGAGAGGGGGGGGAAAGGTGGAGTGATCTGAAAGATGAGAGAGGGGCCGGAAAGAAACGCGGCCGAAAAGGAGGGGAAGGTTGGGAGCTCAGGGACAGAGATGCCGGAAAAGAATGCAGTGGGAAAGGAAAGGAAGGAGATGAGCTTTTGTGCAGAAGAAAGTGAAGCGAGGAGTGCTTTGCCCGCTGAACTCCAATCGGTTCTCCTTGCCTACGGGGGATCCTCCTCGAACGCTAACGGCACTGACTCTTCCTTTCCAGGTGCGTTTGGCTCTTTATCGCGGGAACTCGGAGACGTATTTCCTGAAGAAATTCCACCCGGCTTGCCACCCGTTAGAGGAATGGAAGATCCACCTGTTTCCATTCCAGTAGCGACGGTTCCTAATAGGTCAGCCTATAGCAGTGATCCAGAAGGAACGAAGGGGCTTCCGAGGGAAGCGGAAGAGCTCGTGGCAAAGGGACGCGCTAGGGAAAGTTCAAGTCCTTTTTCCGTTCCAGCGCTTTTGGTTCCAAAGAAAGGTGTAGCGTGGAGGGTGCGCATGGATTGGAGGGCTGCGAACAAGATCGCGGTAAAGTATCGCCTGGCCGTTCCCAGATTAGGCGGTGCGCCTGACGAGTTGCATGGTTCCATCGTCGTTTCTAGAATTGACTTGAAATCTGGACGCCATCAGATTAGCGTGAGGGAGGGGGATGAGTGGAAAGCTTCTTGCGAAACAACACATGGCTTGTGCGCGTGGTTAGTCTTGCCATGTGGACTAACCGATGCACCTGGCACTTTCGTGGGGTTAATGAATCATGTTTTGCGTGCTTCCGTCGGGAAGTTTGTGGTGGCCTATTATGGTGACATTACGATCTACAGCAAGAATCTCGGTGGGCGTTTGACTCATTTGCATCGTGTGCTTGATGTTTTGAGAGAGGGAAAGCTGCTTGCAGTGATGGAAGTTGGGACTTTTGCACGGATAGAGGTGTTCTGTCCTGGTTCTGTGCTGCGCGATAGGGGCACAGGGGTTGGGGAGGAAAAGGAAAGAGCTACGAGAGAATGGCCAGCACCCAAAAGCATAACTGAGGAAGGAGTTTTCACGGCTCGGGTAGCTCTTACGGGCGCTTTGCGAATGATTTCAGCACACTTGCCGCGCCACTCACTGAGGTCCTCCAAAGACGTGTTGCTTTGAAGTGGGGTCAAGCACACTATGAAGGATCCGATGAACTTCAAGATAAACCGTGCTCTGCACCTGTCTTAGTTTTGCCTTGCTTAAGTGAGCCTTTTGAAATTGAATATGAGGCATCTGGAGTTGGAATATGAGCTGCTTTAATGCAGGAGGCAAAAGCCAACTGCCCCGCTCTGTGGGAAAGCTAAGTGTGGCGGCTGTCAAATGGCCAACGCACGACAGAGAGCTCTATAAACTCAAAAGAGCATTGGGGGGAATTGGCAACACTACCTCTGGCCCGAGCAATTTGTGATCCACGCTCATCATTATAATTTGACGGTGTCCAGATTTCGAATCAATCGACTTTAGAGAACGCAACGGAACCGTGCAATTCATCAAGCATATCATCTAATCTAGGGATGGGATGGCGACACATTTGTACCACTGGCTCCGAAGGAGGCGCATGAGGATCGGCACAAGATGACGGGAGAGGGGGGGAAAGCTGGAGTGATCTGAAAGATGAGAGAGGGGCCGGAAAGAAACGCGGCCGAAAAGGAGGGGAAGGTTGGGAGCTCAGGGACAGAGATGCCGGAAAAGAATGCAGTGGGAAAGGAAAGGAAGGAGATGAGCTTTTGTGCAGAAGAAAGTGAAGCGAGGAGTGCTTTGCCCGCTGAACTCCAATCGGTTCTCCTTGCCTACGGGGGATCCTCCTCGAACGCTAACGGCACTGACTCTTCCTTTCCAGGTGCGTTTGGCTCTTTATCGCGGGAACTCGGAGACGTATTTCCTGAAGAAATTCCACCCGGCTTGCCACCCGTTAGAGGAATGGAAGATCCACCTGTTTCCATTCCAGTAGCGACGGTTCCTAATAGGTCAGCCTATAGCAGTGATCCAGAAGGAACGAAGGGGCTTCCGAGGGAAGCGGAAGAGCTCGTGGCAAAGGGACGCGCTAGGGAAAGTTCAAGTCCTTTTTCCGTTCCAGCGCTTTTGGTTCCAAAGAAAGGTGTAGCGTGGAGGGTGCGCATGGATTGGAGGGCTGCGAACAAGATCGCGGTAAAGTATCGCCTGGCCGTTCCCAGATTAGGCGGTGCGCCTGACGAGTTGCATGGTTCCATCGTCGTTTCTAGAATTGACTTGAAATCTGGACGCCATCAGATTAGCGTGAGGGAGGGGGATGAGTGGAAAGCTTCTTGCGAAACAACACATGGCTTGTGCGCGTGGTTAGTCTTGCCATGTGGACTAACCGATGCACCTGGCACTTTCGTGGGGTTAATGAATCATGTTTTGCGTGCTTCCGTCGGGAAGTTTGTGGTGGCCTATTATGGTGACATTACGATCTACAGCAAGAATCTCGGTGGGCGTTTGACTCATTTGCATCGTGTGCTTGATGTTTTGAGAGAGGGAAAGCTGCTTGCAGTGATGGAAGTTGGGACTTTTGCACGGATAGAGGTGTTCTGTCCTGGTTCTGTGCTGCGCGATAGGGGCACAGGGGTTGGGGAGGAAAAGGAAAGAGCTACGAGAGAATGGCCAGCACCCAAAAGCATAACTGAGGAAGGAGTTTTCACGGCTCGGGTAGCTCTTACGGGCGCTTTGCGAATGATTTCAGCACACTTGCCGCGCCACTCACTGAGGTCCTCCAAAGACGTGTTGCTTTGAAGTGGGGTCAAGCACACTATGAAGGATCCGATGAACTTCAAGATAAACCGTGCTCTGCACCTGTCTTAGTTTTGCCTTGCTTAAGTGAGCCTTTTGAAATTGAATATGAGGCATCTGGAGTTGGAATATGAGCTGCTTTAATGCAGGAGGCAAAAGCCAACTGCCCCGCTCTGTGGGAAAGCTAAGTGTGGCGGCTGTCAAATGGCCAACGCACGACAGAGAGCTCTATAAACTCAAAAGAGCATTGGGGGGAATTGGCAACACTACCTCTGGCCCGAGCAATTTGTGATCCACGCTCATCATTATAATTTGACGGTGTCCAGATTTCGAATCAATCGACTTTAGAGAACGCAACGGAACCGTGCAATTCATCAAGCATATCATCTAATCTAGGGATGGGATGGCGACACATTTGTACCACTGGCTCCGAAGGAGGCGCATGAGGATCGGCCCAAGATGACGGGAGAGGGGGGGGAAAGTTGGAGTGATCTGAAAGATGAGAGAGGGGCCGGAAAGAAACGCGGCCGAAAAGGAGGGGAAGGTTGGGAGCTCAGGGACAGAGATGCCGGAAAAGAATGCAGTGGGAAAGGAAAGGAAGGAGATGAGCTTTTGTGCAGAAGAAAGTGAAGCGAGGAGTGCTTTGCCCGCTGAACTCCAATCGGTTCTCCTTGCCTACGGGGGATCCTCCTCGAACGCTAACGGCACTGACTCTTCCTTTCCAGGTGCGTTTGGCTCTTTATCGCGGGAACTCGGAGACGTATTTCCTGAAGAAATTCCACCCGGCTTGCCACCCGTTAGAGGAATGGAAGATCCACCTGTTTCCATTCCAGTAGCGACGGTTCCTAATAGGTCAGCCTATAGCAGTGATCCAGAAGGAACGAAGGGGCTTCCGAGGGAAGCGGAAGAGCTCGTGGCAAAGGGACGCGCTAGGGAAAGTTCAAGTCCTTTTTCCGTTCCAGCGCTTTTGGTTCCAAAGAAAGGTGTAGCGTGGAGGGTGCGCATGGATTGGAGGGCTGCGAACAAGATCGCGGTAAAGTATCGCCTGGCCGTTCCCAGATTAGGCGGTGCGCCTGACGAGTTGCATGGTTCCATCGTCGTTTCTAGAATTGACTTGAAATCTGGACGCCATCAGATTAGCGTGAGGGAGGGGGATGAGTGGAAAGCTTCTTGCGAAACAACACATGGCTTGTGCGCGTGGTTAGTCTTGCCATGTGGACTAACCGATGCACCTGGCACTTTCGTGGGGTTAATGAATCATGTTTTGCGTGCTTCCGTCGGGAAGTTTGTGGTGGCCTATTATGGTGACATTACGATCTACAGCAAGAATCTCGGTGGGCGTTTGACTCATTTGCATCGTGTGCTTGATGTTTTGAGAGAGGGAAAGCTGCTTGCAGTGATGGAAGTTGGGACTTTTGCACGGATAGAGGTGTTCTGTCCTGGTTCTGTGCTGCGCGATAGGGGCACAGGGGTTGGGGAGGAAAAGGAAAGAGCTACGAGAGAATGGCCAGCACCCAAAAGCATAACTGAGGAAGGAGTTTTCACGGCTCGGGTAGCTCTTACGGGCGCTTTGCGAATGATTTCAGCACACTTGCCGCGCCACTCACTGAGGTCCTCCAAAGACGTGTTGCTTTGAAGTGGGGTCAAGCACACTATGAAGGATCCGATGAACTTCAAGATAAACCGTGCTCTGCACCTGTCTTAGTTTTGCCTTGCTTAAGTGAGCCTTTTGAAATTGAATATGAGGCATCTGGAGTTGGAATATGAGCTGCTTTAATGCAGGAGGCAAAAGCCAACTGCCCCGCTCTGTGGGAAAGCTAAGTGTGGCGGCTGTCAAATGGCC
This sequence comes from Leucaena leucocephala, assembly GCA_037074615.1. NCBI lineage: Eukaryota > Viridiplantae > Streptophyta > Magnoliopsida > Fabales > Fabaceae > Leucaena > Leucaena leucocephala. The sequence goes on from CM073553.1 coordinate 9,788,141, forward strand.
AACGCACGACAGAGAGCTCTATAAACTCAAAAGAGCATTGGGGGGAATTGGCAACACTACCTCTGGCCCGAGCAATTTGTGATCCACGCTCATCATTATAATTTGACGGTGTCCAGATTTCGAATCAATCGACTTTAGAGAACGCAACGGAACCGTGCAATTCATCAAGCATATCATCTAATCTAGGGATGGGATGGCGACACATTTGTACCACTGGCTCCGAAGGAGGCGCATGAGGATCGGCCCAAGATGACGGGAGAGGGGGGGGGAAAGTTGGAGTGATCTGAAAGATGAGAGAGGGGCCGGAAAGAAACGCGGCCGAAAAGGAGGGGAAGGTTGGGAGCTCAGGGACAGAGATGCCGGAAAAGAATGCAGTGGGAAAGGAAAGGAAGGAGATGAGCTTTTGTGCAGAAGAAAGTGAAGCGAGGAGTGCTTTGCCCGCTGAACTCCAATCGGTTCTCCTTGCCTACGGGGGATCCTCCTCGAACGCTAACGGCACTGACTCTTCCTTTCCAGGTGCGTTTGGCTCTTTATCGCGGGAACTCGGAGACGTATTTCCTGAAGAAATTCCACCCGGCTTGCCACCCGTTAGAGGAATGGAAGATCCACCTGTTTCCATTCCAGTAGCGACGGTTCCTAATAGGTCAGCCTATAGCAGTGATCCAGAAGGAACGAAGGGGCTTCCGAGGGAAGCGGAAGAGCTCGTGGCAAAGGGACGCGCTAGGGAAAGTTCAAGTCCTTTTTCCGTTCCAGCGCTTTTGGTTCCAAAGAAAGGTGTAGCGTGGAGGGTGCGCATGGATTGGAGGGCTGCGAACAAGATCGCGGTAAAGTATCGCCTGGCCGTTCCCAGATTAGGCGGTGCGCCTGACGAGTTGCATGGTTCCATCGTCGTTTCTAGAATTGACTTGAAATCTGGACGCCATCAGATTAGCGTGAGGGAGGGGGATGAGTGGAAAGCTTCTTGCGAAACAACACATGGCTTGTGCGCGTGGTTAGTCTTGCCATGTGGACTAACCGATGCACCTGGCACTTTCGTGGGGTTAATGAATCATGTTTTGCGTGCTTCCGTCGGGAAGTTTGTGGTGGCCTATTATGGTGACATTACGATCTACAGCAAGAATCTCGGTGGGCGTTTGACTCATTTGCATCGTGTGCTTGATGTTTTGAGAGAGGGAAAGCTGCTTGCAGTGATGGAAGTTGGGACTTTTGCACGGATAGAGGTGTTCTGTCCTGGTTCTGTGCTGCGCGATAGGGGCACAGGGGTTGGGGAGGAAAAGGAAAGAGCTACGAGAGAATGGCCAGCACCCAAAAGCATAACTGAGGAAGGAGTTTTCACGGCTCGGGTAGCTCTTACGGGCGCTTTGCGAATGATTTCAGCACACTTGCCGCGCCACTCACTGAGGTCCTCCAAAGACGTGTTGCTTTGAAGTGGGGTCAAGCACACTATGAAGGATCCGATGAACTTCAAGATAAACCGTGCTCTGCACCTGTCTTAGTTTTGCCTTGCTTAAGTGAGCCTTTTGAAATTGAATATGAGGCATCTGGAGTTGGAATATGAGCTGCTTTAATGCAGGAGGCAAAAGCCAACTGCCCCGCTCTGTGGGAAAGCTAAGTGTGGCGGCTGTCAAATGGCCAACGCACGACAGAGAGCTCTATAAACTCAAAAGAGCATTGGGGGGAATTGGCAACACTACCTCTGGCCCGAGCAATTTGTGATCCACGCTCATCATTATAATTTGACGGTGTCCAGATTTCGAATCAATCGACTTTAGAGAACGCAACGGAACCGTGCAATTCATCAAGCATATCATCTAATCTAGGGATGGGATGGCGACACATTTGTACCACTGGCTCCGAAGGAGGCGCATGAGGATCGGCCCAAGATGACGGGAGAGGGGGGGGGAAAGTTGGAGTGATCTGAAAGATGAGAGAGGGGCCGGAAAGAAACGCGGCCGAAAAGGAGGGGAAGGTTGGGAGCTCAGGGACAGAGATGCCGGAAAAGAATGCAGTGGGAAAGGAAAGGAAGGAGATGAGCTTTTGTGCAGAAGAAAGTGAAGCGAGGAGTGCTTTGCCCGCTGAACTCCAATCGGTTCTCCTTGCCTACGGGGGATCCTCCTCGAACGCTAACGGCACTGACTCTTCCTTTCCAGGTGCGTTTGGCTCTTTATCGCGGGAACTCGGAGACGTATTTCCTGAAGAAATTCCACCCGGCTTGCCACCCGTTAGAGGAATGGAAGATCCACCTGTTTCCATTCCAGTAGCGACGGTTCCTAATAGGTCAGCCTATAGCAGTGATCCAGAAGGAACGAAGGGGCTTCCGAGGGAAGCGGAAGAGCTCGTGGCAAAGGGACGCGCTAGGGAAAGTTCAAGTCCTTTTTCCGTTCCAGCGCTTTTGGTTCCAAAGAAAGGTGTAGCGTGGAGGGTGCGCATGGATTGGAGGGCTGCGAACAAGATCGCGGTAAAGTATCGCCTGGCCGTTCCCAGATTAGGCGGTGCGCCTGACGAGTTGCATGGTTCCATCGTCGTTTCTAGAATTGACTTGAAATCTGGACGCCATCAGATTAGCGTGAGGGAGGGGGATGAGTGGAAAGCTTCTTGCGAAACAACACATGGCTTGTGCGCGTGGTTAGTCTTGCCATGTGGACTAACCGATGCACCTGGCACTTTCGTGGGGTTAATGAATCATGTTTTGCGTGCTTCCGTCGGGAAGTTTGTGGTGGCCTATTATGGTGACATTACGATCTACAGCAAGAATCTCGGTGGGCGTTTGACTCATTTGCATCGTGTGCTTGATGTTTTGAGAGAGGGAAAGCTGCTTGCAGTGATGGAAGTTGGGACTTTTGCACGGATAGAGGTGTTCTGTCCTGGTTCTGTGCTGCGCGATAGGGGCACAGGGGTTGGGGAGGAAAAGGAAAGAGCTACGAGAGAATGGCCAGCACCCAAAAGCATAACTGAGGAAGGAGTTTTCACGGCTCGGGTAGCTCTTACGGGCGCTTTGCGAATGATTTCAGCACACTTGCCGCGCCACTCACTGAGGTCCTCCAAAGACGTGTTGCTTTGAAGTGGGGTCAAGCACACTATGAAGGATCCGATGAACTTCAAGATAAACCGTGCTCTGCACCTGTCTTAGTTTTGCCTTGCTTAAGTGAGCCTTTTGAAATTGAATATGAGGCATCTGGAGTTGGAATATGAGCTGCTTTAATGCAGGAGGCAAAAGCCAACTGCCCCGCTCTGTGGGAAAGCTAAGTGTGGCGGCTGTCAAATGGCCAACGCACGACAGAGAGCTCTATAAACTCAAAAGAGCATTGGGGGGAATTGGCAACACTACCTCTGGCCCGAGCAATTTGTGATCCACGCTCATCATTATAATTTGACGGTGTCCAGATTTCGAATCAATCGACTTTAGAGAACGCAACGGAACCGTGCAATTCATCAAGCATATCATCTAATCTAGGGATGGGATGGCGACACATTTGTACCACTGGCTCCGAAGGAGGCGCATGAGGATCGGCCCAAGATGACGGGAGAGGGGGGGGGAAAGTTGGAGTGATCTGAAAGATGAGAGAGGGGCCGGAAAGAAACGCGGCCGAAAAGGAGGGGAAGGTTGGGAGCTCAGGGACAGAGATGCCGGAAAAGAATGCAGTGGGAAAGGAAAGGAAGGAGATGAGCTTTTGTGCAGAAGAAAGTGAAGCGAGGAGTGCTTTGCCCGCTGAACTCCAATCGGTTCTCCTTGCCTACGGGGGATCCTCCTCGAACGCTAACGGCACTGACTCTTCCTTTCCAGGTGCGTTTGGCTCTTTATCGCGGGAACTCGGAGACGTATTTCCTGAAGAAATTCCACCCGGCTTGCCACCCGTTAGAGGAATGGAAGATCCACCTGTTTCCATTCCAGTAGCGACGGTTCCTAATAGGTCAGCCTATAGCAGTGATCCAGAAGGAACGAAGGGGCTTCCGAGGGAAGCGGAAGAGCTCGTGGCAAAGGGACGCGCTAGGGAAAGTTCAAGTCCTTTTTCCGTTCCAGCGCTTTTGGTTCCAAAGAAAGGTGTAGCGTGGAGGGTGCGCATGGATTGGAGGGCTGCGAACAAGATCGCGGTAAAGTATCGCCTGGCCGTTCCCAGATTAGGCGGTGCGCCTGACGAGTTGCATGGTTCCATCGTCGTTTCTAGAATTGACTTGAAATCTGGACGCCATCAGATTAGCGTGAGGGAGGGGGATGAGTGGAAAGCTTCTTGCGAAACAACACATGGCTTGTGCGCGTGGTTAGTCTTGCCATGTGGACTAACCGATGCACCTGGCACTTTCGTGGGGTTAATGAATCATGTTTTGCGTGCTTCCGTCGGGAAGTTTGTGGTGGCCTATTATGGTGACATTACGATCTACAGCAAGAATCTCGGTGGGCGTTTGACTCATTTGCATCGTGTGCTTGATGTTTTGAGAGAGGGAAAGCTGCTTGCAGTGATGGAAGTTGGGACTTTTGCACGGATAGAGGTGTTCTGTCCTGGTTCTGTGCTGCGCGATAGGGGCACAGGGGTTGGGGAGGAAAAGGAAAGAGCTACGAGAGAATGGCCAGCACCCAAAAGCATAACTGAGGAAGGAGTTTTCACGGCTCGGGTAGCTCTTACGGGCGCTTTGCGAATGATTTCAGCACACTTGCCGCGCCACTCACTGAGGTCCTCCAAAGACGTGTTGCTTTGAAGTGGGGTCAAGCACACTATGAAGGATCCGATGAACTTCAAGATAAACCGTGCTCTGCACCTGTCTTAGTTTTGCCTTGCTTAAGTGAGCCTTTTGAAATTGAATATGAGGCATCTGGAGTTGGAATATGAGCTGCTTTAATGCTGGAGGCAAAAGCCAACTGCCCCGCTCTGTGGGAAAGCTAAGTGTGGCGGCTGTCAAATGGCCAACGCACGACAGAGAGCTCTATAAACTCAAAAGAGCATTGGGGGGAATTGGCAACACTACCTCTGGCCCGAGCAATTTGTGATCCACGCTCATCATTATAATTTGACGGTGTCCAGATTTCGAATCAATCGACTTTAGAGAACGCAACGGAACCGTGCAATTCATCAAGCATATCATCTAATCTAGGGATGGGATGGCGACACATTTGTACCACTGGCTCCGAAGGAGGCGCATGAGGATCGGCCCAAGATGACGGGAGAGGGGGGGGAAAGTTGGAGTGATCTGAAAGATGAGAGAGGGGCCGGAAAGAAACGCGGCCGAAAAGGAGGGGAAGGTTGGGAGCTCAGGGACAGAGATGCCGGAAAAGAATGCAGTGGGAAAGGAAAGGAAGGAGATGAGCTTTTGTGCAGAAGAAAGTGAAGCGAGGAGTGCTTTGCCCGCTGAACTCCAATCGGTTCTCCTTGCCTACGGGGGATCCTCCTCGAACGCTAACGGCACTGACTCTTCCTTTCCAGGTGCGTTTGGCTCTTTATCGCGGGAACTCGGAGACGTATTTCCTGAAGAAATTCCACCCGGCTTGCCACCCGTTAGAGGAATGGAAGATCCACCTGTTTCCATTCCAGTAGCGACGGTTCCTAATAGGTCAGCCTATAGCAGTGATCCAGAAGGAACGAAGGGGCTTACGAGGGAAGCGGAAGAGCTCGTGGCAAAGGGACGCGCTAGGGAAAGTTCAAGTCCTTTTTCCGTTCCAGCGCTTTTGGTTCCAAAGAAAGGTGTAGCGTGGAGGGTGCGCATGGATTGGAGGGCTGCGAACAAGATCGCGGTAAAGTATCGCCTGGCCGTTCCCAGATTAGGCGGTGCGCCTGACGAGTTGCATGGTTCCATCGTCGTTTCTAGAATTGACTTGAAATCTGGACGCCATCAGATTAGCGTGAGGGAGGGGGATGAGTGGAAAGCTTCTTGCGAAACAACACATGGCTTGTGCGCGTGGTTAGTCTTGCCATGTGGACTAACCGATGCACCTGGCACTTTCGTGGGGTTAATGAATCATGTTTTGCGTGCTTCCGTCGGGAAGTTTGTGGTGGCCTATTATGGTGGCATTACGATCTACAGCAAGAATCTCGGTGGGCGTTTGACTCATTTGCATCGTGTGCTTGATGTTTTGAGAGAGGGAAAGCTGCTTGCAGTGATGGAAGTTGGGACTTTTGAACGGATAGAGGTGTTCTGTCCTGGTTCTGTGCTGCGCGATAGGGGCACAGGGGTTGGGGAGGAAAAGGAAAGAGCTACGAGAGAATGGCCAGCACCCAAAAGCATAACTGAGGAAGGAGTTTTCACGGCTCGGGTAGCTCTTACGGGCGCTTTGCGAATGATTTCAGCACACTTGCCGCGCCACTCACTGAGGTCCTTCAAAGACGTGTTGCTTTGAAGTGGGGTCAAGCACACTATGAAGGATCCGATGAACTTCAAGATAAACCGTGCTCTGCACCTGTCTTAGTTTTGCCTTGCTTAAGTGAGCCTTTTGAAATTGAATATGAGGCATCTGGAGTTGGAATATGAGCTGCTTTAATGCAGGAGGCAAAAGCCAACTGCCCCGCTCTGTGGGAAAGCTAAGTGTGGCGGCTGTCAAATGGCCAACGCACGACAGAGAGCTCTATAAACTCAAAAGAGCATTGCGGGGAATTGGCAACACTACCTCTGGCCCGAGCAATTTGTGATCCACGCTCATCATTATAATTTGACGGTGTCCAGATTTCGAATCAATCGACTTTAGAGAACGCAACGGAACCGTGCAATTCATCAAGCATATCATCTAATCTAGGGATGGGATGGCGACACATTTGTACCACTGGCTCCGAAGGAGGCGCATGAGGATCGGCCCAAGATGACGGGAGAGGGGGGGGAAAGTTGGAGTGATCTGAAAGATGAGAGAGGGGCCGGAAAGAAACGCGGCCGAAAAGGAGGGGAAGGTTGGGAGCTCAGGGACAGAGATGCCGGAAAAGAATGCAGTGGGAAAGGAAAGGAAGGAGATGAGCTTTTGTGCAGAAGAAAGTGAAGCGAGGAGTGCTTTGCCCGCTGAACTCCAATCGGTTCTCCTTGCCTACGGGGGATCCTCCTCGAACGCTAACGGCACTGACTCTTCCTTTCCAGGTGCGTTTGGCTCTTTATCGCGGGAACTCGGAGACGTATTTCCTGAAGAAATTCCACCCGGCTTGCCACCCGTTAGAGGAATGGAAGATCCACCTGTTTCCATTCCAGTAGCGACGGTTCCTAATAGGTCAGCCTATAGCAGTGATCCAGAAGGAACGAAGGGGCTTACGAGGGAAGCGGAAGAGCTCGTGGCAAAGGGACGCGCTAGGGAAAGTTCAAGTCCTTTTTCCGTTCCAGCGCTTTTGGTTCCAAAGAAAGGTGTAGCGTGGAGGGTGCGCATGGATTGGAGGGCTGCGAACAAGATCGCGGTAAAGTATCGCCTGGCCGTTCCCAGATTAGGCGGTGCGCCTGACGAGTTGCATGGTTCCATCGTCGTTTCTAGAATTGACTTGAAATCTGGACGCCATCAGATTAGCGTGAGGGAGGGGGATGAGTGGAAAGCTTCTTGCGAAACAACACATGGCTTGTGCGCGTGGTTAGTCTTGCCATGTGGACTAACCGATGCACCTGGCACTTTCGTGGGGTTAATGAATCATGTTTTGCGTGCTTCCGTCGGGAAGTTTGTGGTGGCCTATTATGGTGGCATTACGATCTACAGCAAGAATCTCGGTGGGCGTTTGACTCATTTGCATCGTGTGCTTGATGTTTTGAGAGAGGGAAAGCTGCTTGCAGTGATGGAAGTTGGGACTTTTGAACGGATAGAGGTGTTCTGTCCTGGTTCTGTGCTGCGCGATAGGGGCACAGGGGTTGGGGAGGAAAAGGAAAGAGCTACGAGAGAATGGCCAGCACCCAAAAGCATAACTGAGGAAGGAGTTTTCACGGCTCGGGTAGCTCTTACGGGCGCTTTGCGAATGATTTCAGCACACTTGCCGCGCCACTCACTGAGGTCCTTCAAAGACGTGTTGCTTTGAAGTGGGGTCAAGCACACTATGAAGGATCCGATGAACTTCAAGATAAACCGTGCTCTGCACCTGTCTTAGTTTTGCCTTGCTTAAGTGAGCCTTTTGAAATTGAATATGAGGCATCTGGAGTTGGAATATGAGCTGCTTTAATGCAGGAGGCAAAAGCCAACTGCCCCGCTCTGTGGGAAAGCTAAGTGTGGCGGCTGTCAAATGGCCAACGCACGACAGAGAGCTCTATAAACTCAAAAGAGCATTGCGGGGAATTGGCAACACTACCTCTGGCCCGAGCAATTTGTGATCCACGCTCATCATTATAATTTGACGGTGTCCAGATTTCGAATCAATCGACTTTAGAGAACGCAACGGAACCGTGCAATTCATCAAGCATATCATCTAATCTAGGGATGGGATGGCGACACATTTGTACCACTGGCTCCGAAGGAGGCGCATGAGGATCGGCCCAAGATGACGGGAGAGGGGGGGGAAAGTTGGAGTGATCTGAAAGATGAGAGAGGGGCCGGAAAGAAACGCGGCCGAAAAGGAGGGGAAGGTTGGGAGCTCAGGGACAGAGATGCCGGAAAAGAATGCAGTGGGAAAGGAAAGGAAGGAGATGAGCTTTTGTGCAGAAGAAAGTGAAGCGAGGAGTGCTTTGCCCGCTGAACTCCAATCGGTTCTCCTTGCCTACGGGGGATCCTCCTCGAACGCTAACGGCACTGACTCTTCCTTTCCAGGTGCGTTTGGCTCTTTATCGCGGGAACTCGGAGACGTATTTCCTGAAGAAATTCCACCCAGCTTGCCACCCGTTAGAGGAATGGAAGATCCACCTGTTTCCATTCCAGTAGCGACGGTTCCTAATAGGTCAGCCTATAGCAGTGATCCAGAAGGAACGAAGGGGCTTCCGAGGGAAGCGGAAGAGCTCGTGGCAAAGGGACGCGCTAGGGAAAGTTCAAGTCCTTTTTCCGTTCCAGCGCTTTTGGTTCCAAAGAAAGGTGTAGCGTGGAGGGTGCGCATGGATTGGAGGGCTGCGAACAAGATCGCGGTAAAGTATCGCCTGGCCGTTCCCAGATTAGGCGGTGCGCCTGACGAGTTGCATGGTTCCATCGTCGTTTCTAGAATTGACTTGAAATCTGGACGCCATCAGATTAGCGTGAGGGAGGGGGATGAGTGGAAAGCTTCTTGCGAAACAACACATGGCTTGTGCGCGTGGTTAGTCTTGCCATGTGGACTAACCGATGCACCTGGCACTTTCGTGGGGTTAATGAATCATGTTTTGCGTGCTTCCGTCGGGAAGTTTGTGGTGGCCTATTATGGTGGCATTACGATCTACAGCAAGAATCTCGGTGGGCGTTTGACTCATTTGCATCGTGTGCTTGATGTTTTGAGAGAGGGAAAGCTGCTTGCAGTGATGGAAGTTGGGACTTTTGAACGGATAGAGGTGTTCTGTCCTGGTTCTGTGCTGCGCGATAGGGGCACAGGGGTTGGGGAGGAAAAGGAAAGAGCTACGAGAGAATGGCCAGCACCCAAAAGCATAACTGAGGAAGGAGTTTTCACGGCTCGGGTAGCTCTTACGGGCGCTTTGCGAATGATTTCAGCACACTTGCCGCGCCACTCACTGAGGTCCTTCAAAGACGTGTTGCTTTGAAGTGGGGTCAAGCACACTATGAAGGATCCGATGAACTTCAAGATAAACCGTGCTCTGCACCTGTCTTAGTTTTGCCTTGCTTAAGTGAGCCTTTTGAAATTGAATATGAGGCATCTGGAGTTGGAATATGAGCTGCTTTAATGCAGGAGGCAAAAGCCAACTGCCCCGCTCTGTGGGAAAGCTAAGTGTGGCGGCTGTCAAATGGCCAACGCACGACAGAGAGCTCTATAAACTCAAAAGAGCATTGCGGGGAATTGGCAACACTACCTCTGGCCCGAGCAATTTGTGATCCACGCTCATCATTATAATTTGACGGTGTCCAGATTTCGAATCAATCGACTTTAGAGAACGCAACGGAACCGTGCAATTCATCAAGCATATCATCTAATCTAGGGATGGGATGGCGACACATTTGTACCACTGGCTCCGAAGGAGGCGCATGAGGATCGGCCCAAGATGACGGGAGAGGGGGGGGGGAAAGTTGGAGTGATCTGAAAGATGAGAGAGGGGCCGGAAAGAAACGCGGCCGAAAAGGAGGGGAAGGTTGGGAGCTCAGGGACAGAGATGCCGGAAAAGAATGCAGTGGGAAAGGAAAGGAAGGAGATGAGCTTTTGTGCAGAAGAAAGTGAAGCGAGGAGTGCTTTGCCCGCTGAACTCCAATCGGTTCTCCTTGCCTACGGGGGATCCTCCTCGAACGCTAACGGCACTGACTCTTCCTTTCCAGGTGCGTTTGGCTCTTTATCGCGGGAACTCGGAGACGTATTTCCTGAAGAAATTCCACCCGGCTTGCCACCCGTTAGAGGAATGGAAGATCCACCTGTTTCCATTCCAGTAGCGACGGTTCCTAATAGGTCAGCCTATAGCAGTGATCCAGAAGGAACGAAGGGGCTTCCGAGGGAAGCGGAAGAGCTCGTGGCAAAGGGACGCGCTAGGGAAAGTTCAAGTCCTTTTTCCGTTCCAGCGCTTTTGGTTCCAAAGAAAGGTGTAGCGTGGAGGGTGCGCACGGATTGGAGGGCTGCGAACAAGATCGCGGTAAAGTATCGCCTGGCCGTTCCCAGATTAGGCGGTGCGCCTGACGAGTTGCATGGTTCCATCGTCGTTTCTAGAATTGACTTGAAATCTGGACGCCATCAGATTAGCGTGAGGGAGGGGGATGAGTGGAAAGCTTCTTGCGAAACAACACATGGCTTGTGCGCGTGGTTAGTCTTGCCATGTGGACTAACCGATGCACCTGGCACTTTCGTGGGGTTAATGAATCATGTTTTGCGTGCTTCCGTCGGGAAGTTTGTGGTGGCCTATTATGGTGGCATTACGATCTACAGCAAGAATCTCGGTGGGCGTTTGACTCATTTGCATCGTGTGCTTGATGTTTTGAGAGAGGGAAAGCTGCTTGCAGTGATGGAAGTTGGGACTTTTGAACGGATAGAGGTGTTCTGTCCTGGTTCTGTGCTGCGCGATAGGGGCACAGGGGTTGGGGAGGAAAAGGAAAGAGCTACGAGAGAATGGCCAGCACCCAAAAGCATAACTGAGGAAGGAGTTTTCACGGCTCGGGTAGCTCTTACGGGCGCTTTGCGAATGATTTCAGCACACTTGCCGCGCCACTCACTGAGGTCCTTCAAAGACGTGTTGCTTTGAAGTGGGGTCAAGCACACTATGAAGGATCCGATGAACTTCAAGATAAACCGTGCTCTGCACCTGTCTTAGTTTTGCCTTGCTTAAGTGAGCCTTTTGAAATTGAATATGAGGCATCTGGAGTTGGAATATGAGCTGCTTTAATGCAGGAGGCAAAAGCCAACTGCCCCGCTCTGTGGGAAAGCTAAGTGTGGCGGCTGTCAAATGGCCAACGCACGACAGAGAGCTCTATAAACTCAAAAGAGCATTGCGGGGAATTGGCAACACTACCTCTGGCCCGAGCAATTTGTGATCCACGCTCATCATTATAATTTGACGGTGTCCAGATTTCGAATCAATCGACTTTAGAGAACGCAACGGAACCGTGCAATTCATCAAGCATATCATCTAATCTAGGGATGGGATGGCGACACATTTGTACCACTGGCTCCGAAGGAGGCGCATGAGGATCGGCCCAAGATGACGGGAGAGGGGGGGGAAAGTTGGAGTGATCTGAAAGATGAGAGAGGGGCCGGAAAGAAACGCGGCCGAAAAGGAGGGGAAGGTTGGGAGCTCAGGGACAGAGATGCCGGAAAAGAATGCAGTGGGAAAGGAAAGGAAGGAGATGAGCTTTTGTGCAGAAGAAAGTGAAGCGAGGAGTGCTTTGCCCGCTGAACTCCAATCGGTTCTCCTTGCCTACGGGGGATCCTCCTCGAACGCTAACGGCACTGACTCTTCCTTTCCAGGTGCGTTTGGCTCTTTATCGCGGGAACTCGGAGACGTATTTCCTGAAGAAATTCCACCCGGCTTGCCACCCGTTAGAGGAATGGAAGATCCACCTGTTTCCATTCCAGTAGCGACGGTTCCTAATAGGTCAGCCTATAGCAGTGATCCAGAAGGAACGAAGGGGCTTCCGAGGGAAGCGGAAGAGCTCGTGGCAAAGGGACGCGCTAGGGAAAGTTCAAGTCCTTTTTCCGTTCCAGCGCTTTTGGTTCCAAAGAAAGGTGTAGCGTGGAGGGTGCGCACGGATTGGAGGGCTGCGAACAAGATCGCGGTAAAGTATCGCCTGGCCGTTCCCAGATTAGGCGGTGCGCCTGACGAGTTGCATGGTTCCATCGTCGTTTCTAGAATTGACTTGAAATCTGGACGCCATCAGATTAGCGTGAGGGAGGGGGATGAGTGGAAAGCTTCTTGCGAAACAACACATGGCTTGTGCGCGTGGTTAGTCTTGCCATGTGGACTAACCGATGCACCTGGCACTTTCGTGGGGTTAATGAATCATGTTTTGCGTGCTTCCGTCGGGAAGTTTGTGGTGGCCTATTATGGTGGCATTACGATCTACAGCAAGAATCTCGGTGGGCGTTTGACTCATTTGCATCGTGTGCTTGATGTTTTGAGAGAGGGAAAGCTGCTTGCAGTGATGGAAGTTGGGACTTTTGAACGGATAGAGGTGTTCTGTCCTGGTTCTGTGCTGCGCGATAGGGGCACAGGGGTTGGGGAGGAAAAGGAAAGAGCTACGAGAGAATGGCCAGCACCCAAAAGCATAACTGAGGAAGGAGTTTTCACGGCTCGGGTAGCTCTTACGGGCGCTTTGCGAATGATTTCAGCACACTTGCCGCGCCACTCACTGAGGTCCTTCAAAGACGTGTTGCTTTGAAGTGGGGTCAAGCACACTATGAAGGATCCGATGAACTTCAAGATAAACCGTGCTCTGCACCTGTCTTAGTTTTGCCTTGCTTAAGTGAGCCTTTTGAAATTGAATATGAGGCATCTGGAGTTGGAATATGAGCTGCTTTAATGCAGGAGGCAAAAGCCAACTGCCCCGCTCTGTGGGAAAGCTAAGTGTGGCGGCTGTCAAATGGCCAACGCACGACAGAGAGCTCTATAAACTCAAAAGAGCATTGCGGGGAATTGGCAACACTACCTCTGGCCCGAGCAATTTGTGATCCACGCTCATCATTATAATTTGACGGTGTCCAGATTTCGAATCAATCGACTTTAGAGAACGCAACGGAACCGTGCAATTCATCAAGCATATCATCTAATCTAGGGATGGGATGGCGACACATTTGTACCACTGGCTCCGAAGGAGGCGCATGAGGATCGGCCCAAGATGACGGGAGAGGGGGGGGGGAAAGTTGGAGTGATCTGAAAGATGAGAGAGGGGCCGGAAAGAAACGCGGCCGAAAAGGAGGGGAAGGTTGGGAGCTCAGGGACAGAGATGCCGGAAAAGAATGCAGTGGGAAAGGAAAGGAAGGAGATGAGCTTTTGTGCAGAAGAAAGTGAAGCGAGGAGTGCTTTGCCCGCTGAACTCCAATCGGTTCTCCTTGCCTACGGGGGATCCTCCTCGAACGCTAACGGCACTGACTCTTCCTTTCCAGGTGCGTTTGGCTCTTTATCGCGGGAACTCGGAGACGTATTTCCTGAAGAAATTCCACCCGGCTTGCCACCCGTTAGAGGAATGGAAGATCCACCTGTTTCCATTCCAGTAGCGACGGTTCCTAATAGGTCAGCCTATAGCAGTGATCCAGAAGGAACGAAGGGGCTTCCGAGGGAAGCGGAAGAGCTCGTGGCAAAGGGACGCGCTAGGGAAAGTTCAAGTCCTTTTTCCGTTCCAGCGCTTTTGGTTCCAAAGAAAGGTGTAGCGTGGAGGGTGCGCACGGATTGGAGGGCTGCGAACAAGATCGCGGTAAAGTATCGCCTGGCCGTTCCCAGATTAGGCGGTGCGCCTGACGAGTTGCATGGTTCCATCGTCGTTTCTAGAATTGACTTGAAATCTGGACGCCATCAGATTAGCGTGAGGGAGGGGGATGAGTGGAAAGCTTCTTGCGAAACAACACATGGCTTGTGCGCGTGGTTAGTCTTGCCATGTGGACTAACCGATGCACCTGGCACTTTCGTGGGGTTAATGAATCATGTTTTGCGTGCTTCCGTCGGGAAGTTTGTGGTGGCCTATTATGGTGGCATTACGATCTACAGCAAGAATCTCGGTGGGCGTTTGACTCATTTGCATCGTGTGCTTGATGTTTTGAGAGAGGGAAAGCTGCTTGCAGTGATGGAAGTTGGGACTTTTGCACGGATAGAGGTGTTCTTTCCTGGTTCTGTGCTGAGCGATAGGGGCACAGGGGTTGGGGAGGAAAAGGAAAGAGCTACGAGAGAATGGCCAGCACCCAAAAGCATAACTGAGGAAGGAGTTTTCACGGCTCGGGTAGCTCTTACGGGCGCTTTGCGAATGATTTCAGCACACTTGCCGCGCCACTCACTGAGGTCCTTCAAAGACGTGTTGCTTTGAAGTGGGGTCAAGCACACTATGAAGGATCCGATGAACTTCAAGATAAACCGTGCTCTGCACCTGTCTTAGTTTTGCCTTGCTTAAGTGAGCCTTTTGAAATTGAATATGAGGCATCTGGAGTTGGAATATGAGCTGCTTTAATGCAGGAGGCAAAAGCCAACTGCCCCGCTCTGTGGGAAAGCTAAGTGTGGCGGCTGTCAAATGGCCAACGCACGACAGAGAGCTCTATAAACTCAAAAGAGCATTGCGGGGAATTGGCAACACTACCTCTGGCCCGAGCAATTTGTGATCCACGCTCATCATTATAATTTGACGGTGTCCAGATTTCGAATCAATCGACTTTAGAGAACGCAACGGAACCGTGCAATTCATCAAGCATATCATCTAATCTAGGGATGGGATGGCGACACATTTGTACCACTGGCTCCGAAGGAGGCGCATGAGGATCGGCCCAAGATGACGGGAGAGGGGGGGGGGAAAGTTGGAGTGATCTGAAAGATGAGAGAGGGGCCGGAAAGAAACGCGGCCGAAAAGGAGGGGAAGGTTGGGAGCTCAGGGACAGAGATGCCGGAAAAGAATGCAGTGGGAAAGGAAAGGAAGGAGATGAGCTTTTGTGCAGAAGAAAGTGAAGCGAGGAGTGCTTTGCCCGCTGAACTCCAATCGGTTCTCCTTGCCTACGGGGGATCCTCCTCGAACGCTAACGGCACTGACTCTTCCTTTCCAGGTGCGTTTGGCTCTTTATCGCGGGAACTCGGAGACGTATTTCCTGAAGAAATTCCACCCGGCTTGCCACCCGTTAGAGGAATGGAAGATCCACCTGTTTCCATTCCAGTAGCGACGGTTCCTAATAGGTCAGCCTATAGCAGTGATCCAGAAGGAACGAAGGGGCTTCCGAGGGAAGCGGAAGAGCTCGTGGCAAAGGGACGCGCTAGGGAAAGTTCAAGTCCTTTTTCCGTTCCAGCGCTTTTGGTTCCAAAGAAAGGTGTAGCGTGGAGGGTGCGCACGGATTGGAGGGCTGCGAACAAGATCGCGGTAAAGTATCGCCTGGCCGTTCCCAGATTAGGCGGTGCGCCTGACGAGTTGCATGGTTCCATCGTCGTTTCTAGAATTGACTTGAAATCTGGACGCCATCAGATTAGCGTGAGGGAGGGGGATGAGTGGAAAGCTTCTTGCGAAACAACACATGGCTTGTGCGCGTGGTTAGTCTTGCCATGTGGACTAACCGATGCACCTGGCACTTTCGTGGGGTTAATGAATCATGTTTTGCGTGCTTCCGTCGGGAAGTTTGTGGTGGCCTATTATGGTGGCATTACGATCTACAGCAAGAATCTCGGTGGGCGTTTGACTCATTTGCATCGTGTGCTTGATGTTTTGAGAGAGGGAAAGCTGCTTGCAGTGATGGAAGTTGGGACTTTTGAACGGATAGAGGTGTTCTGTCCTGGTTCTGTGCTGCGCGATAGGGGCACAGGGGTTGGGGAGGAAAAGGAAAGAGCTACGAGAGAATGGCCAGCACCCAAAAGCATAACTGAGGAAGGAGTTTTCACGGCTCGGGTAGCTCTTACGGGCGCTTTGCGAATGATTTCAGCACACTTGCCGCGCCACTCACTGAGGTCCTTCAAAGACGTGTTGCTTTGAAGTGGGGTCAAGCACACTATGAAGGATCCGATGAACTTCAAGATAAACCGTGCTCTGCACCTGTCTTAGTTTTGCCTTGCTTAAGTGAGCCTTTTGAAATTGAATATGAGGCATCTGGAGTTGGAATATGAGCTGCTTTAATGCAGGAGGCAAAAGCCAACTGCCCCGCTCTGTGGGAAAGCTAAGTGTGGCGGCTGTCAAATGGCCAACGCACGACAGAGAGCTCTATAAACTCAAAAGAGCATTGCGGGGAATTGGCAACACTACCTCTGGCCCGAGCAATTTGTGATCCACGCTCATCATTATAATTTGACGGTGTCCAGATTTCGAATCAATCGACTTTAGAGAACGCAACGGAACCGTGCAATTCATCAAGCATATCATCTAATCTAGGGATGGGATGGCGACACATTTGTACCACTGGCTCCGAAGGAGGCGCATGAGGATCGGCCCAAGATGACGGGAGAGGGGGGGGGGAAAGTTGGAGTGATCTGAAAGATGAGAGAGGGGCCGGAAAGAAACGCGGCCGAAAAGGAGGGGAAGGTTGGGAGCTCAGGGACAGAGATGCCGGAAAAGAATGCAGTGGGAAAGGAAAGGAAGGAGATGAGCTTTTGTGCAGAAGAAAGTGAAGCGAGGAGTGCTTTGCCCGCTGAACTCCAATCGGTTCTCCTTGCCTACGGGGGATCCTCCTCGAACGCTAACGGCACTGACTCTTCCTTTCCAGGTGCGTTTGGCTCTTTATCGCGGGAACTCGGAGACGTATTTCCTGAAGAAATTCCACCCGGCTTGCCACCCGTTAGAGGAATGGAAGATCCACCTGTTTCCATTCCAGTAGCGACGGTTCCTAATAGGTCAGCCTATAGCAGTGATCCAGAAGGAACGAAGGGGCTTCCGAGGGAAGCGGAAGAGCTCGTGGCAAAGGGACGCGCTAGGGAAAGTTCAAGTCCTTTTTCCGTTCCAGCGCTTTTGGTTCCAAAGAAAGGTGTAGCGTGGAGGGTGCGCACGGATTGGAGGGCTGCGAACAAGATCGCGGTAAAGTATCGCCTGGCCGTTCCCAGATTAGGCGGTGCGCCTGACGAGTTGCATGGTTCCATCGTCGTTTCTAGAATTGACTTGAAATCTGGACGCCATCAGATTAGCGTGAGGGAGGGGGATGAGTGGAAAGCTTCTTGCGAAACAACACATGGCTTGTGCGCGTGGTTAGTCTTGCCATGTGGACTAACCGATGCACCTGGCACTTTCGTGGGGTTAATGAATCATGTTTTGCGTGCTTCCGTCGGGAAGTTTGTGGTGGCCTATTATGGTGGCATTACGATCTACAGCAAGAATCTCGGTGGGCGTTTGACTCATTTGCATCGTGTGCTTGATGTTTTGAGAGAGGGAAAGCTGCTTGCAGTGATGGAAGTTGGGACTTTTGAACGGATAGAGGTGTTCTGTCCTGGTTCTGTGCTGCGCGATAGGGGCACAGGGGTTGGGGAGGAAAAGGAAAGAGCTACGAGAGAATGGCCAGCACCCAAAAGCATAACTGAGGAAGGAGTTTTCACGGCTCGGGTAGCTCTTACGGGCGCTTTGCGAATGATTTCAGCACACTTGCCGCGCCACTCACTGAGGTCCTTCAAAGACGTGTTGCTTTGAAGTGGGGTCAAGCACACTATGAAGGATCCGATGAACTTCAAGATAAACCGTGCTCTGCACCTGTCTTAGTTTTGCCTTGCTTAAGTGAGCCTTTTGAAATTGAATATGAGGCATCTGGAGTTGGAATATGAGCTGCTTTAATGCAGGAGGCAAAAGCCAACTGCCCCGCTCTGTGGGAAAGCTAAGTGTGGCGGCTGTCAAATGGCCAACGCACGACAGAGAGCTCTATAAACTCAAAAGAGCATTGCGGGGAATTGGCAACACTACCTCTGGCCCGAGCAATTTGTGATCCACGCTCATCATTATAATTTGACGGTGTCCAGATTTCGAATCAATCGACTTTAGAGAACGCAACGGAACCGTGCAATTCATCAAGCATATCATCTAATCTAGGGATGGGATGGCGACACATTTGTACCACTGGCTCCGAAGGAGGCGCATGAGGATCGGCCCAAGATGACGGGAGAGGGGGGGGGGAAAGTTGGAGTGATCTGAAAGATGAGAGAGGGGCCGGAAAGAAACGCGGCCGAAAAGGAGGGGAAGGTTGGGAGCTCAGGGACAGAGATGCCGGAAAAGAATGCAGTGGGAAAGGAAAGGAAGGAGATGAGCTTTTGTGCAGAAGAAAGTGAAGCGAGGAGTGCTTTGCCCGCTGAACTCCAATCGGTTCTCCTTGCCTACGGGGGATCCTCCTCGAACGCTAACGGCACTGACTCTTCCTTTCCAGGTGCGTTTGGCTCTTTATCGCGGGAACTCGGAGACGTATTTCCTGAAGAAATTCCACCCGGCTTGCCACCCGTTAGAGGAATGGAAGATCCACCTGTTTCCATTCCAGTAGCGACGGTTCCTAATAGGTCAGCCTATAGCAGTGATCCAGAAGGAACGAAGGGGCTTCCGAGGGAAGCGGAAGAGCTCGTGGCAAAGGGACGCGCTAGGGAAAGTTCAAGTCCTTTTTCCGTTCCAGCGCTTTTGGTTCCAAAGAAAGGTGTAGCGTGGAGGGTGCGCACGGATTGGAGGGCTGCGAACAAGATCGCGGTAAAGTATCGCCTGGCCGTTCCCAGATTAGGCGGTGCGCCTGACGAGTTGCATGGTTCCATCGTCGTTTCTAGAATTGACTTGAAATCTGGACGCCATCAGATTAGCGTGAGGGAGGGGGATGAGTGGAAAGCTTCTTGCGAAACAACACATGGCTTGTGCGCGTGGTTAGTCTTGCCATGTGGACTAACCGATGCACCTGGCACTTTCGTGGGGTTAATGAATCATGTTTTGCGTGCTTCCGTCGGGAAGTTTGTGGTGGCCTATTATGGTGGCATTACGATCTACAGCAAGAATCTCGGTGGGCGTTTGACTCATTTGCATCGTGTGCTTGATGTTTTGAGAGAGGGAAAGCTGCTTGCAGTGATGGAAGTTGGGACTTTTGAACGGATAGAGGTGTTCTGTCCTGGTTCTGTGCTGCGCGATAGGGGCACAGGGGTTGGGGAGGAAAAGGAAAGAGCTACGAGAGAATGGCCAGCACCCAAAAGCATAACTGAGGAAGGAGTTTTCACGGCTCGGGTAGCTCTTACGGGCGCTTTGCGAATGATTTCAGCACACTTGGCGCGCCACTCACTGAGGTCCTTCAAAGACGTGTTGCTTTGAAGTGGGGTCAAGCACACTATGAAGGATCCGATGAACTTCAAGATAAACCGTGCTCTGCACCTGTCTTAGTTTTGCCTTGCTTAAGTGAGCCTTTTGAAATTGAATATGAGGCATCTGGAGTTGGAATATGAGCTGCTTTAATGCAGGAGGCAAAAGCCAACTGCCCCGCTCTGTGGGAAAGCTAAGTGTGGCGGCTGTCAAATGGCCAACGCACGACAGAGAGCTCTATAAACTCAAAAGAGCATTGCGGGGAATTGGCAACACTACCTCTGGCCCGAGCAATTTGTGATCCACGCTCATCATTATAATTTGACGGTGTCCAGATTTCGAATCAATCGACTTTAGAGAACGCAACGGAACCGTGCAATTCATCAAGCATATCATCTAATCTAGGGATGGGATGGCGACACATTTGTACCACTGGCTCCGAAGGAGGCGCATGAGGATCGGCCCAAGATGACGGGAGAGGGGGGGGGGAAAGTTGGAGTGATCTGAAAGATGAGAGAGGGGCCGGAAAGAAACGCGGCCGAAAAGGAGGGGAAGGTTGGGAGCTCAGGGACAGAGATGCCGGAAAAGAATGCAGTGGGAAAGGAAAGGAAGGAGATGAGCTTTTGTGCAGAAGAAAGTGAAGCGAGGAGTGCTTTGCCCGCTGAACTCCAATCGGTTCTCCTTGCCTACGGGGGATCCTCCTCGAACGCTAACGGCACTGACTCTTCCTTTCCAGGTGCGTTTGGCTCTTTATCGCGGGAACTCGGAGACGTATTTCCTGAAGAAATTCCACCCGGCTTGCCACCCGTTAGAGGAATGGAAGATCCACCTGTTTCCATTCCAGTAGCGACGGTTCCTAATAGGTCAGCCTATAGCAGTGATCCAGAAGGAACGAAGGGGCTTCCGAGGGAAGCGGAAGAGCTCGTGGCAAAGGGACGCGCTAGGGAAAGTTCAAGTCCTTTTTCCGTTCCAGCGCTTTTGGTTCCAAAGAAAGGTGTAGCGTGGAGGGTGCGCACGGATTGGAGGGCTGCGAACAAGATCGCGGTAAAGTATCGCCTGGCCGTTCCCAGATTAGGCGGTGCGCCTGACGAGTTGCATGGTTCCATCGTCGTTTCTAGAATTGACTTGAAATCTGGACGCCATCAGATTAGCGTGAGGGAGGGGGATGAGTGGAAAGCTTCTTGCGAAACAACACATGGCTTGTGCGCGTGGTTAGTCTTGCCATGTGGACTAACCGATGCACCTGGCACTTTCGTGGGGTTAATGAATCATGTTTTGCGTGCTTCCGTAGGGAAGTTTGTGGTGGTCTATTATGGTGGCATTACGATCTACAGCAAGAATCTCGGTGGGCGTTTGACTCATTTGCATCGTGTGCTTGATGTTTTGAGAGAGGGAAAGCTGCTTGCAGTGATGGAAGTTGGGACTTTTGCACGGATAGAGGTGTTCTTTCCTGGTTCTGTGCTGAGCGATAGGGGCACAGGGGTTGGGGAGGAAAAGGAAAGAGCTACGAGAGAATGGCCAGCACCCAAAAGCATAACTGAGGAAGGAGTTTTCACGGCTCGGGTAGCTCTTACGGGCGCTTTGCGAATGATTTCAGCACACTTGCCGCGCCACTCACTGAGGTCCTTCAAAGACGTGTTGCTTTGAAGTGGGGTCAAGCACACTATGAAGGATCCGATGAACTTCAAGATAAACCGTGCTCTGCACCTGTCTTAGTTTTGCCTTGCTTAAGTGAGCCTTTTGAAATTGAATATGAGGCATCTGGAGTTGGAATATGAGCTGCTTTAATGCAGGAGGCAAAAGCCAACTGCCCCGCTCTGTGGGAAAGCTAAGTGTGGCGGCTGTCAAATGGCCAACGCACGACAGAGAGCTCTATAAACTCAAAAGAGCATTGCGGGGAATTGGCAACACTACCTCTGGCCCGAGCAATTTGTGATCCACGCTCATCATTATAATTTGACGGTGTCCAGATTTCGAATCAATCGACTTTAGAGAACGCAACGGAACCGTGCAATTCATCAAGCATATCATCTAATCTAGGGATGGGATGGCGACACATTTGTACCACTGGCTCCGAAGGAGGCGCATGAGGATCGGCCCAAGATGACGGGAGAGGGGGGGGGGAAAGTTGGAGTGATCTGAAAGATGAGAGAGGGGCCGGAAAGAAACGCGGCCGAAAAGGAGGGGAAGGTTGGGAGCTCAGGGACAGAGATGCCGGAAAAGAATGCAGTGGGAAAGGAAAGGAAGGAGATGAGCTTTTGTGCAGAAGAAAGTGAAGCGAGGAGTGCTTTGCCCGCTGAACTCCAATCGGTTCTCCTTGCCTACGGGGGATCCTCCTCGAACGCTAACGGCACTGACTCTTCCTTTCCAGGTGCGTTTGGCTCTTTATCGCGGGAACTCGGAGACGTATTTCCTGAAGAAATTCCACCCGGCTTGCCACCCGTTAGAGGAATGGAAGATCCACCTGTTTCCATTCCAGTAGCGACGGTTCCTAATAGGTCAGCCTATAGCAGTGATCCAGAAGGAACGAAGGGGCTTCCGAGGGAAGCGGAAGAGCTCGTGGCAAAGGGACGCGCTAGGGAAAGTTCAAGTCCTTTTTCCGTTCCAGCGCTTTTGGTTCCAAAGAAAGGTGTAGCGTGGAGGGTGCGCACGGATTGGAGGGCTGCGAACAAGATCGCGGTAAAGTATCGCCTGGCCGTTCCCAGATTAGGCGGTGCGCCTGACGAGTTGCATGGTTCCATCGTCGTTTCTAGAATTGACTTGAAATCTGGACGCCATCAGATTAGCGTGAGGGAGGGGGATGAGTGGAAAGCTTCTTGCGAAACAACACATGGCTTGTGCGCGTGGTTAGTCTTGCCATGTGGACTAACCGATGCACCTGGCACTTTCGTGGGGTTAATGAATCATGTTTTGCGTGCTTCCGTAGGGAAGTTTGTGGTGGTCTATTATGGTGGCATTACGATCTACAGCAAGAATCTCGGTGGGCGTTTGACTCATTTGCATCGTGTGCTTGATGTTTTGAGAGAGGGAAAGCTGCTTGCAGTGATGGAAGTTGGGACTTTTGCACGGATAGAGGTGTTCTTTCCTGGTTCTGTGCTGAGCGATAGGGGCACAGGGGTTGGGGAGGAAAAGGAAAGAGCTACGAGAGAATGGCCAGCACCCAAAAGCATAACTGAGGAAGGAGTTTTCACGGCTCGGGTAGCTCTTACGGGCGCTTTGCGAATGATTTCAGCACACTTGCCGCGCCACTCACTGAGGTCCTTCAAAGACGTGTTGCTTTGAAGTGGGGTCAAGCACACTATGAAGGATCCGATGAACTTCAAGATAAACCGTGCTCTGCACCTGTCTTAGTTTTGCCTTGCTTAAGTGAGCCTTTTGAAATTGAATATGAGGCATCTGGAGTTGGAATATGAGCTGCTTTAATGCAGGAGGCAAAAGCCAACTGCCCCGCTCTGTGGGAAAGCTAAGTGTGGCGGCTGTCAAATGGCCAACGCACGACAGAGAGCTCTATAAACTCAAAAGAGCATTGCGGGGAATTGGCAACACTACCTCTGGCCCGAGCAATTTGTGATCCACGCTCATCATTATAATTTGACGGTGTCCAGATTTCGAATCAATCGACTTTAGAGAACGCAACGGAACCGTGCAATTCATCAAGCATATCATCTAATCTAGGGATGGGATGGCGACACATTTGTACCACTGGCTCCGAAGGAGGCGCATGAGGATCGGCCCAAGATGACGGGAGAGGGGGGGGGGAAAGTTGGAGTGATCTGAAAGATGAGAGAGGGGCCGGAAAGAAACGCGGCCGAAAAGGAGGGGAAGGTTGGGAGCTCAGGGACAGAGATGCCGGAAAAGAATGCAGTGGGAAAGGAAAGGAAGGAGATGAGCTTTTGTGCAGAAGAAAGTGAAGCGAGGAGTGCTTTGCCCGCTGAACTCCAATCGGTTCTCCTTGCCTACGGGGGATCCTCCTCGAACGCTAACGGCACTGACTCTTCCTTTCCAGGTGCGTTTGGCTCTTTATCGCGGGAACTCGGAGACGTATTTCCTGAAGAAATTCCACCCGGCTTGCCACCCGTTAGAGGAATGGAAGATCCACCTGTTTCCATTCCAGTAGCGACGGTTCCTAATAGGTCAGCCTATAGCAGTGATCCAGAAGGAACGAAGGGGCTTCCGAGGGAAGCGGAAGAGCTCGTGGCAAAGGGACGCGCTAGGGAAAGTTCAAGTCCTTTTTCCGTTCCAGCGCTTTTGGTTCCAAAGAAAGGTGTAGCGTGGAGGGTGCGCACGGATTGGAGGGCTGCGAACAAGATCGCGGTAAAGTATCGCCTGGCCGTTCCCAGATTAGGCGGTGCGCCTGACGAGTTGCATGGTTCCATCGTCGTTTCTAGAATTGACTTGAAATCTGGACGCCATCAGATTAGCGTGAGGGAGGGGGATGAGTGGAAAGCTGAAAGGAATTGGAAGACACGCAGCGGAAATAAACTTTAAATATTTTCCATTCCTTGCCAGGATCTGCCGTATGTGTTTAAGTCAAGTGGAAAGAATCATTACCCTTAGTGTTGCTCAGCGAATTTCACAGCTTCTCTACGTGGGTGGTGATCTCTTTCTGATCGCAAGAAATCGATGGAGTGTTCCTCAGCGACCTTCACAGATTCTCTCCGCGGACGGTGGTCTCTTTCCGATCACAAGAAGTCGACGCCTCAGGTCGGCTTCCTCTACTGGTATCCACACGAACAGCGTTCCAACCACGAACGACGTGCTAGCGTCTCCTGTCCCTCCAAGGCTTTCACAAGTCTCCGTCTCTATTTCGGCAGTTTCTTGTCTGCAAACCTTTTGCAGATTCCGTTCGGCCTTTTGTGTTCTGTGTTATTTTCAAACGTAGCTCCTCCAATCAGATATAGAGGATGCTATGCGTTTTTCCACTTGACCTAATTGGATTTTGGAGTTAATCTTATATTAATTCCGAATTGATACAATATCATATATTGTATAATTTTATAAGAAACTAATTAAATAAAATAATATTAAATCCGTCCCACAGATTTAATTACTTATTTATTTAACTTTAAATAAAGATGAGACTGAGTTATATTTGATTTATTCCCATAAATCAAATTTGAGATATCCTATCAATTTAAATTTCGAATTTCAAACGTGATAGAGATTTAATTTATCCTTATAAATTAAATCTTATAAATATCTCTTATATGAGATATCCTATCAATTTGAATTTCGAATTTCAAACGTGATAGAGATTTAATTTATCCTTATAAATTAAATCTTATAAATATCTCTTATATGAGATATCCTATCAATTTGAATTTCGAATTTCAAACGTGATAGAGATTTAATTTATCCTTATAAATTAAATCTTATAAATATCTCTTATATGAGATATCCTATCAATTTGAATTTCGAATTCAAACGTGATAGGGATTTAATTTATCCTTATAAATTAAATCTCATATATCTCATATATATAATATATATATATATACGAATTTATATATATACGAATATAAATATAAATAAATATATATACATTCACCTGGATCTTTCATTGAATCTGGACATGTCTTAGATTCAATGAATCTGGACATCATAGCTCGTGTTGGGCTATTTTGTGTGCGACCCTGTAGGCCCATATGAAGTTGGCAGTGGGCCATTTGCTATACTAGCCCACAAGTCGCAAGCGGTCTCTAGCAAGACATAACAACTACCCAAATCATATGAGGATCGATAAACGATGTAACCTTTTATACAACCATATCATGTCCCTTCTGTCACGCGATATTTTGGTCATGGATGAGGCATGGATAATGTCATCCTCCTATTCCCGACCGTTACTTTCTCGATCCCTGAGTAGTCTGACTATAGAAATGGAACTACCTTTCCATTACAGTATGGCCATACATTTCTCAGACTCACTCATCGAGGGGCCCAGTAATATCTCTCCACGAATGTGAGGGACAAATTCCATCTTGACCATTCACATTCCTCCGCATGAAAAACCACTAAGCCCGAACATAGTCTTTATGATCACTCGGTCAAAAGTGACTTTTGACTAGGTCAAAGCTGAGCGTTTTGTCATGTAGGAATCCATGATGATCTCAGGTCAAAGGGCATATTGACATGGTTTGTATATGAGAGAAGCTTATGACGTTACCCATGCAGTTCTCTCATAGCGGGTCGGTCCAACACCCTGTACTCTTACATGTGCTTATGACTTTGATTTATATCTCTATACATCTTCAAAGTCATACTGGTCTTATTTCATCTGTGCTCCCACATAGATGATCGACCAGGGACATTTAGGATAATATCATGAATTATCCAAGGATGGTCATCATAGTAAACATGCAAATAATATGATAACTCAATTAATAAATTCATAAATCAATAATGTTCATAAGACAATGATTGGCCCCTAGGGCACGATTTCCAACAAAAGCTTCTTGCGAAACAACACATGGCTTGTGCGCGTGGTTAGTCTTGCCATGTGGACTAACCGATGCACCTGGCACTTTCGTGGGGTTAATGAATCATGTTTTGCGTGCTTCCGTAGGGAAGTTTGTGGTGGTCTATTATGGTGGCATTACGATCTACAGCAAGAATCTCGGTGGGCGTTTGACTCATTTGCATCGTGTGCTTGATGTTTTGAGAGAGGGAAAGCTGCTTGCAGTGATGGAAGTTGGGACTTTTGCACGGATAGAGGTGTTCTTTCCTGGTTCTGTGCTGAGCGATAGGGGCACAGGGGTTGGGGAGGAAAAGGAAAGAGCTACGAGAGAATGGCCAGCACCCAAAAGCATAACTGAGGAAGGAGTTTTCACGGCTCGGGTAGCTCTTACGGGCGCTTTGCGAATGATTTCAGCACACTTGCCGCGCCACTCACTGAGGTCCTTCAAAGACGTGTTGCTTTGAAGTGGGGTCAAGCACACTATGAAGGATCCGATGAACTTCAAGATAAACCGTGCTCTGCACCTGTCTTAGTTTTGCCTTGCTTAAGTGAGCCTTTTGAAATTGAATATGAGGCATCTGGAGTTGGAATATGAGCTGCTTTAATGCAGGAGGCAAAAGCCAACTGCCCCGCTCTGTGGGAAAGCTAAGTGTGGCGGCTGTCAAATGGCCAACGCACGACAGAGAGCTCTATAAACTCAAAAGAGCATTGGGGGGAATTGGCAACACTACCTCTGGCCCGAGCAATTTGTGATCCACGCTCATCATTATAATTTGACGGTGTCCAGATTTCGAATCAATCGACTTTAGAGAACGCAACGGAACCGTGCAATTCATCAAGCATATCATCTAATCTAGGGATGGGATGGCGACACATTTGTACCACTGGCTCCGAAGGAGGCGCATGAGGATCGGCCCAAGATGACGGGAGAGGGGGGGAAGTTGGAGTGATCTGAAAGATGAGAGAGGGGCCGGAAAGAAACGCGGCCGAAAAGGAGGGGAAGGTTGGGAGCTCAGGGACAGAGATGCCGGAAAAGAATGCAGTGGGAAAGGAAAGGAAGGAGATGAGCTTTTGTGCAGAAGAAAGTGAAGCGAGGAGTGCTTTGCCCGCTGAACTCCAATCGGTTCTCCTTGCCTACGGGGGATCCTCCTCGAACGCTAACGGCACTGACTCTTCCTTTCCAGGTGCGTTTGGCTCTTTATCGCGGGAACTCGGAGACGTATTTCCTGAAGAAATTCCACCCGGCTTGCCACCCGTTAGAGGAATGGAAGATCCACCTGTTTCCATTCCAGTAGCGACGGTTCCTAATAGGTCAGCCTATAGCAGTGATCCAGAAGGAACGAAGGGGCTTCCGAGGGAAGCGGAAGAGCTCGTGGCAAAGGGACGCGCTAGGGAAAGTTCAAGTCCTTTTTCCGTTCCAGCGCTTTTGGTTCCAAAGAAAGGTGTAGCGTGGAGGGTGCGCACGGATTGGAGGGCTGCGAACAAGATCGCGGAAAAGTATCGCCTGGCCGTTCCCAGATTAGGCGGTGCGCCTGACGAGTTGCATGGTTCCATCGTCGTTTCTAGAATTGACTTGAAATCTGGACGCCATCAGATTAGCGTGAGGGAGGGGGATGAGTGGAAAGCTTCTTGCGAAACAACACATGGCTTGTGCGCGTGGTTAGTCTTGCCATGTGGACTAACCGATGCACCTGGCACTTTCGTGGGGTTAATGAATCATGTTTTGCGTGCTTCCGTCGGGAAGTTTGTGGTGGTCTATTATGGTGGCATTACGATCTACAGCAAGAATCTCGGTGGGCGTTTGACTCATGTGCATCGTGTGCTTGATGTTTTGAGAGAGGGAAAGCTGCTTGCAGTGATGGAAGTTGGGACTTTTGCACGGATAGAGGTGTTCTTTCCTGGTTCTGTGCTGAGCGATAGGGGCACAGGGGTTGGGGAGGAAAAGGAAAGAGCTACGAGAGAATGGCCAGCACCCAAAAGCATAACTGAGGAAGGAGTTTTCACGGCTCGGGTAGCTCTTACGGGCGCTTTGCGAATGATTTCAGCACACTTGCCGCGCCACTCACTGAGGTCCTTCAAAGACGTGTTGCTTTGAAGTGGGGTCAAGCACACTATGAAGGATCCGATGAACTTCAAGATAAACCGTGCTCTGCACCTGTCTTAGTTTTGCCTTGCTTAAGTGAGCCTTTTGAAATTGAATATGAGGCATCTGGAGTTGGAATATGAGCTGCTTTAATGCAGGAGGCAAAAGCCAACTGCCCCGCTCTGTGGGAAAGCTAAGTGTGGCGGCTGTCAAATGGCCAACGCACGACAGAGAGCTCTATAAACTCAAAAGAGCATTGGGGGGAATTGGCAACACTACCTCTGGCCCGAGCAATTTGTGATCCACGCTCATCATTATAATTTGACGGTGTCCAGATTTCGAATCAATCGACTTTAGAGAACGCAACGGAACCGTGCAATTCATCAAGCATATCATCTAATCTAGGGATGGGATGGCGACACATTTGTACCACTGGCTCCGAAGGAGGCGCATGAGGATCGGCCCAAGATGACGGGAGAGGGGGGGAAAAGCTGGAGTGATCTGAAAGATGAGAGAGGGGCCGGAAAGAAACGCGGCCGAAAAGGAGGGGAAGGTTGGGAGCTCAGGGACAGAGATGCCGGAAAAGAATGCAGTGGGAAAGGAAAGGAAGGAGATGAGCTTTAGTGCAGAAGAAAGTGAAGCGAGGAGTGCTTTGCCCGCTGAACTCCAATCGGTTCTCCTTGCCTACGGGGGATCCTCCTCGAACGCTAACGGCACTGACTCTTCCTTTCCAGGTGCGTTTGGCTCTTTATCGCGGGAACTCGGAGACGTATTTCCTGAAGAAATTCCACCCGGCTTGCCACCCGTTAGAGGAATGGAAGATCCACCTGTTTCCATTCCAGTAGCGACGGTTCCTAATAGGTCAGCCTATAGCAGTGATCCAGAAGGAACGAAGGGGCTTCCGAGGGAAGCGGAAGAGCTCGTGGCAAAGGGACGCGCTAGGGAAAGTTCAAGTCCTTTTTCCGTTCCAGCGCTTTTGGTTCCAAAGAAAGGTGTAGCGTGGAGGGTGCGCACGGATTGGAGGGCTGCGAACAAGATCGCGGTAAAGTATCGCCTGGCCGTTCCCAGATTAGGCGGTGCGCCTGACGAGTTGCATGGTTCCATCGTCGTTTCTAGAATTGACTTGAAATCTGGACGCCATCAGATTAGCGTGAGGGAGGGGGATGAGTGGAAAGCTTCTTGCGAAACAACACATGGCTTGTGCGCGTGGTTAGTCTTGCCATGTGGACTAACCGATGCACCTGGCACTTTCGTGGGGTTAATGAATCATGTTTTGCGTGCTTCCGTCGGGAAGTTTGTGGTGGTCTATTATGGTGGCATTACGATCTACAGCAAGAATCTCGGTGGGCGTTTGACTCATTTGCATCGTGTGCTTGATGTTTTGAGAGAGGGAAAGCTGCTTGCAGTGATGGAAGTTGGGACTTTTGCACGGATAGAGGTGTTCTTTCCTGGTTCTGTGCTGAGCGATAGGGGCACAGGGGTTGGGGAGGAAAAGGAAAGAGCTACGAGAGAATGGCCAGCACCCAAAAGCATAACTGAGGAAGGAGTTTTCACGGCTCGGGTAGCTCTTACGGGCGCTTTGCGAATGATTTCAGCACACTTGCCGCGCCACTCACTGAGGTCCTTCAAAGACGTGTTGCTTTGAAGTGGGGTCAAGCACACTATGAAGGATCCGATGAACTTCAAGATAAACCGTGCTCTGCACCTGTCTTAGTTTTGCCTTGCTTAAGTGAGCCTTTTGAAATTGAATATGAGGCATCTGGAGTTGGAATATGAGCTGCTTTAATGCAGGAGGCAAAAGCCAACTGCCCCGCTCTGTGGGAAAGCTAAGTGTGGCGGCTGTCAAATGGCCAACGCACGACAGAGAGCTCTATAAACTCAAAAGAGCATTGGGGGGAATTGGCAACACTACCTCTGGCCCGAGCAATTTGTGATCCACGCTCATCATTATAATTTGACGGTGTCCAGATTTCGAATCAATCGACTTTAGAGAACGCAACGGAACCGTGCAATTCATCAAGCATATCATCTAATCTAGGGATGGGATGGCGACACATTTGTACCACTGGCTCCGAAGGAGGCGCATGAGGATCGGCCCAAGATGACGGGAGAGGGGGGGGGAAGTTGGAGTGATCTGAAAGATGAGAGAGGGGCCGGAAAGAAACGCGGCCGAAAAGGAGGGGAAGGTTGGGAGCTCAGGGACAGAGATGCCGGAAAAGAATGCAGTGGGAAAGGAAAGGAAGGAGATGAGCTTTTGTGCAGAAGAAAGTGAAGCGAGGAGTGCTTTGCCCGCTGAACTCCAATCGGTTCTCCTTGCCTACGGGGGATCCTCCTCGAACGCTAACGGCACTGACTCTTCCTTTCCAGGTGCGTTTGGCTCTTTATCGCGGGAACTCGGAGACGTATTTCCTGAAGAAATTCCACCCGGCTTGCCACCCGTTAGAGGAATGGAAGATCCACCTGTTTCCATTCCAGTAGCGACGGTTCCTAATAGGTCAGCCTATAGCAGTGATCCAGAAGGAACGAAGGGGCTTCCGAGGGAAGCGGAAGAGCTCGTGGCAAAGGGACGCGCTAGGGAAAGTTCAAGTCCTTTTTCCGTTCCAGCGCTTTTGGTTCCAAAGAAAGGTGTAGCGTGGAGGGTGCGCACGGATTGGAGGGCTGCGAACAAGATCGCGGAAAAGTATCGCCTGGCCGTTCCCAGATTAGGCGGTGCGCCTGACGAGTTGCATGGTTCCATCGTCGTTTCTAGAATTGACTTGAAATCTGGACGCCATCAGATTAGCGTGAGGGAGGGGGATGAGTGGAAAGCTTCTTGCGAAACAACACATGGCTTGTGCGCGTGGTTAGTCTTGCCATGTGGACTAACCGATGCACCTGGCACTTTCGTGGGGTTAATGAATCATGTTTTGCGTGCTTCCGTCGGGAAGTTTGTGGTGGTCTATTATGGTGGCATTACGATCTACAGCAAGAATCTCGGTGGGCGTTTGACTCATGTGCATCGTGTGCTTGATGTTTTGAGAGAGGGAAAGCTGCTTGCAGTGATGGAAGTTGGGACTTTTGCACGGATAGAGGTGTTCTTTCCTGGTTCTGTGCTGAGCGATAGGGGCACAGGGGTTGGGGAGGAAAAGGAAAGAGCTACGAGAGAATGGCCAGCACCCAAAAGCATAACTGAGGAAGGAGTTTTCACGGCTCGGGTAGCTCTTACGGGCGCTTTGCGAATGATTTCAGCACACTTGCCGCGCCACTCACTGAGGTCCTTCAAAGACGTGTTGCTTTGAAGTGGGGTCAAGCACACTATGAAGGATCCGATGAACTTCAAGATAAACCGTGCTCTGCACCTGTCTTAGTTTTGCCTTGCTTAAGTGAGCCTTTTGAAATTGAATATGAGGCATCTGGAGTTGGAATATGAGCTGCTTTAATGCAGGAGGCAAAAGCCAACTGCCCCGCTCTGTGGGAAAGCTAAGTGTGGCGGCTGTCAAATGGCCAACGCACGACAGAGAGCTCTATAAACTCAAAAGAGCATTGGGGGGAATTGGCAACACTACCTCTGGCCCGAGCAATTTGTGATCCACGCTCATCATTATAATTTGACGGTGTCCAGATTTCGAATCAATCGACTTTAGAGAACGCAACGGAACCGTGCAATTCATCAAGCATATCATCTAATCTAGGGATGGGATGGCGACACATTTGTACCACTGGCTCCGAAGGAGGCGCATGAGGATCGGCCCAAGATGACGGGAGAGGGGGGGAAAAGCTGGAGTGATCTGAAAGATGAGAGAGGGGCCGGAAAGAAACGCGGCCGAAAAGGAGGGGAAGGTTGGGAGCTCAGGGACAGAGATGCCGGAAAAGAATGCAGTGGGAAAGGAAAGGAAGGAGATGAGCTTTAGTGCAGAAGAAAGTGAAGCGAGGAGTGCTTTGCCCGCTGAACTCCAATCGGTTCTCCTTGCCTACGGGGGATCCTCCTCGAACGCTAACGGCACTGACTCTTCCTTTCCAGGTGCGTTTGGCTCTTTATCGCGGGAACTCGGAGACGTATTTCCTGAAGAAATTCCACCCGGCTTGCCACCCGTTAGAGGAATGGAAGATCCACCTGTTTCCATTCCAGTAGCGACGGTTCCTAATAGGTCAGCCTATAGCAGTGATCCAGAAGGAACGAAGGGGCTTCCGAGGGAAGCGGAAGAGCTCGTGGCAAAGGGACGCGCTAGGGAAAGTTCAAGTCCTTTTTCCGTTCCAGCGCTTTTGGTTCCAAAGAAAGGTGTAGCGTGGAGGGTGCGCACGGATTGGAGGGCTGCGAACAAGATCGCGGTAAAGTATCGCCTGGCCGTTCCCAGATTAGGCGGTGCGCCTGACGAGTTGCATGGTTCCATCGTCGTTTCTAGAATTGACTTGAAATCTGGACGCCATCAGATTAGCGTGAGGGAGGGGGATGAGTGGAAAGCTTCTTGCGAAACAACACATGGCTTGTGCGCGTGGTTAGTCTTGCCATGTGGACTAACCGATGCACCTGGCACTTTCGTGGGGTTAATGAATCATGTTTTGCGTGCTTCCGTCGGGAAGTTTGTGGTGGTCTATTATGGTGGCATTACGATCTACAGCAAGAATCTCGGTGGGCGTTTGACTCATTTGCATCGTGTGCTTGATGTTTTGAGAGAGGGAAAGCTGCTTGCAGTGATGGAAGTTGGGACTTTTGCACGGATAGAGGTGTTCTTTCCTGGTTCTGTGCTGAGCGATAGGGGCACAGGGGTTGGGGAGGAAAAGGAAAGAGCTACGAGAGAATGGCCAGCACCCAAAAGCATAACTGAGGAAGGAGTTTTCACGGCTCGGGTAGCTCTTACGGGCGCTTTGCGAATGATTTCAGCACACTTGCCGCGCCACTCACTGAGGTCCTTCAAAGACGTGTTGCTTTGAAGTGGGGTCAAGCACACTATGAAGGATCCGATGAACTTCAAGATAAACCGTGCTCTGCACCTGTCTTAGTTTTGCCTTGCTTAAGTGAGCCTTTTGAAATTGAATATGAGGCATCTGGAGTTGGAATATGAGCTGCTTTAATGCAGGAGGCAAAAGCCAACTGCCCCGCTCTGTGGGAAAGCTAAGTGTGGCGGCTGTCAAATGGCCAACGCACGACAGAGAGCTCTATAAACTCAAAAGAGCATTGGGGGGAATTGGCAACACTACCTCTGGCCCGAGCAATTTGTGATCCACGCTCATCATTATAATTTGACGGTGTCCAGATTTCGAATCAATCGACTTTAGAGAACGCAACGGAACCGTGCAATTCATCAAGCATATCATCTAATCTAGGGATGGGATGGCGACACATTTGTACCACTGGCTCCGAAGGAGGCGCATGAGGATCGGCCCAAGATGACGGGAGAGGGGGGGAAAAGCTGGAGTGATCTGAAAGATGAGAGAGGGGCCGGAAAGAAACGCGGCCGAAAAGGAGGGGAAGGTTGGGAGCTCAGGGACAGAGATGCCGGAAAAGAATGCAGTGGGAAAGGAAAGGAAGGAGATGAGCTTTAGTGCAGAAGAAAGTGAAGCGAGGAGTGCTTTGCCCGCTGAACTCCAATCGGTTCTCCTTGCCTACGGGGGATCCTCCTCGAACGCTAACGGCACTGACTCTTCCTTTCCAGGTGCGTTTGGCTCTTTATCGCGGGAACTCGGAGACGTATTTCCTGAAGAAATTCCACCCGGCTTGCCACCCGTTAGAGGAATGGAAGATCCACCTGTTTCCATTCCAGTAGCGACGGTTCCTAATAGGTCAGCCTATAGCAGTGATCCAGAAGGAACGAAGGGGCTTCCGAGGGAAGCGGAAGAGCTCGTGGCAAAGGGACGCGCTAGGGAAAGTTCAAGTCCTTTTTCCGTTCCAGCGCTTTTGGTTCCAAAGAAAGGTGTAGCGTGGAGGGTGCGCACGGATTGGAGGGCTGCGAACAAGATCGCGGTAAAGTATCGCCTGGCCGTTCCCAGATTAGGCGGTGCGCCTGACGAGTTGCATGGTTCCATCGTCGTTTCTAGAATTGACTTGAAATCTGGACGCCATCAGATTAGCGTGAGGGAGGGGGATGAGTGGAAAGCTTCTTGCGAAACAACACATGGCTTGTGCGCGTGGTTAGTCTTGCCATGTGGACTAACCGATGCACCTGGCACTTTCGTGGGGTTAATGAATCATGTTTTGCGTGCTTCCGTCGGGAAGTTTGTGGTGGTCTATTATGGTGGCATTACGATCTACAGCAAGAATCTCGGTGGGCGTTTGACTCATTTGCATCGTGTGCTTGATGTTTTGAGAGAGGGAAAGCTGCTTGCAGTGATGGAAGTTGGGACTTTTGCACGGATAGAGGTGTTCTTTCCTGGTTCTGTGCTGAGCGATAGGGGCACAGGGGTTGGGGAGGAAAAGGAAAGAGCTACGAGAGAATGGCCAGCACCCAAAAGCATAACTGAGGAAGGAGTTTTCACGGCTCGGGTAGCTCTTACGGGCGCTTTGCGAATGATTTCAGCACACTTGCCGCGCCACTCACTGAGGTCCTTCAAAGACGTGTTGCTTTGAAGTGGGGTCAAGCACACTATGAAGGATCCGATGAACTTCAAGATAAACCGTGCTCTGCACCTGTCTTAGTTTTGCCTTGCTTAAGTGAGCCTTTTGAAATTGAATATGAGGCATCTGGAGTTGGAATATGAGCTGCTTTAATGCAGGAGGCAAAAGCCAACTGCCCCGCTCTGTGGGAAAGCTAAGTGTGGCGGCTGTCAAATGGCCAACGCACGACAGAGAGCTCTATAAACTCAAAAGAGCATTGGGGGGAATTGGCAACACTACCTCTGGCCCGAGCAATTTGTGATCCACGCTCATCATTATAATTTGACGGTGTCCAGATTTCGAATCAATCGACTTTAGAGAACGCAACGGAACCGTGCAATTCATCAAGCATATCATCTAATCTAGGGATGGGATGGCGACACATTTGTACCACTGGCTCCGAAGGAGGCGCATGAGGATCGGCCCAAGATGACGGGAGAGGGGGGGAAAAGCTGGAGTGATCTGAAAGATGAGAGAGGGGCCGGAAAGAAACGCGGCCGAAAAGGAGGGGAAGGTTGGGAGCTCAGGGACAGAGATGCCGGAAAAGAATGCAGTGGGAAAGGAAAGGAAGGAGATGAGCTTTAGTGCAGAAGAAAGTGAAGCGAGGAGTGCTTTGCCCGCTGAACTCCAATCGGTTCTCCTTGCCTACGGGGGATCCTCCTCGAACGCTAACGGCACTGACTCTTCCTTTCCAGGTGCGTTTGGCTCTTTATCGCGGGAACTCGGAGACGTATTTCCTGAAGAAATTCCACCCGGCTTGCCACCCGTTAGAGGAATGGAAGATCCACCTGTTTCCATTCCAGTAGCGACGGTTCCTAATAGGTCAGCCTATAGCAGTGATCCAGAAGGAACGAAGGGGCTTCCGAGGGAAGCGGAAGAGCTCGTGGCAAAGGGACGCGCTAGGGAAAGTTCAAGGCCTTTTTCCGTTCCAGCGCTTTTGGTTCCAAAGAAAGGTGTAGCGTGGAGGGTGCGCACGGATTGGAGGGCTGCGAACAAGATCGCGGTAAAGTATCGCCTGGCCGTTCCCAGATTAGGCGGTGCGCCTGACGAGTTGCATGGTTCCATCGTCGTTTCTAGAATTGACTTGAAATCTGGACGCCATCAGATTAGCGTGAGGGAGGGGGATGAGTGGAAAGCTTCTTGCGAAACAACACATGGCTTGTGCGCGTGGTTAGTCTTGCCATGTGGACTAACCGATGCACCTGGCACTTTCGTGGGGTTAATGAATCATGTTTTGCGTGCTTCCGTCGGGAAGTTTGTGGTGGTCTATTATGGTGGCATTACGATCTACAGCAAGAATCTCGGTGGGCGTTTGACTCATTTGCATCGTGTGCTTGATGTTTTGAGAGAGGGAAAGCTGCTTGCAGTGATGGAAGTTGGGACTTTTGCACGGATAGAGGTGTTCTTTCCTGGTTCTGTGCTGAGCGATAGGGGCACAGGGGTTGGGGAGGAAAAGGAAAGAGCTACGAGAGAATGGCCAGCACCCAAAAGCATAACTGAGGAAGGAGTTTTCACGGCTCGGGTAGCTCTTACGGGCGCTTTGCGAATGATTTCAGCACACTTGCCGCGCCACTCACTGAGGTCCTTCAAAGACGTGTTGCTTTGAAGTGGGGTCAAGCACACTATGAAGGATCCGATGAACTTCAAGATAAACCGTGCTCTGCACCTGTCTTAGTTTTGCCTTGCTTAAGTGAGCCTTTTGAAATTGAATATGAGGCATCTGGAGTTGGAATATGAGCTGCTTTAATGCAGGAGGCAAAAGCCAACTGCCCCGCTCTGTGGGAAAGCTAAGTGTGGCGGCTGTCAAATGGCCAACGCACGACAGAGAGCTCTATAAACTCAAAAGAGCATTGGGGGGAATTGGCAACACTACCTCTGGCCCGAGCAATTTGTGATCCACGCTCATCATTATAATTTGACGGTGTCCAGATTTCGAATCAATCGACTTTACAGAACGCAACGGAACCGTGCAATTCATCAAGCATATCATCTAATCTAGGGATGGGATGGCGACACATTTGTACCACTGGCTCCGAAGGAGGCGCATGAGGATCGGCCCAAGATGACGGGAGAGGGGGGGAAAAGCTGGAGTGATCTGAAAGATGAGAGAGGGGCCGGAAAGAAACGCGGCCGAAAAGGAGGGGAAGGTTGGGAGCTCAGGGACAGAGATGCCGGAAAAGAATGCAGTGGGAAAGGAAAGGAAGGAGATGAGCTTTAGTGCAGAAGAAAGTGAAGCGAGGAGTGCTTTGCCCGCTGAACTCCAATCGGTTCTCCTTGCCTACGGGGGATCCTCCTCGAACGCTAACGGCACTGACTCTTCCTTTCCAGGTGCGTTTGGCTCTTTATCGCGGGAACTCGGAGACGTATTTCCTGAAGAAATTCCACCCGGCTTGCCACCCGTTAGAGGAATGGAAGATCCACCTGTTTCCATTCCAGTAGCGACGGTTCCTAATAGGTCAGCCTATAGCAGTGATCCAGAAGGAACGAAGGGGCTTCCGAGGGAAGCGGAAGAGCTCGTGGCAAAGGGACGCGCTAGGGAAAGTTCAAGTCCTTTTTCCGTTCCAGCGCTTTTGGTTCCAAAGAAAGGTGTAGCGTGGAGGGTGCGCACGGATTGGAGGGCTGCGAACAAGATCGCGGTAAAGTATCGCCTGGCCGTTCCCAGATTAGGCGGTGCGCCTGACGAGTTGCATGGTTCCATCGTCGTTTCTAGAATTGACTTGAAATCTGGACGCCATCAGATTAGCGTGAGGGAGGGGGATGAGTGGAAAGCTTCTTGCGAAACAACACATGGCTTGTGCGCGTGGTTAGTCTTGCCATGTGGACTAACCGATGCACCTGGCACTTTCGTGGGGTTAATGAATCATGTTTTGCGTGCTTCCGTCGGGAAGTTTGTGGTGGTCTATTATGGTGGCATTACGATCTACAGCAAGAATCTCGGTGGGCGTTTGACTCATTTGCATCGTGTGCTTGATGTTTTGAGAGAGGGAAAGCTGCTTGCAGTGATGGAAGTTGGGACTTTTGCACGGATAGAGGTGTTCTTTCCTGGTTCTGTGCTGAGCGATAGGGGCACAGGGGTTGGGGAGGAAAAGGAAAGAGCTACGAGAGAATGGCCAGCACCCAAAAGCATAACTGAGGAAGGAGTTTTCACGGCTCGGGTAGCTCTTACGGGCGCTTTGCGAATGATTTCAGCACACTTGCCGCGCCACTCACTGAGGTCCTTCAAAGACGTGTTGCTTTGAAGTGGGGTCAAGCACACTATGAAGGATCCGATGAACTTCAAGATAAACCGTGCTCTGCACCTGTCTTAGTTTTGCCTTGCTTAAGTGAGCCTTTTGAAATTGAATATGAGGCATCTGGAGTTGGAATATGAGCTGCTTTAATGCAGGAGGCAAAAGCCAACTGCCCCGCTCTGTGGGAAAGCTAAGTGTGGCGGCTGTCAAATGGCCAACGCACGACAGAGAGCTCTATAAACTCAAAAGAGCATTGGGGGGAATTGGCAACACTACCTCTGGCCCGAGCAATTTGTGATCCACGCTCATCATTATAATTTGACGGTGTCCAGATTTCGAATCAATCGACTTTAGAGAACGCAACGGAACCGTGCAATTCATCAAGCATATCATCTAATCTAGGGATGGGATGGCGACACATTTGTACCACTGGCTCCGAAGGAGGCGCATGAGGATCGGCCCAAGATGACGGGAGAGGGGGGGAAAAGCTGGAGTGATCTGAAAGATGAGAGAGGGGCCGGAAAGAAACGCGGCCGAAAAGGAGGGGAAGGTTGGGAGCTCAGGGACAGAGATGCCGGAAAAGAATGCAGTGGGAAAGGAAAGGAAGGAGATGAGCTTTAGTGCAGAAGAAAGTGAAGCGAGGAGTGCTTTGCCCGCTGAACTCCAATCGGTTCTCCTTGCCTACGGGGGATCCTCCTCGAACGCTAACGGCACTGACTCTTCCTTTCCAGGTGCGTTTGGCTCTTTATCGCGGGAACTCGGAGACGTATTTCCTGAAGAAATTCCACCCGGCTTGCCACCCGTTAGAGGAATGGAAGATCCACCTGTTTCCATTCCAGTAGCGACGGTTCCTAATAGGTCAGCCTATAGCAGTGATCCAGAAGGAACGAAGGGGCTTCCGAGGGAAGCGGAAGAGCTCGTGGCAAAGGGACGCGCTAGGGAAAGTTCAAGTCCTTTTTCCGTTCCAGCGCTTTTGGTTCCAAAGAAAGGTGTAGCGTGGAGGGTGCGCACGGATTGGAGGGCTGCGAACAAGATCGCGGTAAAGTATCGCCTGGCCGTTCCCAGATTAGGCGGTGCGCCTGACGAGTTGCATGGTTCCATCGTCGTTTCTAGAATTGACTTGAAATCTGGACGCCATCAGATTAGCGTGAGGGAGGGGGATGAGTGGAAAGCTTCTTGCGAAACAACACATGGCTTGTGCGCGTGGTTAGTCTTGCCATGTGGACTAACCGATGCACCTGGCACTTTCGTGGGGTTAATGAATCATGTTTTGCGTGCTTCCGTCGGGAAGTTTGTGGTGGTCTATTATGGTGGCATTACGATCTACAGCAAGAATCTCGGTGGGCGTTTGACTCATTTGCATCGTGTGCTTGATGTTTTGAGAGAGGGAAAGCTGCTTGCAGTGATGGAAGTTGGGACTTTTGCACGGATAGAGGTGTTCTTTCCTGGTTCTGTGCTGAGCGATAGGGGCACAGGGGTTGGGGAGGAAAAGGAAAGAGCTACGAGAGAATGGCCAGCACCCAAAAGCATAACTGAGGAAGGAGTTTTCACGGCTCGGGTAGCTCTTACGGGCGCTTTGCGAATGATTTCAGCACACTTGCCGCGCCACTCACTGAGGTCCTTCAAAGACGTGTTGCTTTGAAGTGGGGTCAAGCACACTATGAAGGATCCGATGAACTTCAAGATAAACCGTGCTCTGCACCTGTCTTAGTTTTGCCTTGCTTAAGTGAGCCTTTTGAAATTGAATATGAGGCATCTGGAGTTGGAATATGAGCTGCTTTAATGCAGGAGGCAAAAGCCAACTGCCCCGCTCTGTGGGAAAGCTAAGTGTGGCGGCTGTCAAATGGCCAACGCACGACAGAGAGCTCTATAAACTCAAAAGAGCATTGGGGGGAATTGGCAACACTACCTCTGGCCCGAGCAATTTGTGATCCACGCTCATCATTATAATTTGACGGTGTCCAGATTTCGAATCAATCGACTTTAGAGAACGCAACGGAACCGTGCAATTCATCAAGCATATCATCTAATCTAGGGATGGGATGGCGACACATTTGTACCACTGGCTCCGAAGGAGGCGCATGAGGATCGGCCCAAGATGACGGGAGAGGGGGGGAAAAGCTGGAGTGATCTGAAAGATGAGAGAGGGGCCGGAAAGAAACGCGGCCGAAAAGGAGGGGAAGGTTGGGAGCTCAGGGACAGAGATGCCGGAAAAGAATGCAGTGGGAAAGGAAAGGAAGGAGATGAGCTTTAGTGCAGAAGAAAGTGAAGCGAGGAGTGCTTTGCCCGCTGAACTCCAATCGGTTCTCCTTGCCTACGGGGGATCCTCCTCGAACGCTAACGGCACTGACTCTTCCTTTCCAGGTGCGTTTGGCTCTTTATCGCGGGAACTCGGAGACGTATTTCCTGAAGAAATTCCACCCGGCTTGCCACCCGTTAGAGGAATGGAAGATCCACCTGTTTCCATTCCAGTAGCGACGGTTCCTAATAGGTCAGCCTATAGCAGTGATCCAGAAGGAACGAAGGGGCTTCCGAGGGAAGCGGAAGAGCTCGTGGCAAAGGGACGCGCTAGGGAAAGTTCAAGGCCTTTTTCCGTTCCAGCGCTTTTGGTTCCAAAGAAAGGTGTAGCGTGGAGGGTGCGCACGGATTGGAGGGCTGCGAACAAGATCGCGGTAAAGTATCGCCTGGCCGTTCCCAGATTAGGCGGTGCGCCTGACGAGTTGCATGGTTCCATCGTCGTTTCTAGAATTGACTTGAAATCTGGACGCCATCAGATTAGCGTGAGGGAGGGGGATGAGTGGAAAGCTTCTTGCGAAACAACACATGGCTTGTGCGCGTGGTTAGTCTTGCCATGTGGACTAACCGATGCACCTGGCACTTTCGTGGGGTTAATGAATCATGTTTTGCGTGCTTCCGTCGGGAAGTTTGTGGTGGTCTATTATGGTGGCATTACGATCTACAGCAAGAATCTCGGTGGGCGTTTGACTCATTTGCATCGTGTGCTTGATGTTTTGAGAGAGGGAAAGCTGCTTGCAGTGATGGAAGTTGGGACTTTTGCACGGATAGAGGTGTTCTTTCCTGGTTCTGTGCTGAGCGATAGGGGCACAGGGGTTGGGGAGGAAAAGGAAAGAGCTACGAGAGAATGGCCAGCACCCAAAAGCATAACTGAGGAAGGAGTTTTCACGGCTCGGGTAGCTCTTACGGGCGCTTTGCGAATGATTTCAGCACACTTGCCGCGCCACTCACTGAGGTCCTTCAAAGACGTGTTGCTTTGAAGTGGGGTCAAGCACACTATGAAGGATCCGATGAACTTCAAGATAAACCGTGCTCTGCACCTGTCTTAGTTTTGCCTTGCTTAAGTGAGCCTTTTGAAATTGAATATGAGGCATCTGGAGTTGGAATATGAGCTGCTTTAATGCAGGAGGCAAAAGCCAACTGCCCCGCTCTGTGGGAAAGCTAAGTGTGGCGGCTGTCAAATGGCCAACGCACGACAGAGAGCTCTATAAACTCAAAAGAGCATTGGGGGGAATTGGCAACACTACCTCTGGCCCGAGCAATTTGTGATCCACGCTCATCATTATAATTTGACGGTGTCCAGATTTCGAATCAATCGACTTTAGAGAACGCAACGGAACCGTGCAATTCATCAAGCATATCATCTAATCTAGGGATGGGATGGCGACACATTTGTACCACTGGCTCCGAAGGAGGCGCATGAGGATCGGCCCAAGATGAGGGGAGAGGGGGGGAAAAGCTGGAGTGATCTGAAAGATGAGAGAGGGGCCGGAAAGAAACGCGGCCGAAAAGGAGGGGAAGGTTGGGAGCTCAGGGACAGAGATGCCGGAAAAGAATGCAGTGGGAAAGGAAAGGAAGGAGATGAGCTTTAGTGCAGAAGAAAGTGAAGCGAGGAGTGCTTTGCCCGCTGAACTCCAATCGGTTCTCCTTGCCTACGGGGGATCCTCCTCGAACGCTAACGGCACTGACTCTTCCTTTCCAGGTGCGTTTGGCTCTTTATCGCGGGAACTCGGAGACGTATTTCCTGAAGAAATTCCACCCGGCTTGCCACCCGTTAGAGGAATGGAAGATCCACCTGTTTCCATTCCAGTAGCGACGGTTCCTAATAGGTCAGCCTATAGCAGTGATCCAGAAGGAACGAAGGGGCTTCCGAGGGAAGCGGAAGAGCTCGTGGCAAAGGGACGCGCTAGGGAAAGTTCAAGGCCTTTTTCCGTTCCAGCGCTTTTGGTTCCAAAGAAAGGTGTAGCGTGGAGGGTGCGCACGGATTGGAGGGCTGCGAACAAGATCGCGGTAAAGTATCGCCTGGCCGTTCCCAGATTAGGCGGTGCGCCTGACGAGTTGCATGGTTCCATCGTCGTTTCTAGAATTGACTTGAAATCTGGACGCCATCAGATTAGCGTGAGGGAGGGGGATGAGTGGAAAGCTTCTTGCGAAACAACACATG
The DNA here is from genome assembly GCA_037074615.1 of Leucaena leucocephala. Lineage (NCBI taxonomy): Eukaryota > Viridiplantae > Streptophyta > Magnoliopsida > Fabales > Fabaceae > Leucaena > Leucaena leucocephala. The sequence goes on from CM073553.1 coordinate 9,830,331, forward strand.
GCTTGTGCGCGTGGTTAGTCTTGCCATGTGGACTAACCGATGCACCTGGCACTTTCGTGGGGTTAATGAATCATGTTTTGCGTGCTTCCGTCGGGAAGTTTGTGGTGGTCTATTATGGTGGCATTACGATCTACAGCAAGAATCTCGGTGGGCGTTTGACTCATTTGCATCGTGTGCTTGATGTTTTGAGAGAGGGAAAGCTGCTTGCAGTGATGGAAGTTGGGACTTTTGCACGGATAGAGGTGTTCTTTCCTGGTTCTGTGCTGAGCGATAGGGGCACAGGGGTTGGGGAGGAAAAGGAAAGAGCTACGAGAGAATGGCCAGCACCCAAAAGCATAACTGAGGAAGGAGTTTTCACGGCTCGGGTAGCTCTTACGGGCGCTTTGCGAATGATTTCAGCACACTTGCCGCGCCACTCACTGAGGTCCTTCAAAGACGTGTTGCTTTGAAGTGGGGTCAAGCACACTATGAAGGATCCGATGAACTTCAAGATAAACCGTGCTCTGCACCTGTCTTAGTTTTGCCTTGCTTAAGTGAGCCTTTTGAAATTGAATATGAGGCATCTGGAGTTGGAATATGAGCTGCTTTAATGCAGGAGGCAAAAGCCAACTGCCCCGCTCTGTGGGAAAGCTAAGTGTGGCGGCTGTCAAATGGCCAACGCACGACAGAGAGCTCTATAAACTCAAAAGAGCATTGGGGGGAATTGGCAACACTACCTCTGGCCCGAGCAATTTGTGATCCACGCTCATCATTATAATTTGACGGTGTCCAGATTTCGAATCAATCGACTTTAGAGAACGCAACGGAACCGTGCAATTCATCAAGCATATCATCTAATCTAGGGATGGGATGGCGACACATTTGTACCACTGGCTCCGAAGGAGGCGCATGAGGATCGGCCCAAGATGACGGGAGAGGGGGGGAAAAGCTGGAGTGATCTGAAAGATGAGAGAGGGGCCGGAAAGAAACGCGGCCGAAAAGGAGGGGAAGGTTGGGAGCTCAGGGACAGAGATGCCGGAAAAGAATGCAGTGGGAAAGGAAAGGAAGGAGATGAGCTTTAGTGCAGAAGAAAGTGAAGCGAGGAGTGCTTTGCCCGCTGAACTCCAATCGGTTCTCCTTGCCTACGGGGGATCCTCCTCGAACGCTAACGGCACTGACTCTTCCTTTCCAGGTGCGTTTGGCTCTTTATCGCGGGAACTCGGAGACGTATTTCCTGAAGAAATTCCACCCGGCTTGCCACCCGTTAGAGGAATGGAAGATCCACCTGTTTCCATTCCAGTAGCGACGGTTCCTAATAGGTCAGCCTATAGCAGTGATCCAGAAGGAACGAAGGGGCTTCCGAGGGAAGCGGAAGAGCTCGTGGCAAAGGGACGCGCTAGGGAAAGTTCAAGGCCTTTTTCCGTTCCAGCGCTTTTGGTTCCAAAGAAAGGTGTAGCGTGGAGGGTGCGCACGGATTGGAGGGCTGCGAACAAGATCGCGGTAAAGTATCGCCTGGCCGTTCCCAGATTAGGCGGTGCGCCTGACGAGTTGCATGGTTCCATCGTCGTTTCTAGAATTGACTTGAAATCTGGACGCCATCAGATTAGCGTGAGGGAGGGGGATGAGTGGAAAGCTTCTTGCGAAACAACACATGGCTTGTGCGCGTGGTTAGTCTTGCCATGTGGACTAACCGATGCACCTGGCACTTTCGTGGGGTTAATGAATCATGTTTTGCGTGCTTCCGTCGGGAAGTTTGTGGTGGTCTATTATGGTGGCATTACGATCTACAGCAAGAATCTCGGTGGGCGTTTGACTCATTTGCATCGTGTGCTTGATGTTTTGAGAGAGGGAAAGCTGCTTGCAGTGATGGAAGTTGGGACTTTTGCACGGATAGAGGTGTTCTTTCCTGGTTCTGTGCTGAGCGATAGGGGCACAGGGGTTGGGGAGGAAAAGGAAAGAGCTACGAGAGAATGGCCAGCACCCAAAAGCATAACTGAGGAAGGAGTTTTCACGGCTCGGGTAGCTCTTACGGGCGCTTTGCGAATGATTTCAGCACACTTGCCGCGCCACTCACTGAGGTCCTTCAAAGACGTGTTGCTTTGAAGTGGGGTCAAGCACACTATGAAGGATCCGATGAACTTCAAGATAAACCGTGCTCTGCACCTGTCTTAGTTTTGCCTTGCTTAAGTGAGCCTTTTGAAATTGAATATGAGGCATCTGGAGTTGGAATATGAGCTGCTTTAATGCAGGAGGCAAAAGCCAACTGCCCCGCTCTGTGGGAAAGCTAAGTGTGGCGGCTGTCAAATGGCCAACGCACGACAGAGAGCTCTATAAACTCAAAAGAGCATTGGGGGGAATTGGCAACACTACCTCTGGCCCGAGCAATTTGTGATCCACGCTCATCATTATAATTTGACGGTGTCCAGATTTCGAATCAATCGACTTTAGAGAACGCAACGGAACCGTGCAATTCATCAAGCATATCATCTAATCTAGGGATGGGATGGCGACACATTTGTACCACTGGCTCCGAAGGAGGCGCATGAGGATCGGCCCAAGATGACGGGAGAGGGGGGGAAAAGCTGGAGTGATCTGAAAGATGAGAGAGGGGCCGGAAAGAAACGCGGCCGAAAAGGAGGGGAAGGTTGGGAGCTCAGGGACAGAGATGCCGGAAAAGAATGCAGTGGGAAAGGAAAGGAAGGAGATGAGCTTTAGTGCAGAAGAAAGTGAAGCGAGGAGTGCTTTGCCCGCTGAACTCCAATCGGTTCTCCTTGCCTACGGGGGATCCTCCTCGAACGCTAACGGCACTGACTCTTCCTTTCCAGGTGCGTTTGGCTCTTTATCGCGGGAACTCGGAGACGTATTTCCTGAAGAAATTCCACCCGGCTTGCCACCCGTTAGAGGAATGGAAGATCCACCTGTTTCCATTCCAGTAGCGACGGTTCCTAATAGGTCAGCCTATAGCAGTGATCCAGAAGGAACGAAGGGGCTTCCGAGGGAAGCGGAAGAGCTCGTGGCAAAGGGACGCGCTAGGGAAAGTTCAAGGCCTTTTTCCGTTCCAGCGCTTTTGGTTCCAAAGAAAGGTGTAGCGTGGAGGGTGCGCACGGATTGGAGGGCTGCGAACAAGATCGCGGTAAAGTATCGCCTGGCCGTTCCCAGATTAGGCGGTGCGCCTGACGAGTTGCATGGTTCCATCGTCGTTTCTAGAATTGACTTGAAATCTGGACGCCATCAGATTAGCGTGAGGGAGGGGGATGAGTGGAAAGCTTCTTGCGAAACAACACATGGCTTGTGCGCGTGGTTAGTCTTGCCATGTGGACTAACCGATGCACCTGGCACTTTCGTGGGGTTAATGAATCATGTTTTGCGTGCTTCCGTCGGGAAGTTTGTGGTGGTCTATTATGGTGGCATTACGATCTACAGCAAGAATCTCGGTGGGCGTTTGACTCATTTGCATCGTGTGCTTGATGTTTTGAGAGAGGGAAAGCTGCTTGCAGTGATGGAAGTTGGGACTTTTGCACGGATAGAGGTGTTCTTTCCTGGTTCTGTGCTGAGCGATAGGGGCACAGGGGTTGGGGAGGAAAAGGAAAGAGCTACGAGAGAATGGCCAGCACCCAAAAGCATAACTGAGGAAGGAGCTTTCACGGCTCGGGTAGCTCTTACGGGCGCTTTGCGAATGATTTCAGCACACTTGCCGCGCCACTCACTGAGGTCCTTCAAAGACGTGTTGCTTTGAAGTGGGGTCAAGCACACTATGAAGGATCCGATGAACTTCAAGATAAACCGTGCTCTGCACCTGTCTTAGTTTTGCCTTGCTTAAGTGAGCCTTTTGAAATTGAATATGAGGCATCTGGAGTTGGAATATGAGCTGCTTTAATGCAGGAGGCAAAAGCCAACTGCCCCGCTCTGTGGGAAAGCTAAGTGTGGCGGCTGTCAAATGGCCAACGCACGACAGAGAGCTCTATAAACTCAAAAGAGCATTGGGGGGAATTGGCAACACTACCTCTGGCCCGAGCAATTTGTGATCCACGCTCATCATTATAATTTGACGGTGTCCAGATTTCGAATCAATCGACTTTAGAGAACGCAACGGAACCGTGCAATTCATCAAGCATATCATCTAATCTAGGGATGGGATGGCGACACATTTGTACCACTGGCTCCGAAGGAGGCGCTTGAGGATCGGCCCAAGATGAGGGGAGAGGGGGGGAAAAGCTGGAGTGATCTGAAAGATGAGAGAGGGGCCGGAAAGAAACGCGGCCGAAAAGGAGGGGAAGGTTGGGAGCTCAGGGACAGAGATGCCGGAAAAGAATGCAGTGGGAAAGGAAAGGAAGGAGATGAGCTTTAGTGCAGAAGAAAGTGAAGCGAGGAGTGCTTTGCCCGCTGAACTCCAATCGGTTCTCCTTGCCTACGGGGGATCCTCCTCGAACGCTAACGGCACTGACTCTTCCTTTCCAGGTGCGTTTGGCTCTTTATCGCGGGAACTCGGAGACGTATTTCCTGAAGAAATTCCACCCGGCTTGCCACCCGTTAGAGGAATGGAAGATCCACCTGTTTCCATTCCAGTAGCGACGGTTCCTAATAGGTCAGCCTATAGCAGTGATCCAGAAGGAACGAAGGGGCTTCCGAGGGAAGCGGAAGAGCTCGTGGCAAAGGGACGCGCTAGGGAAAGTTCAAGGCCTTTTTCCGTTCCAGCGCTTTTGGTTCCAAAGAAAGGTGTAGCGTGGAGGGTGCGCACGGATTGGAGGGCTGCGAACAAGATCGCGGTAAAGTATCGCCTGGCCGTTCCCAGATTAGGCGGTGCGCCTGACGAGTTGCATGGTTCCATCGTCGTTTCTAGAATTGACTTGAAATCTGGACGCCATCAGATTAGCGTGAGGGAGGGGGATGAGTGGAAAGCTTCTTGCGAAACAACACATGGCTTGTGCGCGTGGTTAGTCTTGCCATGTGGACTAACCGATGCACCTGGCACTTTCGTGGGGTTAATGAATCATGTTTTGCGTGCTTCCGTCGGGAAGTTTGTGGTGGTCTATTATGGTGGCATTACGATCTACAGCAAGAATCTCGGTGGGCGTTTGACTCATTTGCATCGTGTGCTTGATGTTTTGAGAGAGGGAAAGCTGCTTGCAGTGATGGAAGTTGGGACTTTTGCACGGATAGAGGTGTTCTTTCCTGGTTCTGTGCTGAGCGATAGGGGCACAGGGGTTGGGGAGGAAAAGGAAAGAGCTACGAGAGAATGGCCAGCACCCAAAAGCATAACTGAGGAAGGAGCTTTCACGGCTCGGGTAGCTCTTACGGGCGCTTTGCGAATGATTTCAGCACACTTGCCGCGCCACTCACTGAGGTCCTTCAAAGACGTGTTGCTTTGAAGTGGGGTCAAGCACACTATGAAGGATCCGATGAACTTCAAGATAAACCGTGCTCTGCACCTGTCTTAGTTTTGCCTTGCTTAAGTGAGCCTTTTGAAATTGAATATGAGGCATCTGGAGTTGGAATATGAGCTGCTTTAATGCAGGAGGCAAAAGCCAACTGCCCCGCTCTGTGGGAAAGCTAAGTGTGGCGGCTGTCAAATGGCCAACGCACGACAGAGAGCTCTATAAACTCAAAAGAGCATTGGGGGGAATTGGCAACACTACCTCTGGCCCGAGCAATTTGTGATCCACGCTCATCATTATAATTTGACGGTGTCCAGATTTCGAATCAATCGACTTTAGAGAACGCAACGGAACCGTGCAATTCATCAAGCATATCATCTAATCTAGGGATGGGATGGCGACACATTTGTACCACTGGCTCCGAAGGAGGCGCATGAGGATCGGCCCAAGATGACGGGAGAGGGGGGGAAAAGCTGGAGTGATCTGAAAGATGAGAGAGGGGCCGGAAAGAAACGCGGCCGAAAAGGAGGGGAAGGTTGGGAGCTCAGGGACAGAGATGCCGGAAAAGAATGCAGTGGGAAAGGAAAGGAAGGAGATGAGCTTTAGTGCAGAAGAAAGTGAAGCGAGGAGTGCTTTGCCCGCTGAACTCCAATCGGTTCTCCTTGCCTACGGGGGATCCTCCTCGAACGCTAACGGCACTGACTCTTCCTTTCCAGGTGCGTTTGGCTCTTTATCGCGGGAACTCGGAGACGTATTTCCTGAAGAAATTCCACCCGGCTTGCCACCCGTTAGAGGAATGGAAGATCCACCTGTTTCCATTCCAGTAGCGACGGTTCCTAATAGGTCAGCCTATAGCAGTGATCCAGAAGGAACGAAGGGGCTTCCGAGGGAAGCGGAAGAGCTCGTGGCAAAGGGACGCGCTAGGGAAAGTTCAAGGCCTTTTTCCGTTCCAGCGCTTTTGGTTCCAAAGAAAGGTGTAGCGTGGAGGGTGCGCACGGATTGGAGGGCTGCGAACAAGATCGCGGTAAAGTATCGCCTGGCCGTTCCCAGATTAGGCGGTGCGCCTGACGAGTTGCATGGTTCCATCGTCGTTTCTAGAATTGACTTGAAATCTGGACGCCATCAGATTAGCGTGAGGGAGGGGGATGAGTGGAAAGCTTCTTGCGAAACAACACATGGCTTGTGCGCGTGGTTAGTCTTGCCATGTGGACTAACCGATGCACCTGGCACTTTCGTGGGGTTAATGAATCATGTTTTGCGTGCTTCCGTCGGGAAGTTTGTGGTGGTCTATTATGGTGGCATTACGATCTACAGCAAGAATCTCGGTGGGCGTTTGACTCATTTGCATCGTGTGCTTGATGTTTTGAGAGAGGGAAAGCTGCTTGCAGTGATGGAAGTTGGGACTTTTGCACGGATAGAGGTGTTCTTTCCTGGTTCTGTGCTGAGCGATAGGGGCACAGGGGTTGGGGAGGAAAAGGAAAGAGCTACGAGAGAATGGCCAGCACCCAAAAGCATAACTGAGGAAGGAGTTTTCACGGCTCGGGTAGCTCTTACGGGCGCTTTGCGAATGATTTCAGCACACTTGCCGCGCCACTCACTGAGGTCCTTCAAAGACGTGTTGCTTTGAAGTGGGGTCAAGCACACTATGAAGGATCCGATGAACTTCAAGATAAACCGTGCTCTGCACCTGTCTTAGTTTTGCCTTGCTTAAGTGAGCCTTTTGAAATTGAATATGAGGCATCTGGAGTTGGAATATGAGCTGCTTTAATGCAGGAGGCAAAAGCCAACTGCCCCGCTCTGTGGGAAAGCTAAGTGTGGCGGCTGTCAAATGGCCAACGCACGACAGAGAGCTCTATAAACTCAAAAGAGCATTGGGGGGAATTGGCAACACTACCTCTGGCCCGAGCAATTTGTGATCCACGCTCATCATTATAATTTGACGGTGTCCAGATTTCGAATCAATCGACTTTAGAGAACGCAACGGAACCGTGCAATTCATCAAGCATATCATCTAATCTAGGGATGGGATGGCGACACATTTGTACCACTGGCTCCGAAGGAGGCGCATGAGGATCGGCCCAAGATGACGGGAGAGGGGGGGAAAAGCTGGAGTGATCTGAAAGATGAGAGAGGGGCCGGAAAGAAACGCGGCCGAAAAGGAGGGGAAGGTTGGGAGCTCAGGGACAGAGATGCCGGAAAAGAATGCAGTGGGAAAGGAAAGGAAGGAGATGAGCTTTAGTGCAGAAGAAAGTGAAGCGAGGAGTGCTTTGCCCGCTGAACTCCAATCGGTTCTCCTTGCCTACGGGGGATCCTCCTCGAACGCTAACGGCACTGACTCTTCCTTTCCAGGTGCGTTTGGCTCTTTATCGCGGGAACTCGGAGACGTATTTCCTGAAGAAATTCCACCCGGCTTGCCACCCGTTAGAGGAATGGAAGATCCACCTGTTTCCATTCCAGTAGCGACGGTTCCTAATAGGTCAGCCTATAGCAGTGATCCAGAAGGAACGAAGGGGCTTCCGAGGGAAGCGGAAGAGCTCGTGGCAAAGGGACGCGCTAGGGAAAGTTCAAGGCCTTTTTCCGTTCCAGCGCTTTTGGTTCCAAAGAAAGGTGTAGCGTGGAGGGTGCGCACGGATTGGAGGGCTGCGAACAAGATCGCGGTAAAGTATCGCCTGGCCGTTCCCAGATTAGGCGGTGCGCCTGACGAGTTGCATGGTTCCATCGTCGTTTCTAGAATTGACTTGAAATCTGGACGCCATCAGATTAGCGTGAGGGAGGGGGATGAGTGGAAAGCTTCTTGCGAAACAACACATGGCTTGTGCGCGTGGTTAGTCTTGCCATGTGGACTAACCGATGCACCTGGCACTTTCGTGGGGTTAATGAATCATGTTTTGCGTGCTTCCGTCGGGAAGTTTGTGGTGGTCTATTATGGTGGCATTACGATCTACAGCAAGAATCTCGGTGGGCGTTTGACTCATTTGCATCGTGTGCTTGATGTTTTGAGAGAGGGAAAGCTGCTTGCAGTGATGGAAGTTGGGACTTTTGCACGGATAGAGGTGTTCTTTCCTGGTTCTGTGCTGAGCGATAGGGGCACAGGGGTTGGGGAGGAAAAGGAAAGAGCTACGAGAGAATGGCCAGCACCCAAAAGCATAACTGAGGAAGGAGTTTTCACGGCTCGGGTAGCTCTTACGGGCGCTTTGCGAATGATTTCAGCACACTTGCCGCGCCACTCACTGAGGTCCTTCAAAGACGTGTTGCTTTGAAGTGGGGTCAAGCACACTATGAAGGATCCGATGAACTTCAAGATAAACCGTGCTCTGCACCTGTCTTAGTTTTGCCTTGCTTAAGTGAGCCTTTTGAAATTGAATATGAGGCATCTGGAGTTGGAATATGAGCTGCTTTAATGCAGGAGGCAAAAGCCAACTGCCCCGCTCTGTGGGAAAGCTAAGTGTGGCGGCTGTCAAATGGCCAACGCACGACAGAGAGCTCTATAAACTCAAAAGAGCATTGGGGGGAATTGGCAACACTACCTCTGGCCCGAGCAATTTGTGATCCACGCTCATCATTATAATTTGACGGTGTCCAGATTTCGAATCAATCGACTTTAGAGAACGCAACGGAACCGTGCAATTCATCAAGCATATCATCTAATCTAGGGATGGGATGGCGACACATTTGTACCACTGGCTCCGAAGGAGGCGCATGAGGATCGGCCCAAGATGACGGGAGAGGGGGGGAAAAGCTGGAGTGATCTGAAAGATGAGAGAGGGGCCGGAAAGAAACGCGGCCGAAAAGGAGGGGAAGGTTGGGAGCTCAGGGACAGAGATGCCGGAAAAGAATGCAGTGGGAAAGGAAAGGAAGGAGATGAGCTTTAGTGCAGAAGAAAGTGAAGCGAGGAGTGCTTTGCCCGCTGAACTCCAATCGGTTCTCCTTGCCTACGGGGGATCCTCCTCGAACGCTAACGGCACTGACTCTTCCTTTCCAGGTGCGTTTGGCTCTTTATCGCGGGAACTCGGAGACGTATTTCCTGAAGAAATTCCACCCGGCTTGCCACCCGTTAGAGGAATGGAAGATCCACCTGTTTCCATTCCAGTAGCGACGGTTCCTAATAGGTCAGCCTATAGCAGTGATCCAGAAGGAACGAAGGGGCTTCCGAGGGAAGCGGAAGAGCTCGTGGCAAAGGGACGCGCTAGGGAAAGTTCAAGGCCTTTTTCCGTTCCAGCGCTTTTGGTTCCAAAGAAAGGTGTAGCGTGGAGGGTGCGCACGGATTGGAGGGCTGCGAACAAGATCGCGGTAAAGTATCGCCTGGCCGTTCCCAGATTAGGCGGTGCGCCTGACGAGTTGCATGGTTCCATCGTCGTTTCTAGAATTGACTTGAAATCTGGACGCCATCAGATTAGCGTGAGGGAGGGGGATGAGTGGAAAGCTTCTTGCGAAACAACACATGGCTTGTGCGCGTGGTTAGTCTTGCCATGTGGACTAACCGATGCACCTGGCACTTTCGTGGGGTTAATGAATCATGTTTTGCGTGCTTCCGTCGGGAAGTTTGTGGTGGTCTATTATGGTGGCATTACGATCTACAGCAAGAATCTCGGTGGGCGTTTGACTCATTTGCATCGTGTGCTTGATGTTTTGAGAGAGGGAAAGCTGCTTGCAGTGATGGAAGTTGGGACTTTTGCACGGATAGAGGTGTTCTTTCCTGGTTCTGTGCTGAGCGATAGGGGCACAGGGGTTGGGGAGGAAAAGGAAAGAGCTACGAGAGAATGGCCAGCACCCAAAAGCATAACTGAGGAAGGAGTTTTCACGGCTCGGGTAGCTCTTACGGGCGCTTTGCGAATGATTTCAGCACACTTGCCGCGCCACTCACTGAGGTCCTTCAAAGACGTGTTGCTTTGAAGTGGGGTCAAGCACACTATGAAGGATCCGATGAACTTCAAGATAAACCGTGCTCTGCACCTGTCTTAGTTTTGCCTTGCTTAAGTGAGCCTTTTGAAATTGAATATGAGGCATCTGGAGTTGGAATATGAGCTGCTTTAATGCAGGAGGCAAAAGCCAACTGCCCCGCTCTGTGGGAAAGCTAAGTGTGGCGGCTGTCAAATGGCCAACGCACGACAGAGAGCTCTATAAACTCAAAAGAGCATTGGGGGGAATTGGCAACACTACCTCTGGCCCGAGCAATTTGTGATCCACGCTCATCATTATAATTTGACGGTGTCCAGATTTCGAATCAATCGACTTTAGAGAACGCAACGGAACCGTGCAATTCATCAAGCATATCATCTAATCTAGGGATGGGATGGCGACACATTTGTACCACTGGCTCCGAAGGAGGCGCATGAGGATCGGCCCAAGATGACGGGAGAGGGGGGGAAAAGCTGGAGTGATCTGAAAGATGAGAGAGGGGCCGGAAAGAAACGCGGCCGAAAAGGAGGGGAAGGTTGGGAGCTCAGGGACAGAGATGCCGGAAAAGAATGCAGTGGGAAAGGAAAGGAAGGAGATGAGCTTTAGTGCAGAAGAAAGTGAAGCGAGGAGTGCTTTGCCCGCTGAACTCCAATCGGTTCTCCTTGCCTACGGGGGATCCTCCTCGAACGCTAACGGCACTGACTCTTCCTTTCCAGGTGCGTTTGGCTCTTTATCGCGGGAACTCGGAGACGTATTTCCTGAAGAAATTCCACCCGGCTTGCCACCCGTTAGAGGAATGGAAGATCCACCTGTTTCCATTCCAGTAGCGACGGTTCCTAATAGGTCAGCCTATAGCAGTGATCCAGAAGGAACGAAGGGGCTTCCGAGGGAAGCGGAAGAGCTCGTGGCAAAGGGACGCGCTAGGGAAAGTTCAAGGCCTTTTTCCGTTCCAGCGCTTTTGGTTCCAAAGAAAGGTGTAGCGTGGAGGGTGCGCACGGATTGGAGGGCTGCGAACAAGATCGCGGTAAAGTATCGCCTGGCCGTTCCCAGATTAGGCGGTGCGCCTGACGAGTTGCATGGTTCCATCGTCGTTTCTAGAATTGACTTGAAATCTGGACGCCATCAGATTAGCGTGAGGGAGGGGGATGAGTGGAAAGCTTCTTGCGAAACAACACATGGCTTGTGCGCGTGGTTAGTCTTGCCATGTGGACTAACCGATGCACCTGGCACTTTCGTGGGGTTAATGAATCATGTTTTGCGTGCTTCCGTCGGGAAGTTTGTGGTGGTCTATTATGGTGGCATTACGATCTACAGCAAGAATCTCGGTGGGCGTTTGACTCATTTGCATCGTGTGCTTGATGTTTTGAGAGAGGGAAAGCTGCTTGCAGTGATGGAAGTTGGGACTTTTGCACGGATAGAGGTGTTCTTTCCTGGTTCTGTGCTGAGCGATAGGGGCACAGGGGTTGGGGAGGAAAAGGAAAGAGCTACGAGAGAATGGCCAGCACCCAAAAGCATAACTGAGGAAGGAGTTTTCACGGCTCGGGTAGCTCTTACGGGCGCTTTGCGAATGATTTCAGCACACTTGCCGCGCCACTCACTGAGGTCCTTCAAAGACGTGTTGCTTTGAAGTGGGGTCAAGCACACTATGAAGGATCCGATGAACTTCAAGATAAACCGTGCTCTGCACCTGTCTTAGTTTTGCCTTGCTTAAGTGAGCCTTTTGAAATTGAATATGAGGCATCTGGAGTTGGAATATGAGCTGCTTTAATGCAGGAGGCAAAAGCCAACTGCCCCGCTCTGTGGGAAAGCTAAGTGTGGCGGCTGTCAAATGGCCAACGCACGACAGAGAGCTCTATAAACTCAAAAGAGCATTGGGGGGAATTGGCAACACTACCTCTGGCCCGAGCAATTTGTGATCCACGCTCATCATTATAATTTGACGGTGTCCAGATTTCGAATCAATCGACTTTAGAGAACGCAACGGAACCGTGCAATTCATCAAGCATATCATCTAATCTAGGGATGGGATGGCGACACATTTGTACCACTGGCTCCGAAGGAGGCGCATGAGGATCGGCCCAAGATGACGGGAGAGGGGGGGAAAAGCTGGAGTGATCTGAAAGATGAGAGAGGGGCCGGAAAGAAACGCGGCCGAAAAGGAGGGGAAGGTTGGGAGCTCAGGGACAGAGATGCCGGAAAAGAATGCAGTGGGAAAGGAAAGGAAGGAGATGAGCTTTAGTGCAGAAGAAAGTGAAGCGAGGAGTGCTTTGCCCGCTGAACTCCAATCGGTTCTCCTTGCCTACGGGGGATCCTCCTCGAACGCTAACGGCACTGACTCTTCCTTTCCAGGTGCGTTTGGCTCTTTATCGCGGGAACTCGGAGACGTATTTCCTGAAGAAATTCCACCCGGCTTGCCACCCGTTAGAGGAATGGAAGATCCACCTGTTTCCATTCCAGTAGCGACGGTTCCTAATAGGTCAGCCTATAGCAGTGATCCAGAAGGAACGAAGGGGCTTCCGAGGGAAGCGGAAGAGCTCGTGGCAAAGGGACGCGCTAGGGAAAGTTCAAGGCCTTTTTCCGTTCCAGCGCTTTTGGTTCCAAAGAAAGGTGTAGCGTGGAGGGTGCGCACGGATTGGAGGGCTGCGAACAAGATCGCGGTAAAGTATCGCCTGGCCGTTCCCAGATTAGGCGGTGCGCCTGACGAGTTGCATGGTTCCATCGTCGTTTCTAGAATTGACTTGAAATCTGGACGCCATCAGATTAGCGTGAGGGAGGGGGATGAGTGGAAAGCTTCTTGCGAAACAACACATGGCTTGTGCGCGTGGTTAGTCTTGCCATGTGGACTAACCGATGCACCTGGCACTTTCGTGGGGTTAATGAATCATGTTTTGCGTGCTTCCGTCGGGAAGTTTGTGGTGGTCTATTATGGTGGCATTACGATCTACAGCAAGAATCTCGGTGGGCGTTTGACTCATTTGCATCGTGTGCTTGATGTTTTGAGAGAGGGAAAGCTGCTTGCAGTGATGGAAGTTGGGACTTTTGCACGGATAGAGGTGTTCTTTCCTGGTTCTGTGCTGAGCGATAGGGGCACAGGGGTTGGGGAGGAAAAGGAAAGAGCTACGAGAGAATGGCCAGCACCCAAAAGCATAACTGAGGAAGGAGTTTTCACGGCTCGGGTAGCTCTTACGGGCGCTTTGCGAATGATTTCAGCACACTTGCCGCGCCACTCACTGAGGTCCTTCAAAGACGTGTTGCTTTGAAGTGGGGTCAAGCACACTATGAAGGATCCGATGAACTTCAAGATAAACCGTGCTCTGCACCTGTCTTAGTTTTGCCTTGCTTAAGTGAGCCTTTTGAAATTGAATATGAGGCATCTGGAGTTGGAATATGAGCTGCTTTAATGCAGGAGGCAAAAGCCAACTGCCCCGCTCTGTGGGAAAGCTAAGTGTGGCGGCTGTCAAATGGCCAACGCACGACAGAGAGCTCTATAAACTCAAAAGAGCATTGGGGGGAATTGGCAACACTACCTCTGGCCCGAGCAATTTGTGATCCACGCTCATCATTATAATTTGACGGTGTCCAGATTTCGAATCAATCGACTTTAGAGAACGCAACGGAACCGTGCAATTCATCAAGCATATCATCTAATCTAGGGATGGGATGGCGACACATTTGTACCACTGGCTCCGAAGGAGGCGCATGAGGATCGGCCCAAGATGAGGGGAGAGGGGGGGAAAAGCTGGAGTGATCTGAAAGATGAGAGAGGGGCCGGAAAGAAACGCGGCCGAAAAGGAGGGGAAGGTTGGGAGCTCAGGGACAGAGATGCCGGAAAAGAATGCAGTGGGAAAGGAAAGGAAGGAGATGAGCTTTAGTGCAGAAGAAAGTGAAGCGAGGAGTGCTTTGCCCGCTGAACTCCAATCGGTTCTCCTTGCCTACGGGGGATCCTCCTCGAACGCTAACGGCACTGACTCTTCCTTTCCAGGTGCGTTTGGCTCTTTATCGCGGGAACTCGGAGACGTATTTCCTGAAGAAATTCCACCCGGCTTGCCACCCGTTAGAGGAATGGAAGATCCACCTGTTTCCATTCCAGTAGCGACGGTTCCTAATAGGTCAGCCTATAGCAGTGATCCAGAAGGAACGAAGGGGCTTCCGAGGGAAGCGGAAGAGCTCGTGGCAAAGGGACGCGCTAGGGAAAGTTCAAGGCCTTTTTCCGTTCCAGCGCTTTTGGTTCCAAAGAAAGGTGTAGCGTGGAGGGTGCGCACGGATTGGAGGGCTGCGAACAAGATCGCGGTAAAGTATCGCCTGGCCGTTCCCAGATTAGGCGGTGCGCCTGACGAGTTGCATGGTTCCATCGTCGTTTCTAGAATTGACTTGAAATCTGGACGCCATCAGATTAGCGTGAGGGAGGGGGATGAGTGGAAAGCTTCTTGCGAAACAACACATGGCTTGTGCGCGTGGTTAGTCTTGCCATGTGGACTAACCGATGCACCTGGCACTTTCGTGGGGTTAATGAATCATGTTTTGCGTGCTTCCGTCGGGAAGTTTGTGGTGGTCTATTATGGTGGCATTACGATCTACAGCAAGAATCTCGGTGGGCGTTTGACTCATTTGCATCGTGTGCTTGATGTTTTGAGAGAGGGAAAGCTGCTTGCAGTGATGGAAGTTGGGACTTTTGCACGGATAGAGGTGTTCTGTCCTGGTTCTGTGCTGAGCGATAGGGGCACAGGGGTTGGGGAGGAAAAGGAAAGAGCTACGAGAGAATGGCCAGCACCCAAAAGCATAACTGAGGAAGGAGCTTTCACGGCTCGGGTAGCTCTTACGGGCGCTTTGCGAATGATTTCAGCACACTTGCCGCGCCACTCACTGAGGTCCTTCAAAGACGTGTTGCTTTGAAGTGGGGTCAAGCACACTATGAAGGATCCGATGAACTTCAAGATAAACCGTGCTCTGCACCTGTCTTAGTTTTGCCTTGCTTAAGTGAGCCTTTTGAAATTGAATATGAGGCATCTGGAGTTGGAATATGAGCTGCTTTAATGCAGGAGGCAAAAGCCAACTGCCCCGCTCTGTGGGAAAGCTAAGTGTGGCGGCTGTCAAATGGCCAACGCACGACAGAGAGCTCTATAAACTCAAAAGAGCATTGGGGGGAATTGGCAACACTACCTCTGGCCCGAGCAATTTGTGATCCACGCTCATCATTATAATTTGACGGTGTCCAGATTTCGAATCAATCGACTTTAGAGAACGCAACGGAACCGTGCAATTCATCAAGCATATCATCTAATCTAGGGATGGGATGGCGACACATTTGTACCACTGGCTCCGAAGGAGGCGCATGAGGATCGGCCCAAGATGACGGGAGAGGGGGGGAAAAGCTGGAGTGATCTGAAAGATGAGAGAGGGGCCGGAAAGAAACGCGGCCGAAAAGGAGGGGAAGGTTGGGAGCTCAGGGACAGAGATGCCGGAAAAGAATGCAGTGGGAAAGGAAAGGAAGGAGATGAGCTTTAGTGCAGAAGAAAGTGAAGCGAGGAGTGCTTTGCCCGCTGAACTCCAATCGGTTCTCCTTGCCTACGGGGGATCCTCCTCGAACGCTAACGGCACTGACTCTTCCTTTCCAGGTGCGTTTGGCTCTTTATCGCGGGAACTCGGAGACGTATTTCCTGAAGAAATTCCACCCGGCTTGCCACCCGTTAGAGGAATGGAAGATCCACCTGTTTCCATTCCAGTAGCGACGGTTCCTAATAGGTCAGCCTATAGCAGTGATCCAGAAGGAACGAAGGGGCTTCCGAGGGAAGCGGAAGAGCTCGTGGCAAAGGGACGCGCTAGGGAAAGTTCAAGGCCTTTTTCCGTTCCAGCGCTTTTGGTTCCAAAGAAAGGTGTAGCGTGGAGGGTGCGCACGGATTGGAGGGCTGCGAACAAGATCGCGGTAAAGTATCGCCTGGCCGTTCCCAGATTAGGCGGTGCGCCTGACGAGTTGCATGGTTCCATCGTCGTTTCTAGAATTGACTTGAAATCTGGACGCCATCAGATTAGCGTGAGGGAGGGGGATGAGTGGAAAGCTTCTTGCGAAACAACACATGGCTTGTGCGCGTGGTTAGTCTTGCCATGTGGACTAACCGATGCACCTGGCACTTTCGTGGGGTTAATGATGTTTTGCGTGCTTCCGTCGGGAAGTTTGTGGTGGTCTATTATGGTGGCATTACGATCTACAGCAAGAATCTCGGTGGGCGTTTGACTCATTTGCATCGTGTGCTTGATGTTTTGAGAGAGGGAAAGCTGCTTGCAGTGATGGAAGTTGGGACTTTTGCACGGATAGAGGTGTTCTTTCCTGGTTCTGTGCTGAGCGATAGGGGCACAGGGGTTGGGGAGGAAAAGGAAAGAGCTACGAGAGAATGGCCAGCACCCAAAAGCATAACTGAGGAAGGAGCTTTCACGGCTCGGGTAGCTCTTACGGGCGCTTTGCGAATGATTTCAGCACACTTGCCGCGCCACTCACTGAGGTCCTTCAAAGACGTGTTGCTTTGAAGTGGGGTCAAGCACACTATGAAGGATCCGATGAACTTCAAGATAAACCGTGCTCTGCACCTGTCTTAGTTTTGCCTTGCTTAAGTGAGCCTTTTGAAATTGAATATGAGGCATCTGGAGTTGGAATATGAGCTGCTTTAATGCAGGAGGCAAAAGCCAACTGCCCCGCTCTGTGGGAAAGCTAAGTGTGGCGGCTGTCAAATGGCCAACGCACGACAGAGAGCTCTATAAACTCAAAAGAGCATTGGGGGGAATTGGCAACACTACCTCTGGCCCGAGCAATTTGTGATCCACGCTCATCATTATAATTTGACGGTGTCCAGATTTCGAATCAATCGACTTTAGAGAACGCAACGGAACCGTGCAATTCATCAAGCATATCATCTAATCTAGGGATGGGATGGCGACACATTTGTACCACTGGCTCCGAAGGAGGCGCATGAGGATCGGCCCAAGATGAGGGGAGAGGGGGGGAAAAGCTGGAGTGATCTGAAAGATGAGAGAGGGGCCGGAAAGAAACGCGGCCGAAAAGGAGGGGAAGGTTGGGAGCTCAGGGACAGAGATGCCGGAAAAGAATGCAGTGGGAAAGGAAAGGAAGGAGATGAGCTTTAGTGCAGAAGAAAGTGAAGCGAGGAGTGCTTTGCCCGCTGAACTCCAATCGGTTCTCCTTGCCTACGGGGGATCCTCCTCGAACGCTAACGGCACTGACTCTTCCTTTCCAGGTGCGTTTGGCTCTTTATCGCGGGAACTCGGAGACGTATTTCCTGAAGAAATTCCACCCGGCTTGCCACCCGTTAGAGGAATGGAAGATCCACCTGTTTCCATTCCAGTAGCGACGGTTCCTAATAGGTCAGCCTATAGCAGTGATCCAGAAGGAACGAAGGGGCTTCCGAGGGAAGCGGAAGAGCTCGTGGCAAAGGGACGCGCTAGGGAAAGTTCAAGGCCTTTTTCCGTTCCAGCGCTTTTGGTTCCAAAGAAAGGTGTAGCGTGGAGGGTGCGCACGGATTGGAGGGCTGCGAACAAGATCGCGGTAAAGTATCGCCTGGCCGTTCCCAGATTAGGCGGTGCGCCTGACGAGTTGCATGGTTCCATCGTCGTTTCTAGAATTGACTTGAAATCTGGACGCCATCAGATTAGCGTGAGGGAGGGGGATGAGTGGAAAGCTTCTTGCGAAACAACACATGGCTTGTGCGCGTGGTTAGTCTTGCCATGTGGACTAACCGATGCACCTGGCACTTTCGTGGGGTTAATGAATCATGTTTTGCGTGCTTCCGTCGGGAAGTTTGTGGTGGTCTATTATGGTGGCATTACGATCTACAGCAAGAATCTCGGTGGGCGTTTGACTCATTTGCATCGTGTGCTTGATGTTTTGAGAGAGGGAAAGCTGCTTGCAGTGATGGAAGTTGGGACTTTTGCACGGATAGAGGTGTTCTTTCCTGGTTCTGTGCTGAGCGATAGGGGCACAGGGGTTGGGGAGGAAAAGGAAAGAGCTACGAGAGAATGGCCAGCACCCAAAAGCATAACTGAGGAAGGAGCTTTCACGGCTCGGGTAGCTCTTACGGGCGCTTTGCGAATGATTTCAGCACACTTGCCGCGCCACTCACTGAGGTCCTTCAAAGACGTGTTGCTTTGAAGTGGGGTCAAGCACACTATGAAGGATCCGATGAACTTCAAGATAAACCGTGCTCTGCACCTGTCTTAGTTTTGCCTTGCTTAAGTGAGCCTTTTGAAATTGAATATGAGGCATCTGGAGTTGGAATATGAGCTGCTTTAATGCAGGAGGCAAAAGCCAACTGCCCCGCTCTGTGGGAAAGCTAAGTGTGGCGGCTGTCAAATGGCCAACGCACGACAGAGAGCTCTATAAACTCAAAAGAGCATTGGGGGGAATTGGCAACACTACCTCTGGCCCGAGCAATTTGTGATCCACGCTCATCATTATAATTTGACGGTGTCCAGATTTCGAATCAATCGACTTTAGAGAACGCAACGGAACCGTGCAATTCATCAAGCATATCATCTAATCTAGGGATGGGATGGCGACACATTTGTACCACTGGCTCCGAAGGAGGCGCATGAGGATCGGCCCAAGATGACGGGAGAGGGGGGGAAAAGCTGGAGTGATCTGAAAGATGAGAGAGGGGCCGGAAAGAAACGCGGCCGAAAAGGAGGGGAAGGTTGGGAGCTCAGGGACAGAGATGCCGGAAAAGAATGCAGTGGGAAAGGAAAGGAAGGAGATGAGCTTTAGTGCAGAAGAAAGTGAAGCGAGGAGTGCTTTGCCCGCTGAACTCCAATCGGTTCTCCTTGCCTACGGGGGATCCTCCTCGAACGCTAACGGCACTGACTCTTCCTTTCCAGGTGCGTTTGGCTCTTTATCGCGGGAACTCGGAGACGTATTTCCTGAAGAAATTCCACCCGGCTTGCCACCCGTTAGAGGAATGGAAGATCCACCTGTTTCCATTCCAGTAGCGACGGTTCCTAATAGGTCAGCCTATAGCAGTGATCCAGAAGGAACGAAGGGGCTTCCGAGGGAAGCGGAAGAGCTCGTGGCAAAGGGACGCGCTAGGGAAAGTTCAAGGCCTTTTTCCGTTCCAGCGCTTTTGGTTCCAAAGAAAGGTGTAGCGTGGAGGGTGCGCATGGATTGGAGGGCTGCGAACAAGATCGCGGTAAAGTATCGCCTGGCCGTTCCCAGATTAGGCGGTGCGCCTGACGAGTTGCATGGTTCCATCGTCGTTTCTAGAATTGACTTGAAATCTGGACGCCATCAGATTAGCGTGAGGGAGGGGGATGAGTGGAAAGCTTCTTGCGAAACAACACATGGCTTGTGCGCGTGGTTAGTCTTGCCATGTGGACTAACCGATGCACCTGGCACTTTCGTGGGGTTAATGAATCATGTTTTGCGTGCTTCCGTCGGGAAGTTTGTGGTGGTCTATTATGGTGGCATTACGATCTACAGCAAGAATCTCGGTGGGCGTTTGACTCATTTGCATCGTGTGCTTGATGTTTTGAGAGAGGGAAAGCTGCTTGCAGTGATGGAAGTTGGGACTTTTGCACGGATAGAGGTGTTCTTTCCTGGTTCTGTGCTGAGCGATAGGGGCACAGGGGTTGGGGAGGAAAAGGAAAGAGCTACGAGAGAATGGCCAGCACCCAAAAGCATAACTGAGGAAGGAGCTTTCACGGCTCGGGTAGCTCTTACGGGCGCTTTGCGAATGATTTCAGCACACTTGCCGCGCCACTCACTGAGGTCCTTCAAAGACGTGTTGCTTTGAAGTGGGGTCAAGCACACTATGAAGGATCCGATGAACTTCAAGATAAACCGTGCTCTGCACCTGTCTTAGTTTTGCCTTGCTTAAGTGAGCCTTTTGAAATTGAATATGAGGCATCTGGAGTTGGAATATGAGCTGCTTTAATGCAGGAGGCAAAAGCCAACTGCCCCGCTCTGTGGGAAAGCTAAGTGTGGCGGCTGTCAAATGGCCAACGCACGACAGAGAGCTCTATAAACTCAAAAGAGCATTGGGGGGAATTGGCAACACTACCTCTGGCCCGAGCAATTTGTGATCCACGCTCATCATTATAATTTGACGGTGTCCAGATTTCGAATCAATCGACTTTAGAGAACGCAACGGAACCGTGCAATTCATCAAGCATATCATCTAATCTAGGGATGGGATGGCGACACATTTGTACCACTGGCTCCGAAGGAGGCGCATGAGGATCGGCCCAAGATGACGGGAGAGGGGGGGAAAAGCTGGAGTGATCTGAAAGATGAGAGAGGGGCCGGAAAGAAACGCGGCCGAAAAGGAGGGGAAGGTTGGGAGCTCAGGGACAGAGATGCCGGAAAAGAATGCAGTGGGAAAGGAAAGGAAGGAGATGAGCTTATGTGCAGAAGAAAGTGAAGCGAGGAGTGCTTTGCCCGCTGAACTCCAATCGGTTCTCCTTGCCTACGGGGGATCCTCCTCGAACGCTAACGGCACTGACTCTTCCTTTCCAGGTGCGTTTGGCTCTTTATCGCGGGAACTCGGAGACGTATTTCCTGAAGAAATTCCACCCGGCTTGCCACCCGTTAGAGGAATGGAAGATCCACCTGTTTCCATTCCAGTAGCGACGGTTCCTAATAGGTCAGCCTATAGCAGTGATCCAGAAGGAACGAAGGGGCTTCCGAGGGAAGCGGAAGAGCTCGTGGCAAAGGGACGCGCTAGGGAAAGTTCAAGTCCTTTTTCCGTTCCAGCGCTTTTGGTTCCAAAGAAAGGTGTAGCGTGGAGGGTGCGCATGGATTGGAGGGCTGCGAACAAGATCGCGGTAAAGTATCGCCTGGCCGTTCCCAGATTAGGCGGTGCGCCTGACGAGTTGCATGGTTCCATCGTCGTTTCTAGAATTGACTTGAAATCTGGACGCCATCAGATTAGCGTGAGGGAGGGGGATGAGTGGAAAGCTTCTTGCGAAACAACACATGGCTTGTGCGCGTGGTTAGTCTTGCCATGTGGACTAACCGATGCACCTGGCACTTTCGTGGGGTTAATGAATCATGTTTTGCGTGCTTCCGTCGGGAAGTTTGTGGTGGTCTATTATGGTGGCATTACGATCTACAGCAAGAATCTCGGTGGGCGTTTGACTCATTTGCATCGTGTGCTTGATGTTTTGAGAGAGGGAAAGCTGCTTGCAGTGATGGAAGTTGGGACTTTTGCACGGATAGAGGTGTTCTGTCCTGGTTCTGTGCTGAGCGATAGGGGCACAGGGGTTGGGGAGGAAAAGGAAAGAGCTACGAGAGAATGGCCAGCACCCAAAAGCATAACTGAGGAAGGAGCTTTCACGGCTCGGGTAGCTCTTACGGGCGCTTTGCGAATGATTTCAGCACACTTGCCGCGCCACTCACTGAGGTCCTTCAAAGACGTGTTGCTTTGAAGTGGGGTCAAGCACACTATGAAGGATCCGATGAACTTCAAGATAAACCGTGCTCTGCACCTGTCTTAGTTTTGCCTTGCTTAAGTGAGCCTTTTGAAATTGAATATGAGGCATCTGGAGTTGGAATATGAGCTGCTTTAATGCAGGAGGCAAAAGCCAACTGCCCCGCTCTGTGGGAAAGCTAAGTGTGGCGGCTGTCAAATGGCCAACGCACGACAGAGAGCTCTATAAACTCAAAAGAGCATTGGGGGGAATTGGCAACACTACCTCTGGCCCGAGCAATTTGTGATCCACGCTCATCATTATAATTTGACGGTGTCCAGATTTCGAATCAATCGACTTTAGAGAACGCAACGGAACCGTGCAATTCATCAAGCATATCATCTAATCTAGGGATGGGATGGCGACACATTTGTACCACTGGCTCCGAAGGAGGCGCATGAGGATCGGCCCAAGATGACGGGAGAGGGGGGGAAAAGCTGGAGTGATCTGAAAGATGAGAGAGGGGCCGGAAAGAAACGCGGCCGAAAAGGAGGGGAAGGTTGGGAGCTCAGGGACAGAGATGCCGGAAAAGAATGCAGTGGGAAAGGAAAGGAAGGAGATGAGCTTTAGTGCAGAAGAAAGTGAAGCGAGGAGTGCTTTGCCCGCTGAACTCCAATCGGTTCTCCTTGCCTACGGGGGATCCTCCTCGAACGCTAACGGCACTGACTCTTCCTTTCCAGGTGCGTTTGGCTCTTTATCGCGGGAACTCGGAGACGTATTTCCTGAAGAAATTCCACCCGGCTTGCCACCCGTTAGAGGAATGGAAGATCCACCTGTTTCCATTCCAGTAGCGACGGTTCCTAATAGGTCAGCCTATAGCAGTGATCCAGAAGGAACGAAGGGGCTTCCGAGGGAAGCGGAAGAGCTCGTGGCAAAGGGACGCGCTAGGGAAAGTTCAAGTCCTTTTTCCGTTCCAGCGCTTTTGGTTCCAAAGAAAGGTGTAGCGTGGAGGGTGCGCATGGATTGGAGGGCTGCGAACAAGATCGCGGTAAAGTATCGCCTGGCCGTTCCCAGATTAGGCGGTGCGCCTGACGAGTTGCATGGTTCCATCGTCGTTTCTAGAATTGACTTGAAATCTGGACGCCATCAGATTAGCGTGAGGGAGGGGGATGAGTGGAAAGCTTCTTGCGAAACAACACATGGCTTGTGCGCGTGGTTAGTCTTGCCATGTGGACTAACCGATGCACCTGGCACTTTCGTGGGGTTAATGAATCATGTTTTGCGTGCTTCCGTCGGGAAGTTTGTGGTGGTCTATTATGGTGGCATTACGATCTACAGCAAGAATCTCGGTGGGCGTTTGACTCATTTGCATCGTGTGCTTGATGTTTTGAGAGAGGGAAAGCTGCTTGCAGTGATGGAAGTTGGGACTTTTGCACGGATAGAGGTGTTCTTTCCTGGTTCTGTGCTGAGCGATAGGGGCACAGGGGTTGGGGAGGAAAAGGAAAGAGCTACGAGAGAATGGCCAGCACCCAAAAGCATAACTGAGGAAGGAGCTTTCACGGCTCGGGTAGCTCTTACGGGCGCTTTGCGAATGATTTCAGCACACTTGCCGCGCCACTCACTGAGGTCCTTCAAAGACGTGTTGCTTTGAAGTGGGGTCAAGCACACTATGAAGGATCCGATGAACTTCAAGATAAACCGTGCTCTGCACCTGTCTTAGTTTTGCCTTGCTTAAGTGAGCCTTTTGAAATTGAATATGAGGCATCTGGAGTTGGAATATGAGCTGCTTTAATGCAGGAGGCAAAAGCCAACTGCCCCGCTCTGTGGGAAAGCTAAGTGTGGCGGCTGTCAAATGGCCAACGCACGACAGAGAGCTCTATAAACTCAAAAGAGCATTGGGGGGAATTGGCAACACTACCTCTGGCCCGAGCAATTTGTGATCCACGCTCATCATTATAATTTGACGGTGTCCAGATTTCGAATCAATCGACTTTACAGAACGCAACGGAACCGTGCAATTCATCAAGCATATCATCTAATCTAGGGATGGGATGGCGACACATTTGTACCACTGGCTCCGAAGGAGGCGCATGAGGATCGGCCCAAGATGAGGGGAGAGGGGGGGAAAAGCTGGAGTGATCTGAAAGATGAGAGAGGGGCCGGAAAGAAACGCGGCCGAAAAGGAGGGGAAGGTTGGGAGCTCAGGGACAGAGATGCCGGAAAAGAATGCAGTGGGAAAGGAAAGGAAGGAGATGAGCTTATGTGCAGAAGAAAGTGAAGCGAGGAGTGCTTTGCCCGCTGAACTCCAATCGGTTCTCCTTGCCTACGGGGGATCCTCCTCGAACGCTAACGGCACTGACTCTTCCTTTCCAGGTGCGTTTGGCTCTTTATCGCGGGAACTCGGAGACGTATTTCCTGAAGAAATTCCACCCGGCTTGCCACCCGTTAGAGGAATGGAAGATCCACCTGTTTCCAGTCCAGTAGCGACGGTTCCTAATAGGTCAGCCTATAGCAGTGATCCAGAAGGAACGAAGGGGCTTCCGAGGGAAGCGGAAGAGCTCGTGGCAAAGGGACGCGCTAGGGAAAGTTCAAGTCCTTTTTCCGTTCCAGCGCTTTTGGTTCCAAAGAAAGGTGTAGCGTGGAGGGTGCGCATGGATTGGAGGGCTGCGAACAAGATCGCGGTAAAGTATCGCCTGGCCGTTCCCAGATTAGGCGGTGCGCCTGACGAGTTGCATGGTTCCATCGTCGTTTCTAGAATTGACTTGAAATCTGGACGCCATCAGATTAGCGTGAGGGAGGGGGATGAGTGGAAAGCTTCTTGCGAAACAACACATGGCTTGTGCGCGTGGTTAGTCTTGCCATGTGGACTAACCGATGCACCTGGCACTTTCGTGGGGTTAATGAATCATGTTTTGCGTGCTTCCGTCGGGAAGTTTGTGGTGGTCTATTATGGTGGCATTACGATCTACAGCAAGAATCTCGGTGGGCGTTTGACTCATTTGCATCGTGTGCTTGATGTTTTGAGAGAGGGAAAGCTGCTTGCAGTGATGGAAGTTGGGACTTTTGCACGGATAGAGGTGTTCTGTCCTGGTTCTGTGCTGAGCGATAGGGGCACAGGGGTTGGGGAGGAAATGGAAAGAGCTACGAGAGAATGGCCAGCACCCAAAAGCATAACTGAGGAAGGAGCTTTCACGGCTCGGGTAGCTCTTACGGGCGCTTTGCGAATGATTTCAGCACACTTGCCGCGCCACTCACTGAGGTCCTTCAAAGACGTGTTGCTTTGAAGTGGGGTCAAGCACACTATGAAGGATCCGATGAACTTCAAGATAAACCGTGCTCTGCACCTGTCTTAGTTTTGCCTTGCTTAAGTGAGCCTTTTGAAATTGAATATGAGGCATCTGGAGTTGGAATATGAGCTGCTTTAATGCAGGAGGCAAAAGCCAACTGCCCCGCTCTGTGGGAAAGCTAAGTGTGGCGGCTGTCAAATGGCCAACGCACGACAGAGAGCTCTATAAACTCAAAAGAGCATTGGGGGGAATTGGCAACACTACCTCTGGCCCGAGCAATTTGTGATCCACGCTCATCATTATAATTTGACGGTGTCCAGATTTCGAATCAATCGACTTTAGAGAACGCAACGGAACCGTGCAATTCATCAAGCATATCATCTAATCTAGGGATGGGATGGCGACACATTTGTACCACTGGCTCCGAAGGAGGCGCATGAGGATCGGCCCAAGATGAGGGGAGAGGGGGGGAAAAGCTGGAGTGATCTGAAAGATGAGAGAGGGGCCGGAAAGAAACGCGGCCGAAAAGGAGGGGAAGGTTGGGAGCTCAGGGACAGAGATGCCGGAAAAGAATGCAGTGGGAAAGGAAAGGAAGGAGATGAGCTTATGTGCAGAAGAAAGTGAAGCGAGGAGTGCTTTGCCCGCTGAACTCCAATCGGTTCTCCTTGCCTACGGGGGATCCTCCTCGAACGCTAACGGCACTGACTCTTCCTTTCCAGGTGCGTTTGGCTCTTTATCGCGGGAACTCGGAGACGTATTTCCTGAAGAAATTCCACCCGGCTTGCCACCCGTTAGAGGAATGGAAGATCCACCTGTTTCCATTCCAGTAGCGACGGTTCCTAATAGGTCAGCCTATAGCAGTGATCCAGAAGGAACGAAGGGGCTTCCGAGGGAAGCGGAAGAGCTCGTGGCAAAGGGACGCGCTAGGGAAAGTTCAAGGCCTTTTTCCGTTCCAGCGCTTTTGGTTCCAAAGAAAGGTGTAGCGTGGAGGGTGCGCACGGATTGGAGGGCTGCGAACAAGATCGCGGTAAAGTATCGCCTGGCCGTTCCCAGATTAGGCGGTGCGCCTGACGAGTTGCATGGTTCCATCGTCGTTTCTAGAATTGACTTGAAATCTGGACGCCATCAGATTAGCGTGAGGGAGGGGGATGAGTGGAAAGCTTCTTGCGAAACAACACATGGCTTGTGCGCGTGGTTAGTCTTGCCATGTGGACTAACCGATGCACCTGGCACTTTCGTGGGGTTAATGAATCATGTTTTGCGTGCTTCCGTCGGGAAGTTTGTGGTGGTCTATTATGGTGGCATTACGATCTACAGCAAGAATCTCGGTGGGCGTTTGACTCATTTGCATCGTGTGCTTGATGTTTTGAGAGAGGGAAAGCTGCTTGCAGTGATGGAAGTTGGGACTTTTGCACGGATAGAGGTGTTCTTTCCTGGTTCTGTGCTGAGCGATAGGGGCACAGGGGTTGGGGAGGAAAAGGAAAGAGCTACGAGAGAATGGCCAGCACCCAAAAGCATAACTGAGGAAGGAGCTTTCACGGCTCGGGTAGCTCTTACGGGCGCTTTGCGAATGATTTCAGCACACTTGCCGCGCCACTCACTGAGGTCCTTCAAAGACGTGTTGCTTTGAAGTGGGGTCAAGCACACTATGAAGGATCCGATGAACTTCAAGATAAACCGTGCTCTGCACCTGTCTTAGTTTTGCCTTGCTTAAGTGAGCCTTTTGAAATTGAATATGAGGCATCTGGAGTTGGAATATGAGCTGCTTTAATGCAGGAGGCAAAAGCCAACTGCCCCGCTCTGTGGGAAAGCTAAGTGTGGCGGCTGTCAAATGGCCAACGCACGACAGAGAGCTCTATAAACTCAAAAGAGCATTGGGGGGAATTGGCAACACTACCTCTGGCCCGAGCAATTTGTGATCCACGCTCATCATTATAATTTGACGGTGTCCAGATTTCGAATCAATCGACTTTACAGAACGCAACGGAACCGTGCAATTCATCAAGCATATCATCTAATCTAGGGATGGGATGGCGACACATTTGTACCACTGGCTCCGAAGGAGGCGCATGAGGATCGGCCCAAGATGAGGGGAGAGGGGGGGAAAAGCTGGAGTGATCTGAAAGATGAGAGAGGGGCCGGAAAGAAACGCGGCCGAAAAGGAGGGGAAGGTTGGGAGCTCAGGGACAGAGATGCCGGAAAAGAATGCAGTGGGAAAGGAAAGGAAGGAGATGAGCTTATGTGCAGAAGAAAGTGAAGCGAGGAGTGCTTTGCCCGCTGAACTCCAATCGGTTCTCCTTGCCTACGGGGGATCCTCCTCGAACGCTAACGGCACTGACTCTTCCTTTCCAGGTGCGTTTGGCTCTTTATCGCGGGAACTCGGAGACGTATTTCCTGAAGAAATTCCACCCGGCTTGCCACCCGTTAGAGGAATGGAAGATCCACCTGTTTCCATTCCAGTAGCGACGGTTCCTAATAGGTCAGCCTATAGCAGTGATCCAGAAGGAACGAAGGGGCTTCCGAGGGAAGCGGAAGAGCTCGTGGCAAAGGGACGCGCTAGGGAAAGTTCAAGTCCTTTTTCCGTTCCAGCGCTTTTGGTTCCAAAGAAAGGTGTAGCGTGGAGGGTGCGCACGGATTGGAGGGCTGCGAACAAGATCGCGGTAAAGTATCGCCTGGCCGTTCCCAGATTAGGCGGTGCGCCTGACGAGTTGCATGGTTCCATCGTCGTTTCTAGAATTGACTTGAAATCTGGACGCCATCAGATTAGCGTGAGGGAGGGGGATGAGTGGAAAGCTTCTTGCGAAACAACACATGGCTTGTGCGCGTGGTTAGTCTTGCCATGTGGACTAACCGATGCACCTGGCACTTTCGTGGGGTTAATGAATCATGTTTTGCGTGCTTCCGTCGGGAAGTTTGTGGTGGTCTATTATGGTGGCATTACGATCTACAGCAAGAATCTCGGTGGGCGTTTGACTCATTTGCATCGTGTGCTTGATGTTTTGAGAGAGGGAAAGCTGCTTGCAGTGATGGAAGTTGGGACTTTTGCACGGATAGAGGTGTTCTTTCCTGGTTCTGTGCTGAGCGATAGGGGCACAGGGGTTGGGGAGGAAAAGGAAAGAGCTACGAGAGAATGGCCAGCACCCAAAAGCATAACTGAGGAAGGAGCTTTCACGGCTCGGGTAGCTCTTACGGGCGCTTTGCGAATGATTTCAGCACACTTGCCGCGCCACTCACTGAGGTCCTTCAAAGACGTGTTGCTTTGAAGTGGGGTCAAGCACACTATGAAGGATCCGATGAACTTCAAGATAAACCGTGCTCTGCACCTGTCTTAGTTTTGCCTTGCTTAAGTGAGCCTTTTGAAATTGAATATGAGGCATCTGGAGTTGGAATATGAGCTGCTTTAATGCAGGAGGCAAAAGCCAACTGCCCCGCTCTGTGGGAAAGCTAAGTGTGGCGGCTGTCAAATGGCCAACGCACGACAGAGAGCTCTATAAACTCAAAAGAGCATTGGGGGGAATTGGCAACACTACCTCTGGCCCGAGCAATTTGTGATCCACGCTCATCATTATAATTTGACGGTGTCCAGATTTCGAATCAATCGACTTTACAGAACGCAACGGAACCGTGCAATTCATCAAGCATATCATCTAATCTAGGGATGGGATGGCGACACATTTGTACCACTGGCTCCGAAGGAGGCGCATGAGGATCGGCCCAAGATGAGGGGAGAGGGGGGGAAAAGCTGGAGTGATCTGAAAGATGAGAGAGGGGCCGGAAAGAAACGCGGCCGAAAAGGAGGGGAAGGTTGGGAGCTCAGGGACAGAGATGCCGGAAAAGAATGCAGTGGGAAAGGAAAGGAAGGAGATGAGCTTATGTGCAGAAGAAAGTGAAGCGAGGAGTGCTTTGCCCGCTGAACTCCAATCGGTTCTCCTTGCCTACGGGGGATCCTCCTCGAACGCTAACGGCACTGACTCTTCCTTTCCAGGTGCGTTTGGCTCTTTATCGCGGGAACTCGGAGACGTATTTCCTGAAGAAATTCCACCCGGCTTGCCACCCGTTAGAGGAATGGAAGATCCACCTGTTTCCATTCCAGTAGCGACGGTTCCTAATAGGTCAGCCTATAGCAGTGATCCAGAAGGAACGAAGGGGCTTCCGAGGGAAGCGGAAGAGCTCGTGGCAAAGGGACGCGCTAGGGAAAGTTCAAGTCCTTTTTCCGTTCCAGCGCTTTTGGTTCCAAAGAAAGGTGTAGCGTGGAGGGTGCGCATGGATTGGAGGGCTGCGAACAAGATCGCGGTAAAGTATCGCCTGGCCGTTCCCAGATTAGGCGGTGCGCCTGACGAGTTGCATGGTTCCATCGTCGTTTCTAGAATTGACTTGAAATCTGGACGCCATCAGATTAGCGTGAGGGAGGGGGATGAGTGGAAAGCTTCTTGCGAAACAACACATGGCTTGTGCGCGTGGTTAGTCTTGCCATGTGGACTAACCGATGCACCTGGCACTTTCGTGGGGTTAATGAATCATGTTTTGCGTGCTTCCGTCGGGAAGTTTGTGGTGGTCTATTATGGTGGCATTACGATCTACAGCAAGAATCTCGGTGGGCGTTTGACTCATTTGCATCGTGTGCTTGATGTTTTGAGAGAGGGAAAGCTGCTTGCAGTGATGGAAGTTGGGACTTTTGCACGGATAGAGGTGTTCTTTCCTGGTTCTGTGCTGAGCGATAGGGGCACAGGGGTTGGGGAGGAAAAGGAAAGAGCTACGAGAGAATGGCCAGCACCCAAAAGCATAACTGAGGAAGGAGCTTTCACGGCTCGGGTAGCTCTTACGGGCGCTTTGCGAATGATTTCAGCACACTTGCCGCGCCACTCACTGAGGTCCTTCAAAGACGTGTTGCTTTGAAGTGGGGTCAAGCACACTATGAAGGATCCGATGAACTTCAAGATAAACCGTGCTCTGCACCTGTCTTAGTTTTGCCTTGCTTAAGTGAGCCTTTTGAAATTGAATATGAGGCATCTGGAGTTGGAATATGAGCTGCTTTAATGCAGGAGGCAAAAGCCAACTGCCCCGCTCTGTGGGAAAGCTAAGTGTGGCGGCTGTCAAATGGCCAACGCACGACAGAGAGCTCTATAAACTCAAAAGAGCATTGGGGGGAATTGGCAACACTACCTCTGGCCCGAGCAATTTGTGATCCACGCTCATCATTATAATTTGACGGTGTCCAGATTTCGAATCAATCGACTTTACAGAACGCAACGGAACCGTGCAATTCATCAAGCATATCATCTAATCTAGGGATGGGATGGCGACACATTTGTACCACTGGCTCCGAAGGAGGCGCATGAGGATCGGCCCAAGATGAGGGGAGAGGGGGGGAAAAGCTGGAGTGATCTGAAAGATGAGAGAGGGGCCGGAAAGAAACGCGGCCGAAAAGGAGGGGAAGGTTGGGAGCTCAGGGACAGAGATGCCGGAAAAGAATGCAGTGGGAAAGGAAAGGAAGGAGATGAGCTTATGTGCAGAAGAAAGTGAAGCGAGGAGTGCTTTGCCCGCTGAACTCCAATCGGTTCTCCTTGCCTACGGGGGATCCTCCTCGAACGCTAACGGCACTGACTCTTCCTTTCCAGGTGCGTTTGGCTCTTTATCGCGGGAACTCGGAGACGTATTTCCTGAAGAAATTCCACCCGGCTTGCCACCCGTTAGAGGAATGGAAGATCCACCTGTTTCCATTCCAGTAGCGACGGTTCCTAATAGGTCAGCCTATAGCAGTGATCCAGAAGGAACGAAGGGGCTTCCGAGGGAAGCGGAAGAGCTCGTGGCAAAGGGACGCGCTAGGGAAAGTTCAAGTCCTTTTTCCGTTCCAGCGCTTTTGGTTCCAAAGAAAGGTGTAGCGTGGAGGGTGCGCATGGATTGGAGGGCTGCGAACAAGATCGCGGTAAAGTATCGCCTGGCCGTTCCCAGATTAGGCGGTGCGCCTGACGAGTTGCATGGTTCCATCGTCGTTTCTAGAATTGACTTGAAATCTGGACGCCATCAGATTAGCGTGAGGGAGGGGGATGAGTGGAAAGCTTCTTGCGAAACAACACATGGCTTGTGCGCGTGGTTAGTCTTGCCATGTGGACTAACCGATGCACCTGGCACTTTCGTGGGGTTAATGAATCATGTTTTGCGTGCTTCCGTCGGGAAGTTTGTGGTGGTCTATTATGGTGGCATTACGATCTACAGCAAGAATCTCGGTGGGCGTTTGACTCATTTGCATCGTGTGCTTGATGTTTTGAGAGAGGGAAAGCTGCTTGCAGTGATGGAAGTTGGGACTTTTGCACGGATAGAGGTGTTCTTTCCTGGTTCTGTGCTGAGCGATAGGGGCACAGGGGTTGGGGAGGAAAAGGAAAGAGCTACGAGAGAATGGCCAGCACCCAAAAGCATAACTGAGGAAGGAGCTTTCACGGCTCGGGTAGCTCTTACGGGCGCTTTGCGAATGATTTCAGCACACTTGCCGCGCCACTCACTGAGGTCCTTCAAAGACGTGTTGCTTTGAAGTGGGGTCAAGCACACTATGAAGGATCCGATGAACTTCAAGATAAACCGTGCTCTGCACCTGTCTTAGTTTTGCCTTGCTTAAGTGAGCCTTTTGAAATTGAATATGAGGCATCTGGAGTTGGAATATGAGCTGCTTTAATGCAGGAGGCAAAAGCCAACTGCCCCGCTCTGTGGGAAAGCTAAGTGTGGCGGCTGTCAAATGGCCAACGCACGACAGAGAGCTCTATAAACTCAAAAGAGCATTGGGGGGAATTGGCAACACTACCTCTGGCCCGAGCAATTTGTGATCCACGCTCATCATTATAATTTGACGGTGTCCAGATTTCGAATCAATCGACTTTACAGAACGCAACGGAACCGTGCAATTCATCAAGCATATCATCTAATCTAGGGATGGGATGGCGACACATTTGTACCACTGGCTCCGAAGGAGGCGCATGAGGATCGGCCCAAGATGAGGGGAGAGGGGGGGAAAAGCTGGAGTGATCTGAAAGATGAGAGAGGGGCCGGAAAGAAACGCGGCCGAAAAGGAGGGGAAGGTTGGGAGCTCAGGGACAGAGATGCCGGAAAAGAATGCAGTGGGAAAGGAAAGGAAGGAGATGAGCTTATGTGCAGAAGAAAGTGAAGCGAGGAGTGCTTTGCCCGCTGAACTCCAATCGGTTCTCCTTGCCTACGGGGGATCCTCCTCGAACGCTAACGGCACTGACTCTTCCTTTCCAGGTGCGTTTGGCTCTTTATCGCGGGAACTCGGAGACGTATTTCCTGAAGAAATTCCACCCGGCTTGCCACCCGTTAGAGGAATGGAAGATCCACCTGTTTCCATTCCAGTAGCGACGGTTCCTAATAGGTCAGCCTATAGCAGTGATCCAGAAGGAACGAAGGGGCTTCCGAGGGAAGCGGAAGAGCTCGTGGCAAAGGGACGCGCTAGGGAAAGTTCAAGTCCTTTTTCCGTTCCAGCGCTTTTGGTTCCAAAGAAAGGTGTAGCGTGGAGGGTGCGCATGGATTGGAGGGCTGCGAACAAGATCGCGGTAAAGTATCGCCTGGCCGTTCCCAGATTAGGCGGTGCGCCTGACGAGTTGCATGGTTCCATCGTCGTTTCTAGAATTGACTTGAAATCTGGACGCCATCAGATTAGCGTGAGGGAGGGGGATGAGTGGAAAGCTTCTTGCGAAACAACACATGGCTTGTGCGCGTGGTTAGTCTTGCCATGTGGACTAACCGATGCACCTGGCACTTTCGTGGGGTTAATGAATCATGTTTTGCGTGCTTCCGTCGGGAAGTTTGTGGTGGTCTATTATGGTGGCATTACGATCTACAGCAAGAATCTCGGTGGGCGTTTGACTCATTTGCATCGTGTGCTTGATGTTTTGAGAGAGGGAAAGCTGCTTGCAGTGATGGAAGTTGGGACTTTTGCACGGATAGAGGTGTTCTTTCCTGGTTCTGTGCTGAGCGATAGGGGCACAGGGGTTGGGGAGGAAAAGGAAAGAGCTACGAGAGAATGGCCAGCACCCAAAAGCATAACTGAGGAAGGAGCTTTCACGGCTCGGGTAGCTCTTACGGGCGCTTTGCGAATGATTTCAGCACACTTGCCGCGCCACTCACTGAGGTCCTTCAAAGACGTGTTGCTTTGAAGTGGGGTCAAGCACACTATGAAGGATCCGATGAACTTCAAGATAAACCGTGCTCTGCACCTGTCTTAGTTTTGCCTTGCTTAAGTGAGCCTTTTGAAATTGAATATGAGGCATCTGGAGTTGGAATATGAGCTGCTTTAATGCAGGAGGCAAAAGCCAACTGCCCCGCTCTGTGGGAAAGCTAAGTGTGGCGGCTGTCAAATGGCCAACGCACGACAGAGAGCTCTATAAACTCAAAAGAGCATTGGGGGGAATTGGCAACACTACCTCTGGCCCGAGCAATTTGTGATCCACGCTCATCATTATAATTTGACGGTGTCCAGATTTCGAATCAATCGACTTTACAGAACGCAACGGAACCGTGCAATTCATCAAGCATATCATCTAATCTAGGGATGGGATGGCGACACATTTGTACCACTGGCTCCGAAGGAGGCGCATGAGGATCGGCCCAAGATGAGGGGAGAGGGGGGGAAAAGCTGGAGTGATCTGAAAGATGAGAGAGGGGCCGGAAAGAAACGCGGCCGAAAAGGAGGGGAAGGTTGGGAGCTCAGGGACAGAGATGCCGGAAAAGAATGCAGTGGGAAAGGAAAGGAAGGAGATGAGCTTATGTGCAGAAGAAAGTGAAGCGAGGAGTGCTTTGCCCGCTGAACTCCAATCGGTTCTCCTTGCCTACGGGGGATCCTCCTCGAACGCTAACGGCACTGACTCTTCCTTTCCAGGTGCGTTTGGCTCTTTATCGCGGGAACTCGGAGACGTATTTCCTGAAGAAATTCCACCCGGCTTGCCACCCGTTAGAGGAATGGAAGATCCACCTGTTTCCATTCCAGTAGCGACGGTTCCTAATAGGTCAGCCTATAGCAGTGATCCAGAAGGAACGAAGGGGCTTCCGAGGGAAGCGGAAGAGCTCGTGGCAAAGGGACGCGCTAGGGAAAGTTCAAGTCCTTTTTCCGTTCCAGCGCTTTTGGTTCCAAAGAAAGGTGTAGCGTGGAGGGTGCGCATGGATTGGAGGGCTGCGAACAAGATCGCGGTAAAGTATCGCCTGGCCGTTCCCAGATTAGGCGGTGCGCCTGACGAGTTGCATGGTTCCATCGTCGTTTCTAGAATTGACTTGAAATCTGGACGCCATCAGATTAGCGTGAGGGAGGGGGATGAGTGGAAAGCTTCTTGCGAAACAACACATGGCTTGTGCGCGTGGTTAGTCTTGCCATGTGGACTAACCGATGCACCTGGCACTTTCGTGGGGTTAATGAATCATGTTTTGCGTGCTTCCGTCGGGAAGTTTGTGGTGGTCTATTATGGTGGCATTACGATCTACAGCAAGAATCTCGGTGGGCGTTTGACTCATTTGCATCGTGTGCTTGATGTTTTGAGAGAGGGAAAGCTGCTTGCAGTGATGGAAGTTGGGACTTTTGCACGGATAGAGGTGTTCTTTCCTGGTTCTGTGCTGAGCGATAGGGGCACAGGGGTTGGGGAGGAAAAGGAAAGAGCTACGAGAGAATGGCCAGCACCCAAAAGCATAACTGAGGAAGGAGCTTTCACGGCTCGGGTAGCTCTTACGGGCGCTTTGCGAATGATTTCAGCACACTTGCCGCGCCACTCACTGAGGTCCTTCAAAGACGTGTTGCTTTGAAGTGGGGTCAAGCACACTATGAAGGATCCGATGAACTTCAAGATAAACCGTGCTCTGCACCTGTCTTAGTTTTGCCTTGCTTAAGTGAGCCTTTTGAAATTGAATATGAGGCATCTGGAGTTGGAATATGAGCTGCTTTAATGCAGGAGGCAAAAGCCAACTGCCCCGCTCTGTGGGAAAGCTAAGTGTGGCGGCTGTCAAATGGCCAACGCACGACAGAGAGCTCTATAAACTCAAAAGAGCATTGGGGGGAATTGGCAACACTACCTCTGGCCCGAGCAATTTGTGATCCACGCTCATCATTATAATTTGACGGTGTCCAGATTTCGAATCAATCGACTTTACAGAACGCAACGGAACCGTGCAATTCATCAAGCATATCATCTAATCTAGGGATGGGATGGCGACACATTTGTACCACTGGCTCCGAAGGAGGCGCATGAGGATCGGCCCAAGATGAGGGGAGAGGGGGGGAAAAGCTGGAGTGATCTGAAAGATGAGAGAGGGGCCGGAAAGAAACGCGGCCGAAAAGGAGGGGAAGGTTGGGAGCTCAGGGACAGAGATGCCGGAAAAGAATGCAGTGGGAAAGGAAAGGAAGGAGATGAGCTTATGTGCAGAAGAAAGTGAAGCGAGGAGTGCTTTGCCCGCTGAACTCCAATCGGTTCTCCTTGCCTACGGGGGATCCTCCTCGAACGCTAACGGCACTGACTCTTCCTTTCCAGGTGCGTTTGGCTCTTTATCGCGGGAACTCGGAGACGTATTTCCTGAAGAAATTCCACCCGGCTTGCCACCCGTTAGAGGAATGGAAGATCCACCTGTTTCCATTCCAGTAGCGACGGTTCCTAATAGGTCAGCCTATAGCAGTGATCCAGAAGGAACGAAGGGGCTTCCGAGGGAAGCGGAAGAGCTCGTGGCAAAGGGACGCGCTAGGGAAAGTTCAAGTCCTTTTTCCGTTCCAGCGCTTTTGGTTCCAAAGAAAGGTGTAGCGTGGAGGGTGCGCATGGATTGGAGGGCTGCGAACAAGATCGCGGTAAAGTATCGCCTGGCCGTTCCCAGATTAGGCGGTGCGCCTGACGAGTTGCATGGTTCCATCGTCGTTTCTAGAATTGACTTGAAATCTGGACGCCATCAGATTAGCGTGAGGGAGGGGGATGAGTGGAAAGCTTCTTGCGAAACAACACATGGCTTGTGCGCGTGGTTAGTCTTGCCATGTGGACTAACCGATGCACCTGGCACTTTCGTGGGGTTAATGAATCATGTTTTGCGTGCTTCCGTCGGGAAGTTTGTGGTGGTCTATTATGGTGGCATTACGATCTACAGCAAGAATCTCGGTGGGCGTTTGACTCATTTGCATCGTGTGCTTGATGTTTTGAGAGAGGGAAAGCTGCTTGCAGTGATGGAAGTTGGGACTTTTGCACGGATAGAGGTGTTCTTTCCTGGTTCTGTGCTGAGCGATAGGGGCACAGGGGTTGGGGAGGAAAAGGAAAGAGCTACGAGAGAATGGCCAGCACCCAAAAGCATAACTGAGGAAGGAGCTTTCACGGCTCGGGTAGCTCTTACGGGCGCTTTGCGAATGATTTCAGCACACTTGCCGCGCCACTCACTGAGGTCCTTCAAAGACGTGTTGCTTTGAAGTGGGGTCAAGCACACTATGAAGGATCCGATGAACTTCAAGATAAACCGTGCTCTGCACCTGTCTTAGTTTTGCCTTGCTTAAGTGAGCCTTTTGAAATTGAATATGAGGCATCTGGAGTTGGAATATGAGCTGCTTTAATGCAGGAGGCAAAAGCCAACTGCCCCGCTCTGTGGGAAAGCTAAGTGTGGCGGCTGTCAAATGGCCAACGCACGACAGAGAGCTCTATAAACTCAAAAGAGCATTGGGGGGAATTGGCAACACTACCTCTGGCCCGAGCAATTTGTGATCCACGCTCATCATTATAATTTGACGGTGTCCAGATTTCGAATCAATCGACTTTACAGAACGCAACGGAACCGTGCAATTCATCAAGCATATCATCTAATCTAGGGATGGGATGGCGACACATTTGTACCACTGGCTCCGAAGGAGGCGCATGAGGATCGGCCCAAGATGAGGGGAGAGGGGGGGAAAAGCTGGAGTGATCTGAAAGATGAGAGAGGGGCCGGAAAGAAACGCGGCCGAAAAGGAGGGGAAGGTTGGGAGCTCAGGGACAGAGATGCCGGAAAAGAATGCAGTGGGAAAGGAAAGGAAGGAGATGAGCTTATGTGCAGAAGAAAGTGAAGCGAGGAGTGCTTTGCCCGCTGAACTCCAATCGGTTCTCCTTGCCTACGGGGGATCCTCCTCGAACGCTAACGGCACTGACTCTTCCTTTCCAGGTGCGTTTGGCTCTTTATCGCGGGAACTCGGAGACGTATTTCCTGAAGAAATTCCACCCGGCTTGCCACCCGTTAGAGGAATGGAAGATCCACCTGTTTCCATTCCAGTAGCGACGGTTCCTAATAGGTCAGCCTATAGCAGTGATCCAGAAGGAACGAAGGGGCTTCCGAGGGAAGCGGAAGAGCTCGTGGCAAAGGGACGCGCTAGGGAAAGTTCAAGTCCTTTTTCCGTTCCAGCGCTTTTGGTTCCAAAGAAAGGTGTAGCGTGGAGGGTGCGCATGGATTGGAGGGCTGCGAACAAGATCGCGGTAAAGTATCGCCTGGCCGTTCCCAGATTAGGCGGTGCGCCTGATGAGTTGCATGGTTCCATCGTCGTTTCTAGAATTGACTTGAAATCTGGACGCCATCAGATTAGCGTGAGGGAGGGGGATGAGTGGAAAGCTTCTTGCGAAACAACACATGGCTTGTGCGCGTGGTTAGTCTTGCCATGTGGACTAACCGATGCACCTGGCACTTTCGTGGGGTTAATGAATCATGTTTTGCGTGCTTCCGTCGGGAAGTTTGTGGTGGTCTATTATGGTGGCATTACGATCTACAGCAAGAATCTCGGTGGGCGTTTGACTCATTTGCATCGTGTGCTTGATGTTTTGAGAGAGGGAAAGCTGCTTGCAGTGATGGAAGTTGGGACTTTTGCACGGATAGAGGTGTTCTTTCCTGGTTCTGTGCTGAGCGATAGGGGCACAGGGGTTGGGGAGGAAAAGGAAAGAGCTACGAGAGAATGGCCAGCACCCAAAAGCATAACTGAGGAAGGAGCTTTCACGGCTCGGGTAGCTCTTACGGGCGCTTTGCGAATGATTTCAGCACACTTGCCGCGCCACTCACTGAGGTCCTTCAAAGACGTGTTGCTTTGAAGTGGGGTCAAGCACACTATGAAGGATCCGATGAACTTCAAGATAAACCGTGCTCTGCACCTGTCTTAGTTTTGCCTTGCTTAAGTGAGCCTTTTGAAATTGAATATGAGGCATCTGGAGTTGGAATATGAGCTGCTTTAATGCAGGAGGCAAAAGCCAACTGCCCCGCTCTGTGGGAAAGCTAAGTGTGGCGGCTGTCAAATGGCCAACGCACGACAGAGAGCTCTATAAACTCAAAAGAGCATTGGGGGGAATTGGCAACACTACCTCTGGCCCGAGCAATTTGTGATCCACGCTCATCATTATAATTTGACGGTGTCCAGATTTCGAATCAATCGACTTTACAGAACGCAACGGAACCGTGCAATTCATCAAGCATATCATCTAATCTAGGGATGGGATGGCGACACATTTGTACCACTGGCTCCGAAGGAGGCGCATGAGGATCGGCCCAAGATGAGGGGAGAGGGGGGGAAAAGCTGGAGTGATCTGAAAGATGAGAGAGGGGCCGGAAAGAAACGCGGCCGAAAAGGAGGGGAAGGTTGGGAGCTCAGGGACAGAGATGCCGGAAAAGAATGCAGTGGGAAAGGAAAGGAAGGAGATGAGCTTATGTGCAGAAGAAAGTGAAGCGAGGAGTGCTTTGCCCGCTGAACTCCAATCGGTTCTCCTTGCCTACGGGGGATCCTCCTCGAACGCTAACGGCACTGACTCTTCCTTTCCAGGTGCGTTTGGCTCTTTATCGCGGGAACTCGGAGACGTATTTCCTGAAGAAATTCCACCCGGCTTGCCACCCGTTAGAGGAATGGAAGATCCACCTGTTTCCATTCCAGTAGCGACGGTTCCTAATAGGTCAGCCTATAGCAGTGATCCAGAAGGAACGAAGGGGCTTCCGAGGGAAGCGGAAGAGCTCGTGGCAAAGGGACGCGCTAGGGAAAGTTCAAGTCCTTTTTCCGTTCCAGCGCTTTTGGTTCCAAAGAAAGGTGTAGCGTGGAGGGTGCGCATGGATTGGAGGGCTGCGAACAAGATCGCGGTAAAGTATCGCCTGGCCGTTCCCAGATTAGGCGGTGCGCCTGACGAGTTGCATGGTTCCATCGTCGTTTCTAGAATTGACTTGAAATCTGGACGCCATCAGATTAGCGTGAGGGAGGGGGATGAGTGGAAAGCTTCTTGCGAAACAACACATGGCTTGTGCGCGTGGTTAGTCTTGCCATGTGGACTAACCGATGCACCTGGCACTTTCGTGGGGTTAATGAATCATGTTTTGCGTGCTTCCGTCGGGAAGTTTGTGGTGGTCTATTATGGTGGCATTACGATCTACAGCAAGAATCTCGGTGGGCGTTTGACTCATTTGCATCGTGTGCTTGATGTTTTGAGAGAGGGAAAGCTGCTTGCAGTGATGGAAGTTGGGACTTTTGCACGGATAGAGGTGTTCTTTCCTGGTTCTGTGCTGAGCGATAGGGGCACAGGGGTTGGGGAGGAAAAGGAAAGAGCTACGAGAGAATGGCCAGCACCCAAAAGCATAACTGAGGAAGGAGCTTTCACGGCTCGGGTAGCTCTTACGGGCGCTTTGCGAATGATTTCAGCACACTTGCCGCGCCACTCACTGAGGTCCTTCAAAGACGTGTTGCTTTGAAGTGGGGTCAAGCACACTATGAAGGATCCGATGAACTTCAAGATAAACCGTGCTCTGCACCTGTCTTAGTT
Source organism: Leucaena leucocephala (assembly GCA_037074615.1). Taxonomy (NCBI): domain Eukaryota; kingdom Viridiplantae; phylum Streptophyta; class Magnoliopsida; order Fabales; family Fabaceae; genus Leucaena; species Leucaena leucocephala. The sequence continues at coordinate 9,870,039 of CM073553.1, forward strand.
TTGCCTTGCTTAAGTGAGCCTTTTGAAATTGAATATGAGGCATCTGGAGTTGGAATATGAGCTGCTTTAATGCAGGAGGCAAAAGCCAACTGCCCCGCTCTGTGGGAAAGCTAAGTGTGGCGGCTGTCAAATGGCCAACGCACGACAGAGAGCTCTATAAACTCAAAAGAGCATTGGGGGGAATTGGCAACACTACCTCTGGCCCGAGCAATTTGTGATCCACGCTCATCATTATAATTTGACGGTGTCCAGATTTCGAATCAATCGACTTTACAGAACGCAACGGAACCGTGCAATTCATCAAGCATATCATCTAATCTAGGGATGGGATGGCGACACATTTGTACCACTGGCTCCGAAGGAGGCGCATGAGGATCGGCCCAAGATGACGGGAGAGGGGGGGAAAAGCTGGAGTGATCTGAAAGATGAGAGAGGGGCCGGAAAGAAACGCGGCCGAAAAGGAGGGGAAGGTTGGGAGCTCAGGGACAGAGATGCCGGAAAAGAATGCAGTGGGAAAGGAAAGGAAGGAGATGAGCTTTAGTGCAGAAGAAAGTGAAGCGAGGAGTGCTTTGCCCGCTGAACTCCAATCGGTTCTCCTTGCCTACGGGGGATCCTCCTCGAACGCTAACGGCACTGACTCTTCCTTTCCAGGTGCGTTTGGCTCTTTATCGCGGGAACTCGGAGACGTATTTCCTGAAGAAATTCCACCCGGCTTGCCACCCGTTAGAGGAATGGAAGATCCACCTGTTTCCATTCCAGTAGCGACGGTTCCTAATAGGTCAGCCTATAGCAGTGATCCAGAAGGAACGAAGGGGCTTCCGAGGGAAGCGGAAGAGCTCGTGGCAAAGGGACGCGCTAGGGAAAGTTCAAGTCCTTTTTCCGTTCCAGCGCTTTTGGTTCCAAAGAAAGGTGTAGCGTGGAGGGTGCGCATGGATTGGAGGGCTGCGAACAAGATCGCGGTAAAGTATCGCCTGGCCGTTCCCAGATTAGGCGGTGCGCCTGACGAGTTGCATGGTTCCATCGTCGTTTCTAGAATTGACTTGAAATCTGGACGCCATCATATTAGCGTGAGGGAGGGGGATGAGTGGAAAGCTTCTTGCGAAACAACACATGGCTTGTGCGCGTGGTTAGTCTTGCCATGTGGACTAACCGATGCACCTGGCACTTTCGTGGGGTTAATGAATCATGTTTTGCGTGCTTCCGTCGGGAAGTTTGTGGTGGTCTATTATGGTGGCATTACGATCTACAGCAAGAATCTCGGTGGGCGTTTGACTCATTTGCATCGTGTGCTTGATGTTTTGAGAGAGGGAAAGCTGCTTGCAGTGATGGAAGTTGGGACTTTTGCACGGATAGAGGTGTTCTTTCCTGGTTCTGTGCTGAGCGATAGGGGCACAGGGGTTGGGGAGGAAAAGGAAAGAGCTACGAGAGAATGGCCAGCACCCAAAAGCATAACTGAGGAAGGAGCTTTCACGGCTCGGGTAGCTCTTACGGGCGCTTTGCGAATGATTTCAGCACACTTGCCGCGCCACACACTGAGGTCCTTCAAAGACGTGTTGCTTTGAAGTGGGGTCAAGCACACTATGAAGGATCCGATGAACTTCAAGATAAACCGTGCTCTGCACCTGTCTTAGTTTTGCCTTGCTTAAGTGAGCCTTTTGAAATTGAATATGAGGCATCTGGAGTTGGAATATGAGCTGCTTTAATGCAGGAGGCAAAAGCCAACTGCCCCGCTCTGTGGGAAAGCTAAGTGTGGCGGCTGTCAAATGGCCAACGCACGACAGAGAGCTCTATAAACTCAAAAGAGCATTGGGGGGAATTGGCAACACTACCTCTGGCCCGAGCAATTTGTGATCCACGCTCATCATTATAATTTGACGGTGTCCAGATTTCGAATCAATCGACTTTACAGAACGCAACGGAACCGTGCAATTCATCAAGCATATCATCTAATCTAGGGATGGGATGGCGACACATTTGTACCACTGGCTCCGAAGGAGGCGCATGAGGATCGGCCCAAGATGAGGGGAGAGGGGGGGAAAAGCTGGAGTGATCTGAAAGATGAGAGAGGGGCCGGAAAGAAACGCGGCCGAAAAGGAGGGGAAGGTTGGGAGCTCAGGGACAGAGATGCCGGAAAAGAATGCAGTGGGAAAGGAAAGGAAGGAGATGAGCTTATGTGCAGAAGAAAGTGAAGCGAGGAGTGCTTTGCCCGCTGAACTCCAATCGGTTCTCCTTGCCTACGGGGGATCCTCCTCGAACGCTAACGGCACTGACTCTTCCTTTCCAGGTGCGTTTGGCTCTTTATCGCGGGAACTCGGAGACGTATTTCCTGAAGAAATTCCACCCGGCTTGCCACCCGTTAGAGGAATGGAAGATCCACCTGTTTCCATTCCAGTAGCGACGGTTCCTAATAGGTCAGCCTATAGCAGTGATCCAGAAGGAACGAAGGGGCTTCCGAGGGAAGCGGAAGAGCTCGTGGCAAAGGGACGCGCTAGGGAAAGTTCAAGTCCTTTTTCCGTTCCAGCGCTTTTGGTTCCAAAGAAAGGTGTAGCGTGGAGGGTGCGCATGGATTGGAGGGCTGCGAACAAGATCGCGGTAAAGTATCGCCTGGCCGTTCCCAGATTAGGCGGTGCGCCTGACGAGTTGCATGGTTCCATCGTCGTTTCTAGAATTGACTTGAAATCTGGACGCCATCAGATTAGCGTGAGGGAGGGGGATGAGTGGAAAGCTTCTTGCGAAACAACACATGGCTTGTGCGCGTGGTTAGTCTTGCCATGTGGACTAACCGATGCACCTGGCACTTTCGTGGGGTTAATGAATCATGTTTTGCGTGCTTCCGTCGGGAAGTTTGTGGTGGTCTATTATGGTGGCATTACGATCTACAGCAAGAATCTCGGTGGGCGTTTGACTCATTTGCATCGTGTGCTTGATGTTTTGAGAGAGGGAAAGCTGCTTGCAGTGATGGAAGTTGGGACTTTTGCACGGATAGAGGTGTTCTTTCCTGGTTCTGTGCTGAGCGATAGGGGCACAGGGGTTGGGGAGGAAAAGGAAAGAGCTACGAGAGAATGGCCAGCACCCAAAAGCATAACTGAGGAAGGAGCTTTCACGGCTCGGGTAGCTCTTACGGGCGCTTTGCGAATGATTTCAGCACACTTGCCGCGCCACTCACTGAGGTCCTTCAAAGACGTGTTGCTTTGAAGTGGGGTCAAGCACACTATGAAGGATCCGATGAACTTCAAGATAAACCGTGCTCTGCACCTGTCTTAGTTTTGCCTTGCTTAAGTGAGCCTTTTGAAATTGAATATGAGGCATCTGGAGTTGGAATATGAGCTGCTTTAATGCAGGAGGCAAAAGCCAACTGCCCCGCTCTGTGGGAAAGCTAAGTGTGGCGGCTGTCAAATGGCCAACGCACGACAGAGAGCTCTATAAACTCAAAAGAGCATTGGGGGGAATTGGCAACACTACCTCTGGCCCGAGCAATTTGTGATCCACGCTCATCATTATAATTTGACGGTGTCCAGATTTCGAATCAATCGACTTTACAGAACGCAACGGAACCGTGCAATTCATCAAGCATATCATCTAATCTAGGGATGGGATGGCGACACATTTGTACCACTGGCTCCGAAGGAGGCGCATGAGGATCGGCCCAAGATGAGGGGAGAGGGGGGGAAAAGCTGGAGTGATCTGAAAGATGAGAGAGGGGCCGGAAAGAAACGCGGCCGAAAAGGAGGGGAAGGTTGGGAGCTCAGGGACAGAGATGCCGGAAAAGAATGCAGTGGGAAAGGAAAGGAAGGAGATGAGCTTATGTGCAGAAGAAAGTGAAGCGAGGAGTGCTTTGCCCGCTGAACTCCAATCGGTTCTCCTTGCCTACGGGGGATCCTCCTCGAACGCTAACGGCACTGACTCTTCCTTTCCAGGTGCGTTTGGCTCTTTATCGCGGGAACTCGGAGACGTATTTCCTGAAGAAATTCCACCCGGCTTGCCACCCGTTAGAGGAATGGAAGATCCACCTGTTTCCATTCCAGTAGCGACGGTTCCTAATAGGTCAGCCTATAGCAGTGATCCAGAAGGAACGAAGGGGCTTCCGAGGGAAGCGGAAGAGCTCGTGGCAAAGGGACGCGCTAGGGAAAGTTCAAGTCCTTTTTCCGTTCCAGCGCTTTTGGTTCCAAAGAAAGGTGTAGCGTGGAGGGTGCGCATGGATTGGAGGGCTGCGAACAAGATCGCGGTAAAGTATCGCCTGGCCGTTCCCAGATTAGGCGGTGCGCCTGACGAGTTGCATGGTTCCATCGTCGTTTCTAGAATTGACTTGAAATCTGGACGCCATCAGATTAGCGTGAGGGAGGGGGATGAGTGGAAAGCTTCTTGCGAAACAACACATGGCTTGTGCGCGTGGTTAGTCTTGCCATGTGGACTAACCGATGCACCTGGCACTTTCGTGGGGTTAATGAATCATGTTTTGCGTGCTTCCGTCGGGAAGTTTGTGGTGGTCTATTATGGTGGCATTACGATCTACAGCAAGAATCTCGGTGGGCGTTTGACTCATTTGCATCGTGTGCTTGATGTTTTGAGAGAGGGAAAGCTGCTTGCAGTGATGGAAGTTGGGACTTTTGCACGGATAGAGGTGTTCTTTCCTGGTTCTGTGCTGAGCGATAGGGGCACAGGGGTTGGGGAGGAAAAGGAAAGAGCTACGAGAGAATGGCCAGCACCCAAAAGCATAACTGAGGAAGGAGCTTTCACGGCTCGGGTAGCTCTTACGGGCGCTTTGCGAATGATTTCAGCACACTTGCCGCGCCACACACTGAGGTCCTTCAAAGACGTGTTGCTTTGAAGTGGGGTCAAGCACACTATGAAGGATCCGATGAACTTCAAGATAAACCGTGCTCTGCACCTGTCTTAGTTTTGCCTTGCTTAAGTGAGCCTTTTGAAATTGAATATGAGGCATCTGGAGTTGGAATATGAGCTGCTTTAATGCAGGAGGCAAAAGCCAACTGCCCCGCTCTGTGGGAAAGCTAAGTGTGGCGGCTGTCAAATGGCCAACGCACGACAGAGAGCTCTATAAACTCAAAAGAGCATTGGGGGGAATTGGCAACACTACCTCTGGCCCGAGCAATTTGTGATCCACGCTCATCATTATAATTTGACGGTGTCCAGATTTCGAATCAATCGACTTTACAGAACGCAACGGAACCGTGCAATTCATCAAGCATATCATCTAATCTAGGGATGGGATGGCGACACATTTGTACCACTGGCTCCGAAGGAGGCGCATGAGGATCGGCCCAAGATGAGGGGAGAGGGGGGGAAAAGCTGGAGTGATCTGAAAGATGAGAGAGGGGCCGGAAAGAAACGCGGCCGAAAAGGAGGGGAAGGTTGGGAGCTCAGGGACAGAGATGCCGGAAAAGAATGCAGTGGGAAAGGAAAGGAAGGAGATGAGCTTATGTGCAGAAGAAAGTGAAGCGAGGAGTGCTTTGCCCGCTGAACTCCAATCGGTTCTCCTTGCCTACGGGGGATCCTCCTCGAACGCTAACGGCACTGACTCTTCCTTTCCAGGTGCGTTTGGCTCTTTATCGCGGGAACTCGGAGACGTATTTCCTGAAGAAATTCCACCCGGCTTGCCACCCGTTAGAGGAATGGAAGATCCACCTGTTTCCATTCCAGTAGCGACGGTTCCTAATAGGTCAGCCTATAGCAGTGATCCAGAAGGAACGAAGGGGCTTCCGAGGGAAGCGGAAGAGCTCGTGGCAAAGGGACGCGCTAGGGAAAGTTCAAGTCCTTTTTCCGTTCCAGCGCTTTTGGTTCCAAAGAAAGGTGTAGCGTGGAGGGTGCGCATGGATTGGAGGGCTGCGAACAAGATCGCGGTAAAGTATCGCCTGGCCGTTCCCAGATTAGGCGGTGCGCCTGACGAGTTGCATGGTTCCATCGTCGTTTCTAGAATTGACTTGAAATCTGGACGCCATCAGATTAGCGTGAGGGAGGGGGATGAGTGGAAAGCTTCTTGCGAAACAACACATGGCTTGTGCGCGTGGTTAGTCTTGCCATGTGGACTAACCGATGCACCTGGCACTTTCGTGGGGTTAATGAATCATGTTTTGCGTGCTTCCGTCGGGAAGTTTGTGGTGGTCTATTATGGTGGCATTACGATCTACAGCAAGAATCTCGGTGGGCGTTTGACTCATTTGCATCGTGTGCTTGATGTTTTGAGAGAGGGAAAGCTGCTTGCAGTGATGGAAGTTGGGACTTTTGCACGGATAGAGGTGTTCTTTCCTGGTTCTGTGCTGAGCGATAGGGGCACAGGGGTTGGGGAGGAAAAGGAAAGAGCTACGAGAGAATGGCCAGCACCCAAAAGCATAACTGAGGAAGGAGCTTTCACGGCTCGGGTAGCTCTTACGGGCGCTTTGCGAATGATTTCAGCACACTTGCCGCGCCACTCACTGAGGTCCTTCAAAGACGTGTTGCTTTGAAGTGGGGTCAAGCACACTATGAAGGATCCGATGAACTTCAAGATAAACCGTGCTCTGCACCTGTCTTAGTTTTGCCTTGCTTAAGTGAGCCTTTTGAAATTGAATATGAGGCATCTGGAGTTGGAATATGAGCTGCTTTAATGCAGGAGGCAAAAGCCAACTGCCCCGCTCTGTGGGAAAGCTAAGTGTGGCGGCTGTCAAATGGCCAACGCACGACAGAGAGCTCTATAAACTCAAAAGAGCATTGGGGGGAATTGGCAACACTACCTCTGGCCCGAGCAATTTGTGATCCACGCTCATCATTATAATTTGACGGTGTCCAGATTTCGAATCAATCGACTTTACAGAACGCAACGGAACCGTGCAATTCATCAAGCATATCATCTAATCTAGGGATGGGATGGCGACACATTTGTACCACTGGCTCCGAAGGAGGCGCATGAGGATCGGCCCAAGATGAGGGGAGAGGGGGGGAAAAGCTGGAGTGATCTGAAAGATGAGAGAGGGGCCGGAAAGAAACGCGGCCGAAAAGGAGGGGAAGGTTGGGAGCTCAGGGACAGAGATGCCGGAAAAGAATGCAGTGGGAAAGGAAAGGAAGGAGATGAGCTTATGTGCAGAAGAAAGTGAAGCGAGGAGTGCTTTGCCCGCTGAACTCCAATCGGTTCTCCTTGCCTACGGGGGATCCTCCTCGAACGCTAACGGCACTGACTCTTCCTTTCCAGGTGCGTTTGGCTCTTTATCGCGGGAACTCGGAGACGTATTTCCTGAAGAAATTCCACCCGGCTTGCCACCCGTTAGAGGAATGGAAGATCCACCTGTTTCCATTCCAGTAGCGACGGTTCCTAATAGGTCAGCCTATAGCAGTGATCCAGAAGGAACGAAGGGGCTTCCGAGGGAAGCGGAAGAGCTCGTGGCAAAGGGACGCGCTAGGGAAAGTTCAAGTCCTTTTTCCGTTCCAGCGCTTTTGGTTCCAAAGAAAGGTGTAGCGTGGAGGGTGCGCATGGATTGGAGGGCTGCGAACAAGATCGCGGTAAAGTATCGCCTGGCCGTTCCCAGATTAGGCGGTGCGCCTGACGAGTTGCATGGTTCCATCGTCGTTTCTAGAATTGACTTGAAATCTGGACGCCATCAGATTAGCGTGAGGGAGGGGGATGAGTGGAAAGCTTCTTGCGAAACAACACATGGCTTGTGCGCGTGGTTAGTCTTGCCATGTGGACTAACCGATGCACCTGGCACTTTCGTGGGGTTAATGAATCATGTTTTGCGTGCTTCCGTCGGGAAGTTTGTGGTGGTCTATTATGGTGGCATTACGATCTACAGCAAGAATCTCGGTGGGCGTTTGACTCATTTGCATCGTGTGCTTGATGTTTTGAGAGAGGGAAAGCTGCTTGCAGTGATGGAAGTTGGGACTTTTGCACGGATAGAGGTGTTCTGTCCTGGTTCTGTGCTGAGCGATAGGGGCACAGGGGTTGGGGAGGAAAAGGAAAGAGCTACGAGAGAATGGCCAGCACCCAAAAGCATAACTGAGGAAGGAGCTTTCACGGCTCGGGTAGCTCTTACGGGCGCTTTGCGAATGATTTCAGCACACTTGCCGCGCCACACACTGAGGTCCTTCAAAGACGTGTTGCTTTGAAGTGGGGTCAAGCACACTATGAAGGATCCGATGAACTTCAAGATAAACCGTGCTCTGCACCTGTCTTAGTTTTGCCTTGCTTAAGTGAGCCTTTTGAAATTGAATATGAGGCATCTGGAGTTGGAATATGAGCTGCTTTAATGCAGGAGGCAAAAGCCAACTGCCCCGCTCTGTGGGAAAGCTAAGTGTGGCGGCTGTCAAATGGCCAACGCACGACAGAGAGCTCTATAAACTCAAAAGAGCATTGGGGGGAATTGGCAACACTACCTCTGGCCCGAGCAATTTGTGATCCACGCTCATCATTATAATTTGACGGTGTCCAGATTTCGAATCAATCGACTTTACAGAACGCAACGGAACCGTGCAATTCATCAAGCATATCATCTAATCTAGGGATGGGATGGCGACACATTTGTACCACTGGCTCCGAAGGAGGCGCATGAGGATCGGCCCAAGATGAGGGGAGAGGGGGGGAAAAGCTGGAGTGATCTGAAAGATGAGAGAGGGGCCGGAAAGAAACGCGGCCGAAAAGGAGGGGAAGGTTGGGAGCTCAGGGACAGAGATGCCGGAAAAGAATGCAGTGGGAAAGGAAAGGAAGGAGATGAGCTTATGTGCAGAAGAAAGTGAAGCGAGGAGTGCTTTGCCCGCTGAACTCCAATCGGTTCTCCTTGCCTACGGGGGATCCTCCTCGAACGCTAACGGCACTGACTCTTCCTTTCCAGGTGCGTTTGGCTCTTTATCGCGGGAACTCGGAGACGTATTTCCTGAAGAAATTCCACCCGGCTTGCCACCCGTTAGAGGAATGGAAGATCCACCTGTTTCCATTCCAGTAGCGACGGTTCCTAATAGGTCAGCCTATAGCAGTGATCCAGAAGGAACGAAGGGGCTTCCGAGGGAAGCGGAAGAGCTCGTGGCAAAGGGACGCGCTAGGGAAAGTTCAAGTCCTTTTTCCGTTCCAGCGCTTTTGGTTCCAAAGAAAGGTGTAGCGTGGAGGGTGCGCATGGATTGGAGGGCTGCGAACAAGATCGCGGTAAAGTATCGCCTGGCCGTTCCCAGATTAGGCGGTGCGCCTGACGAGTTGCATGGTTCCATCGTCGTTTCTAGAATTGACTTGAAATCTGGACGCCATCAGATTAGCGTGAGGGAGGGGGATGAGTGGAAAGCTTCTTGCGAAACAACACATGGCTTGTGCGCGTGGTTAGTCTTGCCATGTGGACTAACCGATGCACCTGGCACTTTCGTGGGGTTAATGAATCATGTTTTGCGTGCTTCCGTCGGGAAGTTTGTGGTGGTCTATTATGGTGGCATTACGATCTACAGCAAGAATCTCGGTGGGCGTTTGACTCATTTGCATCGTGTGCTTGATGTTTTGAGAGAGGGAAAGCTGCTTGCAGTGATGGAAGTTGGGACTTTTGCACGGATAGAGGTGTTCTGTCCTGGTTCTGTGCTGAGCGATAGGGGCACAGGGGTTGGGGAGGAAAAGGAAAGAGCTACGAGAGAATGGCCAGCACCCAAAAGCATAACTGAGGAAGGAGCTTTCACGGCTCGGGTAGCTCTTACGGGCGCTTTGCGAATGATTTCAGCACACTTGCCGCGCCACTCACTGAGGTCCTTCAAAGACGTGTTGCTTTGAAGTGGGGTCAAGCACACTATGAAGGATCCGATGAACTTCAAGATAAACCGTGCTCTGCACCTGTCTTAGTTTTGCCTTGCTTAAGTGAGCCTTTTGAAATTGAATATGAGGCATCTGGAGTTGGAATATGAGCTGCTTTAATGCAGGAGGCAAAAGCCAACTGCCCCGCTCTGTGGGAAAGCTAAGTGTGGCGGCTGTCAAATGGCCAACGCACGACAGAGAGCTCTATAAACTCAAAAGAGCATTGGGGGGAATTGGCAACACTACCTCTGGCCCGAGCAATTTGTGATCCACGCTCATCATTATAATTTGACGGTGTCCAGATTTCGAATCAATCGACTTTACAGAACGCAACGGAACCGTGCAATTCATCAAGCATATCATCTAATCTAGGGATGGGATGGCGACACATTTGTACCACTGGCTCCGAAGGAGGCGCATGAGGATCGGCCCAAGATGAGGGGAGAGGGGGGGAAAAGCTGGAGTGATCTGAAAGATGAGAGAGGGGCCGGAAAGAAACGCGGCCGAAAAGGAGGGGAAGGTTGGGAGCTCAGGGACAGAGATGCCGGAAAAGAATGCAGTGGGAAAGGAAAGGAAGGAGATGAGCTTATGTGCAGAAGAAAGTGAAGCGAGGAGTGCTTTGCCCGCTGAACTCCAATCGGTTCTCCTTGCCTACGGGGGATCCTCCTCGAACGCTAACGGCACTGACTCTTCCTTTCCAGGTGCGTTTGGCTCTTTATCGCGGGAACTCGGAGACGTATTTCCTGAAGAAATTCCACCCGGCTTGCCACCCGTTAGAGGAATGGAAGATCCACCTGTTTCCATTCCAGTAGCGACGGTTCCTAATAGGTCAGCCTATAGCAGTGATCCAGAAGGAACGAAGGGGCTTCCGAGGGAAGCGGAAGAGCTCGTGGCAAAGGGACGCGCTAGGGAAAGTTCAAGTCCTTTTTCCGTTCCAGCGCTTTTGGTTCCAAAGAAAGGTGTAGCGTGGAGGGTGCGCATGGATTGGAGGGCTGCGAACAAGATCGCGGTAAAGTATCGCCTGGCCGTTCCCAGATTAGGCGGTGCGCCTGACGAGTTGCATGGTTCCATCGTCGTTTCTAGAATTGACTTGAAATCTGGACGCCATCAGATTAGCGTGAGGGAGGGGGATGAGTGGAAAGCTTCTTGCGAAACAACACATGGCTTGTGCGCGTGGTTAGTCTTGCCATGTGGACTAACCGATGCACCTGGCACTTTCGTGGGGTTAATGAATCATGTTTTGCGTGCTTCCGTCGGGAAGTTTGTGGTGGTCTATTATGGTGGCATTACGATCTACAGCAAGAATCTCGGTGGGCGTTTGACTCATTTGCATCGTGTGCTTGATGTTTTGAGAGAGGGAAAGCTGCTTGCAGTGATGGAAGTTGGGACTTTTGCACGGATAGAGGTGTTCTGTCCTGGTTCTGTGCTGAGCGATAGGGGCACAGGGGTTGGGGAGGAAAAGGAAAGAGCTACGAGAGAATGGCCAGCACCCAAAAGCATAACTGAGGAAGGAGCTTTCACGGCTCGGGTAGCTCTTACGGGCGCTTTGCGAATGATTTCAGCACACTTGCCGCGCCACTCACTGAGGTCCTTCAAAGACGTGTTGCTTTGAAGTGGGGTCAAGCACACTATGAAGGATCCGATGAACTTCAAGATAAACCGTGCTCTGCACCTGTCTTAGTTTTGCCTTGCTTAAGTGAGCCTTTTGAAATTGAATATGAGGCATCTGGAGTTGGAATATGAGCTGCTTTAATGCAGGAGGCAAAAGCCAACTGCCCCGCTCTGTGGGAAAGCTAAGTGTGGCGGCTGTCAAATGGCCAACGCACGACAGAGAGCTCTATAAACTCAAAAGAGCATTGGGGGGAATTGGCAACACTACCTCTGGCCCGAGCAATTTGTGATCCACGCTCATCATTATAATTTGACGGTGTCCAGATTTCGAATCAATCGACTTTACAGAACGCAACGGAACCGTGCAATTCATCAAGCATATCATCTAATCTAGGGATGGGATGGCGACACATTTGTACCACTGGCTCCGAAGGAGGCGCATGAGGATCGGCCCAAGATGAGGGGAGAGGGGGGGAAAAGCTGGAGTGATCTGAAAGATGAGAGAGGGGCCGGAAAGAAACGCGGCCGAAAAGGAGGGGAAGGTTGGGAGCTCAGGGACAGAGATGCCGGAAAAGAATGCAGTGGGAAAGGAAAGGAAGGAGATGAGCTTATGTGCAGAAGAAAGTGAAGCGAGGAGTGCTTTGCCCGCTGAACTCCAATCGGTTCTCCTTGCCTACGGGGGATCCTCCTCGAACGCTAACGGCACTGACTCTTCCTTTCCAGGTGCGTTTGGCTCTTTATCGCGGGAACTCGGAGACGTATTTCCTGAAGAAATTCCACCCGGCTTGCCACCCGTTAGAGGAATGGAAGATCCACCTGTTTCCATTCCAGTAGCGACGGTTCCTAATAGGTCAGCCTATAGCAGTGATCCAGAAGGAACGAAGGGGCTTCCGAGGGAAGCGGAAGAGCTCGTGGCAAAGGGACGCGCTAGGGAAAGTTCAAGTCCTTTTTCCGTTCCAGCGCTTTTGGTTCCAAAGAAAGGTGTAGCGTGGAGGGTGCGCATGGATTGGAGGGCTGCGAACAAGATCGCGGTAAAGTATCGCCTGGCCGTTCCCAGATTAGGCGGTGCGCCTGACGAGTTGCATGGTTCCATCGTCGTTTCTAGAATTGACTTGAAATCTGGACGCCATCAGATTAGCGTGAGGGAGGGGGATGAGTGGAAAGCTTCTTGCGAAACAACACATGGCTTGTGCGCGTGGTTAGTCTTGCCATGTGGACTAACCGATGCACCTGGCACTTTCGTGGGGTTAATGAATCATGTTTTGCGTGCTTCCGTCGGGAAGTTTGTGGTGGTCTATTATGGTGGCATTACGATCTACAGCAAGAATCTCGGTGGGCGTTTGACTCATTTGCATCGTGTGCTTGATGTTTTGAGAGAGGGAAAGCTGCTTGCAGTGATGGAAGTTGGGACTTTTGCACGGATAGAGGTGTTCTGTCCTGGTTCTGTGCTGAGCGATAGGGGCACAGGGGTTGGGGAGGAAAAGGAAAGAGCTACGAGAGAATGGCCAGCACCCAAAAGCATAACTGAGGAAGGAGCTTTCACGGCTCGGGTAGCTCTTACGGGCGCTTTGCGAATGATTTCAGCACACTTGCCGCGCCACTCACTGAGGTCCTTCAAAGACGTGTTGCTTTGAAGTGGGGTCAAGCACACTATGAAGGATCCGATGAACTTCAAGATAAACCGTGCTCTGCACCTGTCTTAGTTTTGCCTTGCTTAAGTGAGCCTTTTGAAATTGAATATGAGGCATCTGGAGTTGGAATATGAGCTGCTTTAATGCAGGAGGCAAAAGCCAACTGCCCCGCTCTGTGGGAAAGCTAAGTGTGGCGGCTGTCAAATGGCCAACGCACGACAGAGAGCTCTATAAACTCAAAAGAGCATTGGGGGGAATTGGCAACACTACCTCTGGCCCGAGCAATTTGTGATCCACGCTCATCATTATAATTTGACGGTGTCCAGATTTCGAATCAATCGACTTTACAGAACGCAACGGAACCGTGCAATTCATCAAGCATATCATCTAATCTAGGGATGGGATGGCGACACATTTGTACCACTGGCTCCGAAGGAGGCGCATGAGGATCGGCCCAAGATGAGGGGAGAGGGGGGGAAAAGCTGGAGTGATCTGAAAGATGAGAGAGGGGCCGGAAAGAAACGCGGCCGAAAAGGAGGGGAAGGTTGGGAGCTCAGGGACAGAGATGCCGGAAAAGAATGCAGTGGGAAAGGAAAGGAAGGAGATGAGCTTATGTGCAGAAGAAAGTGAAGCGAGGAGTGCTTTGCCCGCTGAACTCCAATCGGTTCTCCTTGCCTACGGGGGATCCTCCTCGAACGCTAACGGCACTGACTCTTCCTTTCCAGGTGCGTTTGGCTCTTTATCGCGGGAACTCGGAGACGTATTTCCTGAAGAAATTCCACCCGGCTTGCCACCCGTTAGAGGAATGGAAGATCCACCTGTTTCCATTCCAGTAGCGACGGTTCCTAATAGGTCAGCCTATAGCAGTGATCCAGAAGGAACGAAGGGGCTTCCGAGGGAAGCGGAAGAGCTCGTGGCAAAGGGACGCGCTAGGGAAAGTTCAAGTCCTTTTTCCGTTCCAGCGCTTTTGGTTCCAAAGAAAGGTGTAGCGTGGAGGGTGCGCATGGATTGGAGGGCTGCGAACAAGATCGCGGTAAAGTATCGCCTGGCCGTTCCCAGATTAGGCGGTGCGCCTGACGAGTTGCATGGTTCCATCGTCGTTTCTAGAATTGACTTGAAATCTGGACGCCATCAGATTAGCGTGAGGGAGGGGGATGAGTGGAAAGCTTCTTGCGAAACAACACATGGCTTGTGCGCGTGGTTAGTCTTGCCATGTGGACTAACCGATGCACCTGGCACTTTCGTGGGGTTAATGAATCATGTTTTGCGTGCTTCCGTCGGGAAGTTTGTGGTGGTCTATTATGGTGGCATTACGATCTACAGCAAGAATCTCGGTGGGCGTTTGACTCATTTGCATCGTGTGCTTGATGTTTTGAGAGAGGGAAAGCTGCTTGCAGTGATGGAAGTTGGGACTTTTGCACGGATAGAGGTGTTCTGTCCTGGTTCTGTGCTGAGCGATAGGGGCACAGGGGTTGGGGAGGAAAAGGAAAGAGCTACGAGAGAATGGCCAGCACCCAAAAGCATAACTGAGGAAGGAGCTTTCACGGCTCGGGTAGCTCTTACGGGCGCTTTGCGAATGATTTCAGCACACTTGCCGCGCCACTCACTGAGGTCCTTCAAAGACGTGTTGCTTTGAAGTGGGGTCAAGCACACTATGAAGGATCCGATGAACTTCAAGATAAACCGTGCTCTGCACCTGTCTTAGTTTTGCCTTGCTTAAGTGAGCCTTTTGAAATTGAATATGAGGCATCTGGAGTTGGAATATGAGCTGCTTTAATGCAGGAGGCAAAAGCCAACTGCCCCGCTCTGTGGGAAAGCTAAGTGTGGCGGCTGTCAAATGGCCAACGCACGACAGAGAGCTCTATAAACTCAAAAGAGCATTGGGGGGAATTGGCAACACTACCTCTGGCCCGAGCAATTTGTGATCCACGCTCATCATTATAATTTGACGGTGTCCAGATTTCGAATCAATCGACTTTACAGAACGCAACGGAACCGTGCAATTCATCAAGCATATCATCTAATCTAGGGATGGGATGGCGACACATTTGTACCACTGGCTCCGAAGGAGGCGCATGAGGATCGGCCCAAGATGAGGGGAGAGGGGGGGAAAAGCTGGAGTGATCTGAAAGATGAGAGAGGGGCCGGAAAGAAACGCGGCCGAAAAGGAGGGGAAGGTTGGGAGCTCAGGGACAGAGATGCCGGAAAAGAATGCAGTGGGAAAGGAAAGGAAGGAGATGAGCTTATGTGCAGAAGAAAGTGAAGCGAGGAGTGCTTTGCCCGCTGAACTCCAATCGGTTCTCCTTGCCTACGGGGGATCCTCCTCGAACGCTAACGGCACTGACTCTTCCTTTCCAGGTGCGTTTGGCTCTTTATCGCGGGAACTCGGAGACGTATTTCCTGAAGAAATTCCACCCGGCTTGCCACCCGTTAGAGGAATGGAAGATCCACCTGTTTCCATTCCAGTAGCGACGGTTCCTAATAGGTCAGCCTATAGCAGTGATCCAGAAGGAACGAAGGGGCTTCCGAGGGAAGCGGAAGAGCTCGTGGCAAAGGGACGCGCTAGGGAAAGTTCAAGTCCTTTTTCTGTTCCAGCGCTTTTGGTTCCAAAGAAAGGTGTAGCGTGGAGGGTGCGCATGGATTGGAGGGCTGCGAACAAGATCGCGGTAAAGTATCGCCTGGCCGTTCCCAGATTAGGCGGTGCGCCTGACGAGTTGCATGGTTCCATCGTCGTTTCTAGAATTGACTTGAAATCTGGACGCCATCAGATTAGCGTGAGGGAGGGGGATGAGTGGAAAGCTTCTTGCGAAACAACACATGGCTTGTGCGCGTGGTTAGTCTTGCCATGTGGACTAACCGATGCACCTGGCACTTTCGTGGGGTTAATGAATCATGTTTTGCGTGCTTCCGTCGGGAAGTTTGTGGTGGTCTATTATGGTGGCATTACGATCTACAGCAAGAATCTCGGTGGGCGTTTGACTCATTTGCATCGTGTGCTTGATGTTTTGAGAGAGGGAAAGCTGCTTGCAGTGATGGAAGTTGGGACTTTTGCACGGATAGAGGTGTTCTGTCCTGGTTCTGTGCTGAGCGATAGGGGCACAGGGGTTGGGGAGGAAAAGGAAAGAGCTACGAGAGAATGGCCAGCACCCAAAAGCATAACTGAGGAAGGAGCTTTCACGGCTCGGGTAGCTCTTACGGGCGCTTTGCGAATGATTTCAGCACACTTGCCGCGCCACTCACTGAGGTCCTTCAAAGACGTGTTGCTTTGAAGTGGGGTCAAGCACACTATGAAGGATCCGATGAACTTCAAGATAAACCGTGCTCTGCACCTGTCTTAGTTTTGCCTTGCTTAAGTGAGCCTTTTGAAATTGAATATGAGGCATCTGGAGTTGGAATATGAGCTGCTTTAATGCAGGAGGCAAAAGCCAACTGCCCCGCTCTGTGGGAAAGCTAAGTGTGGCGGCTGTCAAATGGCCAACGCACGACAGAGAGCTCTATAAACTCAAAAGAGCATTGGGGGGAATTGGCAACACTACCTCTGGCCCGAGCAATTTGTGATCCACGCTCATCATTATAATTTGACGGTGTCCAGATTTCGAATCAATCGACTTTACAGAACGCAACGGAACCGTGCAATTCATCAAGCATATCATCTAATCTAGGGATGGGATGGCGACACATTTGTACCACTGGCTCCGAAGGAGGCGCATGAGGATCGGCCCAAGATGAGGGGAGAGGGGGGGAAAAGCTGGAGTGATCTGAAAGATGAGAGAGGGGCCGGAAAGAAACGCGGCCGAAAAGGAGGGGAAGGTTGGGAGCTCAGGGACAGAGATGCCGGAAAAGAATGCAGTGGGAAAGGAAAGGAAGGAGATGAGCTTATGTGCAGAAGAAAGTGAAGCGAGGAGTGCTTTGCCCGCTGAACTCCAATCGGTTCTCCTTGCCTACGGGGGATCCTCCTCGAACGCTAACGGCACTGACTCTTCCTTTCCAGGTGCGTTTGGCTCTTTATCGCGGGAACTCGGAGACGTATTTCCTGAAGAAATTCCACCCGGCTTGCCACCCGTTAGAGGAATGGAAGATCCACCTGTTTCCATTCCAGTAGCGACGGTTCCTAATAGGTCAGCCTATAGCAGTGATCCAGAAGGAACGAAGGGGCTTCCGAGGGAAGCGGAAGAGCTCGTGGCAAAGGGACGCGCTAGGGAAAGTTCAAGTCCTTTTTCCGTTCCAGCGCTTTTGGTTCCAAAGAAAGGTGTAGCGTGGAGGGTGCGCATGGATTGGAGGGCTGCGAACAAGATCGCGGTAAAGTATCGCCTGGCCGTTCCCAGATTAGGCGGTGCGCCTGACGAGTTGCATGGTTCCATCGTCGTTTCTAGAATTGACTTGAAATCTGGACGCCATCAGATTAGCGTGAGGGAGGGGGATGAGTGGAAAGCTTCTTGCGAAACAACACATGGCTTGTGCGCGTGGTTAGTCTTGCCATGTGGACTAACCGATGCACCTGGCACTTTCGTGGGGTTAATGAATCATGTTTTGCGTGCTTCCGTCGGGAAGTTTGTGGTGGTCTATTATGGTGGCATTACGATCTACAGCAAGAATCTCGGTGGGCGTTTGACTCATTTGCATCGTGTGCTTGATGTTTTGAGAGAGGGAAAGCTGCTTGCAGTGATGGAAGTTGGGACTTTTGCACGGATAGAGGTGTTCTTTCCTGGTTCTGTGCTGAGCGATAGGGGCACAGGGGTTGGGGAGGAAAAGGAAAGAGCTACGAGAGAATGGCCAGCACCCAAAAGCATAACTGAGGAAGGAGCTTTCACGGCTCGGGTAGCTCTTACGGGCGCTTTGCGAATGATTTCAGCACACTTGCCGCGCCACTCACTGAGGTCCTTCAAAGACGTGTTGCTTTGAAGTGGGGTCAAGCACACTATGAAGGATCCGATGAACTTCAAGATAAACCGTGCTCTGCACCTGTCTTAGTTTTGCCTTGCTTAAGTGAGCCTTTTGAAATTGAATATGAGGCATCTGGAGTTGGAATATGAGCTGCTTTAATGCAGGAGGCAAAAGCCAACTGCCCCGCTCTGTGGGAAAGCTAAGTGTGGCGGCTGTCAAATGGCCAACGCACGACAGAGAGCTCTATAAACTCAAAAGAGCATTGGGGGGAATTGGCAACACTACCTCTGGCCCGAGCAATTTGTGATCCACGCTCATCATTATAATTTGACGGTGTCCAGATTTCGAATCAATCGACTTTACAGAACGCAACGGAACCGTGCAATTCATCAAGCATATCATCTAATCTAGGGATGGGATGGCGACACATTTGTACCACTGGCTCCGAAGGAGGCGCATGAGGATCGGCCCAAGATGAGGGGAGAGGGGGGGAAAAGCTGGAGTGATCTGAAAGATGAGAGAGGGGCCGGAAAGAAACGCGGCCGAAAAGGAGGGGAAGGTTGGGAGCTCAGGGACAGAGATGCCGGAAAAGAATGCAGTGGGAAAGGAAAGGAAGGAGATGAGCTTATGTGCAGAAGAAAGTGAAGCGAGGAGTGCTTTGCCCGCTGAACTCCAATCGGTTCTCCTTGCCTACGGGGGATCCTCCTCGAACGCTAACGGCACTGACTCTTCCTTTCCAGGTGCGTTTGGCTCTTTATCGCGGGAACTCGGAGACGTATTTCCTGAAGAAATTCCACCCGGCTTGCCACCCGTTAGAGGAATGGAAGATCCACCTGTTTCCATTCCAGTAGCGACGGTTCCTAATAGGTCAGCCTATAGCAGTGATCCAGAAGGAACGAAGGGGCTTCCGAGGGAAGCGGAAGAGCTCGTGGCAAAGGGACGCGCTAGGGAAAGTTCAAGTCCTTTTTCCGTTCCAGCGCTTTTGGTTCCAAAGAAAGGTGTAGCGTGGAGGGTGCGCATGGATTGGAGGGCTGCGAACAAGATCGCGGTAAAGTATCGCCTGGCCGTTCCCAGATTAGGCGGTGCGCCTGACGAGTTGCATGGTTCCATCGTCGTTTCTAGAATTGACTTGAAATCTGGACGCCATCAGATTAGCGTGAGGGAGGGGGATGAGTGGAAAGCTTCTTGCGAAACAACACATGGCTTGTGCGCGTGGTTAGTCTTGCCATGTGGACTAACCGATGCACCTGGCACTTTCGTGGGGTTAATGAATCATGTTTTGCGTGCTTCCGTCGGGAAGTTTGTGGTGGTCTATTATGGTGGCATTACGATCTACAGCAAGAATCTCGGTGGGCGTTTGACTCATTTGCATCGTGTGCTTGATGTTTTGAGAGAGGGAAAGCTGCTTGCAGTGATGGAAGTTGGGACTTTTGCACGGATAGAGGTGTTCTGTCCTGGTTCTGTGCTGAGCGATAGGGGCACAGGGGTTGGGGAGGAAAAGGAAAGAGCTACGAGAGAATGGCCAGCACCCAAAAGCATAACTGAGGAAGGAGCTTTCACGGCTCGGGTAGCTCTTACGGGCGCTTTGCGAATGATTTCAGCACACTTGCCGCGCCACTCACTGAGGTCCTTCAAAGACGTGTTGCTTTGAAGTGGGGTCAAGCACACTATGAAGGATCCGATGAACTTCAAGATAAACCGTGCTCTGCACCTGTCTTAGTTTTGCCTTGCTTAAGTGAGCCTTTTGAAATTGAATATGAGGCATCTGGAGTTGGAATATGAGCTGCTTTAATGCAGGAGGCAAAAGCCAACTGCCCCGCTCTGTGGGAAAGCTAAGTGTGGCGGCTGTCAAATGGCCAACGCACGACAGAGAGCTCTATAAACTCAAAAGAGCATTGGGGGGAATTGGCAACACTACCTCTGGCCCGAGCAATTTGTGATCCACGCTCATCATTATAATTTGACGGTGTCCAGATTTCGAATCAATCGACTTTACAGAACGCAACGGAACCGTGCAATTCATCAAGCATATCATCTAATCTAGGGATGGGATGGCGACACATTTGTACCACTGGCTCCGAAGGAGGCGCATGAGGATCGGCCCAAGATGAGGGGAGAGGGGGGGAAAAGCTGGAGTGATCTGAAAGATGAGAGAGGGGCCGGAAAGAAACGCGGCCGAAAAGGAGGGGAAGGTTGGGAGCTCAGGGACAGAGATGCCGGAAAAGAATGCAGTGGGAAAGGAAAGGAAGGAGATGAGCTTATGTGCAGAAGAAAGTGAAGCGAGGAGTGCTTTGCCCGCTGAACTCCAATCGGTTCTCCTTGCCTACGGGGGATCCTCCTCGAACGCTAACGGCACTGACTCTTCCTTTCCAGGTGCGTTTGGCTCTTTATCGCGGGAACTCGGAGACGTATTTCCTGAAGAAATTCCACCCGGCTTGCCACCCGTTAGAGGAATGGAAGATCCACCTGTTTCCATTCCAGTAGCGACGGTTCCTAATAGGTCAGCCTATAGCAGTGATCCAGAAGGAACGAAGGGGCTTCCGAGGGAAGCGGAAGAGCTCGTGGCAAAGGGACGCGCTAGGGAAAGTTCAAGTCCTTTTTCCGTTCCAGCGCTTTTGGTTCCAAAGAAAGGTGTAGCGTGGAGGGTGCGCATGGATTGGAGGGCTGCGAACAAGATCGCGGTAAAGTATCGCCTGGCCGTTCCCAGATTAGGCGGTGCGCCTGACGAGTTGCATGGTTCCATCGTCGTTTCTAGAATTGACTTGAAATCTGGACGCCATCAGATTAGCGTGAGGGAGGGGGATGAGTGGAAAGCTTCTTGCGAAACAACACATGGCTTGTGCGCGTGGTTAGTCTTGCCATGTGGACTAACCGATGCACCTGGCACTTTCGTGGGGTTAATGAATCATGTTTTGCGTGCTTCCGTCGGGAAGTTTGTGGTGGTCTATTATGGTGGCATTACGATCTACAGCAAGAATCTCGGTGGGCGTTTGACTCATTTGCATCGTGTGCTTGATGTTTTGAGAGAGGGAAAGCTGCTTGCAGTGATGGAAGTTGGGACTTTTGCACGGATAGAGGTGTTCTGTCCTGGTTCTGTGCTGAGCGATAGGGGCACAGGGGTTGGGGAGGAAAAGGAAAGAGCTACGAGAGAATGGCCAGCACCCAAAAGCATAACTGAGGAAGGAGCTTTCACGGCTCGGGTAGCTCTTACGGGCGCTTTGCGAATGATTTCAGCACACTTGCCGCGCCACTCACTGAGGTCCTTCAAAGACGTGTTGCTTTGAAGTGGGGTCAAGCACACTATGAAGGATCCGATGAACTTCAAGATAAACCGTGCTCTGCACCTGTCTTAGTTTTGCCTTGCTTAAGTGAGCCTTTTGAAATTGAATATGAGGCATCTGGAGTTGGAATATGAGCTGCTTTAATGCAAGAGGCAAAAGCCAACTGCCCCGCTCTGTGGGAAAGCTAAGTGTGGCGGCTGTCAAATGGCCAACGCACGACAGAGAGCTCTATAAACTCAAAAGAGCATTGGGGGGAATTGGCAACACTACCTCTGGCCCGAGCAATTTGTGATCCACGCTCATCATTATAATTTGACGGTGTCCAGATTTCGAATCAATCGACTTTACAGAACGCAACGGAACCGTGCAATTCATCAAGCATATCATCTAATCTAGGGATGGGATGGCGACACATTTGTACCACTGGCTCCGAAGGAGGCGCATGAGGATCGGCCCAAGATGAGGGGAGAGGGGGGGAAAAGCTGGAGTGATCTGAAAGATGAGAGAGGGGCCGGAAAGAAACGCGGCCGAAAAGGAGGGGAAGGTTGGGAGCTCAGGGACAGAGATGCCGGAAAAGAATGCAGTGGGAAAGGAAAGGAAGGAGATGAGCTTATGTGCAGAAGAAAGTGAAGCGAGGAGTGCTTTGCCCGCTGAACTCCAATCGGTTCTCCTTGCCTACGGGGGATCCTCCTCGAACGCTAACGGCACTGACTCTTCCTTTCCAGGTGCGTTTGGCTCTTTATCGCGGGAACTCGGAGACGTATTTCCTGAAGAAATTCCACCCGGCTTGCCACCCGTTAGAGGAATGGAAGATCCACCTGTTTCCATTCCAGTAGCGACGGTTCCTAATAGGTCAGCCTATAGCAGTGATCCAGAAGGAACGAAGGGGCTTCCGAGGGAAGCGGAAGAGCTCGTGGCAAAGGGACGCGCTAGGGAAAGTTCAAGTCCTTTTTCCGTTCCAGCGCTTTTGGTTCCAAAGAAAGGTGTAGCGTGGAGGGTGCGCATGGATTGGAGGGCTGCGAACAAGATCGCGGTAAAGTATCGCCTGGCCGTTCCCAGATTAGGCGGTGCGCCTGACGAGTTGCATGGTTCCATCGTCGTTTCTAGAATTGACTTGAAATCTGGACGCCATCAGATTAGCGTGAGGGAGGGGGATGAGTGGAAAGCTTCTTGCGAAACAACACATGGCTTGTGCGCGTGGTTAGTCTTGCCATGTGGACTAACCGATGCACCTGGCACTTTCGTGGGGTTAATGAATCATGTTTTGCGTGCTTCCGTCGGGAAGTTTGTGGTGGTCTATTATGGTGGCATTACGATCTACAGCAAGAATCTCGGTGGGCGTTTGACTCATTTGCATCGTGTGCTTGATGTTTTGAGAGAGGGAAAGCTGCTTGCAGTGATGGAAGTTGGGACTTTTGCACGGATAGAGGTGTTCTGTCCTGGTTCTGTGCTGAGCGATAGGGGCACAGGGGTTGGGGAGGAAAAGGAAAGAGCTACGAGAGAATGGCCAGCACCCAAAAGCATAACTGAGGAAGGAGCTTTCACGGCTCGGGTAGCTCTTACGGGCGCTTTGCGAATGATTTCAGCACACTTGCCGCGCCACTCACTGAGGTCCTTCAAAGACGTGTTGCTTTGAAGTGGGGTCAAGCACACTATGAAGGATCCGATGAACTTCAAGATAAACCGTGCTCTGCACCTGTGTTAGTTTTGCCTTGCTTAAGTGAGCCTTTTGAAATTGAATATGAGGCATCTGGAGTTGGAATATGAGCTGCTTTAATGCAGGAGGCAAAAGCCAACTGCCCCGCTCTGTGGGAAAGCTAAGTGTGGCGGCTGTCAAATGGCCAACGCACGACAGAGAGCTCTATAAACTCAAAAGAGAATTGGGGGGAATTGGCAACACTACCTCTGGCCCGAGCAATTTGTGATCCACGCTCATCATTATAATTTGACGGTGTCCAGATTTCGAATCAATCGACTTTACAGAACGCAACGGAACCGTGCAATTCATCAAGCATATCATCTAATCTAGGGATGGGATGGCGACACATTTGTACCACTGGCTCCGAAGGAGGCGCATGAGGATCGGCCCAAGATGAGGGGAGAGGGGGGGAAAAGCTGGAGTGATCTGAAAGATGAGAGAGGGGCCGGAAAGAAACGCGGCCGAAAAGGAGGGGAAGGTTGGGAGCTCAGGGACAGAGATGCCGGAAAAGAATGCAGTGGGAAAGGAAAGGAAGGAGATGAGCTTATGTGCAGAAGAAAGTGAAGCGAGGAGTGCTTTGCCCGCTGAACTCCAATCGGTTCTCCTTGCCTACGGGGGATCCTCCTCGAACGCTAACGGCACTGACTCTTCCTTTCCAGGTGCGTTTGGCTCTTTATCGCGGGAACTCGGAGACGTATTTCCTGAAGAAATTCCACCCGGCTTGCCACCCGTTAGAGGAATGGAAGATCCACCTGTTTCCATTCCAGTAGCGACGGTTCCTAATAGGTCAGCCTATAGCAGTGATCCAGAAGGAACGAAGGGGCTTCCGAGGGAAGCGGAAGAGCTCGTGGCAAAGGGACGCGCTAGGGAAAGTTCAAGTCCTTTTTCCGTTCCAGCGCTTTTGGTTCCAAAGAAAGGTGTAGCGTGGAGGGTGCGCATGGATTGGAGGGCTGCGAACAAGATCGCGGTAAAGTATCGCCTGGCCGTTCCCAGATTAGGCGGTGCGCCTGACGAGTTGCATGGTTCCATCGTCGTTTCTAGAATTGACTTGAAATCTGGACGCCATCAGATTAGCGTGAGGGAGGGGGATGAGTGGAAAGCTTCTGGCGAAACAACACATGGCTTGTGCGCGTGGTTAGTCTTGCCATGTGGACTAACCGATGCACCTGGCACTTTCGTGGGGTTAATGAATCATGTTTTGCGTGCTTCCGTCGGGAAGTTTGTGGTGGTCTATTATGGTGGCATTACGATCTACAGCAAGAATCTCGGTGGGCGTTTGACTCATTTGCATCGTGTGCTTGATGTTTTGAGAGAGGGAAAGCTGCTTGCAGTGATGGAAGTTGGGACTTTTGCACGGATAGAGGTGTTCTGTCCTGGTTCTGTGCTGAGCGATAGGGGCACAGGGGTTGGGGAGGAAAAGGAAAGAGCTACGAGAGAATGGCCAGCACCCAAAAGCATAACTGAGGAAGGAGCTTTCACGGCTCGGGTAGCTCTTACGGGCGCTTTGCGAATGATTTCAGCACACTTGCCGCGCCACTCACTGAGGTCCTTCAAAGACGTGTTGCTTTGAAGTGGGGTCAAGCACACTATGAAGGATCCGATGAACTTCAAGATAAACCGTGCTCTGCACCTGTGTTAGTTTTGCCTTGCTTAAGTGAGCCTTTTGAAATTGAATATGAGGCATCTGGAGTTGGAATATGAGCTGCTTTAATGCAGGAGGCAAAAGCCAACTGCCCCGCTCTGTGGGAAAGCTAAGTGTGGCGGCTGTCAAATGGCCAACGCACGACAGAGAGCTCTATAAACTCAAAAGAGAATTGGGGGGAATTGGCAACACTACCTCTGGCCCGAGCAATTTGTGATCCACGCTCATCATTATAATTTGACGGTGTCCAGATTTCGAATCAATCGACTTTACAGAACGCAACGGAACCGTGCAATTCATCAAGCATATCATCTAATCTAGGGATGGGATGGCGACACATTTGTACCACTGGCTCCGAAGGAGGCGCATGAGGATCGGCCCAAGATGAGGGGAGAGGGGGGGAAAAGCTGGAGCGATCTGAAAGATGAGAGAGGGGCCGGAAAGAAACGCGGCCGAAAAGGAGGGGAAGGTTGGGAGCTCAGGGACAGAGATGCCGGAAAAGAATGCAGTGGGAAAGGAAAGGAAGGAGATGAGCTTATGTGCAGAAGAAAGTGAAGCGAGGAGTGCTTTGCCCGCTGAACTCCAATCGGTTCTCCTTGCCTACGGGGGATCCTCCTCGAACGCTAACGGCACTGACTCTTCCTTTCCAGGTGCGTTTGGCTCTTTATCGCGGGAACTCGGAGACGTATTTCCTGAAGAAATTCCACCCGGCTTGCCACCCGTTAGAGGAATGGAAGATCCACCTGTTTCCATTCCAGTAGCGACGGTTCCTAATAGGTCAGCCTATAGCAGTGATCCAGAAGGAACGAAGGGGCTTCCGAGGGAAGCGGAAGAGCTCGTGGCAAAGGGACGCGCTAGGGAAAGTTCAAGTCCTTTTTCCGTTCCAGCGCTTTTGGTTCCAAAGAAAGGTGTAGCGTGGAGGGTGCGCATGGATTGGAGGGCTGCGAACAAGATCGCGGTAAAGTATCGCCTGGCCGTTCCCAGATTAGGCGGTGCGCCTGACGAGTTGCATGGTTCCATCGTCGTTTCTAGAATTGACTTGAAATCTGGACGCCATCAGATTAGCGTGAGGGAGGGGGATGAGTGGAAAGCTTCTTGCGAAACAACACATGGCTTGTGCGCGTGGTTAGTCTTGCCATGTGGACTAACCGATGCACCTGGCACTTTCGTGGGGTTAATGAATCATGTTTTGCGTGCTTCCGTCGGGAAGTTTGTGGTGGTCTATTATGGTGGCATTACGATCTACAGCAAGAATCTCGGTGGGCGTTTGACTCATTTGCATCGTGTGCTTGATGTTTTGAGAGAGGGAAAGCTGCTTGCAGTGATGGAAGTTGGGACTTTTGCACGGATAGAGGTGTTCTGTCCTGGTTCTGTGCTGAGCGATAGGGGCACAGGGGTTGGGGAGGAAAAGGAAAGAGCTACGAGAGAATGGCCAGCACCCAAAAGCATAACTGAGGAAGGAGCTTTCACGGCTCGGGTAGCTCTTACGGGCGCTTTGCGAATGATTTCAGCACACTTGCCGCGCCACTCACTGAGGTCCTTCAAAGACGTGTTGCTTTGAAGTGGGGTCAAGCACACTATGAAGGATCCGATGAACTTCAAGATAAACCGTGCTCTGCACCTGTGTTAGTTTTGCCTTGCTTAAGTGAGCCTTTTGAAATTGAATATGAGGCATCTGGAGTTGGAATATGAGCTGCTTTAATGCAGGAGGCAAAAGCCAACTGCCCCGCTCTGTGGGAAAGCTAAGTGTGGCGGCTGTCAAATGGCCAACGCACGACAGAGAGCTCTATAAACTCAAAAGAGAATTGGGGGGAATTGGCAACACTACCTCTGGCCCGAGCAATTTGTGATCCACGCTCATCATTATAATTTGACGGTGTCCAGATTTCGAATCAATCGACTTTACAGAACGCAACGGAACCGTGCAATTCATCAAGCATATCATCTAATCTAGGGATGGGATGGCGACACATTTGTACCACTGGCTCCGAAGGAGGCGCATGAGGATCGGCCCAAGATGAGGGGAGAGGGGGGGAAAAGCTGGAGCGATCTGAAAGATGAGAGAGGGGCCGGAAAGAAACGCGGCCGAAAAGGAGGGGAAGGTTGGGAGCTCAGGGACAGAGATGCCGGAAAAGAATGCAGTGGGAAAGGAAAGGAAGGAGATGAGCTTATGTGCAGAAGAAAGTGAAGCGAGGAGTGCTTTGCCCGCTGAACTCCAATCGGTTCTCCTTGCCTACGGGGGATCCTCCTCGAACGCTAACGGCACTGACTCTTCCTTTCCAGGTGCGTTTGGCTCTTTATCGCGGGAACTCGGAGACGTATTTCCTGAAGAAATTCCACCCGGCTTGCCACCCGTTAGAGGAATGGAAGATCCACCTGTTTCCATTCCAGTAGCGACGGTTCCTAATAGGTCAGCCTATAGCAGTGATCCAGAAGGAACGAAGGGGCTTCCGAGGGAAGCGGAAGAGCTCGTGGCAAAGGGACGCGCTAGGGAAAGTTCAAGTCCTTTTTCCGTTCCAGCGCTTTTGGTTCCAAAGAAAGGTGTAGCGTGGAGGGTGCGCATGGATTGGAGGGCTGCGAACAAGATCGCGGTAAAGTATCGCCTGGCCGTTCCCAGATTAGGCGGTGCGCCTGACGAGTTGCATGGTTCCATCGTCGTTTCTAGAATTGACTTGAAATCTGGACGCCATCAGATTAGCGTGAGGGAGGGGGATGAGTGGAAAGCTTCTGGCGAAACAACACATGGCTTGTGCGCGTGGTTAGTCTTGCCATGTGGACTAACCGATGCACCTGGCACTTTCGTGGGGTTAATGAATCATGTTTTGCGTGCTTCCGTCGGGAAGTTTGTGGTGGTCTATTATGGTGGCATTACGATCTACAGCAAGAATCTCGGTGGGCGTTTGACTCATTTGCATCGTGTGCTTGATGTTTTGAGAGAGGGAAAGCTGCTTGCAGTGATGGAAGTTGGGACTTTTGCACGGATAGAGGTGTTCTGTCCTGGTTCTGTGCTGAGCGATAGGGGCACAGGGGTTGGGGAGGAAAAGGAAAGAGCTACGAGAGAATGGCCAGCACCCAAAAGCATAACTGAGGAAGGAGCTTTCACGGCTCGGGTAGCTCTTACGGGCGCTTTGCGAATGATTTCAGCACACTTGCCGCGCCACTCACTGAGGTCCTTCAAAGACGTGTTGCTTTGAAGTGGGGTCAAGCACACTATGAAGGATCCGATGAACTTCAAGATAAACCGTGCTCTGCACCTGTCTTAGTTTTGCCTTGCTTAAGTGAGCCTTTTGAAATTGAATATGAGGCATCTGGAGTTGGAATATGAGCTGCTTTAATGCAGGAGGCAAAAGCCAACTGCCCCGCTCTGTGGGAAAGCTAAGTGTGGCGGCTGTCAAATGGCCAACGCACGACAGAGAGCTCTATAAACTCAAAAGAGCATTGGGGGGAATTGGCAACACTACCTCTGGCCCGAGCAATTTGTGATCCACGCTCATCATTATAATTTGACGGTGTCCAGATTTCGAATCAATCGACTTTAGAGAACGCAACGGAACCGTGCAATTCATCAAGCATATCATCTAATCTAGGGATGGGATGGCGACACATTTGTACCACTGGCTCCGAAGGAGGCGCATGAGGATCGGCCCAAGATGAGGGGAGAGGGGGGGAAAAGCTGGAGCGATCTGAAAGATGAGAGAGGGGCCGGAAAGAAACGCGGCCGAAAAGGAGGGGAAGGTTGGGAGCTCAGGGACAGAGATGCCGGAAAAGAATGCAGTGGGAAAGGAAAGGAAGGAGATGAGCTTTAGTGCAGAAGAAAGTGAAGCGAGGAGTGCTTTGCCCGCTGAACTCCAATCGGTTCTCCTTGCCTACGGGGGATCCTCCTCGAACGCTAACGGCACTGACTCTTCCTTTCCAGGTGCGTTTGGCTCTTTATCGCGGGAACTCGGAGACGTATTTCCTGAAGAAATTCCACCCGGCTTGCCACCCGTTAGAGGAATGGAAGATCCACCTGTTTCCATTCCAGTAGCGACGGTTCCTAATAGGTCAGCCTATAGCAGTGATCCAGAAGGAACGAAGGGGCTTCCGAGGGAAGCGGAAGAGCTCGTGGCAAAGGGAC
The DNA here is from genome assembly GCA_037074615.1 of Leucaena leucocephala. Taxonomy (NCBI): domain Eukaryota; kingdom Viridiplantae; phylum Streptophyta; class Magnoliopsida; order Fabales; family Fabaceae; genus Leucaena; species Leucaena leucocephala. The sequence goes on from CM073553.1 coordinate 9,898,652, forward strand.
GCGCTAGGGAAAGTTCAAGTCCTTTTTCCGTTCCAGCGCTTTTGGTTCCAAAGAAAGGTGTAGCGTGGAGGGTGCGCATGGATTGGAGGGCTGCGAACAAGATCGCGGTAAAGTATCGCCTGGCCGTTCCCAGATTAGGCGGTGCGCCTGACGAGTTGCATGGTTCCATCGTCGTTTCTAGAATTGACTTGAAATCTGGACGCCATCAGATTAGCGTGAGGGAGGGGGATGAGTGGAAAGCTTCTGGCGAAACAACACATGGCTTGTGCGCGTGGTTAGTCTTGCCATGTGGACTAACCGATGCACCTGGCACTTTCGTGGGGTTAATGAATCATGTTTTGCGTGCTTCCGTCGGGAAGTTTGTGGTGGTCTATTATGGTGGCATTACGATCTACAGCAAGAATCTCGGTGGGCGTTTGACTCATTTGCATCGTGTGCTTGATGTTTTGAGAGAGGGAAAGCTGCTTGCAGTGATGGAAGTTGGGACTTTTGCACGGATAGAGGTGTTCTGTCCTGGTTCTGTGCTGAGCGATAGGGGCACAGGGGTTGGGGAGGAAAAGGAAAGAGCTACGAGAGAATGGCCAGCACCCAAAAGCATAACTGAGGAAGGAGCTTTCACGGCTCGGGTAGCTCTTACGGGCGCTTTGCGAATGATTTCAGCACACTTGCCGCGCCACTCACTGAGGTCCTTCAAAGACGTGTTGCTTTGAAGTGGGGTCAAGCACACTATGAAGGATCCGATGAACTTCAAGATAAACCGTGCTCTGCACCTGTCTTAGTTTTGCCTTGCTTAAGTGAGCCTTTTGAAATTGAATATGAGGCATCTGGAGTTGGAATATGAGCTGCTTTAATGCAGGAGGCAAAAGCCAACTGCCCCGCTCTGTGGGAAAGCTAAGTGTGGCGGCTGTCAAATGGCCAACGCACGACAGAGAGCTCTATAAACTCAAAAGAGAATTGGGGGGAATTGGCAACACTACCTCTGGCCCGAGCAATTTGTGATCCACGCTCATCATTATAATTTGACGGTGTCCAGATTTCGAATCAATCGACTTTACAGAACGCAACGGAACCGTGCAATTCATCAAGCATATCATCTAATCTAGGGATGGGATGGCGACACATTTGTACCACTGGCTCCGAAGGAGGCGCATGAGGATCGGCCCAAGATGAGGGGAGAGGGGGGGAAAAGCTGGAGCGATCTGAAAGATGAGAGAGGGGCCGGAAAGAAACGCGGCCGAAAAGGAGGGGAAGGTTGGGAGCTCAGGGACAGAGATGCCGGAAAAGAATGCAGTGGGAAAGGAAAGGAAGGAGATGAGCTTTAGTGCAGAAGAAAGTGAAGCGAGGAGTGCTTTGCCCGCTGAACTCCAATCGGTTCTCCTTGCCTACGGGGGATCCTCCTCGAACGCTAACGGCACTGACTCTTCCTTTCCAGGTGCGTTTGGCTCTTTATCGCGGGAACTCGGAGACGTATTTCCTGAAGAAATTCCACCCGGCTTGCCACCCGTTAGAGGAATGGAAGATCCACCTGTTTCCATTCCAGTAGCGACGGTTCCTAATAGGTCAGCCTATAGCAGTGATCCAGAAGGAACGAAGGGGCTTCCGAGGGAAGCGGAAGAGCTCGTGGCAAAGGGACGCGCTAGGGAAAGTTCAAGTCCTTTTTCCGTTCCAGCGCTTTTGGTTCCAAAGAAAGGTGTAGCGTGGAGGGTGCGCATGGATTGGAGGGCTGCGAACAAGATCGCGGTAAAGTATCGCCTGGCCGTTCCCAGATTAGGCGGTGCGCCTGACGAGTTGCATGGTTCCATCGTCGTTTCTAGAATTGACTTGAAATCTGGACGCCATCAGATTAGCGTGAGGGAGGGGGATGAGTGGAAAGCTTCTGGCGAAACAACACATGGCTTGTGCGCGTGGTTAGTCTTGCCATGTGGACTAACCGATGCACCTGGCACTTTCGTGGGGTTAATGAATCATGTTTTGCGTGCTTCCGTCGGGAAGTTTGTGGTGGTCTATTATGGTGGCATTACGATCTACAGCAAGAATCTCGGTGGGCGTTTGACTCATTTGCATCGTGTGCTTGATGTTTTGAGAGAGGGAAAGCTGCTTGCAGTGATGGAAGTTGGGACTTTTGCACGGATAGAGGTGTTCTGTCCTGGTTCTGTGCTGAGCGATAGGGGCACAGGGGTTGGGGAGGAAAAGGAAAGAGCTACGAGAGAATGGCCAGCACCCAAAAGCATAACTGAGGAAGGAGCTTTCACGGCTCGGGTAGCTCTTACGGGCGCTTTGCGAATGATTTCAGCACACTTGCCGCGCCACTCACTGAGGTCCTTCAAAGACGTGTTGCTTTGAAGTGGGGTCAAGCACACTATGAAGGATCCGATGAACTTCAAGATAAACCGTGCTCTGCACCTGTCTTAGTTTTGCCTTGCTTAAGTGAGCCTTTTGAAATTGAATATGAGGCATCTGGAGTTGGAATATGAGCTGCTTTAATGCAGGAGGCAAAAGCCAACTGCCCCGCTCTGTGGGAAAGCTAAGTGTGGCGGCTGTCAAATGGCCAACGCACGACAGAGAGCTCTATAAACTCAAAAGAGCATTGGGGGGAATTGGCAACACTACCTCTGGCCCGAGCAATTTGTGATCCACGCTCATCATTATAATTTGACGGTGTCCAGATTTCGAATCAATCGACTTTAGAGAACGCAACGGAACCGTGCAATTCATCAAGCATATCATCTAATCTAGGGATGGGATGGCGACACATTTGTACCACTGGCTCCGAAGGAGGCGCATGAGGATCGGCCCAAGATGAGGGGAGAGGGGGGGAAAAGCTGGAGCGATCTGAAAGATGAGAGAGGGGCCGGAAAGAAACGCGGCCGAAAAGGAGGGGAAGGTTGGGAGCTCAGGGACAGAGATGCCGGAAAAGAATGCAGTGGGAAAGGAAAGGAAGGAGATGAGCTTTAGTGCAGAAGAAAGTGAAGCGAGGAGTGCTTTGCCCGCTGAACTCCAATCGGTTCTCCTTGCCTACGGGGGATCCTCCTCGAACGCTAACGGCACTGACTCTTCCTTTCCAGGTGCGTTTGGCTCTTTATCGCGGGAACTCGGAGACGTATTTCCTGAAGAAATTCCACCCGGCTTGCCACCCGTTAGAGGAATGGAAGATCCACCTGTTTCCATTCCAGTAGCGACGGTTCCTAATAGGTCAGCCTATAGCAGTGATCCAGAAGGAACGAAGGGGCTTCCGAGGGAAGCGGAAGAGCTCGTGGCAAAGGGACGCGCTAGGGAAAGTTCAAGTCCTTTTTCCGTTCCAGCGCTTTTGGTTCCAAAGAAAGGTGTAGCGTGGAGGGTGCGCATGGATTGGAGGGCTGCGAACAAGATCGCGGTAAAGTATCGCCTGGCCGTTCCCAGATTAGGCGGTGCGCCTGACGAGTTGCATGGTTCCATCGTCGTTTCTAGAATTGACTTGAAATCTGGACGCCATCAGATTAGCGTGAGGGAGGGGGATGAGTGGAAAGCTTCTGGCGAAACAACACATGGCTTGTGCGCGTGGTTAGTCTTGCCATGTGGACTAACCGATGCACCTGGCACTTTCGTGGGGTTAATGAATCATGTTTTGCGTGCTTCCGTCGGGAAGTTTGTGGTGGTCTATTATGGTGGCATTACGATCTACAGCAAGAATCTCGGTGGGCGTTTGACTCATTTGCATCGTGTGCTTGATGTTTTGAGAGAGGGAAAGCTGCTTGCAGTGATGGAAGTTGGGACTTTTGCACGGATAGAGGTGTTCTGTCCTGGTTCTGTGCTGAGCGATAGGGGCACAGGGGTTGGGGAGGAAAAGGAAAGAGCTACGAGAGAATGGCCAGCACCCAAAAGCATAACTGAGGAAGGAGCTTTCACGGCTCGGGTAGCTCTTACGGGCGCTTTGCGAATGATTTCAGCACACTTGCCGCGCCACTCACTGAGGTCCTTCAAAGACGTGTTGCTTTGAAGTGGGGTCAAGCACACTATGAAGGATCCGATGAACTTCAAGATAAACCGTGCTCTGCACCTGTGTTAGTTTTGCCTTGCTTAAGTGAGCCTTTTGAAATTGAATATGAGGCATCTGGAGTTGGAATATGAGCTGCTTTAATGCAGGAGGCAAAAGCCAACTGCCCCGCTCTGTGGGAAAGCTAAGTGTGGCGGCTGTCAAATGGCCAACGCACGACAGAGAGCTCTATAAACTCAAAAGAGCATTGGGGGGAATTGGCAACACTACCTCTGGCCCGAGCAATTTGTGATCCACGCTCATCATTATAATTTGACGGTGTCCAGATTTCGAATCAATCGACTTTAGAGAACGCAACGGAACCGTGCAATTCATCAAGCATATCATCTAATCTAGGGATGGGATGGCGACACATTTGTACCACTGGCTCCGAAGGAGGCGCATGAGGATCGGCCCAAGATGAGGGGAGAGGGGGGGAAAAGCTGGAGCGATCTGAAAGATGAGAGAGGGGCCGGAAAGAAACGCGGCCGAAAAGGAGGGGAAGGTTGGGAGCTCAGGGACAGAGATGCCGGAAAAGAATGCAGTGGGAAAGGAAAGGAAGGAGATGAGCTTTAGTGCAGAAGAAAGTGAAGCGAGGAGTGCTTTGCCCGCTGAACTCCAATCGGTTCTCCTTGCCTACGGGGGATCCTCCTCGAACGCTAACGGCACTGACTCTTCCTTTCCAGGTGCGTTTGGCTCTTTATCGCGGGAACTCGGAGACGTATTTCCTGAAGAAATTCCACCCGGCTTGCCACCCGTTAGAGGAATGGAAGATCCACCTGTTTCCATTCCAGTAGCGACGGTTCCTAATAGGTCAGCCTATAGCAGTGATCCAGAAGGAACGAAGGGGCTTCCGAGGGAAGCGGAAGAGCTCGTGGCAAAGGGACGCGCTAGGGAAAGTTCAAGTCCTTTTTCCGTTCCAGCGCTTTTGGTTCCAAAGAAAGGTGTAGCGTGGAGGGTGCGCATGGATTGGAGGGCTGCGAACAAGATCGCGGTAAAGTATCGCCTGGCCGTTCCCAGATTAGGCGGTGCGCCTGACGAGTTGCATGGTTCCATCGTCGTTTCTAGAATTGACTTGAAATCTGGACGCCATCAGATTAGCGTGAGGGAGGGGGATGAGTGGAAAGCTTCTGGCGAAACAACACATGGCTTGTGCGCGTGGTTAGTCTTGCCATGTGGACTAACCGATGCACCTGGCACTTTCGTGGGGTTAATGAATCATGTTTTGCGTGCTTCCGTCGGGAAGTTTGTGGTGGTCTATTATGGTGGCATTACGATCTACAGCAAGAATCTCGGTGGGCGTTTGACTCATTTGCATCGTGTGCTTGATGTTTTGAGAGAGGGAAAGCTGCTTGCAGTGATGGAAGTTGGGACTTTTGCACGGATAGAGGTGTTCTGTCCTGGTTCTGTGCTGAGCGATAGGGGCACAGGGGTTGGGGAGGAAAAGGAAAGAGCTACGAGAGAATGGCCAGCACCCAAAAGCATAACTGAGGAAGGAGCTTTCACGGCTCGGGTAGCTCTTACGGGCGCTTTGCGAATGATTTCAGCACACTTGCCGCGCCACTCACTGAGGTCCTTCAAAGACGTGTTGCTTTGAAGTGGGGTCAAGCACACTATGAAGGATCCGATGAACTTCAAGATAAACCGTGCTCTGCACCTGTGTTAGTTTTGCCTTGCTTAAGTGAGCCTTTTGAAATTGAATATGAGGCATCTGGAGTTGGAATATGAGCTGCTTTAATGCAGGAGGCAAAAGCCAACTGCCCCGCTCTGTGGGAAAGCTAAGTGTGGCGGCTGTCAAATGGCCAACGCACGACAGAGAGCTCTATAAACTCAAAAGAGCATTGGGGGGAATTGGCAACACTACCTCTGGCCCGAGCAATTTGTGATCCACGCTCATCATTATAATTTGACGGTGTCCAGATTTCGAATCAATCGACTTTAGAGAACGCAACGGAACCGTGCAATTCATCAAGCATATCATCTAATCTAGGGATGGGATGGCGACACATTTGTACCACTGGCTCCGAAGGAGGCGCATGAGGATCGGCCCAAGATGAGGGGAGAGGGGGGGGAAAGCTGGAGCGATCTGAAAGATGAGAGAGGGGCCGGAAAGAAACGCGGCCGAAAAGGAGGGGAAGGTTGGGAGCTCAGGGACAGAGATGCCGGAAAAGAATGCAGTGGGAAAGGAAAGGAAGGAGATGAGCTTTAGTGCAGAAGAAAGTGAAGCGAGGAGTGCTTTGCCCGCTGAACTCCAATCGGTTCTCCTTGCCTACGGGGGATCCTCCTCGAACGCTAACGGCACTGACTCTTCCTTTCCAGGTGCGTTTGGCTCTTTATCGCGGGAACTCGGAGACGTATTTCCTGAAGAAATTCCACCCGGCTTGCCACCCGTTAGAGGAATGGAAGATCCACCTGTTTCCATTCCAGTAGCGACGGTTCCTAATAGGTCAGCCTATAGCAGTGATCCAGAAGGAACGAAGGGGCTTCCGAGGGAAGCGGAAGAGCTCGTGGCAAAGGGACGCGCTAGGGAAAGTTCAAGTCCTTTTTCTGTTCCAGCGCTTTTGGTTCCAAAGAAAGGTGTAGCGTGGAGGGTGCGCATGGATTGGAGGGCTGCGAACAAGATCGCGGTAAAGTATCGCCTGGCCGTTCCCAGATTAGGCGGTGCGCCTGACGAGTTGCATGGTTCCATCGTCGTTTCTAGAATTGACTTGAAATCTGGACGCCATCAGATTAGCGTGAGGGAGGGGGATGAGTGGAAAGCTTCTGGCGAAACAACACATGGCTTGTGCGCGTGGTTAGTCTTGCCATGTGGACTAACCGATGCACCTGGCACTTTCGTGGGGTTAATGAATCATGTTTTGCGTGCTTCCGTCGGGAAGTTTGTGGTGGTCTATTATGGTGGCATTACGATCTACAGCAAGAATCTCGGTGGGCGTTTGACTCATTTGCATCGTGTGCTTGATGTTTTGAGAGAGGGAAAGCTGCTTGCAGTGATGGAAGTTGGGACTTTTGCACGGATAGAGGTGTTCTGTCCTGGTTCTGTGCTGAGCGATAGGGGCACAGGGGTTGGGGAGGAAAAGGAAAGAGCTACGAGAGAATGGCCAGCACCCAAAAGCATAACTGAGGAAGGAGCTTTCACGGCTCGGGTAGCTCTTACGGGCGCTTTGCGAATGATTTCAGCACACTTGCCGCGCCACTCACTGAGGTCCTTCAAAGACGTGTTGCTTTGAAGTGGGGTCAAGCACACTATGAAGGATCCGATGAACTTCAAGATAAACCGTGCTCTGCACCTGTCTTAGTTTTGCCTTGCTTAAGTGAGCCTTTTGAAATTGAATATGAGGCATCTGGAGTTGGAATATGAGCTGCTTTAATGCAGGAGGCAAAAGCCAACTGCCCCGCTCTGTGGGAAAGCTAAGTGTGGCGGCTGTCAAATGGCCAACGCACGACAGAGAGCTCTATAAACTCAAAAGAGCATTGGGGGGAATTGGCAACACTACCTCTGGCCCGAGCAATTTGTGATCCACGCTCATCATTATAATTTGACGGTGTCCAGATTTCGAATCAATCGACTTTAGAGAACGCAACGGAACCGTGCAATTCATCAAGCATATCATCTAATCTAGGGATGGGATGGCGACACATTTGTACCACTGGCTCCGAAGGAGGCGCATGAGGATCGGCCCAAGATGAGGGGAGAGGGGGGGAAAGCTGGAGCGATCTGAAAGATGAGAGAGGGGCCGGAAAGAAACGCGGCCGAAAAGGAGGGGAAGGTTGGGAGCTCAGGGACAGAGATGCCGGAAAAGAATGCAGTGGGAAAGGAAAGGAAGGAGATGAGCTTTAGTGCAGAAGAAAGTGAAGCGAGGAGTGCTTTGCCCGCTGAACTCCAATCGGTTCTCCTTGCCTACGGGGGATCCTCCTCGAACGCTAACGGCACTGACTCTTCCTTTCCAGGTGCGTTTGGCTCTTTATCGCGGGAACTCGGAGACGTATTTCCTGAAGAAATTCCACCCGGCTTGCCACCCGTTAGAGGAATGGAAGATCCACCTGTTTCCATTCCAGTAGCGACGGTTCCTAATAGGTCAGCCTATAGCAGTGATCCAGAAGGAACGAAGGGGCTTCCGAGGGAAGCGGAAGAGCTCGTGGCAAAGGGACGCGCTAGGGAAAGTTCAAGTCCTTTTTCCGTTCCAGCGCTTTTGGTTCCAAAGAAAGGTGTAGCGTGGAGGGTGCGCATGGATTGGAGGGCTGCGAACAAGATCGCGGTAAAGTATCGCCTGGCCGTTCCCAGATTAGGCGGTGCGCCTGACGAGTTGCATGGTTCCATCGTCGTTTCTAGAATTGACTTGAAATCTGGACGCCATCAGATTAGCGTGAGGGAGGGGGATGAGTGGAAAGCTTCTGGCGAAACAACACATGGCTTGTGCGCGTGGTTAGTCTTGCCATGTGGACTAACCGATGCACCTGGCACTTTCGTGGGGTTAATGAATCATGTTTTGCGTGCTTCCGTCGGGAAGTTTGTGGTGGTCTATTATGGTGGCATTACGATCTACAGCAAGAATCTCGGTGGGCGTTTGACTCATTTGCATCGTGTGCTTGATGTTTTGAGAGAGGGAAAGCTGCTTGCAGTGATGGAAGTTGGGACTTTTGCACGGATAGAGGTGTTCTGTCCTGGTTCTGTGCTGAGCGATAGGGGCACAGGGGTTGGGGAGGAAAAGGAAAGAGCTACGAGAGAATGGCCAGCACCCAAAAGCATAACTGAGGAAGGAGCTTTCACGGCTCGGGTAGCTCTTACGGGCGCTTTGCGAATGATTTCAGCACACTTGCCGCGCCACTCACTGAGGTCCTTCAAAGACGTGTTGCTTTGAAGTGGGGTCAAGCACACTATGAAGGATCCGATGAACTTCAAGATAAACCGTGCTCTGCACCTGTGTTAGTTTTGCCTTGCTTAAGTGAGCCTTTTGAAATTGAATATGAGGCATCTGGAGTTGGAATATGAGCTGCTTTAATGCAGGAGGCAAAAGCCAACTGCCCCGCTCTGTGGGAAAGCTAAGTGTGGCGGCTGTCAAATGGCCAACGCACGACAGAGAGCTCTATAAACTCAAAAGAGCATTGGGGGGAATTGGCAACACTACCTCTGGCCCGAGCAATTTGTGATCCACGCTCATCATTATAATTTGACGGTGTCCAGATTTCGAATCAATCGACTTTAGAGAACGCAACGGAACCGTGCAATTCATCAAGCATATCATCTAATCTAGGGATGGGATGGCGACACATTTGTACCACTGGCTCCGAAGGAGGCGCATGAGGATCGGCCCAAGATGAGGGGAGAGGGGGGGAAAGCTGGAGTGATCTGAAAGATGAGAGAGGGGCCGGAAAGAAACGCGGCCGAAAAGGAGGGGAAGGTTGGGAGCTCAGGGACAGAGATGCCGGAAAAGAATGCAGTGGGAAAGGAAAGGAAGGAGATGAGCTTTAGTGCAGAAGAAAGTGAAGCGAGGAGTGCTTTGCCCGCTGAACTCCAATCGGTTCTCCTTGCCTACGGGGGATCCTCCTCGAACGCTAACGGCACTGACTCTTCCTTTCCAGGTGCGTTTGGCTCTTTATCGCGGGAACTCGGAGACGTATTTCCTGAAGAAATTCCACCCGGCTTGCCACCCGTTAGAGGAATGGAAGATCCACCTGTTTCCATTCCAGTAGCGACGGTTCCTAATAGGTCAGCCTATAGCAGTGATCCAGAAGGAACGAAGGGGCTTCCGAGGGAAGCGGAAGAGCTCGTGGCAAAGGGACGCGCTAGGGAAAGTTCAAGTCCTTTTTCCGTTCCAGCGCTTTTGGTTCCAAAGAAAGGTGTAGCGTGGAGGGTGCGCATGGATTGGAGGGCTGCGAACAAGATCGCGGTAAAGTATCGCCTGGCCGTTCCCAGATTAGGCGGTGCGCCTGACGAGTTGCATGGTTCCATCGTCGTTTCTAGAATTGACTTGAAATCTGGACGCCATCAGATTAGCGTGAGGGAGGGGGATGAGTGGAAAGCTTCTGGCGAAACAACACATGGCTTGTGCGCGTGGTTAGTCTTGCCATGTGGACTAACCGATGCACCTGGCACTTTCGTGGGGTTAATGAATCATGTTTTGCGTGCTTCCGTCGGGAAGTTTGTGGTGGTCTATTATGGTGGCATTACGATCTACAGCAAGAATCTCGGTGGGCGTTTGACTCATTTGCATCGTGTGCTTGATGTTTTGAGAGAGGGAAAGCTGCTTGCAGTGATGGAAGTTGGGACTTTTGCACGGATAGAGGTGTTCTGTCCTGGTTCTGTGCTGAGCGATAGGGGCACAGGGGTTGGGGAGGAAAAGGAAAGAGCTACGAGAGAATGGCCAGCACCCAAAAGCATAACTGAGGAAGGAGCTTTCACGGCTCGGGTAGCTCTTACGGGCGCTTTGCGAATGATTTCAGCACACTTGCCGCGCCACTCACTGAGGTCCTTCAAAGACGTGTTGCTTTGAAGTGGGGTCAAGCACACTATGAAGGATCCGATGAACTTCAAGATAAACCGTGCTCTGCACCTGTCTTAGTTTTGCCTTGCTTAAGTGAGCCTTTTGAAATTGAATATGAGGCATCTGGAGTTGGAATATGAGCTGCTTTAATGCAGGAGGCAAAAGCCAACTGCCCCGCTCCGTGGGAAAGCTAAGTGTGGCGGCTGTCAAATGGCCAACGCACGACAGAGAGCTCTATAAACTCAAAAGAGCATTGGGGGGAATTGGCAACACTACCTCTGGCCCGAGCAATTTGTGATCCACGCTCATCATTATAATTTGACGGTGTCCAGATTTCGAATCAATCGACTTTAGAGAACGCAACGGAACCGTGCAATTCATCAAGCATATCATCTAATCTAGGGATGGGATGGCGACACATTTGTACCACTGGCTCCGAAGGAGGCGCATGAGGATCGGCCCAAGATGAGGGGAGAGGGGGGGAAAGCTGGAGTGATCTGAAAGATGAGAGAGGGGCCGGAAAGAAACGCGGCCGAAAAGGAGGGGAAGGTTGGGAGCTCAGGGACAGAGATGCCGGAAAAGAATGCAGTGGGAAAGGAAAGGAAGGAGATGAGCTTTAGTGCAGAAGAAAGTGAAGCGAGGAGTGCTTTGCCCGCTGAACTCCAATCGGTTCTCCTTGCCTACGGGGGATCCTCCTGGAACGCTAACGGCACTGACTCCTCCTTTCCAGGTGCGTTTGGCTCTTTATCGCGGGAACTCGGAGACGTATTTCCTGAAGAAATTCCACCCGGCTTGCCACCCGTTAGAGGAATGGAAGATCCACCTGTTTCCATTCCAGTAGCGACGGTTCCTAATAGGTCAGCCTATAGCAGTGATCCAGAAGGAACGAAGGGGCTTCCGAGGGAAGCGGAAGAGCTCGTGGCAAAGGGACGCGCTAGGGAAAGTTCAAGTCCTTTTTCCGTTCCAGCGCTTTTGGTTCCAAAGAAAGGTGTAGCGTGGAGGGTGCGCATGGATTGGAGGGCTGCGAACAAGATCGCGGTAAAGTATCGCCTGGCCGTTCCCAGATTAGGCGGTGCGCCTGACGAGTTGCATGGTTCCATCGTCGTTTCTAGAATTGACTTGAAATCTGGACGCCATCAGATTAGCGTGAGGGAGGGGGATGAGTGGAAAGCTTCTTGCGAAACAACACATGGCTTGTGCGCGTGGTTAGTCTTGCCATGTGGACTAACCGATGCACCTGGCACTTTCGTGGGGTTAATGAATCATGTTTTGCGTGCTTCCGTCGGGAAGTTTGTGGTGGTCTATTATGGTGGCATTACGATCTACAGCAAGAATCTCGGTGGGCGTTTGACTCATTTGCATCGTGTGCTTGATGTTTTGAGAGAGGGAAAGCTGCTTGCAGTGATGGAAGTTGGGACTTTTGCACGGATAGAGGTGTTCTGTCCTGGTTCTGTGCTGAGCGATAGGGGCACAGGGGTTGGGGAGGAAAAGGAAAGAGCTACGAGAGAATGGCCAGCACCCAAAAGCATAACTGAGGAAGGAGCTTTCACGGCTCGGGTAGCTCTTACGGGCGCTTTGCGAATGATTTCAGCACACTTGCCGCGCCACTCACTGAGGTCCTTCAAAGACGTGTTGCTTTGAAGTGGGGTCAAGCACACTATGAAGGATCCGATGAACTTCAAGATAAACCGTGCTCTGCACCTGTCTTAGTTTTGCCTTGCTTAAGTGAGCCTTTTGAAATTGAATATGAGGCATCTGGAGTTGGAATATGAGCTGCTTTAATGCAGGAGGCAAAAGCCAACTGCCCCGCTCCGTGGGAAAGCTAAGTGTGGCGGCTGTCAAATGGCCAACGCACGACAGAGAGCTCTATAAACTCAAAAGAGCATTGGGGGGAATTGGCAACACTACCTCTGGCCCGAGCAATTTGTGATCCACGCTCATCATTATAATTTGACGGTGTCCAGATTTCGAATCAATCGACTTTAGAGAACGCAACGGAACCGTGCAATTCATCAAGCATATCATCTAATCTAGGGATGGGATGGCGACACATTTGTACCACTGGCTCCGAAGGAGGCGCATGAGGATCGGCCCAAGATGAGGGGAGAGGGGGGGAAAGCTGGAGTGATCTGAAAGATGAGAGAGGGGCCGGAAAGAAACGCGGCCGAAAAGGAGGGGAAGGTTGGGAGCTCAGGGACAGAGATGCCGGAAAAGAATGCAGTGGGAAAGGAAAGGAAGGAGATGAGCTTTAGTGCAGAAGAAAGTGAAGCGAGGAGTGCTTTGCCCGCTGAACTCCAATCGGTTCTCCTTGCCTACGGGGGATCCTCCTCGAACGCTAACGGCACTGACTCTTCCTTTCCAGGTGCGTTTGGCTCTTTATCGCGGGAACTCGGAGACGTATTTCCTGAAGAAATTCCACCCGGCTTGCCACCCGTTAGAGGAATGGAAGATCCACCTGTTTCCATTCCAGTAGCGACGGTTCCTAATAGGTCAGCCTATAGCAGTGATCCAGAAGGAACGAAGGGGCTTCCGAGGGAAGCGGAAGAGCTCGTGGCAAAGGGACGCGCTAGGGAAAGTTCAAGTCCTTTTTCCGTTCCAGCGCTTTTGGTTCCAAAGAAAGGTGTAGCGTGGAGGGTGCGCATGGATTGGAGGGCTGCGAACAAGATCGCGGTAAAGTATCGCCTGGCCGTTCCCAGATTAGGCGGTGCGCCTGACGAGTTGCATGGTTCCATCGTCGTTTCTAGAATTGACTTGAAATCTGGACGCCATCAGATTAGCGTGAGGGAGGGGGATGAGTGGAAAGCTTCTTGCGAAACAACACATGGCTTGTGCGCGTGGTTAGTCTTGCCATGTGGACTAACCGATGCACCTGGCACTTTCGTGGGGTTAATGAATCATGTTTTGCGTGCTTCCGTCGGGAAGTTTGTGGTGGTCTATTATGGTGGCATTACGATCTACAGCAAGAATCTCGGTGGGCGTTTGACTCATTTGCATCGTGTGCTTGATGTTTTGAGAGAGGGAAAGCTGCTTGCAGTGATGGAAGTTGGGACTTTTGCACGGATAGAGGTGTTCTGTCCTGGTTCTGTGCTGAGCGATAGGGGCACAGGGGTTGGGGAGGAAAAGGAAAGAGCTACGAGAGAATGGCCAGCACCCAAAAGCATAACTGAGGAAGGAGCTTTCACGGCTCGGGTAGCTCTTACGGGCGCTTTGCGAATGATTTCAGCACACTTGCCGCGCCACTCACTGAGGTCCTTCAAAGACGTGTTGCTTTGAAGTGGGGTCAAGCACACTATGAAGGATCCGATGAACTTCAAGATAAACCGTGCTCTGCACCTGTCTTAGTTTTGCCTTGCTTAAGTGAGCCTTTTGAAATTGAATATGAGGCATCTGGAGTTGGAATATGAGCTGCTTTAATGCAGGAGGCAAAAGCCAACTGCCCCGCTCCGTGGGAAAGCTAAGTGTGGCGGCTGTCAAATGGCCAACGCACGACAGAGAGCTCTATAAACTCAAAAGAGCATTGGGGGGAATTGGCAACACTACCTCTGGCCCGAGCAATTTGTGATCCACGCTCATCATTATAATTTGACGGTGTCCAGATTTCGAATCAATCGACTTTAGAGAACGCAACGGAACCGTGCAATTCATCAAGCATATCATCTAATCTAGGGATGGGATGGCGACACATTTGTACCACTGGCTCCGAAGGAGGCGCATGAGGATCGGCCCAAGATGAGGGGAGAGGGGGGGAAAGCTGGAGTGATCTGAAAGATGAGAGAGGGGCCGGAAAGAAACGCGGCCGAAAAGGAGGGGAAGGTTGGGAGCTCAGGGACAGAGATGCCGGAAAAGAATGCAGTGGGAAAGGAAAGGAAGGAGATGAGCTTTAGTGCAGAAGAAAGTGAAGCGAGGAGTGCTTTGCCCGCTGAACTCCAATCGGTTCTCCTTGCCTACGGGGGATCCTCCTCGAACGCTAACGGCACTGACTCTTCCTTTCCAGGTGCGTTTGGCTCTTTATCGCGGGAACTCGGAGACGTATTTCCTGAAGAAATTCCACCCGGCTTGCCACCCGTTAGAGGAATGGAAGATCCACCTGTTTCCATTCCAGTAGCGACGGTTCCTAATAGGTCAGCCTATAGCAGTGATCCAGAAGGAACGAAGGGGCTTCCGAGGGAAGCGGAAGAGCTCGTGGCAAAGGGACGCGCTAGGGAAAGTTCAAGTCCTTTTTCCGTTCCAGCGCTTTTGGTTCCAAAGAAAGGTGTAGCGTGGAGGGTGCGCATGGATTGGAGGGCTGCGAACAAGATCGCGGTAAAGTATCGCCTGGCCGTTCCCAGATTAGGCGGTGCGCCTGACGAGTTGCATGGTTCCATCGTCGTTTCTAGAATTGACTTGAAATCTGGACGCCATCAGATTAGCGTGAGGGAGGGGGATGAGTGGAAAGCTTCTTGCGAAACAACACATGGCTTGTGCGCGTGGTTAGTCTTGCCATGTGGACTAACCGATGCACCTGGCACTTTCGTGGGGTTAATGAATCATGTTTTGCGTGCTTCCGTCGGGAAGTTTGTGGTGGTCTATTATGGTGGCATTACGATCTACAGCAAGAATCTCGGTGGGCGTTTGACTCATTTGCATCGTGTGCTTGATGTTTTGAGAGAGGGAAAGCTGCTTGCAGTGATGGAAGTTGGGACTTTTGCACGGATAGAGGTGTTCTGTCCTGGTTCTGTGCTGAGCGATAGGGGCACAGGGGTTGGGGAGGAAAAGGAAAGAGCTACGAGAGAATGGCCAGCACCCAAAAGCATAACTGAGGAAGGAGCTTTCACGGCTCGGGTAGCTCTTACGGGCGCTTTGCGAATGATTTCAGCACACTTGCCGCGCCACTCACTGAGGTCCTTCAAAGACGTGTTGCTTTGAAGTGGGGTCAAGCACACTATGAAGGATCCGATGAACTTCAAGATAAACCGTGCTCTGCACCTGTCTTAGTTTTGCCTTGCTTAAGTGAGCCTTTTGAAATTGAATATGAGGCATCTGGAGTTGGAATATGAGCTGCTTTAATGCAGGAGGCAAAAGCCAACTGCCCCGCTCCGTGGGAAAGCTAAGTGTGGCGGCTGTCAAATGGCCAACGCACGACAGAGAGCTCTATAAACTCAAAAGAGCATTGGGGGGAATTGGCAACACTACCTCTGGCCCGAGCAATTTGTGATCCACGCTCATCATTATAATTTGACGGTGTCCAGATTTCGAATCAATCGACTTTAGAGAACGCAACGGAACCGTGCAATTCATCAAGCATATCATCTAATCTAGGGATGGGATGGCGACACATTTGTACCACTGGCTCCGAAGGAGGCGCATGAGGATCGGCCCAAGATGAGGGGAGAGGGGGGGAAAGCTGGAGTGATCTGAAAGATGAGAGAGGGGCCGGAAAGAAACGCGGCCGAAAAGGAGGGGAAGGTTGGGAGCTCAGGGACAGAGATGCCGGAAAAGAATGCAGTGGGAAAGGAAAGGAAGGAGATGAGCTTTAGTGCAGAAGAAAGTGAAGCGAGGAGTGCTTTGCCCGCTGAACTCCAATCGGTTCTCCTTGCCTACGGGGGATCCTCCTCGAACGCTAACGGCACTGACTCCTCCTTTCCAGGTGCGTTTGGCTCTTTATCGCGGGAACTCGGAGACGTATTTCCTGAAGAAATTCCACCCGGCTTGCCACCCGTTAGAGGAATGGAAGATCCACCTGTTTCCATTCCAGTAGCGACGGTTCCTAATAGGTCAGCCTATAGCAGTGATCCAGAAGGAACGAAGGGGCTTCCGAGGGAAGCGGAAGAGCTCGTGGCAAAGGGACGCGCTAGGGAAAGTTCAAGTCCTTTTTCCGTTCCAGCGCTTTTGGTTCCAAAGAAAGGTGTAGCGTGGAGGGTGCGCATGGATTGGAGGGCTGCGAACAAGATCGCGGTAAAGTATCGCCTGGCCGTTCCCAGATTAGGCGGTGCGCCTGACGAGTTGCATGGTTCCATCGTCGTTTCTAGAATTGACTTGAAATCTGGACGCCATCAGATTAGCGTGAGGGAGGGGGATGAGTGGAAAGCTTCTGGCGAAACAACACATGGCTTGTGCGCGTGGTTAGTCTTGCCATGTGGACTAACCGATGCACCTGGCACTTTCGTGGGGTTAATGAATCATGTTTTGCGTGCTTCCGTCGGGAAGTTTGTGGTGGTCTATTATGGTGGCATTACGATCTACAGCAAGAATCTCGGTGGGCGTTTGACTCATTTGCATCGTGTGCTTGATGTTTTGAGAGAGGGAAAGCTGCTTGCAGTGATGGAAGTTGGGACTTTTGCACGGATAGAGGTGTTCTGTCCTGGTTCTGTGCTGAGCGATAGGGGCACAGGGGTTGGGGAGGAAAAGGAAAGAGCTACGAGAGAATGGCCAGCACCCAAAAGCATAACTGAGGAAGGAGCTTTCACGGCTCGGGTAGCTCTTACGGGCGCTTTGCGAATGATTTCAGCACACTTGCCGCGCCACTCACTGAGGTCCTTCAAAGACGTGTTGCTTTGAAGTGGGGTCAAGCACACTATGAAGGATCCGATGAACTTCAAGATAAACCGTGCTCTGCACCTGTCTTAGTTTTGCCTTGCTTAAGTGAGCCTTTTGAAATTGAATATGAGGCATCTGGAGTTGGAATATGAGCTGCTTTAATGCAGGAGGCAAAAGCCAACTGCCCCGCTCCGTGGGAAAGCTAAGTGTGGCGGCTGTCAAATGGCCAACGCACGACAGAGAGCTCTATAAACTCAAAAGAGCATTGGGGGGAATTGGCAACACTACCTCTGGCCCGAGCAATTTGTGATCCACGCTCATCATTATAATTTGACGGTGTCCAGATTTCGAATCAATCGACTTTAGAGAACGCAACGGAACCGTGCAATTCATCAAGCATATCATCTAATCTAGGGATGGGATGGCGACACATTTGTACCACTGGCTCCGAAGGAGGCGCATGAGGATCGGCCCAAGATGAGGGGAGAGGGGGGGAAAGCTGGAGTGATCTGAAAGATGAGAGAGGGGCCGGAAAGAAACGCGGCCGAAAAGGAGGGGAAGGTTGGGAGCTCAGGGACAGAGATGCCGGAAAAGAATGCAGTGGGAAAGGAAAGGAAGGAGATGAGCTTTAGTGCAGAAGAAAGTGAAGCGAGGAGTGCTTTGCCCGCTGAACTCCAATCGGTTCTCCTTGCCTACGGGGGATCCTCCTCGAACGCTAACGGCACTGACTCCTCCTTTCCAGGTGCGTTTGGCTCTTTATCGCGGGAACTCGGAGACGTATTTCCTGAAGAAATTCCACCCGGCTTGCCACCCGTTAGAGGAATGGAAGATCCACCTGTTTCCATTCCAGTAGCGACGGTTCCTAATAGGTCAGCCTATAGCAGTGATCCAGAAGGAACGAAGGGGCTTCCGAGGGAAGCGGAAGAGCTCGTGGCAAAGGGACGCGCTAGGGAAAGTTCAAGTCCTTTTTCCGTTCCAGCGCTTTTGGTTCCAAAGAAAGGTGTAGCGTGGAGGGTGCGCATGGATTGGAGGGCTGCGAACAAGATCGCGGTAAAGTATCGCCTGGCCGTTCCCAGATTAGGCGGTGCGCCTGACGAGTTGCATGGTTCCATCGTCGTTTCTAGAATTGACTTGAAATCTGGACGCCATCAGATTAGCGTGAGGGAGGGGGATGAGTGGAAAGCTTCTTGCGAAACAACACATGGCTTGTGCGCGTGGTTAGTCTTGCCATGTGGACTAACCGATGCACCTGGCACTTTCGTGGGGTTAATGAATCATGTTTTGCGTGCTTCCGTCGGGAAGTTTGTGGTGGTCTATTATGGTGGCATTACGATCTACAGCAAGAATCTCGGTGGGCGTTTGACTCATTTGCATCGTGTGCTTGATGTTTTGAGAGAGGGAAAGCTGCTTGCAGTGATGGAAGTTGGGACTTTTGCACGGATAGAGGTGTTCTGTCCTGGTTCTGTGCTGAGCGATAGGGGCACAGGGGTTGGGGAGGAAAAGGAAAGAGCTACGAGAGAATGGCCAGCACCCAAAAGCATAACTGAGGAAGGAGCTTTCACGGCTCGGGTAGCTCTTACGGGCGCTTTGCGAATGATTTCAGCACACTTGCCGCGCCACTCACTGAGGTCCTTCAAAGACGTGTTGCTTTGAAGTGGGGTCAAGCACACTATGAAGGATCCGATGAACTTCAAGATAAACCGTGCTCTGCACCTGTCTTAGTTTTGCCTTGCTTAAGTGAGCCTTTTGAAATTGAATATGAGGCATCTGGAGTTGGAATATGAGCTGCTTTAATGCAGGAGGCAAAAGCCAACTGCCCCGCTCCGTGGGAAAGCTAAGTGTGGCGGCTGTCAAATGGCCAACGCACGACAGAGAGCTCTATAAACTCAAAAGAGCATTGGGGGGAATTGGCAACACTACCTCTGGCCCGAGCAATTTGTGATCCACGCTCATCATTATAATTTGACGGTGTCCAGATTTCGAATCAATCGACTTTAGAGAACGCAACGGAACCGTGCAATTCATCAAGCATATCATCTAATCTAGGGATGGGATGGCGACACATTTGTACCACTGGCTCCGAAGGAGGCGCATGAGGATCGGCCCAAGATGAGGGGAGAGGGGGGGAAAGCTGGAGTGATCTGAAAGATGAGAGAGGGGCCGGAAAGAAACGCGGCCGAAAAGGAGGGGAAGGTTGGGAGCTCAGGGACAGAGATGCCGGAAAAGAATGCAGTGGGAAAGGAAAGGAAGGAGATGAGCTTTAGTGCAGAAGAAAGTGAAGCGAGGAGTGCTTTGCCCGCTGAACTCCAATCGGTTCTCCTTGCCTACGGGGGATCCTCCTGGAACGCTAACGGCACTGACTCCTCCTTTCCAGGTGCGTTTGGCTCTTTATCGCGGGAACTCGGAGACGTATTTCCTGAAGAAATTCCACCCGGCTTGCCACCCGTTAGAGGAATGGAAGATCCACCTGTTTCCATTCCAGTAGCGACGGTTCCTAATAGGTCAGCCTATAGCAGTGATCCAGAAGGAACGAAGGGGCTTCCGAGGGAAGCGGAAGAGCTCGTGGCAAAGGGACGCGCTAGGGAAAGTTCAAGTCCTTTTTCCGTTCCAGCGCTTTTGGTTCCAAAGAAAGGTGTAGCGTGGAGGGTGCGCATGGATTGGAGGGCTGCGAACAAGATCGCGGTAAAGTATCGCCTGGCCGTTCCCAGATTAGGCGGTGCGCCTGACGAGTTGCATGGTTCCATCGTCGTTTCTAGAATTGACTTGAAATCTGGACGCCATCAGATTAGCGTGAGGGAGGGGGATGAGTGGAAAGCTTCTTGCGAAACAACACATGGCTTGTGCGCGTGGTTAGTCTTGCCATGTGGACTAACCGATGCACCTGGCACTTTCGTGGGGTTAATGAATCATGTTTTGCGTGCTTCCGTCGGGAAGTTTGTGGTGGTCTATTATGGTGGCATTACGATCTACAGCAAGAATCTCGGTGGGCGTTTGACTCATTTGCATCGTGTGCTTGATGTTTTGAGAGAGGGAAAGCTGCTTGCAGTGATGGAAGTTGGGACTTTTGCACGGATAGAGGTGTTCTGTCCTGGTTCTGTGCTGAGCGATAGGGGCACAGGGGTTGGGGAGGAAAAGGAAAGAGCTACGAGAGAATGGCCAGCACCCAAAAGCATAACTGAGGAAGGAGCTTTCACGGCTCGGGTAGCTCTTACGGGCGCTTTGCGAATGATTTCAGCACACTTGCCGCGCCACTCACTGAGGTCCTTCAAAGACGTGTTGCTTTGAAGTGGGGTCAAGCACACTATGAAGGATCCGATGAACTTCAAGATAAACCGTGCTCTGCACCTGTCTTAGTTTTGCCTTGCTTAAGTGAGCCTTTTGAAATTGAATATGAGGCATCTGGAGTTGGAATATGAGCTGCTTTAATGCAGGAGGCAAAAGCCAACTGCCCCGCTCCGTGGGAAAGCTAAGTGTGGCGGCTGTCAAATGGCCAACGCACGACAGAGAGCTCTATAAACTCAAAAGAGCATTGGGGGGAATTGGCAACACTACCTCTGGCCCGAGCAATTTGTGATCCACGCTCATCATTATAATTTGACGGTGTCCAGATTTCGAATCAATCGACTTTAGAGAACGCAACGGAACCGTGCAATTCATCAAGCATATCATCTAATCTAGGGATGGGATGGCGACACATTTGTACCACTGGCTCCGAAGGAGGCGCATGAGGATCGGCCCAAGATGAGGGGAGAGGGGGGGAAAGCTGGAGTGATCTGAAAGATGAGAGAGGGGCCGGAAAGAAACGCGGCCGAAAAGGAGGGGAAGGTTGGGAGCTCAGGGACAGAGATGCCGGAAAAGAATGCAGTGGGAAAGGAAAGGAAGGAGATGAGCTTTAGTGCAGAAGAAAGTGAAGCGAGGAGTGCTTTGCCCGCTGAACTCCAATCGGTTCTCCTTGCCTACGGGGGATCCTCCTCGAACGCTAACGGCACTGACTCCTCCTTTCCAGGTGCGTTTGGCTCTTTATCGCGGGAACTCGGAGACGTATTTCCTGAAGAAATTCCACCCGGCTTGCCACCCGTTAGAGGAATGGA
This sequence comes from Leucaena leucocephala, assembly GCA_037074615.1. Classification (NCBI taxonomy): domain Eukaryota; kingdom Viridiplantae; phylum Streptophyta; class Magnoliopsida; order Fabales; family Fabaceae; genus Leucaena; species Leucaena leucocephala. Next base: position 9,919,756 of record CM073553.1, read on the forward strand.
AGATCCACCTGTTTCCATTCCAGTAGCGACGGTTCCTAATAGGTCAGCCTATAGCAGTGATCCAGAAGGAACGAAGGGGCTTCCGAGGGAAGCGGAAGAGCTCGTGGCAAAGGGACGCGCTAGGGAAAGTTCAAGTCCTTTTTCCGTTCCAGCGCTTTTGGTTCCAAAGAAAGGTGTAGCGTGGAGGGTGCGCATGGATTGGAGGGCTGCGAACAAGATCGCGGTAAAGTATCGCCTGGCCGTTCCCAGATTAGGCGGTGCGCCTGACGAGTTGCATGGTTCCATCGTCGTTTCTAGAATTGACTTGAAATCTGGACGCCATCAGATTAGCGTGAGGGAGGGGGATGAGTGGAAAGCTTCTTGCGAAACAACACATGGCTTGTGCGCGTGGTTAGTCTTGCCATGTGGACTAACCGATGCACCTGGCACTTTCGTGGGGTTAATGAATCATGTTTTGCGTGCTTCCGTCGGGAAGTTTGTGGTGGTCTATTATGGTGGCATTACGATCTACAGCAAGAATCTCGGTGGGCGTTTGACTCATTTGCATCGTGTGCTTGATGTTTTGAGAGAGGGAAAGCTGCTTGCAGTGATGGAAGTTGGGACTTTTGCACGGATAGAGGTGTTCTGTCCTGGTTCTGTGCTGAGCGATAGGGGCACAGGGGTTGGGGAGGAAAAGGAAAGAGCTACGAGAGAATGGCCAGCACCCAAAAGCATAACTGAGGAAGGAGCTTTCACGGCTCGGGTAGCTCTTACGGGCGCTTTGCGAATGATTTCAGCACACTTGCCGCGCCACTCACTGAGGTCCTTCAAAGACGTGTTGCTTTGAAGTGGGGTCAAGCACACTATGAAGGATCCGATGAACTTCAAGATAAACCGTGCTCTGCACCTGTCTTAGTTTTGCCTTGCTTAAGTGAGCCTTTTGAAATTGAATATGAGGCATCTGGAGTTGGAATATGAGCTGCTTTAATGCAGGAGGCAAAAGCCAACTGCCCCGCTCCGTGGGAAAGCTAAGTGTGGCGGCTGTCAAATGGCCAACGCACGACAGAGAGCTCTATAAACTCAAAAGAGCATTGGGGGGAATTGGCAACACTACCTCTGGCCCGAGCAATTTGTGATCCACGCTCATCATTATAATTTGACGGTGTCCAGATTTCGAATCAATCGACTTTAGAGAACGCAACGGAACCGTGCAATTCATCAAGCATATCATCTAATCTAGGGATGGGATGGCGACACATTTGTACCACTGGCTCCGAAGGAGGCGCATGAGGATCGGCCCAAGATGAGGGGAGAGGGGGGGAAAGCTGGAGTGATCTGAAAGATGAGAGAGGGGCCGGAAAGAAACGCGGCCGAAAAGGAGGGGAAGGTTGGGAGCTCAGGGACAGAGATGCCGGAAAAGAATGCAGTGGGAAAGGAAAGGAAGGAGATGAGCTTTAGTGCAGAAGAAAGTGAAGCGAGGAGTGCTTTGCCCGCTGAACTCCAATCGGTTCTCCTTGCCTACGGGGGATCCTCCTCGAACGCTAACGGCACTGACTCCTCCTTTCCAGGTGCGTTTGGCTCTTTATCGCGGGAACTCGGAGACGTATTTCCTGAAGAAATTCCACCCGGCTTGCCACCCGTTAGAGGAATGGAAGATCCACCTGTTTCCATTCCAGTAGCGACGGTTCCTAATAGGTCAGCCTATAGCAGTGATCCAGAAGGAACGAAGGGGCTTCCGAGGGAAGCGGAAGAGCTCGTGGCAAAGGGACGCGCTAGGGAAAGTTCAAGTCCTTTTTCCGTTCCAGCGCTTTTGGTTCCAAAGAAAGGTGTAGCGTGGAGGGTGCGCATGGATTGGAGGGCTGCGAACAAGATCGCGGTAAAGTAGCGCCTGGCCGTTCCCAGATTAGGCGGTGCGCCTGACGAGTTGCATGGTTCCATCGTCGTTTCTAGAATTGACTTGAAATCTGGACGCCATCAGATTAGCGTGAGGGAGGGGGATGAGTGGAAAGCTTCTGGCGAAACAACACATGGCTTGTGCGCGTGGTTAGTCTTGCCATGTGGACTAACCGATGCACCTGGCACTTTCGTGGGGTTAATGAATCATGTTTTGCGTGCTTCCGTCGGGAAGTTTGTGGTGGTCTATTATGGTGGCATTACGATCTACAGCAAGAATCTCGGTGGGCGTTTGACTCATTTGCATCGTGTGCTTGATGTTTTGAGAGAGGGAAAGCTGCTTGCAGTGATGGAAGTTGGGACTTTTGCACGGATAGAGGTGTTCTGTCCTGGTTATGTGCTGAGCGATAGGGGCACAGGGGTTGGGGAGGAAAAGGAAAGAGCTACGAGAGAATGGCCAGCACCCAAAAGCATAACTGAGGAAGGAGCTTTCACGGCTCGGGTAGCTCTTACGGGCGCTTTGCGAATGATTTCAGCACACTTGCCGCGCCACTCACTGAGGTCCTTCAAAGACGTGTTGCTTTGAAGTGGGGTCAAGCACACTATGAAGGATCCGATGAACTTCAAGATAAACCGTGCTCTGCACCTGTCTTAGTTTTGCCTTGCTTAAGTGAGCCTTTTGAAATTGAATATGAGGCATCTGGAGTTGGAATATGAGCTGCTTTAATGCAGGAGGCAAAAGCCAACTGCCCCGCTCCGTGGGAAAGCTAAGTGTGGCGGCTGTCAAATGGCCAACGCACGACAGAGAGCTCTATAAACTCAAAAGAGCATTGGGGGGAATTGGCAACACTACCTCTGGCCCGAGCAATTTGTGATCCACGCTCATCATTATAATTTGACGGTGTCCAGATTTCGAATCAATCGACTTTAGAGAACGCAACGGAACCGTGCAATTCATCAAGCATATCATCTAATCTAGGGATGGGATGGCGACACATTTGTACCACTGGCTCCGAAGGAGGCGCATGAGGATCGGCCCAAGATGAGGGGAGAGGGGGGGAAAGCTGGAGTGATCTGAAAGATGAGAGAGGGGCCGGAAAGAAACGCGGCCGAAAAGGAGGGGAAGGTTGGGAGCTCAGGGACAGAGATGCCGGAAAAGAATGCAGTGGGAAAGGAAAGGAAGGAGATGAGCTTTAGTGCAGAAGAAAGTGAAGCGAGGAGTGCTTTGCCCGCTGAACTCCAATCGGTTCTCCTTGCCTACGGGGGATCCTCCTCGAACGCTAACGGCACTGACTCTTCCTTTCCAGGTGCGTTTGGCTCTTTATCGCGGGAACTCGGAGACGTATTTCCTGAAGAAATTCCACCCGGCTTGCCACCCGTTAGAGGAATGGAAGATCCACCTGTTTCCATTCCAGTAGCGACGGTTCCTAATAGGTCAGCCTATAGCAGTGATCCAGAAGGAACGAAGGGGCTTCCGAGGGAAGCGGAAGAGCTCGTGGCAAAGGGACGCGCTAGGGAAAGTTCAAGTCCTTTTTCCGTTCCAGCGCTTTTGGTTCCAAAGAAAGGTGTAGCGTGGAGGGTGCGCATGGATTGGAGGGCTGCGAACAAGATCGCGGTAAAGTATCGCCTGGCCGTTCCCAGATTAGGCGGTGCGCCTGACGAGTTGCATGGTTCCATCGTCGTTTCTAGAATTGACTTGAAATCTGGACGCCATCAGATTAGCGTGAGGGAGGGGGATGAGTGGAAAGCTTCTTGCGAAACAACACATGGCTTGTGCGCGTGGTTAGTCTTGCCATGTGGACTAACCGATGCACCTGGCACTTTCGTGGGGTTAATGAATCATGTTTTGCGTGCTTCCGTCGGGAAGTTTGTGGTGGTCTATTATGGTGGCATTACGATCTACAGCAAGAATCTCGGTGGGCGTTTGACTCATTTGCATCGTGTGCTTGATGTTTTGAGAGAGGGAAAGCTGCTTGCAGTGATGGAAGTTGGGACTTTTGCACGGATAGAGGTGTTCTGTCCTGGTTCTGTGCTGAGCGATAGGGGCACAGGGGTTGGGGAGGAAAAGGAAAGAGCTACGAGAGAATGGCCAGCACCCAAAAGCATAACTGAGGAAGGAGCTTTCACGGCTCGGGTAGCTCTTACGGGCGCTTTGCGAATGATTTCAGCACACTTGCCGCGCCACTCACTGAGGTCCTTCAAAGACGTGTTGCTTTGAAGTGGGGTCAAGCACACTATGAAGGATCCGATGAACTTAAAGATAAACCGTGCTCTGCACCTGTCTTAGTTTTGCCTTGCTTAAGTGAGCCTTTTGAAATTGAATATGAGGCATCTGGAGTTGGAATATGAGCTGCTTTAATGCAGGAGGCAAAAGCCAACTGCCCCGCTCCGTGGGAAAGCTAAGTGTGGCGGCTGTCAAATGGCCAACGCACGACAGAGAGCTCTATAAACTCAAAAGAGCATTGGGGGGAATTGGCAACACTACCTCTGGCCCGAGCAATTTGTGATCCACGCTCATCATTATAATTTGACGGTGTCCAGATTTCGAATCAATCGACTTTAGAGAACGCAACGGAACCGTGCAATTCATCAAGCATATCATCTAATCTAGGGATGGGATGGCGACACATTTGTACCACTGGCTCCGAAGGAGGCGCATGAGGATCGGCCCAAGATGAGGGGAGAGGGGGGGAAAGCTGGAGTGATCTGAAAGATGAGAGAGGGGCCGGAAAGAAACGCGGCCGAAAAGGAGGGGAAGGTTGGGAGCTCAGGGACAGAGATGCCGGAAAAGAATGCAGTGGGAAAGGAAAGGAAGGAGATGAGCTTTAGTGCAGAAGAAAGTGAAGCGAGGAGTGCTTTGCCCGCTGAACTCCAATCGGTTCTCCTTGCCTACGGGGGATCCTCCTCGAACGCTAACGGCACTGACTCTTCCTTTCCAGGTGCGTTTGGCTCTTTATCGCGGGAACTCGGAGACGTATTTCCTGAAGAAATTCCACCCGGCTTGCCACCCGTTAGAGGAATGGAAGATCCACCTGTTTCCATTCCAGTAGCGACGGTTCCTAATAGGTCAGCCTATAGCAGTGATCCAGAAGGAACGAAGGGGCTTCCGAGGGAAGCGGAAGAGCTCGTGGCAAAGGGACGCGCTAGGGAAAGTTCAAGTCCTTTTTCCGTTCCAGCGCTTTTGGTTCCAAAGAAAGGTGTAGCGTGGAGGGTGCGCATGGATTGGAGGGCTGCGAACAAGATCGCGGTAAAGTATCGCCTGGCCGTTCCCAGATTAGGCGGTGCGCCTGACGAGTTGCATGGTTCCATCGTCGTTTCTAGAATTGACTTGAAATCTGGACGCCATCAGATTAGCGTGAGGGAGGGGGATGAGTGGAAAGCTTCTTGCGAAACAACACATGGCTTGTGCGCGTGGTTAGTCTTGCCATGTGGACTAACCGATGCACCTGGCACTTTCGTGGGGTTAATGAATCATGTTTTGCGTGCTTCCGTCGGGAAGTTTGTGGTGGTCTATTATGGTGGCATTACGATCTACAGCAAGAATCTCGGTGGGCGTTTGACTCATTTGCATCGTGTGCTTGATGTTTTGAGAGAGGGAAAGCTGCTTGCAGTGATGGAAGTTGGGACTTTTGCACGGATAGAGGTGTTCTTTCCTGGTTCTGTGCTGAGCGATAGGGGCACAGGGGTTGGGGAGGAAAAGGAAAGAGCTACGAGAGAATGGCCAGCACCCAAAAGCATAACTGAGGAAGGATCTTTCACGGCTCGGGTAGCTCTTACGGGCGCTTTGCGAATGATTTCAGCACACTTGCCGCGCCACTCACTGAGGTCCTTCAAAGACGTGTTGCTTTGAAGTGGGGTCAAGCACACTATGAAGGATCCGATGAACTTCAAGATAAACCGTGCTCTGCACCTGTCTTAGTTTTGCCTTGCTTAAGTGAGCCTTTTGAAATTGAATATGAGGCATCTGGAGTTGGAATATGAGCTGCTTTAATGCAGGAGGCAAAAGCCAACTGCCCCGCTCCGTGGGAAAGCTAAGTGTGGCGGCTGTCAAATGGCCAACGCACGACAGAGAGCTCTATAAACTCAAAAGAGCATTGGGGGGAATTGGCAACACTACCTCTGGCCCGAGCAATTTGTGATCCACGCTCATCATTATAATTTGACGGTGTCCAGATTTCGAATCAATCGACTTTAGAGAACGCAACGGAACCGTGCAATTCATCAAGCATATCATCTAATCTAGGGATGGGATGGCGACACATTTGTACCACTGGCTCTGAAGGAGGCGCATGAGGATCGGCCCAAGATGAGGGGAGAGGGGGGGGAAGTTGGAGTGATCTGAAAGATGAGAGAGGGGCCGGCAAGAAACGCGGCCGAAAAGGAGGGGAAGGTTGGGAGCTCAGGGACAGAGATGCCGGAAAAGAATGCAGTGGGAAAGGAAAGGAAGGAGATGAGCTTTTGTGCAGAAGAAAGTGAAGCGAGGAGTGCTTTGCCCGCTGAACTCCAATCGGTTCTCCTTGCCTACGGGGGATCCTCCTCGAACGCTAACGGCACTGACTCCTCCTTTCCAGGTGCGTTTGGCTCTTTATCGCGGGAACTCGGAGACGTATTTCCTGAAGAAATTCCACCCGGCTTGCCACCCGTTAGAGGAATGGAAGATCCACCTGTTTCCATTCCAGTAGCGACGGTTCCTAATAGGTCAGCCTATAGCAGTGATCCAGAAGGAACGAAGGGGCTTCCGAGGGAAGCGGAAGAGCTCGTGGCAAAGGGACGCGCTAGGGAAAGTTCAAGTCCTTTTTCCGTTCCAGCGCTTTTGGTTCCAAAGAAAGGTGTAGCGTGGAGGGTGCGCATGGATTGGAGGGCTGCGAACAAGATCGCGGTAAAGTATCGCCTGGCCGTTCCCAGATTAGGCGGTGCGCCTGACGAGTTGCATGGTTCCATCGTCGTTTCTAGAATTGACTTGAAATCTGGACGCCATCAGATTAGCGTGAGGGAGGGGGATGAGTGGAAAGCTTCTTGCGAAACAACACATGGCTTGTGCGCGTGGTTAGTCTTGCCATGTGGACTAACCGATGCACCTGGCACTTTCGTGGGGTTAATGAATCATGTTTTGCGTGCTTCCGTCGGGAAGTTTGTGGTGGTCTATTATGGTGGCATTACGATCTACAGCAAGAATCTCGGTGGGCGTTTGACTCATTTGCATCGTGTGCTTGATGTTTTGAGAGAGGGAAAGCTGCTTGCAGTGATGGAAGTTGGGACTTTTGCACGGACAGAGGTGTTCTGTCCTGGTTCTGTGCTGAGCGATAGGGGCACAGGGGTTGGGGAGGAAAAGGAAAGAGCTACGAGAGAATGGCCAGCACCCAAAAGCATAACTGAGGAAGGAGCTTTCACGGCTCGGGTAGCTCTTACGGGCGCTTTGCGAATGATTTCAGCACACTTGCCGCGCCACTCACTGAGGTCCTTCAAAGACGTGTTGCTTTGAAGTGGGGTCAAGCACACTATGAAGGATCCGATGAACTTCAAGATAAACCGTGCTCTGCACCTGTCTTAGTTTTGCCTTGCTTAAGTGAGCCTTTTGAAATTGAATATGAGGCATCTGGAGTTGGAATATGAGCTGCTTTAATGCAAGAGGCAAAAGCCAACTGCCCCGCTCTGTGGGAAAGCTAAGTGTGGCGGCTGTCAAATGGCCAACGCACGACAGAGAGCTCTATAAACTCAAAAGAGCATTGGGGGGAATTGGCAACACTACCTCTGGCCCGAGCAATTTGTGATCCACGCTCATCATTATAATTTGACGGTGTCCAGATTTCGAATCAATCGACTTTACAGAACGCAACGGAACCGTGCAATTCATCAAGCATATCATCTAATCTAGGGATGGGATGGCGACACATTTGTACCACTGGCTCTGAAGGAGGCGCATGAGGATCGGCCCAAGATGAGGGGAGAGGGGGGGGGAAGTTGGAGTGATCTGAAAGATGAGAGAGGGGCCGGAAAGAAACGCGGCCGAAAAGGAGGGGAAGGTTGGGAGCTCAGGGACAGAGATGCCGGAAAAGAATGCAGTGGGAAAGGAAAGGAAGGAGATGAGCTTTAGTGCAGAAGAAAGTGAAGCGAGGAGTGCTTTGCCCGCTGAACTCCAATCGGTTCTCCTTGCCTACGGGGGATCCTCGTTGAACGCTAACGGCACTGACTCCTCCTTTCCAGGTGCGTTTGGCTCTTTATCGCGGGAACTCGGAGACGTATTTCCTGAAGAAATTCCACCCGGCTTGCCACCCGTTAGAGGAATGGAAGATCCACCTGTTTCCATTCCAGTAGCGACGGTTCCTAATAGGTCAGCCTATAGCAGTGATCCAGAAGGAACGAAGGGGCTTCCGAGGGAAGCGGAAGAGCTCGTGGCAAAGGGACGCGCTAGGGAAAGTTCAAGTCCTTTTTCCGTTCCAGCGCTTTTGGTTCCAAAGAAAGGTGTAGCGTGGAGGGTGCGCATGGATTGGAGGGCTGCGAACAAGATCGCGGTAAAGTATCGCCTGGCCGTTCCCAGATTAGGCGGTGCGCCTGACGAGTTGCATGGTTCCATCGTCGTTTCTAGAATTGACTTGAAATCTGGACGCCATCAGATTAGCGTGAGGGAGGGGGATGAGTGGAAAGCTTCTTGCGAAACAACACATGGCTTGTGCGCGTGGTTAGTCTTGCCATGTGGACTAACCGATGCACCTGGCACTTTCGTGGGGTTAATGAATCATGTTTTGCGTGCTTCCGTCGGGAAGTTTGTGGTGGTCTATTATGGTGGCATTACGATCTACAGCAAGAATCTCGGTGGGCGTTTGACTCATTTGCATCGTGTGCTTGATGTTTTGAGAGAGGGAAAGCTGCTTGCAGTGATGGAAGTTGGGACTTTTGCACGGACAGAGGTGTTCTTTCCTGGTTCTGTGCTGAGCGATAGGGGCACAGGGGTTGGGGAGGAAAAGGAAAGAGCTACGAGAGAATGGCCAGCACCCAAAAGCATAACTGAGGAAGGATCTTTCACGGCTCGGGTAGCTCTTACGGGCGCTTTGCGAATGATTTCAGCACACTTGCCGCGCCACTCACTGAGGTCCTTCAAAGACGTGTTGCTTTGAAGTGGGGTCAAGCACACTATGAAGGATCCGATGAACTTCAAGATAAACCGTGCTCTGCACCTGTCTTAGTTTTGCCTTGCTTAAGTGAGCCTTTTGAAATTGAATATGAGGCATCTGGAGTTGGAATATGAGCTGCTTTAATGCAGGAGGCAAAAGCCAACTGCCCCGCTCCGTGGGAAAGCTAAGTGTGGCGGCTGTCAAATGGCCAACGCACGACAGAGAGCTCTATAAACTCAAAAGAGCATTGGGGGGAATTGGCAACACTACCTCTGGCCCGAGCAATTTGTGATCCACGCTCATCATTATAATTTGACGGTGTCCAGATTTCGAATCAATCGACTTTAGAGAACGCAACGGAACCGTGCAATTCATCAAGCATATCATCTAATCTAGGGATGGGATGGCGACACATTTGTACCACTGGCTCCGAAGGAGGCGCATGAGGATCGGCCCAAGATGAGGGGAGAGGGGGGGAAAGCTGGAGTGATCTGAAAGATGAGAGAGGGGCCGGAAAGAAACGCGGCCGAAAAGGAGGGGAAGGTTGGGAGCTCAGGGACAGAGATGCCGGAAAAGAATGCAGTGGGAAAGGAAAGGAAGGAGATGAGCTTTAGTGCAGAAGAAAGTGAAGCGAGGAGTGCTTTGCCCGCTGAACTCCAATCGGTTCTCCTTGCCTACGGGGGATCCTCGTTGAACGCTAACGGCACTGACTCCTCCTTTCCAGGTGCGTTTGGCTCTTTATCGCGGGAACTCGGAGACGTATTTCCTGAAGAAATTCCACCCGGCTTGCCACCCGTTAGAGGAATGGAAGATCCACCTGTTTCCATTCCAGTAGCGACGGTTCCTAATAGGTCAGCCTATAGCAGTGATCCAGAAGGAACGAAGGGGCTTCCGAGGGAAGCGGAAGAGCTCGTGGCAAAGGGACGCGCTAGGGAAAGTTCAAGTCCTTTTTCCGTTCCAGCGCTTTTGGTTCCAAAGAAAGGTGTAGCGTGGAGGGTGCGCATGGATTGGAGGGCTGCGAACAAGATCGCGGTAAAGTATCGCCTGGCCGTTCCCAGATTAGGCGGTGCGCCTGACGAGTTGCATGGTTCCATCGTCGTTTCTAGAATTGACTTGAAATCTGGACGCCATCAGATTAGCGTGAGGGAGGGGGATGAGTGGAAAGCTTCTTGCGAAACAACACATGGCTTGTGCGCGTGGTTAGTCTTGCCATGTGGACTAACCGATGCACCTGGCACTTTCGTGGGGTTAATGAATCATGTTTTGCGTGCTTCCGTCGGGAAGTTTGTGGTGGTCTATTATGGTGGCATTACGATCTACAGCAAGAATCTCGGTGGGCGTTTGACTCATTTGCATCGTGTGCTTGATGTTTTGAGAGAGGGAAAGCTGCTTGCAGTGATGGAAGTTGGGACTTTTGCACGGATAGAGGTGTTCTTTCCTGGTTCTGTGCTGAGCGATAGGGGCACAGGGGTTGGGGAGGAAAAGGAAAGAGCTACGAGAGAATGGCCAGCACCCAAAAGCATAACTGAGGAAGGATCTTTCACGGCTCGGGTAGCTCTTACGGGCGCTTTGCGAATGATTTCAGCACACTTGCCGCGCCACTCACTGAGGTCCTTCAAAGACGTGTTGCTTTGAAGTGGGGTCAAGCACACTATGAAGGATCCGATGAACTTCAAGATAAACCGTGCTCTGCACCTGTCTTAGTTTTGCCTTGCTTAAGTGAGCCTTTTGAAATTGAATATGAGGCATCTGGAGTTGGAATATGAGCTGCTTTAATGCAGGAGGCAAAAGCCAACTGCCCCGCTCCGTGGGAAAGCTAAGTGTGGCGGCTGTCAAATGGCCAACGCACGACAGAGAGCTCTATAAACTCAAAAGAGCATTGGGGGGAATTGGCAACACTACCTCTGGCCCGAGCAATTTGTGATCCACGCTCATCATTATAATTTGACGGTGTCCAGATTTCGAATCAATCGACTTTAGAGAACGCAACGGAACCGTGCAATTCATCAAGCATATCATCTAATCTAGGGATGGGATGGCGACACATTTGTACCACTGGCTCCGAAGGAGGCGCATGAGGATCGGCCCAAGATGAGGGGAGAGGGGGGGAAAGCTGGAGTGATCTGAAAGATGAGAGAGGGGCCGGAAAGAAACGCGGCCGAAAAGGAGGGGAAGGTTGGGAGCTCAGGGACAGAGATGCCGGAAAAGAATGCAGTGGGAAAGGAAAGGAAGGAGATGAGCTTTAGTGCAGAAGAAAGTGAAGCGAGGAGTGCTTTGCCCGCTGAACTCCAATCGGTTCTCCTTGCCTACGGGGGATCCTCCTCGAACGCTAACGGCACTGACTCTTCCTTTCCAGGTGCGTTTGGCTCTTTATCGCGGGAACTCGGAGACGTATTTCCTGAAGAAATTCCACCCGGCTTGCCACCCGTTAGAGGAATGGAAGATCCACCTGTTTCCATTCCAGTAGCGACGGTTCCTAATAGGTCAGCCTATAGCAGTGATCCAGAAGGAACGAAGGGGCTTCCGAGGGAAGCGGAAGAGCTCGTGGCAAAGGGACGCGCTAGGGAAAGTTCAAGTCCTTTTTCCGTTCCAGCGCTTTTGGTTCCAAAGAAAGGTGTAGCGTGGAGGGTGCGCATGGATTGGAGGGCTGCGAACAAGATCGCGGTAAAGTAGCGCCTGGCCGTTCCCAGATTAGGCGGTGCGCCTGACGAGTTGCATGGTTCCATCGTCGTTTCTAGAATTGACTTGAAATCTGGACGCCATCAGATTAGCGTGAGGGAGGGGGATGAGTGGAAAGCTTCTGGCGAAACAACACATGGCTTGTGCGCGTGGTTAGTCTTGCCATGTGGACTAACCGATGCACCTGGCACTTTCGTGGGTTTAATGAATCATGTTTTGCGTGCTTCCGTCGGGAAGTTTGTGGTGGTCTATTATGGTGGCATTACGATCTACAGCAAGAATCTCGGTGGGCGTTTGACTCATTTGCATCGTGTGCTTGATGTTTTGAGAGAGGGAAAGCTGCTTGCAGTGATGGAAGTTGGGACTTTTGCACGGATAGAGGTGTTCTGTCCTGGTTCTGTGCTGAGCGATAGGGGCACAGGGGTTGGGGAGGAAAAGGAAAGAGCTACGAGAGAATGGCCAGCACCCAAAAGCATAACTGAGGAAGGAGCTTTCACGGCTCGGGTAGCTCTTACGGGCGCTTTGCGAATGATTTCAGCACACTTGCCGCGCCACTCACTGAGGTCCTTCAAAGACGTGTTGCTTTGAAGTGGGGTCAAGCACACTATGAAGGATCCGATGAACTTCAAGATAAACCGTGCTCTGCACCTGTCTTAGTTTTGCCTTGCTTAAGTGAGCCTTTTGAAATTGAATATGAGGCATCTGGAGTTGGAATATGAGCTGCTTTAATGCAGGAGGCAAAAGCCAACTGCCCCGCTCCGTGGGAAAGCTAAGTGTGGCGGCTGTCAAATGGCCAACGCACGACAGAGAGCTCTATAAACTCAAAAGAGCATTGGGGGGAATTGGCAACACTACCTCTGGCCCGAGCAATTTGTGATCCACGCTCATCATTATAATTTGACGGTGTCCAGATTTCGAATCAATCGACTTTAGAGAACGCAACGGAACCGTGCAATTCATCAAGCATATCATCTAATCTAGGGATGGGATGGCGACACATTTGTACCACTGGCTCCGAAGGAGGCACATGAGGATCGGCCCAAGATGAGGGGAGAGGGGGGGGAAGCTGGAGTGATCTGAAAGATGAGAGAGGGGCCGGAAAGAAACGCGGCCGAAAAGGAGGGGAAGGTTGGGAGCTCAGGGACAGAGATGCCGGAAAAGAATGCAGTGGGAAAGGAAAGGAAGGAGATGAGCTTTAGTGCAGAAGAAAGTGAAGCGAGGAGTGCTTTGCCCGCTGAACTCCAATCGGTTCTCCTTGCCTACGGGGGATCCTCCTCGAACGCTAACGGCACTGACTCTTCCTTTCCAGGTGCGTTTGGCTCTTTATCGCGGGAACTCGGAGACGTATTTCCTGAAGAAATTCCACCCGGCTTGCCACCCGTTAGAGGAATGGAAGATCCACCTGTTTCCATTCCAGTAGCGACGGTTCCTAATAGGTCAGCCTATAGCAGTGATCCAGAAGGAACGAAGGGGCTTCCGAGGGAAGCGGAAGAGCTCGTGGCAAAGGGACGCGCTAGGGAAAGTTCAAGTCCTTTTTCCGTTCCAGCGCTTTTGGTTCCAAAGAAAGGTGTAGCGTGGAGGGTGCGCATGGATTGGAGGGCTGCGAACAAGATCGCGGTAAAGTATCGCCTGGCCGTTCCCAGATTAGGCGGTGCGCCTGACGAGTTGCATGGTTCCATCGTCGTTTCTAGAATTGACTTGAAATCTGGACGCCATCAGATTAGCGTGAGGGAGGGGGATGAGTGGAAAGCTTCTTGCGAAACAACACATGGCTTGTGCGCGTGGTTAGTCTTGCCATGTGGACTAACCGATGCACCTGGCACTTTCGTGGGGTTAATGAATCATGTTTTGCGTGCTTCCGTCGGGAAGTTTGTGGTGGTCTATTATGGTGGCATTACGATCTACAGCAAGAATCTCGGTGGGCGTTTGACTCATTTGCATCGTGTGCTTGATGTTTTGAGAGAGGGAAAGCTGCTTGCAGTGATGGAAGTTGGGACTTTTGCACGGATAGAGGTGTTCTGTCCTGGTTCTGTGCTGAGCGATAGGGGCACAGGGGTTGGGGAGGAAAAGGAAAGAGCTACGAGAGAATGGCCAGCACCCAAAAGCATAACTGAGGAAGGAGCTTTCACGGCTCGGGTAGCTCTTACGGGCGCTTTGCGAATGATTTCAGCACACTTGCCGCGCCACTCACTGAGGTCCTTCAAAGACGTGTTGCTTTGAAGTGGGGTCAAGCACACTATGAAGGATCCGATGAACTTCAAGATAAACCGTGCTCTGCACCTGTCTTAGTTTTGCCTTGCTTAAGTGAGCCTTTTGAAATTGAATATGAGGCATCTGGAGTTGGAATATGAGCTGCTTTAATGCAGGAGGCAAAAGCCAACTGCCCCGCTCTGTGGGAAAGCTAAGTGTGGCGGCTGTCAAATGGCCAACGCACGACAGAGAGCTCTATAAACTCAAAAGAGCATTGGGGGGAATTGGCAACACTACCTCTGGCCCGAGCAATTTGTGATCCACGCTCATCATTATAATTTGACGGTGTCCAGATTTCGAATCAATCGACTTTAGAGAACGCAACGGAACCGTGCAATTCATCAAGCATATCATCTAATCTAGGGATGGGATGGCGACACATTTGTACCACTGGCTCCGAAGGAGGCGCATGAGGATCGGCCCAAGATGAGGGGAGAGGGGGGGGAAGTTGGAGTGATCTGAAAGATGAGAGAGGGGCCGGAAAGAAACGCGGCCGAAAAGGAGGGGAAGGTTGGGAGCTCAGGGACAGAGATGCCGGAAAAGAATGCAGTGGGAAAGGAAAGGAAGGAGATGAGCTTTAGTGCAGAAGAAAGTGAAGCGAGGAGTGCTTTGCCCGCTGAACTCCAATCGGTTCTCCTTGCCTACGGGGGATCCTCCTCGAACGCTAACGGCACTGACTCTTCCTTTCCAGGTGCGTTTGGCTCTTTATCGCGGGAACTCGGAGACGTATTTCCTGAAGAAATTCCACCCGGCTTGCCACCCGTTAGAGGAATGGAAGATCCACCTGTTTCCATTCCAGTAGCGACGGTTCCTAATAGGTCAGCCTATAGCAGTGATCCAGAAGGAACGAAGGGGCTTCCGAGGGAAGCGGAAGAGCTCGTGGCAAAGGGACGCGCTAGGGAAAGTTCAAGTCCTTTTTCCGTTCCAGCGCTTTTGGTTCCAAAGAAAGGTGTAGCGTGGAGGGTGCGCATGGATTGGAGGGCTGCGAACAAGATCGCGGTAAAGTATCGCCTGGCCGTTCCCAGATTAGGCGGTGCGCCTGACGAGTTGCATGGTTCCATCGTCGTTTCTAGAATTGACTTGAAATCTGGACGCCATCAGATTAGCGTGAGGGAGGGGGATGAGTGGAAAGCTTCTTGCGAAACAACACATGGCTTGTGCGCGTGGTTAGTCTTGCCATGTGGACTAACCGATGCACCTGGCACTTTCGTGGGGTTAATGAATCATGTTTTGCGTGCTTCCGTCGGGAAGTTTGTGGTGGTCTATTATGGTGGCATTACGATCTACAGCAAGAATCTCGGTGGGCGTTTGACTCATTTGCATCGTGTGCTTGATGTTTTGAGAGAGGGAAAGCTGCTTGCAGTGATGGAAGTTGGGACTTTTGCACGGATAGAGGTGTTCTGTCCTGGTTCTGTGCTGAGCGATAGGGGCACAGGGGTTGGGGAGGAAAAGGAAAGAGCTACGAGAGAATGGCCAGCACCCAAAAGCATAACTGAGGAAGGAGCTTTCACGGCTCGGGTAGCTCTTACGGGCGCTTTGCGAATGATTTCAGCACACTTGCCGCGCCACTCACTGAGGTCCTTCAAAGACGTGTTGCTTTGAAGTGGGGTCAAGCACACTATGAAGGATCCGATGAACTTCAAGATAAACCGTGCTCTGCACCTGTCTTAGTTTTGCCTTGCTTAAGTGAGCCTTTTGAAATTGAATATGAGGCATCTGGAGTTGGAATATGAGCTGCTTTAATGCAGGAGGCAAAAGCCAACTGCCCCGCTCTGTGGGAAAGCTAAGTGTGGCGGCTGTCAAATGGCCAACGCACGACAGAGAGCTCTATAAACTCAAAAGAGCATTGGGGGGAATTGGCAACACTACCTCTGGCCCGAGCAATTTGTGATCCACGCTCATCATTATAATTTGACGGTGTCCAGATTTCGAATCAATCGACTTTAGAGAACGCAACGGAACCGTGCAATTCATCAAGCATATCATCTAATCTAGGGATGGGATGGCGACACATTTGTACCACTGGCTCCGAAGGAGGCGCATGAGGATCGGCCCAAGATGAGGGGAGAGGGGGGGGAAGTTGGAGTGATCTGAAAGATGAGAGAGGGGCCGGAAAGAAACGCGGCCGAAAAGGAGGGGAAGGTTGGGAGCTCAGGGACAGAGATGCCGGAAAAGAATGCAGTGGGAAAGGAAAGGAAGGAGATGAGCTTTAGTGCAGAAGAAAGTGAAGCGAGGAGTGCTTTGCCCGCTGAACTCCAATCGGTTCTCCTTGCCTACGGGGGATCCTCCTCGAACGCTAACGGCACTGACTCCTCCTTTCCAGGTGCGTTTGGCTCTTTATCGCGGGAACTCGGAGACGTATTTCCTGAAGAAATTCCACCCGGCTTGCCACCCGTTAGAGGAATGGAAGATCCACCTGTTTCCATTCCAGTAGCGACGGTTCCTAATAGGTCAGCCTATAGCAGTGATCCAGAAGGAACGAAGGGGCTTCCGAGGGAAGCGGAAGAGCTCGTGGCAAAGGGACGCGCTAGGGAAAGTTCAAGTCCTTTTTCCGTTCCAGCGCTTTTGGTTCCAAAGAAAGGTGTAGCGTGGAGGGTGCGCATGGATTGGAGGGCTGCGAACAAGATCGCGGTAAAGTATCGCCTGGCCGTTCCCAGATTAGGCGGTGCGCCTGACGAGTTGCATGGTTCCATCGTCGTTTCTAGAATTGACTTGAAATCTGGACGCCATCAGATTAGCGTGAGGGAGGGGGATGAGCGGAAAGCTTCTTGCGAAACAACACATGGCTTGTGCGCGTGGTTAGTCTTGCCATGTGGACTAACCGATGCACCTGGCACTTTCGTGGGGTTAATGAATCATGTTTTGCGTGCTTCCGTCGGGAAGTTTGTGGTGGTCTATTATGGTGGCATTACGATCTACAGCAAGAATCTCGGTGGGCGTTTGACTCATTTGCATCGTGTGCTTGATGTTTTGAGAGAGGGAAAGCTGCTTGCAGTGATGGAAGTTGGGACTTTTGCACGGATAGAGGTGTTCTGTCCTGGTTCTGTGCTGAGCGATAGGGGCACAGGGGTTGGGGAGGAAAAGGAAAGAGCTACGAGAGAATGGCCAGCACCCAAAAGCATAACTGAGGAAGGAGCTTTCACGGCTCGGGTAGCTCTTACGGGCGCTTTGCGAATGATTTCAGCACACTTGCCGCGCCACTCACTGAGGTCCTTCAAAGACGTGTTGCTTTGAAGTGGGGTCAAGCACACTATGAAGGATCCGATGAACTTCAAGATAAACCGTGCTCTGCACCTGTCTTAGTTTTGCCTTGCTTAAGTGAGCCTTTTGAAATTGAATATGAGGCATCTGGAGTTGGAATATGAGCTGCTTTAATGCAGGAGGCAAAAGCCAACTGCCCCGCTCTGTGGGAAAGCTAAGTGTGGCGGCTGTCAAATGGCCAACGCACGACAGAGAGCTCTATAAACTCAAAAGAGCATTGGGGGGAATTGGCAACACTACCTCTGGCCCGAGCAATTTGTGATCCACGCTCATCATTATAATTTGACGGTGTCCAGATTTCGAATCAATCGACTTTAGAGAACGCAACGGAACCGTGCAATTCATCAAGCATATCATCTAATCTAGGGATGGGATGGCGACACATTTGTACCACTGGCTCCGAAGGAGGCGCATGAGGATCGGCCCAAGATGAGGGGAGAGGGGGGGGAAGCTGGAGTGATCTGAAAGATGAGAGAGGGGCCGGAAAGAAACGCGGCCGAAAAGGAGGGGAAGGTTGGGAGCTCTGGGACAGAGATGCCGGAAAAGAATGCAGTGGGAAAGGAAAGGAAGGAGATGAGCTTTAGTGCTGAAGAAAGTGAAGCGAGGAGTGCTTTGCCCACTGAACTCCAATCGGTTCTCCTTGCCTACGGGGGATCCTCCTGGAACGCTAACGGCACTGACTCCTCCTTTCCAGGTGCGTTTGGCTCTTTATCGCGGGAACTCGGAGACGTATTTCCTGAAGAAATTCCACCCGGCTTGCCACCCGTTAGAGGAATGGAAGATCCACCTGTTTCCATTCCAGTAGCGACGGTTCCTAATAGGTCAGCCTATAGCAGTGATCCAGAAGGAACGAAGGGGCTTCCGAGGGAAGCGGAAGAGCTCGTGGCAAAGGGACGCGCTAGGGAAAGTTCAAGTCCTTTTTCCGTTCCAGCGCTTTTGGTTCCAAAGAAAGGTGTAGCGTGGAGGGTGCGCATGGATTGGAGGGCTGCGAACAAGATCGCGGTAAAGTATCGCCTGGCCGTTCCCAGATTAGGCGGTGCGCCTGACGAGTTGCATGGTTCCATCGTCGTTTCTAGAATTGACTTGAAATCTGGACGCCATCAGATTAGCGTGAGGGAGGGGGATGAGCGGAAAGCTTCTTGCGAAACAACACATGGCTTGTGCGCGTGGTTAGTCTTGCCATGTGGACTAACCGATGCACCTGGCACTTTCGTGGGGTTAATGAATCATGTTTTGCGTGCTTCCGTCGGGAAGTTTGTGGTGGTCTATTATGGTGGCATTACGATCTACAGCAAGAATCTCGGTGGGCGTTTGACTCATTTGCATCGTGTGCTTGATGTTTTGAGAGAGGGAAAGCTGCTTGCAGTGATGGAAGTTGGGACTTTTGCACGGATAGAGGTGTTCTTTCCTGGTTCTGTGCTGAGCGATAGGGGCACAGGGGTTGGGGAGGAAAAGGAAAGAGCTACGAGAGAATGGCCAGCACCCAAAAGCATAACTGAGGAAGGAGTTTTCACGGCTCGGGTAGCTCTTACGGGCGCTTTGCGAATGATTTCAGCACACTTGCCGCGCCACTCACTGAGGTCCTTCAAAGACGTGTTGCTTTGAAGTGGGGTCAAGCACACTATGAAGGATCCGATGAACTTCAAGATAAACCGTGCTCTGCACCTGTCTTAGTTTTGCCTTGCTTAAGTGAGCCTTTTGAAATTGAATATGAGGCATCTGGAGTTGGAATATGAGCTGCTTTAATGCAGGAGGCAAAAGCCAACTGCCCCGCTCTGTGGGAAAGCTAAGTGTGGCGGCTGTCAAATGGCCAACGCACGACAGAGAGCTCTATAAACTCAAAAGATCATTGGGGGGAATTGGCAACACTACCTCTGGCCCGAGCAATTTGTGATCCACGCTCATCATTATAATTTGACGGTGTCCAGATTTCGAATCAATCGACTTTAGAGAACGCAACGGAACCGTGCAATTCATCAAGCATATCATCTAATCTAGGGATGGGATGGCGACACATTTGTACCACTGGCTCCGAAGGAGGCGCATGAGGATCGGCCCAAGATGAGGGGAGAGGGGGGGGGAAAGTTGGAGTGATCTGAAAGATGAGAGAGGGGCCGGAAAGAAACGCGGCCGAAAAGGAGGGGAAGGTTGGGAGCTCTGGGACAGAGATGCCGGAAAAGAGTGCAGTGGGAAAGGAAAGGAAGGAGATGAGCTTTAGTGCTGAAGAAAGTGAAGCGAGGAGTGCTTTGCCCGCTGAACTCCAATCGGTTCTCCTTGCCTACGGGGGATCCTCGTTGAACGCTAACGGCACTGACTCCTCCTTTCCAGGTGCGTTTGGCTCTTTATCGCGGGAACTCGGAGACGTATTTCCTGAAGAAATTCCACCCGGCTTGCCACCCGTTAGAGGAATGGAAGATCCACCTGTTTCCATTCCAGTAGCGACGGTTCCTAATAGGTCAGCCTATAGCAGTGATCCAGAGGGAACGAAGGGGCTTCCGAGGGAAGCGGAAGAGCTCGTGGCAAAGGGACGCGCTAGGGAAAGTTCAAGTCCTTTTTCCGTTCCAGCGCTTTTGGTTCCAAAGAAAGGTGTAGCGTGGAGGGTGCGCATGGATTGGAGGGCTGCGAACAAGATCGCGGTAAAGTATCGCCTGGCCGTTCCCAGATTAGGCGGTGCGCCTGACGAGTTGCATGGTTCCATCGTCGTTTCTAGAATTGACTTGAAATCTGGACGCCATCAGATTAGCGTGAGGGAGGGGGATGAGTGGAAAGCTTCTTGCGAAACAACACATGGCTTGTGCGCGTGGTTAGTCTTGCCATGTGGACTAACCGATGCACCTGGCACTTTCGTGGGGTTAATGAATCATGTTTTGCGTGCTTCCGTCGGGAAGTTTGTGGTGGTCTATTATGGTGGCATTACGATCTACAGCAAGAATCTCGGTGGGCGTTTGACTCATTTGCATCGTGTGCTTGATGTTTTGAGAGAGGGAAAGCTGCTTGCAGTGATGGAAGTTGGGACTTTTGCACGGATAGAGGTGTTCTTTCCTGGTTCTGTGCTGAGCGATAGGGGCACAGGGGTTGGGGAGGAAAAGGAAAGAGCTACGAGAGAATGGCCAGCACCCAAAAGCATAACTGAGGAAGGAGTTTTCACGGCTCGGGTAGCTCTTACGGGCGCTTTGCGAATGATTTCAGCACACTTGCCGCGCCACTCACTGAGGTCCTTCAAAGACGTGTTGCTTTGAAGTGGGGTCAAGCGCACTATGAAGGATCCGATGAACTTCAAGATAAACCGTGCTCTGCACCTGTCTTAGTTTTGCCTTGCTTAAGTGAGCCTTTTGAAATTGAATATGAGGCATCTGGAGTTGGAATATGAGCTGCTTTAATGCAGGAGGCAAAAGCCAACTGCCCCGCTCTGTGGGAAAGCTAAGTGTGGCGGCTGTCAAATGGCCAACGCACGACAGAGAGCTCTATAAACTCAAAAGAGCATTGGGGGGAATTGGCAACACTACCTCTGGCCCGAGCAATTTGTGATCCACGCTCATCATTATAATTTGACGGTGTCCAGATTTCGAATCAATCGACTTTAGAGAACGCAACGGAACCGTGCAATTCATCAAGCATATCATCTAATCTAGGGATGGGATGGCGACACATTTGTACCACTGGCTCCGAAGGAGGCGCATGAGGATCGGCCCAAGATGAGGGGAGAGGGGGGGGAAAGTTGGAGTGATCTGAAAGATGAGAGAGGGGCCGGAAAGAAACGCGGCCGAAAAGGAGGGGAAGGTTGGGAGCTCTGGGACAGAGATGCCGGAAAAGAGTGCAGTGGGAAAGGAAAGGAAGGAGATGAGCTTTAGTGCTGAAGAAAGTGAAGCGAGGAGTGCTTTGCCCGCTGAACTCCAATCGGTTCTCCTTGCCTACGGGGGATCCTCGTTGAACGCTAACGGCACTGACTCCTCCTTTCCAGGTGCGTTTGGCTCTTTATCGCGGGAACTCGGAGACGTATTTCCTGAAGAAATTCCACCCGGCTTGCCACCCGTTAGAGGAATGGAAGATCCACCTGTTTCCATTCCAGTAGCGACGGTTCCTAATAGGTCAGCCTATAGCAGTGATCCAGAGGGAACGAAGGGGCTTCCGAGGGAAGCGGAAGAGCTCGTGGCAAAGGGACGCGCTAGGGAAAGTTCAAGTCCTTTTTCCGTTCCAGCGCTTTTGGTTCCAAAGAAAGGTGTAGCGTGGAGGGTGCGCATGGATTGGAGGGCTGCGAACAAGATCGCGGTAAAGTATCGCCTGGCCGTTCCCAGATTAGGCGGTGCGCCTGACGAGTTGCATGGTTCCATCGTCGTTTCTAGAATTGACTTGAAATCTGGACGCCATCAGATTAGCGTGAGGGAGGGGGATGAGCGGAAAGCTTCTTGCGAAACAACACATGGCTTGTGCGCGTGGTTAGTCTTGCCATGTGGACTAACCGATGCACCTGGCACTTTCGTGGGGTTAATGAATCATGTTTTGCGTGCTTCCGTCGGGAAGTTTGTGGTGGTCTATTATGGTGGCATTACGATCTACAGCAAGAATCTCGGTGGGCGTTTGACTCATTTGCATCGTGTGCTTGATGTTTTGAGAGAGGGAAAGCTGCTTGCAGTGATGGAAGTTGGGACTTTTGCACGGATAGAGGTGTTCTTTCCTGGTTCTGTGCTGAGCGATAGGGGCACAGGGGTTGGGGAGGAAAAGGAAAGAGCTACGAGAGAATGGCCAGCACCCAAAAGCATAACTGAGGAAGGAGTTTTCACGGCTCGGGTAGCTCTTACGGGCGCTTTGCGAATGATTTCAGCACACTTGCCGCGCCACTCACTGAGGTCCTTCAAAGACGTGTTGCTTTGAAGTGGGGTCAAGCGCACTATGAAGGATCCGATGAACTTCAAGATAAACCGTGCTCTGCACCTGTCTTAGTTTTGCCTTGCTTAAGTGAGCCTTTTGAAATTGAATATGAGGCATCTGGAGTTGGAATATGAGCTGCTTTAATGCAGGAGGCAAAAGCCAACTGCCCCGCTCTGTGGGAAAGCTAAGTGTGGCGGCTGTCAAATGGCCAACGCACGACAGAGAGCTCTATAAACTCAAAAGAGCATTGGGGGGAATTGGCAACACTACCTCTGGCCCGAGCAATTTGTGATCCACGCTCATCATTATAATTTGACGGTGTCCAGATTTCGAATCAATCGACTTTAGAGAACGCAACGGAACCGTGCAATTCATCAAGCATATCATCTAATCTAGGGATGGGATGGCGACACATTTGTACCACTGGCTCCGAAGGAGGCGCATGAGGATCGGCCCAAGATGAGGGGAGAGGGGGGGAAAGCTGGAGTGATCTGAAAGATGAGAGAGGGGCCGGAAAGAAACGCGGCCGAAAAGGAGGGGAAGGTTGGGAGCTCAGGGACAGAGATGCCGGAAAAGAATGCAGTGGGAAAGGAAAGGAAGGAGATGAGCTTTAGTGCAGAAGAAAGTGAAGCGAGGAGTGCTTTGCCCGCTGAACTCCAATCGGTTCTCCTTGCCTACGGGGGATCCTCCTTGAACGCTAACGGCACTGACTCCTCCTTTCCAGGTGCGTTTGGCTCTTTATCGCGGGAACTCGGAGACGTATTTCCTGAAGAAATTCCACCCGGCTTGCCACCCGTTAGAGGAATGGAAGATCCACCTGTTTCCATTCCAGTAGCGACGGTTCCTAATAGGTCAGCCTATAGCAGTGATCCAGAAGGAACGAAGGGGCTTCCGAGGGAAGCGGAAGAGCTCGTGGCAAAGGGACGCGCTAGGGAAAGTTCAAGTCCTTTTTCCGTTCCAGCGCTTTTGGTTCCAAAGAAAGGTGTAGCGTGGAGGGTGCGCATGGATTGGAGGGCTGCGAACAAGATCGCGGTAAAGTATCGCCTGGCCGTTCCCAGATTAGGCGGTGCGCCTGACGAGTTGCATGGTTCCATCGTCGTTTCTAGAATTGACTTGAAATCTGGACGCCATCAGATTAGCGTGAGGGAGGGGGATGAGCGGAAAGCTTCTTGCGAAACAACACATGGCTTGTGCGCGTGGTTAGTCTTGCCATGTGGACTAACCGATGCACCTGGCACTTTCGTGGGGTTAATGAATCATGTTTTGCGTGCTTCCGTCGGGAAGTTTGTGGTGGTCTATTATGGTGGCATTACGATCTACAGCAAGAATCTCGGTGGGCGTTTGACTCATTTGCATCGTGTGCTTGATGTTTTGAGAGAGGGAAAGCTGCTTGCAGTGATGGAAGTTGGGACTTTTGCACGGATAGAGGTGTTCTTTCCTGGTTCTGTGCTGAGCGATAGGGGCACAGGGGTTGGGGAGGAAAAGGAAAGAGCTACGAGAGAATGGCCAGCACCCAAAAGCATAACTGAGGAAGGAGTTTTCACGGCTCGGGTAGCTCTTACGGGCGCTTTGCGAATGATTTCAGCACACTTGCCGCGCCACTCACTGAGGTCCTTCAAAGACGTGTTGCTTTGAAGTGGGGTCAAGCACACTATGAAGGATCCGATGAACTTCAAGATAAACCGTGCTCTGCACCTGTTTTAGTTTTGCCTTGCTTAAGTGAGCCTTTTGAAATTGAATATGAGGCATCTGGAGTTGGAATATGAGCTGCTTTAATGCAGGAGGCAAAAGCCAACTGCCCCGCTCTGTGGGAAAGCTAAGTGTGGCGGCTGTCAAATGGCCAACGCACGACAGAGAGCTCTATAAACTCAAAAGAGCATTGGGGGGAATTGGCAACACTACCTCTGGCCCGAGCAATTTGTGATCCACGCTCATCATTATAATTTGACGGTGTCCAGATTTCGAATCAATCGACTTTAGAGAACGCAACGGAACCGTGCAATTCATCAAGCATATCATCTAATCTAGGGATGGGATGGCGACACATTTGTACCACTGGCTCCGAAGGAGGCGCATGAGGATCGGCCCAAGATGAGGGGAGAGGGGGGGAAAGCTGGAGTGATCTGAAAGATGAGAGAGGGGCCGGAAAGAAACGCGGCCGAAAAGGAGGGGAAGGTTGGGAGCTCAGGGACAGAGATGCCGGAAAAGAATGCAGTGGGAAAGGAAAGGAAGGAGATGAGCTTTTGTGCAGAAGAAAGTGAAGCGAGGAGTGCTTTGCCCGCTGAACTCCAATCGGTTCTCCTTGCCTACGGGGGATCCTCCTCGAACGCTAACGGCACTGACTCTTCCTTTCCAGGTGCGTTTGGCTCTTTATCGCGGGAACTCGGAGACGTATTTCCTGAAGAAATTCCACCCGGCTTGCCACCCGTTAGAGGAATGGAAGATCCACCTGTTTCCATTCCAGTAGCGACGGTTCCTAATAGGTCAGCCTATAGCAGTGATCCAGAAGGAACGAAGGGGCTTCCAAGGGAAGCGGAAGAGCTCGTGGCAAAGGGACGCGCTAGGGAAAGTTCAAGTCCTTTTTCCGTTCCAGCGCTTTTGGTTCCAAAGAAAGGTGTAGCGTGGAGGGTGCGCATGGATTGGAGGGCTGCGAACAAGATCGCGGTAAAGTATCGCCTGGCCGTTCCCAGATTAGGCGGTGCGCCTGACGAGTTGCATGGTTCCATCGTCGTTTCTAGAATTGACTTGAAATCTGGACGCCATCAGATTAGCGTGAGGGAGGGGGATGAGTGGAAAGCTTCTTGCGAAACAACACATGGCTTGTGCGCGTGGTTAGTCTTGCCATGTGGACTAACCGATGCACCTGGCACTTTCGTGGGGTTAATGAATCATGTTTTGCGTGCTTCCGTCGGGAAGTTTGTGGTGGTCTATTATGGTGGCATTACGATCTACAGCAAGAATCTCGGTGGGCGTTTGACTCATTTGCATCGTGTGCTTGATGTTTTGAGAGAGGGAAAGCTGCTTGCAGTGATGGAAGTTGGGACTTTTGCACGGATAGAGGTGTTCTTTCCTGGTTCTGTGCTGAGCGATAGGGGCACAGGGGTTGGGGAGGAAAAGGAAAGAGCTACGAGAGAATGGCCAGCACCCAAAAGCATAACTGAGGAAGGAGTTTTCACGGCTCGGGTAGCTCTTACGGGCGCTTTGCGAATGATTTCAGCACACTTGCCGCGCCACTCACTGAGGTCCTTCAAAGACGTGTTGCTTTGAAGTGGGGTCAAGCACACTATGAAGGATCCGATGAACTTCAAGATAAACCGTGCTCTGCACCTGTTTTAGTTTTGCCTTGCTTAAGTGAGCCTTTTGAAATTGAATATGAGGCATCTGGAGTTGGAATATGAGCTGCTTTAATGCAGGAGGCAAAAGCCAACTGCCCCGCTCTGTGGGAAAGCTAAGTGTGGCGGCTGTCAAATGGCCAACGCACGACAGAGAGCTCTATAAACTCAAAATAGCATTGGGGGGAATTGGCAACACTACCTCTGGCCCGAGCAATTTGTGATCCACGCTCATCATTATAATTTGACGGTGTCCAGATTTCGAATCAATCGACTTTAGAGAACGCAACGGAACCGTGCAATTCATCAAGCATATCATCTAATCTAGGGATGGGATGGCGACACATTTGTACCACTGGCTCCGAAGGAGGCGCATGAGGATCGGCCCAAGATGAGGGGAGAGGGGGGGGAAGCTGGAGTGATCTGAAAGATGAGAGAGGGGCCGGAAAGAAACGCGGCCGAAAAGGAGGGGAAGGTTGGGAGCTCAGGGACAGAGATGCCGGAAAAGAATGCAGTGGGAAAGGAAAGGAAGGAGATGAGCTTTTGTGCAGAAGAAAGTGAAGCGAGGAGTGCTTTGCCCGCTGAACTCCAATCGGTTCTCCTTGCCTACGGGGGATCCTCCTCGAACGCTAACGGCACTGACTCTTCCTTTCCAGGTGCGTTTGGCTCTTTATCGCGGGAACTCGGAGACGTATTTCCTGAAGAAATTCCACCCGGCTTGCCACCCGTTAGAGGAATGGAAGATCCACCTGTTTCCATTCCAGTAGCGACGGTTCCTAATAGGTCAGCCTATAGCAGTGATCCAGAAGGAATGAAGGGGCTTCCGAGGGAAGCGGAAGAGCTCGTGGCAAAGGGACGCGCTAGGGAAAGTTCAAGTCCTTTTTCCGTTCCAGCGCTTTTGGTTCCAAAGAAAGGTGTAGCGTGGAGGGTGCGCATGGATTGGAGGGCTGCGAACAAGATCGCGGTAAAGTATCGCCTGGCCGTTCCCAGATTAGGCGGTGCGCCTGACGAGTTGCATGGTTCCATCGTCGTTTCTAGAATTGACTTGAAATCTGGACGCCATCAGATTAGGGTGAGGGAGGGGGATGAGTGGAAAGCTTCTTGCGAAACAACACATGGCTTGTGCGCGTGGTTAGTCTTGCCATGTGGACTAACCGATGCACCTGGCACTTTCGTGGGGTTAATGAATCATGTTTTGCGTGCTTCCGTCGGGAAGTTTGTGGTGGTCTATTATGGTGGCATTATGATCTACAGCAAGAATCTCGGTGGGCGTTTGACTCATTTGCATCGTGTGCTTGATGTTTTGAGAGAGGGAAAGCTACTTGCAGTGATGGAAGTTGGGACTTTTGCACGGATAGAGGTGTTCTTTCCTGGTTCTGTGCTGAGCGATAGGGGCACAGGGGTTGGGGAGGAAAAGGAAAGAGCTACGAGAGAATGGCCAGCACCCAAAAGCATAACTGAGGAAGGAGTTTTCACGGCTCGGGTAGCTCTTACGGGCGCTTTGCGAATGAGTTCAGCACACTTGCCGCGCCACTCACTGAGGTCCTTCAAAGACGTGTTGCTTTGAATTGAGGTCAAGCACACTATGAAGGATCCGATGAACTTCAAGATAAACCGTGCTCTGCACCTGTTTTAGTTTTGCCTTGCTTAAGTGAGCCTTTTGAAATTGAATATGAGGCATCTGGAGTTGGAATATGAGCTGCTTTAATGCAGGAGGCAAAAGCCAACTGCCCCGCTCTGTGGGAAAGCTAAGTGTGGCGGCTGTCAAATGGCCAACGCACGACAGAGAGCTCTATAAACTCAAAAGAGCATTGGGGGGAATTGGCAACACTACCTCTGGCCCGAGCAATTTGTGATCCACGCTCATCATTATAATTTGACGGTGTCCAGATTTCGAATCAATCGACTTTAGAGAACGCAACGGAACCGTGCAATTCATCAAGCATATCATCTAATCTAGGGATGGGATGGCGACACATTTGTACCACTGGCTCCGAAGGAGGCGCATGAGGATCGGCCCAAGATGAGGGGAGAGGGGGGGGAAAGCTGGAGTGATCTGAAAGATGAGAGAGGGGCCGGAAAGAAACGCGGCCGAAAAGGAGGGGAAGGTTGGGAGCTCAGGGACAGAGATGCCGGAAAAGAATGCAGTGGGAAAGGAAAGGAAAGAGATGAGCTTTTGTGCAGAAGAAAGTGAAGCGAGGAGTGCTTTGCCCGCTGAACTCCAATCGGTTCTCCTTGCCTACGGGGGATCCTCCTCGAACGCTAACGGCACTGACTCTTCCTTTCCAGGTGCGTTTGGCTCTTTATCGCGGGAACTCGGAGACGTATTTCCTGAAGAAATTCCACCCGGCTTGCCACCCGTTAGAGGAATGGAAGATCCACCTGTTTCCATTCCAGTAGCGACGGTTCCTAATAGGTCAGCCTATAGCAGTGATCCAGAAGGAATGAAGGGGCTTCCGAGGGAAGCGGAAGAGCTCGTGGCAAAGGGACGCGCTAGGGAAAGTTCAAGTCCTTTTTCCGTTCCAGCGCTTTTGGTTCCAAAGAAAGGTGTAGCGTGGAGGGTGCGCATGGATTGGAGGGCTGCGAACAAGATCGCGGTAAAGTATCGCCTGGCCGTTCCCAGATTAGGCGGTGCGCCTGACGAGTTGCATGGTTCCATCGTCGTTTCTAGAATTGACTTGAAATCTGGACGCCATCAGATTAGCGTGAGGGAGGGGGATGAGTGGAAAGCTTCTTGCGAAACAACACATGGCTTGTGCGCATGGTTAGTCTTGCCATGTGGACTAACCGATGCACCTGGCACTTTCGTGGGGTTAATGAATCATGTTTTGCGTGCTTCCGTCGGGAAGTTTGTGGTGGTCTATTATGGTGGCATTACGATCTACAGCAAGAATCTCGGTGGGCGTTTGACTCATTTGCATCGTGTGCTTGATGTTTTGAGAGAGGGAAAGCTGCTTGCAGTGATGGAAGTTGGGACCTTTGCACGGACAGAGGTGTTCTTTCCTGGTTCTGTGCTGAGCGATAGGGGCACAGGGGTTGGGGAGGAAAAGGAAAGAGCTACGAGAGAATGGCCAGCACCCAAAAGCATAACTGAGGAAGGAGTTTTCACGGCTCGGGTAGCTCTTACGGGCGCTTTGCGAATGATTTCAGCACACTTGCCGCGTCACTCACTGAGGTCCTTCAAAGACGTGTTGCTTTGAAGTGGGGTCAAGCACACTATGAAGGATCCGATGAACTTCAAGATAAACCGTGCTCTGCACCTGTTTTAGTTTTGCCTTGCTTAAGTGAGCCTTTTGAAATTGAATATGAGGCATCTGGAGTTGGAATATGAGCTGCTTTAATGCAGGAGGCAAAAGCCAACTGCCCCGCTCTGTGGGAAAGCTAAGTGTGGCGGCTGTCAAATGGCCAACGCACGACAGAGAGCTCTATAAACTCAAAAGAGCATTGGGGGGAATTGGCAACACTACCTCTGGCCCGAGCAATTTGTGATCCACGCTCATCATTATAATTTGACGGTGTCCAGATTTCGAATCAATCGACTTTAGAGAACGCAACGGAACCGTGCAATTCATCAAGCATATCATCTAATCTAGGGATGGGATGGCGACACATTTGTACCACTGGCTCCGAAGGAGGCGCATGAGGATCGGCCCAAGATGAGGGGAGAGGGGGGGGAAGCTGGAGTGATCTGAAAGATGAGAGAGGGGCCGGAAAGAAACGCGGCCGAAAAGGAGGGGAAGGTTGGGAGCTCAGGGACAGAGATGCCGGAAAAGAATGCAGTGGGAAAGGAAAGGAAGGAGATGAGCTTTTGTGCAGAAGAAAGTGAAGCGAGGAGTGCTTTGCCCGCTGAACTCCAATCGGTTCTCCTTGCCTACGGGGGATCCTCCTCGAACGCTAACGGCACTGACTCTTCCTTTCCAGGTGCGTTTGGCTCTTTATCGCGGGAACTCGGAGACGTATTTCCTGAAGAAATTCCACCCGGCTTGCCACCCGTTAGAGGAATGGAAGATCCACCTGTTTCCATTCCAGTAGCGACGGTTCCTAATAGGTCAGCCTATAGCAGTGATCCAGAAGGAATGAAGGGGCTTCCGAGGGAAGCGGAAGAGCTCGTGGCAAAGGGACGCGCTAGGGAAAGTTCAAGTCCTTTTTCCGTTCCAGCGCTTTTGGTTCCAAAGAAAGGTGTAGCGTGGAGGGTGCGCATGGATTGGAGGGCTGCGAACAAGATCGCGGTAAAGTATCGCCTGGCCGTTCCCAGATTAGGCGGTGCGCCTGACGAGTTGCATGGTTCCATCGTCGTTTCTAGAATTGACTTGAAATCTGGACGCCATCAGATTAGCGTGAGGGAGGGGGATGAGTGGAAAGCTTCTTGCGAAACAACACATGGCTTGTGCGCGTGGTTAGTCTTGCCATGTGGACTAACCGATGCACCTGGCACTTTCGTGGGGTTAATGAATCATGTTTTGCGTGCTTCCGTCGGGAAGTTTGTGGTGGTCTATTATGGTGGCATTACGATCTACAGCAAGAATCTCGGTGGGCGTTTGACTCATTTGCATCGTGTGCTTGATGTTTTGAGAGAGGGAAAGCTGCTTGCAGTGATGGAAGTTGGGACTTTTGCACGGACAGAGGTGTTCTTTCCTGGTTCTGTGCTGAGCGATAGGGGCACAGGGGTTGGGGAGGAAAAGGAAAGAGCTACGAGAGAATGGCCAGCACCCAAAAGCATAACTGAGGAAGGAGTTTTCACGGCTCGGGTAGCTCTTACGGGCGCTTTGCGAATGATTTCAGCACACTTGCCGCGCCACTCACTGAGGTCCTTCAAAGACGTGTTGCTTTGAAGTGGGGTCAAGCACACTATGAAGGATCCGATGAACTTCAAGATAAACCGTGCTCTGCACCTGTTTTAGTTTTGCCTTGCTTAAGTGAGCCTTTTGAAATTGAATATGAGGCATCTGGAGTTGGAATATGAGCTGCTTTAATGCAGGAGGCAAAAGCCAACTGCCCCGCTCTGTGGGAAAGCTAAGTGTGGCGGCTGTCAAATGGCCAACGCACGACAGAGAGCTCTATAAACTCAAAATAGCATTGGGGGGAATTGGCAACACTACCTCTGGCCCGAGCAATTTGTGATCCACGCTCATCATTATAATTTGACGGTGTCCAGATTTCGAATCAATCGACTTTAGAGAACGCAACGGAACCGTGCAATTCATCAAGCATATCATCTAATCTAGGGATGGGATGGCGACACATTTGTACCACTGGCTCCGAAGGAGGCGCATGAGGATCGGCCCAAGATGAGGGGAGAGGGGGGGGAAGCTGGAGTGATCTGAAAGATGAGAGAGGGGCCGGAAAGAAACGCGGCCGAAAAGGAGGGGAAGGTTGGGAGCTCAGGGACAGAGATGCCGGAAAAGAATGCAGTGGGAAAGGAAAGGAAGGAGATGAGCTTTTGTGCAGAAGAAAGTGAAGCGAGGAGTGCTTTGCCCGCTGAACTCCAATCGGTTCTCCTTGCCTACGGGGGATCCTCCTCGAACGCTAACGGCACTGACTCTTCCTTTCCAGGTGCGTTTGGCTCTTTATCGCGGGAACTCGGAGACGTATTTCCTGAAGAAATTCCACCCGGCTTGCCACCCGTTAGAGGAATGGAAGATCCACCTGTTTCCATTCCAGTAGCGACGGTTCCTAATAGGTCAGCCTATAGCAGTGATCCAGAAGGAATGAAGGGGCTTCCGAGGGAAGCGGAAGAGCTCGTGGCAAAGGGACGCGCTAGGGAAAGTTCAAGTCCTTTTTCCGTTCCAGCGCTTTTGGTTCCAAAGAAAGGTGTAGCGTGGAGGGTGCGCATGGATTGGAGGGCTGCGAACAAGATCGCGGTAAAGTATCGCCTGGCCGTTCCCAGATTAGGCGGTGCGCCTGACGAGTTGCATGGTTCCATCGTCGTTTCTAGAATTGACTTGAAATCTGGACGCCATCAGATTAGGGTGAGGGAGGGGGATGAGTGGAAAGCTTCTTGCGAAACAACACATGGCTTGTGCGCGTGGTTAGTCTTGCCATGTGGACTAACCGATGCACCTGGCACTTTCGTGGGGTTAATGAATCATGTTTTGCGTGCTTCCGTCGGGAAGTTTGTGGTGGTCTATTATGGTGGCATTATGATCTACAGCAAGAATCTCGGTGGGCGTTTGACTCATTTGCATCGTGTGCTTGATGTTTTGAGAGAGGGAAAGCTACTTGCAGTGATGGAAGTTGGGACTTTTGCACGGATAGAGGTGTTCTTTCCTGGTTCTGTGCTGAGCGATAGGGGCACAGGGGTTGGGGAGGAAAAGGAAAGAGCTACGAGAGAATGGCCAGCACCCAAAAGCATAACTGAGGAAGGAGTTTTCACGGCTCGGGTAGCTCTTACGGGCGCTTTGCGAATGAGTTCAGCACACTTGCCGCGCCACTCACTGAGGTCCTTCAAAGACGTGTTGCTTTGAAGTGAGGTCAAGCACACTATGAAGGATCCGATGAACTTCAAGATAAACCGTGCTCTGCACCTGTTTTAGTTTTGCCTTGCTTAAGTGAGCCTTTTGAAATTGAATATGAGGCATCTGGAGTTGGAATATGAGCTGCTTTAATGCAGGAGGCAAAAGCCAACTGCCCCGCTCTGTGGGAAAGCTAAGTGTGGCGGCTGTCAAATGGCCAACGCACGACAGAGAGCTCTATAAACTCAAAAGAGCATTGGGGGGAATTGGCAACACTACCTCTGGCCCGAGCAATTTGTGATCCACGCTCATCATTATAATTTGACGGTGTCCAGATTTCGAATCAATCGACTTTAGAGAACGCAACGGAACCATGCAATTCATCAAGCATATCATCTAATCTAGGGATGGGATGGCGACACATTTGTACCACTGGCTCCGAAGGAGGCGCATGAGGATCGGCCCAAGATGAGGGGAGAGGGGGGGGAAAGCTGGAGTGATCTGAAAGATGAGAGAGGGGCCGGAAAGAAACGCGGCCGAAAAGGAGGGGAAGGTTGGGAGCTCAGGGACAGAGATGCCGGAAAAGAATGCAGTGGGAAAGGAAAGGAAGGAGATGAGCTTTTGTGCAGAAGAAAGTGAAGCGAGGAGTGCTTTGCCCGCTGAACTCCAATCGGTTCTCCTTGCCTACGGGGGATCCTCCTCGAACGCTAACGGCACTGACTCTTCCTTTCCAGGTGCGTTTGGCTCTTTATCGCGGGAACTCGGAGACGTATTTCCTGAAGAAATTCCACCCGGCTTGCCACCCGTTAGAGGAATGGAAGATCCACCTGTTTCCATTCCAGTAGCGACGGTTCCTAATAGGTCAGCCTATAGCAGTGATCCAGAAGGAATGAAGGGGCTTCCGAGGGAAGCGGAAGAGCTCGTGGCAAAGGGACGCGCTAGGGAAAGTTCAAGTCCTTTTTCCGTTCCAGCGCTTTTGGTTCCAAAGAAAGGTGTAGCGTGGAGGGTGCGCATGGATTGGAGGGCTGCGAACAAGATCGCGGTAAAGTATCGCCTGGCCGTTCCCAGATTAGGCGGTGCGCCTGACGAGTTGCATGGTTCCATCGTCGTTTCTAGAATTGACTTGAAATCTGGACGCCATCAGATTAGGGTGAGGGAGGGGGATGAGTGGAAAGCTTCTTGCGAAACAACACATGGCTTGTGCGCGTGGTTAGTCTTGCCATGTGGACTAACCGATGCACCTGGCACTTTCGTGGGGTTAATGAATCATGTTTTGCGTGCTTCCGTCGGGAAGTTTGTGGTGGTCTATTATGGTGGCATTACGATCTACAGCAAGAATCTCGGTGGGCGTTTGACTCATTTGCATCGTGTGCTTGATGTTTTGAGAGAGGGAAAGCTGCTTGCAGTGATGGAAGTTGGGACTTTTGCACGGACAGAGGTGTTCTTTCCTGGTTCTGTGCTGAGCGATAGGGGCACAGGGGTTGGGGAGGAAAAGGAAAGAGCTACGAGAGAATGGCCAGCACCCAAAAGCATAACTGAGGAAGGAGTTTTCACGGCTCGGGTAGCTCTTACGGGCGCTTTGCGAATGATTTCAGCACACTTGCCGCGCCACTCACTGAGGTCCTTCAAAGACGTGTTGCTTTGAAGTGGGGTCAAGCACACTATGAAGGATCCGATGAACTTCAAGATAAACCGTGCTCTGCACCTGTTTTAGTTTTGCCTTGCTTAAGTGAGCCTTTTGAAATTGAATATGAGGCATCTGGAGTTGGAATATGAGCTGCTTTAATGCAGGAGGCAAAAGCCAACTGCCCCGCTCTGTGGGAAAGCTAAGTGTGGCGGCTGTCAAATGGCCAACGCACGACAGAGAGCTCTATAAACTCAAAATAGCATTGGGGGGAATTGGCAACACTACCTCTGGCCCGAGCAATTTGTGATCCACGCTCATCATTATAATTTGACGGTGTCCAGATTTCGAATCAATCGACTTTAGAGAACGCAACGGAACCGTGCAATTCATCAAGCATATCATCTAATCTAGGGATGGGATGGCGACACATTTGTACCACTGGCTCCGAAGGAGGCGCATGAGGATCGGCCCAAGATGAGGGGAGAGGGGGGGGGAAGCTGGAGTGATCTGAAAGATGAGAGAGGGGCCGGAAAGAAACGCGGCCGAAAAGGAGGGGAAGGTTGGGAGCTCAGGGACAGAGATGCCGGAAAAGAATGCAGTGGGAAAGGAAAGGAAGGAGATGAGCTTTTGTGCAGAAGAAAGTGAAGCGAGGAGTGCTTTGCCCGCTGAACTCCAATCGGTTCTCCTTGCCTACGGGGGATCCTCCTCGAACGCTAACGGCACTGACTCTTCCTTTCCAGGTGCGTTTGGCTCTTTATCGCGGGAACTCGGAGACGTATTTCCTGAAGAAATTCCACCCGGCTTGCCACCCGTTAGAGGAATGGAAGATCCACCTGTTTCCATTCCAGTAGCGACGGTTCCTAATAGGTCAGCCTATAGCAGTGATCCAGAAGGAATGAAGGGGCTTCCGAGGGAAGCGGAAGAGCTCGTGGCAAAGGGACGCGCTAGGGAAAGTTCAAGTCCTTTTTCCGTTCCAGCGCTTTTGGTTCCAAAGAAAGGTGTAGCGTGGAGGGTGCGCATGGATTGGAGGGCTGCGAACAAGATCGCGGTAAAGTATCGCCTGGCCGTTCCCAGATTAGGCGGTGCGCCTGACGAGTTACATGGTTCCATCGTCGTTTCTAGAATTGACTTGAAATCTGGACGCCATCAGATTAGCGTGAGGGAGGGGGATGAGTGGAAAGCTTCTTGCGAAACAACACATGGCTTGTGCGCGTGGTTAGTCTTGCCATGTGGACTAACCGATGCACCTGGCACTTTCGTGGGGTTAATGAATCATGTTTTGCGTGCTTCCGTCGGGAAGTTTGTGGTGGTCTATTATGGTGGCATTACGATCTACAGCAAGAATCTCGGTGGGCGTTTGACTCATTTGCATCGTGTGCTTGATGTTTTGAGAGAGGGAAAGCTGCTTGCAGTGATGGAAGTTGGGACTTTTGCACGGACAGAGGTGTTCTTTCCTGGTTCTGTGCTGAGCGATAGGGGCACAGGGGTTGGGGAGGAAAAGGAAAGAGCTACGAGAGAATGGCCAGCACCCAAAAGCATAACTGAGGAAGGAGTTTTCACGGCTCGGGTAGCTCTTACGGGCGCTTTGCGAATGATTTCAGCACACTTGCCGCGCCACTCACTGAGGTCCTTCAAAGACGTGTTGCTTTGAAGTGGGGTCAAGCACACTATGAAGGATCCGATGAACTTCAAGATAAACCGTGCTCTGCACCTGTTTTAGTTTTGCCTTGCTTAAGTGAGCCTTTTGAAATTGAATATGAGGCATCTGGAGTTGGAATATGAGCTGCTTTAATGCAGGAGGCAAAAGCCAACTGCCCCGCTCTGTGGGAAAGCTAAGTGTGGCGGCTGTCAAATGGCCAACGCACGACGGAGAGCTCTATAAACTCAAAATAGCATTGGGGGGAATTGGCAACACTACCTCTGGCCCGAGCAATTTGTGATCCACGCTCATCATTATAATTTGACGGTGTCCAGATTTCGAATCAATCGACTTTAGAGAACGCAACGGAACCGTGCAATTCATCAAGCATATCATCTAATCTAGGGATGGGATGGCGACACATTTGTACCACTGGCTCCGAAGGAGGCGCATGAGGATCGGCCCAAGATGAGGGGAGAGGGGGGGAAAGCTGGAGTGATCTGAAAGATGAGAGAGGGGCCGGCAAGAAACGCGGCCGAAAAGGAGGGGAAGGTTGGGAGCTCAGGGACAGAGATGCCGGAAAAGAATGCAGTGGGAAAGGAAAGGAAGGAGATGAGCTTTTGTGCAGAAGAAAGTGAAGCGAGGAGTGCTTTGCCCGCTGAACTCCAATCGGTTCTCCTTGCCTACGGGGGATCCTCCTCGAACGCTAACGGCACTGACTCTTCCTTTCCAGGTGCGTTTGGCTCTTTATCGCGGGAACTCGGAGACGTATTTCCTGAAGAAATTCCACCCGGCTTGCCACCCGTTAGAGGAATGGAAGATCCACCTGTTTCCATTCCAGTAGCGACGGTTCCTAATAGGTCAGCCTATAGCAGTGATCCAGAAGGAACGAAGGGGCTTCCGAGGGAAGCGGAAGAGCTCGTGGCAAAGGGACGCGCTAGGGAAAGTTCAAGTCCTTTTTCCGTTCCAGCGCTTTTGGTTCCAAAGAAAGGTGTAGCGTGGAGGGTGCGCATGGATTGGAGGGCTGCGAACAAGATCGCGGTAAAGTATCGCCTGGCCGTTCCCAGATTAGGCGGTGCGCCTGACGAGTTGCATGGTTCCATCGTCGTTTCTAGAATTGACTTGAAATCTGGACGCCATCAGATTAGCGTGAGGGAGGGGGATGAGTGGAAAGCTTCTTGCGAAACAACACATGGCTTGTGCGCGTGGTTAGTCTTGCCATGTGGACTAACCGATGCACCTGGCACTTTCGTGGGGTTAATGAATCATGTTTTGCGTGCTTCCGTCGGGAAGTTTGTGGTGGTCTATTATGGTGGCATTACGATCTACAGCAAGAATCTCGGTGGGCGTTTGACTCATTTGCATCGTGTGCTTGATGTTTTGAGAGAGGGAAAGCTGCTTGCAGTGATGGAAGTTGGGACTTTTGCACGGACAGAGGTGTTCTTTCCTGGTTCTGTGCTGAGCGATAGGGGCACAGGGGTTGGGGAGGAAAAGGAAAGAGCTACGAGAGAATGGCCAGCACCCAAAAGCATAACTGAGGAAGGAGTTTTCACGGCTCGGGTAGCTCTTACGGGCGCTTTGCGAATGATTTCAGCACACTTGCCGCGCCACTCACTGAGGTCCTTCAAAGACGTGTTGCTTTGAAGTGGGGTCAAGCACACTATGAAGGATCCGATGAACTTCAAGATAAACCGTGCTCTGCACCTGTTTTAGTTTTGCCTTGCTTAAGTGAGCCTTTTGAAATTGAATATGAGGCATCTGGAGTTGGAATATGAGCTGCTTTAATGCAGGAGGCAAAAGCCAACTGCCCCGCTCTGTGGGAAAGCTAAGTGTGGCGGCTGTCAAATGGCCAACGCACGACAGAGAGCTCTATAAACTCAAAAGAGCATTGGGGGGAATTGGCAACACTACCTCTGGCCCGAGCAATTTGTGATCCACGCTCATCATTATAATTTGACGGTGTCCAGATTTCGAATCAATCGACTTTACAGAACGCAACGGAACCGTGCAATTCATCAAGCATATCATCTAATCTAGGGATGGGATGGCGACACATTTGTACCACTGGCTCCGAAGGAGGCGCATGAGGATCGGCTCAAGATGAGGGGAGAGGGGGGGGGGAAAGCTGGAGTGATCTGAAAGATGAGAGAGGGGCCGGAAAGAAACGCGGCCGAAAAGGAGGGGAAGGTTGGGAGCTCAGGGACAGAGATGCCGGAAAAGAATGCAGTGGGAAAGGAAAGGAAGGAGATGAGCTTTTGTGCAGAAGAAAGTGAAGCGAGGAGTGCTTTGCCCGCTGAACTCCAATCGGTTCTCCTTGCCTACGGGGGATCCTCCTCGAACGCTAACGGCACTGACTCTTCCTTTCCAGGTGCGTTTGGCTCTTTATCGCGGGAACTCGGAGACGTATTTCCTGAAGAAATTCCACCCGGCTTGCCACCCGTTAGAGGAATGGAAGATCCACCTGTTTCCATTCCAGTAGCGACGGTTCCTAATAGGTCAGCCTATAGCAGTGATCCAGAAGGAACGAAGGGGCTTCCGAGGGAAGCGGAAGAGCTCGTGGCAAAGGGACGCGCTAGGGAAAGTTCAAGTCCTTTTTCCGTTCCAGCGCTTTTGGTTCCAAAGAAAGGTGTAGCGTGGAGGGTGTGCATGGATTGGAGGGCTGCGAACAAGATCGCGGTAAAGTATCGCCTGGCCGTTCCCAGATTAGGCGGTGCGCCTGACGAGTTGCATGGTTCCATCGTCGTTTCTAGAATTGACTTGAAATCTGGACGCCATCAGATTAGCGTGAGGGAGGGGGATGAGTGGAAAGCTTCTTGCGAAACAACACATGGCTTGTGCGCGTGGTTAGTCTTGCCATGTGGACTAACCGATGCACCTGGCACTTTCGTGGGGTTAATGAATCATGTTTTGCGTGCTTCCGTCGGGAAGTTTGTGGTGGTCTATTATGGTGGCATTACGATCTACAGCAAGAATCTCGGTGGGCGTTTGACTCATTTGCATCGTGTGCTTGATGTTTTGAGAGAGGGAAAGCTGCTTGCAGTGATGGAAGTTGGGACTTTTGCACGGACAGAGGTGTTCTTTCCTGGTTCTGTGCTGAGCGATAGGGGCACAGGGGTTGGGGAGGAAAAGGAAAGAGCTACGAGAGAATGGCCAGCACCCAAAAGCATAACTGAGGAAGGAGTTTTCACGGCTCGGGTAGCTCTTACGGGCGCTTTGCGAATGATTTCAGCACACTTGCCGCGCCACTCACTGAGGTCCTTCAAAGACGTGTTGCTTTGAAGTGGGGTCAAGCACACTATGAAGGATCCGATGAACTTCAAGATAAACCGTGCTCTGCACCTGTTTTAGTTTTGCCTTGCTTAAGTGAGCCTTTTGAAATTGAATATGAGGCATCTGGAGTTGGAATATGAGCTGCTTTAATGCAGGAGGCAAAAGCCAACTGCCCCGCTCTGTGGGAAAGCTAAGTGTGGCGGCTGTCAAATGGCCAACGCACGACGGAGAGCTCTATAAACTCAAAAGAGCATTGGGGGGAATTGGCAACACTACCTCTGGCCCGAGCAATTTGTGATCCACGCTCATCATTATAATTTGACGGTGTCCAGATTTCGAATCAATCGACTTTAGAGAACGCAACGGAACCGTGCAATTCATCAAGCATATCATCTAATCTAGGGATGGGATGGCGACACATTTGTACCACTGGCTCCGAAGGAGGCGCATGAGGATCGGCCCAAGATGAGGGGAGAGGGGGGGGGGGAAAGCTGGAGTGATCTGAAAGATGAGAGAGGGGCCGGAAAGAAACGCGGCCGAAAAGGAGGGGAAGGTTGGGAGCTCAGGGACAGAGATGCCGGAAAAGAATGCAGTGGGAAAGGAAAGGAAGGAGATGAGCTTTTGTGCAGAAGAAAGTGAAGCGAGGAGTGCTTTGCCCGCTGAACTCCAATCGGTTCTCCTTGCCTACGGGGGATCCTCCTCGAACGCTAACGGCACTGACTCTTCCTTTCCAGGTGCGTTTGGCTCTTTATCGCGGGAACTCGGAGACGTATTTCCTGAAGAAATTCCACCCGGCTTGCCACCCGTTAGAGGAATGGAAGATCCACCTGTTTCCATTCCAGTAGCGACGGTTCCTAATAGGTCAGCCTATAGCAGTGATCCAGAAGGAACGAAGGGGCTTCCGAGGGAAGCGGAAGAGCTCGTGGCAAAGGGACGCGCTAGGGAAAGTTCAAGTCCTTTTTCCGTTCCAGCGCTTTTGGTTCCAAAGAAAGGTGTAGCGTGGAGGGTGCGCATGGATTGGAGGGCTGCGAACAAGATCGCGGTAAAGTATCGCCTGGCCGTTCCCAGATTAGGCGGTGCGCCTGACGAGTTGCATGGTTCCATCGTCGTTTCTAGAATTGACTTGAAATCTGGACGCCATCAGATTAGCGTGAGGGAGGGGGATGAGTGGAAAGCTTCTTGCGAAACAACACATGGCTTGTGCGCGTGGTTAGTCTTGCCATGTGGACTAACCGATGCACCTGGCACTTTCGTGGGGTTAATGAATCATGTTTTGCGTGCTTCCGTCGGGAAGTTTGTGGTGGTCTATTATGGTGGCATTACGATCTACAGCAAGAATCTCGGTGGGCGTTTGACTCATTTGCATCGTGTGCTTGATGTTTTGAGAGAGGGAAAGCTGCTTGCAGTGATGGAAGTTGGGACTTTTGCACGGACAGAGGTGTTCTTTCCTGGTTCTGTGCTGAGCGATAGGGGCACAGGGGTTGGGGAGGAAAAGGAAAGAGCTACGAGAGAATGGCCAGCACCCAAAAGCATAACTGAGGAAGGAGTTTTCACGGCTCGGGTAGCTCTTACGGGCGCTTTGCGAATGATTTCAGCACACTTGCCGCGTCACTCACTGAGGTCCTTCAAAGACGTGTTGCTTTGAAGTGGGGTCAAGCACACTATGAAGGATCCGATGAACTTCAAGATAAACCGTGCTCTGCACCTGTTTTAGTTTTGCCTTGCTTAAGTGAGCCTTTTGAAATTGAATATGAGGCATCTGGAGTTGGAATATGAGCTGCTTTAATGCAGGAGGCAAAAGCCAACTGCCCCGCTCTGTGGGAAAGCTAAGTGTGGCGGCTGTCAAATGGCCAACGCACGACAGAGAGCTCTATAAACTCAAAAGAGCATTGGGGGGAATTGGCAACACTACCTCTGGCCCGAGCAATTTGTGATCCACGCTCATCATTATAATTTGACGGTGTCCAGATTTCGAATCAATCGACTTTAGAGAACGCAACGGAACCGTGCAATTCATCAAGCATATCATCTAATCTAGGGATGGGATGGCGACACATTTGTACCACTGGCTCCGAAGGAGGCGCATGAGGATCGGCCCAAGATGAGGGGAGAGGGGGGGGGAAAGCTGGAGTGATCTGAAAGATGAGAGAGGGGCCGGAAAGAAACGCGGCCGAAAAGGAGGGGAAGGTTGGGAGCTCAGGGACAGAGATGCCGGAAAAGAATGCAGTGGGAAAGGAAAGGAAGGAGATGAGCTTTTGTGCAGAAGAAAGTGAAGCGAGGAGTGCTTTGCCCGCTGAACTCCAATCGGTTCTCCTTGCCTACGGGGGATCCTCCTCGAACGCTAACGGCACTGACTCTTCCTTTCCAGGTGCGTTTGGCTCTTTATCGCGGGAACTCGGAGACGTATTTCCTGAAGAAATTCCACCCGGCTTGCCACCCGTTAGAGGAATGGAAGATCCACCTGTTTCCATTCCAGTAGCGACGGTTCCTAATAGGTCAGCCTATAGCAGTGATCCAGAAGGAACGAAGGGGCTTCCGAGGGAAGCGGAAGAGCTCGTGGCAAAGGGACGCGCTAGGGAAAGTTCAAGTCCTTTTTCCGTTCCAGCGCTTTTGGTTCCAAAGAAAGGTGTAGCGTGGAGGGTGCGCATGGATTGGAGGGCTGCGAACAAGATCGCGGTAAAGTATCGCCTGGCCGTTCCCAGATTAGGCGGTGCGCCTGACGAGTTGCATGGTTCCATCGTCGTTTCTAGAATTGACTTGAAATCTGGACGCCATCAGATTAGCGTGAGGGAGGGGGATGAGTGGAAAGCTTCTTGCGAAACAACACATGGCTTGTGCGCGTGGTTAGTCTTGCCATGTGGACTAACCGATGCACCTGGCACTTTCGTGGGGTTAATGAATCATGTTTTGCGTGCTTCCGTCGGGAAGTTTGTGGTGGTCTATTATGGTGGCATTACGATCTACAGCAAGAATCTCGGTGGGCGTTTGACTCATTTGCATCGTGTGCTTGATGTTTTGAGAGAGGGAAAGCTGCTTGCAGTGATGGAAGTTGGGACTTTTGCACGGACAGAGGTGTTCTTTCCTGGTTCTGTGCTGAGCGATAGGGGCACAGGGGTTGGGGAGGAAAAGGAAAGAGCTACGAGAGAATGGCCAGCACCCAAAAGCATAACTGAGGAAGGAGTTTTCACGGCTCGGGTAGCTCTTACGGGCGCTTTGCGAATGATTTCAGCACACTTGCCGCGCCACTCACTGAGGTCCTTCAAAGACGTGTTGCTTTGAAGTGGGGTCAAGCACACTATGAAGGATCCGATGAACTTCAAGATAAACCGTGCTCTGCACCTGTTTTAGTTTTGCCTTGCTTAAGTGAGCCTTTTGAAATTGAATATGAGGCATCTGGAGTTGGAATATGAGCTGCTTTAATGCAGGAGGCAAAAGCCAACTGCCCCGCTCTGTGGGAAAGCTAAGTGTGGCGGCTGTCAAATGGCCAACGCACGACGGAGAGCTCTATAAACTCAAAAGAGCATTGGGGGGAATTGGCAACACTACCTCTGGCCCGAGCAATTTGTGATCCACGCTCATCATTATAATTTGACGGTGTCCAGATTTCGAATCAATCGACTTTAGAGAACGCAACGGAACCGTGCAATTCATCAAGCATATCATCTAATCTAGGGATGGGATGGCGACACATTTGTACCACTGGCTCCGAAGGAGGCGCATGAGGATCGGCCCAAGATGAGGGGAGAGGGGGGGGAAAGCTGGAGTGATCTGAAAGATGAGAGAGGGGCCGGAAAGAAACGCGGCCGAAAAGGAGGGGAAGGTTGGGAGCTCAGGGACAGAGATGCCGGAAAAGAATGCAGTGGGAAAGGAAAGGAAGGAGATGAGCTTTTGTGCAGAAGAAAGTGAAGCGAGGAGTGCTTTGCCCGCTGAACTCCAATCGGTTCTCCTTGCCTACGGGGGATCCTCCTCGAACGCTAACGGCACTGACTCTTCCTTTCCAGGTGCGTTTGGCTCTTTATCGCGGGAACTCGGAGACGTATTTCCTGAAGAAATTCCACCCGGCTTGCCACCCGTTAGAGGAATGGAAGATCCACCTGTTTCCATTCCAGTAGCGACGGTTCCTAATAGGTCAGCCTATAGCAGTGATCCAGAAGGAACGAAGGGGCTTCCGAGGGAAGCGGAAGAGCTCGTGGCAAAGGGACGCGCTAGGGAAAGTTCAAGTCCTTTTTCCGTTCCAGCGCTTTTGGTTCCAAAGAAAGGTGTAGCGTGGAGGGTGCGCATGGATTGGAGGGCTGCGAACAAGATCGCGGTAAAGTATCGCCTGGCCGTTCCCAGATTAGGCGGTGCGCCTGACGAGTGGCATGGTTCCATCGTCGTTTCTAGAATTGACTTGAAATCTGGACGCCATCAGATTAGCGTGAGGGAGGGGGATGAGTGGAAAGCTTCTTGCGAAACAACACATGGCTTGTGCGCGTGGTTAGTCTTGCCATGTGGACTAACCGATGCACCTGGCACTTTCGTGGGGTTA
Organism: Leucaena leucocephala; assembly: GCA_037074615.1. Lineage (NCBI taxonomy): Eukaryota > Viridiplantae > Streptophyta > Magnoliopsida > Fabales > Fabaceae > Leucaena > Leucaena leucocephala. The sequence continues at coordinate 9,962,647 of CM073553.1, forward strand.
ATGAATCATGTTTTGCGTGCTTCCGTCGGGAAGTTTGTGGTGGTCTATTATGGTGGCATTACGATCTACAGCAAGAATCTCGGTGGGCGTTTGACTCATTTGCATCGTGTGCTTGATGTTTTGAGAGAGGGAAAGCTGCTTGCAGTGATGGAAGTTGGGACTTTTGCACGGACAGAGGTGTTCTTTCCTGGTTCTGTGCTGAGCGATAGGGGCACAGGGGTTGGGGAGGAAAAGGAAAGAGCTACGAGAGAATGGCCAGCACCCAAAAGCATAACTGAGGAAGGAGTTTTCACGGCTCGGGTAGCTCTTACGGGCGCTTTGCGAATGATTTCAGCACACTTGCCGCGCCACTCACTGAGGTCCTTCAAAGACGTGTTGCTTTGAAGTGGGGTCAAGCACACTATGAAGGATCCGATGAACTTCAAGATAAACCGTGCTCTGCACCTGTTTTAGTTTTGCCTTGCTTAAGTGAGCCTTTTGAAATTGAATATGAGGCATCTGGAGTTGGAATATGAGCTGCTTTAATGCAGGAGGCAAAAGCCAACTGCCCCGCTCTGTGGGAAAGCTAAGTGTGGCGGCTGTCAAATGGCCAACGCACGACGGAGAGCTCTATAAACTCAAAAGAGCATTGGGGGGAATTGGCAACACTACCTCTGGCCCGAGCAATTTGTGATCCACGCTCATCATTATAATTTGACGGTGTCCAGATTTCGAATCAATCGACTTTAGAGAACGCAACGGAACCGTGCAATTCATCAAGCATATCATCTAATCTAGGGATGGGATGGCGACACATTTGTACCACTGGCTCCGAAGGAGGCGCATGAGGATCGGCCCAAGATGAGGGGAGAGGGGGGGAAAAGCTGGAGTGATCTGAAAGATGAGAGAGGGGCCGGAAAGAAACGCGGCCGAAAAGGAGGGGAAGGTTGGGAGCTCAGGGACAGAGATGCCGGAAAAGAATGCAGTGGGAAAGGAAAGGAAGGAGATGAGCTTTTGTGCAGAAGAAAGTGAAGCGAGGAGTGCTTTGCCCGCTGAACTCCAATCGGTTCTCCTTGCCTACGGGGGATCCTCCTCGAACGCTAACGGCACTGACTCTTCCTTTCCAGGTGCGTTTGGCTCTTTATCGCGGGAACTCGGAGACGTATTTCCTGAAGAAATTCCACCCGGCTTGCCACCCGTTAGAGGAATGGAAGATCCACCTGTTTCCATTCCAGTAGCGACGGTTCCTAATAGGTCAGCCTATAGCAGTGATCCAGAAGGAACGAAGGGGCTTCCGAGGGAAGCGGAAGAGCTCGTGGCAAAGGGACGCGCTAGGGAAAGTTCAAGTCCTTTTTCCGTTCCAGCGCTTTTGGTTCCAAAGAAAGGTGTAGCGTGGAGGGTGCGCATGGATTGGAGGGCTGCGAACAAGATCGCGGTAAAGTATCGCCTGGCCGTTCCCAGATTAGGCGGTGCGCCTGACGAGTTGCATGGTTCCATCGTCGTTTCTAGAATTGACTTGAAATCTGGACGCCATCAGATTAGCGTGAGGGAGGGGGATGAGTGGAAAGCTTCTTGCGAAACAACACATGGCTTGTGCGCGTGGTTAGTCTTGCCATGTGGACTAACCGATGCACCTGGCACTTTCGTGGGGTTAATGAATCATGTTTTGCGTGCTTCCGTCGGGAAGTTTGTGGTGGTCTATTATGGTGGCATTACGATCTACAGCAAGAATCTCGGTGGGCGTTTGACTCATTTGCATCGTGTGCTTGATGTTTTGAGAGAGGGAAAGCTGCTTGCAGTGATGGAAGTTGGGACTTTTGCACGGACAGAGGTGTTCTTTCCTGGTTCTGTGCTGAGCGATAGGGGCACAGGGGTTGGGGAGGAAAAGGAAAGAGCTACGAGAGAATGGCCAGCACCCAAAAGCATAACTGAGGAAGGAGTTTTCACGGCTCGGGTAGCTCTTACGGGCGCTTTGCGAATGATTTCAGCACACTTGCCGCGCCACTCACTGAGGTCCTTCAAAGACGTGTTGCTTTGAAGTGGGGTCAAGCACACTATGAAGGATCCGATGAACTTCAAGATAAACCGTGCTCTGCACCTGTTTTAGTTTTGCCTTGCTTAAGTGAGCCTTTTGAAATTGAATATGAGGCATCTGGAGTTGGAATATGAGCTGCTTTAATGCAGGAGGCAAAAGCCAACTGCCCCGCTCTGTGGGAAAGCTAAGTGTGGCGGCTGTCAAATGGCCAACGCACGACAGAGAGCTCTATAAACTCAAAAGAGCATTGGGGGGAATTGGCAACACTACCTCTGGCCCGAGCAATTTGTGATCCACGCTCATCATTATAATTTGACGGTGTCCAGATTTCGAATCAATCGACTTTAGAGAACGCAACGGAACCGTGCAATTCATCAAGCATATCATCTAATCTAGGGATGGGATGGCGACACATTTGTACCACTGGCTCCGAAGGAGGCGCATGAGGATCGGCCCAAGATGAGGGGAGAGGGGGGGGAAAGCTGGAGTGATCTGAAAGATGAGAGAGGGGCCGGAAAGAAACGCGGCCGAAAAGGAGGGGAAGGTTGGGAGCTCAGGGACAGAGATGCCGGAAAAGAATGCAGTGGGAAAGGAAAGGAAGGAGATGAGCTTTTGTGCAGAAGAAAGTGAAGCGAGGAGTGCTTTGCCCGCTGAACTCCAATCGGTTCTCCTTGCCTACGGGGGATCCTCCTCGAACGCTAACGGCACTGACTCTTCCTTTCCAGGTGCGTTTGGCTCTTTATCGCGGGAACTCGGAGACGTATTTCCTGAAGAAATTCCACCCGGCTTGCCACCCGTTAGAGGAATGGAAGATCCACCTGTTTCCATTCCAGTAGCGACGGTTCCTAATAGGTCAGCCTATAGCAGTGATCCAGAAGGAACGAAGGGGCTTCCGAGGGAAGCGGAAGAGCTCGTGGCAAAGGGACGCGCTAGGGAAAGTTCAAGTCCTTTTTCCGTTCCAGCGCTTTTGGTTCCAAAGAAAGGTGTAGCGTGGAGGGTGCGCATGGATTGGAGGGCTGCGAACAAGATCGCGGTAAAGTATCGCCTGGCCGTTCCCAGATTAGGCGGTGCGCCTGACGAGTTGCATGGTTCCATCGTCATTTCTAGAATTGACTTGAAATCTGGACGCCATCAGATTAGCGTGAGGGAGGGGGATGAGTGGAAAGCTTCTTGCGAAACAACACATGGCTTGTGCGCGTGGTTAGTCTTGCCATGTGGACTAACCGATGCACCTGGCACTTTCGTGGGGTTAATGAATCATGTTTTGCGTGCTTCCGTCGGGAAGTTTGTGGTGGTCTATTATGGTGGCATTACGATCTACAGCAAGAATCTCGGTGGGCATTTGACTCATTTGCATCGTGTGCTTGATGTTTTGAGAGAGGGAAAGCTGCTTGTAGTGATGGAAGTTGGGACTTTTGCACGGATAGAGGTGTTCTTTCCTGGTTCTGTGCTGAGCGATAGGGGCACAGGGGATGGGGAGGAAAAGGAAAGAGCTACGAGAGAATGGCCAGCACCCAAAAGCGTAACTGAGGAAGGAGTTTTCACGGCTCGGGTAGCTCTTACGGGCGCTTTGCGAATGATTTCAGCACACTTGCCGCGCCACTCACTGAGGTCCTTCAAAGACGTGTTGCTTTGAAGTGGGGTCAAGCACACTATGAAGGATCCGATGAACTTCAAGATAAACCGTGCTCTGCACCTGTTTTAGTTTTGCCTTGCTTAAGTGAGCCTTTTGAAATTGAATATGAGGCATCTGGAGTTGGAATATGAGCTGCTTTAATGCAGGAGGCAAAAGCCAACTGCCCCGCTCTATGGGAAAGCTAAGTGTGGCGGCTGTCAAATGGCCAACGCACGACAGAGAGCTCTATAAACTCAAAAGATCATTGGGGGGAATTGGCAACACTACCTCTGGCCCGAGCAATTTGTGATCCACGCTCATCATTATAATTTGACGGTGTCCAGATTTCGAATCAATCGACTTTAGAGAACGCAACGGAACCGTGCAATTCATCAAGCATATCATCTAATCTAGGGATGGGATGGCGACACATTTGTACCACTGGCTCCAAAGGAGGCGCATGAGGATCGGCCCAAGATGAGGGGAGAGGGGGGGGAAAGCTGGAGTGATCTGAAAGATGAGAGAGGGGCCGGAAAGAAACGCGGCCGAAAAGGAGGGGAAGGTTGGGAGCTCAGGGACAGAGATGCCGGAAAAGAATGCAGTGGGAAAGGAAAGGAAGGAGATGAGCTTTTGTGCAGAAGAAAGTGAAGCGAGGAGTGCTTTGCCCGCTGAACTCCAATCGGTTCTCCTTGCCTACGGGGGATCCTCCTCGAACGCTAACGGCACTGACTCTTCCTTTCCAGGTGCGTTTGGCTCTTTATCGCGGGAACTCGGAGACGTATTTCCTGAAGAAATTCCACCCGGCTTGCCACCCGTTAGAGGAATGGAAGATCCACCTGTTTCCATTCCAGTAGCGACGGTTCCTAATAGGTCAGCCTATAGCAGTGATCCAGAAGGAACGAAGGGGCTTCCGAGGGAAGCGGAAGAGCTCGTGGCAAAGGGACGCGCTAGGGAAAGTTCAAGTCCTTTTTCCGTTCCAGCGCTTTTGGTTCCAAAGAAAGGTGTAGCGTGGAGGGTGCGCATGGATTGGAGGGCTGCGAACAAGATCGCGGTAAAGTATCGCCTGGCCGTTCCCAGATTAGGCGGTGCGCCTGACGAGTTGCATGGTTCCATCGTCGTTTCTAGAATTGACTTGAAATCTGGACGCCATCAGATTAGCGTGAGGGAGGGGGATGAGTGGAAAGCTTCTTGCGAAACAACACATGGCTTGTGCGCGTGGTTAGTCTTGCCATGTGGACTAACCGATGCACCTGGCACTTTCGTGGGGTTAATGAATCATGTTTTGCGTGCTTCCGTCGGGAAGTTTGTGGTGGTCTATTATGGTGGCATTACGATCTACAGCAAGAATCTCGGTGGGCGTTTGACTCATTTGCATCGTGTGCTTGATGTTTTGAGAGAGGGAAAGCTGCTTGCAGTGATGGAAGTTGGGACTTTTGCACGGATAGAGGTGTTCTTTCCTGGTTCTGTGCTGAGCGATAGGGGCACAGGGGTTGGGGAGGAAAAGGAAAGAGCTACGAGAGAATGGCCAGCACGCGTAACTGAGGAAGGAGTTTTCACGGCTCGGGTAGCTCTTACGGGCGCTTTGCGAATGATTTCAGCACACTTGCCGCGCCACTCACTGAGGTCCTTCAAAGACGTGTTGCTTTGAAGTGGGGTCAAGCGAACTATGAAGGATCCGATGAACTTCAAGATAAACCGTGCTCTGCACCTGTTTTAGTTTTGCCTTGCTTAAGTGAGCCTTTTGAAATTGAATATGAGGCATCTGGAGTTGGAATATGAGCTGCTTTAATGCAGGAGGCAAAAGCCAACTGCCCCGCTCTGTGGGAAAGCTAAGTGTGGCGGCTGTCAAATGGCCAACGCACGACAGAGAGCTCTATAAACTCAAAAGATCATTGGGGGGAATTGGCAACACTACCTCTGGCCCGAGCAATTTGTGATCCACGCTCATCATTATAATTTGACGGTGTCCAGATTTCGAATCAATCGACTTTAGAGAACGCAACGGAACCGTGCAATTCATCAAGCATATCATCTAATCTAGGGATGGGATGGCGACACATTTGTACCACTGGCTCCGAAGGAGGCGCATGAGGATCGGCCCAAGATGAGGGGAGAGGGGGGGGGGAAAGCTGGAGTGATCTGAAAGATGAGAGAGGGGCCGGAAAGAAACGCGGCCGAAAAGGAGGGGAAGGTTGGGAGCTCAGGGACAGAGATGCCGGAAAAGAATGCAGTGGGAAAGGAAAGGAAGGAGATGAGCTTTTGTGCAGAAGAAAGTGAAGCGAGGAGTGCTTTGCCCGCTGAACTCCAATCGGTTCTCCTTGCCTACGGGGGATCCTCCTCGAACGCTAACGGCACTGACTCTTCCTTTCCAGGTGCGTTTGGCTCTTTATCGCGGGAACTCGGAGACGTATTTCCTGAAGAAATTCCACCCGGCTTGCCACCCGTTAGAGGAATGGAAGATCCACCTGTTTCCATTCCAGTAGCGACGGTTCCTAATAGGTCAGCCTATAGCAGTGATCCAGAAGGAACGAAGGGGCTTCCGAGGGAAGCGGAAGAGCTCGTGGCAAAGGGACGCGCTAGGGAAAGTTCAAGTCCTTTTTCCGTTCCAGCGCTTTTGGTTCCAAAGAAAGGTGTAGCGTGGAGGGTGCGCATGGATTGGAGGGCTGCGAACAAGATCGCGGTAAAGTATCGCCTGGCCGTTCCCAGATTAGGCGGTGCGCCTGACGAGTTGCATGGTTCCATCGTCGTTTCTAGAATTGACTTGAAATCTGGACGCCATCAGATTAGCGTGAGGGAGGGGGATGAGTGGAAAGCTTCTTGCGAAACAACACATGGCTTGTGCGCGTGGTTAGTCTTGCCATGTGGACTAACCGATGCACCTGGCACTTTCGTGGGGTTAATGAATCATGTTTTGCGTGCTTCCGTCGGGAAGTTTGTGGTGGTCTATTATGGTGGCATTACGATCTACAGCAAGAATCTCGGTGGGCGTTTGACTCATTTGCATCGTGTGCTTGATGTTTTGAGAGAGGGAAAGCTGCTTGCAGTGATGGAAGTTGGGACTTTTGCACGGATAGAGGTGTTCTTTCCTGGTTCTGTGCTGAGCGATAGGGGCACAGGGGTTGGGGAGGAAAAGGAAAGAGCTACGAGAGAATGGCCAGCACGCGTAACTGAGGAAGGAGTTTTCACGGCTCGGGTAGCTCTTACGGGCGCTTTGCGAATGATTTCAGCACACTTGCCGCGCCACTCACTGAGGTCCTTCAAAGACGTGTTGCTTTGAAGTGGGGTCAAGCGAACTATGAAGGATCCGATGAACTTCAAGATAAACCGTGCTCTGCACCTGTTTTAGTTTTGCCTTGCTTAAGTGAGCCTTTTGAAATTGAATATGAGGCATCTGGAGTTGGAATATGAGCTGCTTTAATGCAGGAGGCAAAAGCCAACTGCCCCGCTCTGTGGGAAAGCTAAGTGTGGCGGCTGTCAAATGGCCAACGCACGACAGAGAGCTCTATAAACTCAAAAGATCATTGGGGGGAATTGGCAACACTACCTCTGGCCCGAGCAATTTGTGATCCACGCTCATCATTATAATTTGACGGTGTCCAGATTTCGAATCAATCGACTTTAGAGAACGCAACGGAACCGTGCAATTCATCAAGCATATCATCTAATCTAGGGATGGGATGGCGACACATTTGTACCACTGGCTCCGAAGGAGGCGCATGAGGATCGGCCCAAGATGAGGGGAGAGGGGGGGGGGAAAGCTGGAGTGATCTGAAAGATGAGAGAGGGGCCGGAAAGAAACGCGGCCGAAAAGGAGGGGAAGGTTGGGAGCTCAGGGACAGAGATGCCGGAAAAGAATGCAGTGGGAAAGGAAAGGAAGGAGATGAGCTTTTGTGCAGAAGAAAGTGAAGCGAGGAGTGCTTTGCCCGCTGAACTCCAATCGGTTCTCCTTGCCTACGGGGGATCCTCCTCGAACGCTAACGGCACTGACTCTTCCTTTCCAGGTGCGTTTGGCTCTTTATCGCGGGAACTCGGAGACGTATTTCCTGAAGAAATTCCACCCGGCTTGCCACCCGTTAGAGGAATGGAAGATCCACCTGTTTCCATTCCAGTAGCGACGGTTCCTAATAGGTCAGCCTATAGCAGTGATCCAGAAGGAACGAAGGGGCTTCCGAGGGAAGCGGAAGAGCTCGTGGCAAAGGGACGCGCTAGGGAAAGTTCAAGTCCTTTTTCCGTTCCAGCGCTTTTGGTTCCAAAGAAAGGTGTAGCGTGGAGGGTGCGCATGGATTGGAGGGCTGCGAACAAGATCGCGGTAAAGTATCGCCTGGCCGTTCCCAGATTAGGCGGTGCGCCTGACGAGTTGCATGGTTCCATCGTCGTTTCTAGAATTGACTTGAAATCTGGACGCCATCAGATTAGCGTGAGGGAGGGGGATGAGTGGAAAGCTTCTTGCGAAACAACACATGGCTTGTGCGCGTGGTTAGTCTTGCCATGTGGACTAACCGATGCACCTGGCACTTTCGTGGGGTTAATGAATCATGTTTTGCGTGCTTCCGTCGGGAAGTTTGTGGTGGTCTATTATGGTGGCATTACGATCTACAGCAAGAATCTCGGTGGGCGTTTGACTCATTTGCATCGTGTGCTTGATGTTTTGAGAGAGGGAAAGCTGCTTGCAGTGATGGAAGTTGGGACTTTTGCACGGATAGAGGTGTTCTTTCCTGGTTCTGTGCTGAGCGATAGGGGCACAGGGGTTGGGGAGGAAAAGGAAAGAGCTACGAGAGAATGGCCAGCACCCAAAAGCATAACTGAGGAAGGAGTTTTCACGGCTCGGGTAGCTCTTACGGGCGCTTTGCGAATGATTTCAGCACACTTGCCGCGCCACTCACTGAGGTCCTTCAAAGACGTGTTGCTTTGAAGTGGGGTCAAGCGCACTATGAAGGATCCGATGAACTTCAAGATAAACCGTGCTCTGCACCTGTTTTAGTTTTGCCTTGCTTAAGTGAGCCTTTTGAAATTGAATATGAGGCATCTGGAGTTGGAATATGAGCTGCTTTAATGCAGGAGGCAAAAGCCAACTGCCCCGCTCTGTGGGAAAGCTAAGTGTGGCGGCTGTCAAATGGCCAACGCACGACAGAGAGCTCTATAAACTCAAAAGATCATTGGGGGGAATTGGCAACACTACCTCTGGCCCGAGCAATTTGTGATCCACGCTCATCATTATAATTTGACGGTGTCCAGATTTCGAATCAATCGACTTTAGAGAACGCAACGGAACCGTGCAATTCATCAAGCATATCATCTAATCTAGGGATGGGATGGCGACACATTTGTACCACTGGCTCCGAAGGAGGCGCATGAGGATCGGCCCAAGATGAGGGGAGAGGGGGGGGGAAAGCTGGAGTGATCTGAAAGATGAGAGAGGGGCCGGAAAGAAACGCGGCCGAAAAGGAGGGGAAGGTTGGGAGCTCAGGGACAGAGATGCCGGAAAAGAATGCAGTGGGAAAGGAAAGGAAGGAGATGAGCTTTTGTGCAGAAGAAAGTGAAGCGAGGAGTGCTTTGCCCGCTGAACTCCAATCGGTTCTCCTTGCCTACGGGGGATCCTCCTCGAACGCTAACGGCACTGACTCTTCCTTTCCAGGTGCGTTTGGCTCTTTATCGCGGGAACTCGGAGACGTATTTCCTGAAGAAATTCCACCCGGCTTGCCACCCGTTAGAGGAATGGAAGATCCACCTGTTTCCATTCCAGTAGCGACGGTTCCTAATAGGTCAGCCTATAGCAGTGATCCAGAAGGAACGAAGGGGCTTCCGAGGGAAGCGGAAGAGCTCGTGGCAAAGGGACGCGCTAGGGAAAGTTCAAGTCCTTTTTCCGTTCCAGCGCTTTTGGTTCCAAAGAAAGGTGTAGCGTGGAGGGTGCGCATGGATTGGAGGGCTGCGAACAAGATCGCGGTAAAGTATCGCCTGGCCGTTCCAAGATTAGGCGGTGCGCCTGACGAGTTGCATGGTTCCATCGTCGTTTCTAGAATTGACTTGAAATCTGGACGCCATCAGATTAGCGTGAGGGAGGGGGATGAGTGGAAAGCTTCTTGCGAAACAACACATGGCTTGTGCGCGTGGTTAGTCTTGCCATGTGGACTAACCGATGCACCTGGCACTTTCGTGGGGTTAATGAATCATGTTTTGCGTGCTTCCGTCGGGAAGTTTGTGGTGGTCTATTATGGTGGCATTACGATCTACAGCAAGAATCTCGGTGGGCGTTTGACTCATTTGCATCGTGTGCTTGATGTTTTGAGAGAGGGAAAGCTGCTTGCAGTGATGGAAGTTGGGACTTTTGCACGGATAGAGGTGTTCTTTCCTGGTTCTGTGCTGAGCGATAGGGGCACAGGGGTTGGGGAGGAAAAGGAAAGAGCTACGAGAGAATGGCCAGCACCCAAAAGCATAACTGAGGAAGGAGTTTTCACGGCTCGGGTAGCTCTTACGGGCGCTTTGCGAATGATTTCAGCACACTTGCCGCGCCACTCACTGAGGTCCTTCAAAGACGTGTTGCTTTGAAGTGGGGTCAAGCGCACTATGAAGGATCCGATGAACTTCAAGATAAACCGTGCTCTGCACCTGTTTTAGTTTTGCCTTGCTTAAGTGAGCCTTTTGAAATTGAATATGAGGCATCTGGAGTTGGAATATGAGCTGCTTTAATGCAGGAGGCAAAAGCCAACTGCCCCGCTCTGTGGGAAAGCTAAGTGTGGCGGCTGTCAAATGGCCAACGCACGACAGAGAGCTCTATAAACTCAAAAGATCATTGGGGGGAATTGGCAACACTACCTCTGGCCCGAGCAATTTGTGATCCACGCTCATCATTATAATTTGACGGTGTCCAGATTTCGAATCAATCGACTTTAGAGAACGCAACGGAACCGTGCAATTCATCAAGCATATCATCTAATCTAGGGATGGGATGGCGACACATTTGTACCACTGGCTCCGAAGGAGGCGCATGAGGATCGGCCCAAGATGAGGGGAGAGGGGGGGGGAAAGCTGGAGTGATCTGAAAGATGAGAGAGGGGCCGGAAAGAAACGCGGCCGAAAAGGAGGGGAAGGTTGGGAGCTCAGGGACAGAGATGCCGGAAAAGAATGCAGTGGGAAAGGAAAGGAAGGAGATGAGCTTTTGTGCAGAAGAAAGTGAAGCGAGGAGTGCTTTGCCCGCTGAACTCCAATCGGTTCTCCTTGCCTACGGGGGATCCTCCTCGAACGCTAACGGCACTGACTCTTCCTTTCCAGGTGCGTTTGGCTCTTTATCGCGGGAACTCGGAGACGTATTTCCTGAAGAAATTCCACCCGGCTTGCCACCCGTTAGAGGAATGGAAGATCCACCTGTTTCCATTCCAGTAGCGACGGTTCCTAATAGGTCAGCCTATAGCAGTGATCCAGAAGGAACGAAGGGGCTTCCGAGGGAAGCGGAAGAGCTCGTGGCAAAGGGACGCGCTAGGGAAAGTTCAAGTCCTTTTTCCGTTCCAGCGCTTTTGGTTCCAAAGAAAGGTGTAGCGTGGAGGGTGCGCATGGATTGGAGGGCTGCGAACAAGATCGCGGTAAAGTATCGCCTGGCCGTTCCAAGATTAGGCGGTGCGCCTGACGAGTTGCATGGTTCCATCGTCGTTTCTAGAATTGACTTGAAATCTGGACGCCATCAGATTAGCGTGAGGGAGGGGGATGAGTGGAAAGCTTCTTGCGAAACAACACATGGCTTGTGCGCGTGGTTAGTCTTGCCATGTGGACTAACCGATGCACCTGGCACTTTCGTGGGGTTAATGAATCATGTTTTGCGTGCTTCCGTTGGGAAGTTTGTGGTGGTCTATTATGGTGGCATTACGATCTACAGCAAGAATCTCGGTGGGCGTTTGACTCATTTGCATCGTGTGCTTGATGTTTTGAGAGAGGGAAAGCTGCTTGCAGTGATGGAAGTTGGGACTTTTGCACGGATAGAGGTGTTCTTTCCTGGTTCTGTGCTGAGCGATAGGGGCACAGGGGTTGGGGAGGAAAAGGAAAGAGCTACGAGAGAATGGCCAGCACCCAAAAGCATAACTGAGGAAGGAGTTTTCACGGCTCGGGTAGCTCTTACGGGCGCTTTGCGAATGATTTCAGCACACTTGCCGCGCCACTCACTGAGGTCCTTCAAAGACGTGTTGCTTTGAAGTGGGGTCAAGCGCACTATGAAGGATCCGATGAACTTCAAGATAAACCGTGCTCTGCACCTGTTTTAGTTTTGCCTTGCTTAAGTGAGCCTTTTGAAATTGAATATGAGGCATCTGGAGTTGGAATATGAGCTGCTTTAATGCAGGAGGCAAAAGCCAACTGCCCCGCTCTGTGGGAAAGCTAAGTGTGGCGGCTGTCAAATGGCCAACGCACGACAGAGAGCTCTATAAACTCAAAAGATCATTGGGGGGAATTGGCAACACTACCTCTGGCCCGAGCAATTTGTGATCCACGCTCATCATTATAATTTGACGGTGTCCAGATTTCGAATCAATCGACTTTAGAGAACGCAACGGAACCGTGCAATTCATCAAGCATATCATCTAATCTAGGGATGGGATGGCGACACATTTGTACCACTGGCTCCGAAGGAGGCGCATGAGGATCGGCCCAAGATGAGGGGAGAGGGGGGGGGAAAGCTGGAGTGATCTGAAAGATGAGAGAGGGGCCGGAAAGAAACGCGGCCGAAAAGGAGGGGAAGGTTGGGAGCTCAGGGACAGAGATGCCGGAAAAGAATGCAGTGGGAAAGGAAAGGAAGGAGATGAGCTTTTGTGCAGAAGAAAGTGAAGCGAGGAGTGCTTTGCCCGCTGAACTCCAATCGGTTCTCCTTGCCTACGGGGGATCCTCCTCGAACGCTAACGGCACTGACTCTTCCTTTCCAGGTGCGTTTGGCTCTTTATCGCGGGAACTCGGAGACGTATTTCCTGAAGAAATTCCACCCGGCTTGCCACCCGTTAGAGGAATGGAAGATCCACCTGTTTCCATTCCAGTAGCGACGGTTCCTAATAGGTCAGCCTATAGCAGTGATCCAGAAGGAACGAAGGGGCTTCCGAGGGAAGCGGAAGAGCTCGTGGCAAAGGGACGCGCTAGGGAAAGTTCAAGTCCTTTTTCCGTTCCAGCGCTTTTGGTTCCAAAGAAAGGTGTAGCGTGGAGGGTGCGCATGGATTGGAGGGCTGCGAACAAGATCGCGGTAAAGTATCGCCTGGCCGTTCCAAGATTAGGCGGTGCGCCTGACGAGTTGCATGGTTCCATCGTCGTTTCTAGAATTGACTTGAAATCTGGACGCCATCAGATTAGCGTGAGGGAGGGGGATGAGTGGAAAGCTTCTTGCGAAACAACACATGGCTTGTGCGCGTGGTTAGTCTTGCCATGTGGACTAACCGATGCACCTGGCACTTTCGTGGGGTTAATGAATCATGTTTTGCGTGCTTCCGTCGGGAAGTTTGTGGTGGTCTATTATGGTGGCATTACGATCTACAGCAAGAATCTCGGTGGGCGTTTGACTCATTTGCATCGTGTGCTTGATGTTTTGAGAGAGGGAAAGCTGCTTGCAGTGATGGAAGTTGGGACTTTTGCACGGATAGAGGTGTTCTTTCCTGGTTCTGTGCTGAGCGATAGGGGCACAGGGGTTGGGGAGGAAAAGGAAAGAGCTACGAGAGAATGGCCAGCACCCAAAAGCATAACTGAGGAAGGAGTTTTCACGGCTCGGGTAGCTCTTACGGGCGCTTTGCGAATGATTTCAGCACACTTGCCGCGCCACTCACTGAGGTCCTTCAAAGACGTGTTGCTTTGAAGTGGGGTCAAGCGCACTATGAAGGATCCGATGAACTTCAAGATAAACCGTGCTCTGCACCTGTTTTAGTTTTGCCTTGCTTAAGTGAGCCTTTTGAAATTGAATATGAGGCATCTGGAGTTGGAATATGAGCTGCTTTAATGCAGGAGGCAAAAGCCAACTGCCCCGCTCTGTGGGAAAGCTAAGTGTGGCGGCTGTCAAATGGCCAACGCACGACAGAGAGCTCTATAAACTCAAAAGATCATTGGGGGGAATTGGCAACACTACCTCTGGCCCGAGCAATTTGTGATCCACGCTCATCATTATAATTTGACGGTGTCCAGATTTCGAATCAATCGACTTTAGAGAACGCAACGGAACCGTGCAATTCATCAAGCATATCATCTAATCTAGGGATGGGATGGCGACACATTTGTACCACTGGCTCCGAAGGAGGCGCATGAGGATCGGCCCAAGATGAGGGGAGAGGGGGGGGGAAAGCTGGAGTGATCTGAAAGATGAGAGAGGGGCCGGAAAGAAACGCGGCCGAAAAGGAGGGGAAGGTTGGGAGCTCAGGGACAGAGATGCCGGAAAAGAATGCAGTGGGAAAGGAAAGGAAGGAGATGAGCTTTTGTGCAGAAGAAAGTGAAGCGAGGAGTGCTTTGCCCGCTGAACTCCAATCGGTTCTCCTTGCCTACGGGGGATCCTCCTCGAACGCTAACGGCACTGACTCTTCCTTTCCAGGTGCGTTTGGCTCTTTATCGCGGGAACTCGGAGACGTATTTCCTGAAGAAATTCCACCCGGCTTGCCACCCGTTAGAGGAATGGAAGATCCACCTGTTTCCATTCCAGTAGCGACGGTTCCTAATAGGTCAGCCTATAGCAGTGATCCAGAAGGAACGAAGGGGCTTCCGAGGGAAGCGGAAGAGCTCGTGGCAAAGGGACGCGCTAGGGAAAGTTCAAGTCCTTTTTCCGTTCCAGCGCTTTTGGTTCCAAAGAAAGGTGTAGCGTGGAGGGTGCGCATGGATTGGAGGGCTGCGAACAAGATCGCGGTAAAGTATCGCCTGGCCGTTCCAAGATTAGGCGGTGCGCCTGACGAGTTGCATGGTTCCATCGTCGTTTCTAGAATTGACTTGAAATCTGGACGCCATCAGATTAGCGTGAGGGAGGGGGATGAGTGGAAAGCTTCTTGCGAAACAACACATGGCTTGTGCGCGTGGTTAGTCTTGCCATGTGGACTAACCGATGCACCTGGCACTTTCGTGGGGTTAATGAATCATGTTTTGCGTGCTTCCGTCGGGAAGTTTGTGGTGGTCTATTATGGTGGCATTACGATCTACAGCAAGAATCTCGGTGGGCGTTTGACTCATTTGCATCGTGTGCTTGATGTTTTGAGAGAGGGAAAGCTGCTTGCAGTGATGGAAGTTGGGACTTTTGCACGGATAGAGGTGTTCTTTCCTGGTTCTGTGCTGAGCGATAGGGGCACAGGGGTTGGGGAGGAAAAGGAAAGAGCTACGAGAGAATGGCCAGCACCCAAAAGCATAACTGAGGAAGGAGTTTTCACGGCTCGGGTAGCTCTTACGGGCGCTTTGCGAATGATTTCAGCACACTTGCCGCGCCACTCACTGAGGTCCTTCAAAGACGTGTTGCTTTGAAGTGGGGTCAAGCGCACTATGAAGGATCCGATGAACTTCAAGATAAACCGTGCTCTGCACCTGTTTTAGTTTTGCCTTGCTTAAGTGAGCCTTTTGAAATTGAATATGAGGCATCTGGAGTTGGAATATGAGCTGCTTTAATGCAGGAGGCAAAAGCCAACTGCCCCGCTCTGTGGGAAAGCTAAGTGTGGCGGCTGTCAAATGGCCAACGCACGACAGAGAGCTCTATAAACTCAAAAGATCATTGGGGGGAATTGGCAACACTACCTCTGGCCCGAGCAATTTGTGATCCACGCTCATCATTATAATTTGACGGTGTCCAGATTTCGAATCAATCGACTTTAGAGAACGCAACGGAACCGTGCAATTCATCAAGCATATCATCTAATCTAGGGATGGGATGGCGACACATTTGTACCACTGGCTCCGAAGGAGGCGCATGAGGATCGGCCCAAGATGAGGGGAGAGGGGGGGGGGAAAGCTGGAGTGATCTGAAAGATGAGAGAGGGGCCGGAAAGAAACGCGGCCGAAAAGGAGGGGAAGGTTGGGAGCTCAGGGACAGAGATGCCGGAAAAGAATGCAGTGGGAAAGGAAAGGAAGGAGATGAGCTTTTGTGCAGAAGAAAGTGAAGCGAGGAGTGCTTTGCCCGCTGAACTCCAATCGGTTCTCCTTGCCTACGGGGGATCCTCCTCGAACGCTAACGGCACTGACTCTTCCTTTCCAGGTGCGTTTGGCTCTTTATCGCGGGAACTCGGAGACGTATTTCCTGAAGAAATTCCACCCGGCTTGCCACCCGTTAGAGGAATGGAAGATCCACCTGTTTCCATTCCAGTAGCGACGGTTCCTAATAGGTCAGCCTATAGCAGTGATCCAGAAGGAACGAAGGGGCTTCCGAGGGAAGCGGAAGAGCTCGTGGCAAAGGGACGCGCTAGGGAAAGTTCAAGTCCTTTTTCCGTTCCAGCGCTTTTGGTTCCAAAGAAAGGTGTAGCGTGGAGGGTGCGCATGGATTGGAGGGCTGCGAACAAGATCGCGGTAAAGTATCGCCTGGCCGTTCCAAGATTAGGCGGTGCGCCTGACGAGTTGCATGGTTCCATCGTCGTTTCTAGAATTGACTTGAAATCTGGACGCCATCAGATTAGCGTGAGGGAGGGGGATGAGTGGAAAGCTTCTTGCGAAACAACACATGGCTTGTGCGCGTGGTTAGTCTTGCCATGTGGACTAACCGATGCACCTGGCACTTTCGTGGGGTTAATGAATCATGTTTTGCGTGCTTCCGTCGGGAAGTTTGTGGTGGTCTATTATGGTGGCATTACGATCTACAGCAAGAATCTCGGTGGGCGTTTGACTCATTTGCATCGTGTGCTTGATGTTTTGAGAGAGGGAAAGCTGCTTGCAGTGATGGAAGTTGGGACTTTTGCACGGATAGAGGTGTTCTTTCCTGGTTCTGTGCTGAGCGATAGGGGCACAGGGGTTGGGGAGGAAAAGGAAAGAGCTACGAGAGAATGGCCAGCACCCAAAAGCATAACTGAGGAAGGAGTTTTCACGGCTCGGGTAGCTCTTACGGGCGCTTTGCGAATGATTTCAGCACACTTGCCGCGCCACTCACTGAGGTCCTTCAAAGACGTGTTGCTTTGAAGTGGGGTCAAGCGCACTATGAAGGATCCGATGAACTTCAAGATAAACCGTGCTCTGCACCTGTTTTAGTTTTGCCTTGCTTAAGTGAGCCTTTTGAAATTGAATATGAGGCATCTGGAGTTGGAATATGAGCTGCTTTAATGCAGGAGGCAAAAGCCAACTGCCCCGCTCTGTGGGAAAGCTAAGTGTGGCGGCTGTCAAATGGCCAACGCACGACAGAGAGCTCTATACACTCAAAAGATCATTGGGGGGAATTGGCTACACTACCTCTGGCCCGAGCAATTTGTGATCCACGCTCATCATTATAATTTGACGGTGTCCAGATTTCGAATCAATCGACTTTAGAGAACGCAACGGAACCGTGCAATTCATCAAGCATATCATCTAATCTAGGGATGGGATGGCGACACATTTGTACCACTGGCTCCGAAAGAGGCGCATGAGGATCGGCCCAAGATGAGGGGAGAGGGGGGGGAAAGCTGGAGTGATCTGAAAGATGAGAGAGGGGCCGGAAAGAAACGCGGCCGAAAAGGAGGGGAAGGTTGGGAGCTCAGGGACAGAGATGCCGGAAAAGAATGCAGTGGGAAAGGAAAGGAAGGAGATGAGCTTTTGTGCAGAAGAAAGTGAAGCGAGGAGTGCTTTGCCCGCTGAACTCCAATCGGTTCTCCTTGCCTACGGGGGATCCTCCTCGAACGCTAACGGCACTGACTCTTCCTTTCCAGGTGCGTTTGGCTCTTTATCGCGGGAACTCGGAGACGTATTTCCTGAAGAAATTCCACCCGGCTTGCCACCCGTTAGAGGAATGGAAGATCCACCTGTTTCCATTCCAGTAGCGACGGTTCCTAATAGGTCAGCCTATAGCAGTGATCCAGAAGGAACGAAGGGGCTTCCGAGGGAAGCGGAAGAGCTCGTGGCAAAGGGACGCGCTAGGGAAAGTTCAAGTCCTTTTTCCGTTCCAGCGCTTTTGGTTCCAAAGAAAGGTGTAGCGTGGAGGGTGCGCATGGATTGGAGGGCTGCGAACAAGATCGCGGTAAAGTATCGCCTGGCCGTTCCAAGATTAGGCGGTGCGCCTGACGAGTTGCATGGTTCCATCGTCGTTTCTAGAATTGACTTGAAATCTGGACGCCATCAGATTAGCGTGAGGGAGGGGGATGAGTGGAAAGCTTCTTGCGAAACAACACATGGCTTGTGCGCGTGGTTAGTCTTGCCATGTGGACTAACCGATGCACCTGGCACTTTCGTGGGGTTAATGAATCATGTTTTGCGTGCTTCCGTCGGGAAGTTTGTGGTGGTCTATTATGGTGGCATTACGATCTACAGCAAGAATCTCGGTGGGCGTTTGACTCATTTGCATCGTGTGCTTGATGTTTTGAGAGAGGGAAAGCTGCTTGCAGTGATGGAAGTTGGGACTTTTGCACGGATAGAGGTGTTCTTTCCTGGTTCTGTGCTGAGCGATAGGGGCACAGGGGTTGGGGAGGAAAAGGAAAGAGCTACGAGAGAATGGCCAGCACCCAAAAGCATAACTGAGGAAGGAGTTTTCACGGCTCGGGTAGCTCTTACGGGCGCTTTGCGAATGATTTCAGCACACTTGCCGCGCCACTCACTGAGGTCCTTCAAAGACGTGTTGCTTTGAAGTGGGGTCAAGCGCACTATGAAGGATCCGATGAACTTCAAGATAAACCGTGCTCTGCACCTGTTTTAGTTTTGCCTTGCTTAAGTGAGCCTTTTGAAATTGAATATGAGGCATCTGGAGTTGGAATATGAGCTGCTTTAATGCAGGAGGCAAAAGCCAACTGCCCCGCTCTGTGGGAAAGCTAAGTGTGGCGGCTGTCAAATGGCCAACGCACGACAGAGAGCTCTATACACTCAAAAGATCATTGGGGGGAATTGGCAACACTACCTCTGGCCCGAGCAATTTGTGATCCACGCTCATCATTATAATTTGACGGTGTCCAGATTTCGAATCAATCGACTTTAGAGAACGCAACGGAACCGTGCAATTCATCAAGCATATCATCTAATCTAGGGATGGGATGGCGACACATTTGTACCACTGGCTCCGAAGGAGGCGCATGAGGATCGGCCCAAGATGAGGGGAGAGGGGGGGAAAGCTGGAGTGATCTGAAAGATGAGAGAGGGGCCGGAAAGAAACGCGGCCGAAAAGGAGGGGAAGGTTGGGAGCTCAGGGACAGAGATGCCGGAAAAGAATGCAGTGGGAAAGGAAAGGAAGGAGATGAGCTTTTGTGCAGAAGAAAGTGAAGCGAGGAGTGCTTTGCCCGCTGAACTCCAATCGGTTCTCCTTGCCTACGGGGGATCCTCCTCGAACGCTAACGGCACTGACTCTTCCTTTCCAGGTGCGTTTGGCTCTTTATCGCGGGAACTCGGAGACGTATTTCCTGAAGAAATTCCACCCGGCTTGCCACCCGTTAGAGGAATGGAAGATCCACCTGTTTCCATTCCAGTAGCGACGGTTCCTAATAGGTCAGCCTATAGCAGTGATCCAGAAGGAACGAAGGGGCTTCCGAGGGAAGTGGAAGAGCTCATGGCAAAGGGACGCGCTAGGGAAAGTTCAAGTCCTTTTTCCGTTCCAGCGCTTTTGGTTCCAAAGAAAGGTGTAGCGTGGAGGGTGCGCATGGATTGGAGGGCTGCGAACAAGATCGCGGTAAAGTATCGCCTGGCCGTTCCCAGATTAGGCGGTGCGCCTGACGAGTTGCATGGTTCCATCGTCGTTTCTAGAATTGACTTGAAATCTGGACGCCATCAGATTAGCGTGAGGGAGGGGGATGAGTGGAAAGCTTCTTGCGAAACAACACATGGCTTGTGCGCGTGGTTAGTCTTGCCATGTGGACTAACCGATGCACCTGGCACTTTCGTGGGGTTAATGAATCATGTTTTGCGTGCTTCCGTCGGGAAGTTTGTGGTGGTCTATTATGGTGGCATTACGATCTACAGCAAGAATCTCGGTGGGCGTTTGACTCATTTGCATCGTGTGCTTGATGTTTTGAGAGAGGGAAAGCTGCTTGCAGTGATGGAAGTTGGGACTTTTGCACGGATAGAGGTGTTCTTTCCTGGTTCTGTGCTGAGCGATAGGGGCACAGGGGTTGGGGAGGAAAAGGAAAGAGCTACGAGAGAATGGCCAGCACCCAAAAGCATAACTGAGGAAGGAGTTTTCACGGCTCGGGTAGCTCTTACGGGCGCTTTGCGAATGATTTCAGCACACTTGCCGCGCCACTCACTGAGGTCCTTCAAAGACGTGTTGCTTTGAAGTGGGGTCAAGCGCACTATGAAGGATCCGATGAACTTCAAGATAAACCGTGCTCTGCACCTGTTTTAGTTTTGCCTTGCTTAAGTGAGCCTTTTGAAATTGAATATGAGGCATCTGGAGTTGGAATATGAGCTGCTTTAATGCAGGAGGCAAAAGCCAACTGCCCCGCTCTGTGGGAAAGCTAAGTGTGGCGGCTGTCAAATGGCCAACGCACGACAGAGAGCTCTATAAACTCAAAAGATCATTGGGGGGAATTGGCAACACTACCTCTGGCCCGAGCAATTTGTGATCCACGCTCATCATTATAATTTGACGGTGTCCAGATTTCGAATCAATCGACTTTAGGGAACGCAACGGAACCGTGCAATTCATCAAGCATATCATCTAATCTAGGGATGGGATGGCGAAACATTTGTACCACTGGCTCCGAAGGAGGCGCATGAGGATCGGCCCAAGATGAGGGGAGAGGGGGGGAAAGCTGGAGTGATCTGAAAGATGAGAGAGGGGCCGGAAAGAAACGCGGCCGAAAAGGAGGGGAAGGTTGGGAGCTCAGGGACAGAGATGCCGGAAAAGAATGCAGTGGGAAAGGAAAGGAAGGAGATGAGCTTTTGTGCAGAAGAAAGTGAAGCGAGGAGTGCTTTGCCCGCTGAACTCCAATCGGTTCTCCTTGCCTACGGGGGATCCTCCTCGAACGCTAACGGCACTGACTCTTCCTTTCCAGGTGCGTTTGGCTCTTTATCGCGGGAACTCGGAGACGTATTTCCTGAAGAAATTCCACCCGGCTTGCCACCCGTTAGAGGAATGGAAGATCCACCTGTTTCCATTCCAGTAGCGACGGTTCCTAATAGGTCAGCCTATAGCAGTGATCCAGAAGGAACGAAGGGGCTTCCGAGGGAAGCGGAAGAGCTCGTGGCAAAGGGACGCGCTAGGGAAAGTTCAAGTCCTTTTTCCGTTCCAGCGCTTTTGGTTCCAAAGAAAGGTGTAGCGTGGAGGGTGCGCATGGATTGGAGGGCTGCGAACAAGATCGCGGTAAAGTATCGCCTGGCCGTTCCCAGATTAGGCGGTGCGCCTGACGAGTTGCATGGTTCCATCGTCGTTTCTAGAATTGACTTGAAATCTGGACGCCATCAGATTAGCGTGAGGGAGGGGGATGAGTGGAAAGCTTCTTGCGAAACAACACATGGCTTGTGCGCGTGGTTAGTCTTGCCATGTGGACTAACCGATGCACCTGGCACTTTCGTGGGGTTAATGAATCATGTTTTGCGTGCTTCCGTCGGGAAGTTTGTGGTGGTCTATTATGGTGGCATTACGATCTACAGCAAGAATCTCGGTGGGCGTTTGACTCATTTGCATCGTGTGCTTGATGTTTTGAGAGAGGGAAAGCTGCTTGCAGTGATGGAAGTTGGGACTTTTGCACGGATAGAGGTGTTCTTTCCTGGTTCTGTGCTGAGCGATAGGGGCACAGGGGTTGGGGAGGAAAAGGAAAGAGCTACGAGAGAATGGCCAGCACCCAAAAGCATAACTGAGGAAGGAGTTTTCACGGCTCGGGTAGCTCTTACGGGCGCTTTGCGAATGATTTCAGCACACTTGCCGCGCCACTCACTGAGGTCCTTCAAAGACGTGTTGCTTTGAAGTGGGGTCAAGCGCACTATGAAGGATCCGATGAACTTCAAGATAAACCGTGCTCTGCACCTGTTTTAGTTTTGCCTTGCTTAAGTGAGCCTTTTGAAATTGAATATGAGGCATCTGGAGTTGGAATATGAGCTGCTTTAATGCAGGAGGCAAAAGCCAACTGCCCCGCTCTGTGGGAAAGCTAAGTGTGGCGGCTGTCAAATGGCCAACGCACGACAGAGAGCTCTATACACTCAAAAGATCATTGGGGGGAATTGGCTACACTACCTCTGGCCCGAGCAATTTGTGATCCACGCTCATCATTATAATTTGACGGTGTCCAGATTTCGAATCAATCGACTTTAGAGAACGCAACGGAACCGTGCAATTCATCAAGCATATCATCTAATCTAGGGATGGGATGGCGACACATTTGTACCACTGGCTCCGAAGGAGGCGCATGAGGATCGGCCCAAGATGAGGGGAGAGGGGGGGAAAGCTGGAGTGATCTGAAAGATGAGAGAGGGGCCGGAAAGAAACGCGGCCGAAAAGGAGGGGAAGGTTGGGAGCTCAGGGACAGAGATGCCGGAAAAGAATGCAGTGGGAAAGGAAAGGAAGGAGATGAGCTTTTGTGCAGAAGAAAGTGAAGCGAGGAGTGCTTTGCCCGCTGAACTCCAATCGGTTCTCCTTGCCTACGGGGGATCCTCCTCGAACGCTAACGGCACTGACTCTTCCTTTCCAGGTGCGTTTGGCTCTTTATCGCGGGAACTCGGAGACGTATTTCCTGAAGAAATTCCACCCGGCTTGCCACCCGTTAGAGGAATGGAAGATCCACCTGTTTCCATTCCAGTAGCGACGGTTCCTAATAGGTCAGCCTATAGCAGTGATCCAGAAGGAACGAAGGGGCTTCCGAGGGAAGCGGAAGAGCTCGTGGCAAAGGGACGCGCTAGGGAAAGTTCAAGTCCTTTTTCCGTTCCAGCGCTTTTGGTTCCAAAGAAAGGTGTAGCGTGGAGGGTGCGCATGGATTGGAGGGCTGCGAACAAGATCGCGGTAAAGTATCGCCTGGCCGTTCCCAGATTAGGCGGTGCGCCTGACGAGTTGCATGGTTCCATCGTCGTTTCTAGAATTGACTTGAAATCTGGACGCCATCAGATTAGCGTGAGGGAGGGGGATGAGTGGAAAGCTTCTTGCGAAACAACACATGGCTTGGGCGCGTGGTTAGTCTTGCCATGTGGACTAACCGATGCACCTGGCACTTTCGTGGGGTTAATGAATCATGTTTTGCGTGCTTCCGTCGGGAAGTTTGTGGTGGTCTATTATGGTGGCATTACGATCTACAGCAAGAATCTCGGTGGGCGTTTGACTCATTTGCATCGTGTGCTTGATGTTTTGAGAGAGGGAAAGCTGCTTGCAGTGATGGAAGTTGGGACTTTTGCACGGATAGAGGTGTTCTTTCCTGGTTCTGTGCTGAGCGATAGGGGCACAGGGGTTGGGGAGGAAAAGGAAAGAGCTACGAGAGAATGGCCAGCACCCAAAAGCATAACTGAGGAAGGAGTTTTCACGGCTCGGGTAGCTCTTACGGGCGCTTTGCGAATGATTTCAGCACACTTGCCGCGCCACTCACTGAGGTCCTTCAAAGACGTGTTGCTTTGAAGTGGGGTCAAGCGCACTATGAAGGATCCGATGAACTTCAAGATAAACCGTGCTCTGCACCTGTTTTAGTTTTGCCTTGCTTAAGTGAGCCTTTTGAAATTGAATATGAGGCATCTGGAGTTGGAATATGAGCTGCTTTAATGCAGGAGGCAAAAGCCAACTGCCCCGCTCTGTGGGAAAGCTAAGTGTGGCGGCTGTCAAATGGCCAACGCACGACAGAGAGCTCTATACACTCAAAAGATCATTGGGGGGAATTGGCTACACTACCTCTGGCCCGAGCAATTTGTGATCCACGCTCATCATTATAATTTGACGGTGTCCAGATTTCGAATCAATCGACTTTAGAGAACGCAACGGAACCGTGCAATTCATCAAGCATATCATCTAATCTAGGGATGGGATGGCGACACATTTGTACCACTGGCTCCGAAGGAGGCGCATGAGGATCGGCCCAAGATGAGGGGAGAGGGGGGGAAAGCTGGAGTGATCTGAAAGATGAGAGAGGGGCCGGAAAGAAACGCGGCCGAAAAGGAGGGGAAGGTTGGGAGCTCAGGGACAGAGATGCCGGAAAAGAATGCAGTGGGAAAGGAAAGGAAGGAGATGAGCTTTTGTGCAGAAGAAAGTGAAGCGAGGAGTGCTTTGCCCGCTGAACTCCAATCGGTTCTCCTTGCCTACGGGGGATCCTCCTCGAACGCTAACGGCACTGACTCTTCCTTTCCAGGTGCGTTTGGCTCTTTATCGCGGGAACTCGGAGACGTATTTCCTGAAGAAATTCCACCCGGCTTGCCACCCGTTAGAGGAATGGAAGATCCACCTGTTTCCATTCCAGTAGCGACGGTTCCTAATAGGTCAGCCTATAGCAGTGATCCAGAAGGAACGAAGGGGCTTCCGAGGGAAGCGGAAGAGCTCGTGGCAAAGGGACGCGCTAGGGAAAGTTCAAGTCCTTTTTCCGTTCCAGCGCTTTTGGTTCCAAAGAAAGGTGTAGCGTGGAGGGTGCGCATGGATTGGAGGGCTGCGAACAAGATCGCGGTAAAGTATCGCCTGGCCGTTCCCAGATTAGGCGGTGCGCCTGACGAGTTGCATGGTTCCATCGTCGTTTCTAGAATTGACTTGAAATCTGGACGCCATCAGATTAGCGTGAGGGAGGGGGATGAGTGGAAAGCTTCTTGCGAAACAACACATGGCTTGTGCGCGTGGTTAGTCTTGCCATGTGGACTAACCGATGCACCTGGCACTTTCGTGGGGTTAATGAATCATGTTTTGCGTGCTTCCGTCGGGAAGTTTGTGGTGGTCTATTATGGTGGCATTACGATCTACAGCAAGAATCTCGGTGGGCGTTTGACTCATTTGCATCGTGTGCTTGATGTTTTGAGAGAGGGAAAGCTGCTTGCAGTGATGGAAGTTGGGACTTTTGCACGGATAGAGGTGTTCTTTCCTGGTTCTGTGCTGAGCGATAGGGGCACAGGGGTTGGGGAGGAAAAGGAAAGAGCTACGAGAGAATGGCCAGCACCCAAAAGCATAACTGAGGAAGGAGTTTTCACGGCTCGGGTAGCTCTTACGGGCGCTTTGCGAATGATTTCAGCACACTTGCCGCGCCACTCACTGAGGTCCTTCAAAGACGTGTTGCTTTGAAGTGGGGTCAAGCGCACTATGAAGGATCCGATGAACTTCAAGATAAACCGTGCTCTGCACCTGTTTTAGTTTTGCCTTGCTTAAGTGAGCCTTTTGAAATTGAATATGAGGCATCTGGAGTTGGAATATGAGCTGCTTTAATGCAGGAGGCAAAAGCCAACTGCCCCGCTCTGTGGGAAAGCTAAGTGTGGCGGCTGTCAAATGGCCAACGCACGACAGAGAGCTCTATAAACTCAAAAGATCATTGGGGGGAATTGGCAACACTACCTCTGGCCCGAGCAATTTGTGATCCACGCTCATCATTATAATTTGACGGTGTCCAGATTTCGAATCAATCGACTTTAGGGAACGCAACGGAACCGTGCAATTCATCAAGCATATCATCTAATCTAGGGATGGGATGGCGACACATTTGTACCACTGGCTCTGAAGGAGGCGCATGAGGATCGGCCCAAGATGAGGGGAGAGGGGGGGAAAGCTGGAGTGATCTGAAAGATGAGAGAGGGGCCGGAAAGAAACGCGGCCGAAAAGGAGGGGAAGGTTGGGAGCTCAGGGACAGAGATGCCGGAAAAGAATGCAGTGGGAAAGGAAAGGAAGGAGATGAGCTTTTGTGCAGAAGAAAGTGAAGCGAGGAGTGCTTTGCCCGCTGAACTCCAATCGGTTCTCCTTGCCTACGGGGGATCCTCCTCGAACGCTAACGGCACTGACTCTTCCTTTCCAGGTGCGTTTGGCTCTTTATCGCGGGAACTCGGAGACGTATTTCCTGAAGAAATTCCACCCGGCTTGCCACCCGTTAGAGGAATGGAAGATCCACCTGTTTCCATTCCAGTAGCGACGGTTCCTAATAGGTCAGCCTATAGCAGTGATCCAGAAGGAACGAAGGGGCTTCCGAGGGAAGCGGAAGAGCTCGTGGCAAAGGGACGCGCTAGGGAAAGTTCAAGTCCTTTTTCCGTTCCAGCGCTTTTGGTTCCAAAGAAAGGTGTAGCGTGGAGGGTGCGCATGGATTGGAGGGCTGCGAACAAGATCGCGGTAAAGTATCGCCTGGCCGTTCCCAGATTAGGCGGTGCGCCTGACGAGTTGCATGGTTCCATCGTCGTTTCTAGAATTGACTTGAAATCTGGACGCCATCAGATTAGCGTGAGGGAGGGGGATGAGTGGAAAGCTTCTTGCGAAACAACACATGGCTTGTGCGCGTGGTTAGTCTTGCCATGTGGACTAACCGATGCACCTGGCACTTTCGTGGGGTTAATGAATCATGTTTTGCGTGCTTCCGTCGGGAAGTTTGTGGTGGTCTATTATGGTGGCATTACGATCTACAGCAAGAATCTCGGTGGGCGTTTGACTCATTTGCATCGTGTGCTTGATGTTTTGAGAGAGGGAAAGCTGCTTGCAGTGATGGAAGTTGGGACTTTTGCACGGATAGAGGTGTTCTTTCCTGGTTCTGTGCTGAGCGATAGGGGCACAGGGGTTGGGGAGGAAAAGGAAAGAGCTACGAGAGAATGGCCAGCACCCAAAAGCATAACTGAGGAAGGAGTTTTCACGGCTCGGGTAGCTCTTACGGGCGCTTTGCGAATGATTTCAGCACACTTGCCGCGCCACTCACTGAGGTCCTTCAAAGACGTGTTGCTTTGAAGTGGGGTCAAGCGCACTATGAAGGATCCGATGAACTTCAAGATAAACCGTGCTCTGCACCTGTTTTAGTTTTGCCTTGCTTAAGTGAGCCTTTTGAAATTGAATATGAGGCATCTGGAGTTGGAATATGAGCTGCTTTAATGCAGGAGGCAAAAGCCAACTGCCCCGCTCTGTGGGAAAGCTAAGTGTGGCGGCTGTCAAATGGCCAACGCACGACAGAGAGCTCTATAAACTCAAAAGATCATTGGGGGGAATTGGCAACACTACCTCTGGCCCGAGCAATTTGTGATCCACGCTCATCATTATAATTTGACGGTGTCCAGATTTCGAATCAATCGACTTTAGGGAACGCAACGGAACCGTGCAATTCATCAAGCATATCATCTAATCTAGGGATGGGATGGCGACACATTTGTACCACTGGCTCCGAAGGAGGCGCATGAGGATCGGCCCAAGATGAGGGGAGAGGGGGGGAAAGCTGGAGTGATCTGAAAGATGAGAGAGGGGCCGGAAAGAAACGCGGCCGAAAAGGAGGGGAAGGTTGGGAGTGTAAGGAATTGGAAGACACGCAGCGGAAATAAACTTTAAAATTTTCCATTCCTTGCCAGGATCTGCCGTATGTGTTTAAGTCAAGTGGAAAGAATCATTACCCTTAGTGTTGCTCAGCGAATTCCACAGCTTCTCTACGTGGGTGGTGATCTCTTTCTGATCGCAAGAAATCGACGGAGTGTTCCTCAGCGACCTTCACAGATTCTCTCCGCGGACGGTGCTCTCTTTCCGATCACAAGAAGTCGACGCCTCAGGTCGGCTTCCTCTACTGGTATCCACACGAACAGCGTTCCAACCACGAACGACGTGCTAGCGTCTCCTGTCCCTCCAAGGCTTTCACAAGTCTCCGTCTCTATTTCGGCAGTTTCTTGTCTGCAAACCTTTTGCAGATTCCCTTCGGCCTTTTGTGTTCTGTGTTATTTTCAAACGTAGCTCCTCCAATCAGATATAAAGGATGCTATGCGTTTTTACACTTGACCTAATTGGATTTTGGAGTTAATCTTATATTAATTCCGAATTAATACAATATCATATATTGTATAATTTTATAAGAAACTAATTAAATAAAATAATATTAAATCCGTCCCACAGATTTAATTACTTATTTATTTAACTTTAAATAAAGATGAGACTGAGTTATATTTGATTTATTCCCATAAATCAAATTTGAGATATCCTATCAATTTAAATTTTGAATTTCAAACGTGATAGAGATTTAATTTATCCTTATAAATTAAATCTTATAAATATCTCTTATATGAGATATCCTATCAATTTGAATTTCGAATTTCAAACGTGATAGAGATTTAATTTATCCTTATAAATTAAATCTTATAAATATCTCTTATATGAGATATCCTATCAATTTGAATTTCGAATTCAAACGTGATAGGGATTTAATTTATCCTTATAAATTAAATCTCATATATCTCATATATATAATATATATATATATACGAATTTATATATATACGAATATAAATATAAATAAATATATATACATTCACCTGGATCTTTCATTGAATCTGGACATGTCTTAGATTCAATGAATCTGGACATCATAGCTCGTGTTGGGCTATTTTGTGTGCGACCCTGTAGGCCCATATGAAGTTGGCAGTGGGCCATTTGCTATACTAGCCCACAAGTCGCAAGCGGTCTCTAGCAAGACATAACAACTACCCAAATCATATGAGGATCGATAAACGATGTAACCTTTTATACAACCATATCATGTCCCTTCTGTCACGCGATATTTTGGTCATGGATGAGGCATGGATAATGTCATCCTCCTATTCCCGACCGTTACTTTCTCGATCCCTGAGTGGTCTGACTATAGAGATGGAACTACCTTTCCATTACAGTATGGCCATACATTTCTCAGACTCACTCATCGAGGGGCCCAGTAATATCTCTCCACGAATGTGAGGGACAAATTCCATCTTGACCATTCACATTCCTCCGCATGAAAAACCACTAAGCCCGAACATAGTCTTTATGATCACTCGGTCAAAAGTGACTTTTGACTAGGTCAAAGCTGAGCGTTTTGTCATGTAGGAATCCATGATGATCTCAGGTCAAAGGGCATATTGACATGGTTTGTATATGAGAGAAGCTTATGACGTTACCCATGCAGTTCTCTCATAGCGGGTCGGTCCAACACCCTGTACTCTTACATGTGCTTATGACTTTGATTTATATCTCTATACATCTTCAAAGTCATACTGGTCTTATTTCATCTGTGCTCCCACATAGATGATCGACCAGGGACATTTAGGATAATATCATGAATTATCCAAGGATGGTCATCATAGTAAACATGCAAATAATATGATAACTCAATTAATAAATTCATAAATCAATAATGTTCATAAGACAATGATTGGCCCCTAGGGCACGATTTCCAACAGGGAGCTCAGGGACAGAGATGCCGGAAAAGAATGCAGTGGGAAAGGAAAGGAAGGAGATGAGCTTTTGTGCAGAAGAAAGTGAAGCGAGGAGTGCTTTGCCCGCTGAACTCCAATCGGTTCTCCTTGCCTACGGGGGATCCTCCTCGAACGCTAACGGCACTGACTCTTCCTTTCCAGGTGCGTTTGGCTCTTTATCGCGGGAACTCGGAGACGTATTTCCTGAAGAAATTCCACCCGGCTTGCCACCCGTTAGAGGAATGGAAGATCCACCTGTTTCCATTCCAGTAGCGACGGTTCCTAATAGGTCAGCCTATAGCAGTGATCCAGAAGGAACGAAGGGGCTTCCGAGGGAAGCGGAAGAGCTCGTGGCAAAGGGACGCGCTAGGGAAAGTTCAAGTCCTTTTTCCGTTCCAGCGCTTTTGGTTCCAAAGAAAGGTGTAGCGTGGAGGGTGCGCATGGATTGGAGGGCTGCGAACAAGATCGCGGTAAAGTATCGCCTGGCCGTTCCCAGATTAGGCGGTGCGCCTGACGAGTTGCATGGTTCCATCGTCGTTTCTAGAATTGACTTGAAATCTGGACGCCATCAGATTAGCGTGAGGGAGGGGGATGAGTGGAAAGCTTCTTGCGAAACAACACATGGCTTGTGCGCGTGGTTAGTCTTGCCATGTGGACTAACCGATGCACCTGGCACTTTCGTGGGGTTAATGAATCATGTTTTGCGTGCTTCCGTCGGGAAGTTTGTGGTGGTCTATTATGGTGGCATTACGATCTACAGCAAGAATCTCGGTGGGCGTTTGACTCATTTGCATCGTGTGCTTGATGTTTTGAGAGAGGGAAAGCTGCTTGCAGTGATGGAAGTTGGGACTTTTGCACGGATAGAGGTGTTCTTTCCTGGTTCTGTGCTGAGCGATAGGGGCACAGGGGTTGGGGAGGAAAAGGAAAGAGCTACGAGAGAATGGCCAGCACCCAAAAGCATAACTGAGGAAGGAGTTTTCACGGCTCGGGTAGCTCTTACGGGCGCTTTGCGAATGATTTCAGCACACTTGCCGCGCCACTCACTGAGGTCCTTCAAAGACGTGTTGCTTTGAAGTGGGGTCAAGCGCACTATGAAGGATCCGATGAACTTCAAGATAAACCGTGCTCTGCACCTGTTTTAGTTTTGCCTTGCTTAAGTGAGCCTTTTGAAATTGAATATGAGGCATCTGGAGTTGGAATATGAGCTGCTTTAATGCAGGAGGCAAAAGCCAACTGCCCCGCTCTGTGGGAAAGCTAAGTGTGGCGGCTGTCAAATGGCCAACGCACGACAGAGAGCTCTATAAACTCAAAAGATCATTGGGGGGAATTGGCAACACTACCTCTGGCCCGAGCAATTTGTGATCCACGCTCATCATTATAATTTGACGGTGTCCAGATTTCGAATCAATCGACTTTAGGGAACGCAACGGAACCGTGCAATTCATCAAGCATATCATCTAATCTAGGGATGGGATGGCGACACATTTGTACCACTGGCTCCGAAGGAGGCGCATGAGGATCGGCCCAAGATGAGGGGAGAGGGGGGGAAAGCTGGAGTGATCTGAAAGATGAGAGAGGGGCCGGAAAGAAACGCGGCCGAAAAGGAGGGGAAGGTTGGGAGCTCAGGGACAGAGATGCCGGAAAAGAATGCAGTGGGAAAGGAAAGGAAGGAGATGAGCTTTTGTGCAGAAGAAAGTGAAGCGAGGAGTGCTTTGCCCGCTGAACTCCAATCGGTTCTCCTTGCCTACGGGGGATCCTCCTCGAACGCTAACGCCACTGACTCTTCCTTTCCAGGTGCGTTTGGCTCTTTATCGCGGGAACTCGGAGACGTATTTCCTGAAGAAATTCCACCCGGCTTGCCACCCGTTAGAGGAATGGAAGATCCACCTGTTTCCATTCCAGTAGCGACGGTTCCTAATAGGTCAGCCTATAGCAGTGATCCAGAAGGAACGAAGGGGCTTCCGAGGGAAGCGGAAGAGCTCGTGGCAAAGGGACGCGCTAGGGAAAGTTCAAGTCCTTTTTCCGTTCCAGCGCTTTTGGTTCCAAAGAAAGGTGTAGCGTGGAGGGTGCGCATGGATTGGAGGGCTGCGAACAAGATCGCGGTAAAGTATCGCCTGGCCGTTCCCAGATTAGGCGGTGCGCCTGACGAGTTGCATGGTTCCATCGTCGTTTCTAGAATTGACTTGAAATCTGGACGCCATCAGATTAGCGTGAGGGAGGGGGATGAGTGGAAAGCTTCTTGCGAAACAACACATGGCTTGTGCGCGTGGTTAGTCTTGCCATGTGGACTAACCGATGCACCTGGCACTTTCGTGGGGTTAATGAATCATGTTTTGCGTGCTTCCGTCGGGAAGTTTGTGGTGGTCTATTATGGTGGCATTACGATCTACAGCAAGAATCTCGGTGGGCGTTTGACTCATTTGCATCGTGTGCTTGATGTTTTGAGAGAGGGAAAGCTGCTTGCAGTGATGGAAGTTGGGACTTTTGCACGGATAGAGGTGTTCTTTCCTGGTTCTGTGCTGAGCGATAGGGGCACAGGGGTTGGGGAGGAAAAGGAAAGAGCTACGAGAGAATGGCCAGCACCCAAAAGCATAACTGAGGAAGGAGTTTTCACGGCTCGGGTAGCTCTTACGGGCGCTTTGCGAATGATTTCAGCACACTTGCCGCGCCACTCACTGAGGTCCTTCAAAGACGTGTTGCTTTGAAGTGGGGTCAAGCGCACTATGAAGGATCCGATGAACTTCAAGATAAACCGTGCTCTGCACCTGTTTTAGTTTTGCCTTGCTTAAGTGAGCCTTTTGAAATTGAATATGAGGCATCTGGAGTTGGAATATGAGCTGCTTTAATGCAGGAGGCAAAAGCCAACTGCCCCGCTCTGTGGGAAAGCTAAGTGTGGCGGCTGTCAAATGGCCAACGCACGACAGAGAGCTCTATAAACTCAAAAGATCATTGGGGGGAATTGGCAACACTACCTCTGGCCCGAGCAATTTGTGATCCACGCTCATCATTATAATTTGACGGTGTCCAGATTTCGAATCAATCGACTTTAGGGAACGCAACGGAACCGTGCAATTCATCAAGCATATCATCTAATCTAGGGATGGGATGGCGAAACATTTGTACCACTGGCTCCGAAGGAGGCGCATGAGGATCGGCCCAAGATGAGGGGAGAGGGGGGGAAAGCTGGAGTGATCTGAAAGATGAGAGAGGGGCCGGAAAGAAACGCGGCCGAAAAGGAGGGGAAGGTTGGGAGCTCAGGGACAGAGATGCCGGAAAAGAATGCAGTGGGAAAGGAAAGGAAGGAGATGAGCTTTTGTGCAGAAGAAAGTGAAGCGAGGAGTGCTTTGCCCGCTGAACTCCAATCGGTTCTCCTTGCCTACGGGGGATCCTCCTCGAACGCTAACGGCACTGACTCTTCCTTTCCAGGTGCGTTTGGCTCTTTATCGCGGGAACTCGGAGACGTATTTCCTGAAGAAATTCCACCCGGCTTGCCACCCGTTAGAGGAATGGAAGATCCACCTGTTTCCATTCCAGTAGCGACGGTTCCTAATAGGTCAGCCTATAGCAGTGATCCAGAAGGAACGAAGGGGCTTCCGAGGGAAGCGGAAGAGCTCGTGGCAAAGGGACGCGCTAGGGAAAGTTCAAGTCCTTTTTCCGTTCCAGCGCTTTTGGTTCCAAAGAAAGGTGTAGCGTGGAGGGTGCGCATGGATTGGAGGGCTGCGAACAAGATCGCGGTAAAGTATCGCCTGGCCGTTCCCAGATTAGGCGGTGCGCCTGACGAGTTGCATGGTTCCATCGTCGTTTCTAGAATTGACTTGAAATCTGGACGCCATCAGATTAGCGTGAGGGAGGGGGATGAGTGGAAAGCTTCTTGCGAAACAACACATGGCTTGTGCGCGTGGTTAGTCTTGCCATGTGGACTAACCGATGCACCTGGCACTTTCGTGGGGTTAATGAATCATGTTTTGCGTGCTTCCGTCGGGAAGTTTGTGGTGGTCTATTATGGTGGCATTACGATCTACAGCAAGAATCTCGGTGGGCGTTTGACTCATTTGCATCGTGTGCTTGATGTTTTGAGAGAGGGAAAGCTGCTTGCAGTGATGGAAGTTGGGACTTTTGCACGGATAGAGGTGTTCTTTCCTGGTTCTGTGCTGAGCGATAGGGGCACAGGGGTTGGGGAGGAAAAGGAAAGAGCTACGAGAGAATGGCCAGCACCCAAAAGCATAACTGAGGAAGGAGTTTTCACGGCTCGGGTAGCTCTTACGGGCGCTTTGCGAATGATTTCAGCACACTTGCCGCGCCACTCACTGAGGTCCTTCAAAGACGTGTTGCTTTGAAGTGGGGTCAAGCGCACTATGAAGGATCCGATGAACTTCAAGATAAACCGTGCTCTGCACCTGTTTTAGTTTTGCCTTGCTTAAGTGAGCCTTTTGAAATTGAATATGAGGCATCTGGAGTTGGAATATGAGCTGCTTTAATGCAGGAGGCAAAAGCCAACTGCCCCGCTCTGTGGGAAAGCTAAGTGTGGCGGCTGTCAAATGGCCAACGCACGACAGAGAGCTCTATAAACTCAAAAGATCATTGGGGGGAATTGGCAACACTACCTCTGGCCCGAGCAATTTGTGATCCACGCTCATCATTATAATTTGACGGTGTCCAGATTTCGAATCAATCGACTTTAGGGAACGCAACGGAACCGTGCAATTCATCAAGCATATCATCTAATCTAGGGATGGGATGGCGAAACATTTGTACCACTGGCTCCGAAGGAGGCGCATGAGGATCGGCCCAAGATGAGGGGAGAGGGGGGGAAAGCTGGAGTGATCTGAAAGATGAGAGAGGGGCCGGAAAGAAACGCGGCCGAAAAGGAGGGGAAGGTTGGGAGCTCAGGGACAGAGATGCCGGAAAAGAATGCAGTGGGAAAGGAAAGGAAGGAGATGAGCTTTTGTGCAGAAGAAAGTGAAGCGAGGAGTGCTTTGCCCGCTGAACTCCAATCGGTTCTCCTTGCCTACGGGGGATCCTCCTCGAACGCTAACGGCACTGACTCTTCCTTTCCAGGTGCGTTTGGCTCTTTATCGCGGGAACTCGGAGACGTATTTCCTGAAGAAATTCCACCCGGCTTGCCACCCGTTAGAGGAATGGAAGATCCACCTGTTTCCATTCCAGTAGCGACGGTTCCTAATAGGTCAGCCTATAGCAGTGATCCAGAAGGAACGAAGGGGCTTCCGAGGGAAGCGGAAGAGCTCGTGGCAAAGGGACGCGCTAGGGAAAGTTCAAGTCCTTTTTCCGTTCCAGCGCTTTTGGTTCCAAAGAAAGGTGTAGCGTGGAGGGTGCGCATGGATTGGAGGGCTGCGAACAAGATCGCGGTAAAGTATCGCCTGGCCGTTCCCAGATTAGGCGGTGCGCCTGACGAGTTGCATGGTTCCATCGTCGTTTCTAGAATTGACTTGAAATCTGGACGCCATCAGATTAGCGTGAGGGAGGGGGATGAGTGGAAAGCTTCTTGCGAAACAACACATGGCTTGTGCGCGTGGTTAGTCTTGCCATGTGGACTAACCGATGCACCTGGCACTTTCGTGGGGTTAATGAATCATGTTTTGCGTGCTTCCGTCGGGAAGTTTGTGGTGGTCTATTATGGTGGCATTACGATCTACAGCAAGAATCTCGGTGGGCGTTTGACTCATTTGCATCGTGTGCTTGATGTTTTGAGAGAGGGAAAGCTGCTTGCAGTGATGGAAGTTGGGACTTTTGCACGGATAGAGGTGTTCTTTCCTGGTTCTGTGCTGAGCGATAGGGGCACAGGGGTTGGGGAGGAAAAGGAAAGAGCTACGAGAGAATGGCCAGCACCCAAAAGCATAACTGAGGAAGGAGTTTTCACGGCTCGGGTAGCTCTTACGGGCGCTTTGCGAATGATTTCAGCACACTTGCCGCGCCACTCACTGAGGTCCTTCAAAGACGTGTTGCTTTGAAGTGGGGTCAAGCGCACTATGAAGGATCCGATGAACTTCAAGATAAACCGTGCTCTGCACCTGTTTTAGTTTTGCCTTGCTTAAGTGAGCCTTTTGAAATTGAATATGAGGCATCTGGAGTTGGAATATGAGCTGCTTTAATGCAGGAGGCAAAAGCCAACTGCCCCGCTCTGTGGGAAAGCTAAGTGTGGCGGCTGTCAAATGGCCAACGCACGACAGAGAGCTCTATAAACTCAAAAGATCATTGGGGGGAATTGGCAACACTACCTCTGGCCCGAGCAATTTGTGATCCACGCTCATCATTATAATTTGACGGTGTCCAGATTTCGAATCAATCGACTTTAGGGAACGCAACGGAACCGTGCAATTCATCAAGCATATCATCTAATCTAGGGATGGGATGGCGAAACATTTGTACCACTGGCTCCGAAGGAGGCGCATGAGGATCGGCCCAAGATGAGGGGAGAGGGGGGGAAAGCTGGAGTGATCTGAAAGATGAGAGAGGGGCCGGAAAGAAACGCGGCCGAAAAGGAGGGGAAGGTTGGGAGCTCAGGGACAGAGATGCCGGAAAAGAATGCAGTGGGAAAGGAAAGGAAGGAGATGAGCTTTTGTGCAGAAGAAAGTGAAGCGAGGAGTGCTTTGCCCGCTGAACTCCAATCGGTTCTCCTTGCCTACGGGGGATCCTCCTCGAACGCTAACGGCACTGACTCTTCCTTTCCAGGTGCGTTTGGCTCTTTATCGCGGGAACTCGGAGACGTATTTCCTGAAGAAATTCCACCCGGCTTGCCACCCGTTAGAGGAATGGAAGATCCACCTGTTTCCATTCCAGTAGCGATGGTTCCTAATAGGTCAGCCTATAGCAGTGATCCAGAAGGAACGAAGGGGCTTCCGAGGGAAGCGGAAGAGCTCGTGGCAAAGGGACGCGCTAGGAAAAGTTCAAGTCCTTTTTCCGTTCCAGCGCTTTTGGTTCCAAAGAAAGGTGTAGCGTGGAGGGTGCGCATGGATTGGAGGGATGCGAACAAGATCGCGGTAAAGTATCGCCTGGCCGTTCCCAGATTAGGCGGTGCGCCTGACGAGTTGCATGGTTCCATCGTCGTTTCTAGAATTGACTTGAAATCTGGACGCCATCAGATTAGCGTGAGGGAGGGGGATGAGTGGAAAGCTTCTTGCGAAACAACACATGGCTTGTGCGCGTGGTTAGTCTTGCCATGTGGACTAACCGATGCACCTGGCACTTTCGTGGGGTTAATGAATCATGTTTTGCGTGCTTCCGTCGGGAAGTTTGTGGTGGTCTATTATGGTGGCATTACGATCTACAGCAAGAATCTCGGTGGGCGTTTGACTCATTTGCATCGTGTGCTTGATGTTTTGAGAGAGGGAAAGCTGCTTGCAGTGATGGAAGTTGGGACTTTTGCACGGATAGAGGTGTTCTTTCCTGGTTCTGTGCTGAGCGATAGGGGCACAGGGGTTGGGGAGGAAAAGGAAAGAGCTACGAGAGAATGGCCAGCACCCAAAAGCATAACTGAGGAAGGAGTTTTCACGGCTCGGGTAGCTCTTACGGGCGCTTTGCGAATGATTTCAGCACACTTTCCGCGCCACTCACTGAGGTCCTTCAAAGACGTGTTGCTTTGAAGTGGGGTCAAGCGCACTATGAAGGATCCGATGAACTTCAAGATAAACCGTGCTCTGCACCTGTTTTAGTTTTGCCTTGCTTAAGTGAGCCTTTTGAAATTGAATATGAGGCATCTGGAGTTGGAATATGAGCTGCTTTAATGCAGGAGGCAAAAGCCAACTGCCCCGCTCTGTGGGAAAGCTAAGTGTGGCGGCTGTCAAATGGCCAACGCACGACAGAGAGCTCTATAAACTCAAAAGATCATTGGGGGGAATTGGCAACACTACCTCTGGCCCGAGCAATTTGTGATCCACGCTCATCATTATAATTTGACGGTGTCCAGATTTCGAATCAATCGACTTTAGAGAACGCAACGGAACCGTGCAATTCATCAAGCATATCATCTAATCTAGGGATGGGATGGCGACACATTTGTACCACTGGCTCCGAAGGAGGCGCATGAGGATCGGCCCAAGATGAGGGGAGAGGGGGGGAAAGCTGGAGTGATCTGAAAGATGAGAGAGGGGCCGGAAAGAAACGCGGCCGAAAAGGAGGGGAAGGTTGGGAGCTCAGGGACAGAGATGCCGGAAAAGAATGCAGTGGGAAAGGAAAGGAAGGAGATGAGCTTTTGTGCAGAAGAAAGTGAAGCGAGGAGTGCTTTGCCCGCTGAACTCCAATCGGTTCTCCTTGCCTACGGGGGATCCTCCTCGAACGCTAACGGCACTGACTCTTCCTTTCCAGGTGCGTTTGGCTCTTTATCGCGGGAACTCGGAGACGTATTTCCTGAAGAAATTCCACCCGGCTTGCCACCCGTTAGAGGAATGGAAGATCCACCTGTTTCCATTCCAGTAGCGACGGTTCCTAATAGGTCAGCCTATAGCAGTGATCCAGAAGGAACGAAGGGGCTTCCGAGGGAAGCGGAAGAGCTCGTGGCAAAGGGACGCGCTAGGGAAAGTTCAAGTCCTTTTTCCGTTCCAGCGCTTTTGGTTCCAAAGAAAGGTGTAGCGTGGAGGGTGCGCATGGATTGGAGGGCTGCGAACAAGATCGCGGTAAAGTATCGCCTGGCCGTTCCCAGATTAGGCGGTGCGCCTGACGAGTTGCATGGTTCCATCGTCGTTTCTAGAATTGACTTGAAATCTGGACGCCATCAGATTAGCGTGAGGGAGGGGGATGAGTGGAAAGCTTCTTGCGAAACAACACATGGCTTGTGCGCGTGGTTAGTCTTGCCATGCGGACTAACCGATGCACCTGGCACTTTCGTGGGGTTAATGAATCATGTTTTGCGTGCTTCCGTCGGGAAGTTTGTGGTGGTCTATTATGGTGGCATTACGATCTACAGCAAGAATCTCGGTGGGCGTTTGACTCATTTGCATCGTGTGCTTGATGTTTTGAGAGAGGGAAAGCTGCTTGCAGTGATGGAAGTTGGGACTTTTGCACGGACAGAGGTGTTCTGTCCTGGTTCTGTGCTGAGCGATAGGGGCACAGGGGTTGGGGAGGAAAAGGAAAGAGCTACGAGAGAATGGCCAGCACCCAAAAGCATAACTGAGGAAGGAGTTTTCACGGCTCGGGTAGCTCTTACGGGCGCTTTGCGAATGATTTCAGCACACTTGCCGCGCCACTCACTGAGGTCCTTCAAAGACGTGTTGCTTTGAAGTGGGGTCAAGCACACTATGAAGGATCCGATGGACTTCAAGATAAACCGTGCTCTGCACCTGTTTTAGTTTTGCCTTGCTTAAGTGAGCCTTTTGAAATTGAATATGAGGCATCTGGAGTTGGAATATGAGCTGCTTTAATGCAGGAGGCAAAAGCCAACTGCCCCGCTCTGTGGGAAAGCTAAGTGTGGCGGCTGTCAAATGGCCAACGCACGACAGAGAGCTCTATAAACTCAAAAGAGCATTGGGGGGAATTGGCTACACTACCTCTGGCCCGAGCAATTTGTGATCCACGCTCATCATTATAATTTGACGGTGTCCAGATTTCGAATCAATCGACTTTAGAGAACGCAACGGAACCGTGCAATTCATCAAGCATATCATCTAATCTAGGGATGGGATGGCGACACATTTGTACCACTGGCTCCGAAGGAGGCGCATGAGGATCGGCCCAAGATGAGGGGAGAGGGGGGGGGGAAAGTTGGAGTGATCTGAAAGATGAGAGAGGGGCCGGAAAGAAACGCGGCCGAAAAGGAGGGGAAGGTTGGGAGCTCAGGGACAGAGATGCCGGAAAAGAATGCAGTGGGAAAGGAAAGGAAGGAGATGAGCTTTAGTGCAGAAGAAAGTGAAGCGAGGAGTGCTTTGCCCGCTGAACTCCAATCGGTTCTCCTTGCCTACGGGGGATCCTCCTCGAACGCTAACGGCACTGACTCTTCCTTTCCAGGTGCGTTTGGCTCTTTATCGCGGGAACTCGGAGACGTATTTCCTGAAGAAATTCCACCCGGCTTGCCACCCGTTAGAGGAATGGAAGATCCACCTGTTTCCATTCCAGTAGCGACGGTTCCTAATAGGTCAGCCTATAGCAGTGATCCAGAAGGAACGAAGGGGCTTCCGAGGGAAGCGGAAGAGCTCGTGGCAAAGGGACGCGCTAGGGAAAGTTCAAGTCCTTTTTCCGTTCCAGCGCTTTTGGTTCCAAAGAAAGGTGTAGCGTGGAGGGTGCGCATGGATTGGAGGGCTGCGAACAAGATCGCGGTAAAGTATCGCCTGGCCGTTCCCAGATTAGGCGGTGCGCCTGACGAGTTGCATGGTTCCATCGTCGTTTCTAGAATTGACTTGAAATCTGGACGCCATCAGATTAGCGTGAGGGAGGGGGATGAGTGGAAAGCTTCTTGCGAAACAACACATGGCTTGTGCGCGTGGTTAGTCTTGCCATGCGGACTAACCGATGCACCTGGCACTTTCGTGGGGTTAATGAATCATGTTTTGCGTGCTTCCGTCGGGAAGTTTGTGGTGGTCTATTATGGTGGCATTACGATCTACAGCAAGAATCTCGGTGGGCGTTTGACTCATTTGCATCGTGTGCTTGATGTTTTGAGAGAGGGAAAGCTGCTTGCAGTGATGGAAGTTGGGACTTTTGCACGGACAGAGGTGTTCTGTCCTGGTTCTGTGCTGAGCGATAGGGGCACAGGGGTTGGGGAGGAAAAGGAAAGAGCTACGAGAGAATGGCCAGCACCCAAAAGCATAACTGAGGAAGGAGTTTTCACGGCTCGGGTAGCTCTTACGGGCGCTTTGCGAATGATTTCAGCACACTTGCCGCGCCACTCACTGAGGTCCTTCAAAGACGTGTTGCTTTGAAGTGGGGTCAAGCACACTATGAAGGATCCGATGGACTTCAAGATAAACCGTGCTCTGCACCTGTTTTAGTTTTGCCTTGCTTAAGTGAGCCTTTTGAAATTGAATATGAGGCATCTGGAGTTGGAATATGAGCTGCTTTAATGCAGGAGGCAAAAGCCAACTGCCCCGCTCTGTGGGAAAGCTAAGTGTGGCGGCTGTCAAATGGCCAACGCACGACAGAGAGCTCTATAAACTCAAAAGAGCATTGGGGGGAATTGGCTACACTACCTCTGGCCCGAGCAATTTGTGATCCACGCTCATCATTATAATTTGACGGTGTCCAGATTTCGAATCAATCGACTTTAGAGAACGCAACGGAACCGTGCAATTCATCAAGCATATCATCTAATCTAGGGATGGGATGGCGACACATTTGTACCACTGGCTCCGAAGGAGGCGCATGAGGATCGGCCCAAGATGAGGGGAGAGGGGGGGGGAAAGTTGGAGTGATCTGAAAGATGAGAGAGGGGCCGGAAAGAAACGCGGCCGAAAAGGAGGGGAAGGTTGGGAGCTCAGGGACAGAGATGCCGGAAAAGAATGCAGTGGGAAAGGAAAGGAAGGAGATGAGCTTTAGTGCAGAAGAAAGTGAAGCGAGGAGTGCTTTGCCCGCTGAACTCCAATCGGTTCTCCTTGCCTACGGGGGATCCTCCTCGAACGCTAACGCCACTGACTCTTCCTTTCCAGGTGCGTTTGGCTCTTTATCGCGGGAACTCGGAGACGTATTTCCTGAAGAAATTCCACCCGGCTTGCCACCCGTTAGAGGAATGGAAGATCCACCTGTTTCCATTCCAGTAGCGACGGTTCCTAATAGGTCAGCCTATAGCAGTGATCCAGAAGGAACGAAGGGGCTTCCGAGGGAAGCGGAAGAGCTCGTGGCAAAGGGACGCGCTAGGGAAAGTTCAAGTCCTTTTTCCGTTCCAGCGCTTTTGGTTCCAAAGAAAGGTGTAGCGTGGAGGGTGCGCATGGATTGGAGGGCTGCGAACAAGATCGCGGTAAAGTATCGCCTGGCCGTTCCCAGATTAGGCGGTGCGCCTGACGAGTTGCATGGTTCCATCGTCGTTTCTAGAATTGACTTGAAATCTGGACGCCATCAGATTAGCGTGAGGGAGGGGGATGAGTGGAAAGCTTCTTGCGAAACAACACATGGCTTGTGCGCGTGGTTAGTCTTGCCATGCGGACTAACCGATGCACCTGGCACTTTCGTGGGGTTAATGAATCATGTTTTGCGTGCTTCCGTCGGGAAGTTTGTGGTGGTCTATTATGGTGGCATTACGATCTACAGCAAGAATCTCGGTGGGCGTTTGACTCATTTGCATCGTGTGCTTGATGTTTTGAGAGAGGGAAAGCTGCTTGCAGTGATGGAAGTTGGGACTTTTGCACGGACAGAGGTGTTCTGTCCTGGTTCTGTGCTGAGCGATAGGGGCACAGGGGTTGGGGAGGAAAAGGAAAGAGCTACGAGAGAATGGCCAGCACCCAAAAGCATAACTGAGGAAGGAGTTTTCACGGCTCGGGTAGCTCTTACGGGCGCTTTGCGAATGATTTCAGCACACTTGCCGCGCCACTCACTGAGGTCCTTCAAAGACGTGTTGCTTTGAAGTGGGGTCAAGCACACTATGAAGGATCCGATAAACTTCAAGATAAACCGTGCTCTGCACCTGTTTTAGTTTTGCCTTGCTTAAGTGAGCCTTTTGAAATTGAATATGAGGCATCTGGAGTTGGAATATGAGCTGCTTTAATGCAGGAGGCAAAAGCCAACTGCCCCGCTCTGTGGGAAAGCTAAGTGTGGCGGCTGTCAAATGGCCAACGCACGACAGAGAGCTCTATCAACTCAAAAGAGCATTGGGGGGAATTGGCAACACTACCTCTGGCCCGAGCAATTTGTGATCCACGCTCATCATTATAATTTGACGGTGTCCAGATTTCGAATCAATCGACTTTAGAGAACGCAACGGAACCGTGCAATTCATCAAGCATATCATCTAATCTAGGGATGGGATGGCGACACATTTGTACCACTGGCTCCGAAGGAGGCGCATGAGGATCGGCCCAAGATGTGGGGAGAGGGGGGGGGGAAAGTTGGAGTGATCTGAAAGATGAGAGAGGGGCCGGAAAGAAACGCGGCCGAAAAGGAGGGGAAGGTTGGGAGCTCAGGGACAGAGATGCCGGAAAAGAATGCAGTGGGAAAGGAAAGGAAGGAGATGAGCTTTAGTGCAGAAGAAAGTGAAGCGAGGAGTGCTTTGCCCGCTGAACTCCAATCGGTTCTCCTTGCCTATGGGGGATCCTCCTCGAACGCTAACGGCACTGACTCTTCCTTTCCAGGTGCGTTTGGCTCTTTATCGCGGGAACTCGGAGACGTATTTCCTGAAGAAATTCCACCCGGCTTGCCACCCGTTAGAGGAATGGAAGATCCACCTGTTTCCATTCCAGTAGCGACGGTTCCTAATAGGTCAGCCTATAGCAGTGATCCAGAAGGAACGAAGGGGCTTCCGAGGGAAGCGGAAGAGCTCGTGGCAAAGGGACGCGCTAGGGAAAGTTCAAGTCCTTTTTCCGTTCCAGCGCTTTTGGTTCCAAAGAAAGGTGTAGCGTGGAGGGTGCGCATGGATTGGAGGGCTGCGAACAAGATCGCGGTAAAGTATCGCCTGGCCGTTCCCAGATTAGGCGGTGCGCCTGACGAGTT
Organism: Leucaena leucocephala; assembly: GCA_037074615.1. Lineage (NCBI taxonomy): Eukaryota > Viridiplantae > Streptophyta > Magnoliopsida > Fabales > Fabaceae > Leucaena > Leucaena leucocephala. Next base: position 10,005,207 of record CM073553.1, read on the forward strand.
GCATGGTTCCATCGTCGTTTCTAGAATTGACTTGAAATCTGGACGCCATCAGATTAGCGTGAGGGAGGGGGATGAGTGGAAAGCTTCTTGCGAAACAACACATGGCTTGTGCGCGTGGTTAGTCTTGCCATGCGGACTAACCGATGCACCTGGCACTTTTGTGGGGTTAATGAATCATGTTTTGCGTGCTTCCGTCGGGAAGTTTGTGGTGGTCTATTATGGTGGCATTACGATCTACAGCAAGAATCTCGGTGGGCGTTTGACTCATTTGCATCGTGTGCTTGATGTTTTGAGAGAGGGAAAGCTGCTTGCAGTGATGGAAGTTGGGACTTTTGCACGGACAGAGGTGTTCTGTCCTGGTTCTGTGCTGAGCGATAGGGGCACAGGGGTTGGGGAGGAAAAGGAAAGAGCTACGAGAGAATGGCCAGCACCCAAAAGCATAACTGAGGAAGGAGTTTTCACGGCTCGGGTAGCTCTTACGGGCGCTTTGCGAATGATTTCAGCACACTTGCCGCGCCACTCACTGAGGTCCTTCAAAGACGTGTTGCTTTGAAGTGGGGTCAAGCACACTATGAAGGATCCGATGAACTTCAAGATAAACCGTGCTCTGCACCTGTTTTAGTTTTGCCTTGCTTAAGTGAGCCTTTTGAAATTGAATATGAGGCATCTGGAGTTGGAATATGAGCTGCTTTAATGCAGGAGGCAAAAGCCAACTGCCCCGCTCTGTGGGAAAGCTAAGTGTGGCGGCTGTCAAATGGCCAACGCACGACAGAGAGCTCTATAAACTCAAAAGAGCATTGGGGGGAATTGGCAACACTACCTCTGGCCCGAGCAATTTGTGATCCACGCTCATCATTATAATTTGACGGTGTCCAGATTTCGAATCAATCGACTTTAGAGAACGCAACGGAACCGTGCAATTCATCAAGCATATCATCTAATCTAGGGATGGGATGGCGACACATTTGTACCACTGGCTCCGAAGGAGGCGCATGAGGATCGGCCCAAGATGAGGGGAGAGGGGGGGGAAAGTTGGAGTGATCTGAAAGATGAGAGAGGGGCCGGAAAGAAACGCGGCCGAAAAGGAGGGGAAGGTTGGGAGCTCAGGGACAGAGATGCCGGAAAAGAATGCAGTGGGAAAGGAAAGGAAGGAGATGAGCTTTAGTGCAGAAGAAAGTGAAGCGAGGAGTGCTTTGCCCGCTGAACTCCAATCGGTTCTCCTTGCCTACGGGGGATCCTCCTCGAACGCTAACGGCACTGACTCTTCCTTTCCAGGTGCGTTTGGCTCTTTATCGCGGGAACTCGGAGACGTATTTCCTGAAGAAATTCCACCCGGCTTGCCACCCGTTAGAGGAATGGAAGATCCACCTGTTTCCATTCCAGTAGCGACGGTTCCTAATAGGTCAGCCTATAGCAGTGATCCAGAAGGAACGAAGGGGCTTCCGAGGGAAGCGGAAGAGCTCGTGGCAAAGGGACGCGCTAGGGAAAGTTCAAGTCCTTTTTCCGTTCCAGCGCTTTTGGTTCCAAAGAAAGGTGTAGCGTGGAGGGTGCGCATGGATTGGAGGGCTGCGAACAAGATCGCGGTAAAGTATCGCCTGGCCGTTCCCAGATTAGGCGGTGCGCCTGACGAGTTGCATGGTTCCATCGTCGTTTCTAGAATTGACTTGAAATCTGGACGCCATCAGATTAGCGTGAGGGAGGGGGATGAGTGGAAAGCTTCTTGCGAAACAACACATGGCTTGTGCGCGTGGTTAGTCTTGCCATGCGGACTAACCGATGCACCTGGCACTTTCGTGGGGTTAATGAATCATGTTTTGCGTGCTTCCGTCGGGAAGTTTGTGGTGGTCTATTATGGTGGCATTACGATCTACAGCAAGAATCTCGGTGGGCGTTTGACTCATTTGCATCGTGTGCTTGATGTTTTGAGAGAGGGAAAGCTGCTTGCAGTGATGGAAGTTGGGACTTTTGCACGGACAGAGGTGTTCTTTCCTGGTTCTGTGCTGAGCGATAGGGGCACAGGGGTTGGGGAGGAAAAGGAAAGAGCTACGAGAGAATGGCCAGCACCCAAAAGCATAACTGAGGAAGGAGTTTTCACGGCTCGGGTAGCTCTTACGGGCGCTTTGCGAATGATTTCAGCACACTTGCCGCGCCACTCACTGAGGTCCTTCAAAGACGTGTTGCTTTGAAGTGGGGTCAAGCGCACTATGAAGGATCCGATGAACTTCAAGATAAACCGTGCTCTGCACCTGTTTTAGTTTTGCCTTGCTTAAGTGAGCCTTTTGAAATTGAATATGAGGCATCTGGAGTTGGAATATGAGCTGCTTTAATGCAGGAGGCAAAAGCCAACTGCCCCGCTCTGTGGGAAAGCTAAGTGTGGCGGCTGTCAAATGGCCAACGCACGACAGAGAGCTCTATAAACTCAAAAGAGCATTGGGGGGAATTGGCAACACTACCTCTGGCCCGAGCAATTTGTGATCCACGCTCATCATTATAATTTGACGGTGTCCAGATTTCGAATCAATCGACTTTAGAGAACGCAACGGAACCGTGCAATTCATCAAGCATATCATCTAATCTAGGGATGGGATGGCGACACATTTGTACCACTGGCTCCGAAGGAGGCGCATGAGGATCGGCCCAAGATGAGGGGAGAGGGGGGGAAAGCTGGAGTGATCTGAAAGATGAGAGAGGGGCCGGAAAGAAACGCGGCCGAAAAGGAGGGGAAGGTTGGGAGCTCAGGGACAGAGATGCCGGAAAAGAATGCAGTGGGAAAGGAAAGGAAGGAGATGAGCTTTTGTGCAGAAGAAAGTGAAGCGAGGAGTGCTTTGCCCGCTGAACTCCAATCGGTTCTCCTTGCCTACGGGGGATCCTCCTCGAACGCTAACGGCACTGACTCTTCCTTTCCAGGTGCGTTTGGCTCTTTATCGCGGGAACTCGGAGACGTATTTCCTGAAGAAATTCCACCCGGCTTGCCACCCGTTAGAGGAATGGAAGATCCACCTGTTTCCATTCCAGTAGCGACGGTTCCTAATAGGTCAGCCTATAGCAGTGATCCAGAAGGAACGAAGGGGCTTCCGAGGGAAGCGGAAGAGCTCGTGGCAAAGGGACGCGCTAGGGAAAGTTCAAGTCCTTTTTCCGTTCCAGCGCTTTTGGTTCCAAAGAAAGGTGTAGCGTGGAGGGTGCGCATGGATTGGAGGGCTGCGAACAAGATCGCGGTAAAGTATCGCCTGGCCGTTCCCAGATTAGGCGGTGCGCCTGACGAGTTGCATGGTTCCATCGTCGTTTCTAGAATTGACTTGAAATCTGGACGCCATCAGATTAGCGTGAGGGAGGGGGATGAGTGGAAAGCTTCTTGCGAAACAACACATGGCTTGTGCGCGTGGTTAGTCTTGCCATGCGGACTAACCGATGCACCTGGCACTTTCGTGGGGTTAATGAATCATGTTTTGCGTGCTTCCGTCGGGAAGTTTGTGGTGGTCTATTATGGTGGCATTACGATCTACAGCAAGAATCTCGGTGGGCGTTTGACTCATTTGCATCGTGTGCTTGATGTTTTGAGAGAGGGAAAGCTGCTTGCAGTGATGGAAGTTGGGACTTTTGCACGGACAGAGGTGTTCTGTCCTGGTTCTGTGCTGAGCGATAGGGGCACAGGGGTTGGGGAGGAAAAGGAAAGAGCTACGAGAGAATGGCCAGCACCCAAAAGCATAACTGAGGAAGGAGTTTTCACGGCTCGGGTAGCTCTTACGGGCGCTTTGCGAATGATTTCAGCACACTTGCCGCGCCACTCACTGAGGTCCTTCAAAGACGTGTTGCTTTGAAGTGGGGTCAAGCACACTATGAAGGATCCGATGGACTTCAAGATAAACCGTGCTCTGCACCTGTTTTAGTTTTGCCTTGCTTAAGTGAGCCTTTTGAAATTGAATATGAGGCATCTGGAGTTGGAATATGAGCTGCTTTAATGCAGGAGGCAAAAGCCAACTGCCCCGCTCTGTGGGAAAGCTAAGTGTGGCGGCTGTCAAATGGCCAACGCACGACAGAGAGCTCTATAAACTCAAAAGAGCATTGGGGGGAATTGGCAACACTACCTCTGGCCCGAGCAATTTGTGATCCACGCTCATCATTATAATTTGACGGTGTCCAGATTTCGAATCAATCGACTTTACAGAACGCAACGGAACCGTGCAATTCATCAAGCATATCATCTAATCTAGGGATGGGATGGCGACACATTTGTACCACTGGCTCCGAAGGAGGCGCATGAGGATCGGCCCAAGATGAGGGGAGAGGGGGGGGGAAAGTTGGAGTGATCTGAAAGATGAGAGAGGGGCCGGAAAGAAACGCGGCCGAAAAGGAGGGGAAGGTTGGGAGCTCAGGGACAGAGATGCCGGAAAAGAATGCAGTGGGAAAGGAAAGGAAGGAGATGAGCTTTAGTGCAGAAGAAAGTGAAGCGAGGAGTGCTTTGCCCGCTGAACTCCAATCGGTTCTCCTTGCCTACGGGGGATCCTCCTCGAACGCTAACGGCACTGACTCTTCCTTTCCAGGTGCGTTTGGCTCTTTATCGCGGGAACTCGGAGACGTATTTCCTGAAGAAATTCCACCCGGCTTGCCACCCGTTAGAGGAATGGAAGATCCACCTGTTTCCATTCCAGTAGCGACGGTTCCTAATAGGTCAGCCTATAGCAGTGATCCAGAAGGAACGAAGGGGCTTCCGAGGGAAGCGGAAGAGCTCGTGGCAAAGGGACGCGCTAGGGAAAGTTCAAGTCCTTTTTCCGTTCCAGCGCTTTTGGTTCCAAAGAAAGGTGTAGCGTGGAGGGTGCGCATGGATTGGAGGGCTGCGAACAAGATCGCGGTAAAGTATCGCCTGGCCGTTCCCAGATTAGGCGGTGCGCCTGACGAGTTGCATGGTTCCATCGTCGTTTCTAGAATTGACTTGAAATCTGGACGCCATCAGATTAGCGTGAGGGAGGGGGATGAGTGGAAAGCTTCTTGCGAAACAACACATGGCTTGTGCGCGTGGTTAGTCTTGCCATGCGGACTAACCGATGCACCTGGCACTTTCGTGGGGTTAATGAATCATGTTTTGCGTGCTTCCGTCGGGAAGTTTGTGGTGGTCTATTATGGTGGCATTACGATCTACAGCAAGAATCTCGGTGGGCGTTTGACTCATTTGCATCGTGTGCTTGATGTTTTGAGAGAGGGAAAGCTGCTTGCAGTGATGGAAGTTGGGACTTTTGCACGGACAGAGGTGTTCTGTCCTGGTTCTGTGCTGAGCGATAGGGGCACAGGGGTTGGGGAGGAAAAGGAAAGAGCTACGAGAGAATGGCCAGCACCCAAAAGCATAACTGAGGAAGGAGTTTTCACGGCTCGGGTAGCTCTTACGGGCGCTTTGCGAATGATTTCAGCACACTTGCCGCGCCACTCACTGAGGTCCTTCAAAGACGTGTTGCTTTGAAGTGGGGTCAAGCACACTATGAAGGATCCGATGGACTTCAAGATAAACCGTGCTCTGCACCTGTTTTAGTTTTGCCTTGCTTAAGTGAGCCTTTTGAAATTGAATATGAGGCATCTGGAGTTGGAATATGAGCTGCTTTAATGCAGGAGGCAAAAGCCAACTGCCCCGCTCTGTGGGAAAGCTAAGTGTGGCGGCTGTCAAATGGCCAACGCACGACAGAGAGCTCTATAAACTCAAAAGAGCATTGGGGGGAATTGGCAACACTACCTCTGGCCCGAGCAATTTGTGATCCACGCTCATCATTATAATTTGACGGTGTCCAGATTTCGAATCAATCGACTTTAGAGAACGCAACGGAACCGTGCAATTCATCAAGCATATCATCTAATCTAGGGATGGGATGGCGACACATTTGTACCACTGGCTCCGAAGGAGGCGCATGAGGATCGGCCCAAGATGAGGGGAGAGGGGGGGGGAAAGTTGGAGTGATCTGAAAGATGAGAGAGGGGCCGGAAAGAAACGCGGCCGAAAAGGAGGGGAAGGTTGGGAGCTCAGGGACAGAGATGCCGGAAAAGAATGCAGTGGGAAAGGAAAGGAAGGAGATGAGCTTTAGTGCAGAAGAAAGTGAAGCGAGGAGTGCTTTGCCCGCTGAACTCCAATCGGTTCTCCTTGCCTACGGGGGATCCTCCTCGAACGCTAACGGCACTGACTCTTCCTTTCCAGGTGCGTTTGGCTCTTTATCGCGGGAACTCGGAGACGTATTTCCTGAAGAAATTCCACCCGGCTTGCCACCCGTTAGAGGAATGGAAGATCCACCTGTTTCCATTCCAGTAGCGACGGTTCCTAATAGGTCAGCCTATAGCAGTGATCCAGAAGGAACGAAGGGGCTTCCGAGGGAAGCGGAAGAGCTCGTGGCAAAGGGACGCGCTAGGGAAAGTTCAAGTCCTTTTTCCGTTCCAGCGCTTTTGGTTCCAAAGAAAGGTGTAGCGTGGAGGGTGCGCATGGATTGGAGGGCTGCGAACAAGATCGCGGTAAAGTATCGCCTGGCCGTTCCCAGATTAGGCGGTGCGCCTGACGAGTTGCATGGTTCCATCGTCGTTTCTAGAATTGACTTGAAATCTGGACGCCATCAGATTAGCGTGAGGGAGGGGGATGAGTGGAAAGCTTCTTGCGAAACAACACATGGCTTGTGCGCGTGGTTAGTCTTGCCATGCGGACTAACCGATGCACCTGGCACTTTCGTGGGGTTAATGAATCATGTTTTGCGTGCTTCCGTCGGGAAGTTTGTGGTGGTCTATTATGGTGGCATTACGATCTACAGCAAGAATCTCGGTGGGCGTTTGACTCATTTGCATCGTGTGCTTGATGTTTTGAGAGAGGGAAAGCTGCTTGCAGTGATGGAAGTTGGGACTTTTGCACGGACAGAGGTGTTCTGTCCTGGTTCTGTGCTGAGCGATAGGGGCACAGGGGTTGGGGAGGAAAAGGAAAGAGCTACGAGAGAATGGCCAGCACCCAAAAGCATAACTGAGGAAGGAGTTTTCACGGCTCGGGTAGCTCTTACGGGCGCTTTGCGAATGATTTCAGCACACTTGCCGCGCCACTCACTGAGGTCCTTCAAAGACGTGTTGCTTTGAAGTGGGGTCAAGCACACTATGAAGGATCCGATGGACTTCAAGATAAACCGTGCTCTGCACCTGTTTTAGTTTTGCCTTGCTTAAGTGAGCCTTTTGAAATTGAATATGAGGCATCTGGAGTTGGAATATGAGCTGCTTTAATGCAGGAGGCAAAAGCCAACTGCCCCGCTCTGTGGGAAAGCTAAGTGTGGCGGCTGTCAAATGGCCAACGCACGACAGAGAGCTCTATAAACTCAAAAGAGCATTGGGGGGAATTGGCAACACTACCTCTGGCCCGAGCAATTTGTGATCCACGCTCATCATTATAATTTGACGGTGTCCAGATTTCGAATCAATCGACTTTAGAGAACGCAACGGAACCGTGCAATTCATCAAGCATATCATCTAATCTAGGGATGGGATGGCGACACATTTGTACCACTGGCTCCGAAGGAGGCGCATGAGGATCGGCCCAAGATGAGGGGAGAGGGGGGGGAAAGTTGGAGTGATCTGAAAGATGAGAGAGGGGCCGGAAAGAAACGCGGCCGAAAAGGAGGGGAAGGTTGGGAGCTCAGGGACAGAGATGCCGGAAAAGAATGCAGTGGGAAAGGAAAGGAAGGAGATGAGCTTTAGTGCAGAAGAAAGTGAAGCGAGGAGTGCTTTGCCCGCTGAACTCCAATCGGTTCTCCTTGCCTACGGGGGATCCTCCTCGAACGCTAACGCCACTGACTCTTCCTTTCCAGGTGCGTTTGGCTCTTTATCGCGGGAACTCGGAGACGTATTTCCTGAAGAAATTCCACCCGGCTTGCCACCCGTTAGAGGAATGGAAGATCCACCTGTTTCCATTCCAGTAGCGACGGTTCCTAATAGGTCAGCCTATAGCAGTGATCCAGAAGGAACGAAGGGGCTTCCGAGGGAAGCGGAAGAGCTCGTGGCAAAGGGACGCGCTAGGGAAAGTTCAAGTCCTTTTTCCGTTCCAGCGCTTTTGGTTCCAAAGAAAGGTGTAGCGTGGAGGGTGCGCATGGATTGGAGGGCTGCGAACAAGATCGCGGTAAAGTATCGCCTGGCCGTTCCCAGATTAGGCGGTGCGCCTGACGAGTTGCATGGTTCCATCGTCGTTTCTAGAATTGACTTGAAATCTGGACGCCATCAGATTAGCGTGAGGGAGGGGGATGAGTGGAAAGCTTCTTGCGAAACAACACATGGCTTGTGCGCGTGGTTAGTCTTGCCATGCGGACTAACCGATGCACCTGGCACTTTCGTGGGGTTAATGAATCATGTTTTGCGTGCTTCCGTCGGGAAGTTTGTGGTGGTCTATTATGGTGGCATTACGATCTACAGCAAGAATCTCGGTGGGCGTTTGACTCATTTGCATCGTGTGCTTGATGTTTTGAGAGAGGGAAAGCTGCTTGCAGTGATGGAAGTTGGGACTTTTGCACGGACAGAGGTGTTCTGTCCTGGTTCTGTGCTGAGCGATAGGGGCACAGGGGTTGGGGAGGAAAAGGAAAGAGCTACGAGAGAATGGCCAGCACCCAAAAGCATAACTGAGGAAGGAGTTTTCACGGCTCGGGTAGCTCTTACGGGCGCTTTGCGAATGATTTCAGCACACTTGCCGCGCCACTCACTGAGGTCCTTCAAAGACGTGTTGCTTTGAAGTGGGGTCAAGCACACTATGAAGGATCCGATGGACTTCAAGATAAACCGTGCTCTGCACCTGTTTTAGTTTTGCCTTGCTTAAGTGAGCCTTTTGAAATTGAATATGAGGCATCTGGAGTTGGAATATGAGCTGCTTTAATGTAGGAGGCAAAAGCCAACTGCCCCGCTCTGTGGGAAAGCTAAGTGTGGCGGCTGTCAAATGGCCAACGCACGACAGAGAGCTCTATAAACTCAAAAGAGCATTGGGGGGAATTGGCAACACTACCTCTGGCCTGAGCAATTTGTGATCCACGCTCATCATTATAATTTGACGGTGTCCAGATTTCGAATCAATCGACTTTAGAGAACGCAACGGAACCGTGCAATTCATCAAGCATATCATCTAATCTAGGGATGGGATGGCGACACATTTGTACCACTGGCTCCGAAGGAGGCGCATGAGGATCGGCCCAAGATGAGGGGAGAGGGGGGGGGAAAGTTGGAGTGATCTGAAAGATGAGAGAGGGGCCGGAAAGAAACGCGGCCGAAAAGGAGGGGAAGGTTGGGAGCTCAGGGACAGAGATGCCGGAAAAGAATGCAGTGGGAAAGGAAAGGAAGGAGATGAGCTTTAGTGCAGAAGAAAGTGAAGCGAGGAGTGCTTTGCCCGCTGAACTCCAATCGGTTCTCCTTGCCTACGGGGGATCCTCCTCGAACGCTAACGCCACTGACTCTTCCTTTCCAGGTGCGTTTGGCTCTTTATCGCGGGAACTCGGAGACGTATTTCCTGAAGAAATTCCACCCGGCTTGCCACCCGTTAGAGGAATGGAAGATCCACCTGTTTCCATTCCAGTAGCGACGGTTCCTAATAGGTCAGCCTATAGCAGTGATCCAGAAGGAACGAAGGGGCTTCCGAGGGAAGCGGAAGAGCTCGTGGCAAAGGGACGCGCTAGGGAAAGTTCAAGTCCTTTTTCCGTTCCAGCGCTTTTGGTTCCAAAGAAAGGTGTAGCGTGGAGGGTGCGCATGGATTGGAGGGCTGCGAACAAGATCGCGGTAAAGTATCGCCTGGCCGTTCCCAGATTAGGCGGTGCGCCTGACGAGTTGCATGGTTCCATCGTCGTTTCTAGAATTGACTTGAAATCTGGACGCCATCAGATTAGCGTGAGGGAGGGGGATGAGTGGAAAGCTTCTTGCGAAACAACACATGGCTTGTGCGCGTGGTTAGTCTTGCCATGCGGACTAACCGATGCACCTGGCACTTTCGTGGGGTTAATGAATCATGTTTTGCGTGCTTCCGTCGGGAAGTTTGTGGTGGTCTATTATGGTGGCATTACGATCTACAGCAAGAATCTCGGTGGGCGTTTGACTCATTTGCATCGTGTGCTTGATGTTTTGAGAGAGGGAAAGCTGCTTGCAGTGATGGAAGTTGGGACTTTTGCACGGACAGAGGTGTTCTGTCCTGGTTCTGTGCTGAGCGATAGGGGCACAGGGGTTGGGGAGGAAAAGGAAAGAGCTACGAGAGAATGGCCAGCACCCAAAAGCATAACTGAGGAAGGAGTTTTCACGGCTCGGGTAGCTCTTACGGGCGCTTTGCGAATGATTTCAGCACACTTGCCGCGCCACTCACTGAGGTCCTTCAAAGACGTGTTGCTTTGAAGTGGGGTCAAGCACACTATGAAGGATCCGATGGACTTCAAGATAAACCGTGCTCTGCACCTGTTTTAGTTTTGCCTTGCTTAAGTGAGCCTTTTGAAATTGAATATGAGGCATCTGGAGTTGGAATATGAGCTGCTTTAATGCAGGAGGCAAAAGCCAACTGCCCCGCTCTGTGGGAAAGCTAAGTGTGGCGGCTGTCAAATGGCCAACGCACGACAGAGAGCTCTATAAACTCAAAAGAGCATTGGGGGGAATTGGCAACACTACCTCTGGCCCGAGCAATTTGTGATCCACGCTCATCATTATAATTTGACGGTGTCCAGATTTCGAATCAATCGACTTTAGAGAACGCAACGGAACCGTGCAATTCATCAAGCATATCATCTAATCTAGGGATGGGATGGCGACACATTTGTACCACTGGCTCCGAAGGAGGCGCATGAGGATCGGCCCAAGATGAGGGGAGAGGGGGGGGAAAGTTGGAGTGATCTGAAAGATGAGAGAGGGGCCGGAAAGAAACGCGGCCGAAAAGGAGGGGAAGGTTGGGAGCTCAGGGACAGAGATGCCGGAAAAGAATGCAGTGGGAAAGGAAAGGAAGGAGATGAGCTTTAGTGCAGAAGAAAGTGAAGCGAGGAGTGCTTTGCCCGCTGAACTCCAATCGGTTCTCCTTGCCTACGGGGGATCCTCCTCGAACGCTAACGGCACTGACTCTTCCTTTCCAGGTGCGTTTGGCTCTTTATCGCGGGAACTCGGAGACGTATTTCCTGAAGAAATTCCACCCGGCTTGCCACCCGTTAGAGGAATGGAAGATCCACCTGTTTCCATTCCAGTAGCGACGGTTCCTAATAGGTCAGCCTATAGCAGTGATCCAGAAGGAACGAAGGGGCTTCCGAGGGAAGCGGAAGAGCTCGTGGCAAAGGGACGCGCTAGGGAAAGTTCAAGTCCTTTTTCCGTTCCAGCGCTTTTGGTTCCAAAGAAAGGTGTAGCGTGGAGGGTGCGCATGGATTGGAGGGCTGCGAACAAGATCGCGGTAAAGTATCGCCTGGCCGTTCCCAGATTAGGCGGTGCGCCTGACGAGTTGCATGGTTCCATCGTCGTTTCTAGAATTGACTTGAAATCTGGACGCCATCAGATTAGCGTGAGGGAGGGGGATGAGTGGAAAGCTTCTTGCGAAACAACACATGGCTTGTGCGCGTGGTTAGTCTTGCCATGCGGACTAACCGATGCACCTGGCACTTTCGTGGGGTTAATGAATCATGTTTTGCGTGCTTCCGTCGGGAAGTTTGTGGTGGTCTATTATGGTGGCATTACGATCTACAGCAAGAATCTCGGTGGGCGTTTGACTCATTTGCATCGTGTGCTTGATGTTTTGAGAGAGGGAAAGCTGCTTGCAGTGATGGAAGTTGGGACTTTTGCACCGACAGAGGTGTTCTATCCTGGTTCTGTGCTGAGCGATAGGGGCACAGGGGTTGGGGAGGAAAAGGAAAGAGCTACGAGAGAATGGCCAGCACCCAAAAGCATAACTGAGGAAGGAGTTTTCACGGCTCGGGTAGCTCTTACGGGCGCTTTGCGAATGATTTCAGCACACTTGCCGCGCCACTCACTGAGGTCCTTCAAAGACGTGTTGCTTTGAAGTGGGGTCAAGCACACTATGAAGGATCCGATGGACTTCAAGATAAACCGTGCTCTGCACCTGTTTTAGTTTTGCCTTGCTTAAGTGAGCCTTTTGAAATTGAATATGAGGCATCTGGAGTTGGAATATGAGCTGCTTTAATGCAGGAGGCAAAAGCCAACTGCCCCGCTCTGTGGGAAAGCTAAGTGTGGCGGCTGTCAAATGGCCAACGCACGACAGAGAGCTCTATAAACTCAAAAGAGCATTGGGGGGAATTGGCAACACTACCTCTGGCCCGAGCAATTTGTGATCCACGCTCATCATTATAATTTGACGGTGTCCAGATTTCGAATCAATCGACTTTAGAGAACGCAACGGAACCGTGCAATTCATCAAGCATATCATCTAATCTAGGGATGGGATGGCGACACATTTGTACCACTGGCTCCGAAGGAGGCGCATGAGGATCGGCCCAAGATGAGGGGAGAGGGGGGGAAAGTTGGAGTGATCTGAAAGATGAGAGAGGGGCCGGAAAGAAACGCGGCCGAAAAGGAGGGGAAGGTTGGGAGCTCAGGGACAGAGATGCCGGAAAAGAATGCAGTGGGAAAGGAAAGGAAGGAGATGAGCTTTAGTGCAGAAGAAAGTGAAGCGAGGAGTGCTTTGCCCGCTGAACTCCAATCGGTTCTCCTTGCCTACGGGGGATCCTCATCGAACGCTAACGGCACTGACTCTTCCTTTCCAGGTGCGTTTGGCTCTTTATCGCGGGAACTCGGAGACGTATTTCCTGAAGAAATTCCACCCGGCTTGCCACCCGTTAGAGGAATGGAAGATCCACCTGTTTCCATTCCAGTAGCGACGGTTCCTAATAGGTCAGCCTATAGCAGTGATCCAGAAGGAACGAAGGGGCTTCCGAGGGAAGCGGAAGAGCTCGTGGCAAAGGGACGCGCTAGGGAAAGTTCAAGTCCTTTTTCCGTTCCAGCGCTTTTGGTTCCAAAGAAAGGTGTAGCGTGGAGGGTGCGCATGGATTGGAGGGCTGCGAACAAGATCGCGGTAAAGTATCGCCTGGCCGTTCCCAGATTAGGCGGTGCGCCTGACGAGTTGCATGGTTCCATCGTCGTTTCTAGAATTGACTTGAAATCTGGACGCCATCAGATTAGCGTGAGGGAGGGGGATGAGTGGAAAGCTTCTTGCGAAACAACACATGGCTTGTGCGCGTGGTTAGTCTTGCCATGCGGACTAACCGATGCACCTGGCACTTTCGTAGGGTTAATGAATCATGTTTTGCGTGCTTCCGTCGGGAAGTTTGTGGTGGTCTATTATGGTGGCATTACGATCTACAGCAAGAATCTCGGTGGGCGTTTGACTCATTTGCATCGTGTGCTTGATGTTTTGAGAGAGGGAAAGCTGCTTGCAGTGATGGAAGTTGGGACTTTTGCACCGACAGAGGTGTTCTGTCCTGGTTCTGTGCTGAGCGATAGGGGCACAGGGGTTGGGGAGGAAAAGGAAAGAGCTACGAGAGAATGGCCAGCACCCAAAAGCATAACTGAGGAAGGAGTTTTCACGGCTCGGGTAGCTCTTACGGGCGCTTTGCGAATGATTTCAGCACACTTGCCGCGCCACTCACTGAGGTCCTTCAAAGACGTGTTGCTTTGAAGTGGGGTCAAGCACACTATGAAGGATCCGATGGACTTCAAGATAAACCGTGCTCTGCACCTGTTTTAGTTTTGCCTTGCTTAAGTGAGCCTTTTGAAATTGAATATGAGGCATCTGGAGTTGGAATATGAGCTGCTTTAATGCAGGAGGCAAAAGCCAACTGCCCCGCTCTGTGGGAAAGCTAAGTGTGGCGGCTGTCAAATGGCCAACGCACGACAGAGAGCTCTATAAACTCAAAAGAGCATTGGGGGGAATTGGCAACACTACCTCTGGCCCGAGCAATTTGTGATCCACGCTCATCATTATAATTTGACGGTGTCCAGATTTCGAATCAATCGACTTTAGAGAACGCAACGGAACCGTGCAATTCATCAAGCATATCATCTAATCTAGGGATGGGATGGCGACACATTTGTACCACTGGCTCCGAAGGAGGCGCATGAGGATCGGCCCAAGATGAGGGGAGAGGGGGGGGAAAGTTGGAGTGATCTGAAAGATGAGAGAGGGGCCGGAAAGAAACGCGGCCGAAAAGGAGGGGAAGGTTGGGAGCTCAGGGACAGAGATGCCGGAAAAGAATGCAGTGGGAAAGGAAAGGAAGGAGATGAGCTTTAGTGCAGAAGAAAGTGAAGCGAGGAGTGCTTTGCCCGCTGAACTCCAATCGGTTCTCCTTGCCTACGGGGGATCCTCCTCGAACGCTAACGCCACTGACTCTTCCTTTCCAGGTGCGTTTGGCTCTTTATCGCGGGAACTCGGAGACGTATTTCCTGAAGAAATTCCACCCGGCTTGCCACCCGTTAGAGGAATGGAAGATCCACCTGTTTCCATTCCAGTAGCGACGGTTCCTAATAGGTCAGCCTATAGCAGTGATCCAGAAGGAACGAAGGGGCTTCCGAGGGAAGCGGAAGAGCTCGTGGCAAAGGGACGCGCTAGGGAAAGTTCAAGTCCTTTTTCCGTTCCAGCGCTTTTGGTTCCAAAGAAAGGTGTAGCGTGGAGGGTGCGCATGGATTGGAGGGCTGCGAACAAGATCGCGGTAAAGTATCGCCTGGCCGTTCCCAGATTAGGCGGTGCGCCTGACGAGTTGCATGGTTCCATCGTCGTTTCTAGAATTGACTTGAAATCTGGACGCCATCAGATTAGCGTGAGGGAGGGGGATGAGTGGAAAGCTTCTTGCGAAACAACACATGGCTTGTGCGCGTGGTTAGTCTTGCCATGCGGACTAACCGATGCACCTGGCACTTTCGTGGGGTTAATGAATCATGTTTTGCGTGCTTCCGTCGGGAAGTTTGTGGTGGTCTATTATGGTGGCATTACGATCTACAGCAAGAATCTCGGTGGGCGTTTGACTCATTTGCATCGTGTGCTTGATGTTTTGAGAGAGGGAAAGCTGCTTGCAGTGATGGAAGTTGGGACTTTTGCACGGACAGAGGTGTTCTGTCCTGGTTCTGTGCTGAGCGATAGGGGCACAGGGGTTGGGGAGGAAAAGGAAAGAGCTATGAGAGAATGGCCAGCACCCAAAAGCATAACTGAGGAAGGAGTTTTCACGGCTCGGGTAGCTCTTACGGGCGCTTTGCGAATGATTTCAGCACACTTGCCGCGCCACTCACTGAGGTCCTTCAAAGACGTGTTGCTTTGAAGTGGGGTCAAGCACACTATGAAGGATCCGATGAACTTCAAGATAAACCGTGCTCTGCACCTGTTTTAGTTTTGCCTTGCTTAAGTGAGCCTTTTGAAATTGAATATGAGGCATCTGGAGTTGGAATATGAGCTGCTTTAATGCAGGAGGCAAAAGCCAACTGCCCCGCTCTGTGGGAAAGCTAAGTGTGGCGGCTGTCAAATGGCCAACGCATGACAGAGAGCTCTATCAACTCAAAAGAGCATTGGGGGGAATTGGCAACACTACCTCTGGCCCTAGCAATTTGTGATCCACGCTCATCATTATAATTTGACGGTGTCCAGATTTCGAATCAATCGACTTTAGAGAACGCAACGGAACCGTGCAATTCATCAAGCATATCATCTAATCTAGGGATGGGATGGCGACACATTTGTACCACTGGCTCCGAAGGAGGCGCATGAGGATCGGCCCAAGATGAGGGGAGAGGGGGGGGAAAGTTGGAGTGATCTGAAAGATGAGAGAGGGGCCGGAAAGAAATGCGGCCGAAAAGGAGGGGAAGGTTGGGAGCTCAGGGACAGAGATGCCGGAAAAGAATGCAGTGGGAAAGGAAAGGAAGGAGATGAGCTTTAGTGCAGAAGAAAGTGAAGCGAGGAGTGCTTTGCCCGCTGAACTCCAATCGGTTCTCCTTGCCTACGGGGGATCCTCCTCGAACGCTAACGGCACTGACTCTTCCTTTCTAGGTGCGTTTGGCTCTTTATCGCGGGAACTCGGAGACGTATTTCCTGAAGAAATTCCACCCGGCTTGCCACCCGTTAGAGGAATGGAAGATCCACCTGTTTCCATTCCAGTAGCGACGGTTCCTAATAGGTCAGCCTATAGCAGTGATCCAGAAGGAACGAAGGGGCTTCCGAGGGAAGCGGAAGAGCTTGTGGCAAAGGGACGCGCTAGGGAAAGTTCAAGTCCTTTTTCCGTTCCAGCGCTTTTGGTTCCAAAGAAAGGTGTAGCGTGGAGGGTGCGCATGGATTGGAGGGCTGCGAACAAGATCGCGGTAAAGTATCGCCTGGCCGTTCCCAGATTAGGCGGTGCGCCTGACGAGTTGCATGGTTCCATCGTCGTTTCTAGAATTGACTTGAAATCTGGACGCCATCAGATTAGCGTGAGGGAGGGGGATGAGTGGAAAGCTTCTTGCGAAACAACACATGGCTTGTGCGCGTGGTTAGTCTTGCCATGTGGACTAACCGATGCACCTGGCACTTTCGTGGGGTTAATGAATCATGTTTTGCGTGCTTCCGTCGGGAAGTTTGTGGTGGTCTATTATGGTGGCATTACGATCTACAGCAAGAATCTCGGTGGGCGTTTGACTCATTTGCATCGTGTGCTTGATGTTTTGAGAGAGGGAAAGCTGCTTGCAGTGATGGAAGTTGGGACTTTTGCACCGACAGAGGTGTTCTGTCCTGGTTCTGTGCTGAGCGATAGGGGCACAGGGGTTGGGGAGGAAAAGGAAAGAGCTACGAGAGAATGGCCAGCACCCAAAAGCATAACTGAGGAAGGAGTTTTCACGGCTCGGGTAGCTCTTACGGGCGCTTTGCGAATGATTTCAGCACACTTGCCGCGCCACTCACTGAGGTCCTTCAAAGACGTGTTGCTTTGAAGTGGGGTCAAGCACACTATGAAGGATCCGATGAACTTCAAGATAAACCGTGCTCTGCACCTGTTTTAGTTTTGCCTTGCTTAAGTGAGCCTTTTGAAATTGAATATGAGGCATCTGGAGTTGGAATATGAGCTGCTTTAATGCAGGAGGCAAAAGCCAACTGCCCCGCTCTGTGGGAAAGCTAAGTGTGGCGGCTGTCAAATGGCCAACGCACGACAGAGAGCTCTATCAACTCAAAAGAGCATTGGGGGGAATTGGCAACACTACCTCTGGCCCTAGCAATTTGTGATCCACGCTCATCATTATAATTTGACGGTGTCCAGATTTCGAATCAATCGACTTTAGAGAACGCAACGGAACCGTGCAATTCATCAAGCATATCATCTAATCTAGGGATGGGATGGCGACACATTTGTACCACTGGCTCCGAAGGAGGCGCATGAGGATCGGCCCAAGATGAGGGGAGGGGGGGGAAAGTTGGAGTGATCTAAAAGATGAGAGAGGGGCCAGAAAGAAACGCGGCCGAAAAGGAGGGAAAGGTTGGGAGCTCAGGGACAGAGATGCCGGAAAAGAATGCAGTGGGAAAGGAAGGAAGGAGATGAGCTTTTGTGCAGAAGAAAGTGAAGCGAGGAGTGCTTTGCCCGCTGAACTCCAATCGGTTCTCCTTGCCTACGGGGGATCCTCCTTGAACGCTAACGGCACTGACTCTTCCTTTCCAGGTGCGTTTGGCTCTTTATCGCGGGAACTCGGAGACGTATTTCCTGAAGAAATTCCACCCGGCTTGCCACCCGTTAGAGGAATGGAAGATCCACCTGTTTCCATTCCAGTAGCGACGGTTCCTAATAGGTCAGCCTATAGCAGTGATCCAGAAGGAACGAAGGGGCTTCCGAGGGAAGCGGAAGAGCTCGTGGCAAAGGGACACGCTAGGGAAAGTTCAAGTCCTTTTTCCGTTCCAGCGCTTTTGGTTCCAAAGAAAGGTGTAGCGTGGAGGGTGCGCATGGATTGGAGGGCTGCGAACAAGATCGCGGTAAAGTATCGCCTGGCCGTTCCCAGATTAGGCGGTGCACCTGACGAGTTGCATGGTTCCAAGAATAGACCTTAGAGGCAAGGCTAAGAGCTGGAAGGAAAGGCTACATGCCTAGTAGTAAACTTACCTACTTATATGCTTATATTGCTTGGATGTTTTATGTGATATTTTCTTACTTTGATGATGTGAGGCATGTATGATTAAGTAATGCTCTGTTTCTTTTTATACTATGGTCATATGTTATAATTAAGTATCATAGAAGCATGTAAGTTATCATTATGCAAGCATGATCATTAAGTGCACACATAGTAACATCAAGCATATAGTTACATACATTATATGATTTTTGCTTGCTACTGAGATTTTCCTAGAAATCTCATATCCTTCCATGTAATCCCAATCCCACAGGTATGTTAGAAAAGGATTGAAGAAGCATGAAGAGAAGCTGGGGATTAGATAGTGCAAATATTGGGACCAAAATGTTGGAATCAGGGAAAAATATAGGATGAATAGTAAACTTTGGACATTGATTGATGTTGACTTGGTCAAGGCGTGGTCAACGAGTTATTTTTTCCTGAAAGACCATTAAGTTAGCTTCGTGTATCAATATGAACCCCTCCATTTTAATTTTTCTATAATTAGTTATAATTTTTTGAAGTCAGGTCACTCCTCTGGAATTTACACAGTGAACAGTACTCAGGAGAGTAAAATTTCAGATTGTGTAATTTAACTTCAATTGCCTTAAAAGTGGTTCCAAATGCTGCTGAATGGTCCCTAAGATGTATGAAAATGAGGATGTTTCACCATAAAGGTCATGGACCAATACCAAGGCCCAAATGGCATCTCAATAGGCCCAGTAAGGTAGTGAGATAGTTAAGTGGGCCAGAGTCCAGAGCAACCCAGGAAAGGTGCAAAATTACCAAAATGCCCTTGGATTGCCATATTATGCTAGTGATAGATGGAGGGCATTTTGGTCATTCTATACAGGCCAAAAATGTCCAAGATATTATAAAGATGATTAGTTAGAGCCAGTATACACCCTGAGACAGTATAAAGAGGTGTGAAATGACAATTATGCCCTTAGGGTTAACATAGTGCAATAAAGAGCACCAAGGGTATTTTGGTCATTTTCCAAGGGATAAATGGCAGATAAATACTCATTCTAATAATTTCAATGGTATGAGAAATCTAGATACTGATTTACATGATAAAATACATATCCTGAAATATTATAAAAATTAGGAACATAAAATAGTCTGATTTTTGTGAAACTGCTCCGATTAGTACCGGACTGGATTGGAATTTTTTCTACCAGTATATTTACCTTTTTCTAGCTAAACATGCCCCTAAATGATGTCATGCATGGCGTTAAAGGCAAGGCTTCTAGGGCAAGCTTGTTTCAAGAATGAATATGGACTATTAGATCAAATAGCAACCAAACTAATATTGGCCATGCATTTCTACCCAAGATTTTCTATAAATACGCCCCCAAACCAGATTGGATTTGGCATGCATGGTACCTTAGGGAACCTCTAGCCAAATTTCAATTGAACTAAGAAAGAAGCACACAACTTGAAGCAACAAGCAAGGTAACTATCTCTCTTGTTCTTGGACTTTAATCTAGCAAGTTAGCTCTTAGTTTTAAGGGGTTTTTGTGGCATATTTCCCTTAAGGTTGCTACTGGAAGTGCTGTCCACATGTGATAAGAATATGAGTTTTATGTTATGGATAGTTTAGACAAGCTTAAACCAGCTAGAATCAAGTGGTATAAGTTTAGAAATTCAAGTATGCATATAGTCAGAAGTTAGTGTTCATGGCAGTACTATACATGTCATTATTCATATGTTGGAATTTCATGATTTTGATTCTTCCAATGAGTTTAAAATGGAAAATTTTGTGGGGATAAAGTAGGAGAACAAGTATTGAAAAATCAAGGGTTTGCTTCAGTTTGGTACAGCAGCTTGTGATGTGTTTGATTTTAGAAATTATGGTTTCATATTTGAATTCTACATGAAAAATTATGTGGAAATAAATCATGATAATTTATTTTAGAAAGATGGAAGTATGAAACATAAAATAGGAAAAGAATGGAAGTTAGTGAAAACCTAGTCTTGGAATTGTTTCCAAGTTGAGTTGTAACTTGATGTTACTTTGTAATGGATAAGTTTTGATATTTTTGAAGGAAGAAAATCATCTCAAGAATACTTGATCAAGGATAGCTAAAGAGGTAGCAAGAATACCTAACTATAGTTTCATGTTTGCTTGATTGTATGCTTGCTTGTTAGTTATGATGTTTGGTTGAGCATGGGATTGTGTCATCATGTTTATGATGAAGTATGAATGATTGCAACTCCTTGAAACTTATGTCATGAAAATATGCATTTTATAGTTTGCCTATGTACTATTATGAAGTAGCTCTCATCATATGATAACATGTTAAGCATCCAATTAATCATGCATGATATTATAGTTTGTATGCCTTGCTATTGGGATTTCCATGAAATCTCATTCTTTCTATATACATAACCATGTCATAGGTACTGGAACATCTCAAGGAAAAAAGGTAAACATAGATGGATGAACTTGTATAATAAGTTATATTGCTTACTTGACACTATGGAAGGATGTGATGTGTAAGGAATTGAAAGACACGCAGCGGAAATTATCTTAAAAATTTTTCATTCCTTGCCAGGATCTACCGTATGTGTTTAAGTCAAGTGGGAAAAAGCATTACCCTCAGTGTGTCTCAGCGACTTCCACAGCTTTCGGTCACGACGTTCACAGCTTCTCTCTGCAGCTCGTGCTCCCTTTCTGATCACAAGAAGTCGACGACTCAGGTCAGCTTCCTCTACTGGTATCCACACGAACATCTTTTCAACCACGAACGACGTGCTAGCGTCTCTTGTCCCTCCAGGGCTTTCTCAAGAGTTCGTCCTCTCCGTCTCTATTTCGGCAGTTTCTTATCTGCAAACCTTTTGCAGAGTCCCCTTCGGCCTTTCTGTGTTCTATGTGTGTGTCTGTTCCAAAACGTAGCTCCTAATATTAGATATATAGGATGCTCTGCGTTTTCCCTAACCGAAAAGGATTTTAGGAGTTAATCTTATATTAATTCCAAAAATAATACAATATCATATATTGTATAATTTTATAAGAAACTAATTAAATAAATAATATTAAATCCGTCCCACAGATTTAATTACCTATTTATTTAACTTTAAATAAAGATGAGACTGAACTATATTTGATTTATTCTCATAAAACAAATTTGAGATATCCTATCAATTTGAATTTCAAATTCAAACATGATAGGGATTTAATTTATCCTTAAAATTAAATCTTATAAATATCTCTTATATGAAATATCCTATCAATTTGAATTTCGAATTCAAACGTGATAGAGATTTAATTTATCCTTATAAATTAAATCTTATAAATATCTCTTATATGAGATATCCTATCAATTTGAATTTCGAATTCAAACGTGATAGAGATTTAATTTATCCTTATAAATTAAATCTTATAAATATCTCTTATATGAGATATCCTATCAATTTGAATTTCGAATTCAAACGTGATAGTGATTTAATTTATCCTTATAAATTAAATCTCATATATCTCATATATAATATATATATATACGAATTTATATATATACGAATATAAATATAAATAAATATATATACATTCACCTGGATCATTCATTGAATCTGGACATGTCTTAGATTCAATGAATCTGGACATCATAGCTCGTGTTGGGCTATTTTGTGTGTGACCCTGTAGGCCCATATGAAGTTGGCAGTGGGCCATTTGCTATACTAGCCCACAAGTCGTAAGCGGTCTCTAGCAAGACATAACGACTACCCAAATCATATGAGGATCGATAAACGATGTAACCTTTTATACAACCATATCATGTCCCTTCTGTCACGCGATATTTTGGTCATGGATGAGGCATGGATGATGTCATCCTCCTATTCCCGACCGTTACTTTCTCGATCCCTGAGTAGTCTGACTATAGAAATGGAACTACCTTTCCATTACAGTATGGCCATACATTTCTCAGACTCACTCATCGAGGGGCCCAGTAATATCTCTCCACGAATGTGAGGGACAAATTCCATCTTGACCATTCACATTCCTCCGCATGAAAAACCACTAAGCCCGAACATAGTCTTTATGATCACTCGGTCAAATGTGACTTTTGACTAGGTCAAAGCTGAGCGTTTTGTCATGTAGGAATCCATGATGATCTCAGGTCAAAGGGCATATTGACATGGTTTATATATGAGAGAAGCTTATGACGTTACCTATGCAGTTCTCTCATAGCGGGTCGGTCCAACACCCTGTACTCTTACATGTGCTTATGACTTTGATTTATATCTCTATATATTTTCAAAGTCATACTGGTCTTATTTCATCTGTGCTCCCACATAGATGATCGACCAGGGACATTTAGGATAATATCATGAATTATCCAAGGATGGTCATCATAGTAAACATGCAAATAATATGATAACTCAATTAATAAATTCATAAATCAATAATGTTCATAAGACAATGATTGGCCCCTAGGGCACGATTTCCAACATGATGATGTGCATAGTGTATGATTATGTAGTTGTGACCTAAGGCTATGATTTTGTGACAATGATTATGATGCCTAACTCAACGAGTTTGAACTTGAAATTTGGTATTATAATAGCTAAGATACATATGTTTAAATTAACACCAAGAAATCCTCAATTGGTTAAGTATTCAATTTGTTATGAGTTTTCTAAGTTGAAGTTAAAATCTGGAACTAAGATAAAGTAAGCAACTAGAGGTAGTAAAGTTCCAACGTTAATTTCATATAGTAAATGAATGATTTTTTCCATGAAATTTTACAGGATTAAAGATAAATTCTGGAGCTTTAAATCCATAGGTAACATGGTTCATTTGGATAAGTAATGAAAGAGAAATGAATTTTTGAAGTTAAAACAAAGAAACTGGAACTTCCAGCTTTTGCCAAATGAATAATGTTTTTCAAAGAATAAACTGATTTCATTGGAATAATAAAACCTTAGTTTTACATTTTTACGTCAAATTTTAATGAAAGAGCTTTCATTAGAAATTGGAACCACCCTATTTCATTTTTTCTATATTTAATATGAATTTTCAAAGATGGGTACATGTTCTGGAATTACCAAATGAACAGTAGCGTGAACAATAGCCAAGAGTAATTCTTTTGAAAATGCTTGTTTCTAAGGCCAATGGTTATGTAATTAGTTCAAATGACTTCCAACTAAGTATAATTGAGGTTAAAAATAAGGATACAATAGTATGGGAGCAACATAACTTTCTCATCATATATACTCTACCCTGTATGTAATGCAAAAGGGAAGTATTCATTTATCATAGCATACTCTAACATACGTGTCATTATATGACGACTGCAAGGAGATGCAACTGTTCATCATAACTTATGGCAATATAAGCCGTATCATCATCATATAATTTGCTCAAGCATCCATCAAACGCATGAAACAATTAACTAGGTAAACTTTAAAACATTCTTTTCTATGTCATATTATCTGCCAGATCCTGATCATTCATTTAGGAACTTGAGATATTTACTTATCAAACTTAGGCTACCAATTTACCCTCCTACTAAGGTATAGATTCAATCCTTCATTACTCTATCTAACTCTTGATCATTATACTTGAAAGGAATTGGAAGACACGCAGTGGAATTAACTTAAAATTTTTTTCCATTCCTTGCCAGGATCTACCGTATGTGTTTAAGTCAAGTGGGAAGAAGCATTACCCTCAGTGTTCCTCAGCCACTTCCATAGCTGTGGAGGTCGCTGAGGAACACTCCGTCGACTTCTTGCGATCGAAAGGAGATCACCAACCGCGGAGAGGAGCTGTGGAAGTCACAGAGGAACATTGAGGGTAATGCTTCTTCCCACTTGACTTAAACACATATGGTAGATCCTGGCAAGGAATGGAAAAAAATTTTAAGTTAATTTCCGCTGCGTGTCTTCCAATTCCTTTCAGTGGTGTCAGAGCCATGCCATTTTGTGTTTAAGTTAGGCTTGATTGTTGATTAATATGATATGTGTTAGTCATAGCCGATCATATAATATGCGTTTTATGTATGACATATAAGGAATCCGTGTTACGTATGACATAAAAGGAATCTAAAAGGGAATTGAAATCAGTGGTGATGCTTTTTGATTTTATCAATTAACATAGATGGGGTCTAAGAAAACTGAATGCAGATTCATGATTATTTATGAAACAAATTTTTTTTTTCTCGAGCGCTGCCCCCAGACCCCGCCCACTAAATGGCTAACAGGACCGCCGCCTACTAACCGGCTAGCAGGACCGATGCCCACTAACCGGCTAGCTGGACCGCTGTGGCTACCTGTTCGTAGCGCAACACAACCGTAACACATGTTATTTTGTGAATGTTTTAGATTTGAAATATTAATTGCCCTTCAATTAGATCTGAATATTGATTCTTGAATGTTTGGGTATGGTGAACAATATGGCTCTAGATTGCAAGTGTTGTAATTTTTTAAATACGGCCTACGTGTCGTGCCTTCCTCTATATACTCTCAATGTACCTTCTCTTCTCGTCTCACTCCCCTCGAATGTTAAAAGAGGTTTTTATATGTAATTTCCCTTCTCTTACTATAGAGCTCCTCTCATTGGCTTGAGCGGACTTAGGATATGTGAGCCATATTGTATCACATTTAATTTATGCATCTTATGATTATATCAGAAATATGCATATTACTTGTATGAGATACAAACTGATAAACATGCGTTCTTATAAACCAGATAGTTAAATTAAGCCCTCTAAACGAAATCTTAAGTCATAATGCTGTCAATTTATGAACACTTGTCAAAACCTCGATCGCTCAATTGTGGACTCCACCAAAGTGGGTGCTTTTGAGTTATCTTGGGGAGATAAGCAAGAGTAATGGTGTTACTCTCACATGTTTATTATTGTTTGACTTAATTGAGATTAACAAAACAGTTTTGGGTCTCAAGGCATTAGATGGGATTAAAAACATGACAGATCATATGATAATAGAATCCTATGAACATCTAAGAGTTATATTTGATGTAATTGGTAAAGGTGTTACCTACCTAAATACTTAATTTAAGCGTCCTGCCAAAGCGGACTTAAGTTTGAGCCAAATATGGATCTTAGCCTACTAACTATTGCATTGAGGGTTCTTTATTTAGTGGGAGATTGCTAATTAAATTGCATATTTTAATTGTAGAATCATGACGACTAGTAATACTGCTACATTATCGCTGCGATCTGTCCTTGAGAAGGACAAACTTAATGGGACAAACTTTCTTGACTGGTTTAGGAACTTGAGAATTGTTCTCAAGTAGGAAAGAAAGGCGCATGTCCTAGATCAACCCGTTCCTGAGGAGCCAGCGGCCAATGCTCCTAGAGCTTAGAGAGATGCTTACACGAAGCATAAGGAAGACTCTGTCGATGTGGGATACTTGATGCTAACCACCATGGTTCCGGAGCTCCAAAGAGATCTGGAACACATGGAGGCTTGTGAGATGATTGTGCATCTCAAGGAAATGTTCCAGCAACAGGCAAGGCAAGAGAGGTATGAGACCACTAAGGCCTTACATTCCTGTAAGATGGTTGAAGGTGCATCAGTCAGTACTCATGTCTTAAAGATGAAAGGGTACATTGATCACCTTGAAAGGCTTAGATTTCCCATGAGCCAGGAGTTAGCTATAGATTTGATCTTAAACTCACTCCCAGAAAGTTATGACCAGTTTGTCATGAAGTACAACATGAACAACATAGAGAAATCTATTTCTGAACTGCATGGGATGCTTAAAATTGCTGAGCCGAGTCTTAAGAAGAAGCCCAGTGCTGTTTTGATGGTTTAGAAAGGAAAGGGTATGAAAAAGAAAGGCAAAGGCAAGGGCAAGGGTCATGGCTCATCAGGTAAGACCAAAGAGTCAGGCAAGCCCGAAATCAAGCCTACACCAAAGAAGGAAAAGCCTCCGAAGGAAGGAGTCTGCTTCTTCTACAATGAACCTGGTCATTGGAAGAGGAATTGCAAACTCTACCTCGAAGATCTGAAAAATAACAAGAAGGATAGCGGGGCTATCGCTTCAGGTATTTATGTTATAGACATTCATCTTTCTACTTCCACTTTATGGGTATTATATACTGCATGTGGTTCTCACATTTGTACAAATGTACAGGGACTAAAGGATAGTAGGAAGCTAAAAAAGGGCGAGGTTGACCTACGAGTTGAAAACAGAGCAAGGGTTGCTACGTTAGCTGTAGGCACTTATGAATTAGTTTTGCCCACTGGACTTTTGTTAGTTTTGAACAATTGCTATTATGTTCCTGCTTTAAGTAGTAACATTGTTTCACTTTCTTATTTGGATAAGGAAGGTTTCACTTCCATTGCTGGGAATAGTAGATGTTCTATTTATCATAATGATGTTTTCTATGCTCATGGTGATTTGCATGTTGATCATTACATATTAAATTTGGAATAACCCAATCATGGAAATATCTATAACATAACCGCCAAAAGGGTCAAACCAAACAATTTGAATCTGACGTACCTCTAGCACTGTCGTCTGGGTCACATAAATGAGAAACGCATTTCCAAACTCCATCAAGATAGATTTTTAAACTCATTTGATTTTGAATCATATGACACTTGCGAGTCTTGCTTGTGAGGAAAGATAACAAAGTCACCCTTCACTGGGCACAGTAAGAGGGCCACTGATTTATTGGGCCTCATACATACAGATGTGTGTGGACCAATGAACACAAATGCAAGAGGAGGTTATTCGTACTTCAAAACATTCATAGATGATTTCAGCAGATATGGGTACATCTATCTGATGAAACATAAATCCGAATCTTTTGAAAAGTTTAAGATATTTCAAAATGAAGTACAAAACCAGCTTGGCAAAATAATTAAAGCCCTTCGATATGATCGGGGTGGTGAATATTTGAGCCAAGAGTTCATAGATCATCTCAGGAGTTGTGGGATAGTCTCACAATTGATTCCTCTAGGGACACCACAATGGAATGGCATTTCTGAACGGAGGAATCGAACACTATTAGATATGGTTTGATCCATGATGAGTCGAATAGATCTTCTGCCCTCCTTTTGGGGCCATGCCCTAGAGACAGTTGTGTTCACACTTAATCGTGTTCCATCTAAGGCAATTGAAAAGACTCCATATGAGATATGGACTGGGAGGACACCTAGTTTATCTTTCCTCAAGATTTGGGGATGCGAGGTCTATGTTAAGCAACAAGCCTCAGACAAATTAGCGCTCAAATCCTCAAAGTGCCTTTTTGTGGGATATCCTAAGGAAACCAAGGGATATTACGTCTACAACCCTGCTGATAACAAAATCTTTGTTGTCAGAAATGGTATCTTTCTTGAACGAGAATTTATCTCTAAAAGAACCAGTGGGAAAGGTACACCTCGAAGAAGTTCGACAGCCACAAGACACCACAAAACTATAGATAGAAAATAGAGAAGACTCACAACAAGTTGTTGAGACTCCTCAAGTCACACAAGGTCCATAGAAGTCTAATAGGACATGACTTCAGCCTCAGAGATATGGATTTCTGATTTCTGACAGTCGTGATGTGTTGCTCATTGAGCATAATGAGCCAGCTACCTATCGAGAAGCTATAGTGGGACCAAACTCTGAAAAGTGGCTTAATGCCATGAAGTCTGAAATGCAATCCATGTATGATAATAAGGTTTGGACCTTAGTCGACCCGCCTGAAGGTGTAAAAACCGTCAGGTGCTAGTGGGTTTTTAAGGAGAAAACTGACATGGATGGCAATGTAAATATCTTCAAGGCACGACTGGTTGCAAAAGGATTTACTCAAACTCATGGTGTGGACTATGATGAGACCTTTTCCCCAGTTGCAATGGCCAAATCAATCAGAATCCTCTTTGCCATAGCAGCATATTATGACTATGAAATATGGCAGATGGACGTCAAGACAACCTTCCTTAATGGAAAGCTCCTTGAGGATGTGTACATGACACAACCTGAAGTGTTTGTGTGTTCTGAGGACTCTGGTAAAGTGTGCAAGCTTCAAAGGTCTATTTATGGACTGAAGCAAGCCTCTTGGAGTTGGAATCATCATTTTGATGAAGTAGTCAAAGAGTTTGGATTTCTTCAAAATATTGATGAACCTTGTGTGTACAAGAAGGTTAGTGGGAGCACAGTTGTGTTTTTGGTACTCTATGTCGATGACATCCTACTTATTGGGAATGACATTTCTACCTTACAGATTGTCAAGTCTTGGTTAGGAAAGTCTTTCTCGATGAAAGACTTGGGTGAAGCCACCTACATCCTAGGAATCAGGATCTATAGAGATAGATCTAAAAGATTTCTAGGACTCAGTCAGAGTACATATATAGACAAAATACTGTATAGGTTCAGTATGCATGAATCAAAGAGGGGTTTCATACCCATGTCTCATGGTAGTCACCTAAGCAAAGATCTGTGTCCTAGTACATCTGATTAGTGAGGTCGCATGAGTAAAGTTCCGTATGCCTCGGCCATAGGATCTATCATGTACACCATGTTATGTACTCGACCAGATGTCTCGTTTGCCTTAAGTATGACTAGCAGATATCAACAAGACCCTGGTGAGGGCCATTGGACTGCTGTCAAGAATATCCTTAAGTACTTAAGAAGGACTAAGGACTTATTCTTGGTCTATGGTGGATTGGATGACGAACTCTGTGTAACTGGTTACACAGACGCGAGTTTCCAAACTGACTAGGACGACCAAAAATCGCAGTCTGGATATATATTCCTCCTCAATAATGGAGCAGTAAGCTGGAAGAGCTCTAAGCAGGGCACTGTAGTAGATTCTGCAACAGAAGCTAAGTATATAGCAGCATCTGATGTAGCTAAGGAAGCCGTTTGGATCAAGAAGTTCATCACGGAACTAGGGGTGATACCTACCATCTCAGATCCAATAACTTTGCTCTGTGACAATAGCGGTGCCATTGTACAGTGTAACATCCTTACTTTTATACATCTTAGGGACCATTCAGTAGCATTTAGAACCACTTACAAGACCTTGGAAATCCATTAGCCAAATCTGGAATTTTACTCTTTCTTGGGTTACTGTTCATATGGTATTCCAGATTACGCAATGAACTTTGAAAAATCATAATTAATTCTAGAAAACTCGAAATGAAGTGGTTCAAAAAGCTAAGTGAAGATAACATCTTGAAATATTAGGGAAAAAATAATTTCTAGAACAAATGATTAGCCAATTGATATAGTTTATTCGTTGAAGTTTACTGTTCATTTGGTCAAAAACTCTGGAAACAATTTCTAGTCCCTGATTTTGGAAATTCATTTCTCTTTATATATACATCCAAATGAAACGTTCTACCTATGAACTTAAAGCTATGGATGTGTAATACATGCTCATAAAATTTTGTGAACTAATTCCTTCATTTGCTAGGTCAAACTGAAGCCACAACAAAACTGCTTTAGGACCTACGTTTTTACCATTCCAGTTTCTTTTCTTTCATTTCCAATAATTGTTTCAGCATGCACAAGCCATCAAATAAGCTTCTTAACATTCATATACATCATGTACATATGCCATAATTATTACATACAAGTTTATCACATTAATAGACACCTTACATGGCATTTACATACATGGAAAATGCATAGCATATGCTAGAATCTTAAATACTTCACTTCCTTTCTTCCATTCTTTAGCTCTTCTCCATGCATACCTTTTTCTTCGTGCTTGACCTAAATTGGTTGGTTATGGGAGAGTGAGATTCTAGGGAATCTCAGTAGCAAACATTACCACTTAAATATGCAAGATGGATGCTAATGCATGATATATAATTTCATTAACTTTCTTTGATTAGTGACATGCCATCATGCTATATACTTTTACATAAAGTGCATGGCCATGGAAACATGTTATTCACAATACATTCAACATCATTTATCATGTCACAACATCATTCAAATAACATATACATGTCAACACATAAGCAAACCATATCAAGCACATAAAGAGGTAAGTTCACTACCTTGCACTTAAACTTTCCTCTTGATCTTTAGCATTTGCTTCCTAGCTTTCCAACCAATAAACCTTTATGCCAATCACTTCCTAACATGTTCTTGGATGTTTCAAGGTCCTAAACACATTCATATTCATCACATAATTTATTAGGACTCATGAACTCCAACCATATTCAAGATTAACTTTGTTACCATCTTTATTGTCATAACTTTCCCTAATATTCACTAATCCACTTGGCTCTTGAATCAATTGATGTCTTGACTTTACCCTACACAATTTCATATTTTGAACTCATTTATAAGCTTAAAATCATAAAATTCCAGCTCCTTCATGGCATGCTGTACAGAATTGAACATAAGCACACAATTCTTTCAAAAATTCTCATTTTGATTCTAATGCTTCCCATACTTGTTTCTCCACTTTACCCCACACAAATTTTCATTTTAAAACCATTGGAACCATCAAAATCATGAAATTCCAATCACTGTTCATGCGAGTGAAACAGTAACCGTAAGGAATTTTAAAGACTACAACCTTGAGATTTTAGTGTTTCCAAGGTTCAAAACCTTTCCAATTCTACACAAAATCATCATACAAACTCAATGGAAGCATTAAATCATTGAAATTCAATTTCCTTACCTCATGAACAGTGCATGCCAAACAGGGCACACCATGGCAAAGTCAAGAATATCAATTTGATTCAACAACCAACCACTTAACTAGCTTGTTTAAGCTTCAATCATATAGTTCTAACTTTAATTTCTTCTTTCCCCTTTCCTTTAAGGTCTTTGGGCAGCACCACCCCTTAGAGAAAACTCAACTTTTCTCCCATCAAAACCCTAAGTTCAAGCTCCCAAATCAAAGGAAAATAAGCTAGGAGAGTTTGCTTACCTTTAATCTCTAACTTGCTTGAACTTTGGAACCTTGAATCTTCTTTGTCTTGGCTTGAGTTTCCATTTTGCAAGAGTTTCCCCAAGGGTCCATGAATCTTCTTTGTCATAGTTTTCTACAGAATGAGGGGGTATTTATAGCCAAAATCCAAGAAAAATGAATGGCCAAGATTGATTTGGTTACTATTTGATCTAAAGGCCCACATTTAATCTTGGATTTAACTTTTTCATAAAATAATAATTATGACATCATGTGGGACCCATCAAGGGACACCTCAAGGGGTTAGGTGGCGTGCTCATAGTGTAAGGAAGCTTTTGGAAAAATTCCAGTCCAATCCAGTACCGATCGGTGCAGTTTCACAGCAACCAGATTATTTTCTGTTCCTAATTTTTTATAATATACCAGGATCTGTATTCTGTCCTGGAAATCAATGTCTAGGCTTCTCACACTATTGACATACTTGTACTGGCCACAACTTAATTACAGATCCCTTGGAAAATGACCAAAATACCCTTGGTGTCCTTTCTTGCACTATATTGACCCTAAGGGCATAATTGTCATTTCACCCCTCTTTATACTGCCTCAAGGCATATATTGGCTCAAATAATCATATTTATACCATGTGTCACGTTTTTAGCCTGTTCCAGATGACCTAAATACCCTTCATCCATCTCTGGTATAATCTGGGCATCTAGGGACATTTTTGTAATTTTGCACTTTTTCTGGCACTGGCCCCTTCTACTGATAGGCTGGTACCCTGGGTTTTGGGCATTCCTTGGCATCATTATGGGCCTATATATGAGGTCATCTGATCTCATTCTATACAGGCTTACATACCGATAAGTTCCATTATCGGATCACGGGTATTAACAAACTCCCATCAAAATTCACTGATATGTGAATAACTTTTTATACAAAACTTCTTCCAGAGTTCTGTCAGATCTAGGATATCTGACACTGCAGGGCACATTTTCCTGTAATTTGTCCACTTATATCTGAAGTCCATGAAATCTAATAAAATTTTAGATAACTTTTAGACTATCAGATAAATATCTGCTGTCTGGAGCCCTAATAAAATTTCTGTATCATGTCAGATTATCTAGCATACCTTCCTCTATTTACTGATGGAATATGGGATTAAAATACTTCTGGGCAGTTCTAACCTTTTCTGGGCTGATCTTTCTATAATTAAAATTTTGCCCTTAAACTTTTTACTTAATTACATTTAAGTCCCATAACTTTTGGAAATTACCACTTTTGGCCCAAATCTTATTTCTACTTTAACTTTTGGCCTTTAACCTTGTCTACTTTGCGTTTTAGTCCTTCTCCTTCTTCAGGACTCATATAACCTTTATCATTCCTTCTTATCTTCGTCATAATCCTTTCTAAACCTTTTTTCACTATCAGTACTATACAGATAGGAAAAAATTAGGATATGACACACAGGCCAAAGAGCCTAGGTCACATCAAAGGATCAAGCATATACTCAGGCGATTTCATCTCATCAGAGAAATCAACGATAGCGGTGATATAAAAATATGCAAAGTAGCAGGAGAAGATAATGTTGCCGATCCTCTAACAAAGCCGCTTGTGCAGACAAACCATGAGCGTCATGTTAGGTCAATGGGAATTAGTCAAATTAATGATTGTACCTAGTGCAAGTGGGAGGTTGTTGGAAAATGTGCCCTAGGGGCCAATCATTGTCTTATGAAAATTATTGATTTATGAATTTATTAATTGTGTTATCATATTATTTGCATGTTTATTGTGATGACCATCCTTGGATAATTCATGATCTTATCCTAAATGTCCCTGGTCGGTCATCTATGTGGGACCAGAGATGAAATAAGGCCAGTATGATTTTGAAGATGTATAGAGATATAAATCAAAGTCATAGGCACATGTAAGAGTACAAGGTGTTGGACTAACCCGCTATGAGAGAGCTGTATGGGTTACGTCATAAGCTTCTCTCATATACAAACCATGTCACTATGCCCTTTGACCTAAG
This sequence comes from Leucaena leucocephala, assembly GCA_037074615.1. Classification (NCBI taxonomy): domain Eukaryota; kingdom Viridiplantae; phylum Streptophyta; class Magnoliopsida; order Fabales; family Fabaceae; genus Leucaena; species Leucaena leucocephala. The sequence goes on from CM073553.1 coordinate 10,038,111, forward strand.
ATCATCATGGATTCCTACATGACAAATGCTCAGCTTTGACCTAGTCAAAAGTCACTTTTGACCGAGTAATCATAAAGATTATGTTCGGGGTTAGTGGTTTTTCATGCAGAGGAATGTTAATGGTCAAGATGGAATTTGTCCCTCACATTCATAGAGAGATATTACTAGGCCCCTCGATGAGTGAATATGAGAAATGTATGGCCATACTGTAATGGAAAGGTAGTTCCATTTCTATAGTCAGACTACTCAGGGATCGAGAAAGTAACAGTCAGGAATAGGAGGATGACATTATCCATGCCTTATCCAATACCAAAATATCGCGTGATAGAAGGGACATGATATGGTTGTATAAAAGGTTACATCGTTTATCGATCCTCATATGATTTGGGTAGTCGTTATGTCTTGCTAGAGACCGCTCGTGACTTCTGGGCCAGTATAGCAAATGGCCCACTGCCAACTTCATATGGGCCTACAGGGTCGATATAAAATAGCCCAACACGAGCTATGATGTCCAGATTCATTGAATCTAAGACATGTCGAGATTCAATGAATGATCTAGGGTTGATGTATATATTTATTTATATTTATATTTATATATATATAAATTCGTATATATACACTATATATAAGAGATATATGAGATTTAATTTATAAGGATAAATTAAATCTCTATCACGTTTAAATTTGAAATTCAAATTGATATGATATCTCAAATTTGATTTATGAGAATAAATCAAATATAGTCCCATCTTATCTTTATTTTAAATTAAATAAATAGGTGAATTAAATCTGTGGGACATATTTAATATAAATATTATTTATTTAATTAGTTTCTTATCAAATTGTACAATATATGATATTGTATTAATTTTGGAATTAATATAGATTAATTCCAAAATCCAATTTGGTTGAGAAAAACGCAAAGCATCATATATATATGATTTTAGAAGCTACATTTTTTGAACAACACATAACACAAAAGGTTTGCAGATAAGAAACTGCTAAAGTAGAGATGGAGAGGACGAATTGTTGAGAAAGCCTTAGAGAGACAGGAGACGCTAGCACGTTGTTCGTGGTTGGAATGCTGTTTGTGTGGATACCAGTAGAGGGAGCTGACCTGAGGCGTTGACTTCTTGTGATCAGAAAGAGAGCATGAGCCACGAAGAGAAGCTGTGGATAACTTCTTGCAATCAAAAAAGAGAGCACGAGCCGCGGAGAGAAGCTGTGGAGGTCGCTGAGGAACACTCCATCGACTTTTTGCGATCGAAAGGAGATCACCAGCCGCGGAGAGGAGCTGTGGAAGTCACATAAGAACATTGAGGGTAATGCTTCTTCCCACTTGACTTAAACACATACGGTAGATCCTGGCAAGGAATGGAAAAAAAATTTAAGTTAATTTTCACTGCGTGTCTTCCAATTCCTTTCATTAATTCACCTATTTATTTAACTTAAAATAAAGATAAGACTGAACTATATTTGATTTATTCTCATAAATCAAATTTGAGATATCATATCAATTTGAATTTCAAATTCAAACGTGATAGAGATTTAATTTATCCTTATAAATTAAATCTTATAAATATCTCTTATATGAGATATCCTATCAATTTGAATTTTAAATTAAAACGTGATAGAGATTTAATTTATCCTTATAAATTAAATCTCATATATCTCTTATATATAGTGTATATATACGAATTTATATATATATGAATATAAATATAAATAAATATATACATCAACCCTAGATCATTCATTGAATCTCGACATGTCTTAGATTCAATGAATCTGGACATCATAGCTCGTGTTGGGCTATTTTATATGCGACCCTGTAGGCCCATATGAAGTTGGCAGTGGGCCATTTGCTATACTGGCCCAGAAGTCACGAGCGGTCTCTAGCAAGACATAACGACTACCCAAATCATATGAGGATCGATAAACGATGTAACCTTTTATACAACCATATCATGTCCCTTCTATCACGCGATATTTTGGTATTGGATAAGGCATGGATAATGTCATCCTCCTATTCCTGACTGTTACTTTCTCGATCCCTGAGTAGTCTGACTATAGAAATGGAACTACCTTTCCATTATAGTATGGCCATACATTTCTCAGATTCACTCATCGAGGGGCCTAGTAATATCTCTCTACGAATGTGAGGGACAAATTCCATCTTGACCATTCACATTCCTCCGCATGAAAAACCACTAAACCCAAACATAGTCTTTATGATCACTTGGTCAAAAGTGACTTTTGACTAGGTCAAAGCTGAGTGTTTGTCATGTAGGAATCCATGATGATCTTAGGTCAAAGAGCATAGTGATATGGTTTGTATATGAGAGAGGCTTATAACGTAACCCATGCAGTTATCTTATAGCGGGTTGGTCCAGCACCATGTACTCTTACATGTGCCTATGAATTTGATTTATATCTCTATACATCTTCAAAGTCATACTAGTCTTATTTCATCTTTTCTCCCGCATAGATGACCGACCAGGGACATTTAGGATAAGATCATGAATTATCTAAGGATGGTCATCTTAATAAACATACAAATAATATGATAACGCAATTAATAAATTCATAAATCAATAATGTTCATAAGACAATGATTGGCCCCTACGGCACGATTTCTAACAACACTTTCTTACATTGGGGAGTCTCTTTATCTTTTAAACTGTGGCTACCTTTCTTTCTCTAAACATCATACATTTATGTTTCTAATCTCGTATACCTCTATCGCTCTATTGAACTTCTGCAACTACCTAAGAAAAATTCTTTCTTTGTAACACAGAATTCAATTCTTGAATTACTTCTCATTCATTCAACTCTCATTGTTTATCTGGATGAACTTGACTAAGTATTCATCAAAGGGTTTCTCTTTTCCTGCTTTAACTCTTAGCCTCATACTCATCACTAACTAACTAAGAGGAATATTTCTCATAAACTATTTGAGAAAAACTTCTCAGGTGAGCGGATCAATCAATCTCTATGGCTTAACTTCTGCATCTCTTTACTATCTATTACTCTTTCTATCTATATATCAATCTCAGCCTGCTCTTGACTAGACTATGGTTCCTTTCTGTTCTGCTCTTGATCCTGGCAAACTTGAGTTGCATGGATCTCATTCATCATCTAGTACTATTCCCTATACTCCCTAGGGTACTCTACCCTAAGTCTACTATGTTACTATTTCTTCATGATGGAATTCCTTTGATTCAAAAACATTAGTTTTCTATCTATTAATCATCGCGTCTCTAACCTTAAGCTATATGTTAGGCTCATTCCTAAGCAAGTCTCAATCTAACATCTAATTATTCTATTTAGTAAAGACTAGCTGAATAAAGTCTTTCATAACATAAATCTACTCCTGGTGATTACACAGAGGATCTATTTCTAAACGTCTTTTAAACTGATCTTCTATATCTCATTACCTGGTATTGTTTGGCTTATTTTAGTGAGGTTGGCATCTTTATTCTCATCATTGTCATAACAACAGGTCTCTGTGCATCCTAGTTGTGACTCATATTCTCTGTGAACTTTAGTCGCAACTATCTCAATCTACTAGTCACGACTTGACAACTCTGTGTCTTTCAGTCGCGAAAAAAGGTCTTCTCCCGTCGTGACCTGAACTCCTCTGTGCACATTAGTTGCTTTCTATGACTTGACTCATCGTAACCTAAATTGCTCTGTGACCTTCACAGCTAATAGTCTTTACTCATCATGACCAAAACACCTCTGTGAATATTTGTCACGAACCAAATATCTTCACATTGCGACTTGGACATAACTTTGTTCTAAACATTCTCTTCTAACGTTCTTTGTCTAATCTTTGCTCTAGCAATGGCTGATTCTTTATCTTGACTTTGATGAGCTCTAGTCACTTGAAACTCATCCATATCTATCTATCATAATTAAATTAAATAGGGAACAATATGTAAGACACTAAGGTACAGATCAAACAAGTCTCCTACAAAGGTGTTATGGTGTCTTCCAATTATACCAAGATTTAAGTGGCTTTTTCCTAATGAAGATGATACAAAAAATGTTATGGCATGCAACTGAAAGGATTTATAAAGGAAAGCTTTATCATCCGGCCAATTCTTTGCAATGTAAGAAGATTGATGACTTATTTCCTGAATTCGACAATGAACCATGAAACCTAAGGCTTGGACTCAATACAGACGGCATGAACCTTTATGGTAGCCTTAGTAGTATACATAGTATATGGCTCATCCTCTCAGTGGTTTATAACCTATCTCCCTTGTTTTGTATGAGACACAATTATGTAATACTGTCTATGTTGATCATAGGACCAAAACAACCGAAAAATGACATAGACATTTACCTAATGCCCTTGATCGAAGATTTGAAGAAGCTATAGGAAGGTGTGGATATTTTTTATGCTATTAAGAAGGAGGTCTTCAATATGCATGTAAGGAATTGGAAGACACGCAACGGAAATTAATTTAAAAATTTTTCCATTCCTTGCCAGGATCTACGTATGTGTTTAAGTCAAGTGGGAAGAAGCATTACCCTCAGTGTTTCTCAGCGACTTCCACAGCTTCTCTCCGCGGTTGGTGATCTCTTTTCGATCGTAAGGAGACGTCCATAGCTTTTCTCCGCGGCCCGTGCTCTCTTTTTGATTGCAAGAAGTCGACTCCTCAGGTCGTCTTCCTCTACTGGTATCCACACGAACAACGTTCCAACCACAAACGACGTGCTAGCGTCTCCTGTCCCTTCAAGGCTTTCTCAAGAGTTCGTCCTCTCCGTCTCTACTTCAGCAGTTTCTTATCTGCAAACCTTTTACAGATTCTGTTCGGCCCTTTTTGTGTTATATGTTGTGTTTAAAATGTAGCTCCTAAAATCGGATATATAGGATGCTCTGCATTTTTCTCAACCGAATTGGATTTTGGAATTAATCTATATTAATTCCGAATACAATATCACATATTGTATAATTTGATAAGAAACTAATTAAATAAATAATGTTTATATTAAATCCGTCCCACAGATTTAATTCACCTATTTATTTAATTTAAATGAAGATAAGATTGGACTGTATTTGATTTATTCTCATAAATCAAATTTGAGATATCTTATCAATTTGAATTTCAAATTCAAACGTGATAGAGATTTAATTTATCCTTATAAATTAAATCTTGTAAATATCTCTTATATGAGATATCCTATCAATTTAAATTTCAAATTCAAACGTGATAGAGATTTAATTTATCCTTATAAATTAAATCTTATAAATATCTCTTATATGAGATATCCTATCAATTTGAATTTCAAATTCAAACGTGATAGAGATTTAATTTATCCTTATAAATTAAATTCTATATATCCCTTATATATAATATATATATACGAATTTATATATATACGAATATAAATATAAATAAATATATACATCAACCCTGGATCATTCATTGAATCTAGATACGTCTTATATTCAATGAATCTGGACATCATAGCTCATGTTAGGCTATTTTGTGTGCGACCCTGTAGGCCCATATGAAGTTGGCAGTGGGCCATTTGCTATGCTGGCCCACAAGTCGCAAGCGGTCTCTAGCAAGACATAATGACTACCCAAATCATATGAGAATCGATAAACGATGTAACCTTTTATACAACCATATCATGTCCCTTCTGTCACGCGATATATTGGTCATGGATGAGGCATGGATAATGTCATCCTCCTATTCCTAACTGTTACTTTCTCGATCCCTGAGTAGTCTGACTATAGAAATAGAACTACCTTTCCATTACAGTATGGGCATACATTTCTCAGACTCACTCATCGAGGGGCCCAGTAATATCTCTCTACGAATGTGAGGGACAAATTCCATCTTGACCATTCACATTCCTCCGCATGAAAAACCACTAAGCCCGAACATAGTCTTTATGATCACTCGGTCAAAAGTGACTTTTGACTAGGTCAAAGCTAAGCGTTTGTCATGTAGGAATCCATAATGATCTCAGGTCAAAGGGCATAGTGACATAGTTTGTATATGAGAGAAGATTATGACGTAACCAATGCAACTCTCTCATAGAGGGTCGATCCAACACCTTGTACTCTTACATGTGCATATGACTTTGATTTATATCTCTATACTTCTTCAAAGTCATACTGGTCTTATTTCATCTCTGCTCCCGCACATATGATCGACTAGGGACATTTAGGTAAGATCATGAATTATCCAAGGATGGTCATTACAGTAAACATGCAAATAATATGATAACACAATTAATAAATTCATAAATCAATAATGTTCATAAGACAATGATTGGCCCCTAGGGCACGTTTTCCAACAACGCAGACCATGAGCTTTTGTACAATTAATGATTTTCCTGCATACAGAAATTTGTTAGGATATAGTGTTAAGGGCTATAAAGCATGTTCGATTTGTGAGGAAGGGACTTTATACTATCAACTTCAAATCACGTTGCATTATCCCCAAGCGAACTTCCCACACCTCCCAATTTGAGTACTATGCAACGTGTGATCCGATTGGCATATGACGAAATATTCCATGTGGATACATTGCCTATAAATTTAGTTTGGGTGACACAGGGACACCTACTTTTGTTGACCATGCAGATGTGAAATCTGTTATCACTCCTACAAATGAACTAACCTCCGGGTACATTCAAGTGTTTTCTTTGTTAGTCTAATTTAAATGTAAATATATGTAATAACAAAATTCATGCAAGCTTAGTGTTTGCATTAAATAACGTCGTGTTTGCATTAACTGTAGGTACATGCAAGCTGAGTTGGTTTCCAAGGGCCAACAAGGTCAGTTCGGATTCCTATGCCCATTTCAGATTTATTCAAAAGGGACCTTCCAATCTTCAAGACTTCAGTATATTTCAAGGAGACTTGGTGAAACCGATATTGATTGTTTCTTCGCACAATATATGCAGGAGTAAGAATAATAATATTTTAATTTATTTCATATTAGGTTTGTATTTACTTAATGCTAATAATCATTATTATTTAATTATTTTTTATAGCAATCATTCATAATTGATCATACTATGTAAGCACACTTATAAAATTATCTTCTTATGCTCCCTCCACTACAAGCCATCGGTTAATACTAAGAAGATTATGAACATGGGAGTTTTCTTCCTTACAGAATAATGGTGTTTGTAATAAATTAAATATGGTCTTTGTAATAAAAGAGTTACTAAGTTCATAACTTTGGTCATAGGGCTATGAGGATGTTTGCAATTGTAAAGGGTATTAAGAAAGCTAACTCAGTGAGGGGACCATGAATAGATCACACCGAAGGTAATAAAAGTGTTAAGTCTTACACTCCATGCAGTTTTTTGCCGATGACATATAATTTTATTCATATTAATATTACAGAGTTGAAGGCAACCCAAAGAAAGTAACTTGTGTGGCTTCTACATGGTTAGGCACATGATCAATATCATATTGTCAAAAACCTAAATGAGGAGTTAAATTGTGTTTTTAATTCCTTAATTTCTTTTATTTTAATTTGATGTTTTAGATGTTTGATCAATCTGACCCATTTCCTGAATAATATATTGAGGACCTGCATAATATTTGGATTGAGTTTTTTGTTCAAATCATTCCTTCTCAATAGTATTTATCATTACCATAATACATTTTTTATTTTTCTATTCAAATTGTTATATTTTTTATTGAATTTTATTAAATGAATAATGTAATGTAAAATTGAAGATTTGTCTCTACCATCTTGAATCCTGTCTCTACTGCTGTCTCTTTGAAGGGGATAGGGTATTGAAGGGGTTATTTTTTAAAAATACATTTAAACTGAACAAAGAATACTAGTAAGTGTAGAAAAAATATGTAAATATTACAACATCGACTCCGGTTGTCTTTATTGTGAGGTGTAGAAAATTGATTAATCTAAACCGGGTGTAAATATAACCGGTGTAAAAATTGATTAATCTATTCACATAACTCATGTAGATATTAGTAAATTCTACTCCTGATTTCAAAAGGGATTAGTTTAAATTCTACTCATTCTACACTGTGAACTACCTGATTTAAAAAGTGTACACTTTCTAAATAGTTTGTTTCTACACCGTTCATTGTCCAATGTAAAATATCATTTTCAACCGATTTGCAGTAGTGTAGGTAGATCTTGCTAATGTTAGTTTTCATAGAGTGGACATACCATGTTATCACAACGTTATTCTCTAAATTGGGTGGCTTAAGGTTCCAAATGAGATACTTCTTATTTCTACAACAAATAAATATAAGCACATATATAAACTATTGGACATAGTTATTTCTATTAAGTTGACGGGTTATAATGGCTTGAGAGAATAAATTTAATTTGAACTTCCACCTATAGGTTGTGATGGACCAGTCATACAACTCCCTCCAGTTTTATACATTTATGTTGATCCTGCTGCGAGCACCAACAATGAATGAGGTTTCTTACCAACGGTGGTAGTGAAGGCTTTGAATAGTCTAATTAGTGTTGCCTTCAACAACATAATAGGTGGTTTTGCTATAATACCATGAGAGTGTGTAGCACAAAATGAATCATTTCATTCCATTAAAAGAGTCGATATGTAAATGGGAGAGAGGTTGACAAAATCATATAAAATCCCTACTCAATAGATGACAGAAAGTAAAATTAAAAATATTATTCTGAGGTCCCTGATTAAGATAATGTAGAGTTTAAATCCAATTAAGATAAAGATTATAAGCAACTGTTAAGTAGATAAAATTAGGGTTATAGTGTAAATATGATCAACAGGAAATATCCACTTCCAATAGCATGTGTATTGGGACGGAGTCCCTTTGCCTATGTATGTGTTTGACTATTAGGGGATCCTATATGTCTTTAATGGAGTCAGTCGGGATTAGCATACCTATGGGCTAATAAGGATCCATACACCTATGGAGCTATTGATTTGGGTTTCCCAAGAGCCAATGATCAAGTACCAATAGAGTTAGAGATCTAAATTATTTAAGAACTAGAGATTCAAGATCATATAAGGATCAACACAACTTTAGATGAGTCTTGTAAGTGCTTTGAGCAAGAAGTAAAGCATAAAGCCTAGTTTTTAAAATTAGAAACATAGCTTTTTAACTTGAACACTATTATATAAGGATGCGGAACCTTATCAAGAAAGAGACAGAAGTAAAAAGACCTCGATTTCAATAAGAGGAGAAAGTGATTAAGAAGAATCATGAGATCTACAAAGACAATATTCAAAGAACAATAAAAAAACACCATGAGACCTACAAGAAAATATTCAAAACACATGAGCATTCTTCTAATAGCTTTAAAGACTAACTCTACAAAGGAGAAGAGATAAAGGCCAACTCCAGCATATCAGAACAAGTGGTAGGTAGAGAACCTGGTGTGCATTTCTCTAATGCCCAGAGACAAATTGCACACCCTATTTAAAGATTTAGGACATAATTCTGTAAGGAATTGGAAGACACGGAGCGGAAATTAATTTAAAAAATTTTCCATTCCTTGCCAGGATCTACCCTATGTGTTTAAGTCAAGTGGGAAGAAGCATTACCCTTAGTGTTTCTCAGCGACTTCCACAGCTTCTCTCCGCGGCTGGTGATCTATTTTCGATCGCAAGAAGACGTCCACAGCTTCTCTCCACGGCTCGTGCTCTCTTTCTGATCGCGAGAAGTCGATGCCTCAAGTCGGCTTCCTCTACTGGTATCCACACGAATAGGTTCTAACCACGAACGACGTGCTAGCGTCTCCTGTCCCTCTAAGGTTTTCTCAAGAGTTCGTCCTCTCCGTCTCTACTTCAGCAGTTTCTTATCTGCAAACCTTTTTTAGATCCCGTTCGGCCTTTTGTGTTATGTGTGTCTCCAAACGTAGCTCCTAAAATCAGATATATAGGATGCTCTGTGTTTTCCTCAACCGAATTGGATTTTGGAATTAATCTATATTAAATCCGAATACAATATCACATATTGTATAATTTGATAAGAAACTAATTAAATAAATAATGTTTATATTAAATCCGTCCCACAGATTTAATTCACCTATTTATTTAATTTAAATAAATATAAGATTGGACTGTATTTGATTTATTCTCATAAATCAAATTTGAGATATCCTATCAATTTGAATTTCAAATTCAAACGTGATAGAGATTTAATTTATCCTTATAAATTAAATCCTATATATCCCTTATATATAATATATATACAAATTTATATATATACGGATATAAATATAAATAAATATATACATCAACCCTAGATCATTCATTGAATCTAGACACGTCTTAGATTCAATGAATCTGGACATCATAGCTCGTGTTGGGCTATTTTGTGTGCGACCCCGTAGGTCTATATGAAGTTGGCAGTGGGCCATTTGCTATACTGGCCCATAAGTCGCAAGCGGTCTCTAGCAAGACATAATGGCTACCCAAATCATATGAGAATCGATAAATGATGTAACCTTTTATACAACCATATCATGTCCCTTCTATCACATGATATTTTGGTCATGGATGAGGCATGGATAATGTCATCCTCCTATTCTTGACCGTTACTTTCTCGATCCCTGAGTAGTCTGACTATAGAAATGGAACTACCTTTCCATTACGGTATGGCCATACATTTCTCAGACTCACTCATCGAGGGGCCCAGTAATGTCTCTCTACGAATGTGAGGGACAAATTCCATCTTGACCATTCGCATTCCTCCACATGAAAAACCACTGAGCCCGAACATAGTCTTTATGATCACTTGGTCAAAAGTGACTTTTGACTAGGTCAAAGCTGAGCGTTTATCATGTAGGAATCCATTATGATCTCAGGTCAAAGGGCATAGTGACATGGTTTGTATATGAGAGAAGCTTATGACGTAACCCATGCAGCTCTCTCATAGCGGGTCGGTCCAACACCTTGTACTCTTACATGTGCCTATGACTTTGATTTATATCTCTATACATCTTCACAGTCATACTGGTCTTATTTTATCTCTACTCCCGCATATATGACCGACCAGGGACATTTAGGATAAGATCATGAGTTATCCAAGGATGGTCATCACAGTAAACATGCAAATAATATGATAACTCAATTAATAAATTCATAAATCAATAATGTTCATAAGACAATGATTGGTGCTAGGGCACATTTTCCAACAACCTCCCACTTACACTAGGTACAATCATTAATTTGACTAATTCCCATTGACCTAACATGATGCTCATGCTTTGCCTGCACAAGTGGCTTTGTTAGAGGATCAGCAACATTGTCTTCTCCTGCTACTTTGCATATTTTTATATCACCTCTATCGTTGATTTCTCTGATGAGATAAAATCGCCTGAGTATATTCTTAGTCCTTTGATGTGACTTAGGCTCTTTGGCCTGTGCAATGGCACCGCTATTGTCACAGAGCAAAGTTATTGGATCTGAGATGGTAGGTATCACCCCTAGTTCGGTGATGAACTTCCTGATCCAAACGACTTCCTTAGCTATATCAGATGATGCTATATAGTCAACTTCCGTTGCAGAATCTTCTACTGTGCCTTGCTTAGAGCTCTTCCAGCTTACTGCTCCATTGTTGAGGAGGAATATATATCCAGACTGCGATTTTTGGTCGTCCTGGTCAGTTTGAAAACTCACGTCTGTGTAACCAGTTACATAGAGTTCGTCATCCAATCCACCATAGACCAAGAATAAGTCCTTAGTCCTTCTTAAGTACTTAAGGATATTCTTGACAGCAGTCCAATAGCCCTCACCAGGGTTCTGTTGATATCTGCTAGTCATAATTAAGGCAAACGAGACATCCAGTCGAGTACATAATATGGCGTACATGATAGATCCTATGGCCGAGGCATATGGAACTTTACTCATGCGACCTCGCTGATCAGATGTACTAGGACACAGATCTTTGCTGAGGTGACTACCATGAGACATGGGTATTAAACCCCTCTTTGATTCGTGAATACTGAATCTATGCAGTATTTTGTCTATGTATGTACTCTGACTGAGTCCTAGAAGTCTTTTAGATCTATCTCTATAGATCCTGATTCCTAGGATGTAGGTCGCTTCACCCAAGTCTTTCATCGAGAAAGACTTTCCTAACCAAGACTTGACAATCTGCAAGGTAGGAATGTCATTCCCAATAAGTAGGATGTCATTGACATAGAGTACCAAAAACACAACTGTGCTCCCACTAACTTTCTTGTACACACAAGGTTCATCAATGTTTTGAAGAAATCCAAACTCTTTGACTACATCAAAATGATGATTCCAACTCCGAGAGGCTTACTTCAGTCCATAAATAGACCTTTGAAGCTTGCACACTTTACCAAAGTCCTCAGAACGCACAAACCCTTCAGGTTGTGTCATGTACACATCCTCAAGGAGCTTTCCATTAAGGAAGGCTATTTTGACGTCCATCTGCCATATTTCATAGTCATAATATGCTGCTATGGTAAAGAGGATTCTGATTGATTTGGCCATTATAACTGGGGAAAAGGTCTCATCATAGTCCATACCATGAGTTTGAGTAAATCCTTTTGCAACCACTCGTGCCTTGAAGACATTTACATTGTCATCTATGTCAGTTTTCTCCTTAAAAACCCACTTGCACCCGACAGTTTTTACACCTTCAGGCGGGTCAACTAAGGTCCAAACCTTATTGTCGTACATGGATTGCATTTCAGACTTCATGGCATTAAGCCACTTTTCAGAGTTTGGTCCCACTATAGCTTCTCGATAGGTAGTTGGCTCATTATGCTCAATGAGCAACACATCACGACTGTCAGAAATCAGAAATCCATATCTCTGAGGCTGAAGTCGTGTCCTATTAGACTTCCGTGGACCTTGCGTGACTTGAGGAGTCTCAACAACTTGTTGAGTCTTCTTTGTTTTCCATCTGCAGTTCTGTGGTGTCTTGTGGCTCTCGAACTTCTTTGAGGTGTACCTTACTCCCACTGGTTCTTTTAGAGATAAATTCTCGTTCGAGAAAGATACCATTTCTGACAATAAACACTTTGTTATCAGCAGGGTTGTAGACATAATATCCCTTGGTTTCCTTAGGATATCCCACAAAAAGGCACTTTGAGGATTTGGGCGCTAATTTGTCTGAGGCTTGTTGCTTAACATAGACCTCGCATCCCCAAATCTTGAGGAAAGACAAACTAGGCGTCCTCACAGTCCATATCTCATACGGAGTATTTTCAATTGCCTTAGATGGAACACGATTGAGTGTGAATGCAGCTGTCTCTTGGGCATGGCCCCAAAAGGAGGGCGGAAGATCTGTACGACTTATCATGGATCAAACCATATCTAATAGTATTCGATTCCTCTGTTCAGAAATGCCATTCCATTGTGGTGTCCCTGGAGGAGTCAATTGTGAGACTATCCCACAACTCCTCAGATGATCTATGAACTCTTGGCTCAAATATTCACCACCCTGATCAGATCGAAGGGCTTTAATTGTTTTGCCAAGCTGGTTTTGTACTTTATTTTGAAATATCTTGAACTTTTCAAAAGATTCAGATTTATGTTTCATTAGATAGATGTACCCATATCTGCTGAAATCATCTATGAATGTTGTGAAGTATGAATAACCTCCTCTGGCATTTGTGTTCATCGGTCCACACACATCTGTATGTATAAGGCCCAATAAATCAGTGGCCCTCTCACTGTGCCCAGTGAAGGGTGAATTTGTCATCTTTCCTAACAAGCAAGACTCGCAAGTGTCATATGATTCAAAATCAAATGAGTTTAGAAATCCATCTTGATGGAGTTTGGAAATGCGTTTCTCATTTATGTGGCCCAGATGACAGTGCCAGAGGTATGTCAGATTCAAATCATTCAGTTTGACCCTTTTGGCGGTTATGTTATAGATATTTCCATGATTGGGTTGTTCCAAATTTAATATGTAATGATCAACATGTAAATCACCATGAGCATAGAAAACATCATTACGATAAATAGAACATCTACTATTCCTAGTAATGGAAGTGAAACCTTCCTTTTCCAAATAAGAAAGTGAAATAATCTTACTACTTAAAGCAGGGACATAATAGCAATTGTTCAAAACTAACAAAAGCCCAGTGGGCAGAACTAATTCATAAGTGCCAACAGCTAACGCAGCAACCCTTGCTCTGTTTCCAACTCGTAGGTCAACCTCGCCCTTTTTCAGCTTCCTACTGTCCTTTAGTCCCTGCACATTTGTACAAATATGAGAACCACATGTAGTATCTAATACCCATGAAGTGGAAGTAGAAAGATGAATGTCTATAACATAAATACCTGAAGCGATAACCCCGCTATCCTTCTTGTTCTTTTTCAGATCTTCGAGGTAGAGTTTACAATTCCTCTTCTAATGACCAGGTTCATTACACAAGAAGCAGACTCCTTCCTTCGGAGGCTTTACCTTTTTTGGTGCAGGCTTGGTTTCGGGCTTGCCTAACTCTTTGGTCTTACCTGATAAGCCATGACCCTTCCCCTTGCCTTTGCCTTTCTTTTTCATAACCATTCCTTTCTGAACCATCAAAACAGCACTGGGCTTCTTCTTAAGACTCGGCTCAGCAGTTTTAAGCATCCCATGCAGTTCAGAAATAGATTTCTCCATATTGTTCATGTTGTAGTTCATGACAAACTGGTCATAACTTTCCGAGAGTGAGTTCAAAATCAAATCCATAGCTAACTCCTAGCTCATGGGAAATCCAAGCCTTTCAAGGTGATCAATGTACCCTTTCATCTTTAAGACATGAGTACTGACCGATGCACCTTCAGCCATCTTGCAGGAATATAAGGCCTTAGTGGTCTCATACCTCTCTTGCCTTGCCTATTGCTGGAACATTTCCTTGAGATGCACAATCATCTCATAAGCCTCCATGTGTTCCAGATCTCTTTGGAGCTCCAGAACCATGGTGGCTAGCATCAAGCACCCCACATCGACAGAGTCTTCCTTATGCTTCGTGTAAGCATCTCTCTGAGCTCTAGGAGCATTGGCCGCTGGCTCCTTAGGAATGGGTTGATCTAGGACATGCGCCTTTCTTTCCTGCTTGAGAACAATTCTCAAGTTCCTAAACCAGTCAAGAAAGTTTGTCCCATTGAGTTTGTCCTTCTCAAGGACAGATCGCATCGATAATGTAGCAGTATTACTAGTCGTCATGATTCTACAATTAAAATACGCAATTCAATTAGCAATCTCCCACTAAATAAACAACCCTCAATGCAATAGTTAGTGGGCTAAGATCCATATTTGGCTCAAACGTAAGTCTGCTTTGGCAGGATGCTTAAATTAAGTTATTTAGGTAGGTAACACCTTTACCAATTACATCAAATGTAACTCTTAGACTTTTATAGGATTCTATCATCATATGATCTGGCATGTTTTTAATCCCATCTAATGCCTTGAGACCCAAAACCGTTTTGTTAATCTCAATTAAGTCAAACAATAATAAACATGTGAGAGTAGCACCATTACTCTTGCCTATCTCCCCAAGATAACTCAAAAGCACCCACTTTGGTGGAGTATACAATTGAGCGATCGAGGTTTTGACAAGTGTTCATAAATTGACGGCATTATGACTTAAGATTTCATTTAGAGGGCTTAATTAACTATATGGTTTATAAGAATGCATGTTTCTCAGTTTGTATCTCATACAAGTAATATGCATGTTTTTGATATAATCATAAGATGCTTAATTTAAATGTGATACAATATGGCTCGCCTATCCTAAGTCCCCTCAAGCCAATGAGAGGAGCTCTCTAGTAAGAGAAGAGAAATTACATATAGAAACCTCTTTTAACATTCGAGGGGAGTAAGATGAGAAGAGAAGGTACATTGAGAGTATATAGAGGAAGGCACGACACGCAGGTCGTATTTAAAAATTACAACACTTGCAATCTAGAGCCATATTGTTCACCATACCCAAACATTCAAGAATCAATATTCAGATTTAATTCAAGGGCAATTAATGTTTCATATCTAAAACATTCACCAAATAACATATGTTACGGTTATGTTGCGCTATGAACATATGTTAATGCTTCATAAATAATCACGAATCTGCATTCGGTTTTCTTAGACCCCATCTATGTTATTTGATCAACTCAAAGCGCATCATCACCGATTTCAATTCCCTTTTAGATTCCTTTTATGTCATACATAACACGGACTCCTCATATGTTATACATAAAATGCATATTATATGATCGGCTACTACTAACACATATCATATGAATCAACAATTAAGCCTAACTTAAACACAAAACGGCACGGCTTTGATACCACTGTAAGGAATTGGAAGACACGCAGCGGAAATTAATTTAAAAAATTTTCCATTCCTTGCCAGGATCTACCGTATGTGTTTAAGTCAAGTGGGAAGAAGCATTACCCTTAGTGTTTCTCAGCGACTTCCACAGCTTCTCTCCGCAGCTGGTGATCTCTTTCTGATCGCAAGAAGACGTCCACAGCTTCTCTCCACAGCTCGTGCTCTCTTTCTAATCGCGAGAAGTCGACGCCTCAGGTCGACTTCCTCTACTGGTATCCACACAAATAGCGTTCCAACCACAAACGACGTGCTAGCGTCTCCTGTTCCTCCAAGGCTTTCTCAAGAGTTCGTCCTCTCCATCTCTACTTCAGCAGTTTCTTATCTGCAAACCTTTTTTATATCCCGTTCGGCCTTTTGTGTTATGTGTTATCTCCAAATGTAGCTCCTAAAATCAGATATATAGGATGCTCTGCGTTTTCCTCAACCGAATTGAATTTTGGAATTAATCTTTATTAAATCCAAATACAATATCACATATTGTATAATTTGATAAGAAACTAATTAAATAAATAATATTTATATTAAATCCGTCCCACAGATTTAATTCACCTATTTATTTAATTTAAATAAAGATAAGATTAGACTGTATTTGATTTATTCTCATAAATCAAATTTGAGATATCCTATCAATTTGAATTTCAAATTCAAACGTGATAGAAATTTAATTTATCCTTATAAATTAAATCCTATATATCCCTTATATAATATATATATATATATATATGAATTTATATATATACAAATATAAATATAAATAAATATATACATCAACCCTAGATCATTCATTGAATCTAGACACGTCTTAGATTCAATGAATCTGGACATCACAGCTCGTGTTGGGATATTTTGTGTGCGACCCCGTAGGCCCATATGAAGTTGGCAGTGGGCCATTTGCTATACTAGTCCACAAGTCGCAAGCGATCTCTAGCAAGACATAATGACTATCCAAATCATATGAGGATCGATAAACGATATAACCTTTTATACAACCATATCATGTCCCTTCTATCACGTGATATTTTGGTCATGGATGAGGCATGGATAATGTCATCCTCTTATTCTTGACCGTTACGTTCTTGATCCCTGAGTAGTCTGACTATAGAAATGGAATTACCTTTCCATTACGGTATGGCCATACATTTCTCAGACTCACTCATCGAGGGGCTCAGTAATATCTCTCTACGAATGTGAGGGACAAATTCCATCTTGACCATTCACATTCCTCCGCATGAAAAACCACTAAGCCCGAACATAGTCTTTATGATCACTCGGTCAAAAGTGACTTTTGACTAGGTCAAAGCTGAGCGTTTATCATGTAGGAATCCATAATGATCTCAGGTCAAAGGGCATAGTGACATGGTTTGTATATGAGAGAAGCTTATGACGTAACCCATATAGCTCTCTCATAGTGGGTCAGTCTAACACCTTGTACTCTTACATGTGCCTATGACTTTGATTTATATCTCTGTACATCTTCAAAGTCATACTGGTCTTATTTCATCTCTGCTCCCGCACATATGACCGACCAGGGACATTTAGGATGAGATCATAAATTATCCAAGGATGGTCATCATAGTAACATGCAAATAATATGATAACTCAATTAATAAATTCATAAATCAATAATGTTCATAAGACAATGATTGGCGCTAGGGCACGTTTTCCAACAAATTCTATATCTTTAACTCCAGTTGAATGCTAGGGGCCACGTCCAAGAATTCTTAACTTGAACCAAATCCTCATGCAAAGCCTTTCACGAAAAAGGAGTTAATTCTAAATGCAAAGCTTTTCATCAAGATAGAACCACAAACTCCTCAGGAAAAAACCTCAATTAGGAACTATAATGAGAAAGAGATGGCCCCTAAATTCCATATCACATACGTTAAGAATGCATGAATGAGGGACTAATTCAAATATCCATACAAACTTAGCCTTTAAACAACTTCAAATTTCTATATATATTAATTAGGATAATTAATAAATATTTCTAAGTGCGACCCGTAGTCATTTTGGCCCAATTAAAGGTGGGTAATTAACTCAGTTAATTAAAGTTAATTTTCTGATGGT
Organism: Leucaena leucocephala; assembly: GCA_037074615.1. Classification (NCBI taxonomy): domain Eukaryota; kingdom Viridiplantae; phylum Streptophyta; class Magnoliopsida; order Fabales; family Fabaceae; genus Leucaena; species Leucaena leucocephala. The sequence goes on from CM073553.1 coordinate 10,056,482, forward strand.
GAAAATTAATGTGAAACATAATTTTTTGAGTGGAAGAGCGATAACCTAATTTTCTTTGCTCAGTTTCTTAGGGTTCCCCACTGGTGACAGCAGTACACAAGTTGTCATCATTGTGCCTAATCACCCGCTGGAAGAATCCCTTCTCATTTTCTTCTAACTATGTTCTCTGATTGATAGGTCTCTGAATTTAGTTACAGTTTTTCCTCAGGTCAACTAAGTTAATGGCAAGAGGTAACTATAAGTCTTCTGTTGTATATCATGTAGACTTCATAAATATATGTTATAATATGGAGTAATTAAATTATGTATGAGATGTTTTCATCCAATATGTGGCATCAGAGCCTTGTTTGAGATCCCCTTACCTTGCTTATTAATTTTTAATCATCATTAATAACAATCTGATATAGAATATGGGATATATGGATCTCTAGATATTATAACTATTTTTTTATTTTTGGACCGTAGAGGTAGCCAAAAATAGAGAATGAACTCACCAGAGGGAGTCATTGTCGCACCTTTGGATTCAAAGTTTTAGATTGCATTTTGATTTCCTTTTGACAGCAAGAGTGTTGTAGGAATGCTCATTCTCAAATTCTATTCATCACATCGTAGAGACCATAAAAAAAAGAGCACATAACCATTAGGAAATAGCCTCCTGAAGGTTGCCATAGACAAGCCCTGGAATGACGAGTCGCGGCCATGGTGTCATTTTGCTTTAGTTTATGAGTCGAGTTAGGTCAACCTGACTCATGGTGAAGACAACCTGAAATTGTGCATTTTAGCCTTGAGCTGAAACACACTATTTCACTTAACATCTACTGGTCGTCGCTTTTTTGCCATAATTTTTTTTCTTTTCCGGTTTTCATTCTATGCTGTTGCATTATAGGCTTGTGATAAATTTTTTTTCTGGTTTCCTACTGGGCAACACGCATTTGGGCTATCCAAAAATTTTTTCTCTTATTCGCTAGACCACGTTCATTTGGGCTTGGAATAATTTTTTTGTTTTGCTAGAGGAAAATTGTTTTGGGCTTGGACTTTTTGGTTTTTGTTTCTAGACTTTCGTATTTGGGCTTTGTTTGGACTTTTAAGTATGGATCATTTGATTTTATTTCCAGAAAATTGTTTTGGGAAATTTAATTTGATTTTCCATAATATATTTACTCAAAATAAATTATTTCTTTTTAAATTTTAATATGCCCTTTAAATACTATTACATGCATTGGAAAGGTAAATAAAGGAAAATTATTTTTTCATTATTTTTGACATTCAAAAAATGTGTTTACAAATTTTAATTTTTTATTTGTTATGTAATCCCTATTTTGTATATTTATTCTTTAGAAATTAAATTAAATATTTAAATTTTGTAAAACCTTTTGAGTTGAAATGTGTTGAAATTAATCTATTGAACTATTTTTTTGGGGCATGAAATAGTTTGATAATTTAAATTAAATTATTTAGTCACCCTTGTTGATTAAATTAATTTATTAAATACTCAATTAAGTTGTGCATATTTATATTTTAATGCGCATTAATGATACATGAGGAGTAGTCACAACATCCTTATTCATTTAATTTTGTTGCATGCACTAAATAACCACATATGGATTTAAAATATAAATTGTAATTAAATATATATCTATAATTTATCTTTACCCACAGGTAGATATCTTATAATTATACATTTAATTAGGGTGTGATAGAATGACCTTATTATGTTCTAAGTAACCCACACATATTAGAAAGTACAAATGCATTTTAGTTTTATCAATTGAGAAAAATAAATGATATGCTAATGTCTTTGACCACAGGTAGACATTAGTGATATGTATTTATTACTACTTACATGCTACATTTTTCTAAGCATGTATACATGGCACAGTGAATTGTAATTGCTTTAAATTCTAACTGATGAGCTTGTTTGTATATTTGTCTGTTTTCATTTTACATATCTAATTACTACCCCCATAATCATGGTTGATATAAGCAACAAAACTATCTTAGATAACATCACTAACTATACTGATTGGAGAGATGATATTTTGTTGCAGCTCAGTTTTATCGACTTGGATTATGCCTTGAGGTATGAAAAACCTCCAAGACCAAATGATGCCTTGGATGATAGAGAGACAAAGGAAAGGTATGACATGTGGGAGAGTAGCAATTGCTTACATCTTCTACTTATACAACAAATGATCACCATAAATATTAAGAGAGTAGTCCTTAAGTGCAAGATAGCCAAATGATACCTAGAAGCTTTAGATAAGCATTTCAAAACCATAAACAAGCAGATAGGTTGTGTCATCATGTCTAACTTATGCGCTATGAGGCTTATAGCTATTGGCTGTGTGAGGCAACATATAAAAATGAGAGATCTAGCCTTTCAGCTGAAATCATTTGAAAAAGAACCTATAGAACAATTCCTTATACAATTGGTCTTGAACTCACTTCCTACTCATATGATGCTTTCAAGGTCTCGTACAACATACATAAGGAAAAATGGTCAGCGGATGAATTGTTGTCCATGTGTGTTCAGGAAGAGACTAGATTGTTGATGAGTGGTAAAGGTACACAAAACGAGGCTCATCTAACAAAAAGTTCCACAGCTGGCATCAAAAGGGGAAATAAAGAAAAGAAAGAGAAGGAGAAAAGGAAAAAGTAGAAAATCCCTGTTGTTTCAGCTACTAACAAAAGGAATGTCATATACTTATTCTATAAGAAAGGGGGCATATAAGGGATGCATGTCTCAAGAGGAAGGCATGGTATGAAAAGTAAGGTATATTTTCATCGTGTGTTACTTTTAAATTTAATGTTTCTAGCGCTAATGATGACACTTGGTGAATTGACATTGGTTCAATGATCCACATTTTGACTACCATGCAGGGTTTTCTAATAAGCAGGCCTCCACATCCCAATGAGAAAATTGTCCTTTTAAGCAATGGGAGAAGAGATCTTGTGAAAGTTGTTGGAACTTTTTGCATAACTTTTTCTAATAATCATGTTTTAAACCTTTATGAATTTTTTTATGTTCCCTCTTACAAGAGGAATTTGATTTCCTTGTCAAAACTAATTCCATTTGATCATCATTTAGTTCATTTTAAGAAACTTATGACTTTATCAAAAGACTTTGTTTTAATTGTGAACTTACTTATGATTTATGGTTTATTTAAAATTATTTCTGATCCACCTCAATCTCTTTCTATTTTGTTTGGTACTAAAAGAAGTGTCATCAATGAGAATTCTTATAGCCTGTAGCATAAGAGATTGGGATATATCTCTGTTGATAGAATCAAAAAGTTAAGTAAAGACATAATTCTTGCGTTATAATCAAAAGGTTAAGTAAAGACAGAATTCTTGCATCTTACCATCCAGAATTTGATTTTTGTATGGACTACATAAGAGGAAAGAAGACCAATAAGTTACATAAATGGGCTAAAAGAAGTTCTAAATTGTTAGGAATTATACATGGATATTTGTTGCCTTGATTTGATTGTGTTGGAAATCGTGCCCTAGGGGCCAATCATTGTCTTATGAACATTATTGATTTATGAATTTATTAATTGAGTTATCATATTATTTGCATGTTTACTATGATGATCATCCTTGGATAATTTATGATATTATCCTAAATGTCCCTGGTCGATCATCTATATGGGAGCACAGATGAAATAAGACCAGTATGACTTTGAAGATGTATAGAGATATAAATCAAAGTCATAAGCACATGTAAGAGTACAAGGTGCTGGACCGACCCGCTATGAGAGAACTGCATGGGTAACTGTAAGGAATTGGAAGACACGCAGCGGAAATAAACTTTAAAAATTTTCCATTCCTTGCCAGGATCTGCCGTATGTGTTTAAGTCAAGTGGAAAGAATCATTACCCTTAGTGTTGCTCAGCGAATTTCACAGCTTCTCTACGTGGGTGGTGATCTCTTTCTGATCGCAAGAAATCGACGGAGTGTTCCTCAGCGACCTTCACAGATTCTCTCCGCGGACGGTTGTCTCTTTCCGATCACAAGAAGTCGACGCTTCAGGTCGGCTTCCTCTACTGGTATCCACACGAACAGCGTTCCAACCACGAACGACGTGCTAGCGTCTCCTGTCCCTCCAAGGCTTTCACAAGTCTCCGTCTCTATTTCGGCAGTTTCTTGTCTGCAAACCTTTTGCAGATTCCGTTCGGCCTTTTGTGTTCTGTGTTATTTTCAAACGTAGCTCCTCCAATCCGATATAGAGGATGCTATGCGTTTTTCCACTTGACCTAATTGGATTTTGGAGTTAATCTTATATTAATTCCGAATTGATACAATATCATATATTGTATAATTTTATAAGAAACTAATTAAATAAAATAATATTAAATCCGTCCCACAGATTTAATTACTTATTTATTTAACTTTAAATAAAGATGAGACTTAATTTATCCTATCAATTTAAATTTCGAATTTCAAACGTGATAGAGATTTAATTTATCCTTATAAATTAAATCTTATAAATATCTCTTATATGACATATCCTATCAATTTGAATTTCGAATTTCAAATGTGATAGAGATTTAATTTATCCTTATAAATTAAATCTCATATATCTCATATATATAATATATATAAATATATATACGAATTTATATATATACGAATATAAATATAAATGAATATATATACATTCACCTGGATCTTTCATTGAATCTGGACATGTCTTAGATTCAATGAATCTGGACATCATAGCTCGTGTTGGGCTATTTTGTGTGCGACCCTGTAGGCCCATATGAAGTTGGCAGTGGGCCATTTGCTATACTAGCCCACAAGTCGCAAGCGGTCTCTAGCAAGACATAACAACTACCCAAATCATATGAGGATCGATAAACGATGTAACCTTTTATACAACCATATCATGTCCCTTCTGTCACGCGATATTTTGGTCATGGATGAGGCATGGATAATGTCATCCTCCTATTCCCGACCGTTACTTTCTCGATCCCTGAGTAGTCTGACTATAGAGATGGAACTACCTTTCCATTACAGTATGGCCATACATTTCTCAGACTCACTCATCGAGGGGCCCAGTAATATCTCTCCACGAATGTGAGGGACAAATTCCATCTTGACCATTCACATTCCTCCGCATGAAAAACCACTAAGCCCGAACATAGTCTTTATGATCACTCGGTCAAAAGTGACTTTTGACCAGGTCAAAGCTGAGCGTTTTGTCATGTAGGAATCCATGATGATCTCAGGTCAAAGGGCATATTGATATGGTTTGTATATGAGAGAAGCTTATGACGTTACCCATGCAGTTCTCTCATAGCGGGTCGGTCCAACACCCTGTACTCTTACATGTGCTTATGACTTTGATTTATATCTCTATACATCTTCAAAGTCATACTGGTCTTATTTCATCTGTGCTCCCACATAGATGATCGACCAGGGACATTTAGGATAATATCATGAATTATCCAAGGATGGTCATCATAGTAAACATGCAAATAATATGATAACTCAATTAATAAATTCATAAATCAATAATGTTTATCAGACAATGATTGGCCCCTAGGGCACGATTTCCAACAACCTCCCACTTGCACTAGGTACAATCATTAATTTGACTAATTCCCATTGACCTAACATGACGCTCATGCTTTGCCTGCACAAGCGGCTTTGTTAGAGGATCAGCAACATTATCTTCTCCTGCTACTTTGCATATTTTTATATCACCTCTATCATTGATTTCTCTGATGAGATGAAATCGCCTGAGTATATGCTTGGTCCTTTGATGTGACCTAGGCTCTTTGGCCTGTGCAATAGCACCGCTATTGTCACAGAGCAAAGTTATTGGATCTGAGATGGTAGGTATCACCCCTAGTTCTGTGATGAACTTCCTGATCCAAACGGCTTCCTTAGCTGCATCAGATGCTGCTATATACTCAGCTTCCGTTGCAGAATCTGCTACAGTGCCCTGCTTAGAGCTCTTCCAGCTTACTGCTCCATTATTGAGGAGGAATATGTATCCAGACTGCGATTTTTGGTCGTCCTGGTCAGTTTGGAAACTCGCATCTGTGTAACCAGTTACACAGAGCTCATCATCCAATCCACCATAGACCAAGAACAAGTCCTTAGTCCTTCTTAAGTACTTAAGGATATTCTTGACAGCAGTCCAATGGCCCTCACCAGGGTCCTGTTGGTATCTGCTAGTCATACTTAAGGCAAACGAGACATCCGGTCGAGTACATAACATGGCGTACATGATAGATCCTATGGCCGAGGCATATGGAACCTTACTCATGCGACCTCGCTGATCAGATGTACTAGGACACAGATCTTTGCTGAGGTGAGTACCATGAGACATGGGTATGAAACCCCTCTTTGATTCGTGCATACTGAACCTATGCAGTATTTTGTCTATGTATGTACTCTGACTGAGTCCTAGAAGTCTTTTAGATCTATCTCTATAGATCCTGATTCCTAGGATGTAGGTGGCTTCACCCAAGTCTTTCATCGAGAAAGACTTTCCTAACCAAGACTTGACAATCTGCAAGGTAGGAATGTCATTCCCAATAAGTAGGATGTCATCGACATAGAGTACCAAAAACACAACTGTGCTCCCACTAACCTTCTTGTACACACAAGGTTCATCAATGTTTTGAAGAAATCCAAACTCTTTGATTACTTCATCAAAACGATGATTCCAACTCCGAGAGGCTTGCTTTAGTCCATAAATGGACTTTTGAAGCTTGCACACTTTACCAGAGTCCTCGGAACGCACAAACCCTTCAGGTTGTGTCATGTACACATCCTCAAGGAGCTTTCCATTAAGGAAGGCTGTCTTGACGTCCATCTGCCATATTTCATAGTCATAATATGCTGCAATAGCAAAGAGGATTCTGATTGATTTGGCCATTGCTACTGGGGAAAAGGTCTCATCATAGTCCACACCATGAGTTTGAGTAAAACCTTTTGCAACCAGTCGTGCCTTGAAGACATTTACATTGCCATCCATGTCAGTTTTCTCTTTGAAAACCCACTTGCACCCGACGGTTTTTACACCTTCAGGCGGGTCGACTAAGGTCCAAACCTTATTGTCGTACATGGATTGCATCTCAGACTTCATGGCACTAAGCCATTTTTCGGAGTTTGGTCCCACTATAGCTTCTCGATAGGTAGTCGGCTCATTATGCTCAATGAGCAACACATCACGACTATCAGAAATCAGAAATCCATATCTCTGAGGCTGAAGTCGTGTCCTATTAGACTTTCGTGGACCTTGCGTGACTTGAGGAGTCTCAACAACTTGTTGTGAGTCTTCTCTATTTTCCATCTGCAGTTCTGTGGTGTCTTGTAGCTCTCGAACTTCTTCGAGTTGTACCTTACTCCCACTGGTTCTTTTAGAGATAAATTCTCGTTCAAGAAAGATACCATTTCTGACAACAAACACTTTGTTATCAGCAGGGTTGTAGACGTAATATCCCTTGGTTTCCTTAGGATATCCCACAAAAAGGCATTTTGAGGATTTGGGCGCTAATTTGTCTGAGGCTTGTTGCTTAACATAGACCTCGCATCCCCAAATCTTGAGGAAAGACAAACTAGGCGTCCTCCCAGTCCATATCTCATACGGAGTCTTTTCGATTGCCTTAGATGGAACACGATTGAGTGTGAACGCAGCTGTCTCTAGGGCATAGCCCCAAAAGGAGGGCGGAAGATCTGTTCGACTCATCATGGATCGAACCATATCTAATAGTGTTCGATTTCTCCGTTCAGAAACGCCATTCCATTGTGGTGTCCCTGGAGGAGTCAATTGTGAGAGTGTCCCACAATTCCTAAGATGATCTATGAACTCTTGGCTCAAATATTCACCACCCCGATCAGATCGAAGGGCTTTAATTGTTTTGCCAAGCTGGTTTTGTACTTCATTTTGAAATATCTTGAACTTTTCAAAAGATTCAGATTTATGTTTCATTAGATAGATGTACCCATATCTGCTGAAATCATCTATGAATGTTATAAAGTACGAATAACCTCCTCTAGCATTTGTGTTCATCGGTCCACACACATCTGTATGTATGAGGCCCAATAAATCAGTGGCCCTCTCACTGTGCCCAGTGAAAGGTGACTTTGTCATCTTTCCTAACAAGCAAGACTCGCAAGTGTCATATGATTCAAAATCAAATGAGTTTAGAAATCCATCTTGATGGAGTTTGGAAATGCGTTTCTCATTTATGTGGCCCAGACGACAGTGCCAGAGGTATGTGGGATTCAAATCGTTTGGTTTGACCCTTTTGGCGGTTACGTTATAGATATTTCCATGATTGGGTTGTTCCAAATTTAATATGTAATGATCAACATGCAAATCACCATGAGCATATAAAACATCATTACGATAAATAGAACATCTACTATTCCCAGTAATGGAAGTGAAACCTTCCTTATCCAAATAAGAAAGTGAAACAATGTTACTACTTAAAGCAGGAACATAATAGCAATTGTTCAAAACTAACAAAAGCCCAGTGGGCAGAACTAATTCATAAGTGCCTACAGCTAACGCAGCAACCCTTGCTCTGTTTCCAACTCGTAGGTCAACTTCACCCCTTTTCAGCTTCCTACTGTCCTTTAGTCCCTGCACATTCGTACAAATGTGAGAACCACATGCAGTATCTAATACCCATGAGGTGGAAGTAGAAAGATGAATGTCTATAACATAAATACCTGAAGCGATAGCCCCGCTATCCTTCTTGTTCTTTTTCAGATCTTCGAGGTAGAGTTTGCAATTCCTCTTCCAATGACCCGGTTCATTGCAGAAGAAGCAGACTCCTTCCTTCGGAGGCTTTGCCTTCTTTGGTGCAGGCTTGGTTTCGGGCTTGCCTGACTCTTTGGTCTTACCTGATGAGCCATGACCCTTCCCCTTGCCTTTGCCTTTCTTTTTCGTACCCTTTCCCTTTTGAACCATCAAAACACTACTGGGTTTCTTCTTAAGACTCGGCTCAGCAGTTTTAAGCATCCCATGCAGTTCAGAAATAGATTTCTCCATGTTGTTCATGTTGTAGTTCATAACAAACTGGTCATAACTTTCCGGGAGTGAGTTTAAGATCAAATCTGTAGCTAACTCCTGGCTCATGGGAAATCCAAGCCGTTCAAGGTGATCAATGTACCCTTTCATCTTTAAGACATGAGCACTGACTGATGCACCTTCAGCCATCTTGCAGGAATGTAAGGCCTTAGTGGTCTCATACCTCTCTTGCCTTGCCTGTTGCTGGAACATTTCCTTGAGATGCACAATCATCTCATAAGCCTCCATGTGTTCCAGATCTCTTTGGAGCTCCGGAACCATGGTGGCTAGCATCAAGCATCCCACATCGACAGAGTCTTCCTTATGCTTCATATAAGCATCTCTCTGAGCTCTGGGAGCATTGGCGGCTGGCTCCTCAGGAATGGGTTGATCTAGGACATGCGCCTTTCTTTCCTGCTTGAGAACAATTCTCAAGTTCCTAAACCAGTCAAGAAAGTTTGTCCCATTAAGTTTGTCCTTCTCAAGGACAGATCGCAGCGATAATGTAGCAGTATTACTAGTCGTCATGATTCTACAATTAAAATATGCAATGTAATTAGTAATCTCCCACTAAATAAACAACCCTCAATGCAATAGTTAGTGGGCTAAGATCCATATTTGGCTCAAACTTAAGTCCGCTTTGGCAGGACGCTTAGATTAAGTTATTTAGGTAGGTAACACCTTTACCAATTACATCAAATGTAACTCTTAGATATTCATGGGATCCTATCATCATATGATCTGGCATGTTCTAATCCCATCTAATGCCTTGAGATCCAAAACCGTTTTGTTAATCTCAATTAAGTCAAACAATAATGAACCTATGAGAGTAGCACCATTACTCTTTGCTTATCTCCCCAAGATAACTCAAAAGCACCCACTTTGGTGGAGTCCACAATTGAGCGATCAAGGTTTTGACAAGTGTTCATAAATTGACAGCATTATGACTTAAGATTTCTTTTAGAGGGCCTAATTTAACTATCTGGTTTATAAAACGCATGTTTCTCAGTTCGTATCTCATACAAGTAATATGCATGTGCTGATCTAATCATAAGATGCATAATTCAAACGTGATACAATATGGCTCACCTATCCTAAGTCCCCTCAAGCCAATGAGAGGAGCTCTCTAGTAAGAAAAGAGAAATTACATATAGAAACCTCTTTTAACATTCGAGGGGAGTGAGATGAGAGGAGAAGGTACATTGAGAGTATATAGAGGAAGGCACGACACGCAGGCCGTATTTTTAAAAATTACAACACTTGCAATCTAGAGCCATATTGTTCACCATACCCAAACATTCAAGAATCAATATTCAGATCTAATCGAAGGGCAAAAAACATTTACAAAGTAACATATGTTACGGTTATGATGCGCTACGAACAGGTAGCTACGGCGGTCCCGCTAGCCGGTTAGCGGGCGGCTGTCCCGCTAGCCGGTTAGCGGGCGGGGTCTCTGGGGCAGCGCCCCGGAAGAAAATTTTTTTTTGTTTTATAAATAATCACGAATCTGAATTCGGTTTTCACAAATAATCACAAATTCGAATTCGGTTTTCTTAGACCCCATCTATGCGGATTGATCAAATCAAAAAGCATCACCACCGATTTCAATTTCCTTTTAGATTCCTTTTATGTCATACACAACAAGGATTCCATATATGTCACACATACAACGCTTATTATATGATCGGCTACTAATAACATATATCATATAAATCACAAATCAAGCCTAACTTAAACACAAAACGGCATGGCTCTGATACCACTGTAAGGAATTGGAAGACACGCAGCGGAAATAAACTTTAAAAATTTTCCATTCCTTGCCAGGATCTGCCGTATGTGTTTAAGTCAAGTGGAAAGAATCATTACCCTTAGTGTTGCTCAGCGAATTTCACAGCTTCTCTACGTGGGTGGTGATCTCTTTCTGATCGCAAGAAATCGACGGAGTGTTCCTCAGCGACCTTCACAGATTCTCTCCGCGGACGGTTGTCTCTTTCCGATCACAAGAAGTCGACGCTTCAGGTCGGCTTCCTCTACTGGTATCCACACGAACAGCGTTCCAACCACGAACGACGTGCTAGCGTCTCCTGTCCCTCCAAGGCTTTCACAAGTCTCCGTCTCTATTTCGGCAGTTTCTTGTCTGCAAACCTTTTGCAGATTCCGTTCGGCCTTTTGTGTTCTGTGTTATTTTCAAACGTAGCTCCTCCAATCCGATATAGAGGATGCTATGCGTTTTTCCACTTGACCTAATTGGATTTTGGAGTTAATCTTATATTAATTCCGAATTGATACAATATCATATATTGTATAATTTTATAAGAAACTAATTAAATAAAATAATATTAAATCCGTCCCACAGATTTAATTACTTATTTATTTAACTTTAAATAAAGATGAGACTGAGTTATATTTGATTTATTCCCATAAATCAAATTTGAGATATCCTATCAATTTAAATTTCGAATTTCAAACGTGATAGAGATTTAATTTATCCTTATAAATTAAATCTTATAAATATCTCTTATATGACATATCCTATCAATTTGAATTTCGAATTTCAAATGTGATAGAGATTTAATTTATCCTTATAAATTAAATCTCATATATCTCATATATATAATATATATAAATATATATACGAATTTATATATATACGAATATAAATATAAATGAATATATATACATTCACCTGGATCTTTCATTGAATCTGGACATGTCTTAGATTCAATGAATCTGGACATCATAGCTCGTGTTGGGCTATTTTGTGTGCGACCCTGTAGGCCCATATGAAGTTGGCAGTGGGCCATTTGCTATACTAGCCCACAAGTCGCAAGCGGTCTCTAGCAAGACATAACAACTACCCAAATCATATGAGGATCGATAAACGATGTAACCTTTTATACAACCATATCATGTCCCTTCTGTCACGCGATATTTTGGTCATGGATGAGGCATGGATAATGTCATCCTCCTATTCCCGACCGTTACTTTCTCGATCCCTGAGTAGTCTGACTATAGAGATGGAACTACCTTTCCATTACAGTATGGCCATACATTTCTCAGACTCACTCATCGAGGGGCCCAGTAATATCTCTCCACGAATGTGAGGGACAAATTCCATCTTGACCATTCACATTCCTCCGCATGAAAAACCACTAAGCCCGAACATAGTCTTTATGATCACTCGGTCAAAAGTGACTTTTGACCAGGTCAAAGCTGAGCGTTTTGTCATGTAGGAATCCATGATGATCTCAGGTCAAAGGGCATATTGATATGGTTTGTATATGAGAGAAGCTTATGACGTTACCCATGCAGTTCTCTCATAGCGGGTCGGTCCAACACCCTGTACTCTTACATGTGCTTATGACTTTGATTTATATCTCTATACATCTTCAAAGTCATACTGGTCTTATTTCATCTGTGCTCCCACATAGATGATCGACCAGGGACATTTAGGATAATATCATGAATTATCCAAGGATGGTCATCATAGTAAACATGCAAATAATATGATAACTCAATTAATAAATTCATAAATCAATAATGTTTATCAGACAATGATTGGCCCCTAGGGCACGATTTCCAACAGTAACGTCATAAGCTTCTCTCATATACAAACCATGTCAATACGCCCTTTGACCTGAGATCATCATGGATTCCTACATGACAAAACGCTCAGCTTTGACCTAGTCAAAAGTCACTTTTGACCGAGTGATCATAAAGACTATGTTCGGCCTTAGTGGTTTTTCATGCGGAGGAATGTGAATGGTCAAGATGGAATTTGTCCCTCACATTCGTAGAGAGATATTACTGGGCCCCTCGATGAGTGAGTCTGAGAAATGTATGGCCATACTGTAATGGAAAGGTAGTTCCATTTCTATAGTCAGACTACTAAGGGATCGAGAAAGTAACGGTCAGGAATAGGAGGATGACATTATGCATGCCTCATCCATGACCAAAATATCGCGTGACAGAAGGGACATGATATGGTTGTATAAAAGGTTACATCGTTTATCGAACCTCATATGATTTGGGTAGTCGTTATGTCTTGCTAGAGACCGCTTGCGACTTGTGGGCTAGTATAGCAAATGGCCCACTGCCAACTTCATATGGGCCTACAGGGTCACACACAAAATAGCCCAACACGAGCTATGATATCCAGATTCATTGAATCTAAGACATGTCCAGATTCAATGAATGATCCAGGATAGATGTATATATATTTATTTATATTTATATTCGTATATATATAAATTCTTATATATACATTATATGTATATATGAGATTTAATTTATAAGGATAAATTAAATCTCTATCACGTTTGAAATTCAAAATTCAAATTGATAGGATATCTCATATAAGAGATATTTATAAGATTTAATTTATAAGGATAAATTAAATCTCTATCATGTTTGAAATTCGAAATTCAAATTGATAGGATATCTCATATAAGAGATATTTATAAGATTTAATTTATAAGGATAAATTAAATCTCTATCATGTTTGAAATTCGAAATTCAAATTGATAGGATATCTCATATAAGAGATATTTATAAGATTTAATTTATAAGGATAAATTAAATCTCTATCACGTTTGAAATTCGAAATTCAAATTGATAGGATATCTCAAATTTGATTTATGAGAATAAATCAAAAATAGTTCAGTCTCATCTTTATTTAAAATTAAATAAATGGGTAATTAAATCTGTGGGACGGATTTGATATTATTTATTTAATTAGTTTCTTATAAAATTATACAATATATGATATTGTATTAATTTTGGAATTAATATAAGATTAACTCCAAAATCCAATTCGGTTGACAGAGAAAAACGCATAGCATCCTATATATATGATTTTAGGAGCTGCGTTTTGCACAGAGAAACATATAGAACATAGAAAGGCCGAAGGGGACTCTGCAAAAGGTTTGTAGATAAGAAACTACCGAAATAGAGACGGAGAGGACGAACTCTTGAGAAAGCCCTGGAGGGACAAGAGACGCTAGCACGTCGTTCGTGGTTAGAACGCTGTTCGTGTGGATACCAGTAGAGGAAACCAACCTGAGTCGTCGACTTCTTGTGATCAGAAAGGGAGCACGAGCCGCAGAGAGAAGCTGTGAACGTCGTGACCGAAAGCTGTGGAAGTCGCTGAGGCACACTAAGGGTAATACTTCTTCCCACTTGACTTAAACACATACGGTAGATCCTGGCAAGGAATGGAAAAATTTTTAAATTAATTTCCACTGCATGTCTTCCAATTCCTTATAGTGGTATCAGAGCCATGCCATTTTGTGTTTAAATTAGGCTTGATTGGTGATTCATATGATATGTGTTAGTCGTAGCCGATCATATAATATGCGTTTCATGTGTGACATATAAGGAATCCATCTTATGTATGACATATAAGGAATCTAAAAGGGAACTGAAATCGGTGGTGATATGTTTTGATTTGATCAATTAACATAGAAGTGGTCCAAGAAAACCGAATGCAGATTCGTGATTATTTACATATTAAAATTTTTTTTCTCGAGGCGCTGCCCCAGACCCCGCCCGCTATCCGGTTAGTGGGACTGCCGCCCGCTAATCGGCTAGCGGGACCGCCGTGGCTACCTGTTCGTAGCGTAATATAACCATAGAATATGCTATTTTGTGAATGTTTTAAGATTTGAAACATCAATTGCCCTGCAATTAAATCTGAATGTTGATTCTTGAATGTTTGGGTATGGTGAACAATATGGCTCTAGATTACAAGTGTTGTAATTTTTAAATACGGCCTGCGTGTCGTGCCTTCCTATATATTTACTCTCAATGTACCTTCTCTTCTCATCTCACTCCCCTCGAATGTTAAAAGAGATTTCTATATGTAATTTCCCTTTTCTTACTAGAGAGCTCCTCTCATTGGCTTGAGGGGACTTAGGATAGGTGAGCTATATTGTATCACGTTTAAATTATGTATCTTATGATTATATCAGCACATGCATATTAATTGTATGAGATACAAACTGAGAAGCATGCATTCTCATAAACTAAACAGTTAAATTAAGCCCTCTAAATGAAATCTTAAGTCATAATGCCGTCAATTTATGAACACTTGTCAAAACCTCGATCGCTCAATTGTGGACTCCGCCAAAGTGGGTGCTTTTGAGTCATCTTGGGGAGATAAGCAAAGAGTAATGGTGCTACTCTCATATGTTCATTATTGTTTGACTTAATTGAGATTAACAAAACGGTTTTGGATCTCAAGGCATTAGATGGGATTAGAACATGCCAGATCATATGATGATAGGATCCCATGAATATCTAAGAGTTACATTTGATGTAATTGGTAAAGGTGTTACCTACCTAAATAACTTAATTTAAGTGTCCTG
Organism: Leucaena leucocephala; assembly: GCA_037074615.1. Classification (NCBI taxonomy): domain Eukaryota; kingdom Viridiplantae; phylum Streptophyta; class Magnoliopsida; order Fabales; family Fabaceae; genus Leucaena; species Leucaena leucocephala. The sequence goes on from CM073553.1 coordinate 10,071,881, forward strand.
CCAAAGCGGACTTAATTTTGAGCCAAATATAGATCTTAGCCCACTAACTATTGCATTGAGGGTTGTTTATTTAGTGGGAGATTACTAATTATATTGCATATTTTAATTGTAGAATCATGACGACTAGTAATACTACTACATTATCGCTGCGATCTGTCCTTGAGAAGGACAAACTCAATGGGACAAACTTTCTTGACTGGTTTAGGAACTTGAGAATTGTTCTCAAGCAGGAAAGAAAGGCGCATGTCCTAGATCAACCCATTCCTGAGGAGCCAGCCGCCAATGCTCCTAGAGCTCAGAGAGATGCTTATATGAAGCATAAGGAAGACTCTGTCGATGTGGGATGCTTGATGCTAGCCACCATGGTTTCGAAGCTCCAAAGAGATCTGGAACACATGGAAGCTTATGAGATGATTATGCATCTCAAGGAAATGTTCCAGCAACAGGCAAGGCAAGAGAGGTATGAGACCACTAAGGCCTTCCATTCCTGCAAGATGGCTGAAGGTGCATCAGTTAGTACTCATGTCTTAAAGATGAAAGGGTACATTGATCACCTTGAGAGGCTTGGATTTCCCATGAGCCAGGAGTTAGCTACGGATTTGATCTTGAACTCACTCCCGGAAAGTTATGACCACTTTGTCATGAACTACAACATGAACAACATGGAGAAATCTATTTCTGAACTGCATGGGATGCTTAAAACTGCTGAGCCAAGTCTTAAGAAGAAGCCTAGTAGTGTTTTGATGGTTCAGAAAGGAAAGGGTACTAAAAAGAAAGGCAAAGGCAAGGGGAAGGGTCATGGCTCATCAGGTAAGACCAAAAAGTCAGGCAAGCCTGAAACCAAGCCTACACCAACGAAGGCAAAACCTCCGAAGGAAGGAGTCTGCTTCTTCTGCAATGAACCCGGTCATTGGAAGAGGAATTGCAAACTCTACCTCGAAGATCTGAAAAAGAACAAGAAGGATAGCGGGGCTATCGCTTCAGGTATTTATGTTATAGACATTCATCTTTCTACTTCCACCTCATGGGTATTAGATACTGCATGTGGTTCTCTCATTTGTACAAATGTGCAGGGACTAAAGGACAGTAGGAAGCTGAAAAAGGGCGAGGTTGACCTACGAGTTGGAAACAGAGCAAGGGTTGCTGCGTTAGCTGTAGGCACTTATGAATTAGTTCTGCCCACTGGGCTTTTGTTAGTTTTGAACAATTGCTATTATGTTCCTGCTTTAAGTAGTAACATTGTTTTACTTTCTTATTTGGATAAGGAAGGTTTCACTTCCATTGCTGGGAATAGTAGATGTTCTATTTATCGTAATGATGTTTTCTATGCTCATGGTGATTTGCATGTTGATCATTACATATTAAATTTGGAACAACCCAATCATGGAAATATCTATAACATAACCGCCAAAAGGGTCAAACGAAACGATTTGAATCCCACATACCTCTGGCACTATCGTCTGGGCCACATAAATGAGAAACGCATTTCCAAACTCCATCAAGATGGATTTCTAAACTCATTTGATTTTGAATCATATGACACTTGCGAGTCTTGTTAGGAAAGATGACAAAGTCACCTTTCACTGGGCACAGTGAGAGGGCCACTGATTTATTGGGCCTCATACATATAGATGTGTGTGGACCGATGAACACAAATGCCAAAGGAGGTTATTTGTACTTCATAACATTTATAGATGATTTCAGCAGATATGGGTACATCTATCTGATGAAACATAAATCTGAATCTTTTGAAAAGTTTAAAATATTTCAAAATGAAGTACAAAACCAGCTTGGCAAAACAATTAAAGCCATTCGATCTGATCGGGGTGGTGAATATTTGAGCCAAGAGTTCATAGATCATCTTAGGAGTTGTGGGATAGTCTCACAATTAACTCCTCCAGGGACACCACAATGGAATGGCGTTTCTGAACGGAGGAATCGAACACTATTAGATATGGTTCGATCCATGATGAGTCCAACAGATCTTTCGTAGAGAGAAGCTGTGAACGTCGTGACCAAAAGCTGTGGAAGTCGCTGAGGCACACTAAGGGTAATACTTCTTCCCACTTGACTTAAACACATACGGTAGATCCTGGCAAGGAATGGAAAAATTTTTAAATTAATTTCCGCTGCGTGTCTTCCAATTCCTTACAGATTGTGCATGGTCAAAAGTACTTTATCACCTTTATTGATGATTACTCACAATACACATATGTCTATATGATTTATCATAAAAGTGAGGCACTAGCTACCTTTAACGAATATAAAACTAAAGTAGGCAAATAGATTGGGAAACTAATCAAGATTATGAGATTAAACTGAGAGGTAATGGCGAGAGGTAACTATAAGTCTTTCGCTGCATCTTATATAGACTTCATACATTATATGTTATAATCTAGAGTAATTAAATTATGTATGAGATATTTTTATCTAATATGTGACATCAGAGCCTTGTTTAAGATCCCACTTGCCTTATTTATTAATTTTTAATCCTCTTAATAACAATATTAGATAGAATATGAGATATATTGATCTCTAGATATCATAACTTTTTTTTTTATTTTTTGATGAAAACTAGATGTCAGAGTCGCCATGAGATGTAGCCAAAAAATAGAGAACGAACTCGGCAAAGGGAGCCACTGTCGTACCTTTGAATTTAAAGATTCAGATTGCATTGTGATTTCCTTTTGACAAGAAGAGTGTTGAAAGAATGCTCATCATCAAATTCTATTGATAACAGGGTTAAGATCATAAAAAAAAGAGCACATAATTGCCGGGAAATAGCCTCCTAAAATGAAGCGTCGACAGCCATGGCGTCATTCTGCTTTGGGTCGTGAGGAGGGTTAGGTCAACTCAACTCATGGTGAAGACAACCCAAAATGATGTGTTTCAGCCTTGAGTTGAAAGGCACCTTTTCACTTAACGCCTGCATGCTGTCACTTTTGGGCCATAAAACTTTTTTATTTTCTGATTTTTGTTATGTGCCATCGCGTTATAGGCATGGAATAAATTTTTTTTCGGGTTTCTTGCTACAAGACACATTTATTTATGTACATGAAGTTATATCAATTGCATATCTGCAACTTTTTTAAAACGTAGAATGTTAGAGAGAAAGAGGTGTATATAAAATAAAATATGTGAGTAATATTACCAATTAAATAATTTCACTTGGTAATCAAGATAATTGTGGGTTTTATCTCAGGTATTACGAGTTCAAAAGAGATGTGAAAGTTTCCGTGCAAGCATGTATGTATATAATACTCTCACTCTTAGATATAAGATCTAACTAGTTTGGATGAATTTTGGTCCCAATCTTTTTCAAAAATACTACCGCTTTTTTCAAGTCGTCTTATTGTTTAATTGACATTAATAGGCAATGTAAAAAGTATATTTTTTAATAGTACAGGCATAAAACTTTTATCCACTTTATCTCTCGCATTTATCATTTTCTCCTAAACTAATTTGCCTAACTTTTAAATTGATAATACTCCTCCGGTCCTTAATATAGAACCTAAATATTAAACATATTTCCTATGTTTATCATTTTTTCCTAAATTAATCATATTGATACCCCTTCAATAATAATCAAGTAAGAGAGTGAGGGAGTTACAAAAGATGATTATGATGTGTTAAAAAAACATGTTATATTAACTAATTTAACTAACTTCATTAATATAATCAAATTAGTTAAATATACATATATTAAGGATCGGTGGAATATAATGTTACATAGAAGTATTTTAAAGAAATTATATCATATATGTTATAATTAAGTATTTTTTTTAATTTTTTTAATCTAACAAAATTAAATAAATATATCTTACATTAAGGATAAGAGGATCACTTATTATCTGATTTAGATGAACTATTTATTTGTTCATGATTTGCCAAAATATACATTGGATAACTTGGTAAGCAATTAAAGAAAGTCATCTATAAAATGAATATAACTTGTGGGAACCATAAATAAGATCACAATAGGCGAATACATAAGCAAAGTTTTACTGACAATTTTCACTAATGAAGCGGTGGTAGTCAGGGTAAGCAACCATTCCATAAAATGGTATGTGCCCATATGGATATATTCTCAACCATGTTTTAGAGAAGGGTTTATGGCCCAAAAAGTTAAACAAACAACCTTCAAATATCCATAAGAGTTTATGGATCAAACTATGGTTTCAAACAATGATTTTGGATAAGCTTATATAAATAGTTTCTAGCTAGGAAAAAAGCTTATGGGTTATCTAATGACCATTTTGTCTATATTTTTTCACTCTCTCCTCTCTCCTTCACTTCTTCCATTATCGTTGATACTCTGCCTCTGTTATCAAATCTCATCTATTTTTAGCTTTCATTGTCGTCCAAATATCGTCGAGCATCCACTGTCATCCAAAAGTTTTCTCTGCTTCTGGCACTGTCACTTCTCGTCGTCTTCTTCTCTGTCATCTAGATCTCTCCTCTCCTCTGCTTCTCTGCTTCTATCTTCATCGCTATTGTCTTCTTCTTCTTCACGTTCATGTCTGTTTCTATTCACTTATGTTTCTTTTTTTTTGTTTGCTTCTATTCACATCTGCCAAGCAAATGGAGGTAGAAGGGGATGAATGGAGGAGGTCGCGGCTATGGAGGGAACTAGAGGCGATGACTTATGATGATGATGAAGAATAATAAATAATTATTTTTTCACCTTGTACCTTTTCTGTTAATTTACTAATAATAAAACACATTTTGGTAATAACTATCCAAATAATATTTTATTTAGAATTACTTTTTTCTATAAGTTCTTCTTTAGAAGAGCTTTTAAATCACTTATTCTCCACAAGAGCTTCTCCAAAAGCTAAACCAAACGATCATATGTATTTTGTAGGATTTCATGGGAATTCATAACTATCACACCCAAAAACAAATTTGTTGTTAATAATAACAAAATGATATGGAAAAAATGAATTTTACAAGGATAAATAAAAATATGCAAGTTATTTATACTATATATCAAGTTCTCTAATCATACTTATAATTTTGCTATTGGTAGTTGTTAAAATATGTATATATGTATACTTGTAAATTCACCTATAAACTTGACCTAATGAATATAAGTAACTCTACCTAAATTTTATCCTAAAAATAGTGGCTTCTAGTTGTCACTAAAAGAACCACAAACAAGACGTAACAATATGACAAGGAAGGTTGGGCCGATAAAGGAGGGAAGCCTATTATCAAAATCTCAACCCAATGAGCATGTGGGGCCATAAGCCCAATTGGTGCTTTATATCATGGTGGACCTTGTGTATCTTTTGGTAGGCCCATGGACTATGGAGAATCCAATGGATCCAATGATTTGTGGAATACTCTATGATAAAATATATAAATAATTGCTAATGAGAATTAGCACATATAGTTAGGAATGAGTTTGTATCCTATAAGGATATAATTTCTATTTTTCTAATGTTGTGAGGGCTCATTTGATAAGTAATCTTGTAAGTTCCTTGTAAACCTTAGGGTTGTGCCTTAACCTTGGTGGAGGATTGGTGCTGAACTCACATAATTTTTTTTACAAAAAAAATGAACCTTTCCAATCCATATGGTAATGAAAGATCTGTTCGTATTCCCAGCAACTAAAATTAGTCAAATATCATATTTTTTGTTACAAAATTTCATTTGTTTTAGTACAATGATTGAATGTTAATGATAAAAAAATCAGATCACTTCACTTTTTATCAGTTGAATAATTTTATCAATTTTTTAAATTGAAAAATTGTTGGATTGTATTTACATTTTTATTAATAAACTAAAAGTTAGAAAATCCTTAATATAATATATGACCTAATTAGAGAGTTGATATTGATCCTAAATATGAGATATATTTTTTTTTATTTTTATCAATTTTTTGTCAAATTACTATTATTGATAATCCTTAAACAATAATTAAGTAAAAAAATAAGGGAAGGGGTTAAAGAAAATGATTATAGTGTTTTAAAAAAATATATCATATTAATAAATTTAATTAACTTTTTAATTTAATAAAAATAATTAAATAAATTATATATTAAGTATATGAGGAGTAAAATTTAACTTGTCATAGGAAATATATGCCTTGTAGCTCTTTATCTCTAAAAATAAGGTGTTTTAACGACCCCACAACCATTTTCATCCTCATTGTCTTTAGAGATGATTCAAAACAATATCTTTTTTTTGCCAAATTATTGCCAATATAATCAGTAAAAAGAACTCATTTTTGATAATTTTAAATCTAACTCATGAAAAACTTTAGTCTTGAGCTAGGTCAGGCCTAGAAGAAGTGGAGGAGATGTTAATGTAACCTAACAAAAGTGGTTCAAATTTTCTTAATAATTTTTTTTTATTTTTCATACATGCAATTAGAAAATCTTGTTTGAACCTCATTTAATTTTGATTCTTCTAAAAACTTTCCGATAAAACAAAAATTTCAAGATTCAAACGGCGAAAATCGATATAGTCATCCACCGTAGACAACTACTTGAGAAAAAGATGAAAATTTTCAAAAATTCAAACAACCAATATGATCATCATCACCTTGATGGTACAGAAAGAAAGGATCTGAAGAGGGATGAAAGCGCGCATGACAATCTTGTAACACTGGCACATTTGCCAGAAAGTGTTGCTCACCTTCGATTGAACCTTGAAGTTCTTAATGCTCTTCTTGTTGCTGAGCCCAATGAATACATATGGAAGAGGAGCGAGAGAATAAAAGAGGCACAAGAACATAATGTTATGGCAGTGAAGAAGGAAGTCCGATTTCTCGGCTAAGTATTTGAACCAAACTCTCTCTTGTAGGGAAATATGCCACAGAAAAAGCAACTTTCTGCTCTTAATCTCAAAAAAAGAATTACTTTATACCTTAATGACTTTGGCATAGAGTAATATACATCATTAATATTATATATATTTATCGAATCAAAGTTAGTGTAACTTTTGTGACAAAAAATAATTTTTACCTAATAATTATATAATTATAATGTTTGAAGCTTTTTTTCTCTGTGAACCGACTTTAAGATTTTAACATATGGACCATACTTAGGTCAAATACCTTAGGTCTATTAGGTCTAGTAAGTCAATAAAATACTGCCACATGGACTATTTTTTTCCACATTACGCTTAAAAGAAACCTCCGTTAGCCCTTCTAATGTTGTATCCTAAATTAGGGGTGTGCATGGACAAGCCTAGGTAGGGCAACCTTCCTACCCAATGCCCTACCCAAAAAATACATGGGATGTATTTTACAGCCCGATACTCGGCCCTACCTGATAAAAGCCCTAACTATTTTTGGTTGGACATGGTGGGCTGGGTATGGGTGGGCTTATATGCCCATGATCCATTTCCAATATCATATACATCAACCCCATAATCTGAAACACAATTAGATAACAACATTAAGGGAAAACTTCTTATCTACCAATTATCAGAAGGTTGCTAAGAAGTTGCAGTTTTCATATCTTAAATATTCTTACAGACACTTACTATATGTCAGTTCAATAACAAAGTGTGCATCTTCTGGCCCAAATCCAAGAAATGCGTTAGTGTATCTATCCTCTGGTATATCAGTTTTTTTCTTAGCAGCTTCATTCCCAAGCACTCAGTATAAAATATGAAATAACTAGGCAATTTTTTTCCTTCAATAATTACTTTAAAGAGTTTATTCAAGAGAATATTACACTAGTAATGAGTAGCATGTATGTATTATGATATACTTCATGGTCCTGTCCAAATCCCCAACATGATATATAGCATGAAGCATTCTTCGTTTGTCCTATTTGACCCACTCTAGAATGTCTTCTGTTATAGCAGCTCTGGTTGCTTGGGGGACACTCCTTGATGACATTACTCTTGTACAGTTACCATCTACTCTCAATGGTGATGCTTTCAAGCAAGATTGATTGTTCTGTGAAACAACTGAATGGCAACTAAAATAATTACAATTAATCAAATTATACAGTAAAGTTCAATCAAATTTAGCATTGCAGCTACAATATAAAACATATAACATATGTTGCAGGCATCACTATGTACAATTTAAAGTAGACAAAATAGCAATAGAAATGAATTTGAATGTAGCCATTGGAAAATCCAACTCTTAAATAGTGAAAGTTCTATTCTGTTATGTCAACAACTATTTGTCAAAGGAAAGAAATGAAGGTTGATTCTTATTAAAATTCACCTAATAGATCCATGATTGAAGCATAGAGACTCATATATAGGCTTATTGACTATATACAAACCAAGACGCACCCAATTACAATGTGACTCAAGATTCTAAGAAAGCTAACAAATTTAGCCTGAAATCAATGGATTTTCAAAAGGGCACCAAAAGAATAGAACTTACAGTAAACCTGACGATGAAAGGAGAGGAGTCGAGTAAGGCTTTGAATGGGTTAGATTGAAGGTGGTCAGAAAGGGATGAATCGAAGACACCATGTGAACCATTCTCACTAGAGAGCATAGAGTGAGGTCAATGCTCGCTAAGATTACTTTGATTTTGAAGTTTCCTTATCATATTCGCATCTATGAGACTGTAATAATGAAGCTGATGTGATCTAACTGTAATTTGAGTGCTATGTTAAATGCATTTGTAATTGTTTTTGTTAACATCTCTCAATTGCCACGTGGTGGAAACTTGTCACCCCGTTGCTATTTGATGCTACCTTCTGCAAGAGACGTTTATAAAACTAGTCAGAGACTCATCGAAGACTCTTCGGCGTCGCTTAGTGGTTGCAGGAGACTCCCAAGTCCCAATCGCAGATCTGGTCTTCACTCTTCACCCTGTCGTCACTGCTACTATTTGACACTGATATGAAGATTGAAGAATGAAGATAATAAGATTAAACTCAACTTTCATTTAGGGCTTACATAATTTTTTTAAGAAAATATATATATCGATCCGGGCCAAATGGGCAGAGCAGCATACATCGCCCGATGCCCTGCCCTGCCTGAAACTTAGCCCGGCCTGACCCTGCCCTGCCCAATTATAGGAAAACTTGTTCATTTACCATATGAAAGTAATGTCAGAATGTTACTGCCTCCAGTTGCTCACTTTATTTTAGTTCCAGATTTTTACTCTAACTTAGAAAAACCATAATAAATCGAATACTTAACCAACATAACTTATAATACAAGTTCAACCTGTTGGAAAATGTGCCCTAGGGGCCAATCATTGTCTTATGAACATTATTGATTTATGAATTTATTAATTGTGTTATCATATTATTTGCATGTTTACTGTGATGACCATCCTTGGATAATTCATGATCTTATCCTAAATGTCCCTGGTCGGTCATCTGTGCGGGAGCAGAGATGAAATAAGACCAGTATGACTTTGAAGATGTATAGAGATATAAATCAAAGTCATATGCACATGTAAGAGTACAAGGTGTTGGACCGACCTGCTATGAGAGAGTTGCATGGATTATGTCATAATCTTCTCTCATATACAAACCATGTCACTATGCCCTTTGACCTGAGATCATTATGGATTCCTACATGACAAACGCTCAGCTTTGGCCTAGTCAAAAGTCACTTTTGACCGAGTGATCATAAAGACTATGTTCGGGCTTAGTGGTTTTTCATGCGGAGAAAATGTGAATGGTCAAGATGGAATTTGTCCCTCACATTCGTAGAGAGATATTACTGGGCCCCTCGATGAGTGAGTCTGAGAAATGTATGGTCATACTGTAATGGAAAGGTAGTTCCATTTCTATAGTCAGACTACTAAGGGATCGAGAAAGTAACGGTCAGGAATAGGAGGATGACATTATCCATGCTTCATCCATGACCAAAATATCGCGTGGCAGAAGGGACATGATATGGTTGTATAAAAGGTTACATCGTTTATCGATTCTCATATAATTTGGGTAGTCGTTATGTCTTGCTAGAGACCGCTTGCGACTTGTGGGCCAGTATAGCGAATGGCCTACTGCCAACTTCATATGGGCCTACAGGGTCGCACACAAAATAGCCCAACACGAGCTATGATGTCCAGATTCATTGAATCTAAGACGTGTCTAGATTCAATGAATGATCGAGGGTTGATGTATATATTTATTTATATTTATATTCGTATATATATAAATTCGTATATATATATATTATATATAAGGGATATATAGGATTTAATTTATAAGGATAAATTAAATCTCTATCACGTTTGAATTTGAAATTCAAATTGATAGGATATCTCATATAAGAGATATTTACAAGATTTAATTTATAAAGATAAATTAAATCTCTATCACGTTTGAATTTGAAATTCAAATTGATAGGATATCTCATATAAGAGATATTTACAAGATTTAATTTATAAGGATAAATTAAATCTCTATCACGTTTGAATTTGAAATTTAAATTGATAGGATATCTCAAATTTGATTTATGAAAATAAATCAAATACAGTCCAATCTTATCTTTATTTAAATTAAATAAATAGGTGAATTAAATCTGTGGGACGGATTTAATATAAACATTATTTATTTAATTAGTTTCTTATCAAATTATACAATATGTGATATTGTATTCGAAATTAATATAGATTAATTCCAAAATCTAATTCGGTTGAGAAAAACGCAGAGCATCCTATATATCCGATTTTATGAGCTACGTTTTGAACACAACACATAACACAAAAAGGGCCGAACGGAATCTGCAAAAGGTTTGTAGATAAGAAACTGCTGAAGTAGAGACGGAGAGGACGAACTATTGAGAAAGCCTTGGAGGGACAGGAGACACTAGCACGTCGTTTGTGGTTGAAATGTTGTTCGTGTGGATACCAGTAGAGGAAGACGACCTGAGGAGTCGACTTCTTGCGATCAAAAAGAGAGCACGAGCAGCGAAGAGAAGCTGTGGACGTCTCCTTACGATCGGAAAGAGATCACCAGCCATGGAGAGAAGCTGTGGAAGTCGCTGAGAAACACTGAGGGTAATGCTTCTTCCTACTTGACTTAAACACATACGGTAGATCCTGGCAAGGAATAGAAAAATTTTTAAATTAATTTCCGCTGCGTGTCTTCCAATTCCTTACACAACCATCTATATTTACCCTTTTTTCTTGAGAAGTTCCAGCACCTATGACATGGTTATGTATATGGAAAGAATGATATTTCATGGAAATCCCAATAGCAAGTCATACAAACTATAATATCATGCATGATTAATTGGATGCTTAACATGTTATTAGGAGATGGGAGCTACTTCATAATAGTACATAAGCAAACTCTAACATTAATATTGTCATGACATTAGTTGCAATCATTTATACTTCATCATAAACATGATGACACTATCTCAAGCTCAACCAAACACTATAACTAACAAGTAAGCATAAAATTAAGCAAATATGAAACTATAGTTAGGTATTCTTGCTACCTCTTTAGCTATTCTTGACAAAGTCTTCTTGAGATGATTTTTTTCCCTCACAAATGTCAAAACCTAGCTATTACAAAGTAACATCAAGTTACAACTCAACTTGAAAACAATTCGAAGACTAGGTTTTCACTACCATTCTTTTTCTATTTTATGTTCCATACTTTCATCTTTCTAAAATAAATTCTCATGGTTCATTTCCACATAATTTTTCATGTAGAATCCAAATATGAAACCAGAATTTCCAAAATTAAAACACTCCATGAGCTTCTCTATAAAACCGAAGTAAACCCTTAATTTTCTAAAAATTCACATTTTGATTCCAATGCTTTCAATACTTGTTCTCCTACTTTATCCCCACACAATTTTCCATTTTAAACTCATTGGAAGCATAAAAATCATGAAATTCCCATGTATGAATAGTGTTTTATATAGTAGCATCTAAGAACACAAAACCCTAACTACATGTATACTTGAATTTCCAAACTTATACCACTTGATTCTAGCTTATTTAAGCTTGTCTAAACTATCCATAACATAAAACTCATATTCTTATCACATGTGAACAGCACTTCTAGCAGCACCCACAATAAAATAACTCACAAAAATCCCTTAAAACCAAGAGCTAACTTGCTATATTAAAGTCCAAGAACAAGGGAGATAGTTACCTTGCTTGTTGCTCCAAGTTGTGTGCTTCTTTCTTGCTTCAAATGAAATTTGGCCAAAGGTTCCCTAAGGTACCATGCATGCCGAATCCAATATGGTTTGGGGGGTATTTATAGAAAATCTTGGGTGAAAATGAATGGCTAAGATTAGTTTGGTTACTATTTGATCTAATGGTCCATATTCATTCTTGAAGCAAGCTTGCCCTAGAAGCCTTAAGCTTGATGCCATGCATGACATCATTTAGGGCTATGTTTGGCTGGAAAAAAGTAAATATAATGATAGGAAAAATTCTAGTCCAGTCCGATACCGATCGGAGTAGTTTCACAAAAACCAGACTATTTTATGTTTTTAATTTTTATAATATTCCCAAATATGTATTATGTCATGGAAACCAGTGTCTAGGTTTCTCATACCATTAACATTGTTATAATGAGTATTTATCTGCCAATCATCCCTTGGAAAATGATCAAAATACCCTTGTTGCTCTTTCTTGTACTATATTAACCCTAAGGGTATTGTCATTTCACACTTCTTTATACTGCATTAGGGTATATACTAGCTCTAACTAATCATATGTATACTATCTTGGACATTTTTGGCATGTCCAGAATGACCAAAATGCCCTCCATCCATCATTGATACAATCTGGCCATCCAAGGGCATTTTTATAATTTCACACTTTTCCTGGGTTGCTCTGGACTCTGGCCCACTTAACTGTCTCATTACCTTATTGGGCCTATTGGGATGTCATTTGGGCCTTGGTATTGGTCTATTACCTTTATGGCACAAATCCCCAGAAATATCTCTCGACTGTATTTATCGAGTATTTTATTCCACTGTAAAATCCCGTAAGAATTCTACACGATTCCTTTTCCGACTCTGTCAATTTTATAAATTCTCATATTAAATATAGGAATTTACTATAAAGTTTCATATGATTCTAAGATCTGAAAAATACTGTAATAATTCTTCTTGATTTCAGGAATTTATATCAATTAATCGGGACCTCAAATCAAAATTATGTGTTACGTTAAACTGATCAAAATAATTTTGTATATCTACTGGTAAAATTTAGGACTAATCTGATTATGGGCATTTTTTAGCTTTTTTCAATTTAACTTTATCATAATCACACTTAAGTCCTAAACTTTTAGCTAATTATATTTAGGTCCCTATACTTTTAGTTAATTGTATTTAGGTCTCTCCTTTTGTTTCTATTTTTACTTTTGGCCTCCAACCTTTTTTAATTTTCATTTAGGTCCCTGAACTTTCCTTAGTTAATCATCCTTCTCTTTCCTTCCTCAATCTGATACAGTTTATTTTAAGAATCTCATATCCATTACATGTAAATTGTATATGTACACCAGATAAAAAAATTAGGGTATGACAATAGGTAGGTCAAGTGCTTAAGTTTTCTCACATGATAAAATAAAGAATTCCAGGTTTTTCTATAAAAATATGTCAATATGTTCATAACAAATTATTTTTTGCAAATAAAAATGAGAGCACAACTCATGAAAAGGTTTCATAAATGAATAAATGATGAAAGTGAAAAACTTGATTTAGCCCAATTTTAGAGATATTTTTCTCAAAATTTTTTAAGATAAATAATTAAAAATAGATCTAAATATATTTTTTTAAACTGTTATTACCTTATACTATTCTTAAAGTCACTTATAAGCTATAACTTCAATTTTCGCATAACCAACTAAATTTTGAATCATGAAAGCAACTAAAGATATAATATTAATAAAATAAGATATTTGCAACAAGCTACACTATTTATAAATGATGACATTAACATCAAATTCTGATGGGTAAAGTGCAGTGCAGTATCTCATTTTCTTTTGCGTTGTACAGGCATGACAGTGAAAAATTGTAGTTTTAAAAGGTTTTTAATATAAATTTTAATTTTAAAAAAATTTAAAATAAATAATTATATTTATTCAAGAGAGTTTTTATATTAAATCATGATTTAAAACTAAGGTTTTAGATAACATACTGATATTAACTTATAGTACAGTAAAATAGTTTATAAACTATCCAATTACTATTTTACTCTTATTTTTTCTTATACATTCTCTCCTATCTCTTCTCCACCCTATCTCCTTTCTCATATTTTTAATAAAATAATATTATTTCTGATAATTTTTCAATTATAAAAGTTTTTCTAATAATAACTATCCAAACACTCGTTTATTCATAAAATAATTTTTTTTCATAAGCTCTTCTTTAAAAATCTTTTTCTAAATGCTGTCAAAAAACTATTTTTTTATAAAAAATTTTCCAACTCTTATCTAAACAGATTTTATATCCATAAGCAACATTATGTCACATGGATTTTGTCATATGTATAAAAAATAATTTAACTTTATCTAAAAATCTAATATATATATATATATATATATATATTTTATTTTTAACCCAAATTAATTCTATGACTATCTTATCTCTTTTTCAATTTATTCTCTCTTGTGTCTTTTTCAACTCATCCTCTTTCACACTCATCATCTTTATAAATAAATATATATTTAAAAAAATTATATTTCTTATTTTTAATTAATTTTAAATAACAATTTATTTTGAGTGATTGAGTAGTTTTTTCTTATAAAAATAATAAGAGGGAGTATATAATTAATTGGAATTAAAATATAAAAAAAATAATTTCATAAGGAAAATCAAATTACAAATATGATATTATAAAAAAAATTCACACGTACGATGGAATTATAAAGAATATTTAATTAAATATAAAATAATTATCATAATTTTCTCAATTTAGAGATGATGATTGCAAATAACAAATCTCTCACACTTGTCAATGGTGGGAAAAGGATGTAATCTCTTTATATAGCAAAACTCTCTAATTCTCATAATCTCCAAATTAAATAAACCGCTCGTTGTGCTCTTCAAATCCCTAAATAAAACCCTCAACTTCATGTGAGATGAAGTAATTTCAACGAAAAAAAAGGATTGGGATAAATTTTTGGAATTCCCAAATCCAAGGCCATCCATCCAATCAAAATTAGTATCTCAAATGGAATTATTAGACTGTGTTTATTAGCCTTCTCATATGCCACTTGCATTTTCTTTCTCCCATAGACTCTTTTGTTCCTTTCTTTAATTGCAGTGACCATCCAAGTCATCTTGTTTGATAGATTTTCCATCACATTCTATCCTCAGGTCTCTCTCTAGCTGCTAATTTGTTTTTAAACAAAAATCCCTTCTTTAATCTTTTTTTTGTCTGTAAATCTATATGAGCATAAGAGGGGCCAGCATCATCGCCATTCACCAACCCATCCCTCAAGTAACAGGAAGATTCCTATAATACAGCGAGGATAAAGAGCTAGAAGAACACTTTCTTCGCTTTTCTTGTCTTGAAGCACTATTCCTCAAGTATCCCAGTTTCTGAAACCCTAAGCCTAGCGTTTTCCTGAAGCGAGAGCTGGAAGATTTCATCCACATTTTGAGTAAATAGGAGAAAGAAGAGCAGTTTGTGTTTGTTTCCTTTGAGATTTGCATAAATGTCACATTTAGATGATCCTCCCTCCACTCCTGGAAAGTTCAAGATGGAAAAGTCCCCCTATTTTCGCAGGGTTCGGTGGCATTCCTCTCTTGCGAAGCTCACGTTTTGGTCTTTCGTGTTCTTAGGTCTCATCTTTATTTTCTTTTTCCGATCGCCACCATCGGGGTCGCTGCCTTCAGATCCATCTCGCCGTTCCCTGAGAACGAGCGGATGGGTTGGTTCCGCAACGGAGAAGAGGGTTCGTTCTTCTGCGAAAGTGAGGTCTCGCAATGGGATATCAGTGCTGGTCACTGGAGCTGCCGGATTTGTTGGAACCCATGTCTCAGCAGCTCTCAAACGCAGGGGCGATGGTGTACTTGGCCTTGACAATTTCAACGATTACTATGACCCTTCTCTGAAACGTGCTCGCCAAGCTCTTCTAGAGCGCACCGGTGTGTACATTGTAGAAGGTGATATCAACGATTCAACGCTTCTAAAGAAGCTATTCGAGGTTGTACCATTTACCCATGTGATGCATCTGGCGGCTCAAGCTGGCGTGAGGTATGCAATGGAAAATCCAGGATCCTATGTGCATAGTAATATTGCTGGTTTTGTCAATCTACTTGAAGTTTGTAAATCAGTAAACCCGCAACCGGCAATAGTTTGGGCATCTTCTAGCTCTGTTTATGGGCTTAATACGAAGGTACCCTTCTCAGAAAGAGATAGAACAGACCAGCCTGCTAGCTTATATGCTGCAACTAAGAAGGCTGGGGAAGAAATTGCCCATACATATAATCATATATATGGCCTTTCCTTAACAGGATTGCGATTCTTTACTGTTTATGGACCTTGGGGTAGGCCTGATATGGCATACTTCTTTTTTACAAGATATATTTTGAAAGGGAAGTCGATTTCCATATTTGAAGCGCCTAATCATGGTACAGTTGCGAGGGATTTTACATACATTGATGACATTGTGAGGGGCTGCTTGGGAGCATTAGATACTGCAGAGAAGAGCACTGGCAGTGGTGGGAAGAAGAGAGGGCCAGCTCAATTGAGGGTTTTCAATTTAGGGAATACTTCACCTGTGCCAGTTACAGAACTTGTGAGCATTTTGGAGAGGCTCTTGAAGGTGAAGGCAAAGCGAAACATAATGAAGTTACCACGAAATGGCGATGTGCAGTTTACTCATGCAAATATTAGCTTGGCTGAGAGAGAGCTTGGGTATAAGCCTACAACAGATCTACAGACTGGTTTGAAGAAATTTGTTCGGTGGTACCTCAATTACTACTCTGGTGGGAAGAAAGCTGCTGGTTGATGGATTCTCTTAGTTGTGTGGTAGGAACATTTAATTGTTGTTCATTATGATTGTTGTGATTGTCCTTTAGTGTTTCTCTTAGTTGCACGATCACATTGTGTTTAATATGTTTTGATGATGCCATATAAGGAGCGACATTGTTTCTTACACTGAAGAAGTTTTGTCATTGGTGGAGATCATTTCCTGGAACCTGTAACTAATGTCAAACAAACTATTCTTCTCTCATTCTTTTTCCGGAATGTAATTGTTTTAGTTTCTGAAATGTAGCCTTTATGACTTATAGACCATATGCTGATTGGTGGCAGTGTATTATTCTTACGCAAGCTTAATAAAATAGCACACTAAAGTTTGATTCCTGTTTTCTGATCGAATTAAACTCGTATTTTCTTGCAGTAAGTTAGCTGTGTTCTTGTATTCTTGTTTCTAACATTTTGAGGGTGACTCTGGCACGGCCATAGCTCTCCTCCTTGAACTGCTGGCCCATTTCTTTGTTCTTTTTATTATTAGTGTAAGAAAAGGTGTAGCATAAGGCAGCCTTGATACTTTGGAGGAAGCATGAATGACATGCATTTGAAGCGTTCTCTTTCCATTTAAAAGAACTATTAGCGGAAACATCTTTTAGGAATCATATTTGCTATGCTTGAGAGATTACATTTGGGTGGTAGTTCCTTCCTATTTTCATTTCCATTTTTTGTTTAATATTTGGGGGGATTTATGTAAGCAGGTGCAGATTCCTTTATTTTCAATTTAAGAAGAGATTGTTCACGGCCTTTGGCCTATTGGTTGAAGTTGACGCCCTTTGGCCTATTGTTCACGCCCTTTATTTTCTAACTCTGTTCTTCTATTTTTGTACAAGTGACAATTGAAGTTGAACTTAATATCTCTACAGGGGACTTTGCTGGCAATTTCCGAACTCCATCTTCACCTCTATATATGTATGTATATAATGAGGCTTCTTCACTGTACATTTTACATGTCTCTGAAAGTTTTGAAGACCTGTTGTGAAAAGCATTAATCTGTTTTGTTGAAAACATCATTGTTGTCTGATTTGGATCTCTGGTTTGTGATTGGGTTTCAATGTGGTAAAAGTTTTCGGTACTCTGGATGTTGTCAATTTCTATAATGTCACATTCAATAAACTGAGGTTTGAGATTTAAAGTTGATAGTATGATATATGATTTATTCAATTCTGTGATAAGCTGAAGTTAAAGCAAGTTGAGATCATTTGCATTTTGCTTCTTTGACTGAGAAATCAGTTAAGCAAATAGATGTTCCTAACAGCGAAGCTTTGATTCAGTTGTTCTGAAGTTGAAGATCTGTAAATTTGGTGAAGTTTGATTCATTAGGAAAGAGAGAGTTTTAGGGGGAAAATCCATATCAAGTAAACTTGAAGAAAATTCAAGGTCGTCTGTTTCAGAGGATGTATGATGGATATATGAGACGGGACTTGTGACAGGACTTAGGAGTTGTGACAGGTCCTTCTGCAGCATCAAGCCTGATTTAAAACTAATTACCTTCCATCTTCTTTTCCTTTTTTTTTTTGGGTTGGAAACCAGCATTGTGACAGGACTTAGGAGTTGTGAAAGATCAATCTGAAAGATGATAGTGCATCTTGCAATACTTTATACTGATGATTATGCTTATTTATGGGCTGATGCTTTGCATATGGTTAACTGTTATTAGTGAATACAGGTGTGTAACAATTATAGATACCAAATCGTCATTACTTTGCCTTCTTACATACTACCACTTCTATACAATTAACTCATTTTTTTTTAAAAAAAAATCTGTTTGTAGCTAAATTTATCTTTTTTTTAAAAAAAAAAATTAGAGTTAAGAAATCCATATACAATTGTTTTAAAGAGAAATATTTATGTACTTTAAGAATATCAGGTATTTAAAATTTTGTATAATTAAAATATAATAATTTAATATATTTTAATTTTAGTTAGTTGATGATTTATTTAAAATAATTTATATTTTATTTTATTTTAAAAAAATAATTTTTTTAATTTGATTAATATGAGTTTTTAATTTTTTAAATTAAAATATTTATTTTTCTTAAAAGTAAAATAAATCAGAAATTTTTTAGATGAATTATTGGTTGAGTTGTTGTATTTTGATTAGATATAGTTTATATAAATTGTTACTTTTAGAATATGTTAGTATTTATATATTTTAGGAGGTACTCTTCTCAGTTTTAAATATAAATATTTCTCTATTTTAGGAGTTACTATTTTTAGTCTTAAATATAAGAGTTAAATGATGAATCTATCTTATTCTTAAATATAATGCTATAATCTATTTTATCTTTTAAAATGATAATTTTTCTCTCAAAGGATTCTTATATAATTACACATATTAAAGGATTTTTATGAAGAGTGGTTCAAATGAACATAATTTAATGGGATATTTTAAAAAAATTAACATACAATAATTACAAATAATTAATTTAATTATTTTTTTAATTTAATTAAATATATATTATATTAAAAAAGGGAAATAATAGTATAATCAGTATTCCTCAAGTTAATAAGATTTTAATAACTTCTTATATTACTTGAATGTAATGTATTCATTGGATCTTCTGCACTGAAGTATTCTTAAAGCTCGCAAGAATATGATTAAATGTGTTGCGTTGGTCTATATCTCATCACTACATATATCATTTTTCTCTGGGTCTTTTTCCCTCTCTCAGCAACGATGTTATTATTGAACAAAAAAATTGAACTTTGGTTCAATCTGCAGCTTTACAAAACAACCACTTTCTTATATGCTGGCATACGTTCAAGCAAAATTTAAACGATGAAATATAAGATAAAAAATATGATTAAACAATCTTTAATTAGTTTTTATATTTTATTATTATTTTAAAATTATTTTAATTTATTATTATTTTATTAATTTTAGATTGATTAAGATTAATTTATTATTATTTATAAATAACTTTAGATTTTATTTTGACTATAGACATAAATATTCGATTAAGAGGACAATTATATGCTTTCTCTCCTTCCTTGTCTCTACGATCTTCCCTCTAATTCCTCCTCTATTCTTTTAATCGCTTCTCTTTTTCATCTGGTTTTACATCAATTTGGCATTAGAGTCAACGTTGTTCTTCCTCTGTGTGTCTAATCGTTTTTTTAAGCCCAAGCGCGTCCTTATTTTAAAAACTTCCCACAACTGCTGCATCTCACCAACATTCATCCTCCGTCCAGTGTCCTTTCAGCAAGCGACCAGCACAACTAGGTCATGTCATCGAATCCATCTAGATCCCACAGCTTCACGGCCAACAACGGCCAAATCAGAGGTCGGTGACCCGTCCATTCTAAAGTTCACTAAATCCGCCGCCATCGTCCACCATATACAACGTTCTTGACGTCAAATCATTGTGCCATCGCCTTCATCCCGTGTGACGCGGAAAACACGGCTTGCCCCTGAACGTGCCGTCAAATGCCGGCCAAGCTCTTGGAGAGTAAGCACCACGCGCCAAATGTTGTTTTGTGGTTCAAACACAGCTTCACTGTAGACTTCTTCCATTATGTTGGGGGTACCCAACTCCAGTACCTATTGTTGCACCACCTAAATTTAAGCCATTGACGCCATTATGGATGAGCAGACAATCTTATTTCCAGCAGGTCCCATCTGCTACTACCTCGTTTGTTCGAAGAGTTACTTGTTAGAAAATTAACATATCAATCATAGTATAACCAATCCACATTATAACATACTCAAATATAAAACCTATATGAGATGTAGCGGAAGACTTAAAGTTACCTCTCACCATTAGTTTAATTGATCTGAGGAGAGTTGAGATCAAAATAGGATACCTGTCAAACAAAGAACACTGTTAAATAAATCACAGATTCTTCCAGCTAGTGATTAGACACAGCGATGACAACTTGCCGGCACCAGTGGGGAACCTTCAAAGGAGAGTTGATAATTATGTTTTGCTCTGGACTCAGAAAGAAATCTTACAGTAAACTCAATTGTTAATTTCCACCATCAGAAAATTAACCTTAAATAAACTAAGTCAATAACCTACCTTGGACTAGGCCCAATGACTGTAGGTCACACTCATAAATATTTATTAATTATCCTAATTAATATCTAAATAGGTTATAATAAATAGTAAATATCTAACATTCTCCCACTTTGCCTGTATAATCAAAGTCATTGCCCTGTCTAGGTAAACTGATGTCTTGCTACAAGAATCAAGGTGATGATAAGTCCCCTTTTATCGGGTATTACCTTCCATGTATTACATGTAGCATTATCACTTAATGGGTATCATAATATACATGAACTCAATGTTCAGAGGTTCCTGTCTCAATGTTTATCAATTTTAATAACACAAAATGTATACGATCACAAATTGAAATGATAAACCACAAAAATAAAATTTCATTGCTCATACCTCCACTAATCAAAAGTAGGACGAAGTCCAATGTGAGGTACATGTGTGACAAAACTGTTCGACTTCAACCCTTTCATCAAAGGATCAGCCAACATATCCAATGTACTGATACATTCAATGGAAACTTGGCCATCTTGAACCCTTTCTCTCAAGCAAAGGAATTTAAGTTCAACAAATTTGCTGTGACTTTTATTCCTTTTGTTGTTCGCTATGGCCACCACAGCTGCGTTATCACATTACATTCTAATTGGCTTAGAGACTGAATCCACAATCTTAAGCCCATCAATAAAATTCCTTATCCAAATAGCTTGTGAACTTGCTTCAAAACACGCAATGTACTCAGCATCACCGGTAGAAGGAGCTGTTTGAGTTTGCTTAGCGCTCCTCCACGATATAGCTCCTTCTGCCAATAGGAAGATGTAACCAGATGTAGACTTGTTCGAGTCTACGCATCCTCCAAGATATGAATCTGAGCATCCAATTACGTCCAAACTGTCTATTCTCCTGTATGTGAGCATGTAGTGTTTAATGCCTTGTAGGTACCTAAACACCTTCTTTGCAGTTGTCCAATATGCTTCCCTAGGATTACTTTGGTATCTTCCCAACATACCCATAGAAAAAGCGATATCAGGTCTTGTACAAACCTGTACATACATCAAGTTTCCTATCGCTAAGGTATATGGGATCCTTTCCATCTGTTTCTTATCAAGCTCGGTTTCAGGACATTGACATAGACTAAACTTGTCTCCCTTTTCAATAAGAGCCATGTTAGATGAACAGTTTTTCATCCTGAATCGTTCAAGAATTTTGACAACGTAAGCCTCTTGAGACAAGCCTACAAGACATTGGGTTTATGCCAATGACATAAGAAACCTCACCCATGTCTTTAATGTTAAAACTCTTGAACGAAAACTGCTTCACCTCACGCAATAGTCCCAGATCATTGGAAGCAAGTAGTATGCCATCCACATACAAAATCAAGAATATGATTTTACTGTTGGAAATCGTGCCCTAGGGGCTAATCATTGTCTTATGAACATTATTGATTTATGAATTTATTAACTGTGTTATCATATTATTTGCATGTTTATTGTGATGACCAACCTTGGATAATTCATGATCTTATCCTAAATGTCCCTGGTCGGTCATCTATATGGGAGCACAGATGAAATAAGATCAGTATGACTTTGAAGATGTATAGAGATATAAATCAAAGTCATAGGCACATGTAAGAGTACAAGGTGTTAGACTGACCCGCTATGAGAGAACTGCATGGGTAACATAATAAGCTTTTCTCATATACAAACCATGTCAATATGCCCTTTGACCTGAGATCATCATGGATTCCTACATGACAAACGCTCAGCTTTAACCTAGTTAAAAGTCACTTTTGACCGAGTGATCATAAAGACTATGCTCGGGCTTAGTGGTTTTTCATGCGGAGGAATGTGAATGGTCAAGATGGAATTTGTCCCTCACATTCGTAGAGAGATATTACTGGGCCCCTCGATGAATGAGTCTGAGAAATGTATGGCCATACTGTAATGGAAAGGTAGTTCCATTTCTATAGTCAGACTACTCAGGGATCGATAAAGTAATGGTCAGGAATAGGAGGATGCCATTATCTATGCCTCATCCATGACCAAAATATCGCGTGACAGAAGGGACATGATATGGTTGTATAAAAGGTTACATCGTTTAACGATCCTCATATGATTTGGGTAGTCGTTATGTCTTACTAGAGACCACTTGCGACTTGTGGGCTAGTATAACAAATGGCCCACTGCCAACTTCATATGGGCCTACAGGGTCACACATAAAATAACCCAACACGAGTTATGATATCCAGATTCATTAAATCTAAGACATGTCCAGATTCAATGAATGATCCAGGATAGATGTATATATATTATTTATATTTATATTTGTATATATATATAAATTCGTATATATACATTATATATAAAAGATATATGAGATTTAATTTATAAGGATAAATTAAATCTCTATCACATTTGAATTTAAAATTTAAATTGATAGGATATCTCATATAAGAGATATTTATAAGATTTAATTTATAAGGATAAATTAAATCTCTATCACGATTGAATTTGAAATTCAAATTGACATGATATCTCAAATTTGATTTATGAGAATAAATCAAATACAATTCAGTCTTAGCTTTATTTTAAGTTAAATAAATAGGTGAATTAAATCTGTGGAACGGATTTAATATTATTTATTTAATTAGTTTCTTTTCAAATTATACAATATATGATATTGTATTAATTTCAGAATTAATATAAGATTAACTCCTAAAATCCAATTCGGTAGAAGAAAACGTAGAGCATCCTATATATCTGATATTAGGAGCTACGTTTTGCATAGAGATACACATAGAACACAGAAAGGCTGAAGGGGACTTAGCAAAAGGTTTGCATATAAGAAACTGTCGAAATAGAGATGGAGAGGACGAACTCTTGAGAAAGCCCTAGAGGGACAAGTGACGCTAGCACGTCGTTCATGGTTAGAACGCTGTTCGTGTGGATACCAGTAGAGGAAGCTGACCTGAGTCATCGACTTCTTGCGATCGGAAAGGGAGCACGAGCCACGGAGAGAAGCTGTGAACGTCGTGACCACAAGTTGTGGAAGTCGCTGAGGAATGCTAAGGGTAATGCTTCTTCCCACTTGACTTAAACACAAACGGTAGATCTTGACAAGGAATAGAAAAATTTTTAAATTAATTTCCGCTGCGTGTCTTCCAATTCCTTTCATTTACTCCCACTAGCCTTGTGTTATATACAATCATCCATGATGTTCTCAATAAAACCAAATGACGTGATCACTTTATGGAACTTCAAGTACCACTGCCGTGAAGCCTGTTTCAAACCATATATTGATTTCTTTAGCTTGCACACCAATTGATCTTTACCTTTTGCAACAAATCCCTTAGGTTGTTTCCTGTAGACTTCTTCCTCTAGTTCACCAGTGAGAAAAGCAGTTTTAACATCCATCTAGTGCAACTCCAGATCAAAATGGGCAACCAATGCCATGATGATACGGAATGAATCTTTCTTAAATACAAGTGAAAAAGTTTCACTGTAATTGATTCCTTTCACTTGAGTGAATCCCTTAGCAACCAACCTAGCCTTGTATCTGTCGATGTTACCTTGTGAGTCTCTCTTGGTTTTGTAAACCCATTTACAGCCAATGGCCTTAGACCCACTAGGCAACTCTACAAGTTCCCAAACATAGTTGTTTGCCATGGAATTCATTTCATCAATCATAGTATCATGCCACAACTTAGAGTTCATACTCTTCACAGCCTGAATAAACGACAAATGATCATTCTCAACACTTACATCAAAATCAACTTCAGCAGAATACACTACATAGTGATCAGGTAATGACGGTCTTCTCTCTCTAGTTGACCTCCTTAATTCAACCCCTTGGGTTGAACCAGGTTACTGAACAATAATATCCTCTATCACATTTTATGGTGGTTCCACTTGTGTGATAGGTTGATCATTAGGTATGTGTCCATCCGTTCAGAACCGTTAACTTGAGCCATAGGGTCTACATCACGTTCAATGTCAATCCCTACAATGGGATGATCATTAACTATTGATGTTCCCTCATGAATGATATAAGTGGTTCGCTCTATGTGATTATCCAATGCATAATCACTCCTACTAATCACATCATTCTCAAGAAACTTGGCATTCCTAGACTCTACAAACCTTGTAGAAGGTGGAGGATAATAAAATTTATAACCCTTAGACCTCTCCGCATAGCCTACAAAGTAAGCTCTAATGGTCTTAAGGTTCAACTTCTTCTCCTGTGGATTATACACTTTTACTTCCACAGGACAACCCCATACCTTGAAATGATTTAAACTGGGTTTCCATCCTTTCCAGATCTCAAAGGGTGTCTTAGACACTGCCTTTGTTGGAACCCTGTTTAATATGTATGTGGTTGTCTTGAGTGCTTCCTTTCATAGAGAAGACGACAGTTTGGAGCTACTCATCATGCTCCTAACCATATCCAGCAAGGTCCTATTTCTTCTCTCAGCTACACCATTAATGTCAGGTGATCCAGACATAGTGTATTGAGCCACTATACCTTGCTCTCGAATAAATTCAGTAAATGGACCTGCTGCTTGTCCTTCACTAGTGTATCTGCCATAATACTCTCCACCACGGTCTGATCTCACGATCTTGATTAGTTCCCAATATGTTTTTCTACTTCTATTTTATATTCCTTGAAAACATCTAGTGCCTCACTTTTATTATAAAACATGTAGATATACATATATCGTGAGTGATCATCAATAAAGGTGATAAAATACTTTTGACCATGCACAGTCAAATCAGAGCAACAAATATCCGTGCGTATAATTTCTAGCAACTCAGAACTTTTTTTAGCCCCCTTATGTGACTTATGTTGGAAATCGTGGCCTAGGGGCCAATCATTGTCTTATGAACATTATTGATTTATGAATTTATTAATTGAGTTATCATATTATTTGCATGTTTACTATGATGATCATCCTTGGATAATTCATGATATTATCCTAAATGTCCCTGGTCGATCATCTATGTGGGAGCACAGATGAAATAAGACCAGTATGACTTTGAAGATGTATAGAGATATAAATCAAAGTCATAAGCACATGTAAGAGTACAAGGTGCTGGACTGACCCGCTATGAGAGAACTGCATGGGTAACGTCATAAGCTTCTCTCATATACAAACCATGTCAATACGCCCTTTGACCTGAGATCATCATGGATTCCTACATGACAAAACGTTCAGCTTTGACCTAGTCAAAAGTCACTTTTGACCGAGTGATCATAAAGACTATGTTCGGCCTTAGTGGTTTTTCATGTGGAGGAATGTGAATGGTCAAGATGGAATTTGTCCCTCACATTCGTAGAGAGATATTACTGGGCCCCTCGATGAGTGAGTCTGAGAAATGTATGGCCATAATGTAATGGAAAGGTAGTTCCATTTCTATAGTCAGACTACTCAGGGATCGAGAAAGTAACGGTCAGGAATAGGAGGATGACATTATTCATGCCTCATCCATGACCAAAATATCGCGTGACATAAGGGACATGATATGGTTGTATAAAAGGTTACATCGTTTATCGATCCTCATATGATTTGGGTAGTCGTTATGTCTTGCTAGAGACCGCTTGCGACTTGTGGGCTAGTATAGCAAATGGCCCACTGCCAACTTCATATGGGCCTACAGGGTCGCACATAAAATAGCCCAAAACGAGCTATGATGTCCAGATTCATTGAATCTAAGACATGTCCAGATTCAATAAATGATCCAGGATAGATGTATATATATTTATTTATATTTATATTTGTATATATATATAAATTCGTATATATACATTATATGTATATATGAGATTTAATTTATAAGGATAAATTAAATCTCTATCACGTTTGAAATTCGAAATTCAAATTGATAGGATATCTCATATAAGAGATATTTACAAGATTTAATTTATAAGGATAAATTAAATCTCTATCATGTTTGAAATTCGAAATTCAAATTGATAGGATATCTCATATAAGAGATATTTATAAGATTTAATTTATAAGGATAAATTAAATCTCTATCATGTTTGAAATTCGAAATTCAAATTGATAGGATATCTCATATAAGAGATATTTATAAGATTTAATTTATAAGGATAAATTAAATCTCTATCACGTTTGAAATTCGAAATTCAAATTGATAGGATATCTCAAATTTGATTTATGAGAATAAATCAAAAATAGTTCAGTCTCATCTTTATTTAAAATTAAATAAATGGGTAATTAAATCTGTGGGACGGATTTGATATTATTTATTTAATTAGTTTCTTATAAAATTATACAATATATGATATTGTATTAATTTTAGAATTAATATAAGATTAACTCCAAAATCCAATTCGATTGACAGAGAAAAACGCATAGCATCTTATATATCTGATTTTAGGAGCTGCGTTTTGCACAGAGAAACATATAGAACATAGAAAGGCCGAAGGGGACTCTGCAAAAGGTTTGCAGATAAGAAATTGCCGAAATAGAGACGGAGAGGATGAACTCTTGAGAAAGCCCTGGAGGGACAAGAGACGTTAGCACGTTGTTCGTGGTTGGAACGCTATTCGTGTGGATACCAGTAGAGGAAGCCGACCTGAGTCGTCGACTTCTTGTGATCAGAAAGGGAGCACGAGCCGCAGAGAGAAGCTGTGAACGTCGTGACCGAAAGCTGTGGAAGTCACTGAGGCACACTAAGGGTAATACTTCTTCCCACTTGACTTAAACACATACGGTAGATCCTGGCAAGGAATGGAAAAATTTTTAAATTAATTTCTGCTGCGTGTCTTCCAATTCCTTACAACTTATTGGTCTGCTTTTCCCTTATGCAGTCCACACAAGAATCAAACTCTGAATAGTTTAAAGATGGAAGAATTCCTTCTTTATTTAACCTTTTGATTCTGTCAACGGAGATATGACCCAATCTCCTATGCCATAGGCTATAAGAATTCTCATCGATGACACTTCTCTTAATACTACGTGAAACAGAAAGAGATTGAGACGAATCACAAATAATTTTAAATAAGCCATTAATCATAATCAAATTCGCAATCAAAACTGAATTCTTTGTCAAAGTTATAAGTTTCTTAGAAAGAACTAGATGATAGTCAAATGGAATGAGCTTTGACATAGAAATCAAGTTCCTTTTGTAAGAGGGAACATAAAAGATATCATAAAGTTCTAAAACATGATTGTTTGAAAAAGTTATGCAAAAGGTTCCAACGGCTTTTACAGGATCTCCTTTCCCACCGCCTGAAAGGACAGATTCCTCATTGGGATATGGAGACCTGCTTGACAGAAAGCCCTACATGGTAGTCAAAATGTGGATCATCGAACTAGTGTCAATCCACCAAGTGTCATTATTAACGCTAGAAAAGTTAGACTCAAAAGTAACACACGATGAAAGCATACCTCTCATCTCCATTATATGTTGCCTCACACCGCCAATACTTGTAAACCTCAAATCACATAGTTCAGACATGATGACACCACCCATCTACTCGTCTGTCAACTTAAATTGCTTGTCTAAAGCTTCCAGGTATCCTTTGGCTGTGTCACACTTAGGGACTGCTACCCTAATGCTCTTAGTGATCCTTTGTTTTATAAGTAGAAGAGATAAGCGGTTACTCCGCTCCCACATTATACCTTTTCTTTGCCTCTCTGTCATCAGAGGTATCATAAAGTCTCGGAGGTTTATCAAATCTCAAGGCATAATATAAGTCCAAGAAATTGAGTTGCAGCAAAACATCATCTCTCCAGTCAACATAGTTAATGCTACCATCTAAGATTGTTTTGTTGCTTACATCAGCCATAATCTTAGGGGCAACAATTGAATATGCAAAATAAGAACAGACAAACTTACAAATAAACTCAGTAATAATTTGAAGAAATCACAAGTCACTGTGCCATATATGCATGCTTAGCTCAAATGCAGCATGCAAGCAATATAAATACATATCACCAATGTCTACCTGTGGGCAAAGACATTAGCATAGCCATGTATTTATCTCAAGTGGTGGAATTAGAATGCATTCATAATTTCCCAATACCTGTAGGTTAATTAGAAAATAACAAGGCCATTCTATCCCACCCTAATTAAATGTACAATTATGAAATATCTACCTATGGGCAAAAATAAATCATAACTATATATTTAATTATATTTGATATTTTAAATCCATATGTGATTATTGAATGCATGCAACACAAATAAATAAGGATGATGTGGCTACTCCTCACAAAATGCATGCTAATCACAAATATCAATAATGTGTATTAAAAATCCAAATATGCACAACATAATGGAGCATTTAATAAATTAATTTAATCAACAAAAGTGACTAAATAATTTAATTAAAATTCTCCCATTATTTCATGCACCCAAAAATGTCTAACAAATTAATTTCAACTCAAAATTTTTTTACAAAAATTAAATAGTTAATTTAATTGCCTGGGGAGAAATTAAAAGCAAAATGGGCAATTAAATAACATAAAAATTAAAATTTATAAATACTTTTTCCCAAAAAGTAATTAAAATAATAGAGAAATTAATTTAAACATTTATAATGCATGAAATAATAATTAAAATATTATAGAAAATCAAATTAAATGGCCAAAACTATTTTTCTGAAAATAAAACCAAGTGGCCCATGCACAAAAGTCCAAAAATTGGGGCCCAAAATAATTTCCAAAAATAAAAACCCAAAATCAGGCCCAAAAATGCTTCCTAGAAAAATAGAAAAGAAAAAAAAATAGAGGCCCAAATCTAGGCGGCCCAGAGAGCAAAGGTTTTAAAATAAAAAAAATTAATAATCCATTCTGTTGGCCCAAAATTAAAACGTGCAGCCCAGAAAAAAAATGATTGTCCAGAAAATAATAACAATACAGTGGCCTAAATTGCGTCAACAGCCCAACAACAATTGAAACAAAAAAAAATTTAAAAAATCCTACGGCCCAAATCAGCATCCCAGAACACTGAAAACCTTTTTTTCTCTTTTTTAATAATAGTACGACCTGCAGCTTAATTTTCCTTTTTTTAATAAAAATACATGAGCGTCGGGTCATCTGCCATGTGAGTCGAGTTGACCTAACCTGACTCACGACCCGACGACTTGGACACACGATTGCCGGCGATGGGCGTCTCCTTGGACGATGGATCTTGCTGCAATATTTCACAGTGACTTTCTCGGCCATCGACGCCAGTGACGTGTCTCCAGTTTCTAGCAACCACTTGAACTCCCATCGTTAGGCAACCTCTCACTCTCTCTATCGCACCCTTCTAGCCATCAGTGTACAAAAGAGCTTGTAAGAAATTGGAAGACACGTAGCAGACATTAACTTAAAAATTTTTCCATTCCTTGCGAGGATCTACCATATGTGTTTAAGTCAAGTGGGAAGAAGCATTACCCTCAGTGTTCCTCAGTGACTTCCACAGCTTCTGGTCACGACGTTCATAGCTTCTCTCCGCGGCTCGTGCTCCCTTTCTGATCGCAAGAAGTCGACGACTCAGGTCAGCTTCCTCTATTGGTATCCACACGAACAACATTCCAACCACAAATGACGTGCTAGCGTCTCCTATCCCTCCAGGGCTTTCTCAAGAATTCGTCCTCTCCGTCTATATTTTGACAGTTTTTTATCTGTAAACCTTTTGCAAAAATTCCCCTTTGGCCTTTCTGTGTTTTATATATTTTAAAATGTAGCTCCTAAAATCAGATATATAGGATGCTATGCATTTTTTTCTACCGAATTGGATTTTGGAGTTAATCTTATATTAATTCTGAAATTAATACAATATCATATATTATATAATTTGATAAGAAACTAATTAAATAAATAATATTTATATTAAATCTGTCCCACATATTTAATTCACCTATTTATTTAACTTAAAATAAAGATAAGACTGAACTATATTTGATTTATTCTCATAAATCAAATTTGAGATATCCTATCAATTTGAATTTCAAATTCAAACGTGATAGAGATTTAATTTATCCTTATAAATTAAATCTCATATATCTCTTATATATAATGTATGTATACGAATATAAATAAATATATACATCCACCATGAATCATTCATTGAATCTGGACATCATAGCTCGTGTTGGGCTATTTTGTGTGTGACCCTATAGGCCTATATGAAGTTAGCACTGGGCCATTTACTATACTGGCCCACAAGTCGCAAGCAGTCTCTAGCAAGACATAACGATTATCCAAATCATATGAGGATCGTTAAATGATGTAACCTTCTATACAACCATATTATGTCCCTTCTGTCATGCGATATTTTAGTCATGGATGAAGCATGGATAATGTCATCCTCCTATTCCTGACCGTTACTTTCTCGATCCCTAAGTAGTCTGACTACAGAAATAGAACTACCTTTCTATTACAGTATGGCCATACATTTCTCAGACTCACTCATCGAGGGGCCCAGTAATATCTCTCTACGAATGTGAGGGACAAATTCCATCTTGACCATTCACATTCCTCTGCATGAAAAACCACTAAGCCCAAACATAGTCTTTATGATCACTCGGTCAAAAGTGACTTTTGACTAGGTCAAAGCTGAGCGTTTGTCATGTAGGAATCCATGATGATCTCAGGTCAAAGGGCATAGTGACATGGCTTGTGTATGAGAGAAGCTAATGACTTTGCTTGCACAAGTGACTTTGTTAGAGGATCAGCAACATTATCTTCTCCTGCTACTTTGCATATTTTTATATCACCTCTATCGTTGATTTCTCTGATGAGATGAAATCGCCTGAGTATATGCTTGGTCCTTTGACGTGACCTAGGCTCTTTGGCCTGTGCAATGGCACCGCTATTGTCACAGAGCAAAGTTATTGGATTTGCGATGGTAGGTATCACCCCTAGTTCCGTGATGAACTTCCTGATCCAAATGGCTTCCTTAGCTATATCAGATATTGCTATATACTCAGCTTCCATTGCAGAATCTACTACAGTGCCCTGCTTAGAGCTCTTCCAACTTACTACTCTATTATTGAGGAGGAATATATATCCAGACTGTGATTTTTGGTCATCCTGGTCAGTTTGGAAACTCGCATCTGTTGATATCTGCTAGTCATACTTAAGACAAACGAGACATCCAGTCGAGTACATAACATGGCGTACATGATAGATCCTATGGCTGAGGCATATGGAACTTTACTCATGCAACCTCGTTGATCATATGTACTAGGACACAGATCTTTGCTGAGGTGACTACCATGAGACATGGGTATGAAACCCCTCTTTGATTCCTGCATACTGAACCTATGCAGTATTTTGTCTATGTATATACTCTAACCGAGTCCTAGAAGTCTTTTATATCTATCTCTATAGATCCTGATTCCTAGGATGTAGGTGGCTTCACCCAAGTCTTTCATCGAGAAAGACTTTCCTAACCAAGACTTGACAATCTACAAGGTAGGAATGTCATTCCTAATAAGTAGGATGTCATCGACATTGAGTACCAAAAATACAACTGTGCTCCCACTAACCTTCTTGTACACACAAGGTTCATCAATGTTTTAAAGAAATTCAAACTCTGACTACTTTATCAAAATGATGATTCTAACTCCGAGAGGCTTGCTTCAGTCCATAAATGGACATTTGAAGCTTGCACACTTTACCAGAGTTCTCGAAATGCACAAACCCTTCAGGTTGTGTCATGTACAGATCCTCAAGGAGCTTTCCATTAAGGAAAGTTGTCTTGACGTCCATATGCCATATTTCATAGTCATAATATGCTGCTATGGCAAAGAGGATTCTGATTGATTTGGCCATTGCAACTGGGGAAAAGGTCTCATCATAGTCCACACCATGAGTTTGAGTAAATCCTTTTGGAACCAGTTGTGCCTTGAAGACATTTACATTTCCATCCATGTCAGTTTTCTCCTTAAAAACCCACTTGCACCCGACAGTTTTAACACCTTCAGGCGGGTCGACTAAGGTCCAAACCTTATTGTCGTACATGGATTGCATCTCAAACTTCATGGTATTAAGCCATTTTTCAGAGTTTGATCCCACTATAGCTTCTCGATAGGTAGTCAGCTCATTATACTCAATGAGAAACACATCACGACTATCCGAAATAAGAAATCCATATCTCTAAGGCTGAAGTCGTGTCCTATTAGATTTTCGTGGACCTTGCGTGACTTGAGGAGTCTCAACAACTTGTTGTGAGTCTTCTCAATTTTCCATCTGCAGTTCTGTGGTGTCTTGTGGCTCTCGAACTTCTTTGAGGTGTACCTTACTCCCACTGGTTCTTTTAGAGATAAATTCTCGTTCGAGAAAGATACCATTTCTGATAACAAACACTTTATTATCAGCAGGATTGTAGACGTAATATCCCTTGGTTTCCTTAGGATATCCCACAAAAAGGCACTTTGAGGATTTGGGCGCTAATTTGTCTGAGGCTTGTTACTTAACATAGACCTTGTATCCCTAAATCTTGAGGAAAGACAAACTAGGCGTCCTCCCAGTCCATATCTCATACAGAGTCTTTTCAATTGCCTTAGATAGAACACGATTAAGTGTGAACACAGTTGTCTCTAGGGCATGGTCCCAAAAGGAGGGTGGAAGATCTGTTCGACTCATCATGGATCGAACCATATCTAATAGTGTTCGATTCCTCCGTTCAGAAATGCCATTCCATTGTGGTGTCCCTGGAGGAGTCAATTGTGAGACTATCCCACAACTCCTAAGATGATCTATGAACTCTTGGCTCAAATATTCACCACTTGATCAGATCGAAGGGCTTTAATTGTTTTGCCAAGCTGGTTTTGTACTTCATTTTAAAATATTTTGAACTTTTTAAAAGATTCAGATTTATGTTTCATCAGATAGATATACCCATATCTGCTGAAATTATCTATGAATCTTATGAAGTACAAATAACCTCCTCTGGCATTTGTGTTCATCGGTCCACACACATCTGTATGTGTGAGGCCCAATAAATTAATGGCCCTCTAACTGTGCCTAGTGAAAGGTGACTTTGTCATCTTTTCTAACAAGCAAGACTTGCAAGTGTCATATCATTCAAAATCAAATGAGTTTAGAAATCCATCTTGATGGAGTTTGGAAACGTGTTTCTCATATATGTGGCCCAGACGACAGTACCAGAGGTATGTGGGATTCAAATTGTTTGGTTTGACCTTTTTGGCAGTTATGTTATAGATATTTCCATGATTGGGTTGTTCCAAATTTAATATGTAATGATCAACATGCAAATCACCATGAGCATAGAAAACATCATTGCGATAAATAGAACATCTACTATTCCCAGTAATGGAAGTGAAACCTTCCTTATCCAAATAAGAAAGTGAAACAATGTTACTACTTAAAGCAGGAACATAATAGCAATTGTTTAAAACTAACAAAAGCCCAGTAGGCAGAACTAATTCATAAGTGCCTACAGCTAACGCAGCAACCCTTGCTCTGTTTCTAACTCGTAGGTCAACCTCGCCCTTTTTCAGTTTCCTACTGTCTTTTAGTCCCTACACATTTGTACAAATGTGAGAACCACATGCAGTATCTAATACCAATAAAGTGGAAGTAGAAAGATGAATGTTTATAACATAAATACCTGAAGCGATAGCCCTGCTATCCTTCTTGTTCTTTTTCAGATCTTCGAGGTAGAGTTTACAGCTCC
The DNA here is from genome assembly GCA_037074615.1 of Leucaena leucocephala. Lineage (NCBI taxonomy): Eukaryota > Viridiplantae > Streptophyta > Magnoliopsida > Fabales > Fabaceae > Leucaena > Leucaena leucocephala. The sequence goes on from CM073553.1 coordinate 10,106,431, forward strand.
TCTTCCAATGACTAGGTTTATTACAGAAGAAGCAGACTCCTTCCATCGGAAGCTTTGCCTTCTTTGGTACATGCTTGGTTTCAGGCTTGCCTGACTCTTTGGTCTTACCTGATGAGCCCTGGATCATTCATTGAATCTGGACATGTCTTAGATTCAATGAATCTGGACATCATAGCTTGTGTTGGGCTATTTGTGTGCGACCCTATAGGCCCATATGAAGTTAGCCGTGGGCCATTTATTATACTGACTCACAAGTCGCAAGCGGTCTCTAGCAAGACATAATGACTACCCAAATCATATGAGGATCGTTAAACGATATAACCTTTTATACAATCATATCATGTCCCTTCTGTCATTCGATATTTTGGTCATGGATGAGGCATGGATAATGTCATCCTCCTATTCCTGACCGTTACTTTCTCGATCCCTGAGTAGTCTGACTATAGAAATGGAACTACCTTTCCATTACAGTATGGCCATACATTTCTCAGACTCACTCATCGAGGGGCCCAGTAATATCTCTCTACGAATGTGAGGGACAAATTCCATCTTGACCATTCACATTCCTCTGCATGAAAAACCACTAAGCCCGAACATAGTCTTTATGATCACTAGGTCAAAAGTGACTTTTGACTAGGTCAAAGCTGAGCGTTTGTCATGTAGGAATCCATGATGATCTCAGGTCAAAGGGCATAGTGACATGGTTTGTATATGAGAGAAGCTTACAACATAACCCATGCAGTTCTCTCATAGCGGGTCGGTCCAACACCATGTACTCTTACATGTGCCTATGACTTTGATTTATACCTCTATACATCTTCAAAGTCATACTTGTCTTATTTCATCTCTGCTCCCGCATAGATGACCAACTAGGGACATTTAGGATAAGATCATGAATTATCCAAGGATGGTCATTATAGTAAACATGCAAATAATATGATAATATAATTCATAAATTCACAAATCAATAATGTTCATAAGGCAATGATTGACCCTTAGGGCACAATTTCCAATAGAGCTCCCTCGCCTCTCCAACTCTGTCACGACGGACATAGTGAGTTTGCTTTCTTGCCACTCGTCGTTGCTCTCTCTCGTCATCAATGGCTCTCTCTCGCCTATAACAAATGAGTCACAGAAGAAAACAGTTAAAGAAAAATTAAATTGTGATATTTAGAGATCCCATATTCATCTCATGAACACAAAAGATCAATAAGCAAGGCAGAGGTGATCTCAAATAAGGCTTTGATGCCACATGTTAGAAAATTAACATCTCAATCATAGTATAACCAATCCAAATTATAACATACTCAAATATAAAACCTATAGGAGATGCAGCGGAAGACTTAAAGTTATCTCTCGCCATTAGCTTAATTGATCTAAGGAGAACTGAGATCAAAATAGGATACTTGTTAAACAAAGAACACTATCAGATAAATCACAGGTTCTTCCAGCTGGTGATTAGGCATAGCGATGACAACTTGTTTTCAGCTATCACCAGTGGGGAACCTTCAAAGGAGAGCTGAGAATTATGTTTCGCTCACAAACCACCCGCACAAGCCATGTGTTGTTTCGAAAGAAGTTTTCCACTCATCCCCCTCCCTCACGCTAATTTGATGGCGTCCAGATTTCAAGTCAATTCTAGAAACGACGATGGAACCATGCAACTCGTCAGGCACACCGCCTAATCTGGAAACGGCCAGGCGATACTTTACCGCGATCTTGTTCACAGCCCTCCAATCCATGCGCACCCTCCACGCTACACCTTTCTTTGGAACCAAAAGCGCTGGAACAGAAAAAGGACTTGAACTTTCCATAGCGCATCCCTTTGCCACGAGCTCTTCCGCTTCCCTCGGAAGCTCCTTCTTTCCTTCTGGATCACTGCTATAGGCTGACCTATTAGGAATCGTCGCTACTGGAATGGAAACAGGTGGATCTTCTATTCCTCTAACGGGTGGCAAGCCGGGTGGAATTTCTTCAGGAAATACGTCTCCAAGTTCCCGCGATAAAGAGCCAAACGCACCTGGAAAGGAAGAGTCAGTGCCGTTAGCGTTCAAGGAGGATCCCCCGTAGACAAGGAGAACCGATTGGAGTTCAGCGGGCAAAGCACTCCTCGATTCACCTTCTTCTGCACAAAAGCTCATCTCCTTCCTTTCCTTTCCCACTCCATTCTTTTCCGGCATCTCTGTCCCTGAGCTCCCAACCTTCCCCTCCTTTTCAGCCACGTTTCTTTCCGGTCCTTCTCTCATCTTTCAGATCACTCCAACTTTTCCCTCCCTCTTCCCTCATCTTGGGCTGATCCTCATGCGCCTCCTTCAGAGCCAGTGGTACAAATGTGTCGCCATCCCATCCCTAGATTAGATGATATGCTTGATGAATTGCACGGTTCTGTTGCGTTCTCTAAAGTCGATTGATTCGAAATCTGGACACCGTCAAATTATAATGATGAGCGTGAATCACAAATTGCTTGGGCCAAAGGTAGTGTTGCCAATTCCCCCCAATGCTCTTTTGAGTTTATAAAGCTCTCTGTCATACGTTGGCCATTTGACAGCTGCCACACTTAGTTTTCCCACAGAACTGGGCAGTTGGCTTTTGCCTCCTGCATTAAACCAGCTCATATTCCAACTCCAGATGCCTCATATTCAATTTCAAAAGGCTTACTTAAGCCAGGCAAAACTAAAACAGGTGCAGGGCACGGTTTATCTTGAAGTTCATCGGATCCTTCATATTGTGCTTGATCCCACTTCAAAGCAACACGTCAGTGAGTGGCACGGCAAGTGTGCTGAAATGATTCAAAAAGCGCCCGTAAGAGCTCCCGAGCCGTGAAAACTCCTTCCTCAGTTATGCTTTTGGGTGCTGGCCATTCTCTCGTAGCTCTTTCCTTTTCCTCCCCAACCCCTGTGCCCCTATCGCTCAGCACAGAACTATGAAAGAACACCTCTATCCGTGCAAAAGTCCCAACTTCCACCTCTGCAAGCAGCTTTCCCTCTCTCAAAACATCAAGCACACGATGCAAATGAGTCAAACGCCCACCAAGATTCTTGCTGTAGATCATAATGTCACCATAATAGAGCACAGCAAACTTCCCGATGGAAGCACATAAAACATGATTCATTAACCCCACGAAAGTGCCAGGTGCATCGGTTAGTCCACATGGCAAGACTAACCACGCGCACAAGCCATGTGTTGTTTCGAAAGAAGCTTTCCACTCATCCCCCTCCCTCACGCTAATTTGATGGCGTCCAGATTTCAAGTCAATTCTAGAAACGACGATGGAACCATGCAACTCGTCAGGCACACCGCCTAATCTGGGAATGGCCAGGCGATACTTTACCGCGATCTTGTTCACAGCCCTCCAATCCATGCGCACCCTCCACGCTACACCTTTCTTTGGAACCAAAAGCGCTGGAACAGAAAAAGGACTTGAACTTTCCCTCTGCCACGAGCTCTTCCGCTTCCCTCGGAAGCTCCTTCGTTCCTTCTGGATCACTGCTATAGGCTGACCTATTAGGAATCGTCGCTACTGGAATAGAAACAAGTGGATCTTCCATTCCTCTAACGGGTGGCAAGCCGGGTGGAATTTCTGCAGGAAATACGTCTCCAAGTTCCCGCGATAAAGAGCCAAACGTACCTGGAAAGGAAGAGTCAGTGCCATTAGCGTTCAAGGAGGATCCCCCGTAGACAAGGAGAACCGATTGGAGTTCAGCGGGCAAAGCACTCCTCGCTCCACTTTCTTCTGCACAAAAGCTCATCTCCTTCCTTTCCTTTCCCACTCCATTCTTTCCCGGCATCTCTGTCCCTGAGCTCCCAGCCTTCCCCTCCTTTTCAGCCGCGTTTCTTTCCTATCCCTCTCTCATCTTTCAGATCGCTCCAACTTTTCCCTCCCTCTTCCCTCATCTTGGGATGATCCTCATGCGCCTCCGTCGGAGCCAGTGGTACAAATGTGTCGCCATCCCATCCCTAGATTAGATGATATGCTTGATGAATTGCACGGTTCCGTTGCGTTCTCTAAAGTCGATTGATTCGAAATCTGGACACCGTCAAATTATAATGATGAGCGTGAATCACAAATTGCTTGGGCCAAAGGTAGTATTGCCAATTCCCCCCAATGCTCTTTTGAGTTTATAGAGCTCTCTGTCATACGTTGGCCATTTGACAGCTGTCGCACTTAGCTTTCCCACAGAACTGGGCAGTTGGCTTTTGCCTCCTGCATTAAAGCAGCTCATATTCCAACTCCAGATGCCTCATATTCAATTTCAAAAGGCTTACTTAAGCCAGGCAAAACTAAAACAGGTGCAGGGCACGGTTTATCTTGAAGTTCATCGGATCCTTCATATTGTGCTTGATCCCACTTCAAAGCAACACGTCTTTGAAGGACCTCAGTGAGTGGCACGGCAAGTGTGCTGAAATCATTCACAAAGCGCCCGTAAGAGCTACCCTGAGCCATGAAAACTCCTTCCTCAGTTATGCTTTTGGGTGCTGGCCATTCTCTTGTAGCTCTTTCCTTTTCCTCCCCAACCCCTGTGCCCCTATCGCTCAGCACAGAACTATGAAAGAACACCTCTATCCGTGCAAAAGTCCCAACTTCCACCTCTGCAAGCAGCTTTCCCTCTCTCAAAACATCAAGCACACGATGCAAATGAGTCAAACGCCCACCAAGATTCTTGCTGTAGATCATAATGTCACCATAATAGAGCACAGCAAACTTCCCGATGGAAGCACATAAAACATGATTCATTAACCCCACGAAAGTGCCAGGTGCATCGGTTAGTCCACATGGCAAGACTAACCACGCGCACAAGCCATGTGTTGTTTCGAAAGAAGCTTTCCACTCATCCCCCTCCCTCACGCTAATTTGATGGCGTCCAGATTTCAAGTCAATTCTAGAAACGACGATGGAACCATGCAACTCGTCAGGCACACCGCCTAATCTGGGAATGGCCAGGCGATACTTTACCGCGATCTTGTTCACAGCCCTCCAATCCATGCGCACCCTCCACGCTACACCTTTCTTTGGAACCAAAAGCGCTGGAACAGAAAAAGGACTTGAACTTTCCCTCTGCCACGAGCTCTTCCGCTTCCCTCGGAAGCTCCTTCGTTCCTTCTGGATCACTGCTATAGGCTGACCTATTAGGAATCGTCGCTACTGGAATAGAAACAAGTGGATCTTCCATTCCTCTAACGGGTGGCAAGCCGGGTGGAATTTCTGCAGGAAATACGTCTCCAAGTTCCCGCGATAAAGAGCCAAACGTACCTGGAAAGGAAGAGTCAGTGCCATTAGCGTTCAAGGAGGATCCCCCGTAGACAAGGAGAACCGATTGGAGTTCAGCGGGCAAAGCACTCCTCGCTCCACTTTCTTCTGCACAAAAGCTCATCTCCTTCCTTTCCTTTCCCACTCCATTCTTTCCCGGCATCTCTGTCCCTGAGCTCCCAGCCTTCCCCTCCTTTTCAGCCGCGTTTCTTTCCTATCCCTCTCTCATCTTTCAGATCGCTCCAACTTTTCCCTCCCTCTTCCCTCATCTTGGGATGATCCTCATGCGCCTCCGTCGGAGCCAGTGGTACAAATGTGTCGCCATCCCATCCCTAGATTAGATGATATGCTTGATGAATTGCACGGTTCCGTTGCGTTCTCTAAAGTCGATTGATTCGAAATCTGGACACCGTCAAATTATAATGATGAGCGTGAATCACAAATTGCTTGGGCCAAAGGTAGTATTGCCAATTCCCCCCAATGCTCTTTTGAGTTTATAGAGCTCTCTGTCATACGTTGGCCATTTGACAGCTGTCGCACTTAGCTTTCCCACAGAACTGGGCAGTTGGCTTTTGCCTCCTGCATTAAAGCAGCTCATATTCCAACTCCAGATGCCTCATATTCAATTTCAAAAGGCTTACTTAAGCCAGGCAAAACTAAAACAGGTGCAGGGCACGGTTTATCTTGAAGTTCATCGGATCCTTCATATTGTGCTTGATCCCACTTCAAAGCAACACGTCTTTGAAGGACCTCAGTGAGTGGCACGGCAAGTGTGCTGAAATCATTCACAAAGCGCCCGTAAGAGCTACCCTGAGCCATGAAAACTCCTTCCTCAGTTATGCTTTTGGGTGCTGGCCATTCTCTTGTAGCTCTTTCCTTTTCCTCCCCAACCCCTGTGCCCCTATCGCTCAGCACTGAACTAGGAAAGAACACCTCTATCCGTGCAAAATTCCCAACTTCCATCTCTGCAAGTAGCTTTCCCTCTCTCAAAACATCAAGCACACGATACAAATGAGTCAAACGCCCACCAAGATTCTTGCTGTAGATCATAATGTCGCCATAATAGAGCACAGCAAACTTCCCGACGGAAGCACGCAAAACATGATTCATTAACCCCACGAAAGTGCTAGGTGCATCGGTTAGTCCACATGGCAAGACTAACCACCCGCACAAGCCATGTGTTGTTTCGAAAGAAGCTTTCCACTCATCCCCCTCCCTTGCGCTAATTTGATGGCATCCAGATTTCAAGTCAATTCTAGACACGATGATGGAACCATGCAACTCGTCAGGCACACCGCCTGATCTGGGAACAGCCAGGCGATACTTTACCGCGATCTTGTTCACAGCCCTCCAATCCAAGAAGTGAAATGGAGTAATTGAAATGTTAACTAAACCAAAATAAATTTTTTCTTCTTAGTTCTTGGTTATTGTTCACTCAACATTCATAGGTTAGTGGTTCAATTTTGAAAAATCATAACTAATATTAAAAAAATCATATGAGATTATTCAAGTCTTTATTTAAAGTTCTTTCAATGATCTTTAAAGCAAAAATATAAAACTGGAGTTAATGTTTTTCAATTAATACAATTTATTTATCTAAGTTTATCTCCTAGTGCACACATCCAATTAAGGTATATTACCTATGATTTTAAATCTTAGGATATGTACTTTATGCCTACCAAATTTTATAGACATATTTGACTTACTCTCATATATGCTTGTGTATAATTTGACATGCCATAAATATTATACTTAATTGTATAAAAGTATTTTAGAATGAAAGCATACTTTGCATGTCAATTACATAAATGGAGAATTATTATATGACGTACTAATAAACTATAACTATAATTTCTTCACATTTTCTCCTTCATTCTTTTTGCTCATCTTCATGCATGTTATCCCCATATTGCTGGGCCTATTGTGGTTGGATAAAGAGGGGTAAGATTATAGAGAGAATCTCAGTAGCAAATATTACCACTAAAATATGCAAGATAACTACTTGGTGCATGACATGCATACTTAGCTCATACTCAACTAAGGGCATGTTCTTATACTCAATATTTCATGCATTAGACATATGGCCATTGCATTCATAGAAAAATAGTTTCAACTACTCATACATGCTTCACATAATCAAGCAAACCAATTAACACATCAACACACATAAGCATAAGTATCAAGCACACAAGTTAGGTAAGTTCAATACCTTTGTCCTTAAGTTTTCCTTCTTGTTTTCTTTACTTTCCAAACTTGGAGCTTCAATGTACAAGCTTCTAGTTTACCCTTATTGATACCACATGTCCATAACAACACAAACATAAATCATTTATTTCATTTATTAGACCCATTGATCATACGAGAACTCTTAACTTCTCAAAGTTGCTTCTCTTTAATTTTAAATTTCACTTTCTATTCCTTGACTTCTAAAATTACTCTCTTGGCCATTTCCTACTCAATTTTTCATGAGGAATTAATATTTAAGCTTAGATTTAACAAAATAAAATTCTTACACCATGAATTCCTCTTGGCTAAGACATATAGGGTATTTTACCCTAAAATTGCATTTTGATTTATAATGCTTCCAAAGCTACTTTCTCATCTTGTTCCTATACAATTTCTTATTTTAAACTTATTGGAAGTATCAAAATCATAAAATTTTATCTCTAGAATAAAGTTTTAGCCTTGGCCAAAACAGCCCTTTAAAGTGCCAATTCATGAAATTCATTTAAGCTTCATATAAAACCACTTGATTCATGCTCTTTTCTAACCATTAAACATGTTTCTAACATCAATTCCTTCTTCCTTTTAGCATTTTAATTTCTTGCAGCACCTTAGCCTAGGGATTTCATTGTATTAAATCCACTAAAACTCAAAATTAAGATATCTAAATATCAAATTAAGTGCCAGGACCATAAACTAACCTTAATTCCAATCTTGGTTGGTGATTAAAGTGCCTTCTCCTTCCTTTTCCTCACATGATTGGAGAGCAAAACCTTCCCCCCTTAGGTTGTATGAAATTTTGAAATGGGAGGGGAGGAGTAACTATTTATAATGCTTAAGTTATGTCTTTACCCTCCATGTGGATAAAAATTACAATGGTACTTGTCTTCCTCTTATTAGTCTACATATGTCTCTTTGTCCACTTCTAATTGGTCCACATGTTAGCCACTTGCCCTCTTTGTATTAGTCCATATATCCTTAGTCATCATTACCTTATCCTCTTCCTTGTTAACCTTCTTTTGATTGGTCCACATGTGAGCCATATGTTATATCTTGATTGGTCCACATGTTCTCTCATTAATTGCTTAATTAATTAACTTGATGACTAAGCATGTGACTAGGCACTCTTGAAAATTATGACTAATAGAATCCTTAAATTTGGCGCCATCTTGGAAAAAGAAGAAAAGTGGAAAGCTTCTCTATTAAGCTTCCATGTAATCTTGTCCGAAATACATTTTATCAGGTACTTTTTCTCAATTCTGGTCTTTCAAAGTGCTCAAATATTTTTTAAATCATCTTTGTATTATTATAGTTCTCTCTATCTCTTCATAATGGCCTTCACATTATCTCATTAATAGGTCATTAATGGCAAACTAAGCAAGTCAAGTTGGAATTGGCTTCCTTGACTATAAAGTAATTGTTTTCTTCCATAAATACTTTTTGAAGTTATATTCCTCATAAAATTATTCTATTTAAGCCATTATCTCTCATTAATTATAGGAAACTTCTCTAATTTTTTTAGTCCAACACTCTACATGTAGGTTTTTTAATTTCCCATAAAATGCCTTTCATCGATAAAACTATGCTTTAAATATTTTCAAAGCCAAAATTATCTTATTTTGAAGATCAAAAAAATTCTATAAACTCACATTAATAATCAAATAATTAATCCCTATTTTTCTTGAATTTTTTAAGGCCTTCATATAGCTTCAAATAATTAAATATGGTTAAATAACTCATAATTAGCCAAATATCTAAAAAACATTAAAATTATTTATAGGGGTATCTTTGTCATTTTTACCTCAATGGGCCTTAACAAGTCATTTCCCATTTTATGGGATTTTTTTGTTATTTTTGTGTATTTTTTCATAATTACCCCGTTTGACCCTCAACTTATTAAAATTACTGTTTTGACCCTGCTTGGGCTCAACTTCATAAATATCAGTTTGAGTACTTTTCCTCAACCTTAGACTTATAACTAACCTCTTTTCTCTTTCTGAGCCCTTGAACCTCTCCTAGAGTCCCTAGATTTATTTACATATTTGCCCTATGAACTTTCTTTATTTGTACCTTTTAAACTTCCTCTATTTGCAGTTTAGTCCTTTTAAAATTCTCTATATATTTATGGGACTTATGCTCAAAGGGGCATGGTTGTATACCTATTTTAGGCTACTCATGGGCTTTTAGGCCTAAAAATTGGGATGTGACAACAAGAGTTAGAAGAAATAAGGAATAAGGCATATGACAACTCAATGTTGTATAAGGAGAGAGCTAAAGCTATTCATGATAAAGGCATTATAAGGAAGAAGTTTGAGGTTGGTGACAAGGTTCTAAAGTTCAAAGCCCGATTCAAATTCAAACATGGAAAACTTACAATTTGGCCAACAATATCTCAACTTACTCTCTTCTTCCTCATTGTGTGATATTGATGCTATTGTGCTCCAATCTCAAATTGGACTTCACAATATTCCACCTTATTTAAGATCTTAAGTTGAGATAGTGAGTGTTTAGCATTGATGACAAAGCCAGTTTAAATGTGGGGGAATGTTCATTAAATTGGTTTATTTTTCTCATGTTGTTGCTTTGTGCTTAATTGTGAAAAAAAATTGGTCTTTTTCAAATATTTCACTTTGGCTCTTGATTTAAACCTTTTGCAAAGTGGTTATTTCATGATCTTGAGCTTTACTATTTTTAAACTTTGTATTTGGTTCTTTGTGTATGAATTTTGAAATGGATTTTCATGACTTCATATTGATAACTTAGAGAGATTTTGATTGATTTGGAGAGTAGTTATCTATTTCTACTCACCAATGTCTACTGTCTTTCTTACCACAGCGAAATGACTACTCTTTCATGAAGGTTGCTTTATGCGTATCTTTGTCACAATAAAGAGATCAAGTTGTAACATGTTTGCCATGGCAAATCATGCCTTTTTAAGAAACCCTTTTTCCTTCTCTTTGCTTAGGCATTACTATATAGAAGGAGTCTCTCTAATTTTGTTGCACTATTATATGTATTGCTCTATCATGAAATCATTGATTTTATCATTGCATCAAAGTTATGAGTGATATTGAAACATCCTACTTTTAACCTTTCAAAGTAAGTTCAGAAGCATATTTAACTAATAGAAGTATTACTATAGCCCAAAAATTAAAATCTTTAAATTTGACTCTCAGATACTATTCACTTGGTAAATTCTAGATTGACAGCCCAACTTTAAAAATTCATAAATAATTCTAGAAAAATGTATGAAGGTGATCCAAATTTTTACTTGAAGAATTTTCATATATATTTAAGGTAAAAATATAAATCTAGACATTTACTTAGCCAATCATTACAGTTAAATCGTTACTTTTTACTTCTAGAAATTCTAGATTCTACCTCTCAACTTTAGAAATTCATTTCTCTTGATATACACATGCAAATGAGGTGTATTACTTATTAATTTAAATATCTGGATGTGTACTACATGCTCAAAAAGTGTAATTTTTAAAAGTTTAGGGGCAAAATGATAATTATGAAAAGTTGAGTAAAAAAAAGCCTAAAACTGACCAGAAGCATTTCTGTCCCAAATTTTACCAAGAGATAGAGAAAAATATTCTGGTCAATATGATGTGACCCAGAATAATTATTTGATGTCCCATATAGTTGATATGGATTTGAAATACTAAAAGTTATCTGAATATTTTATCATACCTTTTTTACCTCAGAAAGGAGCTATGTAGAAAAAGTTATTCACATGTTATTAAATTTTGATGGGAGTTTGTGGATGCTTGATATCTGCATAGTGAAATTTAAGCAGTAGAAGAGTTGGGTCTGAGTTATCCCAGAATGGCACCAAAGAGGGCCATTCCACATAGTAGTAGGGCCTAGTACACTAAAATAGTAATTCAATAAGATTCAGGAAAAATAAAAGTTTTCAATTACAGTTATAACTAGGAAAGTAATCTGATAAGGGGAATTTTATCAGATATTTATAAGTATCTATTTAATAAATGTTCCCTAGGTAAATAATACTATTGGAACACATGGAAATTATTGAAGTACAGGACAATCTAATAATTTAGGAAAATCCCTTTATACAGTACAAGAATGTATAGGATTGGATAGAATATACATTAGAGGTTTCCAGCAACGATGACTCACCAGGTGAGGTGTCTTGTGGGACCCACACAAGGCGCCACCTATCATGATGACATAAGGGGATGATGCCCTCATGATGATACAGGAGAAACTTGGTGAGTAAGTCAGGCAATATAAGCCATTCATCACGATTCAATCTGGATCATCTAATCCACCTTGCTTCACCTATAAATACCCCACCCCCTCAATTCCATTCCACATCCATGGCCAAGCAAGAAGAAAAGGAGAAAAAGGGAGAAAGAGAGAGAAAGAGGAAGAGAAAATGAGAGTAAGAAAGGAAGAAAAAGGAAGAGGTCCGACCGAGCTAGGAGCAATCCAAGGAGCTTAGAGACTAAATAAGCTTAGGATGGAGGTAAGAATCAATCCTAGTCTCTACTTTAATAAATTATATGATTGTTCTTATAGATTTAATAGTTAGAATCATGGAATATCTCTTGATAAAGCTAGCTGTGAGTAGAAGAAAGTTAGGGGATTGTCAGATTAAGGGTATTATCTCAAGTTAAAGTTGAGTAGAGATATACAGGATAGGGTAATAATGAAAATATTATTATGCCTTATATAGGCTCTGACTTATGTAAAGAAGGAACCTCAGAGCAAAGGCTAAAGGATTAAGGAAAAGCTACCTGACATGTAGTAAACTTATACCTAAACTTGTTTGCTTATTGCTCGAGGGTTTGTTAATATGCTATTGACTTATCTTGATTATGTGAATCATGTATGATTGAGAATGCTCTATTTCTTTTTATACTATAGCCATATATTATAAGTGAGAATCATGGAAGATGTATATGTCATTATGCAAGCATGATCAGGGTAAAGTAAGCATGTTTAACACTAAGCAGATACTTGCATACATTGTTTATGGCCATTCATTATTTATTTAGCATGATTAATATGTGATTAACTTATATTATGCATATGTATGTAAAATTGGTTGCTGTAATTTGCCATTATGAATAACAACTTATGGTGAAGCAGTGACCTTTGAGCTATAATGAAAAATAGTAAATGATAGAATAAATGTATGATATTTTACCAATAAATAGTAGACATACCAAGCTTCAATTTTCTATATAGAATTCCTCATTTGAATATCTACATATGGAGACATAATTTTTCAAATTTGAGACCAAAATGTTGGAATGAGGGGAATGATGTTGGATGAACAGTAAACTTTGATCATTGACTGATGTTGACTTAGTCAAGGCACGGTCAACAAGTTTTTTTTCCTAAAAAATGATTAAGTTAGCTTTATGTAGCAATTTGAACCACTTTGTTTCAATTTTTTAAATTTAATAATGATTTTTTTAAGTCAGGTCACCTGTCTAGAATTTACACAGTGAACAATATTTGGTAGAGTAAAAGTCCATCTTGTGTAATTTGACTTCAATGACCTTAAAAATGATTCCAGATGCTATGGAATAGTCCCTAATATGTAAGAGAATTAGGATGTGATATTTTGATATTAGAACATAAGATTATGGCATAGAACAGAAGGCTATGGTTTAGTAATGCTCTAATTTAGTTAGATTGATCCCTTTAAATAAGTTAGAGATTTGAATTCTTAGTGAACCAAAGTGGTTCCTTCCATAGAACAAGATATGGGTATGGTGTTCACTGCTTAGAGAAGAATTTAGACAAGAGATAGTGACACCCAGATAAGTAAACTATACCCTTAACCTTATAGTTTTACGAGGTAGTCTTCAAGGATATGACTACGATAGACTAGTCTTAGTCAGCCATTACTGTAGAGGTCTCGTGTTTCTTAGCAAGATATGGCTAGACTAAGCAAGATGATATCTGAGGAGCAATTTCCTCTATTGATAGAGACAAAAACTGACTAGTCGTCAAGGAAGCTACAATAGTAGCCCAAGGTATCCTTCTAATTACATAGGAGCAATGACAAGACCCTATAATGATGATGATGATGAAGGTATGTTTAGGTTGTGATGGGAGAAGACCTTTCATTGTGACAGAAGAATACAGAGCTATCTAGTCATGATGAGTCGAGTAGAGGATTGCGACATGTTCAATGAGTAAATTCCAAACAGGTGACTTGAATTTGAGAAATCATAATTAATTCTAGAAAAATTAAAATGAAGTGGTTCAAGTTTCTACACAAAGTTAACTTAAGCCTCTTTCAGGGAAAAATAACTCATTAACCATGATCTCATGGAGTCAATGCCAGTCAACATTCAAAGGCTACTGTTTATGTGGTCATTTTCCCTTGTTTCCATATTCGGTCCTATGACTTTGGAAATTTATTTCTCTATATATAGACATCCAAACACAGCATTCTTTATGTCAAATTAAAGCATGTCTAATTTCATTCCACAAAATTTCATACATTAATTTGATCATGTACTATTTTTTCTAGGCAGATACATTTTACTGCCAAAATCTGAAAATTGTACAATCATACACATTATAAGTAACAACATAAATTACATATCATTCATTCTATCCATTTCCTAATTTCTCTTCATGCATCTTCATCTTCTCCATCTCATGGAATGAACCTGCTAGGATGGTGGTGACATAGGAAAGGGGTGAGATTTCAGAGGAAATCTCAGTAGCGAATGGTACCACAAACAATATAGGCAACTATATGCTCAGTGTCAAACATTCTTGCTTATTATGATCATGCTTTCATAATGACATTCTTCCATGCTTCTTACTTATAACATATGGCCATACCATAAAAATAAATAGAGCTTCATTAATCATACATGCATCACATAATCAAGTCAAGCTTACAGCACATCAATAACACTCAAGCATCAAGCATACAAGTTTAGGTATAAGTTCACTACCTTTTTAGCTTGCCTTTACATAACCTTTCTCTTTACCACTTTGCTTCCTACTTGCTCCCCTATTGACCATAAATATCCAATCCTAAATATAGGATCACCACATATACATTACAATTTAATCCAACAAATTTCTAAGTTTGGTTCAACTTTAGAACCGATAAACCCCTATCCTTCTTTAAGTTTAGTTAATTCCTTTACTCCTTGAATTAAATTGTTCCTTGACTATATCCCACACCTTTTTTTCCAAAGAATCCAAATATGAAGTCAGATTTAGGGTTCTAGGGACAAAAGTACACATGATAATTGCTAATCATTTCATAGCCCAAAACTTGAATTTGATTGGTTGATTTTTAGATTAATTACACTTAATCATCATTAACTTAATTCCTACATTATTAATTTTAATATTATGAAGCACATGGGATAATCCTTCTCCCTTGCATTTGGCACCACATGGCAATGGTGTGGGTCCCACATGGATACCTCACATGCCACCTCTATGTTTCTTAAAATTTCTTCCCTTATTTTCTCTTTTCCTTTTATAAAATTTCCTTAAAATGCATTTGATCACATGTGCTAATCCATTCATTTGGCAGAAATCTCAAGTACTTCTTTCACCGAATAACCTAATATACCTTAAATTTTGAGATAAATTCTATAGAATTCTTTTAAGAGTTCTGACATTTTTAGAAATTCATTCCACCATTAAATGAATTTCTTGTAAAGTTTCATAATTTTTTGAGACCTATAAATCCTGATAAAATTCTATGTTTCTTTAAATCCTTTATTAGGTGTCCAATTTCACCTTAAATTCCTTAATAAATTTACATTACTCATTTTTTAGTTATGTTAGTTTTATAAATTTTTATAATTAATATAAGATTTTTTTATAAAATTTTATCTGATTCTGAGGTCCAAAATGTCCTATAATAATTTTCAAACTTTAAAACTTAATATCAATTTTTTGAAACCTCAAATCATAATTTTGAAAAAATACGCATAACCCAAATACTATCCTCTACCTCCTAGTAAACTTTGGGACTAAAATATTTTTAGACAATTTTGGATATTTTCTGGCTTAACTTCCTCATAATTACACTTTTGACCCTGAATTTGGCAACATACACTTTAGTAACTGAATTTGACAAACTTCACTTTAGTCCTTATTACACATTATGAAATTCTAGTTTAGTCCCTGAAAGTTCAAAACTCCACTTAAGCCCTTTTATATTTTTCTTTGTATATTTTTATTTAACTTTTTCCCAAATGACATCTACGTCCCTTTGCTTTATAACTTTATATTTTTCTCTCTTTCTTTAACTTAAAGCTTATCTAACTATTATATTTTCTTCTACTTATCATCACAATACCTTCTTATCCTCTTTCCTCTATTAGTATTTTATAGATAAGAAAAATTTGAGATATGATAAAACATGAGACCTCAGAGGTATTGGCTAACTAAGACCAATCTACCATAGTCGTATCCTTGAAGATTACCTCATAAAGATGCAAGGTTTGGGGTATAGTGTACTATACTTATCTGGGTGTCATTGTCTCTTGTATGAATCCTTCTCTAAGTAGTGAACCACTGTCTTAACATAACATACTCTAGGTATTTCTATAGGCTTATGAATATAGTACATAAGGCCATTTCTTATAGTAGCTTATGGTAGCATTATGCAAATTACCAAGAGGTTGTAATATTATAACTTTATAAAAATGAAGGGTTTATTTTTAAAGGAAGTGTATAAATAATGTGCTATGAGTAATAATATAGCATGAGTGCATAGTATTCTATCTCCTATGGGATGAGCATAACAAAAATAGTAATGAAAGAGATCCCTCTTATAGTAGAGCTAGATACAAATTGCTCTTGAGATAAAAGCCAGTTAAAATACTAATTACTCTCACATAGAACCAGATTCAGATAAGATGAAATGCGAAGTTATCATACAATCATAGTAAAATAAGGCAATTGCAAATAGCGATTGTAGGTTGCCAGACCATAATTGCACACTGTAACTACCTATGGTGAGCCACAACATAGAAAGAAAGCTGAGAAGTAACTCCTGAGTAAAAGGGGGAATAAGAAAAGTCTCCGTAGATAGTATGGGCTACTGAACATAATCTTGGAGAATTATCGGTTGAGTTTTTAACAATAGGAGATTAGCTAACCCTATAATCTAGTTCATTGGTTAAGTCTTCTAAAGGGATAGTAGTTGATCCTAACATGATTCCCAAGAAAATGATATGCCAGAATCTGATAGATTGCAAAAGGCTTAGGGCGACAGTGGTTGATTCTGATTCGTGTAATAACCTAGCCTAGGGAAATGATAGTGAGTCATGGAAAAAAAGGAATATGACAACTCAATATCTTTATGATAAGATGATCAACAAGGACAAGGGTTGAGTAACTCATATAGAGAGAGTATCCATGATGTTTTCCCTATTAGACTTTATATTGAACTTAGTATCCTCTTAAATGATGACAGAGTCTAAATTAAAATATGAGTGATGGCATTCAAAAGATTGTAGAAGTATACTTAAGAAATAGAAGATAAAACCTTATATGTAACAAGTATAAGCAGATAGATCCTCTAGATTAAGATAAAGAGATTAAAAGGAGAGATAAACCTAGAGAAGAGGGTCTATGGCACACATATGGACGTAGAAAAAAGGATATAAGCAAAGTAAAGTTAGAACATAATATTATGAGAAAAGGAATGTTAAGGCCTAGAGCCATATAAATTGTAACCTAGCCCTAACCTAGTAGCAAACTTCAGTTAAGCGTGCTCAGAGATGGTGAACCATTGGGAAATACAGTGTTGAGTCACAAGGTTATAGAAAGATTATAGTACACTATGAGATAATAATGTTAGTTGGCGTAAGTGCCTAGTAGAGAGAAAATAATAGACTCTAATATCCCTTGTACCAATTTCAAGTAGATGAACTATGAAGAAAGAAAGAGATAGTCAAATGAAAAAGTATTCTAAGTAGTTGACTGAAACCCCATAATACAATAAAAATGTAAATAATTTGACGTGAAAGAAATGGACATCACTCACAAGCTTAGTACAATGAGTCATCCATAAACAGATAAACAGATAATAGATGAATAAGTAATAGAAAGATTGAGTTGACCAGTAAAAGGAGTGTACTAATACGAGAAAGATATGAACCTCTACGGATGTTAAGAGAACTTTACCAGACACTAAGAAAACATAATAATATAATTCCTAAAGACACCCTAAAATATCCTACTTTTACCACCTCAGAGTACGTATTTAGAAGCGTATCATTAGCCCAAAAATTAAAATTTTAAAACTTACTTAGTAGGTATTGTTCATTTGGTGATTTCCAGATTTATAGTCCAACTTTAAAAATTCATAACTAATTATAGAAAAATTGTATTGAGGTGATCCAAATTTCTAATTGAAAATATTTAACGAGAAAATATAAATATGGACATTTACTTTGCCAATTGAAACAGTTAAAGCATTGTGTTTTACTGTTCATATGGCAAATTTTAGAACTTCTAGATTCTATCTCTTAACTTTGGAAATTCATTTCTCTTGATATACACATCCAAATGATGCGTATTACATATGCATTTAAAGATATGGATGTGTACTACATGCTTATAAAATTTTGTGAATTACTTCCTTCATTTGCTAGGTCAAACTAAAGCTACAACAAAACTGCTTTAGGACCTACGCTTTACCATTTCAGTTTCCTTTCTTTCACTTTCAATAATTGTTCCAGCATGCATAAATCATCTCTTTTACCTTTCATGCATTCATATACATCATGGGGTTATGCCATAATTCTTTTATATAGTTTTATCACAAAAATAGACATCTTACATGGCATTTACATACATGGATAATTCATAGCATATGCTAGGATCTCAATTACTTCACTTCCTTTCTTCCATTCTTTAGCTCTTCTCCATGCATACATTTTCCTTCATGCTTGACCTAAATTGGTTGGTTATAGGAGGGTGAGATTCTAAGAAATCTCAGTAGCAAACATTACCACTTAAATATGCAAGATGGATGCTAATGCATGATATGTAATTTTATTAAACTTTCAAGATCAAGGGAGATAATTACCTTGCTTCTTGCTTCAAGTTGTGTGCTTTTTTCTTGGTTGAATGGAATTTTACAAGAGTTTCCCTATGGTTCACCATGCATGCCAAAATGATCTGAAATGAGGGGGTATTTATAGAGAAATTTGGGTTGAAATGGATGGCCAAGATTGATTTGTGCACTATCTGATCTAAAGGCTCATATTTAATCTTAGATTTAACTTTTTCAAAAATAATAATTATGACATCATCCATGACATCACAAGGGACAACTCAATGGACACCTTATGGGACAGGTGGTGAAATTCTAATGGTAGGAAGCCTTTGGAAAAATTCCAGTCCAATCCATTACAGATCGAAGCAGTTTCACAAAAAATCGCACTATTTTCTGTTCCTAATTTTTATAATATACCAGGATATGTATTTTGTCCTAGAAATCAATATCTAGGCTTATCATACCATTGACATTTTTATACTGAGTATTTATTTGCCATCCATCCCTTGAGAAATGACCAAAATACCCTTAGTGTCCTTTCTTACACGATATTAACCCTAAAGGCATACTTGTCATTTCACCCCTCTTTGTACTGCCTCAGGGCATATACTGGCTCTAACTAATCATACTTATACTATATGCCACATTTTTTGTTTATCCCAGATGACCAAATGCCCTCCATTCATCACTGGTACAATAAGGGCATCTAGGGGTATTTTTGTAATTTCACACTTTTTCTGGACACTGGCCCCTTCTACTGATGAACTGGTACCCTAGGTTTTGAGCCCTCCTTGGCATCATCATAGTCCCATATATGAGGCCATATAAGTTTATTCTATCTAGGTTTATTTACTAATAAGTTCCATTATCGAATCACGAGTGTTTTCAAACTCCCGTCAAAATTCACTAATATGGGGATGGCTTTTTATACAGAACTTCTTCTGAGGTTCAGTTAGATCCATGACATTTGACATTGTAGGGCACACTTTCCTGTAATTCCCCCACTTATATCTGAAGCCCATGAAATTTGATAAAATTTTAGATAACTTTCAGATTATCAGATACATATCTACTGTTTGGAGCCCTAATAAAAATTTTGTATCATGCTAGATTAACCAGCATAACTTTGTCTATTTGCTGATGGAATGTAGGACTGAAATACTTTCGGGCAGTCCTAACCCTTTTCAGGTTGATCTTTCTATAATTACAATTTTGCCCTTGAACTTTTTACTTAGTTACATTTAAGTCCCTTAACTTTTAAAAATTATCACTTTTGGCCCAACTTTTGTTTCTACTTTAACTTTTAGCCTTTAAACTTTTCTAATTTTTGTTTAGGTCCCTTTCTTCCTTCAAAACTCATTTAACCTCTATTATTTTTTCTGATCGTTGTCATAATCCTTTACAAACCTATTTTCTCTATTAGTATTATACAGCAAGGGAAAAATTAGGATATGACAAACAAAATCCTTGAAAATGCCAAAGAAATTATATACAACTTGCATCGTATCACACATCCCAAATTTTTCCTATGTGTAGAAGACTGATAGAGGAAAGAAAATAGGAAGGGATTATGATGATAAGCAGAAGAAAAGATAATAGTTAGATAAGTTTTAATTTACATAAAGAAAGAAAGATGCAAAGTTATAAAGATAAATGGATTCAAGCGTTATTTGAGCAAAAGTTAAATAAAAAAATGAAAGAAAAAAAAGAAAAAGACCTAAATGGAGTTTTGAGATTTTAGGTACTAAACTGGAATTTCAAAAGAGTATAGTAAGGGACCAAAATAAAATTAGGTAAATTTAGGGACTAAAGTGTATTTTATCAATTCAAGGGAAAAATATTATGAGGAAGTTGAGTGAAAAATTGTCCAAAACTACCTAGAAGCATTTCAGTCCCAAATTTTACTAGTAAATAGGGAACAATATTTAGGTTATTCCTTTTTTTAGAATTTCGATTTGCAGTCTCAAAAATTGGTATTAACCTCAAAATCAGATAAAATTTTACAAGAAATTCTTATATTAATTATAAGAATTTATGAAATTGACATAATTCAAAAGGCTTTATAGAATTTATATAGAATTTAAGGTGAAATAAGGCACATGATAAAGGTTTTTGAGCAAATTGCTTGGGATTTGAGCCATTAGAGGAGTTAGACTAAGGCCCACGATGGCATCCTAATGGGCCAAAACATGTGCTCCAGTGGTTAAGTGGGACCAAATACAATTAAAATAATATTTTAGTAATTTGAAAATTAAAATAATGTAAGGAATCAAAGTAATCAAGACTAGCAATGACCCAGCACGGCGAGGTGTCACAGGTAGGACCCACACTCATAATTGAAGGTGATAAATTTTACTTGTCTTGGAGAAGAAGAAATGTCCAAGCAACCTTAACCACACATTTATTTAAAGTAAATACACGTGGCACGATCTTAGCTGTTCATTACAGATAAGATACTAGAGATCTCTAGAATTCTCTAAAAGCGTCGAGTCACAATATTAGGTGTCCTTAAGGGACCCACAATGGCACCAAGTGTAGAAAGGATAAGGTAGAAGGAGTTTAGACCCTGAATTTAATAAAATAATAATATTAAGAAAGAGATAAAGTAAAATTAAGTTATAGAGCGACCAATTAAGAGCAAGATGAATAGACTGAAACAATTTAATTAGTTAACCCAGGTCAAGAGTAAAAGAAGGCTACAGGAATGGTTGACCAGAGAAAGGGAAATACCATATGAAGTATGAAAAGATAATAATGCCCCTAGAATTATTTAAGTGAAATAAGAGGAGTTAAGGGTATTTTGGTAATATTTTAAGGGATCAATAATTAAGTTTAGACCTAATCCAAGAATGTCAGGGGTAAAAAAAATCAAGATACTAGATTTAAGGTCAAAAAATATATTATAGAATCTTAGAAAAATTAGATTTAGAAAATAATATGATTTTTGAGAAATTGGACTTAATCAGTATTGGATTGACTAAAATTTTCCAAATTCTTCTTTCTCCCTATTCAAAAATGCCACCTTGCATAAAATTTCACCATGTGACTTGATGATGTAAGTAATGATGTCATCAAAACTTGGTGGACATATTTTAATCCAATGTTAAATCTTGGTCATTGATTCAAATCGTGCAAGGATTGATCTTGGCCATTGATTTCCATAGGAAATTCACTATAAATACCCTCCACCCTTCACCAAAAATGTGACCACCATGAAGAAGAAAAGAAATTCTATAGAAATGAAAAATCAAGCAAGTTCAAGAGGAATCCAAGGTATCAAAGTTCAAGCTAGCTAAGAATTAACGTAAGTAATCTATCCTAGCTTATTTTCCTTCAATTTAGAGACTTGAAACTAAGGTTTTAATGGAAGGAAAATGAGATACTCTCTTGGATTGATGATGGCTAAAACTGTACATAATAGGGGGAAATGAAATTGAAATTAGAAACATGAAATTAGGACTTAGATGTTATTAGATTGATGCTTATATTAATTGTGTAATCTTTAACTTCCCATTTAGAGAGTCCTTTCATCCAAGAATAGTACAAGACCAAGGGAGTTATTTTTTATTATTTTTATGCTTCTATTGGGGCTAGAATGTTAAATTGTATGGGATTGAGCCAACGGACAAGAGTTGAAAACACTAAAATCAAAAGTGATTTTTTTTGAGAAATCTGTTAGTGTTATCACGTTTCTTACTATTCAATTCATCAAGGAGGAGTTATAATTTGTTAATTCTTACTTCATATTTGAATTCCTTGGACACAATTGTGTGAGATATGGTCAAGGTACAATTTAATTCAAAGGGCAAGACAATTTGCTAAAATTAAAGAAAGTTATGAGTTTATCAGTTCTATAGTTGAATCAAGCTTAGAAATTTGTTTGATTAGATTGTAATGAATATGTGGTGATCCTATATTTAGGATTGGATATTTGTGGTTAAGAGGGTAGCAAGTAGGAAGTAAAGAGGTAAAGAGAAAGGTTATAGAAAAGCAAGCTAAAGAGGTAATGAACTTATACCTAAACTTGTATGCTTGATGCTTAGTGTTGTTGATATGCTATTGGCTTGACTTGATTATGTGAAACATGTATGATTGAGGAAGCTCTGTTTCTTTTTATGCTATTGCCATATGTTATAAGTGAGAAGCATGGAAGCATGTCATTATGCAAGCATGATCATAGTAAGAAAATATGTTCAATACTAAGCATATAGTTGCATACATTGTTTGTTGTACCGTTTACTACTAAGATTTCCCTTAAAATCTCACCTCTTTACCATGTCACAACTGTTATATCCTACTTTTTCCTTATATGTATAATACTGATAGTGAAAAGAGGTTTGGAAAGGATTGTGATAATGAATATAAAGGAAAAATAATGATTAGATAAATGTATAAAGATGAGGGACTAAAATGAAAAGTTTAACAATTCTATGGTGCAAAGTGTAATTTTTAAAAGTTTAAGGGTAAAATGGTAATTATTGAAAGTTAAGTCAGAAAAGGCTAAAAATGCCCAAAATCATATTAGTCCCAAATTTCCCAGTAAATAAAGAAAATTATTCTGATCAGTTTGACGCAACACAGAATTTTGATATAAGGTACCGAAAAATTTATATTAATTTCTAAAGAAAGGGAAATTAATACAATATCCTCTAGACCTCAGAATCAAATGAAATTTGGTAGTAAATTCTTATAATTTATATAAGAATTTATGAAATTGACAGAGTTTAAAAAGAGTTCTGTAGGATTTATTATGGAATTTATAGTGGATTAAAACACCCAATAAATATGTTTCAGGGGAATTTCTCAAGAGTTTAACCCATGAAGGTGGTGGACCATGTAGAGGGCCCAAAATGGTATCTTATAGGCCTAGTAATATTTTCAAATAAGTATGTGGGATAGGGCTAATAAAGACTGGGAAAAATATAACATTACAAAAATGCCATTGAGTATGCCATTGTGTTGTGTTATTGAGTAAGAGTCAAGGTCAGACGGAGGGCATTTTGGTCATTTGACTAAGGTTAGATTCAAGGAGAATTCCAAGAATAGTTGACCAAGGTAAGGGAATACTCTGATAAGGTGTGAGAAGATGATAATGCCCTTAAGATGTTAAAGTAAATAAAGAAGAACCAAGGGACGTTTTGGTAAATTGCCAAGGATCTGCAATTAAGCTTAGGTCCAGTCCAAGAATTTCAATAGTAGAAAGGATCCGGATACTGGATTTAAGGTTAGAAAGCATATTATGGAATCTCAAATAGTGCACAAAGTGATCTTGGCCATTTATATTCCATGGAATTTGGCCATAAATACCCCACAAATTCTAATGCAAACCATGGAGCAAGAACCCTTGGGGAATCTCTTGAAAAATAAAAACTCAATCCAAGACAAATAAGATTAAAGGTACCAAAGTTCAAGCAAGCTAGAGATTAAAGGTAAGCAATCTATCCTAGCTTATTTTCCTTTGATTTTGGAGCATGAACTTAGGGTTTTCATGAAAGAAAGTTGGGTTTTCTCTAAGGTGTATATGCTGTCCAAAACCTTAGATGAAAGGAAAAAGAAGAAATTAAAGTTAGAGATATGTGATTGAAGCTTAAACAAGCTAGTTAGGTGATTGGTTGTTGAATCAAGTTGATATTCTTGACTTTACCATGGTTCAACCATTTTGGTCTGCACTGTTCATGATAGAAGGATATAGAATTTCAATAATCTAATACTTCCATTGAATTCATATGATGATTTTGTGTAAGATTGGAAAGGTTTTGAACATTGGAAGCATTGGAATTGAAAGTTGTAATTCTTCTCTATTACTGTTCACTCACATGAATAGTGATTAGAATTTCATGATTTTGATGATTCCAATAGTTTTAAAATAAAAATTTGTGTGGGATAAAGAAGAGAAACAAGTGTGGGAAGCATTGGAATCAATATGAGAATTTTTGGAAGAATTATGCATTTTTCAAATATGTCTAGAATAGTGCATAAGAGCTGGAATTTCATAATGGATTCAAAAGGTGGAATGGTGTAGGGTAAAGTCAAGACATCAATTGGTTCAAAGACCAAGTCCATTAGCTAAGATTAAGGAAAGTTAATATAGTTACATGAGCTCAATGTTCAAGAGGAAGTTAGATTGTAATAAATGAATGATTATGTGATGTTTAGATTTGATTGTGGACTCCAAAGAGGTAGCCACACATCCAAGAGAAGTGAGAAGAAAGAAGCAAGATAAAGTAAAAGAAAGTCAAGTATATGAGGTAGTAAACTTATCCTAAACTTGTATATATTGAATTTTATGCTTAGTTGTACTATGGTTTTGTTGAATTATGTTGCATATGTGCTTATGATTGAAGCTCTATTTCTATGATTACTTTGGCCAATTTTATTTCATATGTTACATGGAAGTATGCACATTAAACAATGTTAACATTTTCACAAGCAAGCACAAGTATTTACATTAATGCATGCATTGTTTAGTATTGTTTGCTATTGAGATTTCCCTAGAAATCTCACTCCCTCATGTAATCCCAATCCCACAGGTTTATCAATGATAAAAGAGGATGAAGAAGTATGGAGAGAAGTTAGGGATTGGATAATGTAAATGTTATATGATGAATGTATAAATAGTTACAAGTAATGATGTTATATGACATGGTTGAGCCATAATGCTCATGATGTAATGAAGAACAATAAATGATGGAATAAATGTATGACATTTTACAAACATTTAATTAATATGTCAAGCTTTGTTTTGACACTAAGAATGCCTTATTTTGATATATGTACAAAGAGAATGAATTTTTCAAAGTAAGGGACCAGAATTTGTTTTTAGAATTTTGACTAAATGAACAGTAATTTTTTATGAATAAACTGTATTAATTGACTAAACATTTGGTCTGGAAATTATTTTTTCCTTAAAGTTCAACATGTTATCTTCATGTATCTTTTTGAACCACTTCATTTTGATTTTTCTAGAATTAATTATGATTTTTTAAAGTTTATCGTCAAATCTAGAATACCATATGAACAGTAACTCGAGAAAAGTAAAATTTCAGATTTAGGTAATGGACTTCCAAGATATTGTAAGTGGTTCTAAATGCTACTGAATGGTCCTTAATACGTACGAAAGTAAGGATGTTTCAACAACCATCCTAGTAGGACATTCATGAGATGGAGAAGATGAAGATGCATGAGGAATTAGGAAATGGATAGTATGAATGTTATGCAATATTAAGTTATGACTTGTAAAATGTAAAGATGTTCTGCATTCGGTTATGACAATAAGATGCATGAGGAATTAGGAAATGGATAGTATGAATGTTATGCAATATTAAGTTATGACTTGTAAAATGTAAAGATGTTCTGCATTCGGTTATGACAATATTATGTATCTGCTTAGGGGAAATAGTAAATGATTAAGTAAATGTATAAAATATTGTGGAATGAAAATTGACATCCTAAGTTTTAATTTTACATAAAGAACGTTGTGTTTGGATGTCTTTACACGGAGAAATAAATTTCCAAAATAAGGGACCGAATCTGGAAACAGGAAAAAATGACCAGATGAACAGTAAACTTTGAATGTTGATTGGTGTTAACTCCATGAAAGCATGGTCAATGAGTTATTTTTTTTTCTAAAAGAGGATTAAGTTAGCTTTATGTAGCAACTTGAACCACTTCATTTTATCCTTTTTAGAATTAATTATAATTTTCAAAGTCAGGTCACCTATCTGGATTTTACTCAGTGAACAGTATCTAAAAAGGGTAAAATTTCAGATTGTGTAATTTGACTTCAATGACTTTAAAAATGGTTCCAGATGCTACCATATAGTCCCTAAGATGTAGGAAATTAAGGATGTTACATTTCAAATAACCCTCTTTGTGGTTATCTGTCACAACGAGGGAACACAAAGATTATTATTAGCAAAGGTGGTGATGAAGGAGTAAGTTATCCCCAACTAATAGACACAAAGAACTCTAGTTGTGACAAATCAGAGTTTTAGTTGCTACAAGTCAGATTTATAACTCTGAGAGTTAGTTTTCAAGGATAGGTACTTCTCAACACGATGTGGATGGACTGAGTAGGACAATGTCTGGGGAGCAATTCCTCCACTTACATAGATAGTAGTTTACTAGGTTAAGGAAGCTGTGGAAGCTAAGCTGCAAGGGGTAGCTCAAAGTGTTCATAGGATAACAAACTAGGATTATCCCATGTACATGAACTTCCTAGGTACAACAACTAGATGTTACAATGATGATGAAGATGAGTACCAACCTCATTGAAGTTCATTTGCTAGAGGATCGGTATGAATTGTAGGTGAGCCAGATAATACGGCGCACTGAGATAGAGTTACAAAAATGCTCAAAAGAAGATCCTCCGTGTGTTAACAAGGAATAGATCTGCATTATGAAAGACTTTGTCAGGTTATTTTTTCTGAGCAGAAGAATTAGAAGATAGTCAAAGGCTTGCCTAGAGACATGCCTAGCATAAGACCTAAGGTTAGAGATGTGATGGTTAATAGATAGAGTCGTTGTTCCTGAAATAGAGGAATCCCATCATGAAGTAACCAGTGACCCAATAGACCCTATACAAAATATTTAAAATAAGCTGAAGCAAAAATAGTAGATGAAAGAGATATCCAAGCAATTCAAGCTTTCCAAGAATAAGAGGGAGATACTTTTATCACGACGATAGAAGTAGTGACTATTGCTAGCTTGTGACATCCTAAGGAAAAGACCAAAAGGAGCTATAGTGTGGTTAGGAGTAGGCTAGAACTAGAAGATAGTTAGGGTCTACTGAGGAATAGGATAATATCTAGTTATGTAAGCACGAACTACCTATATTCAAGGGAACATTCAAGATCTCCAAATCATTGAAATATCCCTCAAAGTGGAAGGGTTAGATAATTGTTTACAAACAAGAGAAAGATTTTAAGAGATAATAAAGAGCATAGAAGTTACCCTCAGGCAAATAGAGATGAGTGCGAGGCTAAGTTTAAGGGATTAAACTGGGTGAGAGAAGTAACCCTTTAATAAATAATTAGTTGAGTTCATCCGCCTGAATGAAAAGAGACATACAACTAAGTAGGAGACTTATGGATTAAATTTTGTACTACAAGAAAAAATTATTCCCAGGAAGCTAAAAAGGTTTAACAAAGTGGTAAAGGCATGCAAGATTATAGAGAGAGGTTTATGATGCCAACAAAGGGTAAAGGCGATCTCAAAAGGTGAACCTCTTTTAGAGATTCCAATAAGGATGTTCCAGCAATGCCTCTATTTTTAAAAAGAGGTAATAAGAAGAAAAAAAGGTTAAAATATGAGTAGAAGATTTAGAATAGAAGAATTAGTAAGCTATAAGGTGTAAACATGCAATCAAAACCCAATAAGATGTGAAACCTATGGTAAAGACCATGGGATAGGCTTTGATTGGCAAGTCAAGGAGTCTGCTACAGATGTGGTAAGCTAGGACATTTTGCTAGGGAGAATCTGTAGAATATGACAGGATAAAGATCTTAGATATAGAGAATAGTTTTGCCCTTATTAGAGAAGCGGCAAGGAAATCGCTTGAGATGATCCAAGAAATGACGTGGATTAATGATCCAAGAAATGATGTTGACTAAGGCTCAGATTGTCATCATCCAACCCGTCAAAATAAAAATAATTGCACCCTATTAATGTAGTATAAGGCAAAACCCTATCATTCTTCTCAAGGAACCCTTTTTCTTTAGAATCCTAGCAAATCGGTGACAAAACCATTGAAAACCTGAGTGAAAGCAAAATGAGGTTTTGGTTTAATTGATTTTTGATGCAATAAAATAAGGTTGCAGTAAAGTAAATATTTTTATATTTTTTATTAAGATAGAAAATGATTGGATTTTGAAAGAAATATGTTAAGAAAGACTCTTGATGATAGTAACCTTATCTATCCTTACTCTTAATTTTATATGGAAATTTTAAAATCACTAAGTCTTAAATAAACCCTCAATCGATCGATTGAGTCTAGAATATTAACATTCCTTAAACTCCTTTGATCAAAGCTAGCTCAAGAACTATTAATGCACTGTTAAAACCACTTAATGTGTAATTAAATTAGATGATGAAAATGCCCTCAAATGATCATCGTTTGATAACCATAGATTTCAAGCAATCAAATTAGTTAGCAACGATCGTTGATAACAACTCAATTATCCAGAAATCAAAACTGAAATATTCATATTAAAATCAACATTCAAACCATCCAAATTCAATTACAAAACCTAATCTCAAAATAATCGGTCGATATTTAATCCCTACTCATACAATGAAAACCCTAGATCTAGGAATTCTAAAACATTAAAAAGGGGAAATTAAAATAAAAAACTCCCCAGTGCAGTGTAATACATGAGCTCAAGATATGTGACCCATCACCAAGAGACTAAAGACTTAGCCTCTCATGACTCCTATTGTATTGCAATCACTGCTCAAATATGATGTCATTAATAAAGCAAAAAAATGGTGATGGAAAGATGAGTGATGGAAGTTATGTGTGTAAGTTATGGAGAGAGTGTTGAGAGAATGATTAAGTACTATTTCTTAGCGTATCAGGTAAAAACCAGTCTCCCTCTATGTCTGTGGCTTCCCTCTCCTTTTAATGCTAGAATGACCTAATAAAAAATGCACCACTTCATGATTGTCTTCTTTGGTCGTGACCAGATCCTATTTTTGGTCATGACCTATGAACGCAGGAAAACTTCCTAGAAGAAATAAGGTCACGACCTATGGACACTTTGGTTGCAACCTTCCTTGATTTGCAACAAAAGCTGCCTTCCTTGATTTGATTCTCTTTGTCTTGTGATTTATTTTTTGCTCACATTAGTCCTTGGTTCTCCTCCAAAATACTTGCAATTCAATATCAAAGCTCACTATAAAAGTGCAACCAGTTACTAAAGAATGGCATATATGAAGTTTGGAGGAGTTAATTTACAATTTTACCCTTAGAGCATCATATTGCTAAACATAATCATGTGTCACCACAAAAATACAATTGCAAGCATAAAATGAATGGTAAAATTATCACAAGACTCTTAAAATGTTATAGAAACGATACACAATTTGTGCCCTATCAATTCCCACACACTAAAACCTTTGTATTCCTGGACAAATAAATGTCACCTAAGCTAACACTATTAAATCTGAGGTAACAACATAATCCACAGTGACACCTTAAAACAATTAATGCACCACCTTTTTGGGAATACAAAAGTGATAATATGAGCAATGCCAAGAGTCAACTACTAAATGAAATCAACCTTAACTATATGAGTGCAATAGATTCTCTTTAAGGGTATAAGTTTTTAGCTCTCTATATCCTCTCATTGTTAGGGTTCTTTCACTCAGATTTAAATTGGAAAATAACCTACCATATGCTTGTAATGGCTCTAAATCTCATCAACTATACAACACTTATGCAAATAATCAAGAGGTGTTCTAAAGGTGAAATGATGGAGATAAGCCACATGGAATGGAATATGAAGAATAGAGAGTACCATATACATTTAATAATGAATATATAGCATGAATTCATGTCTACAGAGATGTAAAGGTCGTAATTATGCTAATAGGAGTTGATAATAGTTCCTTATTCATTTCTCTTTTCTTTCTTCTTCAATTTTTCTTGCACTATCTCTCTTTTCTTTTCTTTTTTTGGCACCTTATACATAGAAGATATAGCACATCTTTTTTTTACATGAATAAAAAATGATGTTATAGCATATATAACTTTCTATAAAAAATGATGGAAAGAAAAAGTGATGGGCTCACAAGGGGTAACTATGGATATAATATGTTTGGGCTTGTGTTTGGGATAAAAGGGTTTAGAAATGAATGCCTCTATCATATTCAATAACATAAATGTGTAAGTAATTTTCAACTCAGAGCTAAGACAAGTTCTAGAGGATATAAACCAATTGAATAACCATTCAATATAGAAATTTAGGCCAAGAATCTTTCTAACTAAGGCTTTCATCTAAATTGCTCATAAGCTAAAGTCTTAAACAATGTTCATCATCCACTTGGAATTAAAATACTTATCACAATTGAAAACCCTCTTAAATGACAAATTAAAAGTTCCAAAGTAATCACTCAAAATCATGTAATAATCCTAAATCTAACAGTTAAAACTTAAGTGTTTTCAATTCAATTTCCATTTTCAAAAATTCAAGTATGACAATGGTTTCTATAAACTATTTATGCAAAAGGTTAAAAATAAGAAGGCAATGAATCATTTATGAAACCTTAGTAGCTCAAGAGAAATCCTTCTATACAGAATTGCACAAAGCAAAGAGAAGGTAAGTGGACATTTCCACATTCAGGTCACGACTAAAAGCAGTGGAGGTACGACCAAATTTCACAGTGAGTACTTGCTTTAAACTTACAATAACTAGTCGCGACCCAAATACACAAAGAGATATTGTTGTGAACTAATGCACTTGTGTCACGACTTATTTTCACAGAGAGCATATTAAGTCCAAAATTCTATGTCAGGTCGTGACCATACAACACATAGGTCACAACAAAAGACCATAGTGACTACCACTTGATGGTTTTCAAGGCCCAAAATATCTTTTACACTAAAACTTTTTTAGTTATCAACAAAATAGTTTAAAGTGGGGATCCAATTTTCAATAATTAATCACACATGAAGATCAAAAACCAAAACTTTTGTAATGACATATTGGATTAATCGAAGAATTTTATATTAATTAACACAGAAACAACATCTCCCATACACTTACACTTGACAGTGTCTTCACTGTCGCAAGATTATAGACACCACAGCTCTATATAAGATCAATTTAAATCCATCTTCAGCACAGTAGTTAAACACATCACTCAATGCAAATTCACAGTGAAGCTCGCAGTCACATTCAAATCATAGATCGCAATACAAGGAAAGCAAAGATGACAAGATGGGTAAGCTAAAATCATGTAATTGAGTGTTGATTCAGCTCAAAAAACCAATAATAAGTAAACAACACATGGGCAACATAAGGTTAATATTTAAAATAGAAACAAACAAAAATTAAACACTATCCTATTAAATCATCAAGCAGAAAAATTAACTTCTACTTCTACTGGTTCATCCCTTTCCAATCATCAAACCAACATGTCAAACATACATCACATTAGAAAAAACTTGTAAAAGGTAAGAGATAAGAAAGGGACAACCTAGCCTCAAGGCGACATAGTAGATTCCTCATAAAGTTTCAAGAGGTGGCTATTTGCCTTAAAGATTTTGCTCATTGCCTCCTCCTTTAGCTTAAGCATCCCAAATTCGTGGGCTTTAACAACTGTGTAAGGTATATCCTAGCTAATTTTGAATTTACCATGTTTTGAACTTGAACCTAGCTTGGTACCTTAACACTCTATCACCCTCTTTAAACCTCTTCCTCAAAATATGAGCATCATAGATTACTTTTGCCTTTATTTTATAAATTTTAGAGCTACTATATGCATCCAATCTAATCTTTTCCAGCTCTTGAATTTGTAACAACCTCTCTGAATTAGCTTTTAGAAGGTCCTCATTGCAAGCTTTCACTGCCCAAAATGTCTTATGCTCTATTTCCACAGGCATATGACAAGCTCTCCTAAAAACTATCCTATAAGGAGATATGCCTAGAGGAGTTTTAAAAGATGTTCTGTATGCCCATAAAGCATCGTCAAGTCTTAAATTCTAATCCTTATTAGATAGCTTAACAATCCTTTCTAGAATGTGCTTTATTTCCCTATTTGAAACATCTGCTAGACCATTGGTTTAAGGGTGGTATGGTGTTGAGACTTTATGAGTTACACTATATTTTGCCAATAAGTTATTGATTAACTTATTGCAAAAATGGGTGCCTTGATCACGCTTTAGGTACTCCAAATATACTAAAGATGTGAGACCTTAGAAATTTGGAGATTGTTTGAGCATTATCAAGTCTCGTAAGAATAGGCTCTACCCACTTAGATAAATAGTCTACAGCTAAAAGAATGTAATGAAATCCTGCTGAAGGTGGAAAAGATCCCATGAAATATATTCCCCATACATCAAAAACCTCACAAAATAGAATAAGATGTTGCGGCATCTCATGCCATTGACTAATCCCACAAATCTTTGGCACCTATCACAGGTCTACCAAACTCAAAAGCATCTTTAAAAAGGGAAGGCAATAGAAATTGGATTCAATTACCCTACATGCAGTCCTTTCCCCCCAAAATGACCACCACAAACCCATGAATGGGAAACTTTCAAAACTGATTTATGATCTTGGTCTGGGACATATCATCTTGATACTTGATTTGAGCACAACTTCCACAGAAAAGGTTTATCCCAAATAAAGTATTTAGACTCACTCTTGAGCTTTTGGGCCTGAAATTTAGACAAATGAGATTAGATTAGGCTAGTCTCAACGAAAATAACTAAATGAGCATACTAAGGTTCTACAACATCAACCAAACAATGAGATTGATTAGAGAAAGAATCACAAATAAGATTAGAACTAAGTACTGCCCTTGTCTCTGTTGGTAAAATGCTTAGATGATCTGCAACATGGTTCATATTTCCAGCTCGATCTCTTACTTTTATATCAAACTCTTGAAGTAGTGGTATCTATAGTAGAAGTCTTAGCTTAGATTGAGATTTATGGAATAAGTACTTAACTGCTGCATGATCTGTGTAAACAATAACTCTAGAGTTAATGAGATATGCTCTGAATTTATCCAAAGCCACTACAATTGCAAACAGTTCTTTCTCAATAGTGGTATAATTAATTTAAGCAGCATCAAGTGTTTTTGAAGCATAGGCAATCACTTTAGATAAGTTACCTTCCTTTTGTCCTATTATAGCTCTCACAGCATAATTGGAGCCATCACGTGATAGTTCAAAAGGAAGATCCCAATCTGGTAAAGTTAGAATAGGTAGAGAAACCAACCTATCCTTCAATTTTTCAAAGACCTCTTTGTAATCAGTAGAAAAAATAAATTCAATATCTTTTTGAAGAAGCTTTGAGAATGGCAAAGCAATTTTACTAAACTCCTTGATGAATCTTCTATAAAACCCAATGTTCCCCATAAAAGATCAAAGTTCTTTTAAAGTTATGGGGTAGGGCAATGAGGAAATGACTTCAATTTTCACTTTATCCACCTTAATTCCCTTGCTAGATATAAGACGTCCAAGTACTATTCCATGATCAACCATCAAATGATACTTTCCAATGTAGAAAACCAATTTTTTCTCAATACATCTAACAAGGATGCTATCGAAGCTCTCTAGACACTCATCAAAAGAATTGCCATATAGGGTAAAATCATCCATGAACACATTTATGCATTTTTCAATGAAATAAGCAAACAAAATGGCATTCTTTTATATGCATATTTACCAAAGGGACATGTAAATGTGGTCTTTTCTTGGTCCCTTGGATCTATTGGAATATAGAAATATCTTGAATACCCATCTAGGAAACAATAATGGATTTTTCCTACTAATCTCTCAAGTATTTGATCAATGAAACGTAAGGAAAAATGATATTTCTTAGTATAATCGTTCAACTTCCGATAATCAATACAAACCCTCCATGAATTTTGTGCTCTAGTAGGTATCAATTTATTATTCTCATTCTTTACTATTGTCAGCCTACTCTTTTTAGGCACCACATGCACAGGGGATACCCATTCACTATCTGAAATAGCATATATGATTCCTACTTTTAACAATTTACTAATCTCCTTCATAACCACATCAAAGATCAATGGATTTAATTTTCTTTAGGGTTGCTTAATTGGCTTGGAATCTTCATTCGACAAAATACTATGCGTGCAAATAGTGGCATATATCCCTTTTATATCGGCTAATTGTTAACCCAAGGCCTCTCTATTCTTTCTAAGCACACTTAATAACCTAGACTCTTCACTACCAGTTAAAGAACTGTAAATTATTACTGACAATTTTGAGTGTAGCTCAAGGAAAGCATACTTTAGGTTAGATGGTAAATCTTTTAACTCTGATTCTAGGGGTTAAACAATAGAAGGGATTAAATAGGAGAGATCATTTAAATTAGAAATACTCCTTTTTGTAGATCCTTGGAGGTTGCTCATGTTTAGCTCATTAGGACATTCTATCTTTCCTGTAATCTATTCAGGAGTTACACAAAGCATAAGTTGGTCTACTGCTATAACATAGTTGAGATCAGTCTCTTTCTTTCCTACATCATTATTTGAGATCAAATCATTTAAGAATCTTAAAGTATGAGAGATAATTATTGAATATGAGTAAGAGTAAGTAGAATCATAACATATTGGCCCTTTAACCAAATCAATAGAATGTGGAACTGAAGGAATTTGAAATTCACTAGTTATGTCTGGCATTTATGGTCATGACCTCTCAAGCTTATCTTAACTTCTTGTCATAACTTAAATTGACATTAAGTGTCTCTAAAATATTTGGTCACAATACAATCGTATTTTAGACGCGACCTGGGATCACAAAGAGACTGTCCCTCAACACCCTGACATTCCGTCGCGACTTCATCATCCTCGCGTCATGACTGGTCGTCTTGAGAGTTTTTTGTCACAGCTAAAATATCCTTACTTTTGCATATCTTAAGGACCATTCAGTAGCATTTATAACCACTTAGAAGGCATTGGAAATCTATTAGCTAAATCTAAAATTTTACTATTCTCGAGTACTATTCATATGGTATTCCAGATTAGGTGACTAACTTCAAAAAAGTCATAATTAACTCTAGAAAAATCAAAATAAAGTGGTTCACAATTCTACTCGAAGATAACATCTTTAAATTTAAGGTAAATATAAGTTCTTGCCTAAATACTTAGCCAATTAATACAGTTTAATCATCAAATATTACTGTTCATTTGCTCAAAAATTCTTAAAATAGATTCTGGTCCCTATCTTTGGAAAATTCATTCTCTTTTACATATATTGAAATAAGGCGTTCTTGGTGTCAAAATGAAGCTTAACATGTTAACTAAATGTTTATAAAATTTTATACATTTATCTCATCATTTACTATTTTTCATTACATCATCACCATCACTACTTATATTGGTCATATAGCAACATTACATATAACAATTCTTCACATAACATTTATACTATCCTATCCCTAGCTTCTCTTCATGCTTCATTATCCTCTTTCATCATTCATAAACCTATTAGGATTGGGATTATATGGATGGAGTGAGATTTTTGGGCAAATCTCTGTAGCAAATGGTACTAAACAATTCATGTATTAATGTAAATACTTTGTGCTTGCTTGTGAAAGTGTTAACATTGTGTAATGTGCATGCTCTAATGTAACATATAAAGTACAATTGGCCAAAGTAATCATAAAAATAGAGCTTCAATCATAAACACATAGACAACATAATTAAGCATAGCCATAGCACTACTAAGCATAACATTCAATACATACAAGTTTAATATAAGTTTAGTACCTCATATGCTTGACCTTCATTTACTTTATCTTTTCCTTTTCCTTCTTACTTGTTCTTGATGTGTGGCTCCTCTTTTGAGCACACCAATCAATTCCTAACATAACATTACCATCCATTCATTACAAACTAGCTCTCATGAACATTGAGCTTACTTAACCACATTAACTTTCCTTAATCTTTGCTAATGGACTTGACATTTGAATCAATTGGTGTCTTGAAATTACCCTAAAAAATTTCATCCTTTGAATCCATTTATGAGCTTAGAATCATGAACTTCTAGCTCCTATGCATTGTTCTGGACATATTTGTAAAAGTACCCTTTTTTTTTCAAAAATTCTCATTTTGATTACAATGCTTCCAATACTTGTTTCTCTACTTCATCCCACACAATTTTTCATTTTAAAACCATTGGAAGTATCAAAATCATGAAATTCTAATTACTATTCATACGAGTGAATAGTATAGAGATGAATTTTAAGAATTACAACTTTTAATTCCAATGCTTCTAAGGTTTAAAACCTATCCAATCCTACACAAAATCATCATATAAATTCAATGGAAGCATTAGATCATTGAAATTCTATCTCCTTCTATCATAAACAGTGCAGACCAAAATATATCTTCAATGGTAAAGTCAAGAATATCAACTTGATTCAACAACCAATTATCTAACTAGTTTTTCTAAACATCAATCACATAACTCTAACTTTAATTTCTTCTTTCTCCTTTCATCTAGGGTTTTTGGACAGCATATACAACCTAGAGAAACCTCATATTTCTTCCATGAAAACCCTAAGTTTAAACCCCCAAATCAAAGGAAAATAAGCTATGATAGATTGCTTACCTTAATTCCTAGCTAGCTTGAACTTTGGTCCTTGAATTCTTCTTTGTCTTGGCTTGACTCTTCATTTGAGCAGCACCTCCCCAAGGGTTCTAAGGTCTATGGTTTTGTGCAGAAAATGGAGGTATTTATAGAAAAATTCTATGGAAAATGAATGGCCAAGATCACTTTGTGCACTATTTGATCTAATGGCTTATATTTGATTTTGGATTAGCTTTCCCTAGAAGCCAATAAGATGACATCATCCATGATATTATCAAGGGACACCTCATATCCCATGTGACAAAATTGCAAAGGAAGGAAGTATCTAGAAAAATTTCAGTCCAATCTGACACCGGTTCAGTCCGATTTCCAAAAAACTAGACTGTTTTCTAAATCTACTTTTTCTAAGATTCCACAATATGCTTTCTAAACTTAAACCCATTATCTTGATTCTTCCTACCATGGAAATTCTTGTACTAGATCTAAACTTAATTACATATCCCTTGACAAATGACTAAAATGCCCTTGGTTCACTATCTTGTATTTTGTTATCCCTAAGGGCGTAATTGTCATTTCACACCTCTTTACATCTTATCAGGGCATGTACTGACTCTAATGATTCATCCCTATACTTTCCTTGACTATTTGACCCTATCCAAATGACCAAAATGCCCTTCTTCTATCTTTGGCTCAATAACACAACACAGTGGCATTTTCATAATTTTGTATTTTTTGGGTCTTTATTAGCACTAACCCATAAAATTTTGTAAAAAAATTATTAGCCCTATAAGGTGCCATTTTAGGCCTTCTACATGGTCCACTACCTTCATGGGCTTTACTCCTAAGAAAGTCCCCCGAAACGTACTTATCAGGTGTTTTAATTTACTATAAATTTCATAATAAATTCTACATAACTCCCTTTTGAGCTTTTTCAGTTTCATAAATTCTTATATTAATTATAAGATTTTTTTTGCCAAATTGCATCTGATTATGAGGTCCATAGGATACTATATTAATTTTCCTTTCTTCACAAATTTATACAAATTTTTCAGGTTATCAAATCAAATTCTGTATCGTCAAACTAATCAGAATAATTTTCTCTATTTACTGGAAAAATTTAGGACTAATATGATTTCAACATTTTTGGGCCTTTTTCAGCTCAACTTTCCATAATTATCATTTTGTCCCATAACTTTTGAAAATTACACTTTAAACCCTCAACTTTTTATAATTACACTTAATGGCCCAAAGTTTATGTGTACTTTCATTTTTGTACCATAGAACTTTTAAACTTTTTAGTTTAGTCCCTTTCTTTCTTCAAGACTCATCTAAACTTTATCATTCCTTCTAATCATTGTCACAATTCCTTATAAACCTCTTTCCTCTATCAGTCTTATACAGATAAGGAGAAATTAAGATATAACATTTTTATCCCCCTTAAAATAAATTTCATCCTAAAAATTTACTTAGCACCTTAGTTAACTATCACAGATATATATCTTCTTTATATCATTTTCTGCTTCATGACTAAGGATTAAGGTATCTATCCCTTATCTTTTATCTTGACATCTTAGCGGAGTACTTTCCATATCAGGAGATCTTCATATCTTAATCCGCAAAATACAAAGCTCTAATATCGAAGCTCAAGCATTCCTTTCCTTAATATGCATAGCTCTAACACTCGTAGCTTGCACATTTCTATCACATAGAGCTTGCACTGCTCTAACATTTATAGCTTTAACATATTTACATACATAATATAATGCCTAGCATTTCATGCAAGGAGTGAAAGCTCTTATTTGTTAATTTATTTGTAGCATATTGTCATATCCTATTTTTTTCTCATCTGTATAATACTGATAGTGGAAAGAGGTTTGGAAAGAATTATGACAATGATTAGAATGAGTAATAGAAGTTAGATGAGTTTTGAAGGAAGTGAGGGACTAAAATGAAAAGTTAAAAAGTCCTATGGTAGAAAATGGAAGTAGGTAAAAGCTTTGGGCCATTAAGTGTAATTATAAAAAGTTGAGGGCCTAAAGTATATCTTTTAAAAGTTATGGGACACAATGGTAATTATTGAAAGTTGAGCCAGAAAATGCCTAAAAATGTCTAGAATCATATTAGTCCTAGATTTTCCTAGTAAATAGAGAAAATTATTCTGATCAGTTTGACACTATAGAATTTTGATATGATGTCCCAAAAAAATTATATTAATTTTTAAAGGAAGGGAAATTAATACAGTATTCTCTGGACCTCAAATCAGATGAAAGTTGACAGTAAATTCCTATAATTGATATAAGAATTTTTAAAACTGACAGAGCTCAAAAAGGAGTTTTGTAGAATTTATTATAGAATTTACAGTGGATTAAAAGGAGTTAAGCCCATGAAGGCAGTAGATTATACAGAGGGCCCAGAATGGCGCCTTATAGGCCTAATGATATTTTTAGATAAGTATGTGGGCCAGGGCTAATAAGGATCGAGAAAAATATAAAAATATGGAAATGCCACTAAAGGTATGCCACTGTGTTGTGTCATTGAGTTAGAGTTGGATGAAGGGCATTTTGGTCATTTGGACAAGCCTAAAATGTCTAGGCAAGTACAGGAGTGTTTAGTCAGTGCCAGTATATGCTCTGATAAAAAGTAAAGAGGTGTAAAATGATAATTATGCCCTTAGGGTTAATACACGGCAAGATAGTAAACCAAGGGCATTTTAGTCATTTTCCAAGGGATTTGCAATTAAGTTTTGCCCCAGTCCAAGAATGTCAATGGTAGGAAGAATCTGAATACTGGATTTAAGGTTAGACAGTATAATATGGAATTTTAGAAAATTAGATTTATAAAACAGTCTAGTTTTTGGGAAATCGGACTGAGCCGGTACCAGATTGAATGTAAATTTTTTCAAAAGTTTCTCACATTGAAATTTTGCCACCTATCCTATGAGTTTTCCCCTAGGTGATGTCATGGATGATGTCATAATTCTTCTTTTTGAAAAAGTTAAATCCAAGATTAAATGTGAGCCATTAGATCAAATAGTGCACAAAGTGATCTTGGCCATTCATTTCAATAAGATTTTTCTACAAATACCCCCTCATTTCAGCCTCCAAACTATGGCATGTCAACCCTTAGGAAAAATCTTGCAAAATGGAAACTCAAGCTAAGACAAAGAAGATTCAAGGTACCAAAGTTCAAGCAAGCTAGAGATCAAAGGTAAGCAATCTATCCTAGCTTATTTTCCTTTGATTCAGGAGCTTGAACTTAGGGTTTTCATGGGAAAAGTTGAGTTTTCTCTAAGGTGTTGTGCTATCTAAAAACCTTAGATGAAAGGGAAAATAAGAAATTAAATTTAGAGATATATGATTGAAGCTTAAACAAGCTAGTTAAAGTGATTTGTTATTAAATTAACCTAATATTCTTGACTTTGCCATGGTTGAACCTGTTTGTTATGCACTGTTCATGATGGAAGAAAATGGAATTTCAATGATTTAATGCTTCCATTGAATTTATATGATGATTTTGTGTAGGATTGGAAATGTTTTGAACCTTAGAAGCATTGAAATTCCAAGATTATAGTTTTTTAAATTCTTTCCTATTACTGTTCACTCGCATGAACAGTGACTGGAATTTCATGATTTTGATACTTCCAATGGTTTTAAAATGAAAACTTGTGTGGGGTAAAGTGGAGAAACAAGTATGGGAAGCATTAGAATCAAAATGAGAATATTTGAAGGAATTATGTGAATGTTTTGGTTCTATACAGCAGGCCATGAAGGAGCTTGGTTTTCATGATTCTAAGCTCATAAATGGATTTAAAACATGAAATTGTATAGGGTAAAGTCAAGACATCAATTGATTCAAAGGCCAAGTTCATTAGTTAAGATTAAGGAAAGTTAACGAGCTTAATGTTCAAGAGGAAGTTATGTTAGTTAAAGTGAGTTTAATGCTCATGAGTGTTAGATTGTGATGGATGAATGATTATATGATGTTAGGAATTGGTTGGTATGCTCCAAAAGAGGCATCCACATATCCAAGAGAAGTGAGAAGAAAGAAGCAAGATAAAGTGAAAGAGAGTCAAGTATATGAGGTAGTAAACTTATCCTAAACTTGTATGCATTGAATGTTATGCTTGATTGTGCTATGGCTTTATTGAATTGTGTTGCATATGTGCTTATGTATGAAGCTCTGTTTCTATGATTACTTTGGCTAATGGTATTTCATATGTTACATCGAAGTATGCATATTACACAATGTTAACACTTTCACAAGCAAGCATAAATATTTACATTCATGCATGCATTATTTAGTACTGTTTACTACTGAGATTTCCCAGAAATCTCACCCTTTTAATGTAATCCCAATCCTAGCAAGTTTATGAATGATGAAAGAGGATGATGAAGCATGAAGAGAAGCTAGGGATTAGATAGTATAAATGTTATGTGTAATGTTGCTATATGACCAATATAAGTAGAGATGGTCTTGATCTGATGAAAAATATTAAATGATGGAATAAATGTATGGAATTTTACAGACATTTATTTAACATGTCAAGCTTCATTTTGACATCAAGAACGTCTTATTTTGATTTCTGTACAAAGAGAACTAATTTTTCAAAGTAAGGGACTAGAATCTGTTTTTAGAATTTTTGACTAAATGAACAGTAATCTTTGGCGAATAAACTGTATTAATTGGATAAGCATTTGGTCTAGAAATTATTTTTCCCTTAAATTTCAAGATATTATCTTCATGTAGCTTTTTTAACCACTTTATTTCAATTTTTCTACAATTAATTATGATTTTTGGAAGTTCATCATTTAATCTGGAATACCGTATGAATAGTAACTCGAGAAAGAGTAAAATTCCATATTTGGCTAATGGACTTCTAAGATCTTATAAGTGGTTCTAAATTCTACTGAATAGTCCCTAAATCATATGAAAGTAAGGATGTTTCATTTTGGTATCAGAACAGAAGTTTCTGGCATGATTTAGGATAATTCCCAGACCCTAACTCTAAATAGTAAGTACTTTGTTAAGTTAGGGTATTTATTAGGATAGTTAGCATTGCTTAATTAAGCAAATATTGTAGGAATAGATATGGGATTTCATAAAGTTAAGTCAAAGCTTCAGTTAATAAGGGAAACCCCAGGCCAGTAGTAATATATGAAGATGATATACATCTAGACTTTGATCATCCCTCAGATAATGAAGAGAGTTCAGAGGAGAGTGTAGGGGATCAGTCAGGGAAGTCTACAGTATAATGTCCCATAGATGTTTCTGAAGACTCAAATCTGCAGCTTGGAGGTTATGTAGAGATTCATCCTAAAGCTGTGTATATACCAGATAACGTTGAGTCTAGTGACTCTATATAGTATAAGTTTATTGGAGTGCCCTCTAACCCTGATGTAAGCTCTATTCATCCGATGAGAGGACAGATTACGGCTGAGAAAGCTGAGTACTGGTACTGGATGATGGATAGACCATATATTATTCCTCTTGTATTAGAGTTTGAGGATAAAATTGTTATGAGTAATATACCATAGTTCCCTAAATCAGATATCCAGTCAGAACCTATGACAGTTTCTGTCCATTCCCAAAGTCCAAGAATACGTTATTTTAAAGAGAAAGATCAGCGTAATGTTCCTAGTCCTATAGCCTTTTTTGTTAAAGACAAATAATGTTGACTACATCAGTCTCAAGAAAGCTATGGAGAGCGAATTACTCAGTCTAGGTCAGGGGATGGATAGAAATAGAGATCAAGAGTAATCAGTTTATCTATAGTTTCTTAATGACGTAGCAAGGATGATAAATAGAAATACCATAGAGGGCATTAATCTAAATCAAGTTTATACTCTAAAAGACTTGCATGAGATGGTAGTAAGTTAGGTACTGCCATATACCCTTACCTGGCATGTAGAGCTAAGTGGGTTTTTAGCAAATGATCTGCCAACTGATATATAGGGGTGGCACTTCTACATACAGAAGTATGTTCAATCTATAATTTCCTAGAAAAGAATGTAGAAGGAGATGAGGGGTAATGTAAACATGTAGATATGGTAGAATAAAGATGTATGATAGTTATAATGTACCCCAAATATGTAATTGACATGTATATAATGTATGTACAAATGTTATGGTGACATAGAATATGAAGTTTTGTGTGATATAATGAAATGATAGTTGGTGGAACATTTATGTGAATATGTTCTCTGTTTAATGTGATTATGATGTATAGATATGAATGAGTTTTAATTGACTCAAATTTATCAAAGTCAAGAACATTATAAGTGAATATTTAAAAAAAGTTGTACCAAGTAGCAATGTGAGGCAGTTCAGGTCATGACAAATATTTACATAAGCTTTTGGCATTGGTCATGACTAGAAGCTCTAAAGCTGCCAGGTCATGACAGAAGATGACCTATGGTGGCGACTGAATAACACAAAGTTACCACATAGTGATGAGTAAGTTAAGAAGGTCACGAATAAAGTTTACAAAGAGTATGAGATGCGACTAGCTAGTACTCAGGTTATGACTAGAATACACAGAGACCTGATGACAAGAATAATGATGCTGACCTAACTGAAGTTTATTAGTTAGAGGTTTAGCTCAAAGTGTAGGCAAGCTAAACAGTACAAGGCACTAGGATACAGAAGGTTAGTTTAAGGAAAATGTTCAGAAGTAGATCCTCCGTATGATCATCAGGAGTTGATCTATATTACGAAAGACTTTGTACAGCTAATCTTTACTAGACAAAAGAATTAAAAGTTAGAATAAGACATGCCTAAGAAGGAGCCTAATATGTGGCTTAAATTAGTCAGGATCCAAAGACAAACTAGAAAGGAACCACAGTCTAGTCCAGAGCAGACTAAGACTGTCATATCCTAATTTGTAGGCCTAGAAGCTCAGTTTATAGCCTGAAAAAGGCAGGCTACTAGACCCTATTATGCATGAGTCCCATAAGTATACAGATGATATTCAGGGACTAAACTGCAAGAAAGAGAATATTCTGGGAAAATAGTGAAAGTCCCTGTGGGCATAAAGAAGAAGTAAGAAGTGTTTCTTGGGAACCGAGCCACCAGAGTACTTAGGCTTGATTAGAAACCCAAGATGTCATTTAAAAACCCAAAAACGTAAGCCCAATAGTTATAGGAGTTTGAGAGGCAGTAAAATAATATTTTAGTACTTTACCATAAAGTAAAGTTATTGGGTTAAGGATAGAACTGGGAAAAGTAATCAGATATGACTTTAGACCATGAAGTGGCATGAAAAGTGTCCTCATGAGACCCACAAGGTGCCAC
Organism: Leucaena leucocephala; assembly: GCA_037074615.1. Lineage (NCBI taxonomy): Eukaryota > Viridiplantae > Streptophyta > Magnoliopsida > Fabales > Fabaceae > Leucaena > Leucaena leucocephala. The sequence goes on from CM073553.1 coordinate 10,150,519, forward strand.
ATGGCATGATTACAGGAAAAGAAGAAAAGTTAATGACACATGTCATGAGATTAGAAAAAGGGGGGGAAGTAAAAAGGACACGTGGCACAGTCTCAGCCGCTCATTCCAGGAAAATGCTCTGGAATTCTCTAGAAAGGCTGAGTCAGCTGGTGAGGTGTCCCAAGGGCCCTACCATTTGCATCACATACTCCCTGAGGTGTCCTTGGATGATGTCATGTTGGTGAGTCATCAAGGAGGATGATGTCATCGTGATGATGCAGGCGAAGCTTCTTGAGGAAGCTAAGCGATCTGGGCCATTCATTACGATTCGATCTTAGCCATTCATTCCACCTCCACTCACCTATAAATAGGCCACCCCTCCCTCAAGGAATGCCATGGACAAGGAGCAAAAGGAAGAAGAGAAAGAAGAGAGAAAGAGAAAGAAAGGAAGGAGTTCTAATGGAGCCAGGAGTAGTCTAAGGAGTTGAGGGACTGGGTAGAGCTTAGGAATGAGATAAGTAAGTTATCTTGTCCCTACTCTAATAAAGTAGAGGATTGCTCTTAGTGGTTATAATAGAGAAATATCTCTATTAATAAAGTTAGATGTAAATAGAAGGAAAAGGGAATGTCGAATTAAGGATATTACCCCAAAGTTAAGCATGAGTTAAGTAGAGCTATATTGGATAATAATAAAGATATTATTATGTTCTGTATAGGCTCTGACTTATGAAAATAAGAGACCTTAGGGCAAGGCTAAGAGCTGGAAGGAAAGGCTACATGCCAGGTAGTAAACTTACCTACTTGTATGCTTATATTGCTTGGATGGTTTAGGTGATGGTTACTTACCTTGATGATATGAGGCATGTATAATTAAGTAATGCTCTGTTTCTTTTTATGCTATGGCCATATGTTATAATTAAGTAACATGGAAGCATGTATGTTATCATTATGCAAGCATGATCATTAAGTACACACATAGTAACATCAAACATATAGTTGCATACATTGTATGGTTTCTGTTTGCTACTGAGATTTCCCCACAAATCTCACCCCCTTCCATGTAATCCCAATCCCATAGGTATGTTAGAAGAGGACTAACGAAGTATGAAGAGAAGCTGGGGATTGGATAGTGTAACTGTTGGGACCAACGTGCTGGAATCAAGGAAAAATGCAGTATGAACAGTAAACTTTGGACATTTACTGATGTTGACCTTGTCAATGCATGGTTAACGAGTTATTTTTTTCTAAAATAGTATTAAGTTAGCTTCGTGTATCAATTTGAACCACTCCATTTTGATTTTTCTAGAATTAGTTATGATTTTTCAAATTCAGGTCACTCAACTGGAATTTACACAATAAACAGTACTCGCTAAAAGTAAAATTCTAGATTGAATAATTTGACTTCAATAGCTTTAGAAGTAGTTCTAGATGCTACCATTTGGTCCCTATGACATAAGAAAATGAGTATGTTTCAAAGATAGATGAACATAAAGAGCTAAGAGATAGTAGAGAGATACAGAAGTTACTCTATACGAGATGGAGAGTGATCTGCTCGCTTGAAAAGTTTTTCTCGAATAGTTACGAGAAGCGTTACTCTCAGTTAGATAGGATGAGCGTGAGGGTAATGGTTAAAGCAGGGAAAGAGAAATCTTTGAGGAATACTTAGCCGAGTTCATCCATAAAAACATTGAGACTTAATAAGAGACACTTTCTTGCCTGTTAGTAATCCAGGAGGATAAGGGAAATTTTAAAAGTATGAATGGCATAGAGATGTAAACCAAACCCTCTCTCAGTTAGCTGAAAGAAAATAGCTGACTCAGTTATGGATTATAGTTAGATTACAGTGAGGTCAATGACACATAAGTTCTTGAGGCTAGGGATACAGAAGTCTTATAGGCAATGAGAGATGTTATGATAGAATGACTATGGCTTAATAAGGTAAAATGGCCTGATATGATAAGCTATCTCAGGTTCCTAAATGAGTACAAAGGACATTAGAGATGTAGGCTAAAGATAAATCACCTCAGAAATTTCTTGAGGATTAGTAGAAAGAGATATATGTAAGATAAGAAAAGAAGTTTATGAGGTTTAAAGAAAGTAAGGTAGCCACAGGTTCAAAGATAAAGTGAATCCCCTATTCTCTATGTAAGAAAGAGTAAAGAAGGGTTGAGTCTATACCCTAGTAAGAGGGTATTTTGGCAGCCTAAGTGAAACAAGTAAATGACTCAGGTGCCTGAATAAATGATTAGGACCTAGCAGTTAAGGTGATAAAGGGACAAAATACTTTAAAGTTTACCTAGTTAATTATTTAGTTGCAGTGTGCATATATAAGGGATGGTGGAGTAAATTATGTAATAATTATATGCCTTATGTTGCCATAAGTTATGATGAGAAGTTGCATCTCCTTGCAGTTGTCATATGATGACACGCATGTTAGAGAATGCTTAAACGATTGTATCTCCTTGCATATTATGTATGTTGAGTATGCAATGATAAATGAACACTCTCCTTTTGCATTACATGCAGGGTATAGTAGATATAATGAGAAAGTTTTGAAAAATGTATTGCTCCCATGACATATGACATGCAATTAAATAATTCAACTTGGTAAGAATGAAGTAATAGAAAAGGGATGAATGAGATAGTTAGCCAGTTGAAGCCAAAGAATAGAATGAGAATTTATGATCAGACAATGATAGTCAATGGGATAGAGAATGAGATAAAAATGAGGATTAATAGTGAATTTATAGATAAATGATTATAGTACTTTGGACAGATCTTTTCAGTAGGGATAAGATATATGAATGATGTGCTATAAATATGAAATAAAATGAGAAGAATTTATGAAAGATAATGCAGCTCGAAGAGGGAGCAGTGTTTATGTAATATAAGTTGACATTCTCGCAATAGAGCTAGATTGCTCTTACAATAAACTAAGATTACTTTTGAGATAAAACCAGGAGAATGAACAATATAGCTCGTATAGAGTAATGTCCCTCAAATAAGATGAATAGATAATGATAGATATGTGCATGGTAAAGCCTGTGTAGTTCTCTGTAATGTTAAATGTAGTAAAGTTATAAAAGATGAGAATGATATGAGAAATTCCTGAGCGATAGAGGAAATGAGTGAAGCCCTAATAGATAATATTGGCTTATGTGATCATTTTTGGGGAATTATCTATTTAGTTAACAACTATGTGGGAGTGACTAGCCTTGTAACTTTGTCCATTGGTTAGGTCTTCCAGAGATGAGGATACAATACAATGAAATCACAGTAGATTCTGGAGTATTCAGTTAGATCCTAGTATGGCTCATAGAGAATAGAATTCTAGGGTCGCAGTTAGATCCTAAGAGGCTTACAGTTGATCACAGTAAATCCTGAGGGTCACAGTAGACCTAGCCTAGAGAAAGAAAGTATTAAGCCATAAGTACAGTATTTCTTTGGAAGGACGAATACCAAGGCAAATGTTAAGGTAGAATAGCTTCACAAGTTGCTTAACTCATAACAGAGAGAGTACCCAAGATGTTACTTTTAGATAGCCTTATTACTATAAGGGACTAAACTCAAAATCTTCTTACATGCAACAGGAACTAAGTGATTAAAGTTAAGGTGTTAATCCTGAGTACTAAAGATTTATGAGAATATTTCATGAGATATTAGAAGGTGTCAAATGAGAATAAAGAGATCCCTATGATGAGATTACAAAAAATAAGAATAAGAGACAAATAAATCCTCTAGAAGAGGATAAAGAGATTAGGAGTACATATAGACCCAAAAGAGACAGTATAAGAATGATCTAAGATAGTAAAGTACCAGGGTTAGAGCCTGTGAGCACTAGTGCTTTAGATTTTTATCTGCATATTTCAGTTAAGCGTGCTCAAGCAAGAGTAGTCCAATTATGGGTGACCCCTGGGAAGTGATAGAAAAAGGTGTAAATGCTATAGAAATTTAGCATATATGCATAAAGTTATGTAAAATGATATAAAGAGCTATGAGAGGTTAGAATGTTTTATGAACGATAAGAGACTAGAACCCTTATATCAAGTCCAAATGAAATGGATTTGAAAAGAAATATTTAGAAGAATTTTCGCAAAAGCTAGCAAAGTTCTCAGTTAAAGAAAATGTTTGACATATTGTGTCTCAAAATACATTATGACAAGGTAAGATAGATCATAATGTAGCCAAATTTAGCCAGATATGCCATGATACGGTATGAAAGATACGTAATGAGATATGCTATGAAAGTACATAATGAGATACGTTATGAGAGATATGTAATATGATACATAATGAGAAATATGTATTGAGAAGTATAATATGAATTGGCTTTACAGCTAGCTTTGTAAACAAATAGAGAGTCTCCCTTTAGAAAGGGATAAGACGTTTTAATGTTAAGTTACATATGAAATAGCAAGTGAGAGCTTTCACTCCTTGCATGAAATGCCAGGCATTATGTTATATTTGTAAAATATGCTAAAGCTCCAAATGTTAAAGCAATGCAAGCTCTGAGTATTACAGCTGTGCAAACTCCCAGTGTTAGAGCTGTGCATATTAAAGAAAGGAACGCTTGAGCTCCTATGTTAGAGCTTTGCATTCATAGGCAGGTATGTAGTCTTACGATATGTTGGCCAAGCATTATGCATGTTAGAGTATGTGCTCCTATATGCTCCTATGTGCCTCTATCTAGCAACAAAATAAAGAAAGAAAGAATAATGACATAAGTCCTCTCTCTGTATTATGATGAGTTATTAAAGATGGTAAAAAAGAGAAATATGATGGTACAAAAATGAGAGATGAAGTTTTGTGGATGTTCAGAGAATTCCGCTAGATATTCAGATGAGTAATAAGTGATTGCACTAAGAAGTATGAAGAATAGTTGACAGAAGCTCCAGAATATAGCAATAGTCGAGGGAGTTTGATATGAAAGAAATGGATACACTCACAAGTCCAGTGGTGTAAGAAGTCCATATGCAAATAGATGCAAAGCAAGTAGCAAGTAACAGAATGAGGTAGCGTTCAACTCTGATTGAGTTGATTTAGAACAGAAGAAAAGTAATAACAGTAAAGATAAGAAAATCTGTGAACATGAAAGGTACCCTGCTAAGATGTCAAAATAAAATATAAGAGATATATACCCCAGACCTTAGTCATAAAGTGAGAAAAGAATATCTATCCAAGATTGTTAACTAAGGTGCTGAGTAAATTTCGAGGACGAAATTTATTTTAAGGGGGTAGAAATGTCATATCCTAATTTTTCCCTATCTATATAATACTGATAGTCAAAAGAGGTTTGGAAAGGATTATAACAATGATAAGAAGGAGTAATAGAAGTTAGATGAGTTTTGAAGAAAGTGAGGGACTAAAATGAAAAGTTTAAAAGTCCTATGGTAGAAAATGAAAGTAGATAAAAGCTTTGGGCCATTAAGTGTAATTATGAAAAGTTGAGGGCCTAAAGTGTAATTTTCAAAAGTTATGGGACGCAATGATAATTATTGAAAGTTGAGCCAGAAAAAGGCCTAAAAATGTCTAGAACCAGATTAATCCCAAATTTTCCTAGTAAATTGAGAAAATCATTCTGATCAGTTTGACGCAACACAGAATTTTGATATGAGGTCCCAAAAAATTTATATTAATTTTTAAAGGAAGGGAAATTAATACAGTATTCTCTAGACCTTAGAATCAGATGAAAGTTGGCAGTAAATCCTATAATTAATATAAGAATTTTTAAAACTAACAGAGCTCAAAAAAAAGTTTTGTTGAATTTATTATAGAATTTACAGTGGATTAAAACACCCGATAAATATGTTTCAAGAAAATTTCTTAGGAATTGAGCCCATGAAGGTAGTGGATCATACAGAGGGCCCATAATGGAACCTTATAGGCCCAATGATACTTTTAGATAAGTATGTGGGCTAGGCCTAATAAAGACCGAGAAAAATGTAAAATTACAGAAATGCCACTGAAGGTATGCCACTGTGTTGTGTCATTGAGTTAGAGTTAGATGAAGGGCATTTTGGTCATTTGGACAAGCTAAAAATGTCTAGGAAAGTACAGGAGTGATTAGTCAGTGTCAGTATATGCTCTGATAAGAAGTAAAGAGGTGTAAAATGACAATTATGCCTTTAGGGTTAATACAGGGCAAGACAGTGAACCAAGGGCATTTTAGTCATTTTCCAAGGGATCTGTAATTAAATTTTTCCCCAGTACAAGAATGTCAATGGTAGGAAGAATCCAGATATTGGATTTAAGGTTAGACAGTATATTATGGAATTTTAGAAAATTAGATTTATAAAATAGTCTGGTTTTTGGGAAATCAGACTGAGCCAGTAGCGGATTAAACTGTACATTTTCCTAGAGGTTTCCCCCATTGGAATTTTTCCACCTAGCCTATAATTTGTCCCCTTGGTGATGTCATGGATGATGTCATAATTCTTCTTTTTGAAAAAGTCAAATCCAAGATTAAATGTGAGCCATTAGATCAAATAGTGCATAAAGTGATCTTGGCCATTCATTTCAATGAGATTTTTCTATAAATACCCCTTCATTTCAGCCTCCAAACCATGGCATTTCAACCCTTGGCAAAACTCTTGCAAAATGGAACATCAAGCCAAGACAAAGAAGATTTAAGGTACCAAAGTTCAAGCAAGCTAGAGATTAAAGATAAGCAATCTATCATAGCTTATTTTCCTTTGATTTGTGAACTTGAACTTAGGGCTTTCATGGGGGAAAGTTGAGTTTTTTCTAAGGTGTTGTGCTGTCCAAAAACCTTAGATGAAAGGGAAAAGAAGAAATTAAAGTTAGAGATATATGATTGAAGCTTAAACAAGTAGTTAAGTGATTGGTTATTGAATTAAGTTGATATTCTTGACTTTGTCATGGTTGAACTTGTTCGGTATGCACTGTTCATGATGGAAGGAAATGGAATTTCAATGATTTAATGCTTCCATTGAATTTGTATGATGATTTTGTGTAGGGTTGGAAAGGTTTTGAACCTTGGAAGCATTGAAATTCCAAGATTATAGTTTTTGAAATTCTTTTCTGTTACTGTTCACTCGCATGAACAGTGACTGGAATTTCATGATTTTGATGCTTCCAATGGTTTTAAAATGAAAACTTGTGTGGGGTAAAGTGGAGAAACAAGTATGGGAAGCATTAGAATCAAAATGAGAAGTTTTGAAGGAATTATGTGCATGTTTCAGTTCTGTATAGCAGGCCATGAAGGAGATTGAATTTCATGATTCTAAGCTCATAAATGGATTCAAAACATGAAATTGTGTAGGGTAAAATCAAGATATCAATTGATTCAAAGGCTAAGTCCATTAGTTAAGATTAAGGAAAGTTAATAAGCTTAATGTTCAAGAGGAAGTTATGTTAGTTAAAGTGAGTTTAATGCTCAAGGAAATTAGATTGTGAAGGATGAATGATTATGTGATGTTAGGAATTGGTTGGTATACTCCAAAAGAGGCAGCCACATATCCAAGAGAAGTGAGAAGGAAGAAGAAAGATAAAGTGAAAGAGAGTCAAGTATATGAGGTAGTAAACTTATCCTAAACTTGTATGCATTGAATGTTATGCTTGATTGTGCTATGGCTTTATTGAATTGTGCTGCATATGTGCTTATGTATGAATCTCTATTTCTATAATTACTTTGCCCAATGGTATTTCATATGTTATATGGAAGCATGCACATTACACAATGTTAACACTTTCACAACCAAACACAAGTATTTACATTAATGCATGCATTGTTTAGTACCATTTGCTACTGAGATTTCCCATAAATCTCACCCCTTCATGTAATCCTAATCCTAACAGGTTTATGAATGATAAAAGAGGATGATAAAGCTGAAAGGAATTGGAAGACACGCAGCGGAAATAAACTTTAAAAATTTTCCATTCCTTGCCAGGATCTGCCGTATGTGTTTAAGTCAAGTGGAAAGAATCATTACCCTTAGTGTTGCTCAGCGAATTTCACAGCTTCTCTACGTGGGTGGTGATCTCTTTCTGATCGCAAGAAATCGATGGAGTGTTCCTCAGCGACCTTCACAGATTCTCTCCGCGGACGGTGGTCTCTTTCCGATCACAAGAAGTCGACGCCTCAGGTCGGCTTCCTCTACTGGTATCCACACGAACAGCGTTCCAACCACGAACGACGTGCTAGCGTCTCCTGTCCCTCCAAGGCTTTCACAAGTCTCCGTCTCTATTTCGGCAGTTTCTTGTCTGCAAACCTTTTGCAGATTCCGTTCGGCCTTTTGTGTTCTGTGTTATTTTCAAACGTAGCTCCTCCAATCAGATATAGAGGATGCTATGCGTTTTTCCACTTGACCTAATTGGATTTTGGAGTTAATCTTATATTAATTCCGAATTGATACAATATCATATATTGTATAATTTTATAAGAAACTAATTAAATAAAATAATATTAAATCCGTCCCACAGATTTAATTACTTATTTATTTAACTTTAAATAAAGATGAGACTGAGTTATATTTGATTTATTCCCATAAATCAAATTTGAGATATCCTATCAATTTAAATTTCGAATTTCAAACGTGATAGAGATTTAATTTATCCTTATAAATTAAATCTTATAAATATCTCTTATATGAGATATCCTATCAATTTGAATTTCGAATTTCAAACGTGATAGAGATTTAATTTATCCTTATAAATTAAATCTTATAAATTTCATATATATATAATATATATATATATATATACGAATTTATATATATACGAATATAAATAAATATATATACATTCACCTGGATCTTTCATTGAATCTGGACATGTCTTAGATTCAATGAATCTGGACATCATAGCTCGTGTTGGGCTATTTTGTGTGCGACCCTGTAGGCCCATATGAAGTTGGCAGTGGGCCATTTGCTATACTAGCCCACAAGTCGCAAGCGGTCTCTAGCAAGACATAACGACTACCCAAATCATATGAGGATCGATAAACGATGTAACCTTTTATACAACCATATCATGTCCCTTCTGTCACGCGATATTTTGGTCATGGATGAGGCATGGATAATGTCATCCTCCTATTCCCGACCGTTACTTTCTCGATCCCTGAGTAGTCTGACTATAGAAATGGAACTACCTTTCCATTACAGTATGGCCATACATTTCTCAGACTCACTCATCGAGGGGCCCAGTAATATCTCTCCACGAATGTGAGGGACAAATTCCATCTTGACCATTCACATTCCTCCGCATGAAAAACCACTAAGCCCGAACATAGTCTTTATGATCACTCGGTCAAAAGTGACTTTTGACTAGGTCAAAGCTGAGCGTTTTGTCATGTAGGAATCCATGATGATCTCAGGTCAAAGGGCATATTGACATGGTTTGTATATGAGAGAAGCTTATGACGTTACCCATGCAGTTCTCTCATAGCGGGTCGGTCCAACACCCTGTACTCTTACATGTGCTTATGACTTTGATTTATATCTCTATACATCTTCAAAGTCATACTGGTCTTATTTCATCTGTGCTCCCACATAGATGATCGACCAGGGACATTTAGGATAATATCATGAATTATCCAAGGATGGTCATCATAGTAAACATGCAAATAATATGATAACTCAATTAATAAATTCATAAATCAATAATGTTCATAAGACAATGATTGGCCCCTAGGGCACGATTTCCAACAAAAGCATGACGAGAAGCTAGGGATTGGATAGTATAAATATTATGTGAAGAATTGTTATGTGTAATGTTTCTATATGACCAATATAAGTAGTGATGGTCATGATATGATGAAAAATATTAAATGATAGAATAAATGTATGGAATTTTATATAAATTTATTTAACATGTCAAGCTTCATTTTGACAATAAGAACTCCTTATTTGGATGTCTGTATAAAGAGAACTAATTTTCCAAAATAAGGGACCAAAATCTGTTTTCAGATTTTTTGACCAAATGAACAGTAATATTTGGCGAATAAACTGTATTAATTGGTTAACCATTTGGCTTGAAAATTATTTTTCCCTTAAATTTCAATATGTTATCTTCATTTATATTTTGGAACCACTTCATTTCAATATTTCTATAATTAATTATGATTTTTTAAAATTTATCGCTTAATCTAGAATACCTTATGAACAGTAACTCAAGAAAGAGTAAAATTCCAGATTTGGCTAATGGACTTCTAATGTATTGTTAGTGGTTCTAAATTCTACTGAATGGTCCCTAAGACATATGAAAGTAAGAATGTTTCACATATCATTAAATCCCTATCAAAAGGGAGCCTCTCTATTTGTTTACAAAATTAGCTATAACGTCATTTCGTATTATACTTCTCAATATATATTCTCATCATGTATCTCATTACATGTTTCTCATAGTGTATCTCATTACGTACTTCTTACACCATATCTAGTATATCTTGTTGTATCTACCTATATCAAGACATATCTCGAGATACTATTAGTCTAACATTCTCTTTAATTTAGAACTTTACTGGCTTTAGAGAAAAAAATTTCTAAATCTTTCCTTTTAAAATCCACTCTTTTTGACTTCACATAAGGGTTTTAGTCACTTACCATTCATAACCCTTCCTAACTTTTTATAACTCATTCTATCATTTTATATAACTTTATGTATCTATACCAAACTTCTGTGGCATTTACACCCTTTTTCATCACTTCCCAGGGAGTCACCTATCATTGGGCTACTCTTACTTGAGCATGCTTAACTGAAAAGTACCAATAAAAATATGAAGCACCGGTGCTAACAGTCTCTAACCCTGGTACTTTACTATCTTAGACCCTTATCATAATGTCTCTCTTAGGTCTATCTGGCCTTCTAATCTCTTTATCTTCATATGTAAGATCTATTTGTCTCTCATTCTTATTCTCTGCAACCTCATCTTAGGGATCTCTCTATTATTACTTGACCCCTTCTCATATCTCATAAGATATTCTTTTTTCTCTTCCTTAGGCATATTATCTATAGACTTATAAATATATGTTACTTAGGACTAAAAACTTTAACTATAATCACTTAATTCCTTTTTCATGTAAGAAGATTAAGAGTTCAATAAATGATAATAATACGGCTATCTGAAACTACCATCAGGGGTACTTTCTCTGTTATGAGTTAACCAACTTGTGAGCTTCTCCACTTTAACCTTGTACTTGGTAATTCGTCCTTCCAAAGAAATATTATACTTATAGCTCATTAATCTTCTTTCTTTAGGCTAAGTCTATTGTGACCCTCAGGATCTATTGCGATCAACCGTAAGCCTCTTCAGGATCTAACTGTGACCCTGAAATTATATTCTCTATGAGCAATGCTTGGATCTAACTGTAATCCTCCATAATCTACTACAATTATGTTGTACTGTATTCTCATCTTTGGAAGACCTAAACTAATGGACTAAGTTACAAGGTTAGCCACTTCTACTTAGTTGTTAACTCAATAGATAATTCCTCAAGAATGATCAAAGAAGCCAATATTATCTGTTAAGACTTTACTCATTTCCTCTATTTTGTAGGAATTTCTCATATCATTCATATCTTTCATAACTTTACTATATCTAATACTGTAGAGAGCTACACATGCTCTACAATGCACATATTTGTCATCATCTGTACATCTTATCTAGTTGACATGGCTCTAACATGAGCTATATTGTCTATTCTCTTGGCTCTATTTCAAGAGTAATATGACTCTATCTCAAGAGCAATCTAGCTCTATTACGAAAATGTTAACTTCTATTACATAGGTGCTGCTCCCTCTTAGAGCTACATCATCTTTTATAACTGCGTCTCATTTCATTTCATATTCATGGTACATCATTCATATATCTTATCCCTGCTAAAAGGATATGTCCTGAGTACTGTAATCATATATATATAGAATTGCCACTAACATTCATCTCTAATCTCATTTATTGCTTTTCTATTGCTTTATCATTACCAAATTAAATTATATAATTGCATGTCGTATTGTATGGGAGCAACATAACTTTATCATAATATATACTCTACCCTTAATGAAATGCGAAAGGGGAGTATTCATTCATTATAGCATACTCTAACATGAATAATATGCAAGGAGATGCAATCATTGTCATATTCTAATTTTTCCCTATCGGTATAATACTGATAGTGGAAAGAGGCTTGGAAAGGATTATGTTGAAGAAATAATAAGGGTTAGATGATTCTTTAAGGAAGAGAAGGACTAAAATGAAAAGTAGAAAAGGTTAAAGGCAAAAAGTGAAGGTAGAAATAAAAGTTGGGCCCTTAAGTGTAATTTTCAAAAGTTAAGGGGCTAAAATGCAAATAGCCAAAAGTTCAGGGACCTAAATGTAAATATGGAAAAGTTGATCCAAAACAGGCCAAAAATGCCCGAAATCAGATAAGACCCAAATTTTACTAGTAGATAGACAAAATTATTCTGGTCGGTTTGATGCAACACAGAATTTTGATTTGAGGTTCTGATTAATTGATATAAATTTATGAAGTTAGAAGAATTATTACAGTATTTTTCAGACAGCAGAATCATATGAAACTTTATAGAAAATTCCTATATTTAATGTAAGAATTTATAAAATTGATAGAGTCAGAAAAGGAATCTTGTAGAAGTCTTACAGGATTTTACAGTGAAATAAAATACCCAATAAATAGGATCAGGTGAGATTTATTGGGATCTGTGCCATAAAGGTAATGAGGCCAATGAGCCCATACCAAAGCCCAAATGGCGCCATAATGAGCTCAATAAAGTAGTGAGACATTTATGTGTGCCAGAGTCCAGAGCAGTCTAGGGAAAGTGCAAAATTATGAAAATGTCCCTAGATGCCCATAACGTACCAGTTATGGGTAAAGGGCCTTCTAGTCATTCTGGATAGGTCAAAAATATGTAAGATGATATAAAGATGATTAATTAGAGCCAGTAAATACTCTTATGATGTTTGAAAAGACGATAATGCCCTTTGGGAAATTAAGGTAAAATCAAACACCAATAAAGGGTTAAAGGAAATGTAGGGAATTTTTATCAGGACTTCTGGGTCTCAAAAAATTATGAAACTTTACAGGGAATTCATTTTATATTAGAATGAATTTCTAAAAATGTTATAACCATTAAAAGAGGTTTCTAGCATTTATTTCAAAATTAGGATATTTTAAGAATATCGGTATAAGGAAAGTACCTTGGGATTTGTGCCAATTAGCTATTAGACCCAAGGAAGGCCTATGGCAGCCCAAAATTTTGTCCTAGGGAAGCCCAATAAGTCCCAAGAGTTGTCTTGGATACCAAGTCCAAAAATGAATAATTTATGAATTTTTGAAAAGAAAAAAAAGGGATAAAGTGAAAATTATGGTTTGCACATGGTGGGACCGACACACCCACACACTTGGCATCCAAGACAAGGGGGATGAGAAGATTTTTGTCATGTGGATTTATCTCAAGTTGGCTTGGAGAGTAAGCTTGATGTAAGAACAAATATAAGCCATTAGATCAAATAGTGTACAAAGTGATCTTGCCCATTCATTTTCTATGGAATTTTTCTATAAGTACCCCCTCAATTCTGCAGCAAACTGTGAGCCATGAACCCTTGGGAAAACTCTTGTAAAATGAAAACTCAAGCCAAGACAAAGAAGATTCAAGGTTCCAAAGTTCAAGCAAGCTAGAGATTAAAGGTAAGCAATCTCTCCTAGCTTATTTTCCTTTGATTTGGGAGCTTGAACTTAGGGTTTTCATGGGGAAAAAGTTGAGTTTTCTCTAAGGGGTGGTACTTCCCAAAGACCTTAAAGGAAAGGGGAAATAAGAAACTAAAGTTATAACCATATGATTGAAGCTTGAACAAACTAGTTAAGTGGTTGGTTGTTGAATCAAATTGATATTCTTGACTTTGCCATAGTGTGTCCTGTTTGGTATGCACTGTTCATGAGGGAAGAAAATTGAATTTCAATGATTTAATGCTTCCATTGAATTTATATGATGATTTTGTATAGGATTGGAAAGGTTTTGAACCTTGGAAACATTAAAATCTCAAGGTTGTAGTCTTTGAGATTCCTTATGGTACTGTTCACTCACATGAACAGTGATTAGAATTTCATGATTTCTATGGTTCCAATAGTTTTAAAATGAAAAGTTGTGTCGGGTAAAGTGGAGAAACAAATAGGGGAAGCATTAGAATCAAAATGAGAATTTTTAAAAGAATTGTATGCTTATGTTCAGTTCTGTATAGCAGGCCATGAAGGAGATGGAATTTCATTATTCTAAGCTCATAAATGGATTCAAAATATGAAATTGTGTAGGGTAAATTCAAGACATCAATTGGTTCAAGACCCAAGTGGATTAGTGAAGATTAGAGAAAGTTATGACAATAAAGAGTATAACAAAGTTAGTCTTGAATATGGTTGGAGTTCATGGGTCCTAATGAATTATGTGATGAATATGAATGTGTTTAGGACCTTAAAACATCCAAGAAGATGTTGGGAAGTGATTGACATAAAGGCTTCATGGTTGGAAAGCTAGGGAGCAAGTGCAAAAGATCAAGAGGAAAGCTTAAGTGCAAGGTAGTGAACTTACCTTTTTATGTGCTTGATGTGGTATGCTTATGTGTTGACATGTATGTGATAGTTGAATGATGTTGTGACATGATAAATGATGTTGAATGTATTGTGAAGAACATGTTTTCTATGGCCATGCATTTTATGCAAAAGTATATAGCATGATAGCATGTCACTAATCAAAGAAAGTTTAATGAACTTACATATCATGCATTAGCATCCATCTTGCATATTTAAGTGGTAATGTTTGCTAGTGAGATTCCCTAGAATCTCACTCTCCCATAACCAACCAATTTAGGTCAAGCATGATGGATAATGTATGCATGGAGAAGAGCTAAAGCATGGAAGAAGAAAAGTGAAGTATTTAATATGTTAGCATATGCTATGCACTTTTCATGTATGTCAAAGTTATGTAAAGTATCTATTTATGTGATGAGATTTTATGAAATAATTATTCTATAACCCAATGATGCATATGAATTCATAAAAGATAAAATAGATTATTTATGTATGCTAGAATAATTATTGAAAGTGAAAGAAAGGAATCTGAAAGGGTAAAACGTAGGTCCTAAAGCAGTTTTGTTGTGGCTTCAGTTTGACCTAGTAAATGAAGGAATTATTTCACAAAATTTTATGAGCATGTAGTAAACATCCAGACCTTTAAGAGCATAGGTAGAAAGTTTCATTTTGATGTGTATATCAAGAGAAATGAATTTCCAAAGTAAGGGACTAGAATCTGTTTCCAGAGTTTTTGACCAAATGAACAGTAAACTTCAACAAATAAACTGTATCAATTGGCTAATCATTTGGTCTGAAAATTATTTTTCCCTTAATTTTCAAGATGTTATCTTCACGTAGCTTTTTTAACCACTTCATTTTGAGTTTTCTATAATTAATTATGATTTTTTTGAATTTTATTGCGTAATCTGGAATACCATATGAACAGTAACCCGAGAAAGAGTAAAATTCCAGATTTAGCTAATAGACTTCCAAGGTCTTGTAAGTGGTTCTAAATGTTACTGAATGGTCCCTAAGATGTATGAAAGTAAGGATGTTATATTAAGCATTTTCTAACATGCGTGTCATTATATGACAACTGCAAGGAGATACAACTGTTCATCATAACATATGGCAAGATAAGCCGTATCATCATCACATAATTTACTTAACCATCTATCATACGTATACTGCAATTAAACAATTAACTAAGTAAATTTTAAAGCAATTTTCCTTTATCACCTTATCTACAAGATCCCGAGCATTCATTTAGGAATCTGAATTATTCACTTATTTTACTTAGTGTCATATCCTTATTTTTAACCTCAATTATACTTAGTTGGAAGTCATTTGAACCAATTACATGACCTTTTACTTTAAAAACATGCATTTTCAAAAGATTGCTTCTCGGGTACTGTTCATGGTTATTGTTCATTTAGTAATCCAGAACATGTACCTAACTTTGAAAATTCATAATTAAATGTAGAAAACTCAAAATAGGGTGATTCCAATTTTTAATGAAATCTATTTCATTTAACTTTGAAGAAAAAATATAAAACTGAGGTTTCATTGTCCCAATGAAATCAGTTTATTCATTGAAAACTATTGTTCATTTGGTAAATCTGAAAGTTCCAGTTTCTTTGCCTTAATTTCAAAAATTCAGTTCTCTTTGGTTTCTTATCTAAATGAACTGTGTTACCTATGATTTAAATCTCCAAACGTGTTCTTTAAGCCCATAATATTTTATAGAAAAACTTGTTCAATTGATATATTAAATTAACCTTGGAATGTCACTGCCTCCAATTGCTCACTTTATCTCAATTCCAGATTTTATCTCCAACTTAGAAAAATCATAGTAAATCCAATACTTAACCAATTGAGGCATTCTTATTTTCAATTTAAATCTCTATATTTTAGCTATTATCATACCAAATTTCAAGTTCAAATGTGTTAGATAAGGCATCATAAACATCGTCACACAACCACGGCCTCAGAATACAACTATATGATCATGCACTATGCATCCCATCATATCCTTCCATAGTGTCAAGTAACCAACATGACTTATTATACAAGTTCAACCATCTATATTTACCCTTTTTCCTTGAGAAGTTCCAGTACCTATAACATGGTTATGCATATGAAAAGAATGAGATTTCATGGAAATCCCAATAGCAAGTTATACAAACTATTATATCATGCATGATTAATTAGATGCTTAACGTGTTATCATGATATGGGAGCTACTTCATAATAATACATAAGTAAACTCTAACATGCATATTGTCATGACATTAGTTGCAAGGAGTTGCAATCATTCATACTTCATTATCAACATGATGGCATAATCTCTAGCTCAACCAAACATCATAACTACAAGCAAGCATACAATCAAACAAACATGAAACTATATTTAGGTATTCTTGCTACCTCTTTAGCTATCCTTGACAAATTCCTCTTGAGATGGTTTCCTTCCCTCACAAATGTCAAAACCTAGCCATCACAAAGCAACATCAAGTTACAACTCAACTTGAAAATAATTCCAAGACTAGGTTTTTATTAACTTCCATTCTTTTTCCATTTTATATTCCATACTTCCATCTTTCTGAAATAAATTCTCATGGTTCATTTCCAAATAATTTTTCATTTAGAATCCAAATATGAAACCATAATTCCCAAAATCAAAACACACCATGAGCTGCTGTACAGAACCGAAGTGAACCCCTATTTTCCAAAAATTCACATTTTGATTCCAATGCTTCCAATACTTGTTCTCCTACTTTATCCCCACACAATTTTTCATTATAAACTCATTGGAAGCATCAAAATAATTAAATTCCAACATATTAACAGTGTTTAATACAGTATCATCCAAGAACACAAAACCCTAACTATATGTATACTTGAATTTCCAAGTATATACTACTTGATTCTAGCTTGTTTAATCTTATCTAAACTATCTATAAAATAAAACTCATTTTCTTATTACATATGGACAGCACTTCCAGCACACCCACAAGGGAAATATGTCACAAAGACCCCTCAAAACCAAGAGCTAACTTGCTGGATTAAAGTCCAAGAATAAGGGAGCTAGTTACCTTGCTTGTTGGTCCAAGTTGTGTGCTTCTTTCTTGCTCAAAGAAAATTTGGCTAGAGGTTCCCTAAGGTACTCCAAGATGCCACACCAATCTTGTTTGGGGGGGTATTTATAGAAAATTTTGGGTGAAAATGAATGGCCAAGATTAGTTTAGTTACTATTTGATCTATTGGTCCATATTCCATCATAACTAAAGCTTGCCCTAGAAGCCTTAGTTTGACTCCATGCATGACATCATTTAGGGCCATGTTTGGTTAGAAAAAGGTAAATGTACTGATAGGAAAAATTTTAGTCCAGTCCGATACCGATCGGAGCAATTTCACAAAAACTAGACTGTTTTATGTTCCTAATTTTTATAATATTCCAGAATATGTATTCTATCATGAAAACTGGTGCCTAGGTTTTTTCTACCATTGACATTATTATACTGAGTATTTACCTGCTAACCATCCCTTGAGAAATGACCAAACTACCCTTATTGCACTTTCTTGCATTATATTAAACCTAAGGGCAAAAATGTCATTTCACACCTCTTTATACTGTATCAGGGTATATACTAGCTCTAACTAATAATTTTTATACTAGCTTGGACATTTTTAGCCTATCTAGAATGACCAAAATGCCCTTCATCTATCACTGGTATAATTTGGTGACGTAGGGGCATTTTTGTAATTTCACACTTTTCCTAGATTACTCTGGACTCTGGCCCACTTACCTATCTCACCACCTTATTGGGCCTCTTGGGATTCCATTTGGGCCTTAGTATTAGTCCAGTACCTTTTATGGCATAAATCCCAAGGAATCTCTCCCGACCGCAATTAACGTGTATTTTATTTCACTGTATATTCTTGTAATAATTATACATGATTCATTTT
Organism: Leucaena leucocephala; assembly: GCA_037074615.1. Taxonomy (NCBI): domain Eukaryota; kingdom Viridiplantae; phylum Streptophyta; class Magnoliopsida; order Fabales; family Fabaceae; genus Leucaena; species Leucaena leucocephala. Next base: position 10,169,004 of record CM073553.1, read on the forward strand.
CTGACTCTGTCAATTTTATAATTTCTTATATTAAATATAGGAATTTACTGTAAAGTGTTATCTAATTCTGAGATTTAAAAAATACTGTAATAATTCTTCCTAACTTCAAGAATTTATATCAATTAATCGGGACCTCAAATCAAAATTCTGTGTTGCGTTAAACTAATCAGAATAATTTTGTCTATCTACTTGTAAAATTTGGGACTAATCTGATTCTAGGCATTTTTGGCCTTTTCCAGTTCAACTTTCTCATAATTACATTTTTGTCCTTGAACTTTTGCTTAATTACATTTAGGTCCCTAAACTTTTGATAATTACCACTTTTAGCCTAACTTTTGTTTCTACTTTCACTTTTTGCCTTCAACCATTTAAAATTTTCCTTTAGGTCCCTGAACTTTCCTTAGTTAAGAATCCCTCCCTTTCCTTCCTCAATCTGATACAGTTTATTTCAAGAATCTCATGTCCGTTACATATAAACTGTACATGTACATCAGATAAGAAAATTGGGGATATGACACTTAGGCCACCATATTACCCTCCTACTAGGGTATAGACTCAACCCTTCATTACTCTATCTAACTTTTGATCATTATTATTTCAATTGGGAAGTCTCTTTATCTTTAAAATGGTGGCTACCTTTCTTCCTTTAAACATCATAAACTTCTTTTTCTAATCTTGCATACATCTACCACTCTGTTGAACTTCAGTAATTACCTAAGAAAAATTCTTTCTTTATAGCACAAAATTCAATCCGTGAACTAACTTCTCAGTCATTCAACTCTCACTGTTCGTGTGGAAGAACTCAACTAATTGTTCATCAAAGGGTTTCTCTTTCCCTATTTTAACCCTTAGCCTACCGCTCATCTCTATCTAATTGAAAGGAATGTTTCTTGTAAAACTACTGAAGAAAAACTTCTCAAGTGAGCATATCAATCTCTATCTCTATGGAGTAACTAATATATCTCTCTACTATCTCTTAACTCTTTCTGTCTGTATATTAGTCCCAGTTTGATCTAGAATAGACTATGGTTCCTTTCTGGTCTTTTTCCTTATCCTGACTAACTTAAGTCACATGAATCTCATTCATCATCTAGCACTATTACTTCTGTTCTTTAGGGTTCTCTACCCTAGGTCTGCTAGGTTACTGTCTCTTTGTGATAGGAACTCCTTTGTGTTGGGAACATTAGCTCTCTATCAATTAACCATCATATCTCTAACCATAAGCCATATGCTAGGCCTATTTCTAGGCAAGTCTCATTCTAACTTCTAATTATTTTGTTCAATAAAGACTAGCTGAACAAAGTCTTTTGTAATATATATCACCTCCTGCTAATCATATGGAGGATCTACTTCTAAACCTTTTCTTAGACTGATCTTCTCTATCTTAGTACCTTATACTATTTAGCTTGCCTACACACTGTGCTAAACCTCTAACTGATAAACTTCAGTGAGGTCGACATCTTCATTCTTGTCTCAGGTCTCTATGCATTCTAGTTGCGACCTGAGTACTGGCTAGTCATTACTCGTATCCTCTGTGAACTTTAGTCGCAACCATCTTAATCTACTTATCACGACTTGACAGCTCTGTTCCCTTCAGTTGTAACACCTTATGTTTTTTACGTCTTAAGGATCATTCGGTAGCATTTAGAACTATTTACAAGTTCATTGAAGTTCAATTACAAAATCTGAAATTTCACTCTTTACAAGTACTGTTCATATGATAATTCTAGATTAAGTGATGAACTTCGAAAAATCATAACTAATTTTAGAAAAAAATGAAATAGAGTGGTTCAAAAAGATACATGAAGCTAACATCTTAATATTTAAGGAAAAAATACTTCCTTGGACCAATTGATTAGTTAACTAAGTCAACTCTGATGTCAAATTTAATTGTTCATTTGTTCAAATTTCTAGAAAAACAGTTCCTGGTCACAAACTTTAAAAATTTTGTTCTCTTTGCATAGACGTCAGAATAAGGCATTCTTAGTGTCAAAATGAAGCTTGACATATTAACTAAATACCTCTAAAATATTATATATTTATTTAACCATTTGCTATTTTTATGAACAGCTACAAATGTATTACCTCTAAGCATACATTACATAAGTTATAACATAAAATTACACTTAAACATGTCATCTATCCCCTAACTCCTCTTCTTGCATCTTCATCTTCTTCCATCTTTGATGAACCTTTTGGTGTGGGGGTGACATGTAAGGGGTGAGATTTTAGGAAAAATCTCAGTAGTAAACGGAAACCATACAATGCTTGATGTTACTATGTGTGCACTTAATGATCATGCTTGCATATTGATTACATGCTTCCATGTATTTTAATTATAACATATGGCTATAGCATAAAAAGAAATAGAGTATTACTTAATCGTACATGCTTCACATCATCAAAGTAAACATCACATAAAGCATCCAAGCAACATAAGCATACAAGTAGGTAAGTTCACTACCTCATACTCCTTGTTTTGCTCATCCTTCTTGCTTCCTACTTTTCCTTGAGATGTGACTGCCCTCTTTGAGCTCACAAACCAAATCCTAACATAGTATTATCATTAACTCATTACAATCCAACTTCCTTGAACATTAAACTTTATTTACTAAAGTAACTTTCTTAAATCTTTGTTAATTAGCTTGGTATTTGAATCAATTGAAGTCTTGACTTTATCCCACACAATTTGGACTTCTAAATCCATTTATGAACTCTAAATGGACAAATTCCAGCAACTGTAACATGTTCTGGACAGTACCAAAAAACTTCTCTTTTTGTTTCAAAAATTCTCATTTTAATTCCAGTGCTTCCAATACTTATTTATCTATTTTCCTCCACACAATTTTTTATTTTAAAACCATTGGAACCATCAAAATCATAAAATTCCAATTACTATTCATGTGTGTGAACAGTAATAGAGAACACTTAAAAATGATAACTTTGAATTCCAATGCTTCCAAGGTTCCAAACTTATCCAATCCTGCACAAAATCATCTTTTAAATTCAATGGAAGCATTAGATCATTGAAATTCCATCTTCTCCTATCTAGAACAGCCTTGGCCAAAAGCCTCAAGAAAGAGTAAAGTCAAGAATATCAACTAAATTCAATAACCAATCATCAAACTAGCTTATCTAAGTGTCTTCGACTTGATTCTATCTTGCTTTTCTTCTTTCTTTATTTCTGTCCAGATTTGGATAGCAAACATACTCTAGGTTTAATGGAATTTTCAACCACTAAAACCTAGGTTTACCCTTCCAAAATACATCTAAATAAACTAGGAAGGATTACATACCTTATGCCTTGACTACCTTGATCTCTAACTGTCTTGAATTACCTTTATCTTAGTTGAGTTTTCAAATTATAAGACTTTCTCCAAGGGAACCAAGAGGCCACGGTTTTGCAATAAAATGGAGGGGTATTTATAGCCAAAACTTTGGCATCTTGGGACAAGCATATCCCTCTTTCAACTAATTATTACAACTCCTTAATCTTGAATTTGATTGGTTACTTTTTGGATTAGTTAAACTTAATCACCATTAGGTTAATTCTTATATTATTTTATTTCATTTTAGCACATGTCCACACTCTTCTTCCTTATTCTTGCTTCCATGTGGCGTATTGCACATGGTGTATGGGTCCCACCATGTGCAACCCTTGGCTTCCTCTTGGAGCTCCTTCATTTTCTTTTGATTTTTCTATTTAAAAATTCATAAAATATCCAAAATTGACTTAAGCTACAAGACTTGATCTTGGGCTTATTGGGCTTGTTTAGGATACTATATTGGGCCTCTTTTAGGTCTAATAGCTCATTGACACAAATCCCAAGGCACTTTCCTCATACTGATATTCTTAAATCACCCTAATTTTTGAAATAAATGTTAGACACCTCTTTTAATAGTTCTAAAATTTTTAAAAATTTATTCTAATATAAAATGAATTTCTTACAAAGTCTCATAATTTTTTAAAACCTAGAAGTCCTAATAAAAATTTATACATCTTCTCCAAATCCTTTATCTGTGTATACTTTCACCATAAATTTCATAATTAATTCTACATGACTCCTTTTTGAGCTCTGTCAGTTTCATAAATTCTTATATTATTTATAATAATTTGCTACCAAATTTCATCTGATTATGAGGTCCAGAGGATACTGTAATAATCTCTCAACTTTAGAAATTAATATCAATTTATCAGGACCTGATATCAAAATTATGTGTTGCGTTAAACTGATCAGAATAACTTTCTCTATTTTATGGTAAAATTTGGGACTAAAATGCTTCCAGGCAGTTTTTAGCCTTTTCTGGCTCAACTTTCATAATTACCATTTTGCCCTAAACTTTTAAAAATTGTACTTTAGGCCCTCAACTTTTCATAATTACACTTAATGGCCCAAAGCTTAGTCTACTTCCATTTTGCACCATGGAACTTTTTGAATCTTCACTTTAGTCCCTTTCTGTTTTTCCTTGGCTAAAAACTTATGTTAATCATTATCTTTTCTTCTGATTACCATTCCAATCCCTTCATAATCTCTTTCCTCTACCAGCTTATATATATAGGGAAACTTTGGGATGTTACATCAGTCGCATCTAAAGGTCTTCTCACTTCGCGACTTGAACTGCTCTTTGCATAATAGTCGCGTCTTATGACCTGACTCATTATGACCTGATAGTTCTAGAACTTCCTGTTTTGACCAATGGTCTTTACTCGTCATGACCAAAACACATATGTAAATATTTGTCATCACCCATGTCTTAACTCGTCACAATGTTACTTTTCTGTGACTACTAGTCGCGACCAAAATATCTTTACATCAAATTTGGACATAGCTTTCTCTAAACATTCTCTTCTAATATTCTTTGTCTGTCTCTACTATAGTAATGGCCAATTCTTGTTCTTGACTTTGAAGAGCTTGAGTCTATGACATCCTTAGTTTTAACCTCAATCATACTTTATTAGAAGTCATTGGAACCAATTACATGATCATTTGCTTTGAAAACATCCATTTTCAAAAGAATTGCTCTTAGGTACTGTTCACTTTTACTGTTCATTTGGTAATTCCAAAACATATACCCTACTTTGAAAATTCATAATTAATTATAAAAAAATTGAAATAATGTGGTTCTAATTTCTAATGAAAGATCTTTCATAGATATTTGAGGGGAAAATATGAAACTGAGGTTTTCTTGTCCACCTGAAATCAGTTTATTGGTTAAAAATCACTGTTTATTTGGTAAAATTTGGAAGTTCCAGTTTCTTTGCCTTAAATTCAAAAATTCATTTCTCTTTGGTTACTTATCCAAATATACCATGTTACCTATTGTTTGAAGCTCTAGACGTCCTCTTTAAGATCATAGCATTTTATAGAAAAATTCATTCATTTGATATATAAAATCATTGCATGAACGTCGCTGCCTCTTAATGCTCGTTTTATCTTAATTCCAACTTCAAAAAATCATAACAAATAGAATTCTTAAGAAATTGAGGCATTCTTAGTGTCCATTAAAGCTCTTTATCGTAACTATAATAATACCAAATTTCAGGTTAAAACTTGTTGATTAAGGCATCTTAACCATCGTCACACCGTCATGGCCTCAAACCAAAAATATAGAGTCATGAACCATTCATCCATACATGCTATCATATGCTTCCATACAGTCAAGTAAGTATTGTAACTCATTATACAAACTCATCCATCTATGCTTACCCTTTTTCCTTGTGAAGTTCCAGCACCTATAACATGGTTATGCATATGGAAGGAATGAGATTTCATGGAAATCCCAATAGCAAGTTACATAAACTATAATATCATGCATGATTAATTGGATGCTTAACATGTTATCATGAGATGGGAACTACTTCATAATAGAGCATAAGCAAACTCTAACATGCATATTTTCATGACATAACTTGCAAGGAGTTGCAATCATTCATACATCATCATCAACATGATGACACATTCACATGCTCAACCAAACACCATAATCAACAAGCAAGCAAACAATTAAACAAACATGAGTTATAGTTAGGTATTCTTGCTACCTCTTAGTTATCCTTGTCAAGGTCTTCTTGAGGTGCTTTCCTTCCTTCGCAAATGTCAAAACCTAGCCATTACACAATAATATCAAGTTACAACTCAACTTGAACACAAAACCAAAACTAGGTTTTCATCAACTCCCTTTCTTTCTCTACTTTATGTTTCTTACTAAATCTTTCCAAAATAAATTCTCATGGTTCATTTCCATATAATTTTTCATTTAGAATCCAAATATGCAACAAGAATTTTCAAAATCAAAACACTTCAGTTGCTATAGCACCAAACTGAAGTGAAGCCCTTGATTCCCAAAAATTCATATTTTGATTCCAATGCTTCCAATACTTGTTCTCCTACTTTATCCCCACACAATTTTTTATTTTAAACTCATTAGAAGTATCAAAATCATGAAATTCCATCATATGAAAAGTGTCACGCACAGTACCAGCAAGAACACAAAATCCTAAATTCAAACATGAATTCCCAAGCTTATACTACTTAATTCTAGCTTGTTGAAGCTTGTTTAAACTATCCATAACATAAAACTCATATTTTAACCATATATGAGAAACACTTCGAGCAACAACCATAAGAGAAATATAGCATGAAAACCCCTTAAAACCATGAGCTAACTTGCTAGAACAAAGCTCAAGATCAAGGGAGATAATTATCTTGATTGTTACTTCACTTTGTATGCTTCTTTCTTGGTTGAATATAAATTTTGCAAGAGATTCCATATGGTTCACCATGCATACCAAGTCATCTGAATAGGGGGTATTTATAGAGAAATTTGGGTTGAAATGGATGGCCAAGATCAATTTATGCACTATTTGATCTAAGGGCTCATATTTAATCTTAAATTTAACTTTTTCTAAAAAGAATAATTATGACATCATATGGGACAACTCATAGGGGTATGTGGCATGATTTTCATGTAAGGAAGCTTCTGAAAAAATTCCAGTCCAATCTGGTACCGATCGGGGCAGTTTCACAATAATAGGACTGTGTTCTGTTCCTAATTTTTTATAATATACCAGGATATGTATTATGTCCTGGAAATCAATGTCTAGGCTTATCATACCATTGAAAATATTATAATGAGTATTTATCTGCCATCAATCCCTTGAGAAATAACCAAAATACCCTTAATGTCCTTTCTTGCACTATATTGACCCTAAGGGCATAATTATCATTTCACCCCTCTTTGTACTGCCTTATGGCATATACTGGCTCTAACTAATCATACTTATACTATGTGTCACATTTTTTACCTGTCCAGAATGACCAAAATGACCTCCATCCATCACTGGTACAGTATGAGCATCCAGGGGTATTTTCATAATTTCGCACTTTTCTTGGACTGCTCTAGACTCTGGTCCACTTAACTGTCCAGTCACCTTAATGGGTTCATGATGGCACCATTTGGGCCTTGATATGGGCTTATTGCCTATGTTTCCTTTATGGCCCAATTCACAATACAACTCTCCCGATCCTATTTATCGGGTATTTTATTTCACTGTAAAATCCCGTATGGATTCTACAGTATTTATTTTTTGACTTTGTCAATTTTATAAAATCTTATATTAAATATATGAATTTCTTGTAAGGTCTCATCTGATTTTGAGATCTAAAAGATACTGTAATAATTCCTTCTGACTTCAAGAATTTATATCAATTAATCAGAACCTTAAATCAAAATTCTGTGTGCGTTAAACTGACCGAAATATTTTTGTCTATCTACTATTAAAATTTGGGTTTGATCTGATTCCTGTCATTTTTGAGCATTTTTCAGATCAACTGTTCCATATTTATATTTAGGTCCCTCAACTTTGAAATAATTGCACTTTGTCCCTGAACTTTTCATTAATTGCATTTAGGTCCCTCCTTTTTCTTCTACTTTCACTTTTTGCCTTCAAGCTTTTCTAATTTGTGTTTTGGTCCCTATTCTTTCCTTAGTTATTAATCCTTCCCTTTCCTTTCTCAATCTGATACAGTTTATTCCAAGAATCTCATATCCATTGCAGATAAACTGTACAGTTACATCAGGTAAGAAAATTAGGGATATGACAGAGTCTATTGAAACTTATCAATATCTATCTACCATAAGCAAATTAAATAGGAAACATATTTACATAGATGTTCAACTAACTATCATTTCATTATATCATATCAAAACTCATATTTCATGTCATCATAACATTTGTACATATATTATATACATGCTAACTACATATTCGAGGTACATCATAACTATCATACATCTATGTAATTACTTTATTTTACACTATTTACATATTTACAATGCCCCTCAACTCTTCTACATTCTTTTTTAAGGAATGGTGAACTGCAAATACTTCTTCATACAAAAATGTCATTCCTGTATATCAGTTGGCGGATCATTTGTCAAAAACTCACTTAGCTCTACGTGCCATCTAGGAGTATATGGTAATATCTGGCTTACTACCATCTCATGCCAATCTTATAGAGTGTAAACCTGATTCAAGTTAATGCCTTCTATTGTATATAAGTTTATTATCCCTACTACAACATTGAGAAAATGTAGATAAACTTACTACTCTTGATCTCTACTTTTATCCATCCCTTGATCTAGACATAGAAATTCAATCTCCATAGCTTTCTTGAGACTGATATAATCAACATTATCTGTCTTTAACAAAGAAAGCTAGGATTGACTAGGACTAGGAGTATCCTATTGATCTTTATTTGTACAATCATATATTCCTGGACTATGAGAATAGGAAGGGACTATCATATACTGTGACCGAATCTCTGGATTAAGGGACTCCTGTATGTTACTCATATGAAATCTGTCCTCAAACTTTAGTGGAGAAGGAATAATATCTGGTCTACCTATAATCTAGTACCAGTACTCATCTTCTTCGGCTATAATATATCCTCTCATCGGAGGAATAGGGTTTACATTAGGGTTAGATGGCATTCCAATAAACTCATATTGTATATAATTACTAGACTCAACATCTTCTGGTACAACATCACCTGGCGCATGCACAACATCAGACTGAATCTCTTCATACCCTTTAAATTATAGGTTTAAGTCTATAGAAATATCTATAGGATATTCTACTGTAAACCTCCCTGATTGATCCCCTATACTACAATCTGAACTCTCTTCACTATCTGAAGGAGGATCAAAGTCTAGATGCATATCATCTTTATATATCATTATTGGCTAGGGTCTTCCTTATTAACTAATGGCTCCAACTTAACTTTATAAAATCTTATATCTACTTCTACAAGAATTATATAAATAAGCAATACTAACTATCCCAATAAATACCCTAACTTAACAAAGTACTCACTACTTAGAGTTAGGTTTTGGGGACTATCTTATATTATGCCAGAAACTTCTACTCTGATACCAAAATAAAATATCCTTACTTTTGTACATCTTAGGGACTATTCAGTAGCATTTAGAATCACTTACAAGGCTTTAGAAGTCCATTAGCTAAATATGAAATTTTACTATTCTCGAGTAATGTTCTTATGGTATTTTAGATTAGGTGACTAACTTCAAAAAAAATTATAATTAATTGTAGAAAAATCAAAATAAAGTGGTTCAAAATTCTACTCAAAGTTAACGTCTTTAAATTTAAGGGAAAAATAAGTTCTTGACCAAATACTTACCCAATTAATACAGTTTAATCGTCAAATATCACTGTTCATTTGGTCAAAAATTCTTAAAACAGATTATGGTCCCTATTTTGGAAAACTCATTCTCTTTGTACAGATATTGAAATAAGGCATTCTTGGTTTCAAAATGAAGCTTGACATGTTAACTAAATGTCTGTAAAATTTTATACATTTATCTCATCATTTACTATTTTTCATTATATCATCACCATCACTACTTATATTGGTCATTTAGCAACATTACATATAACAATTCTTCACATAATATTTATACTATCCAATCCCTAGCTTCTCTTCATGCTTCATCATCCTTTTTCATTATTGATAAACCTACTGGGATTGAGATTATATGGATGGAGTGAGATTTCTAGGCAAATCTCAGTAGCAAATGGTACTAAACAATGCATGCATTAATATAAATACTTTGTGCTTGCTTGTGAAAGTGTTAACATTGTTTAATGTGCATGCTCCAATGTAACATATGGAGTACAATTAGCCATAGTAATCATATAAATAGAACTTTAATCATAAACACATATGCAACACAATTCAGCATAGCCATAGCACCACTAAGCATAACATTCAATATATATAAGTTTAGGATAAGTTTACTACCTCACTTGCTTAACCTTCCTTTACTTTATCTTTGCCTTTTCCTTCTTACTTGTTCTTGATATATGGCTGCCTCTTTTGAGCACACCAATCAATTTCTAACATAACATTACCATCCATTCATTACAAACTAGCTCATACATTGGGCTTCCTTAACCACTTTAACTTTCCTTAATCTTTGCTAATGGACTTGAACTTCTAGTTCCTATGCACTGTTCTGGACAGATTTGCAAAAGCACTATTTTTCTTTCAAAAATTCTCATTTTGATTACAATACTTCCAACACTTGTTCCTCTACTTTATCCCACACAATTTTTATTTTAAAACTATTGGAAGTATAACATCATGAAATTCCAATCATTGTTCATATGAGTGAACAGTAACAGAGAAGAATTTCAAGAATTACAACTTTTAATTCCAATGCTTCCAAGGTTCAAAACATATTCAATCCTACACAAAATCATCATATAAATTCAATGGAAGCACTAGATCATTGAAATTCCATCTCCTTCTATCATGAATAGTGCATACTAAAATATATCTTCAATGGCAAAGTCAAGAATATCAACTTGATTCAACAACCAATCATCTAACTAGTTTTTTTAAGCATCAATCACATAACTCTAACTTTAATTTCTTCTTTCTCCTTTCATCTAAGGTTTTTGGATAGCATATACAGCCTGCAACATCCTTACTTCCATACATATTAGGGACCAATCAGTAGCATTTAGAACCACTTACAAGACCTTGGAAGTTCATTAGCTAAATCTAAAATTTTACTCTTTCTTGGGTTACTGTTCATATGGTATTCCAAATTACGCAACAAACTTCAAAAAATCATAACTAATTCTAGAAAACTCAAAATGAAGTGGTTCAAAAATCTACGTGAATATAAAATCTTGAAATTTAAGGTAAAAATAATATCCAGACCAAATGATTAGCCAGTTAATACAGTTTATTCACCAAAATGTTCTGTTCATTTGGTCAAAAATCCTGGAAACAGATTCTGGTCCCTTACTTTGGAAAATCAGTTCTCTTTGTACAGACATCCAAATAAAGCATTCTTGGTGTCAAAATGAAGCTTGGCATGTCATCTAAATGTATGTAAAATTTCATACATTTATTCCATCATTTACTATTTTTCATTACATCATGACCATCACTGCTTACATTGGTCATACAGCAACATTACACATTCACATAACATATATACTATCCAATCCCTAGCTTTTCTTCATGCTTGATCATCCTCTTTTATCATTCATAAACCTGTGGGATTGGGATTACATGGAAAGGGATGAGATTTCGGGGGAAATCTCAGTAGCAAATGGTACTAAACAATGCATGCATTAATGTAAATACTTGTGCTTGCTTGTGAAAGTGTTACTATTGTGTCATGTGCATGCTTCCATGTTACATATGAAATACAATTGTCCAAAGTAAACATATAAACAGAGCTTCATACATAAGCACATAGAAAACACAATTCAATCAAGCCATAGCACAATCAAGCATAACATTCAATGCATACAAGTTTAGGATAAGTTTACTACCTTATACACTTGACTTCCTTCCACTTTATCTTGCTTCTTTCTTCTCACTTTTCTTGAACATGTGGCTGCCTCTTTTGTATCATACCAACCAATCCCTAACATAACATAACCATTCATCCATTACCATCTAATTTCCTTGAGCATTAAACTTACTTTAACTAACATAACTCCCTCTTGAACATTAAGCTCACTTACTTTTCTTAATCTTAAGTAATGAACTTGGTCTTTGAATCAATTGATGTCTTGACTTTACCCTACATAATTTTATCTTTTGAATCCATTTATGAGCTTAGAATAATGAAATTCCAGCTCCTTCATCACATGCTGTACAGAACCGAAACTGCACCTATTTCCTTCAAAAATTCTCATTTTGATTCCAATGCTTCCCATACTTGTTTCTCTACTTTATCCCACACAATTTTTCATTTTAAAACCATTGGAAGTATCAAAATCATGAAATTTCAATCACTGTTCATGCGTGTGAACAGTAATAGATAAGGGTTTCAAAAACTACAATCTTGGAATTTAATTGCTTTCAAAGTTCAAAACCTTTCCAATCCTACACAAAATCATCATCTAAATTCAATGGAAGCATTAAATCATTGAAATTCAATTTCCTTCCCTCATGAACAGTGCAAACCAAACAGGGCACATCATGGCAAAGTCAAGAATATCAACTTGATTCAACAACCAATCTCTTAACTAGCTTGTTTAAGCTTCAATCATATGTTTCTAACTTTAATTTCTTCTTTCACCTTTCATCTAAGGTCTTTGGGAAGCACCTCCCCTTAGAGAAAACTCAACTTTTCTCCCATGAAAACCACCTCCCCTTAGAGAAAACTCAACTTTTCTCCCATGAAAACCCTAAGTTCAAGCTCCCAAATCAAAGGAAAATAAGCTAGGAGAGATTGCTTACCTTTAATCTCTAGCTTGCTTGAACTTTGGAACCTTGAATCTTCTTTGTCTTGGCTTGAGTTTTCATTTTGCAAGAGTTTCCCCAAGGGTTCATGGCTCACGGTTTACTGCAGAATTGAGGGGCTACTTATAGAAAAATTCCATGGAAAATGAATGGCCAAGATCACTTTGTACACTATTTGATCTAATGGCTCATATTTGTTCTATATCAATCTTCCTCTCTAAGCCAACTTGAGATAAATCCACATGACAAAAATCTTCTCCTCCCCCTTGTCTTGTATGCCAAGTGTGTGGGTGTGTGGGTCCCACCATGTGCAAGCCATAATTCACACTTTATCCCTTTTTTTTCTTTTCAAAAATTCATAAATTATTCATTATTGGACTTGGGATCCAAGACAACTCTTGGGACTTAATGGGCTACCCTAGCACGAAATTTTGGGCTTCCATAGGCCTTCCTTGGGTCCAATAGCTAATTGGCACAAATCTCAAGGTACTTTTCTTATATCGATATTCTTAAAATATCCTGATTTTGAAATAAATGCTAGACACCTCTTTTAATGGTTCTAACATTTTTAGAAATTCATTCTAATATAAAATGAATTCCCTGTAAAGTCTTATAATTTTTTGAGACCCAGAAGTTGTGATAAAAATTTCCTACATTTCCTTTAACCCTTTATCGGTATCCGATTTTACTTTAATTTCTCAAAGGACATTATCATCTTTTCAAACATCATCAGAGTATTTACTGGCTATAATTAATCATCTTTATACCATCTTACACATTTTTGGCCTGTCCAGAATGACAAGAAGGCCCTTTATCCATCACTGGTACGTTATGGGCATCCAGGGGTATTTTCGTAATTTCACACTTTTTTTGGACTGCTTTGACTCTGGCCTGCATAACTATCTCACTACTTTATGGGGCTCATTATGGCACCATTTGGGCCTTGGTGTGGGCTCATTAGCCTCATTACCTTTATGGCATAAATCCCAATAAATCTCACCCGATCCTATTTATCAGGTATTTTATTTCACCGTAAAATCTCATAAGACTTCTATAGGATTCCTTTTCTGACTCTGTCACTTTTATAAATTCTTATATTAAATATGGGAATTTCCTATAATATCCCATCTGATTCTGATGTATGAATACTATAATAATTCTTCTGACTTTATAGATTTATATCAATTAATCAGGACCTCAAATCAAAATTCTGTGTTACGTTAAACTGACCGGAATAATTTTGTCTATCTACTGGTAAAATTTGAGTCTGATCTAATTCTGGGCATTTTTGGCCTATTTTGGCTCAACTTTTCCATAATTACATTTATGTCCCTAAACTTTTGGAAATTATCATTTTTGGCCCAATATTTATTTCTACTTTAACTTTTGGCCTTTAACCTTTTCTAATTTTCGTTTAGGTCCTTCTCTTTCTTTAAGACTTATCTAACCTTTATTATTTCTTCTAATCTTCTGCATAATCCTTTCTAAGACTCTTTCCACTATCAGTACTATATAGATAGGGAAAAATTTAGGATATGACACACCCTAGAAAAGCCTCATATTTCTTCCATGAAAACCCTAAGTTCAAGTCCCCAGATCAAAGGAAAATAAACTACGATAGATTGCTTACCTTAATTCCTAACTAGCTTGAATTTTAGTTTTTGAATTCTTCTTTGTCTTGACTTGACTCTTCATTTAAGCTGCACCTCCCCAAGGGTTCCAAGGGCCATGGTTTTGTGCAGAAAAATTTGGGTATTTATAGAAAAATTTCATGGAAAATGAATGGCTAAGATCACTTTGTGCACTATTTAATCTAATGGCTCATATTTGATCTTAGATTAGCTTTCCCTAGAAGCCAATGAGATGACATCATCCATGACCTTATCAAGGGACACCTCATAGCCCATGTGATGAAATTGCAAAGGGAGGAAGCATGTAAAAAAATCTAGTCCAATATGGCACCAATTCAGTCCGATTTCCCAAAAATCAGACTATTTTCTTAATCTAATTTTTCTGAGATTCCACAATATGCTTTATGACCTTAAATCCATTATCTAGATTCTTCCTACCATTGACATTCTTGGACTGGGTCTAAACTTAATTACATATCCTTTAGCAAATGACTGAAATGACATTAGTTCATTATCTTGCACTTTATTAACCCTAAGGGCATAATTGTCATTTTACATCTCTTTACATCTTATCAGGTATGTACTGACTCTAATTATTCATCCCTATACTTACCTGGATTGTTTGACCCTATCCAAATGACCAAAATACCCTTCTTCTATCTCTGACTCAATGACACAACATGGCGGCATACTTAATGGCATTTTCATAATTTTATATTTTTTTGTCTTTATTAGCACTGACCCATAAACTTTTCTAAAAATATTATTATCCCTATAAGGTCCCATTTTAGGGCTTCTACATGGTCCACTACCTTCATGGGCTCTACTCCCGAGAAATTCTCCCAAAACATACTTATCGTGTGTTTTAATCCACTATAAATTTCACAATAAATTCTACATAACTCCTTTTTGAGCTTTGTCAGTTTCATAAACTCTTATGTTAATTATAAGAATGTACTGCCAAATTGCATCTGATTATGAGGTCTAGAGGATACTGTATTAATTTTCTTTTCTTCAAAATTTCATATAAATTTTTTGGGTTATCAAATCAAATTTTGTGTGACATCAATCTGATCATAATAATTTTCTCTATTTACTGGGAAAATTTGGGACTAATATGATTTTAGCATTTTTGGGCCTTTTTCTGCTCAACTTTCCATAACTACCATTTTGCCCCATAACCTTTGAAAATTACACTTTAGGCCTTTAACTTTTCATAATTACACTTAATGGCCCAAAGTTTATGTCTACTTTCATTTTTGTACCATATAACTTTTAAACTTTTTAGTTTAGTCCCTTTCTTTCTTCAATACTCATCTAAACTTTATCATTCCTTTTAATAATCGATATAATCCCTTATAAACCTCTTTCCTCTATCAGTCTTGTACAGATAGGGAAAATTAGGATATGACAATGGACAAACAATAATCTTGTCATGACTTTGTTGCACATAGAGTCTCTCCCTCAGTAGGTTCATAACTGGTCGTGACTTTGAGGTCTTTAAGTCGTGACTTTGAAAAAAGTGGAGATTAAAACAGATAACTCCCTAGTGTAGTTCAGTCTATGAGCTCAAGATATGTGATCCATCACCAAGAGACTAAAGATTTAGCCTTTCATGACTCTTACTATACTGCAATTGCTGCTCAGATATGATGCCATTAAGAAAGTAGAAAAACGGTGATGGAAAGATGAATGATGAAAGATATGTGTGTAGGTTATGGAGAGAATATTGAGAGAATGATTGAGTACTGCTTCTTAGCCTATCAGGTAAAAACTAGCCTCCTTCTGCATCTGTAGCTTCCCTATCCTTTTAATGCCAGATTAACCTAATAAAAAATGCGCAGCTTCACTGATTGTCTTCTTTGGTAGTGACCAGATCCTATTTATGGTCGTGACCTATGAATACAGGAAAACTTCCTAGAAGAAATGAGGTCACGACATGTGGACACTTTAGTCATGACTAAAGAGCACAGAAGCTGCCTTTCTTGATTTGATTCTCTGTCTTGTGATTTCTTTTATGCTCACATTAGTCATTGGTTCTCCTCCAAAATACTTGTAATTCAACAACAAACTTCACTGTAAATGTCCAACCAGTTACTAAAGAATGACATATATAGAGTTTGGAGGAGTTAATTTACCATTTTACCCTTAGATCAGCATATTGCCAAACACAATCATGTATTACCATGAAAACACAATTGTAAGCATAAAATGAATGGTAAAGTTATCAAATACTCTTAAAATTTCATAGAAACCATACACAATTTGTGTCCTATCAGATGTAGAATAGAGAAGAGGCAAGGAGAGTTTGCTACTGAGATTTCCCCTAAAATCTCACCCCTTTCCCATGTCACCACTATCCCAGCAGGTTTATTACATGGTGGAGAATATGTAAATCCCACAGTTTTTGGAATTCATGACATGTATATATATAGCATATTAGATCAATGAAATACACAAGAATATTATACAGAACCTCTCATAGTTTTCTATCTATCTCTCTTACTATCATTGGTATTCCAACCAATATAGTATCAGAGCAAGTAATCCGATCTACAAATTCTTCTAGTGCGGAGTCCGCTGGTGGGTCACGTCTAAACTCATCCAAAGTCACCAGCCTTGAAGGGTCAACTATCCTCATTGTTCCAGAAGATCTTACTAGTGAAAATCAATCTTGTAAATAATCTGTTGTGACTATGGGATAATACAGTAATTTCTTTAAAGCCTTCATAACCATTAAAGGTAAGCATACTGATCCCTATTGGATAATAGACTCTGGTGCCTTTGATCATATGAGATGATATCTCACTATTTGTAAATTATACTCCTATCAAGTCACACCTCATAGTTAAAATTATTGATGTTTCAGATTCTCTAGTGGCTGGTAGTGGTACTATTAATGTTTCTACTATACTAACACTTCATGACGTATTACATGTTCCAAAGTTGAAATGCAATTTGTTATCTGTGAGCCAACTGACAAAATGGAAAAAATGTCGTGCTAATTTCTAGGCTACTCAGTGTGCTTTTCAGGATCTGTTCACGGGGACGGCGATTGCTGTTGTTAAGGAGATTGATGGGTTGTATTATTTGAATGACTATCATAATGCAGTCCCTTATTCTTGTAATAAAGTGTCTCTCCCTAGAGCTAGCGAGTTGGAATTATCACATAAAAGATTAGGGCATCCAAATTTTCAATATATGTGTAAGATGTTTCCTTCAATCTACTCAACTAAAAATTCATACTTTGATTGTGATTCATGTGAACTTGCAAAACATCATCGAGCTTCCTTCCCCCCCAATACTTCATATGATCCGTCTAAACCTTAGTTATTCACAGTGATTTATGGGGTCCATCCCGTGTTCCCAATTGTACCCGTTCTAAATGGTTCATGACCCTCATTGATGACTATACCCGTGTAAGTTGGGTTTTCCTCTTAAAAAATAAAATTGAGATATGTCAAACATTCATTGATTTCTTCCATATGATCCATACACAATTCAATACAAAAATTCAAACTCTCCACACCGATAATGGTACCGAGTACTTTAACCACCAGTTATCCATATTTCTTAAACAAGGTATCACTCATAAAAGTTCTTGTCCTCACAGTCCTCAGGATAATGGTATTGCATAACGTAAAAATAAACACATCCTCAAAACTGTTAGGGCCATCCTCTTTAGTAGCAATGTTCCTACCCACCATTGGGATGACTTTATCCCCACTGCTACCTTCTTAATCAACCACATGCCCTCCAAACCTTTATCCTTCCAAACCCCTCTCCAAGTCTTTCACTACTATGTTAATCTACCATATCTTGAAAATACCTTACCACTAAGAGTCTTTGGGTGTACTACCTTTGTTCACCTACACCATACCCATAAACTCAAATCCAAAGCCATTAAGTGTATTTCTTAGGGCTTGTTGGGACCCAAAAGAGGTACAAATGTTTTTATCCCACTTCTAAATTTATCTATGTCACTTGTGATATCACCTTCCATGAAACTGTTCCCTTTTATCCCTCGCCTTCGATTCAGGGGGAGACTTGGAGTGAACATCAGACAAATACTGAATCCACATACCCCAAACATAAACCTGATCAAATCTATGTCCTTGAGAAAAACTATACATAAGGTGCCTAAGGAAAGTGAAGAAGACACTAGTTTAGGGTAGAGGGAATGCCTATGGAAAGTGAGGAGGACACTAGTTCAGGGGGAGACACCAACAGGTGCAGCCAAGTCTATATCTGCCATAACATAAATATGAACTTGACAAGTAATACACCACAAGTAACTGACACACACCAAGAGTCTGAACCAGGAGCAGGTCTAAACCATGAGGAGAAAAATGAGGATCTTGATCTACCAATAGCTATAAGGAAGCAACGAAGGTCATGTACCAGACATCCTATAGAGAGGTTTATTTCTTATCAGGTTTTATCATCAAAATATTGTGCTTTCATATCTCACCTTGATTATAAAAGGATACCAGAAAGTATAAATGAAGCCCTTGACAGCCCTGAATGGAGAAAGGCAGTTATGGAAGAAATGAAGGCCCTTGAAAGTAACAAAACATGGGAAATAGTTAAACTACCTAAGGGCAAGAAAGTTGTAGGCTGCAAATGGATAGTCACCCCTAAATATCATGTTGATGGGAGCCTTGACAAATATAAAGTGAGATTAGTGGCAAAGGGTTTCACCCAAATTTATGGTATAGACTACACCGAGACATTTGCCCTAGTGGCCAAGCTAAATACTATCAATATCCTCTTTTCACTTGCTACAAACTTAGATTGGTCACTGCACCAAATGGATGTCAAAAATGCATTCTTGAATGGGGAATTAAAGGAAGAAGTATACATGAAGATACCTCTAGGGTTCCACGGAAAAAAGGAAAATCAAGTGTGTAGACTGAGGAAATCATTGTACGGTTTAAAATAATCCCTTCGAGCATGGTTTGACAAATTTACAAAGGCACTAAAACTCAAGATTATACACAGGGACAGAGTGACCACACTCTATTCTTCATATGCAAAATAGGAAGATTATGGTATTAGCAGTATATGTTGATGACATTGTTATCACACGTGATGACCTAACAGAGATTAATAGGGTAAAAAAGGCACTGAATAGGGAATTTCAGGTTAAAGACCTAGGAAAGATGAAATATTTCCTAGGTATGGAAGTTGCTAGATCTGCAAGGGGAATCGGTATCTTATAGAAAAAATATATACTGGATCTCCTAGAAGAACAGGTATGCTAGGCTACAGACCAAGTAATACTCCTATACGGACTGATAAAATCAAGGATGATGAAGATATGGAGAAGGTAATGGATATGGGAAGTACCTGCGTATGGTTGATAAGTTAATCTACTTATCACACACTCGACCAGACATTGCCTATACTGTTAGTGTGGTGAGTCAATATTCTCATGACCCTAAGCAAAATCACTTGAATGAAGTCTACAGGCTTCTCATATATTTGAAGGGTTCTCCCAGATTATGTCTCTTATTCAAAAAGTCCTATAGCAAAAATATGGAGATGTTGACGGATATTGACTGGGCAGGAGATCAAGATGATAGAAGATCCACATCAGGACATGTTACTATGTCTAGGAGAATTTAGTCACATAGCGCAGTAAGAAACAAAGTGTGGTGCTAAAAGCAGCGCTGAAACTGAATTCAAAGCTATAGCTCTTGGAATCTATGAAGTTCTATGGGTAAAGCGAGTACTAAAAGAATTGGGAATGCTAATAGAACTACCAATTAGACTGCACTCAAACAATATGACAGCGATCAATATGTCACACAATCCAATCTAACATGACAGAATAAAGCATGTGGAGATAGATAGACATTTCATGCGAGAAAAGATTGATGTTGAGACAATTGATCTCAAGTATATTCCCTCAAAAGAACAGATAGCAGATCTACTTATGAAAGGATTGACTCAAAATAAGTTTGAGTACCTAATTGGAAAGTTTGACATGATTAATATCTATGCTCCAACTTGAGAGGAAGTGTAGGAGATATGAGAAGTTAATGAGGAGAGACCATAGGAATCAAAATTAATTGGGAGAAATCACAGGAATTAATGAGAATCAGAATTAATTGGGAGAAAGAATAGGAATTAATGAGAATCAGAATTAATAGGGAGATATCATAGGAATTAATTAGAAGAGATAAGAGGATATTTAATTGTATTTAATTACCTGATTTCATTATGTAAATCCCACATTTTTTGGGATCTATTACATGTATATATACAGCATATTCTATCAATGAAATATACAAGAATAATATAGAACCTCTCATTATTTTTTATCTATCTCCCTTACTATCATTGGTATGTCAACCAATAATACTGTAAGTAATTCAACCAGAAAATATTATACTAGGATGACTGCATATTATGTCATGGAGACTACATAGGATGCTTGATGACACCAATAGAAACATATGAAATTCAATGAACTTTTAAAACAAGTAGTCAGGTGGCATCATTTACACAATAGAAACACTAGCAGTGTAATCAAGCACTCAATACCGGAGATATGGTCAAAGAAGTGAATGATACACAATAGAAACACTTTATTGGTGTCATTTTTTAACGTAAATTTTATAATTAATTTTACAGGACTCATTTTTAACTTCTTTCTATTTTATAAATTGTTATATTAATTATAAGAATTTGTTACAAAAATTCATCTGATTCTGAGGTATGGAAGATATTGTACTAATTGTGATACTTTAAAAATTAATATCAATTTATTGAGACCTTAAATCAAAATTCTGAGTAATATGCCTAACCCAAATTCTATTATCTATTTATTGGTAAAATTTAGGACAAAAATATTAGGCCTTTTCTATCTCAACTTTCAATAATTACACTTTTGCCCATAAATTTTATAAACTTGCACTTTAGTCCCTAAAATTGTTAAATTCTATTTTAGCCCCTTTCCACCAAATTTGAAAGTTCAATATGGTTCCTGAATTCTCAAAATTTCATTTAGGTCCTTAAACTTTTTACTATTTATATTTTAGTCCCTAGACTTTCACTATTTTATACCTTCTCTTTTTCTTTAGTTTAAAACTTATTTAATCATTATATTTTCTTCTAATTTCCATCCCAATCCCTTTGTAACCTCTTTTCATTATCAGTCTTATATAAATAGGAAAAATTTAGGATGTTACGAAAGGCGATGACCTGGAGGTGAACATATATATATGCTTAATAAAAGTTGAAAGAGGAGAGGTTGCTACTACTAAGACAAATTCAATCCCAGATGTTATGACCATAAGCATGCTAAGATGAGTTTTAGAAAGCTCCCAATAGCAGGTAAGTCAAATCCACAAATTCCCTAGCTTTAGACACAGAAGAGTTATTGAAGTAGACCCAATGATTTGGGTGCTTTCTTCATCGATGGGCTCAGAATTTTGTCGGGGAATTTAAATGGGGCCTAAAGATGCAGAAGATATTTGGTTGTTATGAGGAGCGAGCAAATAGTCATAGGTAGAAATAAGAGAGGCATTTAGGGTAACACTATTAAGAATTTTATAAAAGTTTAAACAAAATTTATATATCTTAAAGAGATTTAGTTGTTACGAGGAGGGAGTAGATGGTCACAGTTAGAAATAAGAGAGGCATTTACGGTAACACTATTAAGAATTTTATAAAAGTTTAAACAAAATTTCTATATCTTAGATAATCTCATATTACATTATTATTATTATTAACCTTATCAAAATTCTTTCAGATATGATAATTTAAAATTTAAACTATATTTTTAAAATTCAAATACATATCTAAATTTGAACCCAAATTCTAATAAATCACTAACTAATAATAACAATCAAATCATAAAACCCTAAGTAAGGATAATGGTAAGATAATCCATATATCATATGTTATTGAAAAAATAATAAAAATACTAAACCATAATAATTTAATTAGATAATATTTCTAAGTTATTGATAAATAGCATTTTTAATTGTGCTTAAATATCATAATAAAAATTAGGATGTTATATTAGATCCTCCAACGGGTTTTCCAACAAGAGGGAAAAATATTTTACATAGTAGGACAAAGAGGAGAATCGTCAAAGTGCCTTTGACAAAAAGTTATGACCTCGTCCCCTGAATAACCTTCTTCTGTTACTCTTTTGGACACACCTATTGTAAACATAGGTTTTCAATTTTCCCAAAAATATGTAGTGTCACATTTTATTAATAATTGTGCATGTTGAGGAATTACAAGTATCAAATAAAATATGAAGAGATAAAGTTTTTCGTACTTCTCAATAAGGTACATCAAGCGATATTTAATTAGGCCACAAGCTTTATTTCTTGAACAAGGTAGACCATCAAGTGAACCATCGTAGTAAAAAAGGATAGAGGAAATATCATCTCCAAGTAACAAAATATAAGAATAACTTTTTTGTATAACTAATCAAGCTCCTGAGGTATCAAGACCTTCGAAACAACTTCCTAGAAAAAAATAGCTCCACCAACACCACAGATAAGTCAAGAGGAAGCGTGTGTCTCAAAGCCAGAAAGAGGAGTTGTTGCATTAGAACATGTGAGTTATGACTCTTTAACCCAGAAACCTTTTGAGACTAGATATCGATACATCTTGATATGTTGATGGAGTATCCATTAGGAACTTTGATGTTCTTCAACAACGAAAGGAAGATAGCCTTGTTCTGCTTAGTCAATATGAAGAACATCATTGGACATTTCGAGTATGAAAGCTATACTGAGATTGAGTAGTTGCTTCTAGTATGAGTCAAACTTCTCAACGCCTTCCATAGCTCCATCAACTCTTATATCAACGGTTATAGGTACACATCTATATCATTTCCCAATGCTTCTTTCCATGGATAATCATGGAAAGTAAAAATGAGCTCTGCTTCATGCATATCTAAGGTGGGAGATTGTATAGAATCAACATGACTAGTTATATACTATAAGTAGTGCTCGTGTTACATAATGGGTTAAAACTATCAGTCACCAAAGCAGGACAGAGATTTCTTGTATCATAGGAAAAATTTGGGAAATATGAGTCAAACGCTTTCTAGGTCTCTGAATCTTGCGGATGTCTTAGCTTCTCATTTGTATTCTGCTTAAGAATATGCCACCTCATATGCTCTGCCATCTTTGATGGGATATATATTCATTGTAACTATGGCTCTAATGGGAAGTACCTAACAATTCAAACTATTATTTATAACCCAGATAAAAATTAAGTAATAAATTAAAACAAATAATACTGAAGAATTTTTACAGGTTTCTTCTGCTTCTTCCCCTTCTGCATTGTCTTATACTAAGATTGCTTATAATGCTTATAGATCTCCTTGTTCTCGTCCTCTCCCCAGTACAACGTGTTAGATTTAGGTAGATATGTTGGATCACCAAAGAGGAGGGTAAATTGGGTGAATGGCTACTTTTAAAAATTCTTTAAAAACTCTTTAAGAATCTAATGAATAAAATAATATGATTTGAAATTTTTTTATTGAAAATAACTTACTACAAATCAAAGAGTTAAGGGAGAAGAATTTGTAGAGATAATTTATCTTGGATCGGTCTTTCCTTGACCTACATCTAGTTTTCAACTTCCCACTGAGATTTTCCAATTTACTATGTACCAATATTACAATGGGCTCTTGGTAGCCTTTACAAGCTCAATTTTCATAGCTAATTGAGAAACACTTCAACCTTGAGGTTACATTACACTTTTGGTGGTAACACTCCCTCTTAAACAGATACAAACAAATCCCAACCTTGAATCCCCATATTCTAAGGTTTTGCTCTCAGATAGATGCAGAGATGAAGGGTATATCTAACTCTCAAATAGAGTGAATGATAAACATTATGGCTCATGATATTTTTCTCTCTTAATGAAATATTACATAATGAACAGAGAGTTGAATATTTTTTAGGATTGTATCAGTCATTGTTCTTTTTTCATCTAAGGTTCAACCTCTTAACTTTGAATGCTCTTCTATTTTTGTTTGATATTTATAACCATTGAGTATTATTTATGTTGAATCTTTCTTCTGTTAAGTTTTCTTTCAATTGAAAATATGACCGTTGAACTAGATGTTGTATCCGTTAAGGCTTTTTGTCATTGAACATTCATTGGCTTTTATCTCGATCTATTTTCATCTCTAGCTTTAAACTTGATTTAGTTTGAACTTTTGATAGTAATCCTATAATCACTTCAAGATTTAATTGTTAGTTGATACACACGTAAAGTGAGGATTTGAAGAAGAATTTAAACTTAAATACAATATATCACAATAGAAATTATATAAGTATAATGTATCCTTAATCATATGAATTAATATTTGATAGCCCAATTAATGAATGAGTGTATAGAATCAATTTAGTTATAAACACTTCAATATGTCATAAAGTTTTTTCTTGTTTTCAAAGATCATTCAATATTAATCGATTACTCAATCGATTAATTAAAATTAATGTGTTAAATATAAAACAGAGCATCATATATCATTGGATTATTCATGCATATATGATGTAAATTTATAAAGATAGATTTCTCAAAAGATTTGTCATGAAGCATAATGAGAAATATAGATAAGTTATCACTTGAATCAATTATATGAAATAGGAAGCAAGTTTGATGCTTAAAAACATAGATATATTATAAGATTATGAAGTTTCTGAAGTTAATCGTATACTTAATCTATTAATGTGTCTGAAAGATTTGAATCAAAAAATATTTCAACACAAATTAATCGAACAGTTAATCTATCAATGAAAATTAATCAATCAACTAATCAATTAATTGATTTATATTTGAATTTCACAAAATTGAAACTTTACTAATTAATCAAACAATTAACATATTAATATAAATTAATTTATTAACTAATCGATTAATAGCAATATCTTTGTTATGAGAAAATCTATTTTTAATAGATTAATTGATTAACCAATCGATTAATTGACTCATTAACTTTCTTCTATAAGGCCAGCTCCTGACATGAATCAATTAAATAATTAATTAATGGTTACTCATTAATCGATTAACTAATGGATTAATTGATTTTACTTTGTAAAACATATTACTACCTTTATATTAATCTAACATGCAATCGATTATTGATATTAATCGATTAACTATCAATAATCAAATAATTAATTGATTAATTATACTAACTTCTTCATTTAATTTCATTTGATTGCAAATTCATTTTCAATATTTCATAAACACTTTCACATTATTAAACAATTTGATTCTCTTTTCACTTAAATTTTATTCCATGAAAAACACATTTATATCAACTCAATGCTTTTCTTTTGACATCATCAAAACATATTCAATCTAACATTCTTCCCCTTTTTTATGATGGAAAAACTTAAGTGAAATTATGCTAAGTGTAAGATCAAATAATCACTTAGTCCAATGTAAAAGGTAATAAATTAATAATCAATGAATAATAAACATGAATACCATTCCATTGAAACTATAAAAGTTTTACACTAAGTAAAAAACATAATACTCATATACATAAACTTAGATATAAGTCAACAGACTCCACAGAGGATTCCTTCGCCTCTTCACTTCTCTCCCTTTGTTGACATCATCCAAAAAGGTCTAGGCTAAGGAGGAAGGAATGACTAAGGGAAGCTAGGGTAAGGGTAAGTTTGATACTTAGTCAATAAGAGGTAAGGGTACAACCAAGGTATATGTGGGAGCAAGTGAAGACTCTGAGCCTGTGGTAGTGGATGGGATAGGAATAGGAATGACACTTTGATCAGGTTGAGGTGGTGAAGGATCTCTGAGCTCTACTTCCATGAAAGAAGGTTTAATGTTGTTGAGGTAAGCTAACAATATTTTTTTAACATAAGGCACTTCTATATGAATAACAGCTTATCTGAATAACTCCTTGTATCACTCTTTGACCTCTTCCTTAAAGGATTAGAAATCCTGAATGTGAACTTCGAGTAGAGTCTGGATTCCATAGCTTCATCTCTCATTAGCCAAGTTTGCTTCCTTCTTGAAAGTGATAAGGCTTCTCTCCAACTCTACAAACTTTGTTTGAAGGTACCTCTGAATAGATGCTCCCAAAAAGAATAAAGCTTTATATACTTGTAGTCTGGCAGAGGAATGATCTTCATCTTGAGAAAGAGAGGTACTAGTAGTTGGCTACTTGGCTTGAGGGTCCCTTGGAAACTTTCCCTTCTTGGCATCATATGACAGTTTGATCTTCATCTTGTTCAATTACGTCATCCCAAATGCATTGATCTCTTCCTTATTACTTCCCTCTAGATGATGGATGTTGTAGTACTTGAGGATAAAGGAGACAAGCTGTGGGAAGGGTATTGGAGTAATCCTTATTCTCTTCAAATAGGAATCCCTTATCTAGCTGTATATAAAGCTCCAAGGTTGAGATTTTCTACACTATGATTCTTTCCAAAGTGATGTAGTCTTGCTAGTTCATGTGGCTGAAGCTCTATGACTTGACTATCATACACTGGGAGTAGATGTAATGGACGATATGGTAATGATCATACATCTGACTCAAGGTAAAAGTCAAGGATCTCAGGTAAGGCTTATTGGTCTGTAGTAGGATGTGGTATGCCTTGGCTTAATCTAAAGGCTTCATATATTATAGGGAAGGGCTCTTATCATATAGTTGATCATATTAAAATCTATAATATTCTCTGCCCTTTAGCCTGGTAGTTAGATAGCTATCTATGATCTTCTCCTCTTCATCCAAAGTGTCGAATATCTCTATGTTATAGTAAAATCTCCTAACTACCTCTAAGCTATATGGCTCATTGATCCTTAGCCAACTCTCATAATGGTGGACGGGATTAATGAAGCCTAAGTTAACCCTATGATCAGTCTTAAGGGCAGATATATCCACTGATACTACTCGATAATACTTTCTCTCCCTAAACTCAGAGTTTTATAAAGCCATAGATACATCCAAGTTGATGTTACCTTGAAGGAATACTAAGCTAGATGATTGATGCCCTAAGGAAACTCATATGGCAGGCTTCCTAAAGATCCTTTGTCTCTTCCCAAGAGACTTAGTAGCAGTCTCTACAATCCTCTTGAGCATGTTTATGAACTCTAGATCAGAGTTAATGTCAAAGTCTACTTGCTACCTGTCATATCCTAAATTTTTCATATCTGTATAATACTGATAGTGGAAAGAGGTTTGGAAAGGATTATGACAAAAATCAGAAGAAATATTAAAGGTTAAATGAATCTTGAAGAAAGAAAAAGACCTAAACAAAAATTAGAAAAGGTTGAAGGCAAAAAGATAAAGTAGAAACAAGATTTGGGCCAAAAGTGGTAATTCCTAAAAGTTTAGGGACCTAAATGAAATTATAGAAAAGTTCAGCCAGAAAAGGCTTAGAACTACCTGAAAGTATTTTAGTCCCACATTCCTGTTGGAAATTGTGCCCTAGGGGCTAATCATTGTCTTATGAACATTGTTGATTTATGAATTTATTAATTGTGCTACCATATTATTTGCATATTTACTGTGATGACCTTCCTTGGATAACTCATGATCTTATCCTAAATGTCCTTGGTCAGTCATCTATACGGGAGCAGAGATGAAATAAGACCAGTATGACTTTGAAGATATATAGAGATATAATTAAAGTCATAGGCATATGTAAGAGTGCAAGGTGTTGGACCGACCCGCTATGAGAGAGCTGCATAGGTTAAATCATAAGCCTCTCTCATATACAAACCATGTCACTATGCCCTTTGACCTGAGATCATCTTGGATTCCAACATGACAAACGCTCAGCTTTGACCTAGTCAAAAGTCACTTTTGACCGAGTGATCATAAAGACTATGTTCGAGCTTAGTGGTTTTCTGTGCAGAGGAATGTGAATGGTCAAGATGGAATTTGTCCCTCACATTCATAGAGAGATATTACTAGGCCCCTCGATGAGTGAGTCTGAGAAATGTATGGCCATACTGTAATGGAAAGATAGTTTTATTTCTATAGACAGACTACTCAGGGATCGAGAAAGTAACGATCAGGAATAGGAGGATGACATTATCCATGCCTCATCCATGACCAAAATATCGTGTGATAAAATGGACATGATATGGTTGTATAAAAGGTTACATCGTTCATCAATCCTCATATGATTTGGGTAGTTGTGATGTCTTGCTAGAGACCGCTTGCGACTTGTGAGTTAGTATAGTAAATGGCCCACTGCCAACTTCATATGGGCCTATAGGGTCGCATACAAAATAGCCCAAGACGAGCTATAATGTCCAGATTCATTGAATCTAAGACATGTCCAGATTCAATGAATGATCCAAGGTGGATGTATATATTTATTTATATTTATATTCGTATATATATTATATATAAGAGATATTTATAAGATTTAATTTATAAGGATAAATTAAATCTCTATCACGTTTGAATTTGAAATTCAAATTGATATGATATCTCATATAAGAGATATTTATAAGATTTAATTTATAAGGATAAATTAAATCCCTATCACATTTGAATTGGAAATTCAAATTGATTTGATATCTCAAATTTGATTTATGAGAATAAATCAAATGTAATTCCGTCTTATCTTTATTTTAAATTAAATAAATGGGTGAATTAAATCTGTGGGACGGATTTAATATAAACACTATTTATTTAATTAGTTTCTTATCAAATTATACAATATATGATATTTAGGAGCTACGGTTGGGATAGAAAAAAAGTGCTAACGGGAATCCGCAAAAGGTTTGTAGATAATAAACTACTGAAATAGATACGAAGAGGATAAATTCTTGAGTAAGCCCTGGAGGGACAGGAGGCGCTAGCACGTTGTCCGTGGTTAGAACGATGTTCGTGTAGATACCAGTAGAGGAAGCTGACCTGAGTCGTTGACTTATTGCAATCAAAAAGAGATCACGCGCCGCAGAGAGAAGCTGTGAACGTCGTAACCAGAAGCTGAGAAAGTCGTGACTGAATACCAAGGGTAATACTTCTTTCCACTTGACTTAAACACATACGGTAGATTCTGGCAGGGAATGGAAAAAATTTTAAGTTAATTTTTGCTGTGTGTCTTCTAGTTCCTAACAGTGGTATCAGAGCCATGTCATTTTGTGTTTAAGATAGGCTTGATTGTTGATTCATGTGATATGTGTTAGTCATAGCCGATCATTTAATAAGATGCATTTTATGTGTGACATATAAGGAATCCATTTTATATATGACATATAAGGAATCTGAAAGGGAATTGAAATCGGTGATGCATGCGTTTTGATTTGATCAATTAATATTGATGGGGTCTAAGAAAAACGAATTTAGATTCGTGATTATTTATGAAACAAAAAAAATTCTTGGGCCGCTGCCCCAGACCCCGTCTGCTAACCGGCTAGCGGGACCGTCGCCCACTAACCGACTAGCAGGACCGCCGTGGCTACCTATTCGTAGCGCAACATAATCGTAACATATACTGTTTTGTGAATGTTTTAGTTTTGAAACATTAATTGCCCTTCAATTAAATCTGAATATTGATTCTTGAATGTTTGGGTATGGTGAACAATATGGCTCTAGATTGTAAGTGTTGTAATTTTTTAAATACGGCCTGCGTGTCGTGCCTTCCTCTATATACTCTTAATGTACCTTCTCTTCTCATCTCACTCCCCTCGAATATTAAAAGAGGTTTCTATATGTAATTTCCCTTTTCTTACTAGAGAGCTCCTCTCATTGGCTTAAGTGGACTTAGGATAGGTGAGCCATATTGTATCACGTTTAAATTATGCATCTTATGATTATATCAGCACATGCATATTACTTGTATGAGATACAAACTGAGAAACTTGCATTCTTATAAACCATATAGTTAAATTAAGCCCTCTAAATGAAATCTTAAGTCATAATGACGTCAATTTATGAACACTTGTCAAAACCTCGATCGCTCAATTGTGGACTCCGCCGAAGTGGGTGCATTTGAGTTATCTTAGGGAGATAACCAAGAGTAATGGTGCTACTCTCACATGTTTATTATTGTTTGACTTAATTGACATTAACAAAACGGTTTTGGGTCTCAAGGTATTAGATGGGATTAAAAACATGCCAGATCATATGATGATAGAATCCCATGAATATCTAAAAGTTACATTTGATGTAATTGGTAAAGGTGTTACCTACCTAAATAACTTAATTTAAGCGTCATGCCAAAGCGGACTTAAGTTTGAGCTAAATATGGATCTTAACCCACTAACTATTGCATTGAGGGTTGTTTATTTAGTGGGAAATTGCTAATTCAATTGCATATTTTAATTGTAGAATCATGACGACTAGTAATACTGCTACATTATCGCTGTGATCTATCCTTGAGAAGGACAAACTCAATGGGACAAACTTTCTTGATTGGTTTAGGAACTTGAGAATTGTTCTCAAACAGGAAAGAAAGGCACATGTCCTAGATCAACTCATTCCTGAGGAGCCAGCGGCCAATGCTCCTAGAGCTTAGAGATATGCTTACACGAAGCATAAGGAAGACTCTGTCAATGTGGGATGCTTGATGCCAGCCACCATGGTTCTGGAGCTCCAAAGAGATCTAGAACACATGGAGGCTTATGAGATGATTGTGCATCTCAAGGAAATGTTCCAGTAACAGGCAAGGCAAGAGAGGTATTAGACCACTAAGGCTTTACATTCCTGCAAGATGGCTGAAGGTACATCAGTCAGTACTCATATCTTAAAGATGAAAGGGTACATTGATCACCTTAAGAGGCTTGAATTTCCCATGAGCCAGAGTTAGCTACAGATTTGGTCTTGAACTCACTCCCATAAAGTTATGACCAGTTTGTCATGAACTACAACATGAACAACATGGAGAAATCTATTTCTAAACTGCATAGGATGCTTAAAACTGCTGAGCTGAGTCTTAAGAAGAAGCCCAGTACTATTTTGATGGTTCAGAAAGGAAAAGGTATGAAAAAGAAAGGCAAATACAAGGGGAAGGGTCATGGTTCATTAAGTAAGACCAAAGAGTCAGGCAAGCCTAAAACTAAGCCTGCACCAAACAAAGCAAAGCCTCCGAAGGAAGGAGTCTGCTTCTTCTGCAATGAACCTGGTCATTAGAAGAGGAATTGCAAACTCTACCTCGGAGATCTGAAAAAGAACAAGAAAGATAGCGGGGTTATCGCTTTAGGTATTTATGTTATAGGCATTCATCTTTCTACTTCCACCATATGGGTATTAGATATTGCATATGGTTCTCACATTTCTACAAATGTGCAGGGACTAAAGGACAGTAGGAAGTTGAAAAAGGGTGAAGTTAACCTACGAGTTGAAAACAAAGCAAGGGTTGCTGCTTTAGTTGTAGGCACTTATAAATTAGTTCTGTCCACTGGGCTTTTGTTAGTCTTGAACAATTGCTATTATGTTCCTGCTTTAAGTAATAACATAGTTTCACTTTCTTATTTGGATAAGGAAGGTTTCACTTCCATTACTGGGAATAGTAGATATTCTATTTATCGTAATGATGTTTTCTATGCTCATGGTGATTTGCATGTTGATTATTACATATTAAATTTGGAACAACCCAATCATGGAAATATCTATAACATAACCGCCAAAAGGGTCAAACCAAACGATTTGAATTTGACATACCTCTGCCACTGTCGTCTGGGCCACATAAATGAGAAACACATTTCTAAACTCCATCAAGATAGATTTCTCAAATGATTTGATTTTGAATCATATGATACTTGTGAGTCTTACTTGTTAGGAAAGATGACAAAGTCACCTTTCACTGGGCACAGTGGAAGGGCCACTGATTTATTGGGCCTCATACATACAGATGTGTGTGGACCGATAAACACAAATGCCAGAGGAGGTTATTTGTACTTCATAACATTCATAGATGATTTTAGCAGATATGGGTATATCTATTTGATAAAGCATAAATCTGAATCTTTTGAAATGTTCAAAATATTTCAAAATGAAGTACAAAACTAGCTTGCCAAAATAATTAAAGCCCTTCGATCTGATCGGGGTGGTGAATATTTGAGCCAACAGCTCATTGATCATCTTAGGAGTTGTGGGATAGTCTCACAATTGACTCCTTCAGGGACACCACAATGGAATGGCATTTTTGAACGGAGGAATTAAACACTATTAGATATGGTTCGATCTATGATGAGTCAAACAGATCTTCCACCCTCCTTTTAGGGCTATGCCCTAGAGACAGCTGCGTTCACACTCAATCGTGTTCCATCTAAGGCAATTGAAAAGACTCCGTAGGAGATATGGACCGGGAGGACACCTAGTTTGTCTTTCCTCAAGATTTGGGGATGCGTGGTCTATGTTAAGCAACAAGCCTTAGACAAATTAGTACCCAAATCCTCAAAGTACCTTTTTGTGGGATATCCTAAGGAAACCAAGGGATACTATGTCTATAACCCTGCTGATAACAAAGTGTTTGTTTATGTCTCAAAGTTCGAGAGCCATAAGACACCACAAAACTGCAGATGGAAAATAAAGAAGACTCACAACAAGTTGTTGAGACTCCTCAAGTCACGCATAGTCCACAGAAATCTAATAGGACACAACTTTAGCCTCAGAGATATGGATTTCTGATTTCTGACAGTCGTGATGTGTTGCTCATTGAGCATAATGAGCCGACTACCTATCGAGAAGCTATAGTGGGACCAAACTCTGAAAAATGGCTTAATGCCATTAAGTCTGAGATGCAATCCATATACAACAATCAGGTTTGGACCTTAGTCGACCCACCTGAAGGTGTAAAAACTGTCGGGTGTAAGTGGGTTTTTAAGGAGAAAACTGACATGGATGGTAATATAAATGTCTTCAAGGCACGACTGGTTACAAAAGGATTTACTCAAACTCATGGTGTGAACTATGATGATACCTTTTCCCCAGTTGCAATGGCCAAATCAATCAAAATCCTCTTTGCCATAGCAGTATATTATGACTATGAAATATGGCAGATAGACGTCAAGACAACCTTCCTTAATGGAAAGCTCCTTAAGGATGTGTACATGACACAACCTGAAGGGTTTATGCGTTCTGAGGACTCTGGTAAAGTGTGTAAGCTTCAAAGGTCTATTTATGGACTGAAGCAAGCTTCTCGGAGTTGGAATCATCATTTTGATGAAGTAGTCAAAGATTTTGGATTTCTTCAAAACATTGATGAACCTTGTGTGTACAAGAATGTTAGTGGGAGCACAGTTGTGTTTTAGGTACTCTATGTCGATGACATCCTACTTATTGGAAATGACATTCCTATCTTGCAGATTATCAAGTCTTGGTTAGGAAAGTCTTTATCGATGAAAGACTTAGGTGAAGCCACCTATATCCTAGGAATCATGATCTATAGAGATAGCTCTAAGAGGTGATATAAAAATATGCAAAGTAGCAGGAGAAGATAATGTTGCTGATCCTCTAACAAAGCTGCTTGTGTAGGCAAAGCATGAGCATCATGTTAGATCAATGGGAATTAGTCAAATTAACGATTGTACCTAATACAAGTGGGAGGTTATTGGAAATTGTGCCCTAGGGGCCAATCATTATCTTATGAACATTGTTGATTTATAAATTTATTAATTGTGTTATCATATTATTTACATGTTTACTGTGATGACCATCCTTGGATAACTCATGATCTTATCCTAAATGTCCCTGGTCGGTCATCTATACAGGAGTAGAGATGAAATAAGACCAGTATGACTTTGAAGATGTATAGAGATATAAATCAAAGTCATAAGCACATATAAGAGTACAAGGTATTGGACCGATCTGCTATGAGAGAGCTGCATGGGTTAAGTCATAAGCCTCTCTCATATACAAACCATGTCACTATGCCCTTTGACTTGAGATCATCATGGATTCCTACATGACAAACGTACAGCTTTGACCTAGTTAAAAGTCACTTTTGATTGAGTGATCATAAAGACTATGTTCGGGCTTAGTGGTTTTCCATGCGGAATATGAATGGTCAGATGGAATTTGTCCCTCACATTCATAGAGAGATATTACTGGGCCCCTCAATGAGCGAGTCTAAGAAATGTATGGCCCTATTGTAATAGAAAGGTAGTTCCATTTCTATAGTCAGACTACTCAGGGATTGAGAAAGTAACGGTCAGGAATAGGAGGATGACATTCTCCATGCCTCATCCATGACCAAAATATCGTGTGACAAAAGGGACATGATATGGTTGTATAAAAGGTTACATCGTTCATCGATCCTCATATGAATTGGGTAGTCGTGATGTCTTGCTAGAGACCGCTTGTGACTTGTGAGTCAGTATAGTAAATGGCCCACTGGCAACTTCATATGGGCCTATAGGGTCGCACACAAAATAGCCCAACATGAGCTATGATATCCAGATTCATTGAATCTAAGATATGTCCAGATTCAATGAATGATCCAGGTTGGATGTATATATTTATTTATATTTATATTCGTATATATATAAATTCATATATATATTATATATAAGAGATATTTACAAGATTTAATTTATAAGGATAAATTAAATCTCTATCACGTTTGAATTTGAAATTCAAATTGATATGATATCTCATATAAGAGATATTTACAAGATTTAATTTATAAGGATAAAATTAAATCTCTATCACGTTTGAATTTGAAATTCAAATTGATATGATATCTCAAATTTGATTTATGAGAATAAATCAAATGTAATTCCGTCTTATCTTTATTTTAAATTAAATAAATGGGTGAATTAAATCTGTGGGACGGATTTAATACAAACACTCTTTATTTAATTAGTTTCTTATCAAATTATACAACATATGATATTGTACTAATTTCAGAATTAATATAATATTAATTCTAAAAATCTAAGTCTGTGGTAACACGCATAGCATCCTATATATCTGATATTTAGGAGCTACGATTGGGACAGAAAAAAAGTGTGAACGGGAATCCACAAAAGATTTGCAAATAAGAAACTGCTAAAATATAGACGGAGAGGACGAATTCTTGAGTAAGCCCTGGAGGGACAGGAGGCGTTAGCACGTCGTTCGTGGTTGGAACACTGTTCGTGTGGATACCAGTAGAGGAAGCTGACCTAAGTCGTTGACTTCTTGCGATCAAAAAGAGATCACGAGCCGCGGAGAGAAGCTGTGAACGTCGCAACCAAAAGCTGAGAAAGTCACAATTGAATACTGAGGGTAATACTTCTTTCCACTTGACTTAAACATATACGGTAGATCCTGGCAGGGAATGAAAAATTTTTAAGTTAATTTCTACTGCGTATCTTCCAATCCCTGACAATTCCATCAGTAAATAGAGGAAGTTATGCTGGTTAATCTAGCATGATATAGAAATTTTATGAGGGCTCTAGAGAGTAGATATTTATTTGATAGTCTGAAAGTTATCTAAAATTTTATCAGATTTCATGGACTTCAGATATATGTGGGAGAATTATAGGAAAGTATGCCCTATAGTTTCAGATGTAATGGATTTGACAGAACCTCAGAAGGAGTTCTGTATAAAATGTTATCCCCATATTAGTGAATTTTGATGGTTGTTTGATAACACCTGTGATCCGATTATGGAACTTATCAGTATGTAAGCTTGGATAGACTGAGATCAAATTACCTCATATATAGGCCCATGATGATGCCAAGGAGGGCCCAAAACCCAAGGTACCATTTCATCAGTAGAAGGGGCCAGTGTCCAGAAAAAGTATGAAATTATAAAAATGCCCCTATGTAGTCGATTGTACCAGAGATGGATGGAGGGCATTTTAATTATCTGGGATAGGCCAAAAATGTGTATTGTAGTATAAAGATGATTAGTTAGAGCCAATATACACCCTGAGGAAGTATAAAGAGGTGTGAAATGACAATTATACCCTTAGGGTTAATACGGTGCAAGAAAGTGAACCAAGGGCATTTCAGTCATTTTACAAGGGATTTGTAATTAAATTGTGGCCCAGTGCAAAAATTTCAATGTTATGAGAAACTTAGACATTAATTTCTAGGATAGAATACATATCCTAAAATATTATAAAAATTAGGAACAAAAAATAGTCCAATTTTTAGGGAATCAGACTGAGCCGGTACCGGATTGGACTGAAATTTCTCCAGAAACTTCCTCCCCTTGAGAATTGCACCACATACCCCCATGAGGTATCCCATGAGTTGTCCCTTGTGATGTCATGGATGATGTCATAAATCTCCTTTTTGAAAAAGTTAAATCCAAGATTAAATGTGAGCCTTTAGATCAAATAGTGCATAAAGTAATATTGGCTATTGATTTTCCATGAAATTTTCTATAAATACCTCCTCAAATCTGGTTCAAAACCTTGGCCTCATGAAATTTGGGGAAACTCTTGCAAAATGGAAACTCAAGCCAAGATAAAGAAGATTCAAGGTACCAAAGTTCAAGCAAGCTAGAGATTAAAGGTAAGCAATCTCTCCTAGCTTATTTTCCTTTGAATTAGGAGCTTGAACTTAGGGTTTTCATGGGGGAAAAGTTGAATTTTCTCTAAGGTGTTGTGCTGCCCAAAAACCTTAGATGAAAGGGGAAAGAAGAAATTAAAGTTAGAAGTACATGATTGAAGTTTAAACAAGCTAGTTAAGTGATTGGTTGTTGAATTAAGTTGATATTCTTGACTTTGTCATGGATGAACCTGTTTGGTTTTCACTGTTCATGATGGAAGTAAATGTAATTTCAATGATTTAATGCTTTCATTGAATTTATATGATGATTTTGTGTGGGATTGGAAAGGTTTTGAACCTTGGAAACATTAAAATTCTAAGATTGTAGCTTTTGGAATTCTTCTCTGTTACTATTCACTCACATGAACAGTGATTTGAATTTCATGATTTTGATACTTCCAATGGTTTTAAAATGAAAAATTGTGTATGATAAAGTATAGAAACAAGTATGGGAAGCATTAGAACCAAAATGAGAATTTTTTAAAGAATTATGTGCATGTGCTTGGTTCTGTATAGCAGGCCATGAAGGAGCTAGAATTTCATGATTCTAAGTTCATAAATGGATTCAAAATATGAAATTGTGTAGTTTAAAGTTAAGACATCAATTGATTCAAGAGCCAAGTGGATTAGCAAATATTAGAGAAAGTTATGATAATAAAGAGTGTAACAAGGTTAATTTTAAACATGGTTGGAGTTCATGAGTCCTAATGAATTATGTGATAAATATGAATGTGTTTAGGACCTTGAAACATCCAAGAAGATGTTGGTAAGTTCTTGACATAAAAGGCTTCATGGTTGGAAAGCTAGGGAGCAAGTGCTAAAGATCAAGAGGAAAGCTTAAGTGCAAGGTAGTAAACTTACCTCTTTATGTGCTTGATGTGGTATGCTTATGTGTTGATATGTATATGTTATTTGAATAATGCTGTGACATGATAAATGATATTGAATGTATTGTGAATAACATGTTTCCATGGCCATGCACTTTTATGCAAAAGTATATCGCATGATGTCATGTCACTAATCAAAGAAAGTTAAATAAAATTACATATCATGCATTAGCATCCATCTTGAATATTTAAGTGGTAATATTTGCTACTGAGATTTCCAAGAATATTACTCTCTCATAAACAACCAATATAGGTCAAGCATGATGGAAAAGGTATACATGGAGAAGACCTAAAGAATAGAAGAAAGGAATGGAAGTAATTAAGACCTTAGTATATGCTCTGAATTATCTATGTATGTAAATACCATGTAAGGTGTCCATTTATGAATGAGACTATTTGTAATAATTATGGAATATGTATATGAATATTAAGAAGCTTATTTGATGGCTTATACATGTTGGAACAATTATTGAAAGTGAAAGAAAAGAAACTGAAATGGTAAAAACGTAGGTCCTAAAGCAGTTTGGTTGTGGCTTCAGTTTGACCTAGCAAATGAAGGAATTATTTCACAAAATTTTATTAGCATGTATCACACATCCAGAGCTTTAAGTGCATAGGTATAACGTTTTATTTGGATGTGTATAACAAGAGAAATGAATTTCCAAAGTAAGGAACCAGAATCTGTCTTCAGAATTTTTGACCAAATAAACAGTAAACTTTGACGAATAAACTGTATTAATTAGTTAATCATTTGGTTTGGAAATTATTTTTTCCTTAAATTTCAAGATTCTAGCTTCACAAATATTTTTAAACCACTTCATTTCAATTTTTATATAATTAATTATGATTTTTTGAAGTTCATTGCGTAGTCTGGAATATCATATGAATACTAACTTGAGAAAGAGAAAAATTCCAGATTTAGCTAATGAACTTCCAAAGACTTATAAGTGGTTCTAAATGCAACTAAGTGGTCCCTAAAATGTATAAAAATAAGGATGTTACGATACCTCTTGGACTAAGGAGATTGCTCTAGGACTTGGCTCTTTCCCTTTACTAGTGATTTGCTCTCTAGAGCCTTCCCCTTCCCCTTCCCCTTCCCCTTCCCCTTCTATGCATCTGGCCTATCCTTGGCCACCTTTAGGTTAGAATTTCTTCTTCTTCTCCTTCAATTCAGAGGCCTGAGGAGGTTTTGAAACTAATTTAGTGCTTGTTACTCAGATCTATCCAAGTTGGTTGTTTTGGTTCTCGCTATTTTCTTCAATTTTTGATAGATTTAAATGGTGAAATGGAGGAATTTGGATGAGTTTTTGAGCGTGTTTTGATTGGGAATAGGTGTGCAAACTTCCCCCAAGGAAATTTGTGAAAATTTACAGATTGCAAATAAGGGAATTTGGAGAATAATTGATTAGGGTTCAAGTTAAATTGTGAAGAGTTGTGGCTGATAATTGATAAAACTTGATATTAATCGATTAATGCCCATTAATCGATTAATTGCATCAATTAATCAATTAGGTGTTCGATTAATTCTAATTATTTGAATGATTAATTGTGAACAAAATAACATTCAACACCATTTTAACAATAATTATTTGATTAGATGTTCGATTAATTACCATTAATCGATCGATTAATTCTCAACAGAAACAACTTTTAAGACATACATTATCCATTAATCGATTAGGTGTTCGATTAATTTTTATTAATCAATTAATTTCAACATAAAACACCTTTGAATATCTTTTCAACCATGATTAATCGATTAACTGTTCGATTAATTGACATTAATCAAATCTTTAATTGATAATTTTCAAAACAAAACAACTTTTAACATCCTTTGAAACATCATTTAATACTATCATTAAACAATTAACTCGTAGAGATGAAATCTTTGAAGAATGAAAAATGTTATCTTTCCTTAATTTTTTTAAAAAAATAAAATCACAAAGAATCAAACACAATGAAGCATGAACTTTTATTTGAATATTATAACACATATATCACTTCATAAGCAACATATGAATATAAAAATGCATCCAATATATTTTCAATATAAAGAGAAAGAGTTGAAGAAAGCTTAGTTAGTTTTTGCAACTTAATGTATTGATTCATTTTCCTTTCTCTCTTTGAGCATATTGGCAGTGGCATTGATTCCTTTAAATTTGTTGCTAATTGTCACTTACTACTTCAGTGCTCATTTCTTCAACTACTCAATCCTTAAAATATCTCCTTATTCTCCTATTATAAAACAACTATCTTTCTTTATTTGGAGAATGGTTAGTATGATAACAAATGGATTAACTTCTAAAATACATGTGAGAAACAACTCATAATCAAAACATATAAATTTTCAGTGAATAAACTTAAATGAGTAAAAGAGATTGAGTTTGTAAACAAATTTGCATTTTCATTGTTATTAAAAAAATGATTCTTTGAAGAATTGATTTCTTAAACATACTAAGAATGAAGTGATTGGAAAATAATATTAACACAACAACTTGAATAACATGCTTGGAAATTTGAACTTCCCCTTCAAAATGTATTAATTTCCAACACTGATGTCTTCATATTTTAAGAGTCAAATGTTTTCAAAGTCATTTCTATGCAACAAGAAAGCTTTGAAAGTTGATGCAAAGATTTGAAAATTCTTCTTGGAACATGAATATACATATTTATAAATCAATTAGTGATTTTATAAAACAATGTTTGAGAGAAAAGTATACAAAACATTATGTAATCTATTTTAAGAAAACTTTAAAAAAATTATTGTTAATGGAATACATCATGGAACAAGTATTCATTACCCATATTATAAATTAATTTAATAAACACAAGGGTAAGAATATGTTTCACCATCATAATTTTTGTTCCAGTATATACTTGGTTTTTATTGGTTGCATACTAATTCTTTAGGTTTATGAGACTCAACACTATCAAAACCAAAGGTCTGCTTCCTCGAATTGTGAATTTGTCTCTGTGTAGTTATATTTCTGAAGTGCAACTTTTCTTTCCTATGCTATGAATCTTTTCTTTCATGGTATCCAACTTCCCTTAGATCCACTCATGGTAAGTTTGTAGAAAATATATTTTATATGCTCAGAATATAATCAATTTGAGATAATTGAGCATAGCAAAATATGTCTTTATGCATAAAAAATATCTTTCCATTTTTCAGAAGTAGTTATGCACAAAGATTTGCTTCTGAATATTGCTTTTTCTCCTTTAAAAAATATTTGTCAAGTAAGTTTTTCTCAAAAAGTATACAATTTTGAAATCAATTGCAATATTCATTTCTAAAATACAAATATAAACTTCAAGGATATGTTAATCATGATAATTTATAAAGTTTACCATCGTATCTTTGTCTCATATGGAAGAAGGATTGCTTTTGCATACCTATGGGATCTTTTGATTGCTTCTGTCAAATGCTTGCAATGGTCTCTCAACTTTGAGCTTTGAAGTATGAAAGATCCATCTTCTTCTTCTATTCTCCTCAAGATAGTTAAAGGGTACTCTATGATAGTCCATTCTTGAGGTAGAACGTATTATTTAGGTTTTTTCTCCATTGTTTCTTATGGATTGCCTTTAATATATCAACAATAGTTGCTCCATGAGTTCTCCTATGTGATATTGCTTTGTTTACCATAATAATTATAGATAATTGGATGATCCATCTTATAAGCATACTTGCAAGTATTGTATTGGTCAAGTGGAGGAAGTTCAAAATCATTGTGCAGAATTTCTTCCTCTTTGCTATGTGTTCCAGTAATATCATTGAAATGTAAAAAAAAATTTGCTTTTCAAGACAGAATCAATGATTGGCTGAAAAATCATATCGTGAAAACATTTGAAATCATTTTTCTTAAACTCATAAAAAGAATTGAAACTTTTTACTATTGAAAATTTTTGAACTCTAGATAATGATTTCTTAAATTAATTTGTATTGAGCTCTTCTTTATTCTCTCCTTTCTCTTGTTCTAAATTGACAGATTCGTGAAAGCCATTTTAGATTTCTCCTTCAAGACTTTCTGCTATCACTTGTTCATCATCAAAAGATAAATCATTTTCTAATTCTCATGAACTGTCAATACTTTTAGTATAAAAATCAAAGGAATAAACATATTCAAGTATATTAAAGATTGCTATGACATTAAAGCAATGTTTTATTTTCAAGTAATCATTTTTAGAAATAGCATTATGTAAAATTTTCATTGCTCTAAGATTTAGTGAAAATAATTTCTTTTCACAATCATTCCAATCATTTCTTAGTTTAAAATCAAATTCATCTGAAAGGATCTTCCACATATCAAAATCAAGAGTTTCCAAAAATATGGTCATTCAACATTTTCAATACAAAAACACAGAATTTTCTAAAGTCAGAGAAGTAGTAAAATCAAAACTTTCAGAAAGCATTTCACCGACTAGACTAGCCATGATCTTTTCACTTGAGATCATTAGATCCTTTAAACAAGTAACCCGCTCTGATACCAAATGTTAGATTTAGGCACTTAGGTTAGATCACCCAATAGGGGTGAATTGGGTTAATGACAACTTTTAAAAATTCTTTGAAAACTCTTTAAAAAACTCATGAATGAAACAATATGATTTGAAAAATGTTTATTCAAAATAAGTTACTAAAAATCAAAGAGTTAAGGAAGAAGAATTTGTACAGATAATTTAACATAGTTCTATCCTTCCTTGACCTATGTTCAATCCTTAGCTTCCCATTGAGATTTTTCAATTCACTATATACTAAGATTACAATAGGCTCTTGGTGTAAAACCTTACTTTCATACATCTTAATGACCATTGATTAGAATTTAGAACCACTTACAAATCTATTGAAGTTTAGCATCAAAATCTAAAATTTCCAAGTTCACAGTTACTATTCATTGGTAATTCTAGATTTAGCGATAAACTTTGAAAAATCATAACTAATTCTTGAAAAATCAAAATGAAGTGGTTCAAAGGGCT
Source organism: Leucaena leucocephala (assembly GCA_037074615.1). Classification (NCBI taxonomy): domain Eukaryota; kingdom Viridiplantae; phylum Streptophyta; class Magnoliopsida; order Fabales; family Fabaceae; genus Leucaena; species Leucaena leucocephala. The sequence goes on from CM073553.1 coordinate 10,211,746, forward strand.
AATTGAACCTAACATAATGAAATTTAAGATAAAAATATTTTTTAGACCAATTGATTAATCAACTGAGTCAACTCTGGCATCAAAATTTACTATTCCTTTGGTCAAAAAATTCTAGAAATAGATTCTAATCCCTAACTTTGAAAAATTCTTTCTCTTTAGATAGACATCGAAATAAGGCGTTTTTTGTGTCAAAATGAAGCTTGACATGTTAAATAAATATTAGTAAAATATTATACATTTATTACATCATTAACTATTTTTAATTATAGACCAAGTGTCATAGCTTAAAACTATCTATTGTTCAAGTGCAAAATTTTAACAATTAACTTTACATACATTCATCCCAAAACTTGTCTATAACATAACCATACAAGCAATCCATATCATCATCTAATTCTTCCTCTCTCATGCTTGAGATTCCTTTTGATTGGAGATATAATTTGGGGTGAGATTTCTAGGTAAATCTCAGTAGTGAATGGTATTAAATAATGCATGCATCAATGCTTGGTATTAGTGCTTGATTGTGATTGTGTCAATATAATGTAATGTGCATACTTCCATGTAATATATGAAATACAATTGGACAAAGAAATCATAGCAAATAGCTTCAACAATTACATATGAATAACATCAATTAAGCCATAACACAATCAACCTTACATTCAACATATACAAGTTTAGATAAGTTTACACCTTAATGCTTTACTTTTTCCTTATACTCTTTCTTGTCTCCTTTCCTTGATATAAAATTGTCTTCTTGCTCAAACAAAACAAATCCTATCATTGTATTATCATACACATGCATTATCATCCATTCATTCATGAACTAACTCAATTATTACTATGGAGTATTAAGCTTGGTAATTTTTCCTAATTCCTTCTAATTAGCTTGGTCTTTGAATCAATTGATGTCTTGACTTTACTCTATACAATTTGGTCTTTTGAATCCATTTATGAACTCAAAATTTTCAAAATCTAGCAGCTGCAACCTATTCTAGACATAACTGAAAAGCTTGTCTTTTTCTTTCAAAAAATCTTATTTTGATTCCAATACTTCCAATACTTATTTCTCTACTTTACCCCACATAATTTTTCATTTTAAAACCATTGGAAGTATCAAAATTATGAAATTTCAATCATTGTTCATGTGTGTGAATAGTAATAAAGAAGACTTAAAAATTATAACTTTCAATTCCAATGTTTCCAAGGTTCCAAATCTATCCAATCCTACACAAAATCATCATATAAATTCAATGAAAATATTATATCATTGAAATACCATTTCTTCCTAACCAGAACAACCTTGGCCAAAATGTCTCATCCATGATAGAGTCAAGAATATCAAATTGATTCAATAACTAATCATTTAAACTAACTCATCCAAGCATTAACACATAGTTCTAGCTTTATTTTCTTCTTCCTCGTTCAACTTAAAATTTGGACAGCAAGCATAATCTAGTTTAATGGAATTTCTAACCAATAAAACTTAGGTTTGACCCTTCCAAAACACATATAAATAAGGTAGGAATGATTACTTACTGATAGGACACAAATTGTGTATGATTTCTATAATATTTTAAGGATTTTGTGACAACTTTACCATTCATTTTATGCCTAAAATTGTGCTTTTGTGGTAATACATGATTATGCTTGGCAATGTGCTACTTTAAGGGTAAAATGGTAAACTAACTCCTTCAAACTGCATATATGTTATTCTTTAGTAACTTGTTAGACTTTTGCAGTGAGCTTTAATATTGAATTGCAGGTAGTTTGGAGGAGAACCAAGGATTAATGTGAGCAGAAAAGAGATCACAAGATAAAAATAATCAAATCAAGGATGGCAGCCTCTGTGCCCTTTAGTCGTAACCCAAGTATCCACAGGTCACGACCTCACTTCTTCTGGGAAGTTTTCCTGCGTTCACAAGTCATGACCAAAAATAGGATCTAGTCACAACCACAGAAGAGAATCAGTAAAGCTAGACATTTTTTATTAGGTTATTCTGACTTTAAAAGGAGAGGAAGTAGCAGGAGTCAGATGAGGCTAGTTTTTTACCTGATACGACAAAAGAAGCAGTACCCAAACATTCTCTCCACACTCTCTCCATAACCCACCCTCATATCTCCCATCATTCATCCTTCCATTACTATTTTTATGCTTTCTTCATGGCATCACATTTGAACAGCGTTTGCAGCACACCAGGAGTCATGAAAGGCTAAATCTTTAGTCTCTTGGTGATAGATCGCATATCTTAAACTCATGGACTATGCTGTACTGGGAGATTTCTATTTTAATCTCACCTTTCTTATGTTTTGAAATTCCTAGATCTAGGGTTTTAATTTTATAAGTAACGATTGGATATCGATTGATTATTCTGAGATTAGGTTTTGTAATTGAATTTGGATTATTTGAATGTGGTTTAATATGAATATTTTCATTTTGATTTCTAGATAATTGGGTTTTTTATCAATGATCGTTGCTAACTAATTCGATTGCTTGAAATTTATGGTTATCGATCGATGATCATTCAAGGGCATCTTCATCATCTGATTTAATTACACGCTAAGTGATTTTTTAAAAAGCACATTAGTGATTTTTGAATTAACTTTGATCAAATAAGTTTAAGGAATATTAATGTTTTAGATTCAATCGATTGATTGAGGCTTTATTTAAGACTTAGTGATTTTATATCATATTCATAGCAATATAGATAGGTTTCCATTATCAAGAGTCTTTCTCAACGTATTTCTTTAACAATCTACTTATTCTCTATCTTGATAAAAATGCAAAAATTATTTTATTGCATAAAAAATTAACCAAACCTAAAACCTATTTTCACTTTCACTCAGGTTTCAATGATTTTATCACCAATCTGCTAGGGTTCCAATAAAAAGGGATTTTTGAGAAGAACGATAGGGTTGTGCTTTATACTGCATTAATAGGGTGCAACTACTTTTATTTTGATGAGTCGGACGATGACAATCTGACCTAATCACTTACCTTATACCTTAGCTAACTTGGATCAAAGTACCTTGGATTGCCTTTGCTTTAGTTGAGATTTTGGTTGATAAGAATTTCCCCAAGGGCCACTTAGCATCACGGTTTTGCGCATGTATGGGGCTATTTATAGCAAAATCTTTGGCAGTTAGGTCCATAATAACCCCACTTTTCTTAATTATTACAATGGCTTAGTCTTGGATTTGATTGTTGGTTTTTGGATTAATTAACCTTAATCACAATTAGGTTAATTCTTATATTATTTTAATATAATTGAGCACATGCATAACCCTTTCTTCCTTCTTCTTAGGTACGATGTGGCCTTAGTGTGGTCCCACAAGACACCTCACATGCCACCTTGCCCCTTCTTAGATTTTTCTTTTCTTTTTCTACTTTAAAAATTCCTAAAATATTCTAGAAAATCCATTTAATCATATGAGAATTTATAGGGCTCCTTGGACACCTATATGATTATGTGTTAGGATTGTTTAGGCCCAAACCATAATTTTGGACATATATCTCAAGGCACTTCCTACACCGATATCCTTAAACTATGCTAATTTTTAAGATAAATTCTAAACACCTCTTTTATTAGTTATACAATTTTTAGAAATTCATTTTAATATAAAATGATTCCTACAAAGTCTCATAATTTTTAGAAATCCCTTATCGATATTTTTTTCACCGTAAATTCTCTAATTAATTCTACATAACTCCTTTTTTATTTTTGTGAGTTTTATAAATTCTTATGTTAAATATAAGAATTTACTACCAAATTTTATCTGATTCTGATTTCCAAAAAATATTGTAATAATTTTATACTTTATAAATTTATATCAATTTATCGGGACCTCAAATCAAAATTCTGTGTTGCGTTAAACTAATTAGAATAATTTTCTCTATGGGCCTACAGGGTCACACACAAAATAGCCCAACACGAGCTAAGATGTCCAGATTCATTGAATCTAAGACGTGTCCAGATTCAATGAATGATCCAAGGTTGATGTATATATTTATTTATATTTATATTCGTATATATATTTAAATTCATATATATATACATTATATATAAGGGATATATAGGATTTAATTTATAAGGATAAATTAAATCTCTACCATGTTTGAATTTGAAATTCAAATTGATAGGATATCTCATATAAGAGATATTTACAAGATTTAATTTATAAGGATAAATTAAATCTCTATCACGTTTGAATTTGAAATTCAAATTGATAGAATATCTCATATAAGAGATATTTACAAAATTTAATTTATAAGGATAAATTAAATCTCTATCACGTTTGAATTTGAAATTCAAATTGACATGATATCTCAAATTTGATTTATAAGAATAAATCAAATATAGTCCAGTCTTATCTTTATTTTAAATTAAATAAATAGATGAATTAAATCTGTTAGACGGATTTAACACAAACATTATTTATTTAATTAGTTTCTTATCAAATTATACAATATGTGATATTGTATTAATTTCAGAATTAATATAGATTAATTCCAAAATCCAATTCAGTTGAGGAAAAACGCAGAGCATCCTATATATCTGATTTTAGGAACTACGTTTTAAAATACAACACATAACATAAAAGGCCGAAGGGAATCTGCAAAAGGTTTACAGATAAGAAACTGCTGAAGTAGAGATGGAGAGGACGAATTCTTGAGAGAGCCTTGGAGGGACAGGAGACGCTAGCACGTCGTTCGTGATTGGAACGCTGTTCGTGTGGATACTAGTAGAGGAAGCCGACCTGAGGCGTCGACTTCTTGCGATCAGAAAGAGAGCACGAGCCTCGAAGAGAAGCTGTAGACATCTTCTTGCGATGAGAAAGAGATCACTAGCCGCGGAGAGAAGCTGTGGAAGTCGCTGAAAAACTCTGAGGGTAATGCTTCTTCCCACTTGACTTAAACACATACGGTAGATCCTGACAAGGAATAGAAAATTTTTTAAAATTAATTTTCGCTGCGTGTCTTCCAATTCCTAACATTTATATGTACATATAATGAATGATTTTGGAATGTATATTGTATGAATGGTTGCTGGAATTTCTGTCTGTGAATAGTAACTCGTGATGAGATGGGACATTAGAGATGTAATTAAAAATAGTCAATAATAGAATAAATGTACAATATTTTACCTGCGCTTATTTAACATGTCAATCTTTGTTTTGACATTAAGAATACCTTATTTTGATGTCTACATAAGGAGAACAAATTTTTCAAAGTTAGGAACCAAAAACTTTTTCTAGAGATTTTGACCAAATGAACAATGATCGTTAACACCAAAACTATATTGATTGGCTGATCATTTGGTCTTAGTAATATTTTTCCCTAAAATAAATTATGTTATCTTTACATAGCCTTTTCAATAACTTTATTTCAATTTTTCTACAATTAATTATGATTTTTTTAAATTTGGTTGCCAAATTTGGAAATACCACATGAACAGTAATAGCATATTTGAAAATTCCATATTCAATAAATGAACTTCAATAGTTGTTTAAGTTGTTATAAATGCTACTGAATGGTCCTTAAGATTTATGAAAGTAAAGTGTTACATTGGACATGTATCAATCTTGTTGTAATTCAATCCAAGTTTGTTAATAATCTTTTTTGCTTCATAAAAAGATGGCAGGAATATAGCTTGGGGAAAGCATCTTTGAGAAATTCCAATAGTATAAACATGGCCTTATATGTTCTACCACACAAGCATTTAATATGACACATTTTTATCAAGAAGGACAACTTAGAATACCTTGTACACCTATGATACATAGGCTTGTCAACTTCATGCATCAGTACAAAATATTCTTGAACAGTGCATTCCTCCTGAACTCCAACTTAGGGCCCTGTACTTCATCAGGAGTGTCGACTTCACGAATGCCAAATTCATCACACACCGCATCATTCACAACATCAGGTTGGTCCACTCGAACTCTTATTCGTGTTATAATTGGAGTTGACTAAGCAATTTTATCATGTTGCTCCCCATGTAGAGTCAAAATGACATAATTTCATGGGAAGGGCTCAACAATCAAATGATCCCTAACAATATTTCTTGGATGCCACCTGTTGAAATTACATATAGAGCATAGACATTGAATCTTACCATTCACCAATGCATTATTGAACGCAAAATCCAAGAAAGAATTGAGTCAAGCTAGATATTGTGAGGTCATACATGGAACATTGATCCAAGTCTTATCCATCATTATTGTAGTAGTGATCTAGACAGCAAGTGAGAGTAAAAGCTCTATTAGAAGTTATTATGAAGTTTCACCCCTTATAAGGATAAGTTATAATGGTAAAAAATTTGTACCAGTTGTATAAACCTCTATAAAGTTAGACAATGATCAAATTATTTCTATGCAAATTTCTAACTATTAGTAACCGCTACAAAATGTGACAGCAATGGAGGGAAATTTGAATTGCTACAAAATGTCATGATGGCATATTTAGATGGAGGGAATTTTGAATTTGAAAATTGCAAGTTTGCAGCAGTTAGTAATAGCTACAAAATGTCACGATGGCAAATATGGATTGAGGGAATTTTGAATTTGAACTACAATTTGTGAAATACACTAAATTTTATGAAATAAACTAAAATTTGTGAAATTATTAAATAAAATAAAATTTATAAATTTAAATTCATAATATCCAAACTTTGTGAAATAAAGTATAAGTAATAACAATATTTAAAAAGAAGTACAAATATTCGCTTAGCAATGTTGTGCATAATCCTCCACATCTTAATAGCAGTGGTAGCTATTGTGGAGGTAATGGGGGCGATTATGGGGGTAGCTACACTGGGACTAATATGATTATAGGCATGATGCTAATAGCAGGCATAATCAAATGAGTTGTGATGCCCATAATTTGTGTCAATACGGTCCTCAGGAAGGCATCCAATGGCTTTGAATGGAATGCACCGATCTTGTCACATGTGACTGCACCTGGGTCTGCATATGCGACTGTATGGTATGCATCTATAACTGTATCTCACGTTTGACCACATCCCAAAGCTTGTCTATAGATACTTCACTTTGGTACCAAACTCCTTCACTCGTCTGGACCGATGTAGCTTGTGATTGAGAGCACGATGGGTAGGATCGAGACTAAGTCCCATGATTCTGCTGGAGTACTGAGGTTGGCTATAGGCCTCTAGGAGTGATGTAGTGGAATCCAGGAGGATCTGTCACATCCTACTTTTTCCTATCTGTATAATATTGATAGTGGAAAGAGGTTTGGAAAGGATTGTGATGATGAATAGAAAGGAAAAATAATGATTAGACAAAGGTATAAAGATAAGGGACTAAAATGAAAAGTTTAAAAGATTTTTGGTGTAAAAATGAAAGTAGAAATAAACTTTGGGACATTACATGTAATTATGAAAAGTTGAGGGCCTAAAATGTAATTTTTCAAAAGTTCTAGGGTAAAATGGTAATTATTGAAAGTTGACCAAAAATGGCCTAAAAATGCCTAGAATCATATTAGTCCCAAATTTTTCCAATAAATAGAGAAAATTATTCTGATCAGTTTGACGCAACACGGAATTTTGATGTGAGGTCACAAAAAATTTATATTAATTTCTAAAAAAGAAAGAAATTAATACAATATCCTTTGGACCTCAGAATCATATGAAATTTGGCAATAAATTCCTATAATTAATATACGAATGTATGAAATTGATAGAGCTCAAAAAGGAGTTCTGTCAAATTTTATTATGGAATTTATGGTGTATTAAAATACCCGATAAATATATTTCAGGGAAATTTCTTACTCTTCTTTAAGGTGTATATGCTATCTAAAAACCTTAGATGAAAGGAGAAAGAAGAAATTAAAGTTAGAGATATGTGGTTGAAGCTTAAACAAGCTAGTTAGTTGATTGGTTGTTGAATCAAGTTGATATTTTTTACTTTATTATAGTTGAACCATTTCAGTATATACTGTTCATGATAGAAGAAGATAGAATTTCAATGATCTAATGCTTCTATTGAATTTATATGATGATTTTGTGTAGGATTGGATAGGTTTTGAACCTTAGAAATATTCGAATTCCAAGTTGTAGTTTTTGAAGTTCTTCTCTGTTACTGTTAACTCATATGAATAGTGATTGGAATTTCATGGTGTTGATATTTCTAATGATTTTAATATGAAAATTTGTGTGGAAAAAAGTAGAGAAACAAGTATTGGAAGTATTGGAATCAAAATGGGAATTTTTGAAAGAACTATGTACATGATTTTAGTTCTTTCCACCAGGCCATGGAGGAGCTATAATTTCATGATTCTAAGTTCATAAATGGATTTATAAGATGAAATTGTGTAGGGTAAAGTCAATACATCAATTGATTCAAAGACCGAATCCATTAGCTAAGATTAAGGAAAGTTAATGTAGTTAAATGAGCTCAATGTTCAAGAGGAAGTTAGATTGTAATGGATGAATAATTATGTGATGTTAGGATTTGATTGTGGACACCAAAGAGAAAGCCACACATCCAAGAGGAGTAAGAAGAAAGAGACAAAGTTAGAGTGAAAGAAATCAAGCAAGTGAGATAGTAAACTTATCCTAAACTTGTATGTATTGAATATTATGCTTGATAGTGCTATGGCTATGTTGAATTGTGTTGAATATGTGTTTATTATTGAAGCTCTATTTCTATGATTACTTTGGCCAATTGTATTTCATATATTACATGGAAGTAGAGCTGGTAATTTGGGTTGGACCTGCGGGCCCAACCCCCCATTTTATGGCGGGTTGGCAACCCATTTTGGTGCGGGTCTTTTTGACCCGCACTCGCCAAGTCTGTACCCACGACAGGCTAACCTGCCGGGTTAGCGGGTTAGCCCGTTTAGCCCCTTTTTTTTAATTTTTATTATTTATATTATACCTTATTAATTTTAGAGTTTTAACCAAATTAAAGTTTACATTATACTTAATTTATGCTAACTTTATCTTATTGAGTCATTTCTTTAAATATATATTTTATTATTTTATTATTTTACTTGTGATAAATTTATATACGGATAGTGATAAAGTTAAAGAAATAAATATTTTGATAATTTTAGATCATGCTTTGAATCCAATTAATATTGATACATATAAATTATTTTTTAAAATATATATATGAAAAGAATTTTTTTAAAAAAATATATATATGAAAAGATTTTTTTTAAAGAAATAAATAATTAAAAAAAACTGGCGGGTTGGCGGGTGGCGGGTGCGGGTTGGTAGTTTACCAACCCACCTAAAAGTGGGCCTGTTAAATCTGGCCCGCTTTCAAGCCAACCCGCGACGGGATAACCCGTATCTGGCGGGTTGGCCCGTATTTCTAGGTCTACATGGAAGCATTCACATTACACAATATTAATACTTTCACAAGCAATTACAAGTATTTACATTAATGCATACATTGTTTAGTACCGTTTGCTACTGAGATTTCCCCAAAAATCTCACCCCTTCCATGTAATCCTAATCCCAATAGGTTTATGAATGATGAAAGAGGATGAGGAAGCATGAAGAAAAGTTGGGGATTGGATAATGTAAATGTTATATGATGAATGTATAAATTGTTACAAGAAATGATATTACATGACATGTTTGAGCCTTAATGTTCATGATGTAATGAAAAATAGCAAATGATGAGGTAAATGTATGAAATTTTACAGACATTTAGTTAACATGTCAAGCTTTGTTTTGACACCAAGAATGCCTTATTTTGATGTTTGTACAAAGAGAAAAGATTTTCCAAAGGGACTAGAATCTGTTTTCAGAATTTTTGACCAAATGAACAATAATATTTGACGATTAAACTATATTAATTGACTAAGCATTTAGTGTGGAGATTATTTTTTCCTTAAAGTTCAAGATTTTATCTTTACGTATCTTTTGAACCACTTAATTTTGATTTTTCTAAAATTAATTATGATTTTCCAAAGTTCATCGCCGAATCTGAAATACTATATGAACAGTAACTCAAGAAGAGTAAAAATTCCAGATTTAGCTAATGGACTTCCAATGTCATGTAAGTGGCTCTAAATGTTACTGTATAGTCCCTAAGACGTATGAAAGTAAAGATATTTCAGGACCCATATGACTATCGTATCTCTACATCGATCTAAGTCATCCACACCTGTCAAAACAATTGAAAAAAGTACATAAATTAAAAAATGTTAATTATTTATAAAAATAAATTATAGCAATTAAATACATATAGCAACTTCTTTAACCCCCTCCGATGTAGGAGTCCCATTTGAGGGCCTATACAGCTCAAGCCACATCTCACCTATAGTATGTGTGTATCCCCGCTCTTCCATGACCCTTCTCTCTTGAAAGTCACTTATAAATAAATATATAAACATTAAATTAGTTTATAAATAGTTAATGGCATCTAATAATTTAATTTATCTACTTACAATATCATCGTAAGCAATCTCGAGTTGTCCCTATGTTGCATGGACTATGACAGATGCTGGTAGCACCTCTCTGGGATGCTTCCTGAAACAAATTACATATATGGTAGTTAATTGGGTGAAAAATTAAATATTCTAAACTTAATTAACTAAATTCATACCCTTGCCTCTGGGGTAAACTACGATCTTAGAAACTCTATCCAATCTTATGCAGTGACACCATCAGGCACATTGTTTGCTATGTCCTTCTCACTCCATGTCCCATCACCTCTTACCTGATGAAATAGGCAGCCTTGCATTCCTCTAATCCTCTACCAGCTTCTTCATGGTATTCCCTTGCACACGCTCTTCAACCACAAACTTAGTCTACTATTAAGTAAATTAAATGTTAATTGTTAATAAAATATTCATTCTATTTAAATAACCAATGTAGGATTAAAATTAATTACCTTTAATAGCTCCCACACTCTATCCTTGATTAACATTCCATCCCCCGCTATTCCTTCTTGTTAATAGGGGAAACAGGTCTACTCTTTTGCCATTAATAGCACGTATTTGTTATACAGTTGACCTTATATTGGATCAGCTAGTTTATACGGTTAACCTGATCCCCTACTCATTTACAAAGTGTAATTTAAAATAATTATATTATTCAAACTCATAAAATTCAAATTATAAATTGTAAACTACAAATCAAATAAATTATTACCTACAACTTCTACCAACTTGCCTGTTTGCCGCATTCCAAGGCGAGGCCACTCATTTACTTAGCTATTGAGTACCCCCTCATCCCCTCCTGGGCATCCTCACCTTCCTCTCCTCCCCTGCCTGCATCATGCTAACAGGAAGACTTTCCAATCTAAGGAGCTCCTCCCTCAAATAGAGAAAATATCATTGCCTTATTGAGTTGGTAGGGCTCATAATCATTCATGTTGATATCCAACTCAGAGTCCCTATCACCAGCACTATGGTTAGGGGTAGGTCTATACAGCTCCATAAGCTCCTTACCACTACAATGACTCATCCTATTAAAAATGACAAACACACAATGGTAGATTCTATTAATTATAACTAAATAATTACATGACAAAATATTAAATAAAATTACAAATATACAATAAAATATCTTATTAAATATAAATAAAACAATTTCTTAATCCATATTACTAATCAATATATAAAGTCCAATTTGTTGAAAAAATCATAATTCAAGAATCAAAATATTCAACTTTGTAAAATATTCCTAATCATAATCCTAATTAACATATAAAAATATTCCTAATCAAATAGCACTCTTATGTCCAACATATTAAAAAAATAAAGTGTAACAGGTATTCCTAGTCAAACAGGTATTCATAGTCCTACTTATATTCTTAATTAATAAATAAAAATAAAGTCCAACATATTAAAAATATTTCTAGTCAAACAAGTATTCTTAATCCACCTAACCATCTTAAAATTCACTAAATAAACAGTTAAATAATGCTAAATAAGGATTTATAATCAATATATAACTAAATTAAATAACTCAATTTTTTTAAATAAATAATCTACGTAAATAAAATTTTGTTTTGTACCTTAAAAGTGGACTAAGATATTGGTCTTCACTCCAAGTAATAGTTCTGATCACAATTAGAAGATCTTTGCTAGTCTCAAACTGCAAAACTTTGAAATGAAGGCGTATGAGGTATTTATAGGTTTTTAAAAACTTATTTTTTATAGCGGTTCATTATGACAAGCTGCTACAAATTTCCAATGATTCTTGACACATCTAAATGCATTGGTTGCATGGGACTTTATAGCCGATAAAATCGCTACAAACATGTCCCTAGGGTGAAATGAGAAAGATCATTTTCCTTAAGGAAAAAAACACAACAAACTCAGGCATGCCAACAATCACTTCCCAGCTCAGAAGTTTATAGTAGTTATAAACAGTTGCAAACTCCCAAAAAACAAACAATCACTTATCCTTTTAGAGGTTTGTAGTGGTTTGAACCACTAAAAACTATTTGACATTGTGGCACAAGAATTAGAAACCAGAACCAATTTTTTTTGTCTTATAGTGCCAGCTTGTTGCCATATTTGTAGCGGTTTTAATCACAGCAAATGTCTCAATAGATACTATTCACAATCAAAGTGATGCAAATTTATTATGGTTTATAGGCAAACTACTACCAAATGAGACTTTGAATTGGTTGACCCTTAACTACTATAAAGTAAACACTGCAGGTCTCAGTTTTTTTGTAGTATGTTAGTGCTACTTTCAATTTGGTTGATTTATCTCTTTTCAATGAAGGTGATGATTCGTGGATGAATCCTTTTAAGGAGAGAGGGAATATACTACAAGATGAATTTTTAACTTCCAAAGATCCTTTGCATATTCAAGCTAGACCAATCATAAGAGTAAGAGCTAAAAGAATTAAGGAAGCATTGAATGGGCTAGTGTAAGAGGCACTGATAAAACAAATGGTAATTTGAGCAACAAATTAGATTAAAAAATACTAATGATGTCATTAGTTTCATTTGTGCTAAAAATTGAGCTGTTGAACCTATTTTAGGCTTGGCTACATCAATTTAAGGATTAGACCAAGTAGCACACATGGGAAGACTCACTTGGCCCTAAATAATCATTTTTGGCTTAAAATGTATTTTTATTATTGTATTTATGCCAAAATTAGTAATTAGTTGGCATACTTGGCTTTTGGGTTTCCAAATTACTTGCATTAAGTCCTTGTTATTTTTTTAAGTTAATATTTACTATTTTAAGTTCCCAAGTTATTTAAGTTCCTAGGTTGTATTTAATTCTTTTTAGGTCAAATTTGAAATGTATATCTTTAAATAAATTGTATGACTCATTTAAAGGTAGATTGGAATTTTGAATGAAAAGTTGTGTTTCTACACTATCTCTTGAGGGTGGATTTTCTCTAGAGTTCTTCATATAACTAACAGACTTATCAAGGCTTGATCAACCTTATGGTGTCTTCTAATACTTTAGGTCCGTTTTCTTCTATGTTCAAGGGTTCAAGTGGAACAACAAACCTTTGTTTAACAGTATTGGGGTAGGCCTTTTTGTATTGGTTGTGGGTTTATTGAATTTTCCCTTATGGGTTTCCACTAGGCCTAATAGTATAAGGCTTGAAAAGGGGTGCCATACCATATTGGGTTTTGAGGGTTCCTGCCAGTATAGGGCTTGAAAAGGGGTGCCAATCGATACTTTTGATGGTTCTTGTCATATGTAAACATTGATCATGAGGGATTTTTATATATTTGTAATGTAGGCATATGGTACAAACAAAGGGTAAGGAGAGGGTAAGGGATATTTGAAAACCCAAGTGGATACTCTAGATAGTTAAAAGCATTAAGAATCAAATACAGATCAAGCATGTATAAAAAAAATATAGATCTAGCAAGTGTACACCTCAAAAGGCATTACTGCTGTAAAAGAATTATGCAAAAGAAGAACTAAAGGAAGCTCTTCCTATTTTTTTGGTAGCATTTTTTTTGCTTTTCAGCTTCTTTTCCCACAACATTTCTTTGCTTTTTCTTTCTTCATCTTTTATCTTTTCTTTTCTTCACCTTTTTTATTTCTACCTTTTCTTTTCTTTTTTTGTTTTTCCAACTTTTTTAAGCTTTGAACTATTCACAAGTGAGAAACTTAATAACAGAGTTAACCTAGTAGCCTCACAGTCAATTGGAGTGTACACCCGCCCCCTTTAACCAAAATTGTGCACCCTACAAAACTGTGAGAACACCAAAAGGTAGGGAATATATTGGATGTTTATATAGGTTAAGGCATAAGAAAGAAATATCACATGGACCCATATGGCTATTAAGAGGAAAATGTCTTGTAAGGATGGATTTTGAGCCTAGCTTTTATTAAGAATGAAAAATGAATTCCTTAATCATCTATATATCAAACAAAGCAATATAAACTTTAATTTCAAACAAGATACGTGCTAAGTTCTAGATTGGGTAAAGGATAAATGGTCCACATGAAAATGAAATCATATCATTAGGCTCAAATCCTCACATCCAATCATTATCAAATAGCATCCAAGTTAAACAACTTACCCATTACAAGTCTTATTAAGGGGAGATCAAACCATTTTTAAAACTAAGCATTTTAATGTTATAATATCACCTTTATGTAAGGGACTTGCACAAAACAAATTTTAAAGCCTTAGCAGTTCCGTCTTAATCAAGAATACTCAAAGAAAGTGAGAGGGGACAAAAAAAACTTTGCTTCACATTGGAAATAAGGAATAGACATTTAAGGGAGATATAACAAGATAAGTGAAAAAAATAAGGAGAGATGATAGTGTGTGAACATGACATGTACGAATTTTAAATGAAGTCAATTTTATTGAAAGATAGTTCTATGCAAGCATTATCTACAGAAGATATAACTTTTTGTGTTTTCCTTTTTTATCTTTTTCTTTTTATTATGCTTATTCTTAACTAATGAATTTCTTCTACATGTGAGAATGCTTCTTCAATCAACTAGAATGCTCTTAATATATCCATTCTTTTAGTTAAAGATCAAACACTTTATATCTCATCCATATGCTCATTGCATCATAGGGAGATAGAGGTGCCATTTAAGCTAAGAGGGATCAAAATCCCCATAGGGTTAATGCTTGAAGCATGTAACCTTAGAAGGTTGATAATTTAGAATGTGCTTTTTTAGCCAACTAGAAGTCATTTTCTAGGAGACTTCATCTCCTTTAGATGCTCGTGGCATCATAAGGAAGTAGCATTAGATATGAGAGGGATTCAAAATCCTTACACAATTAATGCTATAAGCATGTGACCTTAATAGGTTGATAATTGAGAGCAGCTTCTTTAGCCAACTAGAATTCATTTTCTATAATACTTTCTCCTCTAGATGCTCATCGCATCATAAGGAAATTGAAGTAGCATTTAACATGAGAAGGATCCAAAATCCCCCCACAGTTAATGCTAGAAGCATGTGACCTTAAAAGGTTGATGATCAAGAACATGCTTCTTTAGACAACTAGAATTCATTTTCTAGAAGACTTCATCTCCTCAAGATGTTCATTGCATTATAGGGAAACTGAAGTAGCATTTAACCTGAGAGGGATCTAAAATCCCTAACATGATTAATTCTAGAAGCATGGAACCTTAAAAGGATGAAAATATGCCTCTTTAGCCAACTAGTGTTCATTTTCTAGAAGACTTCATCTCCTCTAGATGTTCATTGCATCATAGGGAAATTGTGGTAGCATTTAACTTGAGAGGGATCCAAAATCCCTACAAGGTTAATGCTAGAAGCATGTAACCTTAAAAGTTGATAATGATTAGTTAATTCATTTTCTTTTTTTTTAGATTGATTTCCATAAAGGAAAATTGGAAAGAAATTCTCCAACCCTTGTATGGCCAATACAAAGAATGGCTTGATGAATCCTTTTAATACTTTTTCTGTGTGGTGTTAAATTACAAAAAAAAAATCTCTTAAGAACATATTTCCTCAAAGTGAAAAGTTAAAGTTATATTTTTGAAAGTTTAGTTATATCTTTGCATTATATTTTTAATAAGCAAGACGATTTATTCAACATTTTGCCTACATAAAAGTCTTCTAAGTACAAGCACCCTCTAGTCTCCTTAGAAAATCCATTATTCTACAAGGAGATCTAGAGTTGACCATTATACAGGAAGGACCTTGAATCCTATCATTGGCCAAGATCTTATTATTGATTGCTACAGTTGGTGGTTTTTAGGCGTAAGAATCCTCTAATCTCCTATGAGAATTCATTATTCTATAGGGATAATTAGAGTTGACCATTAGACAGGAAAGACCTTGAATCCCATCCTAGCCTAAGATTTCATTAATGAGTCTCCTTATGTGTTGAACTCAACAATATCCTTGGTAATAAAGGACCTAGCTATTACCCTTGTTGACATTTTGAGGATCTCTTCTTCTCCGTAACGGTTGGTGTCACTTGAAGGTTAGGAAAGGTGAATGTTTTAATGAGGCATCCAAATATTTGTTGAATTCTACTAAAGCATTATAGTGTACTAGCACTTGCAACCAAGCGCATCATTGTATCAATTCTTGAAGCCCACTTTAACTGGTCCCTTAATGAAGTGACTCAACTTCTATAGTGAGCTTAGTGCTGCTCCCTTTGCATACCTTTTCAGTAGGCTCTCCAAACTCATTTTTTTTATTCCATCAAACCTTATATTGAACTTTTACTATTGTCAAATAACTCGCTAACCTTTTAAGAAGACGCATTTTGAATTTATTTGGCATGCAAGTAATATGAGTGATGACATGTGCTTTCAATTTTGATATAGGTGATGGATATATGAAAAAGAGTTTCATCTCCTCAATAGGCTAATTGCCCCATAGGGAGAGTGAAGTGCCTATTAGCCTGTAAACATCCAAAATAATACATGGCTAAGGTTTTGGAATTGTGAATTTTATTCAATATGCATGCAATATATGCTATGGTTTTAAGGGGTTATAATTCTCACAGATATTGGTCTCCTAGCTGCCCCTATCATAAATATAAAGACCTCACTAAACAAAATTGATCCTTAGAGAACTCAAAAGTTCAACATAGATCAATCCTGCTAAATAGGTAACAACTAGAATGAAGTATTCATAGTAACCTTAAAGGATTCTGAAAACCCTACAGGAAACTGTTAAAAATTTCTGCTATATAAGATACTCATGGACCTGAGTATAGAGCCCAAAATTTGTGTCAGGTAGATAGTACAAGTGCTCAGTGTGTATGGAGACCATACAAACCTATTGGTCTAGATTATACCCAACCCCATATGCTAATCATATTACAAAATAGGGAAAATGAGATATGGGTCTCATAGAAGCAATTAAATGACAAAAAAATCTCAAAAAATGACATAATTAATTTCAAGTCCCATGGGACCTTAGATGAATTTTTTTCAATTGTGAAAAGACATAATTGTCCTTATGAAATTAAAAACAGTAAAGAGCAAATGGGACATGGCGTAGTCTAGTATGGAAAAAAGAGGATAAAGTATGAGGAGGAAGATAGTGTACGATAGCCTATATAGTGTGTTCGCAGCTGGGTTTTATTGACATCAAGCATGTCTAAAAGGGCTTCCTGCCTTTCCCTTTTGGCTTTATGGGTTTGAAAGTCTTGTAGGTCCAGTGACTGATTTAGAGAGAAAGGGCGAGAGATTCTAGCTGATATGCTAAGTGCCCTTCTATTTGTCAAATTTTCTTATTGATTTTCATGAGTCTCTATTTTTGAATCAGTGATGACTGATTCTAGCTGATATGTTGAGTACCATGCATTAATTCTATTATCACACTGACGATTTTGACTGTCTTTATTCATTTAGATTTCTAGTTTTCAATGCGATTGGTGGCCTCTTGCTTTCCATAGAAATTATTTCAATAAATAAAGGAAACTTTTTATGTTTAAATTTGTATGCTCTATGTTATATCATAATGTGAAGTCATGTTTCTTTGGATTCTGCTATAACATCCCTTTCATTGGAAAAACTTATCTCTTTAAAAGTTATGTTCGGTTTACAGGAATTTGTGGTGTGTTTAATTTAGTGTAGTAAGAAAATATGAATATTAGAAAGGTTCCTTCAAAGTGTGAATGATAGATCATGATCTGATATGTGAGGCAATGTAAGTTATTATTATAATACTTGATAGTTGTTAATATAAGAGCTAGAGTTGTTAATATTATATGTCTAGTGCAGGTTATCATTACTGATGGTGAGTTTATTTGGAAAGTATATATTATGTTATGTTCATATGGGAGGACAATTTGGAAACGATAGAGTATGTCATAAATATGTTGGTAGTCAAGTAACAATAATATCCATAAAGGAAGGCATAACATATGATGAGTTAAAAATATTACTAGCATCACTTGTTAGGAAACTAAGTGATCAAATTGTAATGAAATTCACTGTTAGATTTGATTAACACACATTTGTTGACATGTTTAATGATAAAGGAATTGAGCATTTTATAATATTCAATGGATAAAGTGGGAGTGGCCATGTGTAAATAAGTAGCACAGTGATTTCTATTTTGTAAATATTTGTACACAGTGATGAAAGTAATTTTTTATAACCTTGATCAATATCCATCTGTCTGGAAAGTAGGGTGAATCTTGATGAAGGTGACTATATTTGATGTACTTCTTTTACATTTGCTGCCAATAACTGATGTAATTGTAAAATGCATATATATAAAGTTATTTCTGACTAGAATGATTATGGGAAGAAACATGCTGAAGTTATTATTTTGTCAACATGAATTTATCATTTGTTATTGGTGGTATAATGTTTTGTAGTCTATTTTTTTTTGCTTCAATCAAGGTGTTATGCTAGTAAGGCTATTGCACTTTCTGTCTACGGAATTCCTGGGAAGAATTATGAAGTAGTTTTTATTCCTTTACTAATGGGTTGTTATTTTGTAGTGGTGGGTTATTATTTTTTCAGTTGTTTGTTTTCATTTCTGGACTTGTTACTTTTCCAGTTGTGGGGTTGTTCTATTTTCAATGGAAGTTGTTAATCCTTCTAGACTTGTTATTTTTCCAATTATTTATTTTCTCTTCTGGTCTTGTTACTTTTGCAGTTATGGGATTGTTCTATTTTCATTGGTTAAGTTGTTTATTTTCTCTTCTGGTGTTATTACTTTTGCAGTTGTGAGGTTATTATGTTTTCATTGGTTAAGTTATTATTTCTTTACTACGAGGTTATTATTTATAAGTGTTAGAGTTGTTATTTTTGTTGTTATTAGGTAGTTATTATTTTCAAGTGGTTGTTATGCCTTTACTATGAGGTTATTATTTTCTATTGTTGGAGTTGTTATTCCTTCAATATGGAGTTGTTATTTTTAAGTACTAGAGTTATTATTTTTGCTGTCATTGATAAGTTATTTTTCAGTGGTTAAGTTGTTATGCTTTCACCACGGAGTTGCTATTCCTTCAATATGAGGTTATTTTTTTTTATCTATTGGACTTGTTATTTTTATTGTCATGGCTAAGTTATTTTTCAGTGGTTAAGTTGTTTTTGCTATCATGATAAAATTATTTCATTAACAAGATAACAAGTTGACATGTTTTGAAGATGCTTTATTAGCACAAGACACTAATGGAAACATTTCATTTTCATTTCCCAAAGCAAGTGGAGACATGAAGCATACATTCCCACTTCCAAACAATTCATCAAACCTGCAGGAAACGACAACTTGCACTAGACATATAATATTAACAACTCAAGTACTTATATTAACAACTATTGCGTACTATAATAACAACTCATCTTGCCCTCGCATAGCAAATCATGATCTGTGATTCACACTTTACAAGAACCTTTCTAATCTTTATATTTTCTTACTACATTCAAGTAAACACACCACAAATTCCTATAAACCAAACATAACTTTTAAAACCCTAAATAAACACATTTAAACCACAACTCAAATAATCAAAAAGTCATGCTATGAACACAATGTCCATATTTATATTGGTTACGTTTTATAGCTCACACTTTAGTAATGACAACCTGCACCAAACATATAATATTAACAACTCAAGCACTTATATTAATAACTATCGCGTAATATAATAACAACTCATCTTGCCCTATATTTCCACTATTCAAAATATCAAAGAAAAGCAACCTGAAATACATTCATCAAAGAAGCAAATATCATATTACTAATAACATAGGATAATACACGTTGCTATATATTCCTTGAAAATTTTTGCAATACATTATATGATACCTACTTATCACATTGCCATATATTTCTTGTTGAAGGCTGTGGCACCTGCATCAAACAAGCTTGACAACAATCCAAACAGCAACATAAACCGTTTTTCTCTAGAGGCCAAAATAATAAAATGTTTTACACACTCAAATCAGCTAAGCATGACTCTACAAAGGCCTAGGACTTAAATCTGTATAAGAAAATTTTTCTTTTATAAAAAAAGTGAAATCATGATTGTTGCTATCTTAATTTACTAATGTCAAATGAAAAAGGATGATACCAAAGAGTATTACGGTGTTGGGTCTCTAATCTAGCATAAGGGTATGCATTGTGATTTCAAAAACACATATCAAATAAGTCAACATAAAGTGTTTGATTAAAATAATCTCTTTTATAATCCCTTAGTATATATCAAATAGTTGACAACACCAATTCCCTTTTCTATTAACGAGAGCCATAACAAGCATTTTAGTTGAAAGATCAGACAATAAAGATGCAAAAAAATAATGTTATATAATTTATTTTTTACTAGATACAGAATGAATCTTATGAATCTATGAAAATTACCATTTATTTTCAACCATATCAATGTTCGGCCAAAGTTGTTTTCTTTCACATGGGTGAAGATCATCTATGTCAGTGTTGTTTTATTTCACAAATTTCCTAGCAGCATCTTCGGCCAAAGTCTTGAAAAGTATATGACAAAGTTGAAAGCACAAAACAAACATAGTAGGAGACTTGGAAAGCGTTTACAAAATATTATTTGTAACAAATACCATATTAGGACATGTTGGAAGTTGGAACATATAAATTAGCAACATTACTCAGCAGCAATTTTCTAGAGCATAGAAGTTTCAGAGTATTGATCTATTATTAAAAAACTAATTAGGAAGATGGATGCAGCAGTTTAGCAAGTTGAATGACCAATCTTTATATCACATTACAATTGATTACAAGGGACTAACAATTACACCATTTCTTTACATCAATATAAAAGCAATGGGAAAAATCACAAAATATTACTATCATGACTTTACACAGCTATTTACAAAAAAATAGAGAGTGTGCAATGCATTTGCACACAAAAAATATACAAGCAACTAAGGTAAAACCTATTAGCTTCTTTATTGGAAAATGAAGCCCTAATGATCTAACTAACAAGTGTTACTTTGACAAGCTTGTGCAAATAAGTGTTATTGCTACTTCTCACTAGGACTCTTCTAGTAACACTCAAATCTCTATCGAACCATATATGTAGTGCTGAAGTAAGATGGCGATTTACTACGGTGTAGACTTCTATTACTTTAAATGCAATGTTTTCACCCTCTCTATAATAGTTGAGCCACAAAACAAGCCACTGGTACCTCCTTGCTTCCTCCTCCAATATCCTTTTTGTCCTAAATTAACAGTTAGCAACATTGTGAAAATTATAATGTAAGTAATTATTTCAAAACTAAATTACACTGAAACAAGAATTAACATACATAAATGAAAGCAAAACAAAAACAATTTTAGAGTCCAATATTAAAGAGTTAGCAATATTGTGAAAATTCTAGTGTAAGTAATATGATAAAAATCCATTGTGAAATAAACATTTGTCTGAACATTAAGGCACAATTTATTTAACATGAGAAAACCATAATGAGATCATTAACTTAAATGCTTTAAATGCTTCCTGATAGGATGCGATTTTCATTTATCCAATTAATTGATTAGAAGTAATATATGCATGATACTACATAGATATGCATAATCTAGATATTCCTCCCCTATACATTCACATATTTATTGATTTATTCTTTGGCTAAGGTTTTTTCCTCAGTCCAAGAAATCTAGCATGTAACATGGTCGAATGTTTTCCTCAAACTCTGTTTCTTAAGGATTAATAGTATCAGCAGAATTCTTTTACTAATTTAGTTCATATAAATGCATCTGCAAGTAAGCAAAGCACAAGTTTTCAGTATATTTAGATCATTCCATGCAAAAATGAAGAATTAGTTTCAACTTTCAACTAAAGTCAAAAAATATAAACTTATGTAAATTAAATTAACAAAACAAATAAGCCCAATTAACTGAATGAAATCATTTCGCAACAACAAGCTAGATCGTATACAACTATAACCATTTCAAATCATTCATTCTAGCATTAAATCAAAGAAATTTTGAATTAAATAGTCAGTAATATTAATCACCAATCACCCATTGAACCTACAAAGACAACAAATCAGTGAAAGAAAAAGAGAGAACAGGCGCCTAGAAACATATCTGGTAGAGACGCTTGGTAGCCATGGGGATAATAATGAGGAGTTGATAGGTCACTGATGCCAGGAGGTTGGCTAAGGGAATCCGTGTTGGAAATCGTGCCCTAGGGGCCAATCATTGTCTTATGAATATTATTGATTTATGAATTTATTAATTGTGTTATCATATTATTTGCATGTTTACTGTGATGACCATCCTTGGATAATTCATGATCTTATCCTAAATGTCCTTGGTCAGTCATCTCTGCGGGAGCACAGATAAAATAAGATCAGTATGACTTTGAAGATGTATAGAGATATAAATCAAAGTCATAGACACATGTAAGAGTACAAGGTGTTGGACCGACCCGCTATGAGAGAACTACATGGGTAACGTCATAAGCTTCTCTCATATACAAACCATGTCAATATGCCCTTTAACTTGAGATCATCATGGATTCCTACATGACAAATGCTCAGCTTTGACCTAGTCAAAAGTCACTTTTGACCAAGTGATCATAAAGACTATGTTCAGGCTTAGTGGTTTTTCATGCGGAGGAATGTGAATGGTCAAGATGGAATTTGTCTCTCACATTCGTAGAGAGATATTACTAGGCCCCTCGATGAGTGAGTCTGAGAAATGTATGGCCATACTGTAATGGAAAGGTAGTTCCATTTCTATAGTCAGACTACTCAGGGATAGAGAAAGTAACGGTCAAGAATAAATGGATGACATTATCCATACCTCAACCATGACTAAAATATCGCGTGACATAAGGGACATGATATGGTTGTATAAAAGATTACATCATTTAATGATCCTCATATGATTTGGGTAGTCGTTATGTCTTGCTAGAGACCGCTTGCGACTTGTGGGCCAATATAGCAAATGGCCCACTGCCAACTTCATATAGGCCTATAGGGTCACACACAAAATAGCCCAACACGAGCTATGATGTCCAGATTCATTGAATCTAAGACATGTCCAAATTCAATGAATGGTCCAGGGTGGATGTATATATTTATTTATATTTGTATTTGTATATATATAAATTCGTATATATATATTATATAAGAGATATATGAGATTTAATTTATAATGATAAATTAAATCTTTATCACGTTTGAATTTGAAATTTAAATTGATAGGATATATCATATAAGAGATATTTATAAGATTTAATTTATAAGGATAAATTAAATCCCTATCACGTTTGAATTTGAAATTCAAATTGATAGGATATCTCATATAAGAGATATTTATAAGATTTAATTTATAAGGATAAATTAAATCTCTATCACATTTGAATTTGAAATTCAAATTGATATGATATCTCAAATTTAATTTATGAGAATAAATCAAATATAGTTCAGTCTCATCTTTATTTAAAGTTAAATAAATAGGTAATTAAATCTGTGGGACGAATTTAATATTATTTATTTAATTAGTTTCTTATAAAATTATACAATATATGATATTGTATTAATTTTGGAATTAATATAAGATTAACTCCAAAATCCAATTCGATAGAGAGGAAAAAAAACGCATAGCATCCTATATATCTGATTTTAGGAGCTGCATTTTAAAGATACACATAGAACACAGAAAGGCCGAAGGGGAATCTGCAAAAGGTTTGCAGATAAGAAACTGCCAAAATAGAGATGGAGAGGACGAATTATTGAGAAAGCCCTGGAAGGACAAGAGACGCTAGCACGTCGTTCGTGGTTGGAACGCTGTTCGTGTGGATACCAGTAGAGGAAGCCGACCTCGGTCGTCGACTTCTTGCAATTGGAAAGGGAGCACGAGCTACGGAGAGAAGCTGTGAACTTCGTGACCAGAAGCTGTGGAAGTAGCTAAGGAACATTGAGGGTAATGCTTCTTCCCACTTAACTTAAACATATACGGTAGATCCTGGCAAGGAATAGAAAAAATTTTAAATTAATTTCCGCTGCCTGTCTTCCAATTCCTTTCAATCCGATCACAGGCTGAGGAGCTACGGGTAGTTGGAGACGCCTTAGAAAGTACTGTATTGAGGTGGCAGGTATTGCTGCTGCGATAGAGGATGATAGAGATGTTGGGGTCGCCGAATATGACTTTAATTTTATTGTCTTTGCTCATCTTCATCTTATCTATGTGAATCCGATTGATCAGTGTAAGTTTTGGTTTTGCATTGAAGAAAGGAAAGGATTAAGTCATATGGGGAGTTATGTCTTTTCACGATTGAAAAAAATTAATCTCAAATCCTATAGGACTTGATATTAATTATATCATTTCTCATGACTTTTTTGTCATTTGATTTCTTCCATAGGACCTAGATGTCATTTTCCCTACAAAATATAGGAAAGAATATGATAAAATAAAATAATAAAATAAAACAATTAATGAATAAAAATTAAATAACAAAGAAAAGGAAATAAATAAATAAATAAAAGAAGGGTAATTAAAATATAAGTAAGGCCATATTACTTTTGAATAATAATCTAAAATGGGCTTGACTCTCTAATTATCCCTAGTGGATTCATCAAACTGTCGCGCCCGAAATCTCGTTCAAGAAAATAAATATGGGAGAAGCCTCCAAAATTTTAAAATGATTTTGGAAAATTCTTTTTAAAAGAAAAAGTGTGATCTACGTAAACAGAAAAAATATTAGAGTCGATTGGGTGTGGGGAAGGTGTTAGACACCCCACATCACTCGTTCATGAGAACAGTTACCCTAAGTTGATTATTCAAAATTAATATGGCCTTTAATTATATTCAAATTACTCAAAAAAAAGAGAAAAGAAATAAAACTTACAGATGAGAGAAAATTTTCTATTTCCATTAAAAAAGAGAGATACGAAAATAGAGGAAAGAAATTAATTATTTATAAAGTTGAATTTGACTTGGGATCAGAGCCTAGGCCTACATATCCTTCGAGTTATCAAAGCCTACGTGGTTCAGGGTAGAAATGTGTGCCAATTGGTTTGTCTTTCAAAAAAATATTTATTTAATTTATTTATGAAAAATGTTTTTTTATGGGTTTGTATTTTTTACCAAAAAAATCTTTTATTATCTTTTTTAAAAGAAAAGGATTTCAGGAAAGAAATTCAATTAAACTTCCTGGGGAGATTCTCAAAATCTCAAACTGAAGAGTAATCGATTTTGCCTGAGGTGGTTCTAAAAAACTCACAGCATAAAACCATTTTGAAATCTTATTTTACTTCTCATTTTTTAAAACATATCTTTATATTTTATTTTCCAAAAGTAGGATGACAATTACCTGAAAGGAAACACAAGAACAGCTCAATGAACAACTAGTTCAAAGAGATAATTTTCATCAAGTCATATGAGTTATTCAATAGAACCGTGGCAATCATATCATAATGAAGCCATTTGAGGTGATTAGCAACGAACGTACATGGATATAAAAGCAATGGTGCAAGTGCATACCTCTAGTATTCGCCCCTTCTGGAAGTAGAGGAGGGAAAAATGTAATTAAAAATCAAGGTAACAATCATATGTGTAAGACACATATCACCATTAGAAGACAAGGAGAACATGAACACATGTAAATAATAGTGGGTGAACATATCCCTGAATATTGCTGCAAAAGGGACAAAGTGAAGGAGTCAAATAATAAAATGAGGAACAAGAAGAATATGCCATCATGCCCATACAAGCACTAATCATCTTGAGAAACATACAACACATTTCAAACAAAAACATTTTGGTCTTAATGTGTCTATTTCATGAGCTAAATTATTGCCTTGGTGAGAAGACTCAATTATGTGTCCATGAATGCCCCCCCCCCTTGGCCATGAAATGAAGATAAGAGAGTAGAGACGTCCTTAGCGCACAAAAATAATTATCAACACAGAAAGCACCAAAAGCAAAAGAAATAAAGGCTTTTTAAAGTGAAGTATCTTTCCCCTTCTCCCACAAGAAGACTTCTCGAACGGTAATTGACGATGAGGAATTGGAATAGTGTTTCTCTGCCTTTCTCACTCGCCCCCTCTTCCTCTCCAAAAAAAAAATCTCCTCCCCTTGCCTCAACCCTTACTCTCCCTTATATAGACGTCACCTAGGGTTTAGCTCATGGATGTACCTTTTTTATTTTCATTTTTATTTTTTATTTTGTTACTTAATGGCATTTCCTGATTCGAAGCAAAATCACCATCAATGGCCTTAAATCATCATCAATTTTCGATTTTTGAGTTTTCTCACAATAATGACTCACAATGATATTTCGTGATATGGCATTAATCATCACAAATGAGATGTTTTACTTTTGAATGTTACATTTTTATTACATTTATTGCGAAGACTTTAATTGCAAGGAAATCATCATCGATCGTGATCTCCAAAGGAGATTTTTCTAAATTCAGGAAAACATCAAGAAGCATTTATTTATTATTATTTTATTTTATTTTTAAAATCTCAAAGTAATTAGGAGTTAAAAAATACTAAAGTTAGAGGCATCACCAAAAGCCTTGAGATAGCATAAGAACAATACACAAATAATTTATACTGATTTGATCTTAATCACATGACCAACATTCAATCCTCAAAATAGCTTTGAGAGTTTTACTATCTTCTCCAAAATTCAACAAGCTCTTGCAACCTTATCACAAAAGTCGTAGACTATCGGAGTCTGTATTAACTCCCCTTGTAAAGTGTAAGTTAACAACAATTTTTCCTTTCAAGATCCTACTATATATCTTAAGTATTTGTCACAAATAATAAATGCCTTTGAAAAGAAAACTTTCACAAAATTTAATGATGATAATCATTGAAGAACAAAGAGTAGGTAATGATATAATCATTCAAGTGGCTTTTTATTTTTTAAACGGTTCATAATTAACATTTAAATTACCTTTGTTTTTAAAACTATTTAAGAATTAACATTCATGAGGCTTTTCTTTTCCAAACGATTTATAGTTAGCGCTCAAGTGCCTTTTCTCACGAAATGATGTTTGCAAGGATTTTGGTTTAACAATATAACATCACAATTAGTGACTTTCGATTTTTCAAATAATTTACAAAACAACAATTAAAACATTCATGTGGCTTTTCTTTTCGATACGCTTCAGAATTAACATTAGAATTCGAAAAGCTTTTGATTTAACAATATAATAAAACCATATGTGACCTTTTATTTTTCAAACAATTAATAAATAAATTTTAAGATTCAAATGGCTTTTCTTTTCCAAACATTTCATGATATTCATGTGGTTTTTTTCTCAAAACTATTTACGATTATAACCTAACAACTATTTAAAAAAGGAAAAAATTAATATAGTAGTCCTTATATAGTCTTACCCTATTTTGAATTACGTCCCTATAGATATTTTCCTTTTTATTCAAATTTTAATAACAAAATTTTGAGAATGACAAAAATGGATGTTGAGATTGGAGTTTAAGGAAATCAAGAGTTCAATTTAACACAAAGATTATAAATATTAAAAAAATTCTGGATATGAAAATGGACTTGCTTAGAACACATTTCCTGCATGACTCTTTTTTTCCTTTATGTATTTTTTTTAGTACTCCTTTTTTTTATTTTTATCTCTTATTTTTATACTCTCTTTTTCGCTAAAATATGAATAAAATAATAAAATAGAACAAATAGAACAAAATGAGCAATTTGAACCCAGAAATTCAAATGAGCAATCCGAACCCAGAAATTCCATAAAAATATGTCATTTTAAAATGGCTATAACTCTATATAGCAAACACGAATTGAAGTGATTCCAAAATGAATAGGAAAAAAAGATTTTGAACTATGAAAATGACATACTAAATGTGAAAAACATAAAGGAAAACTGGTAGAACATAGACGAAGGTTTCGGTGACAAACAGAAATGAAGAAGATGAACATACACAAGAAAAGTCACAAAATAATGAACAAAAAATGGAAACAAAGAGCAAAAAGATATGACATGAGTTTATATCTGAAGCTTTGATACTAAGATGTGTGAACCCACAAGGAAAAATCTCACAAACCCACAACCAATCCGACTATATGCACCCTAAAAATACTAAACAAAGGTCTGATGATCCACTTTAACCCTTGAACATAGAAAAACAAAAACCCGAAGTATTACAAGATGCCACAACGTTGATCAAGCTTTGATAAGTTTCTTAGTTCTATGAAGAACCTTAGAGAGAATTTACTCTCAAAAGACAGTGTATAACTTTTCATTCAATAATCAAATATGATTTTAAAATGAGTCATACAATATATTTTAATATATACATTTCAAATATGAAATAAAAGCAATAAATGCAACCTAAGGACTCAAAATAGTAAATGATAACTTTAAAATAACAAGGACTTAATTCAAGTAATATGGAAACCCAAGAGTCAAATCTGCCAATTAATTACTAGTTTTCATATAAATGTAATAATAAGAATAAAATAAGCATTTTAAGGCTAAAAAGTGATTATTTATGCCCAGATGAGTTTTTCCATGTGTACTCCTTGGTCGAAGACCTTTAAATTGATATCTCCAAGCCCAAAATAGGCTTAACAACTCCATTTTTAGCACAAATGAAATTAATGACGTCCTCAGTATTTTTAATCTGATTTGTTACTCCAATTTCTATTTGCTTTGTCAATGCGTCTTGCACTAGATCATTCAATGCTTTCTTAATTCTTTTAGGTCTTGCTCTTTTAATTGATCCAATTGGAATATGCAAAGGATATTTTGAAGTTGAAGAGTAATCTTGTTGTATCGTATCAAAGAGAATAAAGTTAAATTAAGTACTTCATAGTGATAGAAGGTTAAGACTTTAGCTTTTCTAGATGAAAATTGACTTGCATAATATTTAACTACGGCACTCTATTACACTACATTTCCATTCTATCTTACTTTTCCTTCATTACAACAATGAAAGTCCTCTTGATTCTTCAAATGAATGTTGTTTAGTATAGGAGATTTTAGAACTATTACAAGTATATGGTATGGTATTTGTCACTTGAATTTGAGTGAAAAGAACCCGAATGAGGAGAGATTAGTCAGCTAAACACTTGTATCCCTTCAGAGAATCTATTATGCTCATGTATTTAGAGTCAACTGCACCGTGTAATTAGTTACTTGGTATTGTTCATGTTATTACTTTTGTTTTCCCAAAAAGATTATCGATCGATTGGTTCAAAGGATCATTCTTGAGAATGCTTGTCTTTTTTATTTCTCCAGTACTTTCTTAGGATTGATTCAATTCTTTATCCAGAAGTATAAAGATTCAAGTGTAAGGGAATTGATAAGACCAAAACTTTACATAGTTTGTTTAGTATTTTTAAGGGTTTTTGTGACACTTTTACCCTCATGGTATGCATGCAATTGTATTTCTGTGACAATGCTTGATTTATGCATGCCATTGTGCTTATTTAGGGGAAAAGGGTCAATTATCTCATCCAATCTATAAATACCTTGATCTTTAAATTGTTTAGGTTTTACAAAGAGCTTTTCCTTTGGTTGTAGGAATTTAGAAGAGATTTAGATAATCAAAATGGAGTAGGAAAGACATGATGAGATCAAGAGGACTAAAATGAGAAGAGCTAACCACTGTATTCCTTAGTCATGACCTGAGTGTTCACTGGTCACGGCCTAAGAGCCATTGGGATCCTTATGTGTTCATTGGTCATAACCAAAATCTTCCCTCTGGTCACAATGAAAAGCCACTTTAAGTGAATAAGCGCGTTTTGAATTAGGTCACTCATTAAATAAGATAAAAGGGAGCATTAGCCATGAAAATCAAAAGCTCTTATTGGTAGATTTGGACAAGATGAGGCTCATCATTTTCTCTCAACTTCTCCCACCAACTCTCACTCAAATATTCCATATTCACACTTTTTTCCATCATTTTTCCCATTTTTGCACCGATTAAATCAGTTCCACCACCTTCTTCTCTACCTTTCCATCAACTTTTTTGGCATTTCTCATGGCAGCAACTTTGTGGAGCAATCGTGATATGATTGGAGCTATGAGAGGCTAATTTTCTTAGTCTCTTGGTGATAGAGGATGAAGCTTGAGCTCAATGGACATAATAGGGGAGTTATTTTAGTCTAATATGTGCTTATTCATATTTAATAATTTCCATTATTTGCATGAGACTTGAGTACCGATTAGTTATTCTTAAGTTTAGACTTAGACTCTTGTATTTGACTTGATTGATGTAATATTATATATATATATATATATATTAGTTTTGATTTCTGGTTAGTTGGTTGATTATCAATGATTGGTGGTAGTTAATTCAATTGCTTAAAATCTCTAGTTTTTATGGATAGCCATTTGAGGGCAACTACATCATCTATCCCAATTTACACACTAAGTGGTTCTTGACAATGCATTAAGAAGTTTTTAACTTAATTTTGATCAAAGTAATTTTTAACTAATTAATATATTGGATTTAATCAATCGATTGAGATTTTTATCTAGATTTAGTGATTTCATAATTCCCATATATAATTAAGAGCAAGGATGGTTGAGTTTTTATCACCAAGGGCCTATTTTATCATATTTTCTCACAATCCAAAGCATTTCTTCATTTATTCAAAACACCAAAAATATCTATTTTTACTGCATCTTTACTTTTATTGCACCACAGTTTTATCAAACCAAAACCCCATATTTTACTAAAGTCTTCAATGCTTTTGTTAACCAATTTGATAGGTTTACAATAAAAAGGCTCCTTGAGAACAAAGATAAGGTTGTGGCTATACTACATTATTTGGTGCAATCAATATTTTGATGGTCTGGAAGGTGACAATTATACTCATGTCATTTATCAATATACATTCCATTCACTATTGTTTAAACAAAAACCCCTTAATCGTTAACTTTATTTTTAAAGCTTTATTTCCACTGACTTAACAATTATTCTCTTAGGTCATTCATACATAATTTTTTATGTAAAATCCAAATATGAGCTTTGATTCATGAAAATCAAACCCCCCCTTATGACTACCACTAGCCAAGAGGTTTCCTCTATAAAATATAAAATTTCAATTTTGATTGCAATGCTTCCAAAGTTTTTTTAGGTTCATCCTACACCATTTTTCATTTTGAACATATTAGAAGCATCAAAATCAACAAATTCAATTCCTAGGATAGTAATTTTAGAGTGGCCGAGATGCATGGATAAATTTCAATCCATGGAAATTAAACAATCTCTAGGCAATACTACTTAAACTATCCATTAAACAATGTCTTTAACCTAGGTTTAACCTCAAAATCATATCTCCCTAGATTTTATACATTTTTACCAACATGTATCCATAGGAAAATCTTAATTTTTCAACCACCTAAAACATGATTTAACTAACTAAAATATTAATTAAGAGATTAGAGACATAAACTAACCTTTAATCCAAGCTAATTGATTAAAGTGCTAGCTTTTCCCAGTCTTGAAAGGTCAATAATCAAATTTGCAAAAGCTTCCCTACTTGGCCAAAATATGCAATAGTGAGAGGAGGAGGGGTGTTATTTATAGACCACGTGATAATTGTTTAACCTATAAGTTCACTTAAATTACCAAGCTTAGGTGTCAACATGTCTTCGCTTCTTGCAACTTTTTCCTCCCAAAAATAATCCTAAATTAAATTATTTTTAAGTCAAAATCCTCATCATTCCTATCCAGACAAGTGGCAAAAATTTTGTTCATGTAAAAACCTAGGGTTATGACATGATATATTAGTGCACTTTATACTTGAATAAATTTCTATTTCACCATTCCAATGTTCTAGGCACTAAAATTAATTTTTATCAGTCCCATAATACATTCCTAACATTTTTCTTATCTAAATAGGTCCCTCATTTATTATCATCATCATTTTATTGATGGTAAAATAGAAATAAACCAATTTAATCCCTATTATCCAACTTTACTAGGAAATTAATTTATAGAGTTTTTGAATTAATAAAAGACTTATATATACTAGATTACCTTATATTAATTCTAGGAAAATCTCATAAATTTTCTTGAAATTCATTTATAGGTATTTATTTAGAATTTTTTCAAATAAAATCCTTAATTAGCATGACTTGCATTTAAATTCCTCTAATATTTCTCTAGGGAATTTTGGAATGAAACTACTTTTACAATATCCTATAATTCCTAAAGTATATTATCACTATCTTTTATTAATTTTCTGAGGTCTCCCCATAACTCAAATAATTAAATCTAGCTAAATAGTTTATAATTTGCCGAATATCTAAATATTCCTTAAAAATTATTCTAAGGGTATTTTGATTATTTGTCATTTTAAATGGGTCTTAATATCTCATTTTCCATTTTTTGGGATTTTTCTAGAATTTTCATATATTTTTTCAAAATTACCCCTATTAGCCCAAAACTTTATAAAAATTATACTTTTGCCCCAACTTTAGCTTAACTTCATATATTGTACCAACTATATTAATACTACTCTTATAGTCTTAAAATTTTGGGATGTGACATTGTTCTTCTTAACTCTAGCATTCACTCGGGCTTCTCTTACGCTTGAGTTTTTCAAAAATCTATTAGGCACATCAGATGTTACCATTGAAGAAATAAAGCCGTTAGTTAATGATATTTCATGCATTTAATGCATTTTGACAGATTATTACTTTTTTTATGAACTTCTTAGTTTGATCTTCTTTCTACCTGAAAATGATTTAGAAATATGTTTCATAGAAGATATATAAAAAGTTTAAACATATAATAATTGATTCATAATGATTTATATTGAAACATCCAAGTGTGGTTTGAAGTTATTTTCAAAGATCAATTTAATTTATCGAAGTGTTTATCTAAAAGATGACTTATCGAAAAGGATTTCAATACATTTTAAACATATTGTATTAGAACAATTTTAGTTCTTATCAAATAAGACTTCGATAATCAGCCTTATCGAAAAGAGCTCCAATAAATATCAAACATTTTATATTGATATAGATTAACTCTTATAGAATAATAAGTCGATAACCAAACTTATCAAAATGTCTTTCAAATAATTAGTATCATTTTGATAATGAAGGTTTGGTTCAAACTTATCGAAATATTCATCAAGAAAATTATTTTCAAAACATTAACAGTATAGTTAATTTATAGAAGTGTTATTTGATAAATAGGCTTATCGAATATTTTATCAATAAATACTTGAAAAATAATGAACAGACTTTCAAACTTTCTTTCTTTGATGTTTAATCTTATATCATAGATAATAATTGTCAAACAAGATCTCATGAATCGTTTAAGAAGCAAATTATCATAATATGTCAAAATCATCAGTTCAATGCTTGATTAAAAATTGAAATTTTCTCTATTCATTATCTATTAATACTTCAATAAATGAAGCTTGAAACATATTTCATGTTAATTTATCTTTCTTTATTGAATAGATTATCGATAAGTGCTTTGATAAATTCCTTTAAAAATAGATAGGATTTCAAAAGCTAAGTTAACTTATTTATTGAAGTCTTTATCAATAAATATGTTGAATCTTGCTGTATCACCCAAGAAAGGGTGAATTGGGTTATTTTTAAAATTTTAAAAAATCTAAATATATTTGAATGAATTTAAATAGTAGAGTTTAGAATGATATCACCGAATGAAGAAGTTGATGAAGAAGGATTGAATAAGTTAATTTATACTGGTTCAGCCCAATTTGCTTGGCCTACGTCCAATCCCCAAAGAGCTCCTCTGAGTGTTCCACTATCTCTAAGATTTTGTGGGCTCTTGGTATCTCAGTATATTCACATGAGAATCCCTTCTCACTTCCTGTTACAACCCATAAAGTCACTCTCCCTTACAATCGGATGGGAATAATCCACTTAAGAGCAATTTAGAGAATGATTAATACAAATAAAACTCTTTCAATAGAGTAGATGAGATAAATACTTAAGTTATAACTCTCTAAATTTCTCTCTCAAGAATATAAAGTGCTCTGAACCAAAGGAGAGGAAATAAAGATGCAATCAATGAGTATAATCAAAGTGCATATTGATCATTTGTTGTATCTTCTTATGATTTCCAACTTCTTCTTTTTCTTATTTTGACTTCTTGTTCTTTTATACTTCGTTCTTCATAATTCCATTCAAGCATTGAAGTTGTAAAATCCTCCTAAAATATAACTATTATTAATTATTTAAACATATTTTGTACCCAATATGATTTAAAAATAATATTATAAATGAATTTAGTTTATTTCAAGTGAATTAACCATGGTAGAAAAGAATTTAACTAAAATTTAAATGAATTATGTCATGGTTATAAAAAGGTTTTCCTTAAAATATAAAGAAGGTAATATGATATATGAGTATGCAAAATAAAACCTATTATGGCAATATACAAATATTCTACATATACCTTCAAAGGGGAAGGCTATACAATTAATATAGCTCTACTCAAGGTTATGAATTTTTTTCTAGGGTCTTAAGATGAGAATATACCCTGAAAAATATTAATAACAATGGGGTGAGACAAATGTCTCAATAACCATCAGTCCTACTCATTATGCATACTGACATGTGCTTATGAGATGTCAAGTGGGATCTCACAAAATATAATATATACAAAATAACATATTATTATAATAAAATCAAATGAATAACCCACCCAAGTTTCTCCCCTTAAACCAACCGAACCGCCTTATTCCTGCCGATCAAACCTATGGGCTAGTGATAACTGACCACTTAAAAACTAACCAATCAAGTGATATGGATAGGTCAAAAGACACAGAGCACCTAACTGGACCATGGATTCATTCCCCTTTGATAAACAGGTGGGGTGTCGTAGCCCCTCGATAAACAGGTGGGACACGCCCCTCGATAAACTGGTGGGACAAAAGCCAACCATCGAGCTCCAAGGAAGCTATACCACATGGAAGAAATACAACACAATCATCACCCATCCCAATGCATAATTCTGAAAATAATCATATTAATCAAAATCTTAATAGCTTGATAAATATCACAAAAATGATTTTTCTCAATATAACTTTCTAAATTAAACTTTAAATCCTATAAGACTATTTTCAATAAAATAATCAAACAAATTTTCTCAATATAATTATATCAATATCAATAGTTATATATATATTCAAATCAATCACAAACATCATATTAACACACACGAGTAAAAAGTAGTTACCATCTTTAGGCATAGAAAAAGGATCAAGAGAGATGATTAAAAAAAGAAGAACCGATTTAATAATTATGTTTGAGGAATATCTTAGAGTCTTAATTCTATTTATAAAATGATAATAATAATTCAAAATTTAAATTCATATCTTATCTTTATTAAAATTTTATCAGATATAATAATTTAAAACTTAAAATATATTATCATTATAGTATAAATACATATATTATCATTATATGTATATTTAATCAAATATATAGGTATATTATTATTATTATTATCTTTATCAAAATTCTATTAGGTATTGTAATTTAAAATTTAAAACATATTTTCAAAATAAAATTGTATATCTAAATATGAATCCAAATACTAATAAATTTCTAACTAATAATAATAATCAAATCATAAATTCTAAATAAGATAAAAATAGGATAATCTCCATATATCATATTTTATTAAAAATAATAAAAATACTAAACTATAATAATTTAATTAGATAATATTTTTAAATTATTGATAAATAATATTTTTAATTTTACTTAAATGTTACAAAAGTAGCCTTTAAGATAGTCATTTACTGAATATAGCCTTTACTACTGACATGGACAATCTAATATTTTGGTTCTTTTGTTGATCTCTTCATTTAATATTGTTTTAGCCTATAAATATCTTAAAATATACTTTAGAAAATATATATAATCAATGTAGACATATAACAATTGATTCCAAATGATTTATAATTAAAAATTAAAATCTGATAAAGTTTGATTTAAAACACTTTTCGCAAAATTACTTGACTTATTGAAAATATTATCAAAGAATACCCTTATAAAAAAAGTCTTCAATAAATTGCTAAAGAATTATATTTGAAACAGTTTAAATCTTATTGAGCAATTTTTCAATAATCAGCTTTATCCAAAAGGATTTCGATAAATCTTCAATGAATTGCAAAGAGATAGTTTATAATTTATCAAATAATTCTTTGATAAATGTCCTTATTGATAAACTCTTTGAAAAATATTCCTTTAAAATATATGCTTTCAGAAATATCGATATATTTCACAATACATGATTTATCCAAGTGTTCTTCGATAAATGATCTCTTTGAATAACTTATTGATAAATGCTGAAGAATATATTTTCAAACTTTTCAATTAGACTTTCAAACATTTAGATCTGCTCTCAAATCAGCATGCAATACATTTGGAAGTCATAACTCATATGTACCAAATCATATCAAGAGTATCATTTAACACATTAAAGCGATTCCACAAGATATAAGATTATAAGGTTGACTAAAATGATTTATCATATTAGAACAAGTCATGAGCATATAATCTTTCAGCAAATAAGTAGGTTATGAATCCAAGAAGATTAATCAAGTCAAATCATCAAACTCAGGAGTATCAATCAGATATATAGATGCAATGCAGTTTAGACTTTCTTATCGAAAATATCATTGACAAGAGGTCTAATTGAATAGTTTTATAGATAAGAGCATAATAAATTTCACTTTGAATCTTTCATGAATAGTCTTTCTCAATTATAGATAGATGATTCAAACAAATTAATAACATTAAGAGAAATGAATCATCTTCAATCAATTTTTCAAACAATCAAATCATCATCAAAACATTTATCAAATTGAAACTTCAGTTATTTGAATTTGAAACATCTTATATTGTCTTTCTTTCAATTAATTTTATAAATTTTTAACTTAAGATTCCAAAGATCAATTTGAGAATAAAGCAATTAGATCACTTATAAAAATCATTTATCATAAAACTCAAACTCAGTGATCTGGATAGCTTCAAAAATATTTTTAATGATCATATTTTTAAACCTTTAAACCTTTATATTCTCTGATCATCAAATAAGATAATATTTTTTAAAAAGCAAATGGCAAAATATGTGGAAGATCACTTATTAGTGCTTTTGAAAAGTTTGAAACTCTTCTTTATTTATAAAGAGTTATTAAATAATTATTATTATCGAATAGTCCTTCGATAAATAAATTTTTAAAATAAGGTGTTCTTTGAAAATATAGTTCAATTGATTGAAGTTTTTATCGATAAATCACTTGATCGATTATTTCATCAATAAAACATTTTATAAAGTCTTTTTCAAAAAACTGAATCTTTACAAAACTTATCGAATGCTTATTTGATAAATCAGCTCATTAAATAGAGCTTCGAATAATTTCAGTTTTAAGGTTAAGGATTCAAAATTTTCATATACCAAATTTAATTTATTTATTGAAATCTTTATCCATAAGAAACCTTATCGAATAGATCTTCGATAAATACTTTTCAAAAGTCATATTTTCTTTCAAAAGTTCTTTTTGATTTATCAAATAATTTATCGAATAACTGCCTCTTCGATAAGCTTATCGATAAATACTCTATATCAGTTAAGACTCATTTTGAAATATTTTCTCAAATAATTGTCATTATCAAAACATTGGTTCTAACAAAATGACTTTATCAATTAATGATTCAATAAATACCTTTTGAAACATATTTCACAAGATTTCTGAAGCTAAATTTTCACTTACTGATAAATGCCTTTATCGATTAATACTTGGATAAGTTCTTTTTGTAAAATAGTTTTTATAACATAATTTTTTTTCTTATTTATCGAATGACTTATTAGTAAATACCCTTATCGATGAGCTTATCAAAAAGTAAGCTAAATTAAACCTAGTTTGATTTCTCATCTTTAAAATTATTTGTGGTCATCAAAATATATAGTCTAACAAAATTGTCCAACAATGTCAAGCCTAGTGTGTGCTTGCTTGT
Organism: Leucaena leucocephala; assembly: GCA_037074615.1. Classification (NCBI taxonomy): domain Eukaryota; kingdom Viridiplantae; phylum Streptophyta; class Magnoliopsida; order Fabales; family Fabaceae; genus Leucaena; species Leucaena leucocephala. The sequence goes on from CM073553.1 coordinate 10,250,057, forward strand.
TTTCCGGTGCATTTCCAAGTATTGCATCTTCACGTTTTCCCATTATCCGCTTATTAATTGCGAGAAGCGAATCCCTAATGTTCTCGTGAGATGCCCTAAGCTCCCGGGTAGAGGCCATAAGCTCCAGGGTAGTGGCCTTTAGCTCCCAGTTAGAGGCCTTCAACTCTTGGGTTAGCGCCCTAAGCTCTTGATTAGAGGCATTAAGCTCTTGATATTGGGAATTATATTCTTGCCCAATCTTGGCTGCAGATTCCTTAAAGCATTTAGTGAGTTCATTTATTCAAGTTTCAAAGGTTTGAAGTCTATGTTCCATTTGGGATTGAAGGGAGATAACACGGGGTTCTATGGAGAAAAGTTCTCGGTCTTGGATGTCTTGTCTTTGATCGATATCATAAATTGTCATGCAAGCTAATAATAAGTAATGAAAAATAATTAATAAGAATTAGTCTGAATAATAAGCAATTCAGTATCGTTTAAACGAGATCTTAAGTTTGAGTCTTGACATATATAAAAAATTCATATTGAGAGACTCACCCACCATAGCCAGATACGCGACACGAATATAATCTAAATATAGTCGGGATAAAATTTCGATAAATCAGATGGACAAAAAAAATAAAAAATAAAACAAATAAAGAAAATTATAATAAAGAAATAAAACAAAGATTCTCTCACACTTTCTTTTTTTCTGAACTTTTTGTATTTTTTTTCCCTGTTTCTCTTTGTTCCTTCTTTTTTTTTTTAAGCTATAAAATAAATTCAATCAAATAAACCACCAATTTATATATAAAGTCAGCACAATACAGTCCACAAGCAGAAATTCGATCGGCGCGTGACGGCTCGTCAAACCTCCGTTGGCCGTGAAATTTGGGGTCCTGCCGTATTCTCCGAGACGACCACGTTGGTTGTGGTTTCGTCGCTTTCCAACGTCGGGAAAGTTGTGAACGGAGGACGACAACGGTGGTTTTGGAGGCGGCTTCGCGGACGGAGTTGGTGGTGTGCGATTTGGCCGTATTGGCCTTGAATCTCGAGGAACTGGACGGATTCAATGCTGCAAATCCAGCGGTGGTGATTTCTGGCTGAAGGGACGCTTGAAATTGTGGAACGATGGTATTGTGCGGTGGTTTGCGACCGCTATCAAGTTTTGAATATGGATGTGTTCGGATGACGAAAGAAAGAGCTTTAAGCACGTGGAAAAGCCTGGAACCAGTCTCGGATACGAAATTAATGTAAAACAAACAAAAATTAGAGAGAAAGGAGAATAGATAGAGAAAGAGCTTAGAAAATAAGAGAAACCAGGAGAAGAATCAAGAGGTAACTGCCGATAATTCAATCGATATTCAAATCAATCGTCAAAATGAAAATCTAAATGTGTATAACCTTAACAAATTAAAGTAATTAAAATAAAGAGTGAAGTAGATAATTGCCCATTATCAATAAACTAAAATAATACTAATTAAAATGAAATGAAAATAGAGCTAAATATTACATAGATATGTTTACATAAAATTTTTTATTTATTTAATGTAATTATATTTTATTCCTTAGATGATGATGAGAATTTATAGTACATTTAGTATGATAAATTATTTTTTTAATAAAAATATAAATATAAATAAAATTAAGTTAAAAATATATTTTAAAAGTATATTTAATAAGTTAAAAATAATTATAAATTTATATTTTTTTTATAATTTGAGTAAAATTGTCTAAAATATTTTTTTTATATCTTGGGATTAGTTAAAGTTATCTAAAAATTTTATAATTTAAAATAAAATAGTTTAAAATATTTTACTTCTATTTTTTCTATCTTATTTCTCAACTTTTTTATAAAATTAAAATAATTTAAATATTATAAATAAAAGTGAAAATAGAAATAACTTTTATTGTACTAAATAAGAGAAATATTTTATTGCACTTTTATTTCTATTTCTATACTACCAATATATCCTTAATTTAAATTATCAAGTTTTATAATATTTTGTATTGTGATGCATTTTTATGTATCCTCAAAAGAAAAATCCAAATAGATCTATTCTATAATTAAATTAAATTGGGATAATGGCTAAGTAGAAAGGGTTATATGCCATGCATCATTCATGGAACCACTTTTAAAGAAACGCCAAACCTTATTTAATGAGATCTTTTATTTGACATGTACGAGATATGGTGCTTGTTTGTGAGGAGGGAAACCTAAGCTTTTGAAGAAAATCTAGATTTTAAAAAATTTTAAAATAAATAGTTATATTTATTCAAACGAATTTTTAGATTAAACCATAATTTAAAACTAAAGTTTTAGATAAGCTAGTCAGAATAGCTTATAGAATAGTAAAAGTATTTATGAACTAACAAATTACTATATTACCCATATTTTTTTACACCTCTCTCATCTCTCCTATTTTTTCTTACACCCTCTCTCATCTCTCCTCTCTCCTCTCATCTCTTATCTTTCCTCATTTAATACTCATCATTTTTCATAATTTATCAATAATAAAAGTATTTTTGAAAATAACTATCTAAATACTCATTTATTTAAAACTATTTTTTTTCATAAACTCTTCTTTAAACCCCTTTTTTAAAAACTATCTAAAAACTCTTTTTATAAACTATTTTCTAAATTCTTATCCAAATAAACTCATATTCTTTATGGACCTCCTCCTCCTCCTCCTCCTCCTCCTCCTCCTCCTCCTCCTCCTCCTCCTCCTCCTCCTCCTCCTCCTCCTCCTCCTCCTCCTCTCACAATCGGTGTCCCTGACAATTTTATTTGTTGGTTCTAAGTTTCTCTATTTTGCAAGACTTAAAAAGTTGTTTTGCATCATGGCCTTGCTCTGACATTTGCTCGTATTTATAATTTTTTTAACCGTGTCTCTATTTTAGTTTCTCATGACATTTGTTTGTTTTTCAAGGGGATCTCCTCATGGGACTATTCTATTGAACTTGAACATTTAATTTTTTACTTTACAATATTATTGTTTTTATTATAAAAAATGGGATAATGGATACATGTGAGTTGAGCTACCTTTTAATATGGTGAAATAATTTTTTTTAATTTAATTAAGCGTGCAATCTACTCTGAGACTTTAAACATAAAATATTTTTATCTTTTTCAATAAGTGTTTTTCTTTTTCCTCCAATGAATATAAAAATTACTCCTGATTTTTATTATACCTTTTTTTCTTACAAATAAAAAAAGGAAATCCATTAAAAACAACTCAAAATGTATAAATAGTCAGTATATGTCAGTCAACTATTAGTTTATCATCTAGATCTATTAGAGCAAGTCGATATTAGTATGTCTTTTTTAACACTTTCAGAACATATTGCTACAAGAACAACTTCCTAATATATACCAACTCCTTTTAAAAAGCCTAAGCGGCTTCTGAAAATATTACCTAATGTCTAAATAAGCAACAACTTTCCCTGTGATGATAATTGATATTGTTTCCCACTTCCAGTAACAAATATTTGATAACACTTGAAAATTGTTTCCTAAAATATAGTAATAGGCTGTTTTCAACTATGGAATTAAAATTTTTAAATAAGTAACATGAAACTATTGTTTATAAAATTATTTTTATTGCACCATTTGAAAAATCTTTCCAATTTTAAAGGGTATGTTTGGTATCACCTCGGGGGCCCAAACGTGCATTCCAACTCTCAAAAATAATTTTCGGTAAAAAAATGATGTTTGGTTTGAGGTTTATACAATCTAGCTTTTTAGGTCTATTAATACGTTTCTGTAGCTTCTTCCTTCTTCTTTTAGCTTTTACATTTTTGTGCTCACTTTCCCCTCTCTCACTATCAAAATTTTTAGTCCTTATTATATGTCCTGTGTTTTGGTGATGCGATGAGAGCGCTAGGCTAATCAATAACGGTATTATCCTATGGTATGCTTACATTTCTTCTCCATAGTAATACATGGACTCTTTTTATTTTTATAATTTAAATTTAATTTTTTTTCTTAAAATTATCCCAATACATTTAATTAAATGGTTTTTAATACTTACAAATTTTTTCTAATGATATATTAACTCTTTTTATTTTTATAAATTTTATTTTTCTTAAATTTATCAAATTATATGCATCATGTAACTTGCTTTTCCATTACTCATCCAAATATGTTTTTGTTCATCAATCTTATTATTTTACAAAATCCAAACATAAATCATATTAACTATCTAAATTCTACCCTAATTTTAATTTACAAAAATCAGATTATAAAAAAGTCACTTCTCCCACCGCTAATATAAACATAGTAACAAACAAGTAAAGTCCAATATCCTCATTTAATTCTTTAATTTTAATTTTATACAATATTTGAGTTTGCTCCCTTACTTTTAAAAAGTATATTTTTAAACCTCTAACTCTAACATTTTTTAGGCTCAAATTATTATTTTTTTTATAACAATCAATACTAGTTTAAAAATTAAATTTAATATGTTAGTATTTGAGAATATTTTATCAATATTTAAATTTTTAATATCAACATTTTTTGTTAAAAGCGTTAAAGTTAAATGACTTAAAATATTTTTATAAATTTAAAAATCATAATAAAATTTTGTATAAAATTAAAGTAATAAAGGGCACTTTTACCAAAATTTAAGGTTGTCTTTAAATTTTTTGTTTTACCAAAATATTTTGCTCCACATTACATCATAATAGTATTAAAAGAGTTAAAAAAAACATTGTCTATGATAGGAAACAACTTTGATAATGATCTGTTGAGTGAATTGTCAAGGATATCTATCTCCAAGCAATTATGGGTTTAAAATTAATGACTTTCAAGAGTGCAAGGCATTCGTACCTTAATCAACAATTACACTTTTCAAAATTTAAAATGTATTCTCATTCTTATCGGGGAGTAAGATTACTACCACATTAAACAATAACTTGTAGTATTCTTAAATCATTTTGAACTTGAAATCAATCCCTTTCAAAACTTTGAGTGCATTAGAAATATGGTTATTTATAAAAAATGCCACCATTCACATTTTTTACTCTATCTCCACATGTTCTAGTGTAGAAAAGAAGGTTTTAAAGACTTTTTTATAGTGCTTATAGAGAGTGCTACTCAGGTATATCTTTAGGAAAAATTATATTTAACTCTCATGGAAGGAATTTAATTGTAAAAAAGTCCTGCTATTCATCAAACTACTGTGAAGTCCCACAAGACCTGGGATTAATTTTTTTTAATTATGAAATAATGGAACTGCCCTTGAGAAAAAACAATTCAAGCAATAGGAATAACAACTTTTTAAGGAAAAATAACAACTCAAGCAAAAAAAATATAACAATTTAAGCAATATGAATGACAACTCTGAGAGGAAGGAATAACAACTGAAGGGCGAACAAAATAATAACTAAGGAACTTTTTCCCAAGGGTAGTTTTGTCATTTCATAATTCAAAAAAATTAATCCCAAGTCCCATATGCCTTCACAGTCGTTTGATGATTTTCTAGGACTTCTCTATAATTAGATTCCTTAAATGGGATTTAAATACAATTTTCTTATATATTTATTGTTCCCAAGTCGTAGCGAGAAAGAGTTCATCAAATTATGTCATAGTAAGCTTTTGAGAGGCGCTCAACAACATGAGATGTTATAATATAAACATCTCTTACACAATATAATCAATCCAGATTATGGCATATATAATTATAAAACCTATATGAGATGCAACAAAAGACTTATAAATATCTCTCGCCATTAGCTTAATTGATATGAGAAAGAACTGAAACTCAAATCAGAGATACGTCAATCAGAGAATATTGTTAGATAAATAACATGTTCTTTCTAGTTGGTGATTAGGGCACAATGATGACAACTTGTATACTGCCATCACCAGTGGGGAACTTTTAAGAGTAAGATGAGAAACTATGTTATCGCTCTGGGACTTAGAAACTATTGCATGGTAAAAATGTGAATTGTTAATTTTCACAATTAGAAAAATTAATCTTAATAAATTGAGTCAACAACCTAGCTTAGATTGGGCCCAAATGACTATGGGCCACACTCATAAATATTTATTAATTATTCTAATTAGTATATAAATAGGTTATAATAATATTAATAAATATCTCACATTCTTCTATTTGTCCCGTATACTCAATGTCATTGCCCTGTTTAGGTAAATTGATGTCATGCTACAAGAATCATGGCGATAAGTCTCCTTTTATCGAATATTACCTTCCATGTATTATAGGTAGCACTATCACTTAATGGGCATCACATTATATATGAACTCAATGTTCATTCAATTCCTGTCTCAATATTTATCATTTTCAATAATACACGTATATACAATCACAAATTTAAAATGATAAACCACAAAATTGATTTCATTGCTCATATGTCCATAGTCAAAAGAAGGATGAAGTTCCATGAGGTACATGTGTGACAAAAAATATTTGACTTCAATCCTTTCGTCAAAGGATCAACCAACATATCCAATGTACTGATTCATTCAATGAAAACTTGACCATCTTGAACTCTTTCTCTCAAGCAAAGAAATTTAAGTTTGACAAATTTGCTTCGACTTTTATCCTTGTGTTGTTTGATGTGACCACTGTAGCTTTATTATCACAGTACATTCTGATTGATTTAGAGACTGAATCCACAATTTTAAGCCCATCAATGAAATTCCTTATCCAAATAGTTTGTAAACTTGCTTCAAAACACGCAATATACTCAGCATTACCAGTAGAAGGAACTGTTTGAGTTTGCTTAGCGCTTATCCATGATATAACTCCTTTTGCCAATAGGAAGATGTAACTAGATGTAGACTTATTTATGTCTATGCATGCTCCAAGATCTGAATCTGAGTATCCAATTTATGTCTAAATTTTATGTTCTACTATATGTGAGCATGTAGTGTTTAGTGCCTGTAGGTACCTAAACATCTTCTTTGCAATTGTCCAATGTGCTTCCCTAGGATTACTTTGGTATCTTCCCAACATACGCATAGAAAAAGTGATGTCAGGTCTTTTACAAACTTGTGCATACATCAAGCTTTCCACCACTGAGTCATATAAGACCCTTTCTATCTGTTTTCTTTCAAGCTCAGTTTTAGGACATTCACTTAAACTGAATTTATCTTCCTTTTCAATAGGAGCCATGTTATATGAACAAATTTGTATTTTGAATCGTTCAAGAATCTTGACAATATAAGCATATTGAGATAAGCCTATAAGACATCGGGTTCTATCTTTATTAATCTTTATGCCAATAACATAAGATGCCTCACCCATGTCTTTCATATCAAAACTCTTAAACGAAAACTGCTTCACCTCACGGAAAAGTCCCAGATCATTGGTAGCAACTAAACTATCATCCACATATAAAATAAGGAATATGATTCTGCTCCCACAGTCATCCACGATGTTCTCAACAAAATCAAATAATGTGATCACTTCATATAACTTCAAGTACCACTGTCATGAAGTTTGTTTCAGGCCATATATTGATTTCTTTAGCTTACATACCAATTGTTCTTTACCTTTTGCAACAAATCTTTTAGGTTGTTTCATATAGACTTCTTTCTCCAGTTCACAATCGAGGAAATAAGTCTTTACATCCATTTGGTGCAACTCCAGATCAAAATAGGCAACCAATGCCATGATAATACGGAAAGAACTTTTCTTAGATACATGTGAAATTGTTTAACTGTAATCAATTCTTTCTACTTGAGTGAAGCCCTTAGCAACCAATTTAGCCTTGTATCTATCAATGTTTCCTTGTGAGTCTCTTTTGGTTTTGTAAACCCATTTACAACCAATAGCCTTAAACCCACTAGGTACAAGTTCCCAAATATGCTTGTTTGCTATGGAATTCATTTCATCAATCATAGCATCATGCCACAATTTAGAATTTGCACTCTTCATGGCCTGAGTGAATGTTAAAGGATCATTCTTAACATTTACATCATAGTCAACTTCAGTAGAATACACTACGTAGTCATCAGGTAATGACAGTATTCTTTCTCTAGTTGACCTCTTTAATTTAACCTCTTGGGTTGATCCAGGTTATTGAATAAGGACATTCTCTATCACATTTTGTGATGGTTCCACTTGTGTTTTGACTATTTATTATGTGTCCATCTTGTTCAACATCGTCAACTTGAGCCATGGGGTTTACATCACGTTCAATGTCAATCCCAACAGTGGGATGATCATTAACTATTGACGTCCCCTCATGAATGATGTCAGTAGTTCGCTTTATGTGATCATCTAGTAGACAATCACTCCCACTAATCACATAATTATCAAGAAACTTGGCATTCCTAGACTCTACAAACCTTTTAGAAAGTGGAGGACAATAAAACTTATAACCACTAGGCCTTTCCGTATAGCCTACAAAGTAAGCTCTAATGGTCTTGGGGTCTAACTTTTTTCCTATAGATTATACACTCTTACTTCAGTAGGATAACCCCATACATTAAAATAATTTAAACTGGGTTTCCATCCTTTCCATATTTCAATAGGTGTCTTAGACACTACCTTTGTTAAAACCATATTTAATATGTATCTGACTATCTTGAGTGCTTCCTTCCACAGAAAAGAGGGCATTTTGGAGCTACTCATCATGCCCCTAACTATATCCAGCAAGGTCTTATTTTTTCTTTTAGCTACACCATTCATGTCAGCTGATTTAGGCATAGTATATTGGGCCACTATACCTTGCTCTAGACGAAAATCAGCAAATAGACCTGGCACTTGTCATTCACTAGTGTATCTGCCATAATACTTACTACCACGATCTGATCTCACTATCTTGATTGGTTTCCCGATCTATTTTTCTAATTCTACTTTATATTCTTTGAAAGCATCTAGTGCCTCACTTTTTTTATAAAGCATGTAGACATATATGTATTGTGAGTAATCATCAATAAAGGTAATAAAGTAATTTTGACCATATACAGTCAAATTAGGCCAACAAATATCTGTGTGTATAATTTATAGCAATTCAGAACTTCTCTTAGCCCATTTATATGACTTATTAGTCTGTTTTTCCCTTATGTAGTTGACACATGAATCAAATTCTAAATGGTCTAAAGATGGAAGAATTCCATCTTTATTTAACCTTTTGATTATATCAATCGATATATGACCTAATTTTTTATGCTATAGACTATAAGAATTTTTATCAATGATATTTCTCTTAGTCCCACATGAAACAAAAAATGATTAAGGAGAATCAAAAACAATTTTACCTAAACCATCAATCATAACTAAATTCAGCAATCAAAACAGAATCTTTTGTTAAAGTTATAAGTTTCTTAGAAAGAACTAAATGATAATCAAATATAATGAGTTTTGACATAGAAATCAAATTCCTTTTATGAGAGGGAATATAGAAAATATCATAAAGTTCTAAAACATGATTATTTGAAAAGGTTATATAAAAAGTTCCAATAGCTTTCACAGGATCTGCTTTCCCATTGCTTGAAAGGATGGTTTTTTCATTGGGATATGGAGGCCTGCTTGACAGAAAGCCCTGAATGGTAGTCAAAATGTGGATCATCGAACTAGTGTAATCCACCAAGTGTTATTGTTAACGCTAGAAAAATTAGATTTAAAAGTAACACACGATGAAAGCATACCTCTCATCTTCATTATGTGTTGCCTCACACTGCCAATACCTGTAAGCCTCACATCACATATTCATACATGATGACACCACCCATCTATTCGCTTATTAGTTTGAATTATTTATCTAAGGCTTTCAGGTATCATTTGGCTGTGTCGCACTTAAGGACTACTCCCCTAATATTTATGGTGATCCTTTATTGCATAAGCAGAAGAGATAAGTGGTTGCTCTGCTTCCATATATTATACCTTTCCTTTTCCACTTTTTTATCAGAAGTATCATCAGTTCTTAGAGGTTTTTCATACCTCAAGGCATAATCTAAATCCAAGAAATAGAGATACAACAAAACACTATCTCTCCAATCAACATAGTTAATGCTGCAATCTAAGATTATTTTGTTGCTTATATCAGCCATAATCCTAGAGCCAGTAATTGGATCTACAAAATGAAAATAGACAAATAACAAATAAGCTCACGAGTAAGAATTTGAAGCAATCATAAGTCACTGTGTTATTTATGCATGCTTAGCACAAATGTAGTATGCAAGCAATACAAATACATATCACTAATGTCTACATGAAGGCAAAAGCATTATCAGATCATATATTTATCTCAAGTGATAGAATTAGAATACATTTGTACTTTTTAAATACATGTGGGTTACTTAGAAAATAACAATAACTTTATATTCCACCCTAATTGAATATAAAATTACGAGATATCTACTTGTGAGTAAAGATAAATCATATCTATATATTTAATTACAAATGATATTACAAATCCATATGTGATTAAGGAATGCATGCAACAAATCCAATAAATAAGGATGTTGTGGCTACTCCTTACAAAATTACAAGTTAATCATAAATATCATTAATGTGCATATAAATCCAAATATGACACCTTAATGGAGAATTTAATAAATTAATTTAATTAACAAATATGACTAAATAATTTAATTTAAATTTTCTCACTATTTCATGCATCCAAAAAATATTTAATAATTAATTTCAACTCAAAAGGATTTTATAAAAATGAAATAGTTAATTTAATTGCTAAATGATAAATTAATGTGCAAAAATAGGCAATTAAATAACATAATAAATTAAAATTTATAAATACCTTTTTCAAGTATCAAAATAATGGAGAAATTAATTTTATTTAAACATTTATAATGCATGTACTAGTAATTAAAATGTTCTAAAAAATTAAATTAAATAGCTTAAAATAATTTTCTTGAAATAAAACTAAATGGCCCCATATACAAAAGTCTAAAAAAGGGCCAAAATATTTTTCAAAAACAAAAACAAAAAGGGTCTAGGCCCAATACGTATTTTTCAGAAGCAAACAAAAGAAAGTATTAGTTGGCCCCAAATGCTCGCAAGCCCACACAAAAAATATATGAGGCCTAAATCGCATGTGGCCCAAAACAAATCCAAATAACCAGTTTTCTTGATGATTATGTCTACCTTGACGCCTAAGGTTCTTAGTTCCACTAAGACTACTATATTGGGCTCTATGTCAAAGCGTTTAGAAGCAGTGTCATCCTTAAAAGTAGCTTCTGTAGCTTCAGCAAGGTTGAGTCCTCATCATAGGTGATTGAGGAAACAAGCGTCGCTGCTAGGGCCTTCCTCAATTCTTCTAACAGCATACCAATGGTGCCCCTAGGGGTGCTCACAGGACAAGTCAGGACTGAGACAACCCCATCCCTTGTCCTGTCCCGTCCTAAATTTATCTCAGTCCTGATGGGTTCGGGACGGAAATTCCCAATCCCAATTTTATTTAAAAAAATATTATAATAAAATTATCTCAGTAAATCATTCCATATAAAATACCACGGTAACTTCCTCTAAATACCAACATTCCTCATTGATATAAAATGATAACTTACCCAGATAAGGAAAAAAATAACAGTAAGGAAGAATAAAAATATATGTATGAGAATATTTGTAAATAAAAATATCTATATGAGAGTGGCGACTGGCGAGACCTATTACCGTGAGCAAGCAAAGCGTGAGAGAAAAGAGAAGGAGAGCATGAGACGAGTGGACATAGTGGGAAAGATAAGAAAATATAATACATTTTTTTATAAAAAAAAATTTAGGGTCGAGACGGGATATGAGTCCTGAGGGTTAAACTGAGATCCGTCATATCCCGTCCCGATAGTTTCCCGTACCAAAACTACCAGGACCGGGTTGAGACACCCGAGACGAGATAAAGTTAAACACACCTAGGTGCCCCTCTCACGGTGACTTCGCCATCAAATTCAACTATCACAAATATATATATATATATATTTTGATTTCAAACACAATTTGAACAACCATTTCGAAAAGTTAAGATCTATAATATAATCTCCTCCATCATTTGATTCAAAAATTATTATCTCTACATCCATATATTCAATATTCTATCTCAAATTGTTACTTATGAGGATTATAAGTTAACAAGCAAGGCAAGAAAATCTCAAATAAGGCTTTGATACTACATGTTATAATATAAACATATCTTACATAATATAATCAATCCAGATTATGAGATATATAAGTATAAAACCTATATGAGATGTAGCGAAAGACTTATAAATACTTCTCACAATTAGCTTAATTGATTTGAGAAGCAACTAGAACTCAAATCAGAGATCTACCAATCAGAGAACATTATTAGATAAATAATAGGTTCTTCTAGCTGTTGATTAGGCACAGTGATGACAACTTGTGTACTATAGTTACCAGTATGGAACCTTCAGGAGTGAGTTGAGAAACTAGATTATTGCTCTGGGACTCAGAAACTATTGCATGATAAAACTGTGAATTGTTAATTTCTACCATTAAAAAATTAATTTTAATAAATTGAGTCAACAACTCACCTTAAATTGGGCCCAAATAACTACAGGTCATACTTAGAAATATTTATTAATTATCCTAATTAATATCTAAATAGATTATAATAATATTAATAAATATCTTACATGAGCTTTTTACATTTAGTAGTCTAAATATTTCAGTAAATATAGCCTAGCGATTGTAAGGAATTGTAAGACACGCAGCGGAAATTAATTTAAAAATTTTTCCACTCCTTGCCAGGATCTACCGTATGTGTTTAAGTCAAGTGGGAAGAAGCATTACCCTTAGTGTGCCTCAGCGACTTCCACAGCTTTTAGTCACGACGTTCACAGCTTCTTTCCGCGGCTCGTGCTCCCTTTCTGATCGCAAGAAGTTGACGACTCAGGTCAGTTTCCTCTACTGGTATCCACACAAATAGCGTTCCAACCACGAACGACGTGCTAGCGTCTCTTGTCCCTCCAGGGCTTTCTCAAGAGTTCGTCATTTCTGTCTCTATTTCGACAGTTTCTTATCTGCAAACCTTTTGCTCAGTCCCCTTCGGCCTTTTTGTGTTCTATGTGTATCTCTATGCAAAATGTAGCTCCTAATATCAGATATATAGGATGCTCTGCGTTTTCTTCTACTGAATTGGATTTTTAGGAGTTAATCTTATATTAATTCTGAAATTAATACAATATCATATATTGTATAATTTGATAAGAAACTAATTAAATAAATAATATTAAATCCGTCCCACAGATTTAATTCACCTATTTATTTAACTTAAAATAAAGATAAGACTGAACTGTATTTGATTTATTCTCATAAATCAAATTTGAGATATCATATCAATTTGAATTTCAAATTCAAATGTGATAGAGATTTAATTTATCCTTATACATTAAATCTTATAAATATCTCTTATATGAGATATCCTATCAATTTGAATTTCAAATTCAATCATGATAGAGATTTAATTTATCCTTATAAATTAAATCTTATAAATATCTCTTATATGAGATATCCTATCAATTTGAATTTCAAATTCAAACGTGATAGAGATTTAATTTATCCTTATAAATTAAATCTCATATATCTCTAATGTATATATATTAATTTATATATATATATATATGAATATAAATATAAATAAATATATATACATGTATCCTGGATCATTTATTGAATTTGGACATGTTTTAGATTCAATGAATCTGGACATCATAGCTTGTGTTGGGCTATTTTGTGTGTGACCCTGTAGGCCCATATGAAGTTGGCAGTGGGCCATTTGTTATACTAGCCCACAAGTCGCAAGAAGTCTCTAGCAAAACATAACGACTACCCAAATCATATGAGGATCGTTAAACGATGTAACTTTTTATACAATCATATCATGTCCCTTCTGTCACGCGATATTTTGGTCATGGATGAGGCATGAATAATGTCATACTCCTATTCTTGACCGTTACTTTCTCGATCCCTGAGTAGTTTGACTATAGAAATGGAACTACCTTTCCATTACAGTATGGCCATACATTTCTCAGACTCACTCATCGAGGGGCCCAGTAATATCTCTCTACGAATGTGAGGGACGAATTCCATCTTGACCATTCATATTCTTTCGCATGAAAAACCACTAAACCCGAACATAGTCTTTATGATCACTCGGTCAAAAGTGACTTTTGACTAGGTCAAAGCTGAGCGTTTGTCATGTAGGAATCCATGATAATCTCAGGTCAAATGGCATATTGACATGGTTTGTATATGAGAGAAGCTTATGACGTTACCCATGCAGTTCTCTCATAACGGGTCGGTCCAACACCTTGTACTCTTACATGTGCCTATAACTTTGATTTATATCTCTATACATCTTCAAAGTCATACTGGTCTTATTTCATCTGTGCTCCCGCAGAGATGACCGACTAGGGACATTTAGGATAAGATCATGAATTATCTAAGGATGGTCATCATAATAAACATGCAAATAATATGATAACACAATTAATAAATTCATAAATCAATAATGTTCATAAGACAATGATTGGCCCCTAGGGCACGATTTCCAACAGCGATACCTTCAATGGAGCTTTTCTCGTATGTATCATTGACCTACTTACATTTTGCTATTCCATTTGATCTAATCCATGCCTTCTAGGTTGTTTAATCCCGCTCGGGGTACTTCTCCATACTGAATTTGTTGGGCTTCAATTAATCCACCCAGATGAATTATGTTTAGCCCAAACTCATTTAATAAGTGAGATTATTAAGTGAATAAGTAAAAGGTGTGGGTATGAAAATGTGAAATATTCCCTTGTTTAAAATGACAAGATGGAATGGTTATCCGGGTTCTTACACATGATCATTGTGTTAGATTTTGAGCACACAAGTAGTGGAATAATTTTTTTTTGTTGCCAAAACACGTTAAAGGATCCATAGTCATTACTTAAAAAAAAAAACAGACTTACCAATTGAACTAAAGATTTAATCTCAAAGATTTTGGTTGGTAATTTTGGTGTTGTTCCTCAAGTGAACACCCTCCATTAGTATCCTTACAAACGGGATCAAGAACACGATCATGTGCTAGCACTTTTTCTTGAACAACACTTGGTTCTTGCTGTCCTAAAGGTCACATCTATTATCAATAGTGTGACTCAAGTGGGAAAATGTCATCTACTATTTTTCATTGTTCTCTCTCTCTATATAGATGCTTTCTAAGAGTTTTTCGACTCTCAATGAACTCCTAATCTATCTATCGACACAAAGTTTGTCTCTCTAATCAAATATGATATTTATCCTAGTTAAAATACCTGTTTGAAAATTATGTATATTATATATACATTGATTTTCAACCACCGATATTTTAATAGGATTATTATTATATTTAATTTAATAGACAATCTTTAACATGGAATCTTTTAAAGATATTATATTTTAGAATAAATCTTCTAAAGAGTTCAAATCCTAAATTAAATATAATATTACTATTTTTTCAAATAATAATAAGATAATATTATTTTACCATAAATAATATTATATTATTCTAATCAAAATTAGAAGATCTTGTAGAATTTTCTTATTTAAGAATTAAAAAAAATTGATTGAACATTTTTTTAATTCAATAAATTTGGACACTATAGTTCGTGTTGGTCCATTCTTGTACGTGACCCTGTAGGCTTATTTCATGTTGGCAATATGTCCAAAATATTTTTTGACCCACAAGTTATATGTGATATCTTGGAAGACATTATAACTACGTAAATCATATGAAAATTGGTGTTCCATTTTAACCTATCTCATAACTATGTCAAATCTTTTTTGTCAAATGATATCTAGAAAGCATGAGACATGGAGACTTCACTCTCACATTACTCAACTTTATTTTCTTGATATCTAAGTCGACTGACAAGACAAATGACACTTCATTTTTCATTTAAGCACGATCATGTATTTCTTAATCTCACTCATCAAGGGGCCTAGAGATATCTCTCTTTATGAGAGGGACACATTTCATCTTAACCACTAATTTTTTCTCTATATAGATCTTATTATGCTCTATTACAACATTTATGGTCACTCAGTTAAAAGTTATTTTTGATCATATTAAAGTATAATGTTCCTCATGTAGGAATCTATTGTAATCTCATGTATGAGTGAACAATGACATAGCTATGATGAGATAATCTTGACCTAGTTCATATAGCTATCTCATGATGGGTCGGTGTAACACCTTGGTCTCAAACAAGTGCCTAAGATTTTAATTTGCATCTCTATACATGATGATCACATAATCATTGATTAAAGTGATACTAGTCTTAATTTATTATTGTTCCTAAAATAATAATTGATTAGGGACATTTAGAATAATTCTTTAATTATTAATGGATCCTTATTATAAAGAAAACATACAAAATAGTATAATAAATATTTATTTAATAAAGTAACTTTTATTAAATAAATTATGTTTACATCCAAATTGGCTTAGGGCACAATGTCCAACATATTGATCACAAAAGTCTAGGTGTGGGGTGTAACATCCTAAATTTTTTTTATTTGTATAAGATTGATAGAGGAAAGAGGTTATGAATAAATTGTAATGATAATAAGAAGAAATAACAATGTGTTAGATACAGTTTAAGTTAAAGAAAGAGAGAAGATATAAAGTTATAAAGCTAGAGACTAAACGATAAATAGTAAAAGTCCAGTGACTAAACTGTAAATAGTGAAAAGTTCAAGGACTTAAGTAGATTTTTGAGATTTCAGGTACCAAATTAGAATTTTAAACTTGGTAGAAATAGACTAAAATAGTTTGGCAATTTTAGAGACTAAAGTGCAATTTTGTCAAATTTAGAGGTATAGTGTAATTATGGAAAGTTGAGTTAGAAAATATCCAAAATTGCCCCGAAATGTTTCCATTTCAAAATTTTCTAGTAAATAGAGTATAGAATTTGGGTCAAGTATATCTCATAATTCTAATTTAAAGTCACGATTAATTGATATTAATTTCTTATGTCTAGAAATTAGTAAGTATCTTCTGGATTTCAGAATCAGATGAAACTTTGTAGTAAATTCTTATAATTAATATTAGAATTTATGACACTAATAGAAGTAAAAAAGAAGTCATGTAGAATTAATTATAAAATTTAAAGTAAAATTAGACACTCGATAAATGATTTAAAGAAACATATAGAATTTTTATTAGGATTTATGTGTCTCAAAAAATTATGAGACTTTGTCAAAAATTTATTTTATAGTAGAATAAATTTTTAAAAATTTTAAAAGAATTTTATAGAATTTATCTAAAAAATTAGGTGATTTAGGATACCCGGTAAAGAAAATGCCTTGAGATTTGTGGCAATTAGCAATTGGACCCAAAAAAGGCCCAAGATGACATCCCATGAAGACCCAAGAAGCCCAAGTTGGTGTCTTAGAGCTTAAGACAAATTTTAGAATATTTTATAAATTTTAAAAAGAGAAAATCTAATTAATTCAAGAGATAAGTTATGTGGTATGTGAGGTGTCATTGTGGGACCCACACTAATGCCACATGGCACCAAGAGTAAGCAGAGGAGTTTATCCCATGTGCTAAATTATATTAAAATAATATAAGAATTAAATTAATTGTGATTAGGATTAATTAATCAAAGAATTAACCAATGAAATTCATGCCATTATAATAATTAAGAAAAAGAGGGATAAATTGGTCTTAAGGTTGCCAAAATTTGGCTATAAATACCCCTATTTTTCATAAAATCGTGGCCCCTTAGAGAACAAAGGGGAACCTCTTGTGGTTTGAAAAATCAAACCATTCCATAGGAATTTCAAGAGGAGATTAAGGGGTTTTGTTCTTAGGAATTATTTCTAGTTTATTTATAAATATTTTAGAAGGATGGAACATAGATTTTAATAGTTGGAAACTTTATTTTTTCCTTAGATCCCCTTCTGCCCGAAATGAAGTTAGAGGTATGCAAATGATATATAGATAAGTTAGTTTGGATTGTTAGTTATTGAATTTAATTGATATTCTTGACTTTGTATTATCTTGATACTTTTAGCATGTGCTATTTTGGACATAAGAAAATAAAATTTTAATGATATAATACTTCCATTAAAATTAAATGATAATTTTGTATATAATTGAAATTTTAGAAGTATTGAAATTGAAAAATAGAAGTTTTAAAACTCTTTATACGAGTGTTCATATGCAAAAACAGTGATAATAATGTTATAATTTTAATACTTTTAATGGATTCAAAATTCTATTTAAATAATAAGTATTGATTTGATATTTTGGAACTTGATGTCCACTTTTTAAAATTTTGAATTTAAAAAGGTATTTTAGTGGGATTTCCCTAATAGTTATATCATTTATTTATATAAAATGAAAATTTATCCAAATAAGTTGGAGAAAGGGTCGTTGTTGTGGGTTCGATTTCCCTGTCGCTCCGGAGACGGAGACAAAACGACAGCGTAGGAAACATTCATAGCTGAGCGCAAAACGTAACCAAAACTTCGGTTCCAAATTTCGCGTCCCCACACTCAATGACGACTTTTCTCGGACGACTCTTTCCATTCTCCTCATTTCCTCAGCAATTCCAACGGATTCTTCTCTTTCTCCGTCCCTCCGTCTTGACAATCAGCTGCTGCAACCATGTCGCTGTCGGATTCCGAGACAACTCCTGGCGGATCACCAGAATATAAATCCGTCCGCCAAACCAGCCGTGACCGTAAGCGCCATTTTCTTTCATTCTGTGGGGGATTTTATTTTCTTTGACTTGTCCGTTTGTTTCTCAGGAAATATAGGTTGAGAGATGGATTTGAATAAGGAAAATGTTGATACAGAGTTGTGTTTCCTGAGGGTTTGATTGTATTTAAGATGTTCTTTAGATAATTGAGCTTGGTGTGGACGTATTCCTTTGAATATTTGAGTTTGCTAAGTCTTTTTAGAAAGTGATCGTTTTTTTCTTAGTTTTTTCGTGTATTCATTTAACCTGGGATATATTGAATCTTCTGGATTCTGAAACACGAACTGCTATGGCGAATTGATAGAATTGGCTTTAGGAGACACTTTATTTGCAGAAAATGTACCAACAAAACTAAAGTCTTTCAAAGCTTTGACTCTCTAAATCATTTCAATTTTTTAGCATCTATCATTTTCTCCCCTTGTTTTACGTATAAGTATTTAACTTCTACAACTCAAAATGCGCGAGACATAAAATTAACTCCTTTCCTTCTTAAATATGTTTCTTAATATTTTTCATGTTTGGCTTCATGTAGGTTTATTGTATGAAATGCTTGGAGCAGCAAAGTCAGGAGATTCTAAATCATGGAAGGTGAGTAATTGAAGCGGTCATAATGTACGATGTTGTTCTGGAGTTTGTTAATTTTCCCCTTACTTGAATACAATATTTTCTTTCTAAAGAAGGCTTCTTTAGTTGATTTCATATGTTGTTTGTTTTAATATCCCATTTCTAGTGATGATGGATGAACTTCTGTAGGGATTGTTACCAATTCAGCCAACTATATTTGCTTTATTTTTTCCCGTGAGGCATATGGCTTAAATAATGCAGTTAAATTGTTTCTTCTGTTGCTAGGATTGTTCAAATGCTATAATGAACAGCATAACTGAAGGGGGATTTAACAGATAATTAAAAAGTTGGAGCTGTATCTTGACTTGCAAACTAATCCTTTAGTTATATTCTACAGTGAAAATTGTAAAATTAGTAATTAAAGAAAGACATGTTTTCTAGCCTTAAAGTCTATATACGAACCTAATTTTATGGATTGAGAACCATGGTTATGCGAATGTTCTAGTCTATAAACTGGATAACTTGGAAACACCTATTTAAGTTTTATTTTGAGTGATTGAACGATTTTCTTTTTAAATAGTATGGTGTCTTCATTTTAAGAATTTAATATTTTCTTCTTGTATAGTTTTTAAATGTTGGGCAAAGGAAAAGTCCAGCATTTACATGGCGATTGCTAGATTTTGAGCTCAAGTAGTAGGCGAGATAAATTGAAGTATATATTGAATAAGGTTTTAAATTCTAAGATGCAGCAGATGAGAACCTCCTTTCAGCCCATTTCCATGCTTTCTTCAGTCCTTTTTCTAAATTGTTTCTTTTCATGAAAATCCTTTTCTTGTTTTGTGGCGCACCTCCCAGTGTTGCCAATATATAATACTAAACTACCCAGGTCAATTGGATTTAAAAAAAAATTTGCAAACTGATTTTGTACAAACTCAATGTCATGAAAATTCTTTTACTAATCTTTTTTTAATGCCAGTACTAGAATGTTCTTTCAATGAAGTTATTTGTTACATGTGTGAAAGAATTGGCAAGCTTTTATGAGTAGAAGGTTTCTTTCCCCTTTTCTTTTCATTTGTTTAGCTGTGTCAACTGTTTTTGGAGCACACTCCTCTTCCACTTATTCCTGTTTTCTTTCAAATTTCCCCTTTCCAAACGTAAAGATGAAACGACTTTAAATGAATGTGGTGTGATGTTTATTAGTTTTATTTGCAATGGAGAATGATGGTCTCTTATTCATTGATTTGTTCACTACAGTAAATAAGTTTCAGGGGTATTTTTTGCTAAGACTCATAAATCTAAGAATATATAAAAATAAAATCTATATAATAACTAAGCTATCTTAAAGATTTAATAGCAAAAAATATAAAATAAATAAAATATATTAAGAAAAGTTGGATATTCTCCAAAACTCCTTAAACTAAAGAACAGATATTAATGTTTACCAACTTGAAATTCAAGTCTTCAAACTTGAATATTCAAAGAGCTTGCACAAATAGATTTGCTACTTCTTTGTTAGTGGAGATTTCCTCCAAATCCATCCTCACAAACATCAAGATGTTTTGGGATGGATAACTGCAAGTAGTTGCGCCATTAAGTTGGTGGCTAATTACCACTTGTGAGAGGTTGAGTGATGCTGTACAGTTCCTATGGTGATTGTCAGACAAGCCTGGGGTGATGGTTTTTGAGGCTCTATACATCACAGTGACGATCCCAAATGCCATTGGAACATTTGCAATGTTGAATGATAATCTCTTATTCATTGAATTGTTTGCTAAAATCTAAATAAGCCTTGATTGAATTTTTACTAAATCTCATAATCCCATAGACTCAGGAATACAAATAATCTAAGCATATCTGAAAATGTCATCTAAATAATAATTAATCTATCATAAAGATTCAATAACAACAAGAAGCCTTATCTCACTAGGTGGAATTGGCTATGCAAATTACGCTATGAACAACCAACTCTTTGGACATACCACCAAAATGCCCCATTCAATAACTATCTTTAGTGTTCCTTTTGTTCTTCCTCTACTTCTCTTCTTGGAACTTGAGACCATTTGTTCAACCCTCATCTTTGGCTCATCTATCGACCTTCTTTATATATGTCCAAACTACCTTAAACGAGTTTATACTATTTTTTCTATAGTTTCCACTCTAACTCTTCCTCGTATATGGTTATTACAAATCTTATCTTGTATGACACATCATTTATCTTTGCTACCCCATTTTTTTTGTTTTTATTGTCCTTTTAGTGCCCAACAATCACTACCTCATAACATTGGTAGTCTTATTGCAGTTTGATAAAACTTCCTTTAAGCAGATGCCTCATAACATTAGGTTCTTTTCAATAACAAATAACTCCAGATGCCTTTCTTCATCTTAACCACCCAGCTTGTATTCTATGCACAAGATTTCCATCAATTTCACCATCATTTTGTATAATCGAAACTAGATACCTTAACTCTTAACTTTGCAACTTATAGAACGATTTGATCTTTGATTTTCACCTACATATCAGTTCCAACTTGCTTCTTATTGAACTTGTAATGCATATATGCTGTCTTAATCCTGCTTAAGAAAAAACCCTTCAATTCCAATGTCCTTCTCCGTAACTCAAATTTAAATTAAACATCTTATCTTGCCTTCACAATCATTTACAAAAAGCATGCATTTGGGGATTTCCTCTTGGATGTTCTTGGTTAGAACATCTAAAGCTAAGTCAAACAAGTAAGGGATTAACGATGAACCCTAATTTAGACCAATAGGGAAGTACTTTGTTTCACCACCTAATCTTCTTATACTAGTTTTTGCTTTGTATTGTTGTGATATATATGCCTCACGGTAGTGATGCATTTGCAATGTCATTTCTTAAAGGTACAAATTTCAGATTTTAGAGAAAAGAGAACAACTTTTAGATTGCGATTCTCATTTTTTTTTTGAGTTACTTTTGAATTTCAATCAAAATGGTCTGCAAGGAGAGAGGGTTGAATGGAGATTTTAGTTAGACAAATTCTCTTAAATATGGTTTTGCAACTTTCAGTTGCTTTTTAGTTTGATGCAATTTATGATGTTCTATGTCCGAAATTTAGGCTTCATTACAAGATTTTGAAGCTATGCATCAATAAAAATTTTTAGGCACATGAGGTTCATCCTTATATGTTGAGATAATACATCCTACACATCTTTCTCTTGACATATTTAATTACTTAAGTTTCTATATGCATCCGTCATGAATAATTCAATCTTCTGCTTTTTACTATTCCATTGAATTGACTATTATCAAATTGATGTTGATAGTCATCCATGTTAGCAACTATTTCTCCCAGGTGCTCATAATGGATAAAGTCACGGTGAATGTAAGCATTTCGTATATTTTTAATTTTATTATTATGACTATTTTCTTTTCTTCTGTTGGAACACATTAAGTCTAGCTGATGATACTAAAAATAATTTTAATGAAGTGGATATCTCAGGCTTTCTTAGAAACAATTGACCCTCGTAAAATGGTGAATTAAACTTTTTGAAGCTTTTATGGAAGCACTTGCTTCAAAATTGAATGTTGCAGCCACACACTCTGTTGTTCTTTTTATTTCGCTACATTGCTTGATCCCAAAAGACTCTTCTGCACTTCCTTTTTCATTAGGCTACATTGTAAGTTCATTTCTTTGGATATTGTTGAAATATTTATTATAAACTACTTGACTTATTATTGCAGTGGTGGAAGACATTTTCAAGAGAAGGCAACCACTACCATCTATGGATGTTGTTTATTTCGTGCAGCCAATAAGAGAGAAGTAATTTTGTTTTTCTTTATCAAGAAATATACACTTTATTCTGAAGTCAGAAATTGCAATACAAATTATGCAAAACACTAGTAACCAATTTGCTTGACTTATAACCATATAAGTGGAGACCAGCTACTAGAGGGTTGATAAGGCTATTTATGGGTGGTAGATCATAGAATTTTGGGAGCTATTATTTATCTAAGAGGGTATGTTGGGTATTGCAAGTTGCTTAAGTTTTAAAGCTGATGAATAAGTTGTTGTATTTGTTGATTATTGTTCTTTGCTTTCCTTTAGTATTGAGTGTATATTTGGATTAGTTTATTTTAAGTGAGTTTTCTCTGTACAAGCTAAGTATGTGAGAGGAGTTTTCTAGGATTGCGTAAACAGAACTTTCTTAAGTGCTTTTGGGCGTTTCCCATGTAACTGACTTTCACTCCAAGTAACTATCCCATTGTTAGTTAGTTAATGTAATTATTTGTAACAAAAGTCATATCTATGGTTGAGTGGTGATTAGTGTTATACCATAACTTAAAGGAAGCCACTTGGGCCATTGCCTTGGAAGTCATCTTTGAAAGTAGAGTTTTGCATCACCTACTCTAATACTTTACGATGCTTAATACTCCATAGATTACTCTCGTTGGCCATTATTTTGCCTTTGTTTTTTGCATCCCAAGCTTCAACCTCTTCAATCTCCTTGACCATTATCAGCTAGAGAGTTTTTCTTATACTAGAGTCTTTATTTCATCAACAATCTTTAATAATATGTTTAGATGATGATGGATCTAGAACAGCTAAGACTTATGTTCGACACAGGAAGAATAGGGGATTGGGTGAAACTAGTTCAATTCTAGTGCAAATGTGGAAAAACGATGTTTGTTTGTTTGAGAGGAGAGAGAATTATAGTGAGTAATGAATATAGGGTAAGTATGGGGTAGATATCTACCATTCTCTTCCCAAGATTTGTATGGCTTCTTCTAGAATGTCATAGTACGGGTTGATTTCATTGTTACCCTTTATTTATTTTGATTCTCATTTATTTCTTCAGATGCGCGTTTGTTTTTCTACTAAGACCGTACACTAGTATATTTTTTGGTTTTATTGAGTATAATATAGTTGAAAGGTTCCATTGTTTTGTATTAGAGCTATTTAAACTGGGTAATGGTAATTGCCATAATTGAACTGAGAGTTTTAGAACCATGTAGGGAATAGAAAGATTGGGATGTAAAATAGCCATGTCAAAGGACTTGTTAACAGAGTTATTGATACATGTAAGAGGAGGGCATGGAAATAATGTCATGGGGAGGAATGTAGACATGTCACTTGAATTGAAGATTACCCATAAGTTTGAGATTGAGATCGATGATGGATGCTGGGTTTGAAGAGAGAGAAATGGCAAGGTTCAAGAGCTTGGGTTTACCTTTGTTTTGTGAAGAAGAGCCAGTTAGATGGTTTTTTGTTTTTTTTTAACGTAGAGTGATACTTCAAGAATATAAAGTTGTTGGGAAGAAATTAGATGCTATTGGTAAAGAGAAGAGAGAGACATGGCAAGGTTTGCGAGGTCGGGTTTACCTTTGTTTGGCTTTGCACTATATTTCTTACCTAGCTTCATTTATTTGGCACTATTTTTGTTAATTCAACTTGCAATGTTTTACATACATATTGACCTACTTTTTTTAGCATGCAGTCTTATCATGTTAATATCTGACATGTCTGGAAGGGAGCCCTTGTACAGGAAGTATGCGGAAAAATCTGTTTTTCCCAAATTTATTGTTATATATCTTTTGTAAGCTCCAATTCTGGGGTACCTTTGATTTCCCTCTCTCTTATTTTTTTCTTTCTTTGATTTTATCTCTTCGGCAGAGCATATATATTTTTTAGCTCAACAGTTCCAAAGGAATTTATAAGCCACATTAGGGATGATTGTAGTGTCTTACCCCGCATAGGGGCATTGAGAGAGGTTTGTTTATCTTTTCTTCTTTCAATAGAGTTATATGCATATAATAGTCTTCAAAACTTTTCTCTGAGGATAGTTTTGCTTTAACTTTTCAGATGAATTTGGAATACTTTCCAGTAGATAGCCAGGTATGTGATAACAAAATCTGTCCCTTTGTTTCCTTTGATGGCAATGCCTATTTACCTTTATGTCATGTTGAACAATCTGTCACACAATGATTAAGAGAGTGGTCTTTAACCTTCATAATCTAAAATGGGCAAACTCTTTATGTAAGAGTAAAGTACATTGGCCTCCCCTCTATTTTACCTTAATTACATAGGTGTGCTTGCTTATGAATCTTTACTAAAATCATAAGTTACATAACACAGACCTCCCCACTCTGTTTTGAAGATTTTATTTACATATGGCCAACTGTTAATTGACCACTAAATTAAATATTTTGGACCATGGTTATCAAATCGGAATACGAATGGTGAATCGGATATCCTATTTTCTGCATCTTGAATCGTACTTTACCGTGAATCGTAAGATTCATGATTAATTATTAACAATGATGTATATGTAATTTTCAATTCAAAAAATCAGTAAAGATAGATAAATAGTCCCTAAGATTAATTCAAAAAATCATTAAAGTCACGTTTCAAAAGTTCAAAACCCTAACTTAAAAAGAGATTAAACACTAAACATATTATTCAAATAGTCATCACTCATTATTATCTCTAAGATCAATGTCACTCAATTCATCATCATCCTCCATTAACAATGCCACTTCTTCTCTGTCCTCTTCCTCCCCATCTTCAACATTCTCTTCATTCCCATTCTCTTGTTCTATTGTAGATTTCCCTTTGCAATTTGCTTTGGCATTCAAATTTCTTGGACCTAGGAAAAAAAAACTTAATAAGCATGATGATATATATTATATAATACTACTATATTATATGTTTAAGGTGTAAACTAAAATCAACATAACTTTAGTTTCAAATATATTATTATAGTATACCTCTCTTCCTTTTCTTGCTTGGAGCTCCCTCATCAGGAGTGGAACTTTCATGTATGTCCATACATGACCCATCAATGGGCAAGCACGGATCTTCTTTTTCAGTAATCCGCTCATCATCAGATTCAATATCTGTTAAATATATTGGATCATATGTCTCTCCCTTCGCCTCTCGACACTTTTGTCTCATATCACGCTGAAGATTATACTTGACAAAAACAAGTGCATTTAACCTTTGTTGCTCTAATCGATTTCTACGCTTAGTATGCATTTGATCAAAGGTGCTCCAATTTCTTTCACATTCAGTAGCACTACATGTGAGACTCAAAACTCTTATTGTTAGCTTTTGTAACTCCTTACTTTCTCCATAACTTTTCCACCGAAGAGCTTCCGAAACAAATGCAATACAATATAATTCAGATTTATTTAACGGAAAAAAAAATTAAATTCTGAAAATTGAAAAATAGTAGAGACTAGAGTAAGCTATCGGGTTTGTGTTTGCTGTTTAGCTTCTGCAAGCATATGGTTCACAAGTAGTATGAAAATTGTCGTTCCACAGAGTTCAAGGTAAAAAGATAGTGTATTCTTGCAATTATATTGTCAATTAGGTTAAGGAATCAAATATTTGAGAAATAGTGTTGTAAAGAGGGAATTAGTGTAAAAAAAGTTAAGGAGTTAATTAACTAAAACTAAATTCAAATTCAAATTTCAAGATAAAAGAGATCTCTAGGGCCATCTATCCTTTTTTTTACTTTATGAACCTTAATAAGATTACCTTTCAATCACAAGCAATAAGAATATGTATTTGTCAAAGGGTTTAAAACACTTAATTAAACTTTCTCAAGTTAAAATTAAATACTTTTTTCTATTAAAATGCCCAATCTATTGATCCAATTAATAAAAACTAAGTTAAATAACCAACGCTGTTCTTGACAATGTAATTTTGGATTGATATCTCTATTTGAACCAAATAAAACTATCCATTTTTAGGTGAACTTTACGTCAAATATGATTTTAAACAACACTTAAACTAGCTTTTTCAAGTCTAACTCAAATTAACAAATCAATTAAGTGGTGATCAAGCATCAAGAGACATTAAGAATAGATTAAAATCAACACTTATATTAATCATTACTTATAAAAGGAGGTAAATACAAAGTTCAATCTATAAATAGGTACAAGATAACTTTAGAAATTAAAGATTTAACTACTTATAGTTCTAAAATAAACCAAACTAAACATAATTAGATTAATTACAGAATAAAGTAAGAAAATGAAAGGAGTAGTAAAACTGAAGATTGTAGCTCCAAATCTCTTCTTTGCTCTAATCCCAACCCTACAAACTTTCAAAACTTCATTTTTGAGCTCAAACTCTCTTTTTCGACATCTGGAAGTCTGGGATGGAGGCTTTGATTGGGTTTCATAATTAAAAACCCTATTTTTTCGCATTAGGTTTTGTACGTTCATCATGACGAAGATGCACCTTTGCCTCGGCAAAAGGTACAAAGTGGAGGAGTCATTTTTACGTGCTTCTCGCCGCGGTGAAACTTCTGCTTGCTTTAGCGAATGGTACAGAGAGTACTATTCATCAGTTCTTCATAATTGGCCATGGAGAATGTGATTTTGGCCACAACAAAGGGTACATTGATGCCATTTTCTTCCTATCTTGAGCTTTAACTTGCTTCTTTTACTTCAAACTTCAATTCTTTGATTTTCCCTTGCATCAAGGTGTCTTGTGGCTATTTACTTGAGGTGTTCTTTTATCTCCAAACTCCTAAATCAAAAGGAAATCCTTAACATTCAACTTAATCAAAATATTCATATTTTATTCAAATAATTCATCTTTTTTAGTTTGCTAGGTAACATGCACATTTTCTTAAATAATCATCTACAATATGAACAATTCTATCCAAAAATGCTTAAAAGCGATGGAAAATGTACAAGAATAGTAAGAAGTTTCATGAGTTATCAATTACTTTTTATCTCTAGTATCTATTGCCATGCTACTCCCAAAAAGCCCCTTCGCAGACTTGAATGCCTTAAGTTGTTGATCAATTTCAAATTTTGTCCCTCTATCCGGAACCATTCTCTCAATAGTTTCATACAAACCAACATAAACTTCTCTGGCCGCATTGAAATTTATGTCATAATGGAACCTAATTAAAGTATTAAACAACAAATAAGTTTTGTTTTTCTACAATCAAACAATACATGTTAAACTATAAAGTGCATAAATAAAACTTAGTTAGGATTGAGATAGTATGCAGCCACATAGAGGGGTCTATGTAGTTGCAAATTCCAACGAGTATCAATGATCTCCCACACCTCCTTATACCTTTTTTCCTGGTTCTGAAAGTCTTTAGCAATTTCTTCTTTGGCTCTATCCATTGCTTCATAAATATATGGCATGACAGGTTTGGAGTCACCATTTACAAGCCTCAAAACTTTTAGAAGTGGAACCACACACCTCAAGCAATATTTGATGGAATTCCAAAATGTAGAATTAGTAAAAACTATAGCCTCCACTTGCTTGTCCTCACTTTTACTAGCAAAAGAGCTAGAAGTCCAATCATCTGAAGCAAACATAGTCCTAAGAGCATTCTTTTGCAACAATATACAACTTAATGTAAGATAAGCTGTTGCAAATCTTGTCACATAGCTAATGCTCTTCACTTTGAATGCTCTCTGTACAATGTATGCCTATAGATAAATGTTATTTTCTTTGCATTTGTGGGTGTTATAATAAAATACCGGAATCTTCCCAATATCTTCACTACTGATTAAATGAAGGTAGTGTGCTGCACAAGGAGTCTAAAACAATTTTTTCTCCTCTTTTAACATCCTCCCAGCTGCCACTAGATTTGAGGCACTGTCTATCACTACTTGAACTACATTATGCTCCGCAATTTTCTTAACATCCTTTCCCTTTGTAATTTTACAATTTGCAAGTTCAAAATTCAAGATAAACCATGATACATTTCAGGTTCCAAGCAAAACAGGGGGTGATCCTGAAAAAAAAGAGGCACTCCTAGAAGAACATGATCCAGTGTGGCTTGAGATTCGCCATGCACATATAGCAGATGTATGCCTCTTTTACCCTATTACCGTCTCCAATGCAAGTGATTTTGGTAGAAAATGTCAAAATGCTCTTTCACCAATTGAAATACCAGGCTAGTGAAAAACTCTCTGACAAGATGGAAAATTTTGTCGCAAAAAACAAAGCTGCACAAATTCATCAAAGGGCAAGGTTTGCATTAGCCAATTTTGACTTTGCTTTCGAATATGTTGTAACGGTTAATTCATTTTGTATCCCATAATCCACACCATAATCATGGTTTGGACCCCATTGGTCAGCATTCACTTTCCCTGGTCTATGATTTGACAATCCTTTAAAAGTAATTTCATATTTTAACTAACATGATCATGACTATAAATGAAAGAATGATGAGGAATGCTAATTTATTAACAAGAATTAGAGCTATTCATACACTGTAGGAGGCTTTACAAATAAATACCTAATTAATGTTTCCTACAATCACTTCCATCATAATTTGACTGATATTTACAATTCAGAAATAGCCCTAGTTCCATGTAGAGAGAGATCATGGAATATTTTTTGTTGAACAATTGTGGAATCCTGATCAGGAATTGTTGTTTTATAGTCATCGATGAACGGCCTAGGAATAAATGTAGATTGAGAGATTAGGGATGACATCATGGAGAAATTAAAACAGAATGTTTACAAGGATCCTATCTTTGACTATCTATGCCTTTAATAAATATAAATACTGCAGAATCTTCTTTATTTACCACAACAATGTAATTGCTTGATTTCATTCATATGAACAAGGCAATATACACACAGAGCAGGAGCATATACAATAGTAATGGCTCATTATCCTAATCCTTGTAAATCGTGCTTTCTCTATGATCCAGCATATTATGATTATAATATCATACAGTAAATCAAAGAATATTTTCTACCACTTTCGTCTTTTTCTCAAATACACTAATATCGTAAATTTTAATTGCATTCAAGTTAGATAGAAGGTTCGTCAAGTACCCTTGGATGAACAACGACAATAAATGATTTGACTATATTCCTTTGACATAACCCTAATCTAGAAATTTGTACTTTCCAGAGATGGTAGTGAATTGTCCACACGAGATATTCAGAAAATGGTTCAAGCCTTGCCTGAATACACTGAGAAAATGGAAAAGATTTCTCTCCACGTAGAGGTAACTTTCTTTTGTCTTCACAACCATGTTGACTCAAAATTAACTAACAGCAAAAGAAATGGTATATCAATTTTGATCACTCTTCTTTGATAACTTTGTTATTATAGATGGTGGAAAGATCAACAAAATCATTAGAGAAACAGGGCTTCGAGATCTTGGACAATTAGAGCAGGATCTTGTTTTTGGAGATGCGGGAGCCAAAGAAATTATTAGCTTTCTGAGAACAAAGCAGGTTTCATATAGAGGGCACGTGTCTTAGTAGTCAATATCAATTGCTTAATTAATAGACAATTTTAAATTTCTTACTAAAATATGTGCTGAAAACAGGAACTACCAGTCGAAAATAAGTTGCGTTTATTAATGATTTATGCAATCGTCTATCCTGAAAAGTTTGAGGGAGATAAAGCTACAAAGTTGATGCAGGTGATTATTTACTTGACCAAAAAACTCCAATTGTTTCATTTCTCTACTTAAATATCAATAAAAATATAATCTCTGTATCATGTCGTACTATTCACATAGGTGAACAATGTAACTCATTTTCAAACTCTATGCAGTGCACGGGAGGCCACCTACATGTTGTATATGCATATGCAATTTTCAAATATCTTTATCTAACAATATTTACTCCTTCAATATTATTTTGCCTTTAGCAAGATGGATGCTGATCTTTCCTCCTAAATTTGAAATGCATGATTTTTATAATTTGATGATCAGATTGGTACTGTTTTGCAAAATTCACTTGAAACAAAATTGCGACCATATTAATTTTGTTCTCTACATTCTCATGTGACTCCTTTAGAAGTGATTGATGTAAAATTTGTTTTCTCTCATATAATGAGGTTTGGTTTATATTCATGAGGGCTCGCATGTATGACAAAAAAGGTTGCCTCTTATGTTCAATTTTCTTGAAACGAAGCTGATTTACCTGGCCTCCAAGCATTTTTTACATATCCATGACAAGTTTAACATTAGTATTAGTAATATTTATAAGAATAAAAGAAATGTCACAGAAAGTATTATAAGTTTTCCATTTTAAAAAGCTTATATTATGCTGGTGTTGCGGCCAAAAAGGGAAGGGTTACATTGATGGCTACGTTTATCTAAACAGTTGGCAAAACTATCACCTATTGACATGAAGGCCATTAGTAATATGCAAATGCTGGCAGGATCATCAGACAAGAAGTCATCATCTAGTGGTGATGATTTTTCACTCAAGTTCAGCAACCAGAAGGTAAAATATTTTTTATATGTTATTAAAACCAATTACAAACCAGTAGCATGGCTTGTTATTAACTAGGAACTTCAACAAGACGTTAACACAACTCAAGTTCGCATATTGTAGAAGAATTGCTAATTCCTTTTCTTAAATGCTTTTCAATTGTTTGTCTTTTATTACAAGATGCTCTCTTGCATGCTCTTTATATTCTAGCTCTTGTTTAAGTTTCCAACTCTTCTATTACTTCAGAAGAAGAATGCAGCACGTAAAGATCGTACTGATGAGGAGAAAACATGGCAACTATTTCGATTTTACCCCATGCTAGAGGTATGACAACGTCTCATCAATCCTCATTTAATGACATCCAACAAATTCATTCTTCATTTTTCTTATAAAGTAATTGTGTAAAAAATAAACAGTTCCCCAAACCCCTTCAGTCTTAATTAGTGAGCCATTGATGCATTTGCCAAAGATTTAAATAAAGTAACAAATATTTTCACCAAATTTCATGATAACATTGATATTGAATGTTGCTTTTTTGAAATTTATACTAATTGTCAATAAAAGGCTTCAAGAATACGAAAAGCCTGCCTTTATATTATGTGGTATTTGAGCTTCTCAAACCTTTTAGCATTCTTAGGGAGATAGAAAACAGACATAATGCTTGTTTACAAATTAGATAACTCACTGTTTCTCTTTATTGGCGCTTGTGTAAATTGATTTTGAGCCTGATTATGCTTTTAACAATGTTATGGGAATTGGAAACCTGGACATCATACATGCTAACAAATTAAAATCTGCCCATTTATTTCATAAGATAATACTTTTAAATTTCTTATTTTATTTCGACCATTGCTGATTGATAGAATAATGTAGGCCATTGAGGGTTTAGTGTTTTGGCAATTGATCAAGAATGAGAGAGAAAGGGGAAATAGAGGAGAAAGAGAGATTAGCGAAACCGAAATACACTCTAGGATTCATTCACTAATCTGTCTATAGTTCAATGAATACAATGGTATGGAGATCTATTTATTTATTTTTCCATTACAATTAGCCTGTCACCCTTATAATGAAACAAATGTGAACAGAATTATATTAAAAATAAATACTCATAGAGTATGAACCTATGAAACGACATTTGGTTTTCTTGTATATTAACCCTTACTTCAGACTAGCTTTGATGTAATTGTGTTTTTTTTTGGGGGGGGGGGGGACCTTTTAAAACCTTTTGCTTATGAAAATAATCCATATGACTGATTGTCTTTCTAGAACGTGGAAAGATCATCATCAAATGCTTTTTCCTGATGTAGTATTAAATTATAAAATACAAAGAATTTAATTTGGCTTTTCTTGGCTAGGAACTTATCGAAAATCTCAACAAGAATGACTTACCAAAAAGTGACTATTCATGTAAAAATAAACCAAGTCCCCCTACTCAAGTGAGTTCTAGAGGTGGGCAACTGCTAATAGTAATCCAAGTTCTGTAAAATCAAGACGGACAGCCAACTGGGGACGATCTCGTCTTTCAGACGATGGATATTCAAGGTGATTCTTTGTTGCAGGACTAAAAGTTAATTGCATTTATTTTCTGTTTTTAATTTTTTTTATACAATTCTGTTTTTAATTTTGGCCAGTGATACCCAAACTGAATCCGCTTGGCCCATTTGGTTACTGATAGCGGTTCACATAAAGGAATAGAATGAATCTTGCAATTGTACCAAAAAAAAAAGAATGAATCTTGCAACCTATAAGTATATTTAGTATGATAAAGAGGTATAAAATTTAATATTGTTATATTGAGTTATATGAAAAAATTGAAGTAGAGATGACTTGAAAAAGAAACAAAAATACCTCTCAAAAGTGAATGAAGTGGAAGTTTAATTTGTAAAATATGTTCTTTTTTGAAAAAGCAGTGGCACCTTTACTTCCCCAAATTAACAAATCTTAGATGCAAGAACGTCTTAAATTAAGGAGATGGACAATAACGCTTGCAGCCGTCCAAACCGCTAGAGTGAGGGAATGGAAACATCATTTCCTTTCCATAGTGCTCATTTCTAGCAACTTAGGCTCTAAGATACTCCCTATTCAAGATTACCTACACAGACTAAATTTCACTTACAAGTGTTTCTTTCCCATTCAACTTATTTTCTTTCTCCTTCCTTGCGTAGTGACTCTCTGCTGAAGAATATCGATAATGATTTGAAGAAGATGAGGAAGCGCATCTTTGTGTTTGTGTTTCCCATTCATCAAGATACTGTTTCATCATATGTTGCAATTGGAACGTGTACTAATATCTCAAACTTATTGAGACTTTTAGCTTCGAGTTTGCCACAAATTGACATCAAAACTCAGGAGGGAGGTCATCCTGGGTTCATCTTCCATTATCGAACCTCCTGAATATGTTACGGTAATTCTTCCCCATGTTCCTAGTTCTTTTATAGGATAGTAACTAAAGAGCTATATGATTTCATCATTGCAATTTTATATGTAGCTTTTTATGACCTTTGTAATTCACTAGTCAAATTATTTTACATCTTCTCTTTTCTTTTCAATGAATAAAATCTAGTATTTTTCCCTTCAAATGAATGTGCTTACCATAGTAGTAGTACTAATAATAAACCCATTCATTTTTTTTATTACTATGATAGTTGTAAATTCACACTACGGCATTTTCTAGTGTCTCCATACTTTTTCGAGTCTTAAAAAGTTTAGGGGCCTTGTAAAAAACGTGAAGGAGCCAATTTGATCATTCACAACATCAAGAGCAATACACAACAGAGTAACATACATTGAGGAGATTTTTATGGGTATAAAAACCACAATTTAAAATAATATATAACAGCAAGAAGCACAGTTAAAACTATATGATGGTGAATTATATCACTTCCAAAGCATGTTTGAGTTCATAACTTAAATAAAGCATTTAAAATAAACACTGGTTCACAGCTTCAGGCATTATATAGGAACTGGGTGGAAATCATAATTGACAGAGATACTATGAATCTTGATAAGAAAATATTATAACTTGTTATTATTATTATTATTATTATTATTATTATTATTATTTCTATGCAAATATTAGCAGTTATTTTATAATGCCACTTTAAGTTGCTCATGCATTTAGATTCTCGTTTTTTCTTACTCTTGAATTGACCGTGTCAATTTGGTTAAGAAAAAAAATAAATAGAAGTTACTAATTGATTGTTGTCCTATATATTGCGTCTCTGCATTTCACATTGTAAAATTTTCTGCAAAATTGCAGAAAATTACGTTACCCTTTTGATACTTATATCTTTTTACTGATTGTTTTCTATTTATTGGTTGTTGGAATTCTGCAGAAGTTGAAATTATTATTCGAAGGCCAAGTGGCATTGGAGGGCCTCGGAATCTAAATTGGTTGATTCTGAAGAAATTTTGTGAACCGTATTTCTTATCATTCATTATTTGGCAAGTTTTCATCCTTTTTGTATTAATATGCCCTCATGAAATGAGAAGGTCCCTTTTCTCCTTTTTAACAAAATTTTGTTGTGGCCATTCTTTGTGATGCTATTTCTCTCACAAGTACCCCGAATCTATTGCATACTCCCTCCATTCCTTTATATAATATCAAGTTAATTAATTTAGAAAAATTAAAAAAAATTAAATAAATATTTTAATTATATATATTAAGTATCATTATATTATATATCAATTTATAAGTTAGGCATATTAGTTTTAAGAAAAATAATAAATATAAATATTTTCAAGTAATTTATTTCACATATTTAATATTATTATTAAATTAATCAACTCAATTTTATATTAAAAAATATAATAACTTTTGTTATCCTAACCCAAGGCTCTGGTTTTACAACTGTATTATTTATTTATCTCTGTTGTCGGTTTCTTTTAACAATCTTAACATTTCCTAGCAGTAACCTTTTTCACTGATTCAATGATCCTTTCTCTGTATTAAACCATTCTCTTACACGCGCCAAAGTTTCAAATCAAAATGAAATATTAGAATTTGAATTTTTTTATATTACCAAAAAAAAAAAAAGAATTTCTCTAACAAATACTTTGAATTTAAACTTGTATTTTTCTCCTTATAGAGGTGAAGTTGCTAACTGTTTCAATAAACAACTAGTTGATTTTAAATACATGGATTTTAAAAGTGATATTTTAAATTACAATCCAAACCAATCATCTTATTTTATTCTTCTTTTCATTACATTTTAATCTTCATACTAAGTGTAAGATTATTTGAGTTTATTGTAAAATTGGCCAACTAATCAATAAGATTAAGATGAGAGAAAAGACGAAGATAAGAAAAATGGGAGAAGTATATTTTATTTTTCTACACCTCTACGACACAAATGACATACCATATTTATAGGCATGGTCTTATATGTGGATTATACCCAAACTTAAATGACAAATATGTGGATAATAAAATTCATAAATGATCTAGTAGAAGTTATAAGTTTAATATAGTATATAACAAGTTTAATGATCTAGGCGTATGTAGATTAAACTAATATGCCTAGATCATTACCCAAACTAAGTGTGGTTACTCATACCATTTGGATTAACTACTACGTCTAGAACTTTTATGAGATTAACGAATCATATGTTGCGTCCTTTCATTGGGAAATTTAACAAGGTTTATTTTGATGCATTCTGAC
Organism: Leucaena leucocephala; assembly: GCA_037074615.1. NCBI lineage: Eukaryota > Viridiplantae > Streptophyta > Magnoliopsida > Fabales > Fabaceae > Leucaena > Leucaena leucocephala. The sequence goes on from CM073553.1 coordinate 10,286,134, forward strand.
ATATAGCAAGAATTGTAAAGAGCATATGAATCACTTGCATTTGTGCTTATTTTTTGAGAAAGGAAAAATTGTTTGTAAATCTAAACAAGTGTGATTTTTGCATGGATAAAATTGTTTTTCTTGGTTTTGTGGGGAGTGTTGAAAGGCAAAGAAGTTGATAAGAAGAAGGCAAGAGCTATAAAAGAATGGCCAACACCCAAAAGCAAAACTTAGGTATAAGTTTTCATGGTCTGGCTAGCTTTTATGGGTGCCTTGTAAAAGGTTTTAGCACACTTGCTGCACCCCTCACTAATGTCATAAAAAATCTGTTGGTTTTTAATGGGATAAAGCACAAGATGATGCATTCCATGAACTTAACTATAAATTTTGTTCTGCACCTGTATTAATTTTTTCTGACTTTAATAAAACTTTTGAAATTGAATGTGATACATATGGAGTTGGAGTTAGAGTAGGAGCTAATTTAATGCAGGAAGGAAAGCCAATTGCTTATTTTAGTGAAAAGCTAAACGAAGCAGCCTTGCAACATCCAACTTATGGTAAGGAGCTTTATGAACTCAAAAGAGCATTGGAGTTATTTGACTCAAGTTACTCGAATTCAGCCCTCATTATCCTATTTGGGTCAGTATTTACTATTTTGAGTCCCTATGTTGCATTTCGGCAAGACTTAAAAGGTATCCCTTGAAATACATTGTATGACTTATTTTGGGGGAAGACCAGGTTTTGGAATGAAAAGTTGTGTTCCTGCACGTGATCTATTGAAAGTGCATTCTCTCGAGGATTCTTCACAGAACTAACAGGGCTTGATCAACTTGGCGGTGCCTTCCAACACTTTGGGTCATTGTTCTTCTGCGTTGAAGAAGGCTTCAAGCGGATAAATAAGGTGATTGTTCTTCTTTGTTGCAGGAACTTGAAGATGTATTTCCTAATGAAATTTTACCCGGTTTACCGCCCATTCGAGGAATTGTTCGCCAAGTTGTTTTCATTCAAGGAGCAACAAATCCTAATAGGCCAGCCTGTATGACTAATCCATAAGAAACGAATGAGCTTCAAAGTCAAGTGGAAGAGCTCATGGTGAAGGGCTATGTCAGACAATGTTTAAGTCCTTGTGCTATTCCAGTACTTTTCATTCAAAACGGAGAAGGAACACGGATGATGTGCATTGATTGCAGAGTTGTGAATAATATCACCACAAAGTATTGCCATCCCATTCCTAGATTAGATTATATGCTTGATGAATTGCATGGTTCCATTGCCTTTTCTAAAATTGATTTGAAATCTGGATATCATCGAATTTGAATGAGGGAAGGGATGAGTGGGAAACCATTTTCAAAACAAAATATGGTTTGTAGGAGCGGTCACTCATACCATTTGGATTAACTCATACGCCTAGAACTTTCATGAGATTAATGAATCATGTGTTGGGTCCTTTCATTGGAAAATTTATTATGGTTTATTTTGATGACATTGTGGCGTACAGCAAGAATTGTGAAGAGCATATGAATCACTTGCATTCTGTGCTTATTTTTTGAGAAAGGAAAAAATGTTCGCCAATCTGAACAAGCGTGATTTTTGCATGGATAAAACTTTTTTTCTTGGTGTTGTGGGGAGTGTTGAAAGGTAGAGAATTGGATGAGGAGAAGATAAGAGCTATATAAAAGAATAGCTAACACCCAAAAGCAAAACAGAGTTAATGCCATAAAAAATCTGTTGGTTTTCAATGGGAAAAGCACAAGATGATGCATTCAATGAACTTGACGATAAATTGTGTTTTGCACCTGTATTAGTTTTTCCATACTTTAATAGAACTTTTCAAATTGAATATGATACATATGGAGTTGGAATAGGAGCTAATTTAATGCAGGAAGAAAAGCCAATTGCTTATTTTAATGAAAAGCTAAATGAAGCAGCCTTGAAACATCCAACCTATGGCAAGGAGCTTTATGAATTCAAAAGATCATTGGAGTTATTTGACTCAAGTTCCTCGAATTTGGCCCTTATTATCCTATTTGTGTTAGTATTTACTATTTAGTCCCTAGGTTGCATTTAGGCAAGATTTAAAAGGTATCCCCTCAAATACATGGTATGACTTATTTGGGGGGAAGACCAGGTTTTGGAATGAAAAGTTGCATTCCTACACATGATCTCTTGAAAGTGTATTCTCTCGAGGGTTCTTAATAGAACTAATAGGGCTTGATCAACCTGGTGGTGTCTTCCAACACTTTGAGTCATTGTTCTTCTGCATTGAAGGAGTGTTCAAGGGGGTCATTAGGCCCTTGTCCTTCTTTGTTGCAAGAACTTGAAGATGTATTTCCTAATGAAATTCCACTTGATTTACCACCCATTCGAGGAATTGGTCACCAAGTTGTTTTCATTCCAGAAGCAACAACTCCTAGTAGGCTAGCCTATAGGAGTAATCCACAAGCAACAAAGGAGCTTCAAAGTCAAGCGAAAGAGCTCATGGTAAAGGGCTATGTTAGAGAAAGTTTAAGTCCTTGTGCTATTCCAGTACTTTTTGTTCAAAACGGAGAAGGAACACGGAGGATGTGCATTGATTGAGGAGTTGTGAATAATATCGCTACAAAGTATTGTCATCCCGTTCCTAGATTAGATTATATGCTTGATGAATTGCATGGTTCCATTGCCTTTTCTAAAGTTGATTTGAAATCTAGATACCATCGAATTAGAATGAGGGAAGGGATGAGTGGGAAATTGCTTTCAAAACAAAATATGGTTTGTAGGAATGGTCACTCATACCGTTTGGATTAACTAATATGCCTAGAACTTTCATGAGATTAAAGAATCATGTGTTGTGTCCTTTTAATGAGAAATTTTTTGTGGTTTATTTTGATGACATTATGGCGTATAGCAAGAATTGTGAAGAGCATATGAATCACTTGCATTCTGTGCTTATTTTTTGAGAAAGGAAAACCTATTCGCAAATCTAAACAAGTGTGATTTTTGCATGGATAAGACTTTTTTTCTTGGTGTTGTGGGGAGTGCTAAAGGTAGAGAAGTTGATGAGGAGAAGGCAAGAGCTATATAAAAGAATGGTCAACACCCAAGAGTAAAAGTGAGGTATAATCTTTCATGATTTGGCTAGCTTTTATGGGCGTCTTATGAAAGGTTTTAGCACACTTGCTACACCCCTCACTATTGTCATCAAAAAATTTGTTAGTTTTCAATGGGATAAAGCACAAGATGACACATTCAATGAACTTAATGATAAATTGTGTTCTGCACCTATATTAGTTTTGCTAGACTTTAATAAAACTTTGGAAATTGAATGTGATACAAATGGAGTTGGAGTAGGAGCTAATTTAATGCAGGAAGGAAAGTCAATTGCTTATTTTAGTGAAAAGCTAAACGAAGTAGCCTTAAAACATCTAACCTATAGCAAGGACCTTTTTGAACTCAAAAGAGCATTGGAGTTATTTGACTCAAGTTACTCGAATTTGACTTTGGGATTTCAAAAATTATGGAAGAGTTATTTTTTCTAAATGATGCTTAAATAAATTAAAAGTTATTTTTTGGAATTTTAAAATTTTATTTATTTAAAAAATTTAAGAAAAATAGTTATGAGTTATCTTTTGCTCTAAAATATCTAGAGAAATTAATTTATCATATGGAAAAGATATTTTTGGAAGAAAATATTTATTTTATGAAAATAATTAATTTCTAGAAATTTTTGAAAATTTTAGAAAAATAGAAAAAAAAAATGATTGAAAATGGAAATAAATAGGACTAAGGTTATATTGGTCTCTCTCACCCCATCATCTCCTACCCACGTGCCTCCCTCTCTCCCATAAACACCGGTTCCTTCATTCTCATATTTTTCATCTTCATCGCACAAGATAGAGAGAAGCCAGAGCGAGAGCGTGAGGAGTAGAGGGTCGTCAAGTCGCCGGAGAAGGAAATTGGAGGAGGAGATCTTGCATGCAATCAACGATTCCAACTGAGGTGAGTCCCCTTTGTCTTCTTCCATCATCATCTCCTCTGATCTCAACGTTCTTGGAGTGGTTGAGCGATCAAAGTCGGAGCTTAGCGTAAAATAATGGCCGATTTGGTAAAAAGGAGCTAGGATTCAAGCTTTTTAACTTGAACTCTAACAGAAATTGGGAGTCTAGGCTTATATGTATGTGTCTTATTACTCTGTTTTGGAAGTCATTTTAACCGATTGAAATTGAAGATAAGGAGGGGTAATAGTTGATTTAGTAAAATAAAGTAATGATTTGATCTTCTTAGCTTAAAACCTACAGCAATTGGGACTTGTGGTTTCTGCACATGGTTGTTCTGTTTTGGGTTATGTTTACTGAAAACAGAGATGCGTTTTTCTGAGTTGTGAAGCTTCAGGACCTCTGGAAATTTCCAGATTATAAGATTAAGGTATAGATGATTTTTTATTGATGAAGATTTAAGCTTAAGAGATGATTATATGGTGTGGATATAAGTATCTTGGGTTTGAAACTGCTGGTTTGAAAGGGAGGAGGAGCTGCTGGTTTGAAACTGAAAAGAAATATTAAGTTACTTTATTAAATCTGTAAAGAAAAGTAATGTATATTATGAAAGTAGCTGCAAATATATATATATATATATATATATATATATATAAGGGTGGTTAAAATTATATTCTCAAAGCTGAAAATTATTCTAGATTTGAAAAGAAATACTTTCATAATGGTCTTTCTAGTTAATGGACACTTGGTTAAGGTGCATAATGCAGAATCCCATTGAATTTGAATTCTTGGGGCAATTAGAGATTAAACATAGTTGCAGTTTAAGACATAATAATGTGTAATGAATGTCTTAAATTATGTAAGCATGAATAATTCATGCCTAAAGGTTTCTACAAGACATTTATTAACAATGGAATTGAAATATGGGGATTTGTTTTCTCCCCTGTTTTTATACAGCAACTCGTTGGGTATGAAGGAGTTGAAATTTTGTAATTCAAAGTTTCAAAATGAGTTACTTGTGACAAATGGTATAGGGTGAGCATGATGAGAAATTCCCAAATAAGAGAATAGTCAAGTTAAAAGTTAAAGTAACAAGAGCAAATTTAGAGAGCTAATCTAAAGGGGGAAGAGCTTGGGAATAAGAGAGAAATTAAATATGATAGTAAAGTAATATTTTTGTCCATGATGACTAACCAGTTTCGTAAGGGTAGTGTTTGCATGCTTTATTGAATGATATATAATTATATGAACTGTGAGATTCTTTGAATCTTACTCCTTTCTTCCATGATATACAATAAAGGCTAGTGGCTAAAAGGGTATGAGGGCGATAGTAAACGGAGACTAAATAGGTTGGACAGTTGGAGTGGTGTAGTAATTAAGAATATTATTTTGGTTAAGAAGTTATTAATTTGTTAAACCTTATGTGGCTTTGTATATAATATATGTTTGTGTAAGATTACTTATATGTAGATTATGGATTGTAATCCTCCTAGGGAGCCAAAATCCTCACTAGAGACAGGCAAGTGCCATTAACACGAATAGCTGAATGGTGGTATTACTATTAAGATTTTAGTTATGAAAAGAGTAGGGTATACATGTACAGAACTCGGGTCTTAAAGTTTGGTTTAAGTTTTTAAAGAGGTTTATGAATTTAAACCAAAGTTTTTACTTGGAGGAAGTTAGTCATGGATTTTCAATATTTTTAGAAAATTCCGTTCCTTTCTGAAAAGGAAGAATATTTTGATATTACAAAGTTTTAAAAAAAAAACTTTGGCTTTTTATGGAATGGTTAAAGTTCTATATAAAAAATATTTAGAAGATCCTTTTGAAAAGGTGTCTGTTTATAAAGTGTTTCATTCATGTTAAGCAAGAAATGTTAATGCATTAAGTGATAGTCTTTTTAAAATAAAATTTGACACTAAGGCTTGTTAACAGTTTAAGAACCCATGGTTCATGATAGGAAGAGCGCAGCAAAGATTCAATCTTCAATCTTCATAATAACAAGGTTTGTATGGAGTCAATAAAAATAAAATATAAATGAGCAATATGGACAAAACAACTTCACGTGAAAAAATCTCTCATAATGTGAGTGAGAGCAGACGACCATAGCCCAAAGCAATAATAAATTCCACTGTTATCAAAATGAATATAAAGCTCAATTGCTCTAATAACAAGTTCAACTATAAGATGAGAACAAATCAACTCATCCCCAAAATTACTAAAGGATTATATAAAAATATAAGAGTAATAGAGCTATAAAATTACATATCTCCTGGGTGAAAATACAAATTGCATACGTCATATATCAGCAAATTTTTTTTTTGATACAAATATCAGCAAATTTTAATCCCACTATAGATGATAGAGATTGGATGCAGCAGGTATCCTACACAAAGTTTCAGCCTGAACGGAGATCAAATCACCATTCAGATCTCTAATAGATAAAAAGACGCACAAGCTGCAACGCACATAACATGTGGCAACGATCACGCCAAATATGAGGAGGATAGAAAGCTTCAATTGGAAATCCAACTGTTCCTATTCAAGATTGGGATGTTCCGAAATACTCCACAAATTTTCAGCTTGATCAAAATAGCTCAAACCAAAATGTTACAAATATGAAACTCCGTTCATGGAATTTTTGGGAAATTTTGACGACTCCAATAGCCAAACCAACCATCATAAATAAAGATCTATATGTTTTCGGAAGCTCCACAAAATAATTTAGCCATATCCTATAAGAAATAACCTTTTGATCGTTTCTCAGATCTAAGGTTGTATATGCTGAAAAATAGAAATATCATGAATTCTCAATAGCAAAATCAAGGAAATCACTTTTCACTCTCTTGCTCTTATATGCGGTAGCCACACGCTCAACCCTTATCAAGGTTTTCCATTTTTCTTTTTTCTTTTTTCACAAATAAAAAATACATGAAATAAAATTAAATAATTAAAATATTAGGCCTCCACATAGGAGTGACTCCTATGGCCCAAGAGTTAACACTCTAAGTAGTTTCTAGAGGCAAATAATGAAACTCGGAAGCATAGTTAACGCATTAAGTAAAATTTTGACCTGTCATGGGTTCAACTAGATAATAGGTGAGATATATAATTATTTATAGCGTATTCGATCTCTAGAGAGTATCATTTTGTTATGGTTCCAATCGTAACATTTTAAGAGATATCTTAACTCTTAGGTGTTTAAGTTTACGTATGAGGGTAATAGACAACTCGTATTACCTGACATGGATATCATCTAAGAGGAAGAAAGATTTCGTCTTACTCTTAGATCGTGGCTAAGTTTAACCTTTTTTTAAAAATTATTGTACAAAAAAAAAGTAAAATTTTGAGAGTAAAACTTATTTCAAACTATGGATAACACATTAAATAGATGATTTAATGTAACATCTTGAATTTTGAATATTGGTTAAATAAGTTAAGTTAGCCCAAAATTTGAAAAATGTAGCCAATTTAAGGGAGAAATAATAAATAAGAGTAATTGTCAAGCAAAAGTTTAACTATAAAAAATGCCAAAAAATTAAGAAAATTTGAGAAAAATCAAGAAAGACAAGAAATATGTTCTTAAGGTATTCTTGAGGTCTAAAAACTTACTTAAGTTGAAAATGCCTCCAAAAGGATTTATTTAGCTAAAACGCCTATTTTTAGTTGAGATTTTAAGGAAATAAATAAGTAAATAATTATTAAAATTATTGGGTTAATGTTTTATTTTATCATGGAAGTTTACGTGTTAGAGTTATGCTACTTTAGAAGCTTTTTTGGGTTCAATGTCACCCTAGAAGTTTTCAAATATTAACAATTTAGGCCTAATTGTTATCTATGTTAAATTTAAATGTTAATTAACCGAATATATTAAGTTGGCAAGTCCATGTGTCATTCACGTCATTTTTGTTAAGGTGCAAATTTACTTTAGAAGGTTTCACTCAAGAGTTATGTTGTCGTGGAAGTTTCTAAATCATAACAATGTCATTATATCATTATCTAAGTTAAATTTAACTATTAATTGACTAAATATATTGAGCTCATCAAGTCAATGACAATGAAAAAGAAGTTATAGATGGAGAAGGTGTTAGGAATTGGAAGACACACAGCGGAAATTAACTTAAAAAATTTTTCATTCCTTGCCAAGATCTACCGTATGTGTTTAAGTCAAGTGGGAAGAAGCATTACCCTCAGTGTTCCTCAGCGACTTCCACAACTTCTGGTCACGACGTTCACAGTTTCTTTCTGAGGCTCGTGCTCCCTTTCTGATCGAAAGAAGTCAACGACTTAGGTCGACTTCCTCTACTGGTATCCACACGAACAGCGTTCCAACCACGAACGACGTGCTAGCGTCTCTTGACCTTCCAGGGCTTTCTCAAGAATTCGTCCTCTCCGTCTCTATTTCGGCAGTTTCTTATCTGCAAACCTTTTTCAGATTCCCTTTCGGCCTTTCTGTGTTCTATATGTTTTCAAACGTAGCTCCTAAAATCAGATATATAGGATGCTATGCGTTTTTCTCTACCGAATTGGATTTTAGAGTTAATCTTATATTAATTCTGAAATTAATACAATATCATATATTGTATAATTTGATAAGAAACTAATTAAATAAATAATATTTATATTAAATCCGTCCCACAGATTTAATTCACCTATTTATTTAACTTAAAATAAAGATAAGACAGAACTATATTTGATTTATTCTCATAAATCAATCAAATTTGAGATATCATATCAATTTGAATTTCAAATTCAAACGTGATAGAGATTTAATTTATCCTTATAAATTAAATGTTATAAATATCTCTTATATGAGATATCCTATCAATTTGAATTTCAAATTCAAATGTGATAGAAATTTAATTTATCCTTATAAATTAAATCTTATAAATATCTCTTATATGAGATATTCTATCAATTTGAATTTCAAATTCAAATGTGATAGAGATTTAATTTATCCTTATAAATTAAATCTCATATATCTCTTATATAGAATGTATATATACGAATTTATATATATATATATATATGAATATAAATATAAATAAATATATACATCCACCTTGGATCATTAATTGAATCTGGATATCATAGCTCGTGTTGGGCTATTTTGTGTGGGACCCTGTAGGCCCATATGAAGTTGGCAGTAGGCCATTTGCTATACTGGCCCACAAGTCGCAAGCGGTCTCTAGCAAGACATAACGACTATCCAAATCATATGAGGATCGTTAAACGATATAACCTTTTATATAACCATATCATGTCCCTTCTGTCATGCGATATTTTGGTCATGGATAAGGCATGGATAATGTCATCCTCCTATTCCTGACCGTTACTTTCACGATCCCTGAGTAGTCTGACTATGGAAATAGAACTACCTTTCTATTACAGTATAGCCATACATTTCTCAGACTCACTCATTGAGGGGCCCAGTAATATCCCTTGTTCTTTAACATAGACCTCGCATCCTCAAATCTTGAGAAAAGATAAAGTAGGCGTCCTCCCAGTCTATATCTCATATGGAGTCTTTTCAATTGCCTTAGATGGAACACGATTGAGTGTGAACGCACCTGTCTCTAGGGCATGACTCTAAAAGGAGGGTGGAAGATCTATTCGACTCATCATGGATCGAACCATATCTAATAGTGTTCGATTCCTCCGTTCAGAAACACCATTCCATTGTGGTGTCCCTGGAGGAGTCAATTGTGAGACTATCCCACAACTCCTAAGATGATCTATGAACTCTTGGCTCAAATATTCACCACCCCGATCAGATCGAAGGGCTTTAATTGTTTTGCCAAGCTGGTTGTGTACTTCATTTTGAAATATTTTAAACTTTTTAAAAGATTCAAATTTATATTTCATCAGATAGATATACCCATATCTGCTGAAATCATCTATGAATGTTATGAAGTACGAATAACCTCCTATGGCATTTGTGTTCATTAGTCCACACACATCTGTATGTATGAGGCCTAATAAATTAGTGGCCCTCGTACTGTGCCCAGTGAAAGGTGACTTTGTCATCTTTCCTAACAAGCAAGACTCACAAGTGTCATATGATTCAAAATCAAATGAGTTTAGAAATCTATCTTGATGGAGTTTGGAAATGCGTTTCTCATTTATGTGGCCCAGACGACAGTGCCAGAGGTATGTGGGATTCAAATTGTTTGGTTTGACCCTTTTGGCGGTTATGTTATAGATATTTCCATGATTAGGTTATTCCAAATTTAATATGTAATGATCAACATGCAAATCACCATGAGCATAGAAAACATCATTACGATAAATAGAACATCTATTATTCCCAACAATGGAAGTAAAACCTTCCTTATCCAAATAAGAAAGTGAAACAATGTTACTACTTAAAGCAGGAACATAAAAGCAATTGTTCAAAATTAACAAAAGCCCAGTGGGCAGAACTAATTCATAAGTGCCTACAGCTAACGCAGCAACCCTTGCTCTGTTTCCAACTCGTAGGTCAACTTTACCCTTTTTCAGGTAGCCACGGCGGTCTCGCTAGCCGGTTAGCGATTTAAATTCCCTTTTAGATTCCTTTTATGTCATACATAACACGGATCCCTTATATGTCACACGTAAAACGCATATTATATGATCGGCTAAGACTAACACATATCATATGAATCAACAATCAAGCCTAACTTGAACACAAAACGGCATGGCTCTGATACCACTGTTAGAAATTGGAAGACATGCAGCGGAAATTAACTTTAAAAATTTTCCATTTCTTGCCAGGATCTACCGTATGTGTTTAAGTCAAGTGGGAAGAAGCATTACCCTCAGTGTTCCTCAGCGACTTCCACAGCTTCTGGTCACGACGTTCACAGCTTCTCTCCGCGGCTCGTGCTCCCTTTCTGATTAAAAGAAGTCAACGACTCAGGTTGACTTCCTCTACTAGTATCCACACGAACAACGTTCCAACCACGAACGACGTGCTAGCGTCTCCTGTCCCTCCAGGGCTTTCTCAAGAATTCGTCCTCTCCATCTCTATTTCGGCAATTTCTTATCTGCAAACCTTTTTCAGATTCCCTTTCAGCCTTTCTGTGTTCTATATGTTTTCAAAACGTAGCTCCTAAAATCAGATATATAGGATGCTATGCCTTTTTCTCTACCGAATTGGATTTTGGAGTTAATCTTATATTAATTCTGAAATTAATACAATATCATATATTGTATAATTTGATAAGAAACTAATTAAATAAATAACATTTATATTAAATCCGTCCCACAGATTTAATTCACCTATTTATTTAACTTAAAATAAAGATAAGACTGAACTATATTTGATTTATTCTCATAAATCAAATTTGAGATATCATATCAATTTGAATTTTAAATTCAAACGTGATAGAGATTTAATTTATCCTTATAAATTAAATTTTATAAATATCTCTTATATGAGATATCCTATCAATTTGAATTTCAAATTCACACGTGATAAAGATTTAATTTATCCTTATAAATTAATTTATAAGAATAAATTAAATCTCATATATCTCTTATATATAATGTATATATACAAATATAAATATAAATAAATATATACATCCACCCTGGATCATTCATTGAATTTGGATATCATAGCTCGTGTTGGGCTATTTTGTGTGTGACCCTGTAGGCCCATATGAAGTTGATAGTAGGCCATTTGCTATACTGGCCCACAAGTCGCAAGCGGTCTCTAGCAAGACATAACGACTACCCAAATCATATGAGGATCGTTAAACGATGTAATCTTTTATACAACCATATCATATCCCTTCTGTCACGCGATATTTTGGTCATGGATGAGGCATGGATAATGTTAGCTTCCTATTCCTGACCATTACTTTCTTGATCCATGAGTAGTCTGACTATAGAAATGGAACTACCTTTCAATTACAGTATGGCCATACATTTCTCAGACTCACTCATCGAGGGGCCCAGTAATATCTCTCTACGAATGTGAGGGATAAATTCCATCTTGACCATTCACATTCTTTCGCATGAAAAACCACTAAGCCCGAACATAGTCTTTATGATCACTCGGTCAAAAGTGACTTTTGACTAGGTCAAAGCTGAGCGTTTGTCATGTAGGAATCCATGATGATCTCAGGTCAAAGGGCATATTGACATGGTTTGTATATGAGATAAGCTTATGACGTTACCCATGCAGTTCTCTCATAGCGGGTCGGTCCAACACCTTGTACTTTTACATGTGCCTATAACTTTGATTTATATCTCTATACATCTTCAAAGTCATACTAGTCTTATTTCATCTGTGCTCCCGCATAGATGACCGACGAGGGACATTTAGGATAAGATCATGAATTATCCAAGGATGGTCATCACAATAAACATGCAAATAATATGATAACACAATTAATAAATTTATAAATCAATAATGTTCATAAGACAATAATTGGCTCCTAGGGCATAATTTCCAACAGAAGGAGCTCCCATTCGCTAGAGAGTAATAAGGAAAAGATTCGGTTACTGGATGAAGGACACACTAAGGGAAATAAACCAAAGATCAAGGCTGTCAAAAATCGTCTATCACCATACTCCATCGACGTTAAGATAGACTAGTATCTTTTTAATTTTCTTTTCACTACACAAGATACTTTCACCTCTTTGAATTTTTCATCTCTTTTAATTTCTTAAATCCTAAATATGAGATGAATTTTTTAAAAAAGTTTGTTTTCTTTATTTATAAATCTAGTAGGGGAAAAATGAAGTGGATGACATGTATATTTGCCATATATCATCAAATTTGGTCTATTAATGATAACTTGGATAATAGATAGGGCAAAATTGTTATAATTTAGAAACTTACAGATATCAAGTGCTCCTAAACAAAAATTTCTAAGACCAATATGTACATTAACCCAAAATAAGAATAACATGAATGACATATGGATTATCAATTAAGTATATTTGGTCAACTAACGGTCAAAAATAACTTGGATGATGGTTGAGGCAAAATTGTTATATTTGGAAACTTCAAATGTGACATTGAATCCAATAGGACCTTAGCCCAAAATTATTTAAATAATTGTAAAGCTAATTTATGATAATTAAGGGCATTTTCCAAAAAAGTTAGGAAAACATAATTAGAGTTTATTTTGCATGAAAATTTTAGATAAAATATTTCATAATATAAAGAAGTTAATTAAGAAAGAAAATATTTATAAAGTATTAATGATTCATTTCTACAATTTATTTAGAACTTTCAGCACTAATAAAGAAATGATAAAATAATAAATTTATCATCCCAACCCAAAAATGGAATTGGGTCAAAATTGAGCCCCAATGATGGCCCAATAACATGTTGTATGTGGTTAAAAGGATATGTTTATCAATATTTTAGATATTTACCTAATAATAGGCTACAAGGTAGTAACTTATCTAATAAGGTGATATGGGATATAATAAAAGGTGGAGATGCATCTAGCATCCTAAATTAATTTTGGAGATCTAATTAACATCCTAAACTATTTAAGGGTATAATCAACACTCTGAACTAATTTTAGAGGTACAATTAGCACCATAAAATATTTAAATTGGTATAATTTTATTCTTTCACTAATAAAAACATAAATTTTTGTCTAATTCATGCAATGTAAGCTTTTTAATTTTCCACACTATTATTTAAAAAGATGTATGTGTAATATTTTTTTTAAAAAGAAAGTAATGAATAAACCCTGAAATTGATATAGTAAAGAACTCATATATGAATATTGAAAAATTTTAGAGTTTATTTAGTGCATTTTTAAATAATGTTATACATGTAACTTTTTAAATAATTATATGTTAAAATAAAAAGATTATATGGCATGTATCATGCGAAAATTTGTGTTTCTATTATTAAAGATGCAAAATTGCAATTATTTAAATACTTTAAGCTGTTAATTGCTATTAACAATATTAATTGGAGAAAAACATCTTCATTAACTATAGAGAAACAAACTCATTACAAGATTTCATAAATGATCTACTTTTATTTAAGGGTGATTAATAGCCCGTAAACACTTAGGAACTCAATAAGATAAACCTAAGTTACCCTCTCTCAATAGGGAATGATTTCACAACTTTTACTCACCAAATCTATGGACTATGACTCTTTATATGGTTTTAGAGTCCCTTAGTAACTAAGTGATTAAAACTAATCAAATTTAACCAATCCTTAATTCAATTTTATAATAATTGTACTTCTAAAATTAGTTCGATGTGCTAATTACACCTTTACCCTATAATAAAATAATTATTTCCCTTAACAAACCCACAAGCCATGCTGCCTTTTCTTTGTTTTTTTTGGGTACAATCATATTGCCTTTTCTATTTTCATTAGGTGCAACAATTAGAGAGAGTGACTCTAGAGTAAGGCGTGTCATTTTTTGTATCATAGCCATATTTTAATCCTAGGACCTATGGGTTATGGGCCCAAACACATTTTCAGCCCATGTCCAGTTTCCAAGCTCTTTACTCGAGATTCTAACTATTTGTTACCAGATTCTAGCAAAACCTTAGTACACAAGTTTGACCAATGCTTGGTGATCACTTTAAACACTCCTTTTTACGCTTGAAGCATTTTAATCCCTTCAAGATTCCCAGTGATACTTGTATCTCTAAATGTACAATTAGATATGATCAGATAAAGAAACCTCACTGGGCTTAGGATATACATGAAAGTCAATTTAGTAGTTGGGAGAATAACTCTAAGATTTAATGAAGTAGATGGAGAATTAGAGTTTTAGCACTTAGAGATCATAATGCTTCTATTATAGTTTTTAGATCAATTATCTTTATTAGATATATGATCTAGCCGTTACTCATCCGAACTAGTTGATAGGTGAAATATTAAATGCACTTATTAGTAAAAGAAACTCAACAATAAACAAATACTGTTTAGTAAACAAATACACAAGTCTAATATGCATAGAAGCTCTTAATAGTCATTTACTCGCTAGAAAACGAATAACGAGCTAGAGTATGGCAACATTTCATCTCAAAAGAATAAGGGTAGTAGAATAACCATGAGTAAGCTCAAAATGTGTTCTTCAAGATTTTCAGAAAGCATGAAAACGGATAAAGATGAGTAAACATCTACTAAGTTTTATATAAACACAATTTTAAATAAGATAATATATAAATACAGATCGATAGAATAAGAAGATTTTGACAAAACCAAAACACTTTGAAAATGGGAAACACGAGTAGTCCTTTACTAAGATTCAAAAACATTATATTGGCTAACACAAGTGAACGTTATACTTAAGTTAATTCAAAACTTTTTCAATACAACATTCATTTACTTAAGAGTAGACGAATAAGAATTTGATAATGAGTACGATAACTTATCCAAATTCATAATGCAATTTGGATAAGTGAATAATGCCCAATAAACAAATACTATAGATGTTTATTAGGTCATATATCAAAGATATTACTTTAAAATTTAATGAATAGATAAAGAATCGAAGTTCAGCACTTAATGATTATAGATTTGTTTCTTAAACCTCAATAATGCTTCTATTTATAATTTTTGTTGTGCAACTAATCACTAGATACAAAATCTAGCCATTATTCATTTAAATTAGTCATTAGGTAAAGTATTAAATATAATTTTCAAAGTAGATATTACTAAGTAAATAAATAAGTAGAACGTGTATAGAAACTATTGATAGTTATTTACTCCCTAGTGAATAACGGACTAAAGTAAAGTAAATTTTCATCTGACAATCTTCAAAATTTTATCATCATCAAAATTATAGTTATATACACTTGTATGTCATGTTTTTGTTGGAAATCGTGCCCTAGGGGCCAATCATTGTCTTATGAACATTATTGATTTATGAATTTATTAATTGTGTTATCATATTATTTGTATGTTTATTGTGATGACCATCCTTGGATAATTCATGATCTTATCCTAAATGTCCCTGGTCGGTCATCTCTGCGGGAGCACAGATGAAATAAGACTAGTATAACTTTGAAGATGTATAGAGATATAAATTAAAGTCATATGCATATGTAAGAGTATAAGGTGTTGGACCGACTCGCTATGAGAGAGCTGCATGGGTTATGTCATAAGCTTTTCTCATATACAAACCATGTCACTATGCCCTTTGACCTGAGATCATCATGGATTCCTACTGTTGGAAATCGTGCCATAGGGGCCAATCATTGTCTTATGAACATTATTGATTTATGAATTTATTAATTGAGTTATCATATTATTTGCGTGTTTACTATGATGATCATCCTTGGATAATTCATGATATTATCCTAAATGTCCTTGGTCGATCATCTATGCGGGAGCACAGATGAAATAAGACCAGTATGACTTTGAAGATGTATAGAGATATAAATCAAATTTATAAGCACATGTAAGAGTACAAGGTGCTGGACCGACCCGCTATGAGAGAACTGCATGGGTAACGTCATAAGCTTCTCTCATATACAAACCATGTCAATACGCCCTTCGACCTGAGATCATCATGGATTCCTACATGACAAAACGCTCAGCTTTGACCTAGTCAAAAGTCACTTTTGACCGAGTGATCATAAAGACTATGTTCGGCCTTAGTGGTTTTTCATGCGGAGGAATGTGAATGGTCAAGATGGAATTTGTCCCTCACATTCGTAGAGAGATATTACTGGGTCCCTCGATGAGTGAGTCTGAGAAATGTATGGCCATACTGTAATGGAAAGGTAGTTCCATTTCTATAGTCAGACTACTCAGGGATCGAGAAAGTAACGGTCAGGAATAGGAGGATGACATTATCCATATCTCATCTATGACCAAAATATCGCGTGACAGAAGGGACATGATATGGTTGTATAAAAGGTTACATCGTTTATCGATCCTCATATGATTTGGGTAGTCGTTATGTCTTGCTAGAGACCGCTTGCGACTTGTGGGCTAGTATAGCAAATGGCCCACTGCCAACTTCATATGGGCCTACAGGGTCGCACACAAAATAGCCCAACACGAGCTATGATATCCAAATTCATTGAATCTAAGACATGTCCAGATTCAATGAATGATCCAGGATAGATGTATATATATTTATTTATATTTATATTCGTATATATATATATATATATAAATTTGTATATATACATTATATGTATATATGAGATTTAATTTATAAGGATAAATTAAATCTCTATCACATTTGAAATTCGAAATTCAAATTGATAGGATATCTCATATAAGAGATATTTATAAGATTTAATTTATAAGGATAAATTAAATCTCTACCATGTTTGAAATTCGAAATTCAAATTGATAGGATATCTCATATAAGATATATTTATAAGATTTAATTTATAAGGATAAATTAAATCTCTATCATGTTTGAAATTCGAAATTCAAATTGATAGGATATCTCATATAAGAGATATTTATAAGATTTAATTTATAAGGATAAATTAAATCTCCATCACGTTTGAAATTCGAAATTCAAATTGATAGGATATCTCAAATTTGATTTATGAGAATAAATCAAAAATAGTTCAGTCTCATCTTTATTTAAAATTAAATAAATGGGTAATTAAATATGTGGGATGGATTTAATATTATTTATTTAATTAGTTTCTTATAAAATTATACAATATATGATATTGTATTAATTTTAGAATTAATATAAGATTAACTCCAAAATCCAATTCGGTTGACAGAGAAAAACGCATAGCATCCTATATATCTGATTTTAGGAGCTGCGTTTTGCACAGAGAGACATATAGAACATAGAAAGGCCGAAGGGGACTCTGCAAAAGGTTTGCAGATAAAAAACTGCCGAAATAGAGACGAAGAGGACGAACTCTTGAGAAAGCCCTGGAGGGACAAGAGACGTTAGCACATCGTTCGTGGTTGGAACGCTGTTCGTGTGGACACCAGTAGAGGAAGCTGACCTGAGTCGTCGACTTCTTGTGATCAGAAAGGGAGCACGAGCCGCAGAGAGAAGCTGTGAACGTCGTGACCGAAAGCTGTGGAAGTCGCTGAGGCACACTAAGGGTAATACTTCTTCCCACTTGACTTAAACACATACGGTAGATCCTGGCAAGGAATGGAAAAATTTTTAAATTAATTTTCACTGCGTGTCTTCCAATTCCTTACACCTACATGACAAACACTCAGCTTTGACCTAGTCAAAAGTCACTTTTAACTGAGTTATCATAAAGACTATATTCGGGCTTAGTGGTTTTTCATGCGGAGGAATGTGAATGGTCAAGATGGAATTTGTCCTCACATTCGTAGAGAGATATTACTGGGCCCCTCGATGAGTGAGTCTGAGAAATGTATGGCCATACTGTAATGGAAAGGTAGTTCCATTTCTATAGTCAGACTACTTAGGGATCGAGAAAGTAACGGTCAGGAATAGGAGGATGACATTATCCATGCCTCATCCATGACGAAAATATCGCGTGACAGAAGGGACATGATATGGTTGTATAAAAGTTTACATCGTTTAACGATCCTCATATGATTTAGGTAGTCGTTATGTCTTGCCAGAGACCGCTTGCGACTTGTGGGCTAGTATAACAAATGGCCCACTACCAACTTCATATGGGCCTACAGGGTTGCACATAAAATAGCCCAACACGAGCTATGATGTCCAGATTTATTGAATTTAAGACATGTCCAAATTCAATGAATGATCCAGGATATATGTATATATATTTATTTATATTTATATTTGTATATATATAAATTCATATATATATATTATATATAAGAAATATATGAGATTTAATTTATCAGGATAAATTAAATCTCTATCATGTTTGAATTTAAAATTCAAATTGATAGGATATCTCATATAAGAGATATTTATAAGGGTAAATTAAATCTCTATCACGATTGAATTTGAAATTCAAATTGATAGGATATCTCATATAAGAGATATTTATAAGATTTAATTTATAAGGATAAATTAAATCTCTATCATATTTGAATTTAAAATTCAAATTGATATGATATCTCAAATTTGATTTATAAGAATAAATCAAATATAGTTTAGTCTTAGCTTTATTTTAAGTTAAATAAATAAGTGAATTAAATCTGTGGGACGAATTTAATATTATTTATTTAATTAGTTTCTTATCAAATTATACAATATATGATATTGTATTAATTTCAGAATTAATATAAGATTAACTCCTAAAATCCAATTCGGTAGAAGAAAATACAGAGCATCCTATATATTTGATATTAGGAGCAACATTTTGCATAGAGATACACATAGAACACAGAAAGGCCGAAGGGTATCTGTAAAAGGTTTGCAGATAAGAAACTGTCAAAATAGAGACGGATAGGATGAATTCTTAAGAAAGTCCTAGAGGGACAAGAGACGCTAGCATGTCGTTCGTAGTTGGAATGCTGTTCGTGTGGATACCAGTAGAGGAAGCCGACCTGAGTCGTCGACTTCTTGCGATCAGAAAGGGAGTACGAGCCACGGAGAGATGCTGTGAACGTCGTGACCATAAGCTGTGGAAGTCGCTGAGGCACACTAAGGGTAATGCTTCTTCCCACTTGACTTAAACACATACGGTAGATCCTGGCAAGGAAAAGAAAAAATTTTAAATTAATTTCTGCTGCGTGTCTTACAATTCCTTTCAGTTTTTCCCTATATGCATTGTTCTCTAACTTTTTCTATTTTTTTTTTGTACAAAAGTTTTTAGAAAAGGGTTTGGCTCACTTACGATTCAAGGGCATGGCAAAATTTCCCTTTTTCCTAAGCGATACAAATGTCGGATACAAAATTATGCCTTGTTCTCTAACTTCTTCAATCCTTCACCGTGGTTCTTTTTTGGGGTTTTTTTTGGTACATCACCTTGGTTCTTTTTTTTAGCCCACATGATTCACTGGAGCTTTGCCCTAACTATATCCGGATCCGACTCGCATCGCACACATGGCTATGGTGGGTGAGTTTTCCAACGGAGATTTTCTATATGCGGTAATGCTTAAACTTAAGATCTTGTTTAAGTCATACTAAACCACTTATTATTTAGATTAATTCCCATTGGTACATTACCTTGGTTCTATTACTCCTTCCAAGACCATACCATGTCATCTACTGGCCTACTCACTTATTGGATAGTAGTCTCGCTAGAATTGGGCTGATCTTGGCATTGGCGGGCCTGGGAAAAGATTTTTTATTGATATAAAAAAAAAATTTCATTCAAAATAATAAGTAAATTTTCAAAATGTAAATGAATTCTTTTAGCATGAAATATAATATACATAGACACCAATAGTGATTGGATAAGTAGAAGGGTTTTAATTCTCTTTAAACAGATTGAAAATTTAAACTTTATAAACATAAAAAAAAATATTGAAGGAATTATCTTTAATTAAACTTAATAATATTCATATTTATTTAATAATATCATATATCATATATATAAAAAGTTACTATATATTTTTAAAGAGGCTAAGTCGTAAATTAATAGATGATCCGTGAACTAAATGGGCACTTATCTTCTCCATGTCTTGCCTGTTTTTCTTTTCGTCAAAATTCTCCTTGGCTTGCTTGATAAACAGAATTTATTTGTTTAGTGAGAATCACTATACAATTTTAAAAAAGAGATGTAATTCTCACAAAATCTTAGAACAAGTGGATAGTTCTGGACTTATTATTATTTTTCAATCAAAATTTGTCATTGTATATTACTTTATTATGAGATTATTAATAAAATTTAGCACAATTTGTAGATATTCTTGGGTAGGGCTGCTCAAATTTTCCCGTTTTAAGTTATCCTGACCTGGTCTCAAGTAATTTGAGATAGGTCTATCTTATCCCGTGAAGAGTCAGAAAGGGTCTCAGTTTGGCCATCGGAATTTCCGTCCCATCTAAAATATTTTTTTAAAATAAAAAATATATATTTTATTTTATTTATGTTTTATAAAAAATAGAAATAGAAAATGATATTAGTTATATCATATTATTTATTAGATAATTATATTTTTCTCTTCCTTACATGTATTTGTTTGGTGAAGTGAAAAAATTGAAAAAGTAATACTATTTGTAGTATAATTAATGATACTTATTATTTTAAATTGGTAATTCTAATAAAGAGAATTTAATTTCTTCTATTATTTTTTATGTTCTAATTATATGTTACTAATAAATAGGATGCACATAAAATATTTAATAGTCTATTTTTTTTTTAAAATAGGGTTCGGGAATTCCCAAACCCATTTCAGTCCCTTTTAGGATAGGATGGGACACAGGACGCAAAACTCAAGATGGGACCAGGACAGAGTTGTCGTGGTCCTATCCCATGTCCACCCCTATTCTTGAGTTTAAACTAAACCATATGTATGGAAAAAAATATATATTAAGAGAAATAAAGTCACTTCAATAATCTCTAATTCTCAAAAATATTAGTGTCTAAAGTATACCACTTTATTTCTATAAAACAAAATTATTATGAGATTTTTTTTTAGTAATTTCGTAATTTTTTTAACATAGAAACCAAAAAAGATTAAAAAATATTTTAATAAAAAAAGTTGAAAAAGAAGACACCCTGGAATAAGAAAAAGATCGATGGCTACTTGGCTAGTTGACAAAAATAGCTATGATTTGATGTGGGATGTGTTTTCGACTTTTGATTGGGTGTTTCTACGGATGAAATGGACTTATTGGTTGTATATCTACGCTAGAGCTGGCCAATCTTTAGCCTATTTTATTTTTTGAAAAATGAAAGAAAAAATTTAAAAAAATAATAAATACTAAATAATATTTTGTATTGATAATTTAATTTATTATTGATAATAATTCTATTTTAAAATTTATTATTTTTAAAAAATTTTCTATGAATTTACTTTTTTTCCTATTTCTCAATAAAAAATCATATTATTGAATTTTTCAAAAGAATCTCTTTTTTTTTTCTTTTTTTTTTGCTTTGTTTATATATTCGAATTGTGCGACCAACAAGCAAAAGTTTTTCTTGATTAATAAGGAAAGGTACGGTCCATTTTTGTTTCTTCCTCTTCTCTCTCTTTCTCCTCTCCTCTGCAGTGCAATAATCAATGGTTTAACCAAAAGGAAAGCTTCCTCTTGTTTTTGCTATTTTCTTTTCCTTTGATTATTCTTTTCCAAACCCTCAATCATTTTCTCTCTCACGATTCTTAAACCATACTCTTCTAATTTACCTTCCTTTCATAGTTCTCCAAGATTTCTGGGTTTCTGGGCTTTTGACTGTTAGTTTTCTTTCTTGTCTTACTGAGATAACTTCTATCGGAATTGAAATTCCTTCTATAGCTCATGTCAATAGCCCTAGGATTTGATACTACTTCAAGAATTTGATGTATTTTCAGCCTACTGAATATATTCTGAGATTTAAAGTTTGTTAACACTTAATCTTGTCTGTTGAATTTTCTATATCCCTTGCAGCCTTCTGGGCATTCTTCGAGTCTTTAATCGAAAGCTTATTTAATTTTGCTGCAATTGATCCCTTATATTTTGAGCCATAAGTTCTTCATTAATTCAAGGGTTTAATTTCCGATCGATATCTGAGTCAGCTCATTGGAATAACTATGTAACTTGATAAGAATTATCTTTGGAATTCACAGAGAGGTGTAAGGAATAATAAAGATTGTGAGAGGGAAGAGAGAGATGAAGCGTATAGAGAACAATACAAGCGGTCAAGTGACATTTTCACAGAGGCGTAATGGACTGTTAAAGAAGGCTTTTGAGCTCTCGGTTCTGTGTGAAGTTGAGGTTGCTCTCATCGTCTTCTCTCCCAGAGGCAAACTACAACACACACACACACACTCTCTACATCACTGTCTGCTTTAAGTTTCTCCAATCAGTTCATGTTAACGGTTCCTTTGACTGCATCATATCTTCCATTACCTTCACTGAATTAAACTGTGTATTTGTGCTTTGCACAAAATATTTAAAATAAGTTTTCAAGTTTTATATTATATACACATATAGAAGCTTTCTTTTCCAAGTTAATTATGAATAAAGTTGTGCTCGAGTACGATTTTGTAATTGTTTCTAATTTTCATTTTCACTCTTCATAGGGACTGGGTTTAATTTCATACGAAAAGAAAAAGATGGAACTAATTCAGCACCTCTTCCAAGCCAGAAAGTAGAAATATAAAAGGATAACGGCAAATAGGTATAGTTGCTGATATGAAATAGATTGATCATACAAATGCATACTTTTTTTAATTAATAAATAAACCATCTGATACTTGGGGTACTAACTTAACATATTCGGATTCGAGCCAAGTCTAGCCTTTATATAATTAACATGTGATTTCTTTAATTACCCTTGTTATGTTGAGTTACTTATAAAATATTATCTCTTATACGTTAATATAAAATTTACTTAATTAAATTATATAGATTAAAAAATTAATTAAATTAATTATTTATAATAATTGTATGTTAGTTTTTCTAACATAACTTTTTAATCATATATATTTATAATATCTTTGATGTAAACCCCACAATATATGCAATCGTATAGGGACACTTTAAGAGAGAAATTATAATTTATGGAAATAAAATGGACAGAGGTATTATATTTAAGACTAAAATAGATCAATTATCTAACTTTTATATTTAAGAAATAAGTACTTGAAATCTATTATATTTATACATTATCTGTTTAAAATTTCATTATAATTCAATTAATATCTTGAAATTTAGGCTATTTTTGTTTAAAATTTAAGTTCCAACTTAATCATGATTTCAACTAGAGTTATGTGTGATTCATAAAATTTTGATCCAACGCGAGTTCTTGTTGTAATAACAACCACCATAATAACTTCAATATCACTACAATACAAAACCAAGATAGCATGTTGCCTATTCACAAGTTTGTGAACATGCATGCAACTTCTTGCTAAAATTCTATGCAATACAAGGTAAAATATATTTTTGACATGATTTCAACTAAATTATGTTAATTATTGTTTACACTTAGTTTTAAATATAAGAGTTAGATGGGAGTTTATTTAATTTTAGATATAAGACTTTAATATATCTTATCTTTTAAATTTATATTTTTTCTCCAAATTATACATATTGATTCCAGTGAGTTTTCATCCATGGATGTAGTTTTAAATACAAGTGATCAATGAGGGGTATTTTAAATAAGCTAATACACCTATAATTAATATATGACTTATTTGAGTAATTTGATTATATTAAAGAAATTAGTTAGATTAGTTAATATGATATTTTTTTTAAATACTCTAATTATTTTCTTTTATTCCATCATTTCTATATTATTGAAAGATATTTATAGGAATAATTTAAAAATATAGTAAATAAAAATATATGTTTTATTTAGAGCTAAAATTAACTCTCTAATTAAATTTTATAGACAGGAGGAGTACATATTTTCTTATATATAACCAATTTTCTTTAATTTTTATAAATTAATTATTTAGCTAGGAGGATGAAGGGAGTATTATATAAACAAGAAGTTTCCATATTGGATAAGTGATATGTGCAATGATTATATGAAACGTCACCCCTTTCCTTGAGATCTTGTGTCTATTTGGGAGACTCATTTGGTTGGAAGAAAATTAGGGGAGGAGAAAAGTAGGGAAAAAATATGGGTGAAATAAATTTTCTCGTTTGAATCATGAGAGAAAATGGGGAAAGTAAAAATAGGGTAGAAAAAGAAGGTAGATATTTTTTTAATTTTTTTTTCATGACTTACTTTGCTACTCTTGATTTTTCAAATTAAATCCTACTAAAATTTTACTTCTATAATTGTTTATTGGCTCAGATTCAGATAAAAACCCATGGGAAAAGTTGATTTGAGGGTGAGTAATTAGCATGCTAACTGGCATTTTTCCTTCCTTTTTTTAATTACCCATGCGATTTTACCCCCAAATTTTCTTTCCAAAATTGGAGAGATTTTAGGAAGAAAACCACATATACCATATTGAATACATCATGTAGCGCATTGATCCCAACTTACAAATGTTCAATTGCTCGTAATGATGTTCTGGATTATGGCGACGCAATAACGTGAATTCTTTTAACAATATTTTTTTTCTTTTAAGAGGAATTATTTATATTACCATTTTGTCATATAGGAGTATTATTTATACCATACTGAATGAAAACAATTAATTTATAATATCTAATAATAGTAATGATATTATCTAATTCTTCTGGCAAAAAAATGTAATATTCAATTGATTTTATATTTTTTATAAATTCAAAACAATAATTATTAAAATATTTTATTATATCCTTATTTATAGCAATAGTTTTAATTTATTGGTACATAATTATAAGGGAAAATATTGATAATTAGTTTATAGTTTAAAATGAAATATAAAGAATAGTTTTATTTTAATTTGATTTTAATATTTAATTTCATGGTGTTAATTTTTCATTTGAATCAATTTTCCATAACATTACTTAAAAAATTGGGTTAAGAATTAAATAAGGGTATCATTGTTATTTTAAATGTCCTCTCTTTTCTCCCCTCTATATAAACATAAAGAGGAATAATATTATCTCTCCACTTTTCTCCCTCTCCATTTTCTCTTTCCCTAATTTTTTCTCCGTCTAAACATAGCCTAAAATTCAATGTTTAGATATCTCTTGGTGTTTGTATAGCTTCTAGGACCTTTGATTTGCAGTTTAACCATAAGTAAATGTATCGGGGAAAATATGAACTTAAGATCAATGTGAATTTCACATATTCTCAAGCATACAGTTTGGAGCATGATTGTAATCTTCTACGCATACTTTTTCTCCTAACATTATGCTAATCCCTTCTATCCCTCCCGCGCACGTGTGTGTGTTTATATTAGGGGAGAGCAATTAACTCAGAATCGTGGGTCCATCCGCAATCTGGTACTGTTTGAACTCGTTTAAACCCGCCCAAAATAGACCCGTAATGGGCGGGTTTAAATGGGCTCAAACAGTAAATTATATGGGCGGGCTATGGGCTGACCATTGGGCAGCCCGCAGCCCGCCCATATATTTTTTTTATTAATTATTATATTATATTTTTTTAAAATTATTTTTATTATATACTAATATACATTTTTAAATTTATTTTGTAGAGGTATGGGTAATTATATCTACAACCATTACAAGTAAATATAATGTAAATTATGTATAATCATAATCTAATTAAATAATTAAGATTATAAATGATTATATTATATAATCATTGTAGACTGTGTGGTTATAAATTTGTAGCTATTATTATGATATTTTATTTTTTAATTTTAGGATGAGCAATCATATCATGTGTGTAATATTATTATTTTATTTTCATTGTTATTAAAACTTTAAATATGTTTAAATAAAAAAATATTTTTATTTTTTATAAATGGGCTGCCCATGCCCATTAGAACCCAAACGGGTTCAGCCTAGCCCGTTTAATACGGGCTTAAACGGGCTGAGACACGGGCATGGGCTAACCTGTGCCCATAAAAAAATAAATGGGCAGGGTACGGGCTGACCATCGGGCCAGCTCAACCCGCTCATTACTCAGCCCTAGTTTATACATGTATGTGTATGAGTAGGCTCAAGAAAATAATATTTCTCAAGTCCTTAATATAATATATAGTTAAGTTTTTAGAGAGATTGAAACTAAATAAATTAATTAATTATGATCAAATATAACCTCTCAAGATAAATTTATATAATATATTCTTTAATCTACTCAAATTAGTCAATTAACTCTTATATCAGTAATAATTAATTGATCTATTTAGGTTCTTTGATCTATTTTAAAAAATTAATTAATTTCTATATTAATGATTGGATGAGTAATATTCATTTCCTTGACATTTTCATTATCTCCAAAATAATTGCTTCCACTGTTGTAGAGCTTGAAGGAGACAATTGACCGTTACCACAAATATGTTAAAGATTCTCATTTCTTCGAACAAAATATGCAGGTTCATAATTATTATTTCCTTATATTTTTTTATAGTAATTATTTGCTCATGTCTTATGTTCTTATCATCTTCCATCCTAAAGAAAAGATGCAGTGTTTAACGATTCTCCGTTATTTGGCTACACTCTGGGATGATGTGAAAATTGCATACGCATATGCGTTTTCCTGGGCATCCAAATGTTTTTTTTCCTTGTTTTTTTCCCATTTTCATTTAAATTCTCATTTGGTTCTTTTATTTTAGTTTAATGAAATTTCAATTTGGTGCCATCACTTAAAATTTCACAATGTTGTCTTTCTATTTTCCAATGTTGGATTTGTGGTAACGGTCAATTATCTCATCACCCGTAGATCGTTCAGATTTAATATTTTATAAACTAAAAATTTCCTATTTCTTCTATATCACAGTTGTAAATTGTGAAACTTCAATTTTTACAGTTTAAATTTATTTATTTATTTTTATGATAATAATAATTTTATCCATTTCTTAATCTGGGTGGAGATGAGATTTTGAGAAGAAAAGGAGAAAACCTGAACCAAATAACAATTCACAAAATAACAAATTGGAATGAAACAAAATGTAATTATGAGTACTACCATTTTTTCTTGTATTTCCTAAAGTTGGTGAACTGTTTAAATTTAAAATCTTGGCAACTTTGCAAACACATAAAAATTACTTTTTCTTGAAATTGAATTGTTTTCTGATTTTCTTTGCTCTCAGTCTCCGGCTAACAACTTTATGTCATGTACACATAAGATAACCTCCCATGTTATTAGTTTTTTAGTTTTATTTATTATTTATCTACATATAGCTTAAAGTTTAAGGAAATTATATATGTATTAAACACAGGGTTATATGCATATAACTCCAGCTTTTTGCGGGTTATAAGTGCATAAAAATAAAATTTAAGGGGTTTATAATTAATTTTTAGAGGTTATCCACATAAAGTTAAAATTTTAGGGTGGTTTATTATTAAGTTATTAATGTTTAGGAAATTATTTATACATGTCAGTAAAGTTTTATGTAATTTAGTCTAAATACGATTATAATAGTTTATTTATATTCCTCTTTGTGTTTTGTTTCCTTCAAACTTGCCAATTAATACACGACCCTGAAAATGGCAGCATCTGAATCAAGAAGCAGCAAGTATTAAGAAGAAGATTGAGCTTCTGGAAGCTTAAAAACGGTTCCAAGATCATTCCAAGCATCAAAACGATGAATTATAGTACATTACTATTTGAATTCATTGTTGAGATATCATTCATAACGAAAAAAAAGCTTAATTACTTTTCTTTTCTAATTTTAATCTTTTAGGAAACTAATAGGAAAAGGTTTGGACACATGTTCCCTACAAGAACTGGAAGAGATTGAACAACAGGTGCGAAAGAGTGTCAGAAACGTTCGAGCAAGAAAGGTCAACTTAATGTGCCTACAAACACACGCACACAAAATTTTATGTAAGTTTCAAGTTAATATTTTTTCTGAATTCAACTTTATAAATATTTTTCAGAATCAAATCTTTAAAGAGCAAATGGAGAAACTGGAAGGAAAGGTAGGGTGTCTCTTGAGAAATGGTTGATAATTGAATATAATGTCATTTTGCTTTTAATTTTTCATCAGGTGGTGGGTCCCCGTGCGCGCGCGTGCATGCGTGGGTGTGTTAATGACTTGCAATCAATTGCATTTGAAATCTTTTGGCTTGATTTAAAAACGTTATATATGCACCACAAGGTTGGCTTGATTTTAAAAAATTATATATGCACCACAAGGGATATAAGCATAGGCCGAGTTAATCCTTATTAGATTTTTAGTAAACTAAATGTATATTTTGTTTATTTTTCAATTAAAATAGATTAAGCTAATTTGATAGAACTAATTTCAAAATTATGTATATTCAATTTATTGTCCAATTAATCAATATGAGACTCTTTAATATGTTCTAATAATCATAACATGAAGTCCAACTCAATTATACATCGAGTTCACAATTTAAGCTTAGGACTGATTAGAGCCTTGGGTAATCCCACGTAAAGACCAACTTGGGTTAGTCACCCCAAGTTAGACTTAGTTCGGGTCAAAAAGCTAATAAAAAATATTTAAGAAATAAGGAATAAAAAAGGGCTAAAAATTCAATGTGGAACTAGTGGAGGGCAAGGGGGCGGCTGCCCCTCTATTGGCTGGAATTCTCTTGTTTCCCTTTGCCTACTTAAACTATTATATTTATAATATTATACTCTCATCAATCATAGATATAAGAGTTAGATGTGAAGTCTATAGGTAATTGAATTGTTGGAATTGAAGGGTATAGGGAAAATGATAATTGTATGCTTACATGATGTGAGATATTAGAATGATGTTTAGAATAATGTAAATGAAGTTAAAATTTCAGATTTGCATTGGAGAAGATGAGAATGCAAAATCTTTGGATTTTTTAAGTGCTAGTAAGTATATATCTATGAATGGATGCGATTGTAGCAAGTTAAGGGTGATGGATATAAAAAGGGGTGAATTTTATCCCTTATGGATTATGGAGATGACAAGTGAAATAAAAAGTGAAGTTCTTATGAGATTATTAATTATGATTGCATGTGTCATGTTTGCTAGAAAAGAAGTTTACATGGACAAGTGTCATATTTTTATGAATGAAAATAAATGTTATATGGTACAAAAGAGATGAATAGTAATTACTAATAGAATGTTTCACTTCTGAAAAATTTAGGAAAATAATGAGAGAATATTATTCTAAAGAATAGAGCAGGAGTAAACTATATTAAAATATCATAGGTGAATGAATAACGTCCTATTAAAATAATATTTTTAATAATATCTGGTTACTTAATATGTTGTATTTAAAATGTTAATTTTTAAGTATGATTTATTTAATGTATGTTCATATGAATTAATTGCTTCGATTATTATTATTGATTTTTCCTTCCAATTGGCTTATTACATTATCATGTTTATGGATGGAAATGGATAAAGAAAGTTTTGAAAAAGATAAATGTTATATTGAGTGGATGTTTCTTTTTGAAATATTCTTATGTGAATTTTATTATTTGAATAGTATATCATATCAATTAAAAGAAATCTTTGAAGGTTTTATTTTAGATGTTCATGCTAGGATTCATGATTATGAAACATTCTTATTGACATTATGGTATTGTAAAGCGTTGTGATTATTTAACGTTAAATTGACCCTATGCATGCTTGGAAATATTTTCGTAGAGGATTGAATACAGAACGCTAGTTACTAACACTAATATTGTTAGTCCTTGATACACCATGGTTAAACTCGAGCTTGATAGACATTCATGAGCATCGTACTCACGCTTGATATTCGTGGGATTCATTCTCGCGCCGCCTGTTATTCGTAAGTCTTGTACATGTGCTTGTTATCCGTGGGTTTCATACCTGTACCTATTTCGTGGCTTCGAGCTACGTCAGATTTGTTAGTTACCCTCATGGACTATGTATCCATGCCTATTTTTGTTATATTGAAGTCCTACAAAAAAGTATGCTTTGGAACCATTAGTTTAAACGGATTTCCTTAAATAAAAAAGTTTTACTAGAAAATTTGTATTTAAATGGATTTCCTTAAATAAAAAAGTTTTACTAGAAAATTTGTATTTAATTACAAAGTGCTATTATTTACATTTAAATATATTGCAATTGTTTCTTTCCACACTTTAAATTATATTTTTGGGACATTATTCACCGGTAGATTATTTTAGCTTCAGATAGTGTTGTTGATCATGTTCCTCCAGTTGAGTAGAGAAGAGCCTCATTTCAAATCCAAAGTAGTGATTTTTGGGCATATCTTCTTATAATGTAATTATAAATTTATGAAATACTTGTATTATTTTGTTGGAAGTTTAGATGCTCCACCTAGTCTATAGATAAGGTTTTTGTTATTTTGAAAAATGTCTGCAGGTGATTTGAAACATTCGCAATCTATTGTAGGGTTTTTGGAAGGTCGGTTATACAAAGACAATCCTGCCGAAATTCCTATAAATGACTTGCATTTTGATTAAAATGGAACATATATTATTATTATTGTTTTAAACATTCTATTTAAGGTTTAAGGTTTAAGAAATATGAATTTATTCATATTTTGTGCAGGTTATAGCTCAAATTTTGGAACGTGACAATATATATACCATCATCTTCAACAAATTAATATGAAGCAAGTGTAATAATAAGCATGACTCGTCACGTTGAGTCATCTTCCATGATTTGTGGTGTTCTCTTCATTTCTAGTTGTAGGCATAATAATTACTAAAAAAATAGAGTTTTGGCGATGACTTTTCAGCGGCGACAAAATTAGTCACTGTTGAAAGGAGACTTTCAGCGGCGACTTTCAATGTTGTTGCTGAAATTCTTGAGTTTATGTGGTGACTTTGTTTTGTCGCTGTTGAAAATCTACTTTCAGCATCAACTTTCAATGTTACGGCTGAAATTCCTGAGTTTATGCGGCGACTTTGTTTTGTCGCCAACTTTTAGCTGTAACTTTCAATGTTGTTGCTAAAATTCCTGAGTTTCTGCGGCGACTTTGCTTTGTCACCACTGAAAGTCTACTTTTAGCGACGACTTTCAAAGTTGCTATTGAAATTTCTGAGTTTCTGCAGCGACTTTGTTTTGCCATTGAAAGTCTTACTTTCAGTAATACCAATTATTGCCGCAGAAGGTCAATTACTAAAAAAAAGTTTTGGCAATGATTTTTCAGCGGCTACAACAACAATCACCACAAAAAGTCAAAATTTTCTACGGTAACTTTTTTTTGTTGCCATAGATGGTAGGATTCAACGGCGACTTTTCTCACCTTGAGCAAAGACAAATGTCACCTTTGAAGGTTTTCATGCAAATTTTCCCAATTTAAAGGGGTTTTAAGCAACTATCTAATAAGAGATTAGATATATAATAATGCGATGTGTGTGACATAAGGAGATGAAGCAGGGGTGTGTGTAAAAGAGATATTATAATTGTGTGTCAATTAGTGTGAGAGTTAGTATGTGTGTGTTAGAGATAATGTGGAGGAGGAGATAGAGTGAGATAGGGAGAAATAAGGGAAAGTGAAATAGATATATACATATAGTGTGTTAGAGAGTGTGGAGGATCGTAATTAAGCACGAGATATAGGGAGAAAGAAGAGAAAGTGGCATACGTACGTACGTACATATTGTTGCATCTGCCCTCTGTTTTTGCATTTTATATAACATCCCAAATTTTGATAAAAAGGATTTATATAGTATTATTGAGGTCAAGAGTACTTTTCTGAAATTAAAGTCTCAAAGGTGAAATTTCAGAGAAAGAATAATCATTAAAAAATATTTTGGGACTCAGGAAATTAAGAAAAAAATCATGAAATAAGTATTTTGGGACTTTACAAAGTTATAGAAGAGTTTATTTCCCCAAAAGAGGCCCAAATAATTTAATAACTATTTTTTGGGAATTAAACACCTATTTTATTGGAAAATTCAAGAAAAATTGTTAGAAGTTATCATTTGCCTAGAAAATTTTATTAAAATTCCCTTATGAGTTGAAGAAGCTATTGGAGGAAAAATATCATTATTTTATTAAGAGAATTATTTTATAAAAAATATTTGGTAAATTTAGCAAGGATAGAGAAGGGTAAAATAATATATTTATCACCCTAAATCTAAGTATATTTGGTAAATTTAGCATCTCGCCCATTCACTGTTCATTTTCACTAAACATTTTACAGCCCGCCTAAACACTTCCTCTTCAGCAGGTAATCAGAGGTTGTCATCGTTGAAAGAGAGGTCGAAGAGTGTACGCAACAATGGATTTCTATTAAAGTGAGCCATTTGATTTCACTCCTCGCTTTGGTTTTCTCAATCTATGAGTTTTGGAGTTGATTTGGCGATGAAAATTGAAGATTAGAATAGGGAAAATATTGTTTTTGGTGTAAGTCAGTAAATTCCCAAGCTATCTTATGCTAAACCCACTATAATTCATGCATAATTAGCGCTGTATTTATTTTCAATGGTTTTCCACAGTAACTATCGATCAATGTAACTTGGCTAGTAAAGGATTAGTCATTTGCTAATTGTTTTAGGAGGTTTATAGGATTAAAGAGCTTTTCTGTAAATAGTTTCTCTAAAAGGAGTGTGGGTGTGGCATTTTTGGATTGTTAATATGGTTCATAGCCGAACTGATATGCTACTATGGATGGACTGTATATTATTATTCATATGTCTACCCACTTCTGGACTCTAACATTTCTACTAACACTGTTCCAATCCCTCTTTTGCTTCCCACTTTGTCTTTTCTCTTTCACCAACCTTCTTTATTCTATCTTATATATATTGTCATGCTATTTCTGATATAGCACATACTGCTATAGTGATCACTACTACCGTCATCAATACAGGATCTCTTGGGTGCTTGCACCTTGTTACGTGATTTTTAGAATGTGAACTTATCATACTTTGATATTTATAGTTCTTTAAAAAATAACTACTTTATTACTCAAGTTCCCCTTTTCTCAAACTCATTTTCTATATGCTAGATAGCAGTCTAAAGTTAAATCTTTACAACATCAATAACTCTTTTATTCTACTTATAGTATTGGAAATAGGTCTTAACATATAGTTATTTCTTGACTAGACAATATATATATATGTGTGTGTGTGTGTGTGTGAAAATGAAGTGATGCATATATGGTTGATTTAGTGTTTTATTCTCCATTTCTCTTCTTACTTCAATTTAATCATACTTGTTATATAATAAGCTTCCAGACATGTCTATATGTGATTAGTCCTATGCAATCATATTATTCTTGTAAATATATTTCTTTGTAATAATCTGATAGTGGGTTGCTCTCTATAATTCAGTAGCTTGCTGAAGGAGCATGGGGGACTTTTTTGTTTCATAGTTTGGGAATCACATATGTTTATGTATTGATATGTTTGTTGGATTTTCTTGTTGTGTCCTAGGTTTAACTTTTTAAGGAATATATATGGATAAAAGTTGGCTATATATTAAAGACAAAGGTAACCTATCATATATTAGAGGAGTGGATACTTTTCAAGAATGAACATTGAGTCAATTTGGCATGGTAAATCAAATTGTTGCCCTTGTAAAAATGCATGAATGTTATATTTAAAATGAGAATAGATGTTAGGACAGACTTATTGAGAAAGGGTTTCTGTAATAGTTACAAGGTGTGGGAGTTGCATTGGTAAATAAGAAGATTTCAGACATATTGTGGAACTTCCAATAATGACCTAAAAAATGATGCTGATAATGAGAACTTTGTAAAGATGGCATGTGATTCATATGGAGTTCCATGTGTGGATTATACAAATACTAGTGACTATGAAAGCGAAGAGCCTAATGTTTAGGCTAAAAGGTTCTTTGACTTATTAAAAGATACAAAAACTGAACTTTATCGAGGTTGTGTCAAGATGTGCAAACTTTTTTTATTGTAAAGTTGCTTCAAGTGAAGTGCTTAACCATTTGAGTAATAAATCTATGGATGTGTTGTTAAGCTTATTAAAAGAAGCTCTCCTAGAAGGGGCTTCAGTGCCAGACTTATTTTATGAGATAAGAAGATAATTCGTGATTTGGGTTTATATTACCATAAAATTGATGCTTGTGAGAATTATTGCATATGGTATTGGGGAGAGCACATAAATGAAAAATCATGTCTTAAGTGTAAGATACCTAGATGGAATTTAAACAAATAAAAAGGGAAGAAGGTTCCACATAAAGTCTTGAGGCGTTTTTCCATAACACCTAGGTTATAAAGACTTTATATGTCAAGATATATAGCTAAAGAAATGAGGTGGCATAAGGAGAAA
This sequence comes from Leucaena leucocephala, assembly GCA_037074615.1. Lineage (NCBI taxonomy): Eukaryota > Viridiplantae > Streptophyta > Magnoliopsida > Fabales > Fabaceae > Leucaena > Leucaena leucocephala. The sequence goes on from CM073553.1 coordinate 10,320,813, forward strand.
CACTCAAATGATAATGCACTGACACATCCAGTTGATTCTTTAGTTTTGTAAACACTTTGAATACCAATATTCTAACTTCTCTACTTATCCAATAAGTGTTTGATTAGGTTTAACAAGTGATGAATTTCAACTTTTTAGGAATATGAGTGACAACCATAGTATATGGCCTATTGTCTTGGTACCATATAACTTGCCACCATGGCTTTGTATGAAAAGTGTAACATCCTCATTTTCTTATATCTTAGGGACCATTCAATAGCATTTGGAACCACTTCTAGGCCTATTGAAGTCAAATCATACAATATGGAATTTTACTCCTAGCGAGTACTGTTTATTGTGTAAATTCCAACGGAGTGACCTGATTTCGAAAAATTATAACTAATTCTAGAAAAATCAAAACGAAGTGGTTCAAATTGCTACACAAAGCTAACTTAATGATCTTTTAGGAAAAATGACTTGTTTACCACGACCTGACCAATTCAATGTCAGCAAATATCTGAAGTTTACTGTTCATCCAGCGTTTTCCCCTGATTCTAGCATTTTGGTCCCAACATTTGCACTATCCAATCCCTACCTCCTCTATGTGATTCTTAGGTCCTCTTTAAACATACCTGTGGGATTGGGATTACATGGAAGGGGATGATATTTCTGGGGAAATCTCAGTAGCAAACGGTAACCATACAATGTATGCAACTATATGCTTAATGTTACTATATCTATACTTAATGATCATATTTGCATAATGATAACATACATGCTTTCATGTTACTTAGTCATAACATATAGCCTTAGCATAAAAAGAAATAGAGCATTAATTAATCATACATGTCTCACATCATCAAGGTAAGAAAACATCACATAAAACATCCAAGCAGTATAAGCATACAAGTAGGTAAGTCTACTACCTGGCGTGTAGCCTTTCCTTCCAGCTCTTAGCCTTTGCTCTAAGGTTCATTCTTTCCATAGGTCAGAGCCTATACATAAAATAATAATATCTTCATTATTACTCTATCAGTATAGCTCTATTTAACTCATGCATAGCTAGGGGTAATATTCTTACTCTGACATTCCCCTGGCTTTCTCTCTACCTTTAGCTACCTTTATTAATAGAGATATTTCTCTATTCTAACCACTAAGAGCAATCATCTACTTTATTAGAGCAGGGACTAGATAACTTTCTTACCTCACTTCTAAGCTTTGCCCAGTCCTTCAGCTCCTTAGACTACTCCTGGCTCCACAAGAACTCCTTCCTTCCTTTCCTTTCTTTCTTTCTTTCCTTCTCTCTTTTTCTCTTCTTTCTCTTCCTTTTCTTGCTAGATCCGTGGTGTGCCTTGAAATGGGAGGGGATTGGGCTATTTATAGGTGAGAGGAGTTGGAATGAATGATCCAGATTGATTCGCGATGAATGGCTCAGATTGCTTGCTTCCTCAAGAAGCTTTACCTGCATCATCACGATGACATCACCCTCCCTGATGACTCACCACTCATGACATCATCCAGGACACCTCAAGGGACAATTCAGGGGTATATGTGGTGCAATGGTGGGGCCCTTGGGACACCTCACCAGCTGACTCAGCCTTTCTAGAGAGTTCTAGAGTCTTTTCCCTGAATGGACGGCCGAGATCGTGCCACGTGTCCTCTTACTTTTTCTCCTTTTTCTCTAACCATGCCATGTGTCCTTTGATTTTCTTATTTTATTATAATCATTCCATGTGGTACCTTGTGGGCCCCATTTATGTCCCCTCATGATTCCAGATCACTTTACCCAGTTCTATCTTGGACCGGGTCACTTTACTTTATTGAAAAAGCACTAAAATAATATTTTAATGTCTCTTAGGCCCACATTGCTCTTGGGCTACGTTTTTTAGGCCTTGGATTATCATCTTGGGTTTCTAACTAAGCCCAAGCACTCTGGTGGCTTAGTTCCCAAGACACATACTTAGTAAATTACCAAAATACCCTTAATACCTCTTTAGTGCTTTTAGGGGCACTATTGTCTTTTTATACCTTACCAAAGTACCTCTTGACCCTGGTCATCTATCCAGATACCCTTTCTTGACTATCTAACCTTAGTCAAATAATCATAATGCCCTTCGTCTGACTCTGACTTAATGACACAACACAGTGGCATAACTTCAGTGGTATTTTCGTAATTCTTCATTTTTCTCGGTCTTTATTAGCACTGGCCCACATACTTATCTAAAAATATCATTGGGCCTATAAGGTGCCATTATAGACCCTTTATATGATCCCCTATCTTCATGGGCTCAATTCCCGAGAAATTCCCCCGAAACCTATTTATCGAGTCTTTTAATCCACTGTAAATTCTATAGAACTCCTTTTTGAGCTCTGTCAGTTTCAAAAATTCTTATATTAATTATAGGATTTTATTGCCATATTTCATCTGATTTTGAGGTCTAGAGCATATTGTATTAATTTTCTTTTTCTTTAGAAATTAATATAAATCTCTCAGGACCTCATATCAAAACTCTGTGTTGTATCAAACTGATCAGCACAATTTTCTCTATTTATTGAGACCTCTGCTCAACATGGTCTAGTAACATCCCTTTTTTAGGCTATATATTGGGCTTCTAAGCCTAAAAATTGGGATATGACAAAAAGCCCATATTTTATGATGATACTTCTTATCCCTAGTCCAAAGTGTCCATGTGATGAAATAGATATTTACATTCAACCAATGATTAAGGATCTAAAATAATTGTGGGAAGTAGGGATACAAATGTATGATGCATATTATCAATCAGATTTTATCATGCATGCAGCAATTTTATAGACTATAAATGATTTTTCCACATATGGAAACCTTTCAGGGTGGTCAACTAAAGGTAAACTTGCATGTCCATGTTGCCACAAAGACACGCATTGCATTTCAATAAGGAGAAAGTTATCTTACATAGGATATAGGAACTTTCTTCTGTAAAAATACCCATGGCGTAAAAATAAGGTATTATTAAATAGTAAAGAAGAGCATATGGATTCGCCAATTCCATTGATTGGAGATGAAGTACTTGTCAACTAGTGTACTTGGGTGATGTGTCATTTGGAAAGGGTACAAAACGAAAGTGTTCATACACGTAATAATGCTTACAATTGGAGGAAAAGAAGTATTTTTTTCAATTGCCTTATTGGAATAATTTACTAATATAGCATAATCTGTAAGGAATTGGAAGACACGCAGCAGAAATTAACTTAAAAAATTTTTCATTCCTTGCCAGGATCTACCGTATGTGTTTAAGTCAAGTGGAAAGAAGCATTACCCTCAGTGTTCCTCAGCGACTTACATAGCTTCTAGTCACGATGTTCACAGCTTCTCTCCGTGGCTCGTGCTCCTTTTTCGATCACAAGAAGTCGACAAATCAGGTCAGCTTTCTCTACTGGTATCCACACGGACAACGTTCTAACCACGAACGACGTGCTAGCGTCTCCTGTCCCTCCAGGGCTTTCTCAAAAATTCGTCCTCTCCGTCTCTATTTCGACAGTTTCTTATCTGCAAACCTTTTGCACATTCCCCTTTGGCCTTTCTGTTTTTTATATGTTTTAAAACTTAGCTCATAAAATTAGATATATAGGATGCTATACGTTTTTCTCTATCGAATTGGATTTTAGAGTTAATCTTATATTAATTCCGAAATTAATACAATATCATATATTGTATAATTTGATAAAAAACTAATTAAATAAATAATATTTATATTAAATCCGTCCCACAGATTTAATTCACCTATTTATTTAACTTAAAATAAAGATAAGACAGAACTATATTTGATTTATTCTCATAAATCAAATTTGAGATATCATATCAATTTGAATTTCAAATTCAAACGTGATAGAGATTTAATTTATCCTTATAAATTAAATCTTATAAATATCTCTTATATGAGATATCCTATCAATTTGAATTTCAAATTCAAACGTGATAGAGATTTAATTTATCCTTATAAATTAAATCTTATAAATATCTCTTATATGAGATATCCTATCAATTTGAATTTCAAATTCAAACATGATAGAGATTTAATTTATCCTTATAAATTAAATCTCATATATCTCTTATATATAATGTATATATACGAATTTATACATATACGAATATAAATATAAATAAATATATACATCCACCCTGGATCATTAATTGAATCTGGACATGTTTAGATTCAATGAATCTGGACATCATAGTTTGTGTTGGGCTATTTTGTGTGCGACCCTATAGGCCCATATGAAGTTGACAGTAGGCCATTTGCTATACTGGCCCACAAGTCGCAAGCGGTCTCTAGCAAGACATAACAACTACCCAAATCATATGAGGATCATTAAACGATATAACCTTTTATACAACCATATTATGTCCCTTTTGTCATATGATATTTTGGTCATAGATGAGGCATGGAGAATGTCATCCTCCTATTCCTGACCGTTACTTTCTTGATCCCTGAATAGTCTGACTATAGAAATGGAACTAGCTTTCAATTATAGTATGGCTATACATTTCTCAAACTCACTCATCAAGGGGCTAAGTAATATCTCTCTACGAATGTGAGGGACAAATTCCATCTTGACCATTCACATTCCTCCGCACGGAAAACCACTAAACCCGAACATAGTCTTTATGATCACTCGTTCAAAAGTGACTTTTGACTAGGTAAAAGCTGAGCGTTTGTCATGTAGGAATCCATGATGATCTCAGGTCAAAGGGCATAGTGACATGGTTTGTATATGAGAGAAGCTTATGACGTAACCCATACAACTCTCTCATAGCGGGTCGGTCCAATACCATGTACTCTTATATGTGCCTATGACTTTGATTTATATCTCTATACATCTTCAAAGTCATAATGGTCTTATTTCATCTCTGCTCCCGCATAGATGACCGACTAGGGATATTTAGGATAAGATCATGAATTATCCAAGGATGGTCATCACAGTAAACATGCAAATAATATGATAACATAGTTAATAAATTCATAAATCAATAATGTTCATAAGACAGTGATTGGCCCCTGGACACGATTTCCAACATAATCTTGATGTGATGCATATAGAAATGTTTCTCATAATATTATGTGCACGGTGATGAATTTGGTAGAAAAGACGAAGGATACAATTAAAAATGGGTACGACTTAATGGACTTGGGCACTAGGAGTGATATTCACCAAGTTAAAGATGGTAATAAGGTTTATATTCCTCTTGCTCCTTACACATTGTCCCTTAAAAATAAACAATCCCTTTTAAAATTATTGGCCAACTTAAAAGTGCCTAATATTTTTTCATCTAATATTTCAAGATGTGTCAATATTTAGGAGTGAAAATTATTTGGTTTGAAGTGTCATGATCACTATGTGTTATTGCAAGAGATATTTCTAATTGCAATATGTGGGTTATTACCTTTTAAAGTGTGTGAACCAATTATAGAGTTGAAAAGATTTTTCAAAAATATTTGTTCAAAGTGCTTGACTTGTGAACTACTTGACAAACTTCAAAATCAAATAATATTGACATTGTGCAAGTTGAAAACTATCTTCCCACCTGCTTTCTTTGATGTGATGGTTCACTTGCCAATACACTTGGCAGGAGAGGTAAAAGTTGCTAGACCAGTTCAATATTATTGGATGTATCCAATAGAAAGGTTACATGTGTCAATATCATTGTATATTTATTATTTATAACTATAGAAGGTTAATTAATTTATATGCACTAGGTATTTGCAGACACTCAAATCATATGTTCGCAATAAAGCTCAGCCTGAAGGATTAATTGCAGAAGGATACTTGGCACATGAAAGTCTCACATTTTGCTCAAGATATTTGAAAGATTTTCCTACAAAATTTAATGTACCATGTAAGAATGATGATACCAATGATGATATCAACCTTGAGTTTTCAATATTTAAGAAAACTAGTCAAGTTAGGGGACATTGTGAGTTAATTTCTCTTCCCTATGAAGAGTACTGTCAAGCAAGAATGTATGTGCTCCAAAATTATAAAGAAATTTGGCCATTTATATTGTAAATTTGCCTAACTTAAAGAGAAAATTTATTTGTCATAATGTATATTTTTCTTATTGCTATGAAATTTTTTAGGGAATATACAATAGAGCTTGAAGCTCAAGGATCAAGGAGTAAGCAAACTCAATATGAGTTTTCTCAATGGTTTTGTTTTTGAGCCATAGTATTTCTAGCAATTACATTAGTATAAGATATCTAACAAATGACTTATATCTTCAAATGTGACATCATTATCTACACAGAGTCATGTGAGTGATGAACCCATAAGTTTATCAATTAGTTTATTGACGATGGTTAATTGTTATTCCATGTTCATAGGCAATGGATTTCATTTTCACATAAAATATCATGCAATAGGAAAAAAAACCCAAAACAATGATATCGTGGCTAAGGGTGATGGTACTAATACTGATAAAGAATATTATGTTGTGTTAGAGCATATTTATGAGTTGTCTTACATAGGCAACCTAAAAGTATACTTGTTTAAGTGTCATTGGTGGGATGTGGCTCATTATGACAAAGGATATAAGATTGATAAGTATGGGTTCATAAGTATCAACACACGATATTCATTACAAACTAATAAACCATTTATTCTAGCATCTCAAGCCAAGCAAGTTTGCTATATAGATGACATTGTTGCACCTAGTTGGCTCGTTGTTGTCAAAAAAAACCCATGTGACTTGTTTAATGTATCAATTGAGAATGATATTGATGATAGTGGGGTTAATTGTCCTAAAGTTGATAAAGAAACTTATCAACAGTTTGTGGTAAACTTAAATATTTATCGTGCAAGTCATACACAACTTGATAATATTATCATTAACTTATATGGAGAAAATTGACAAACTCAAACCTTAGTTCAAAGAGAACAATCGCAAATAAATAAAAATAATGCCATTGAGACTAGATTTAGTGATGAAGAGGATCTTCTTGATGACTTTGATAGTGATATTCAAGAAGAAAGTGACATAGAAAATGAAATAGAACAAACTGATGAATCAAAAGATATTGATAGAAGTGATAGTTATGGAATATTCAATTGAATAAAATTAATTGATATAGTAGATTTATTAATATGCAAATTGATTATTGATTGCTTGCTATTTAAATTTTGATTAATTACTGAAGAAAAGTTTCATATAACTATATCAATTATTTTACAAAATGCATTCAGAAGTTGGAAGTGTTAGAAATTATGCCCTAGGGGCCAATCATTGTCTTATGAACATTATTGATTTATGAATTTATTAATTGTGGTATCATATTATTTGCATGTTTACTGTGATGACCATCCTTGGATAACTCATGATCTTATCTTAAATGTCCCTGGTCAGTCATCTATACGGGAGTAGAGATAAAAAAAGACCAGTATGACTTTGAAGATGTATAGAGATATAAATCAAAGTCATAGGCACATGTAAGAGTATAAGGTGTTGGACCGACCTGCTATGAGAGAGCTGCATAGGTTAAGTCATAAGCTTCTCTCATATACAAACCATGTCACTGTGCCCTTTGACCTGAGATCATCATGGATTCCTACATGACAAACACCCAGCTTTTACCTAGTCAAAAGTCACTTTTGAACGAGTGATCATAAAGACTATGTTCGGGTTTAGTGGTTTTCCGTGCGGAGGAATGTGAATGGTCAAGATGAAATTTGTCCCTCACATTCGTAGAGAGATATTACTTAGCCCCTTGATAAGCGAGTTTGAGAAATGTATAGCCATACTGTAATTGAAAGGTAGTTCCATTTCTATAGTCAAACTACTCAGGGATCAAGAAAGTAATAGTCAGGAATAGGAGGATGACATTCTTCATGCCTCATCTATGACCAAAATATCGTATGATAAAAGGGACATGATATGGTTGTATAAAAGGTTACATCGTTCATCGATCCTCATATGATTTGGGTAGTCGTGATGTCTTGTTAAAGACTGCTTGCGACTTGTGAATCAATATAGTAAATGGCCCACTGCCAACTTCATATGGACCTACAGGGTCGCACACAAAATAGCCCAACATAAGCTATGATGTCCAGATTTATTGAATCTAAGACATGCCAAGATTCAATGAATGATCTAGGGTGGATGTATATATTTATTTATATTTATATTCGTATATATATTATATATAAGAGATATTTACAAGATTTCATTTATAAGGATAAATTAAATCTCTATCATGTTTGAATTTGAAATTCAAATTGATATGATATATCAAATTTGATTTATGAGAATAAATCAAATGTAATTCCGTCTTATCTTTATTTTAAATTAAATAAATGGGTGAATTAAATCTGTGGGACGGATTTAATACAAACACTATTTATTTAATTAGTTTCTTATCAAATTATACAATATATGATATTGTATTAATTTCAGAATTAATATAAGACTAATTCCAAAAATCCAAGTCTGTGGTAACACGCATAGCATCCTATATATATGATATTTAGGAGCTACGGTTGGAATAGAAAAAAAGTGTGAACGGGAATCTGCAAAAGGTTTACAAATAAGAAACTGCCAAAATAGAGACGGAGATGACGAATTCTTGAGTAAGCTGGAGGGACAGGAGGCGCTAGCATGTCGTTCATGGTTGGAATGCTGTTCGTGTGGATACCAGTAGAGGAAGCTGACCTGAGTCGTCGACTTCTTGCGATCGAAAAGAGATCATGAGCCGCGGAGATAAGGTGTGGATGTCGTAACTAGAAGCTGGGAAAGTCACGACTGAATACTGAAGGTAATACTTCTTTCCACTTGACTTAAACATATACGGTAGATCCTGGCAGGGAATGGAAAAATTTTTAAGTTAATTTCTGCTGCATGTCTTCCAATTCCTTACAGTAGTATCAGAGCCATGCTGTTTTTTGTTTAAGTTAGGCTTGATTGTTGATTCATATGATGTGTTAGTCGTAGTCGATCATATGATAACATGCATTTTATGTGTGACATATAAGGAATTTGTTTTATGTATGACATATAAGGAATCTGAAAAGGAATTGAAATCGGTGGTGCATGCATTTTGATTTGATCAATTAATATTGATAGGGTCTAAGAAAAATGAATTCAGATTCGTAATTATTTATGAAATAATTTTTTTTTCTCGGGCCGTTGCCCCAAACCCCGCTCGCTAACTGGCTAGCGAGACCACCGTGGCTACCTGTTCATAGAGCAACATAACTGTAACATATACTGTTTTGTGAATGTTTTAGTTTTGAAATATTAATTACCCTTCAATTAAATCTGAATATTGATTCTTGAATGTTTGGGTATGGTGAACAATATGGCTCTAGATTGCAAGTGTTGTAATTTTTTAAATACGGCCTGCGTGTCGTGCCTTCCTCTATATACTTTTAATGTACCTTCTCTTCTCATCTCACTCCCCTCAAATGTTAAAAGAGGTTTCTATATGTAATTTTCCTTTTCTTACTAGAGAGCTCCTCTCATTGGTTTGAGTGGACTTAGGATAGGTGAGCCATATTATATCACATTTAAATTATGCATCTTATGGTTATATCAGCACATGCATATTACTTGTATGAGATACAAACTGAGAAACATGCATTCTTATAAACTAGATAGTTAAATTAAGCCCTCTAAATGAAATATTAAGTCATAATGCCGTTAATTTATGAACACTTGTCAAAATCTCGATCGCTCAATTATGGACTCCGCCAAAGTGGGTGCATTTGAGTTATCTTGGGGAGATAATCAAGAGTAATGGTGCTACTCTCACATGTTTATTATTGTTTGACTTAATTGAGATTAACAAAATGGTTTTGGGTCTCAAGGCATTAGATGGGATTAAAAACATGCCATATCATATGATAATAGAATCCCATGAACATCTAAGAGTTACATTTGATATAATTGGTAAAGGTGTTACCTACCTAAATAACTTAATTTAAGTGTCCTGCCAAAGCAGACTTAAGTTTGAGTCAAATATAGATCTTAGCCAACTAACTATTGTATTGAGGGTTGTTTATTTAGTGGGAGATTGCTAATTCAATTGCATATTTTAATTGTAGAATCATGACGACTAGTAATATTGCTACATTATCGCTGCGATCTATCCTTGAGAAAGACAAACTCAATGGGACAAACTTTCTTGATTGGTTTAGGAACTTGAGAATTGTTCTCAAGTAGGAAAGAAAGGCACATATCCTAGATCAACCCATTCCTGAGGAGTTAGCAACCAATGCTCATAGAGCTTAGAGAGATGCTTACACGAAGCATAAGGAAGACTCTGTTGATATGGGATGCTTGATGCTAGCTACCATGGTTTTGGAGCTCCAAAGAGATCTAGAACACATGGAGGCTTATGAGATGATTGTGTATCTCAAGGAAATATTCTAGCAACAGGCAAGGTAAGAGAGGTATGAGACCACTAAGGCCTTACATTCCTGCAAGATGGTTGTACATTAGTAAGTACCTACGTCTTAAAGATGAAAGGGTATATTGATCACCTTGATAGGCTTGCATTGCCCATGAGCCAGGAGTTAGATACGAATTTGGTCTTGAACTCACTCCCGGAAAGTTATGACCAGTTTGTCATGAACTACAATATGAACAACATGGAGAAATCTATTTCTAAACTTCATGGGATGCTTAAAACTGCTGAGCCGAATCTTAAGAAGAAGCCCAATACTGTTTTGATGGTTCAGAAAGGAAAGGGTATGAAAAAAAAAGGCAAAGGCAAGGGGAAGGGTCATGGCTCATCAGGTAAGACCAAAGAGTCAGGCAAGCCTGAAACCAAGCCTGCACCAAAGAAGGCAAAGCCTCCAAAGGAAGGAGTCTGCTTCTTTTGCAATGAACCTGGTCATTGGAAGAGGAATTGCAAACTCTACCTCGAAGATCTGAAAAAGAACAAGAAGGATAGCAGGACTATCGCTTCAGGTATTTATGTTATAGACATTCATCTTTCTACTTCCACCACATGGGTATTAGATACTGCATATGGTTCTTACATTTGTACAAATGTGCAGGGACTAAAGGATAGTAGGAAGCTGAAAAAGGGCGAAGTTGACCTACGAGTTGGAAATAGAGCAAGGGTTGCTGCGTTAGCTGTAGGCACTTATGAATTAGTTCTGCCCACTGGGCTTTTGTTAGTTTTGAAAAATTGCTATTATGTTCCTGCTTTAAGTATTAACATAGTTTCACTTTCTTATTTGGATAAGGAAGGTTTCACTTCCATTGCTAGGAATAGTAGACGTTCTATTTATCATACTGATATTTTCTATGCTCATGGTGATTTGCATGTTGATCATTACATATTAAATTTGGAACAACACAATCATGGAAATATCTATAACATAACCGCCAAAAGGGTCAAACCAAACGATTTGAATCCAACATACCTCTGGTACTGTCGTCTGGGCCACATAAATGAGAAACGCATTTCCAAACTCCATCAAGATGGATTTCTCAACTCATTTGATTTTGAATCATATGACACTTGCTAGTCTTGCTTGTTAGGAAAGATGACAAAGTCATCTTTCACTGGGCACAGTGGGAGGGCCACTGATTTATTAGGCCTCATACATACAGATGTGTGAGGAACGATGAACACAAATGCAAAGGAGGTTATTCGTACTTCATAACATTCATAGATGATTTTAGCAGATATGGGTACATCTATCTGATAAAGCATAAATCTGAATCTTTTGAAATGTTTAAAATATTTCAAAATGAAGTACAAAACCTGCTTGACAAAATAATTAAAGCCCTTCGATCTGATCGGGGTGGTGAATATTTGAGCCAACAGTTCATTGATCATCTTAGGAGTTATGGGATAGTCTCACAATTGACTCCTCTAAGGACACCATAATGGAATGGCATTTCTGAATGGAGGAATCAAATACTATTAGATATGATTTGATCTGTTAGAAATGTGCCCTAGGGGCCAATCATTGTCTTATGAACATTATTGATTTATGAATTTATTAATTGTGTTATCATATTATTTGCATGTTTACTGTGATAACCATCCTTGGATAATTCATGATCTTATCCTAAATGTCCCTGGTCAGTCATCTGTGCGGGAACAGAGATGAAATAAGACCAGTATGACTTTGAAGATGTATAGAGATATAAATTAAAGTCATATGCACATGTAAGAGTACAAGGTGTTGGACCGACCCGCTATAAGAGAGTTGCATGGGTTACGTCATAATCTTCTCTCATATACAAACCATGTTATGCCCTTTGACCTGAGATCATCATGGATTCCTACATGACAAATGCTCAGCTTTGGCCTAGTCAAAAGTCACTTTTGACCAAGTGATCATAAAGACTATGTTCGGGCTTAGTGGTTTTTAATGCAGAGGAAAGTGAATGGTCAAGATGGAATTTGTCCCTCACATTCGTAGAGAGATATTACTGGGCCCCTCGATGAGTGAGTCTGAGAAATGTATGGCCATAATGTAATGGAAATGTAGTTCTATTTCTATGGTCAGACTACTCAGGGATCGAGAAAGTAACGGTCAGAAATAGGAGGATGACATTATCCATGCCTCATCCATGACCAAAATATCGCGTGACAGAAGGGACATGATATGGTTATATAAAAGGTTACATCGTTTATCGATTCTCATATGATTTGGGTAGTCGTTATGTCTTGCTAGAGACCGCTTGCGACTTGTGGGCCAGTATAGCAAATGCCCACTGCCAACACCAGTATAGCAAATAGCCCACTGCCAACTTCATATGGGCCTACAGGGTCGCACACAAAATAGCCCAACACGAGCTATGATGTCCAGATTTATTGAATCTAAGACGTGTCTAGATTCAATGAATGATCCAGGGTTGATGTATATATTTATTTATATTTATATTCGTATATATATATTATATATAAGGGATATATAGGATTTAATTTATAAGAATAAATTAAATCTCTATCACGTTTGAATTTGAAATTAAAATTGATAGGATATCTCATATAAGAGATATTTACAAGATTTAATTTATAAGGATAAATTAAATCTCTATCACGTTTGAATTTGAAATTCAAATTGATAGGATATCTCAAATTTGATTTATGAGAATAAATCAAATACAGTCCAATCTTATCTTTATTTAAATTAAATAAATAGGTGAATTAAATCTGTGGGACAGATTTAATATAAATATTATTTATTTAATTAGTTTCTTATCAAATTATACAATATGTGATATTGTATTCGGAATTAATATAGATTAATTCCAAAATCCAATTCGGTTGAGAAAAACGCAGAGCATCCTATATATCCGATTTTAGGAGCTACGTTTTGAAAACCACACATAACACAAAAAGGGCCAAACGGAATCTGCAAAAGTTTTGCAGATAAGAAACTGCTGAAGTAGAGACGGAGAGGACGAACTCTTGAGAAAGCCTTGGAGGGATAGGAGACGCTAGCTCGTCGTTCGTGGTTGGAACGCTGTTCATGTGGATACCAATAGAGGAAGACAACCTGAGGAGTCGACTTCTTGCGATCAAAAAGAGAGCACGAGCCGCGGAGAGAAGCTGTGGACGTCTCCTTACGATCAGAAAGAGATCACCAGTCGCGGAGAGAAGCTGTGGAAGTCACTGAGAAACACTGAGGGTAATGCTTCTTCCCACTTGACTTAAACACATACAGTAGATCCTGGCAAGGAATAAAAAAAAATTTTAAATTAATTTCCGCTGCGTGTCTTCCAATTCCTTACATGATCTATGATGAGTCAAACAGATATGCCACCTTCCTTTTAGGGCCATGCCCTAGAGACAGCTGTGTTCACACTTAATCGTGTTCCATCTAAGGCAATTGAAAAGACTCCGTATGAGATATGGACTAGGAAGACACCTAGTTTATATTTCCTCAAGATTTAGGGATGTGAGGTCTATGTTAAGCAACAAGCCTCAGGCAAATTAGCGCCCAAATCCTCAAAGTACCTTTTTGTGGGATATCCTAAGGAAACCAAGGGATACTATGTCTATAACCCTACTGATAACAAAGTGTTTGTTGTTAGAAATGGTATCTTTCTCGAACGAGAATTTATCTCTAAAACAACTAGTGGGAGAAAAGTACACCTCGAAGAAGTTTGAGAGCCACAAGACACCACAAAACTGTAGATGGAAAATAAAGAAGACTCACAATAAGTTGTTAAGACTCCTCAAGTCACGCAAGGTCCATGGAAATCTAATAGGACACGACTTCAGCCTCTGAGAAATGGATTTTTGATTTCTGACAGTCGTGATGTGTTGCTCATTGAGCATAATGAGCCGACTACCTATCGAGAAGCTATAGTGGGACCAAACTCTGAAAAATGGCTTAATGCCATGAAGTCTGAGATACAATCCATGTACAACAATAAGGTTTGGACCTTAGTCAACTCACCTAAAGGTGTAAAAACTGTCGGGTGCAAGTGGGTTTTTAAGGAGAAAATTGACATGGATGGCAATGTAAATGTCTTCAAGGCACGACTGGTTGCAAAAGGATTTACTCAAATTCATGGTGTGGACTATGATGAGACATTTTTCCCAGTTGCAATGGCCAAATCAATCAAAATCCTCTTTGCCATAGCAGCATATTATGACTATGAAATATGGCAGATGGATGTCAAGACAACCTTCCTTAATGGAAAGATCCTTGAGGATGTGTACATAACACAACCTGAAGGGATTGTGCGTTCTGAGGACTCTGGTAAAGTGTGCAAGATTCAAAGGTCAATTTATGGACTGAAGCAAGCCTCTTAGAGTTGGAATTATCGTTTTGATAAAGTAGTCAAAGAGTTTGGATTTCGTCACAATATTGATGAACCTTGTGTGTACAAGAAGGTTAGTGGGAGCACAATTGTGTTTTTGGTACTTTATGTCAATGGCATCCTACTTATTGGAAATGACATTCCTACCTTGCAGATTGTCAAGTCTTGGTTAGGAAAGTCTTTCTCGACGAAAGACTTGGGTGAAGCCACCTACATCCTAGGAATCAGGATGGATAGAGATAGATCTAAAAGACTTCTAGGACTCAGTCATAGTACATACATAGATAAAATACTGCATAGGTTCAGTATGCACGAATCAAAGAGGGGTTTCATACCCATGTCTCATGGTATTCACCTCAGCAAAGATCTGTGTCCTAGTACATCTGATCAGTGAGGTCGTGTGAGTAAAGCTCCATATGCCTCGGCCATATGAACAGGACCCTGGTGAGGGCCATGTTATGTACTCGACAGGATGTCTCGTTTGTCTTAAGTATTACTAGCAGATATCAACAGGACCCTGGTGAGGGCCATTGGACTACTGTCAAGAATATCCTTAAGTACTTAAGAAAGACTAATGACTTATTTTTGGTCTATGGTGGATTGGATGACGAACTCTGTGTAACTGGTTATACAGATGCGAGTTTCCAAACTGACCAGGACGACCAAAATTCACAGTCTAGATATATATTCCTCCTCAATAATGGAGCAGTAAGCTAGAAAAGCTCTAAGCAGGGCACTGTAGTAGATTCTACAACGGAAGCTGAATATATAGCAGCATCTGATGCAGCTAAGGAAGCCGTTTGGATCAGGAAGTTCATCACGAAACTAGGGGTGATACCTACCATCATAGATTCAATAACTTTACTCTGTGACAATAGTGGTGCCATTGCACAGGCCAAAGAACCTAGGTCATATCAAAGGATCAAGCATATACTCAGGCGATTTCATCTCACCAAAGAAATCAACGATAGAGGTGATCTAAAAATATGCAAAGTAGTAGGAGAAGATAATGTTGCTGATCCTCTAACAAAGTCGCTTGTGCAGACAAAGCATAAGCGTCATGTAGGTCAATGGGAATTAGTCAAATTAATGATTGTACCTAGTACAAGTGGGAGGTTGTTGGAAATTGTGCCCTAGAGGCCAATCATTGTCTTATGAACATTGTTAATTTATGAATTTATTAATTGTGTTATCATATTATTTGCAAATTTACTGTGATGACCATCCTTGGATAACTCATGATCTTATCCTAAATGTCCTTAGTCGGTCATCTATGTGGGAGCAGAGATGAAATAAGACCAGTATGACTTTGAAGATGTATAGAGATATAAATCAAAGTCATACACACATGTAAGAGTACAAGGTGTTGGACTGACCCGCTATGAGAGAGTTTCATGGGTTAAGTCATAAGCTTCTCTCATATACAAACCATGTCACTATGCCCTTTGACCTGAGATCATCATGGATTCCTACATGACAAACTCTTAGCTTTGACCTAGTTAAAAGTCACTTTTGACCAAGTGATCATAAAGACTATGTTCGGGTTTAGTGATTTTCCGTGCGGAGGAATGTGAATGGTCAAAATTGAATTTGTCCCTCACATTCGTAGAGAGATATTAGTGGGCCCCTCGATGAGTGAGTTTGAGAAATGTATGGCCATACTGTAATGGAAAGGTAGTTCTATTTCTATAGTCAGACTACTCAGGGATTGAGAAAGTAACGGTCAGGAATAGGAGGATGACATTATCCATGCCTCATCCATGATCAAAATATTGTGCGACAAAAGGGACATGATATAGTTGTATAAAAGGTTACATCGTTCATCGATCCTTATATGATTTGGGTAGTCGTGATGTTTTGCTAAAGACCGCTTGTGACTTGTGAGTCAGTATAGTAAATGGCCCATTACCAACTTCATATGGGCCTATAGGGTCGCACACAAAATAGCCCAACACGAGCTATGATGTCCAGATTCATTGAATCTATGACATGTCCAGATTCAATGAATGATCCAGGGTAGATGTATATATTTATTTATATTTATATTCGTATATATATATATATTATATATAAGAGATATTTATAAGATTTAGTTTATAAGGATAAATTAAATCTCTATCATGTTTGAATTTGAAATTCAAATTGATATGATATCTCAAATTTGATTTATGAGAATAAATCAAATGTAGTTCTGTCTTATCTTTATTTTAAATTAAATAAATAGGTGAATTAAATCTG
Source organism: Leucaena leucocephala (assembly GCA_037074615.1). NCBI lineage: Eukaryota > Viridiplantae > Streptophyta > Magnoliopsida > Fabales > Fabaceae > Leucaena > Leucaena leucocephala. The sequence continues at coordinate 10,337,800 of CM073553.1, forward strand.
TGGGACGGATTTAATACAAACACTATTTATTTAATTAGTTTCTTATCAAATTATATAATATATGATATTCTATTAATTTTAAAATTAATATAAGATTAATTCCAAAAATCCAAGTCTGTGGTAACATGCATAGCATCGTATATATATGATATTTAGGAGCTACAGTTGGGACAGAAAAAAAAGTATAAACAGGAATCCGCAAAAGGTTTACAGATAAGAAACTACCGAAATAGAGACGGAGAGGACGAATTCTTGAGTAAGCCCTGGAGGGACAGGAGGCGCTAACACGTCATTTGTGGTTGGAACGCTGTTCGTGTGGATACCAGTAGAGGAAGTTGACCTGAGTCATCAACTTCTTACGATCGAAAAGAGATCACGAGCCTCGGAGAAAAGCTGTGGACGTCGCAACCAGAAGTTGAGAAAGTCGTGACTGAATACTGAGGGTAATACTTCTTTGCACTTGACTTAAACACATACGGTAGATCCTGACAGGGAATGGAAAAATTTTTAAGTTAATTTTTGCTGTAAGTCTTCCAATTCCTTACAGGAAGACCAATATCCACTCTCTTTATAAGAAATATAAGACTGATGAGGATAGGTTAGCTAATCCTCCTCAAACTATTAGTTTTCAAGATTGGGAGTGGTTATTAATATATTTTAAGACTTACATGTTTAAGGTACCTCGCTATCCTTCTAAATAAATTATTATTTTTTGTTTCAATAATTAAATTATTATTAGTTATCAAATTTTGTTGTAGAATAAAAGTGCAAGAAACACGGTAAATCAAGTTTTAATATTTAAGGATTATAGTGAGTCACCTTTAACTTTAGCATCATAATACACCCAAAAAAAAGAAAAAATGACATCTTAGTTCCATGGAAGCAATTAAATGACAAAAAAGTCTCCAAAAATGACATAATTAATTTTAAATCCCGTGGGATCTCAATTGATTTTTTTCAATTATGAAAAGACACAACTGTCCTTCTAAAATAAAAAATAGTAAATAGTAGTGTAGACTTGGCATGCTCGAGTGTGAAAGAATAAGAGAAATTGTGATGAGGAAGTTTGTACCTATAGTGACTGATGCAGAGAGAAAGAAGAGAGAGAGAAATATTGGAGGGTTTCTGAGTTTCTTACGCTTTAGAGCTCAGGCTTGGCCTTCCTGGTAGTGATTCTCCTCCTCCTGAGAAGAAATCTGGAAGTGGGATTTCTCTTTTTGGCAAGGATTTGCAGAGTAATCATAATAATACCAATCTTAATGCTAATAATGGGTTATGCTCTTCTTCTTCCCTTTTGAAGAACAACAACGTGGCTGGAGCTAAGAGGGTTTTTTCTGATGCCATTGATGGGAAATGGGGTTTTTTTATGAGCGACAAAGTTATTGCGTCTGAAGCTAATTTGGGAAAAGGAGCTTATTTGTTCTCTCCCAGAGGAGGAGGGAATCTTGTGAAGCTTCCTCTCGTTTCTATAGAAGCTTCTGCAAATCCTGAACAAAAAAATACTAAAGATGGCAAAATAGTTCAAGAGAAGAAGAAACCTCAGGTTACTGTTTCTGCTATAGATGAACATGGAAGTTCTCCTCCTGCTGCTAAGTAAGCTTCACATTTTTTCTATTCTTTTTCATGTCATCATCATTTGGTTTTGGTTCTCAGGAAGAAGGTGAAAGTCTGTTTGTTATATTAGATGATGAAATCATGATGAAGTTTTCTAAACATAAAATTAGAGATATGTTGGAACTGTGAGCATCACTTGAAAATTATTTCCAGTGTAAAGAGCATTCCTTCATGTCAATTTTATTGATTTTCTGTATTTTCTAAAATAAAAACAAGGGATTTCATATCATATCTCTCTTGTGTGTATTCCTTTTCTCTTTGATTTCTAGTTCGTCTTTTTTTGTTAATTTTTTGATTCCTTCATCATAGATGTTATTACTATCCATAGAAATTTAAAGTTAGTGGAGTCAAATTCAAATCTTCCTCTATGTGGAACTGAATCTTATTGCCTTTTTGTCTTACTGAACAACACTGATGTTTGCTTGTACATATATGATAATTATTAGGATAAATAATGTGAAATGTGAATCTTTTGCATCAGGGCACAGGTTGTGGGATGGCTACCAATTCGATCCTTTCGAAAGAACAATATGGCCTCTAATCATTTCTCACATTAATTATGAACCATTTAATAGTTTTGCCATACTTTCAATTTTTTCTACCATAAATTTGACTCCTTATATCATTAGTTTTATTACTGCTGCCATTATTATTGTTTTTATTATGGTGTTAGTGTTGTATTATTTATAAGAGAGATGGTTTTAATTAAACACTTTGATCCGAGATCAAACACTTTATCTTCTTGGTTCATTCAACTTTGATCCATGTGCAATGTAATGGTAGTTTGATCATTTCTTGTTTCTATTCACAGGTGATGACCATGGTGGCCAAGACATTGGTTCAAGATGAAAAAGGAAATGACTTGTTTTGTCAGAAGACACATCTTTTATGCATATTTCATAGGGAAGATATTGGCTTATGCATGTGGCAAAGAGCCTAGATATGAGAAGAAAAAACTTACTAACCCAAGCATTTTGGACTGTGAAATTTACAAACAATAAATGTAATTGAACACTTTTGAAGAAATGTCAAGTTTTTAAGTTGTTGTGGAAAGAATATTGTCATGTTGAATAAGTAGGTGTTGTATTTCATATCAGGTTCAACAAATGCATCAAACTCAATAATATATTGGGGAATATTAACAATTGAACCAATAAGAAATGACAACCTTGTGGTGAAAGAATAATAACTGCACCACCTATAATAACAACTTCCCAATGACAGCATAGACAATAACCGTACTACAGAGTGACAACCACGTATTCAATGCATAACAACTACACCAATAATAAATGACAACCCCGTGGTGAAGGAATGACAACTGCACCATCTAAAATAACTTCTCTACGACAGCACAGACAACAACTATACTAATTGACAACAACTGCTTTATTGAACATAACATCCCAACCAATACCAATTGACAACAAAATGTTAACAAAATAATAAAGTTATCACTTCTCTTATATAATCATTATATGAGTGGTTGAGTTGTTAATAATTTATGTCTAATATATATTGTCATTACTTATAGTTGAGCTGTAATATCAAGCCAATGTTTGCTATAGTTATGCACTCTCATTTAAACGTACTACTAATCATCTTACTTTGCTTATATATATGTCTAGTTTAACTTCGTGGTCTTTTAAAATCCATTAAATATTTTTCTTTGGTGAAAGAGAATTTGGTTGTTAATCTAATTTACTTTACAATGAACCCTATCACTTGCACTAAGAACTCCATCAACCCTAACAACCCCATCAACTGCACTTACAACCCCAACACCTGCAATAATAACCCTAGCGTCTAAAATAACAACCCTAGCACCTGTAACTAATAACTCCAACCCCTGCAATTAAGAACCCATCACCTATACTAAAAACCCTATCAGCTATAACTAACAACTCCATTATCTGCACTTACAACCCTAGCATCTACAATAACAACCCCAGCACCTACAACTAACAATCCCAGGCCCTGTAACTAAGAACCCCATCAGCTGTAACTAACAACCCCATTAACTGCAGTAACAACCCCAATACCTGAACTAACAACTCTAATGCCTGAAATAACAACCCCAGTACCTGCAACTAAAAACCCCATCCCCTGTAACTAACAACCCCATCACATGTACTAAGAACCCCATTAGCTGCAACTAATAATCCCAGCCCCTACATTAACAACCCGATCAACTGCAACTTATAACCCCAGCACTTGCAACTAATAACCTCATCATTGCACTAATAACCCCAGCTACGATGATGAGTAAATCTACCTGTGAACACAGTGTACTATTCTCTTATTTCATAGCAAAGCGCGCCAACACTGTACTGTTCTTTTATTTCACAACAAAGCACGCTAACTCTCATTTTTTCTTTAATATTTTTTTATTTCACAAGATCATTTAAGTTTTTTTATAATTAAAAAAAAATTCATGTGAGATCTCATGAGATTTGAAATAAATTATAGTATTTAGTAGGATTTTTTTATCATTCAATTATTTCTATAAAACTCATATGTTATTTTCCTAAAAAAATGTTCGTAGGGACTTCCTAATATAAACATTACAAGTAGTAAGGACTACCTACTCAAAAAAATAAAACAAAAATATTTTATAGAGAACGAAAATTGATAAGATTATAAATTCATGAAAATAAAAAATAATGAAAAAAGGGTAAAAGGAGTGATAGGACAAGAGATATGCATTTTCAACTTTTTGATTGACTGGAGCATGACGTTATTGTACGAGTGAAGTGGACATTTTGCCAACGTTGTACTTCTTGTCCATATTTTAACTTAGTTGACACCTAACGGGCAGAATCCAATATTTTTCTTAATTATTTTTTTTAAGTTAATTAGTATTTCTATCTTTTAAATTAATTTTTAATATATCTAATATATCTAATATTTTTTAATAATATTTAATATTTTAAAAATAATTTTTATCATATTTAATATTTTAAAATATTATTTTAGTAATACTTAATATTCTAAATTTAGAATTCTCTTTATTAGTAAAAAATATTTTAAGATTATAATTGTATTAAAATTTTATTTTAAAATACTAAATATCATTAAAAAATATTTTAATGTTAAATATATCAAGAATTAATTTATAATACTAAATATTATTAAAAAACTATTTTATAATTAATCAATAAGGGTTAGTTCAAGTGAAAAGAATTCTACCGAGCATAAATTTTTAAATTTAAATTCTTAAAAATATAAAAAATATTTTAAAAAAATTATCTCTAATTAAATTTAATAATATTTAAATATAACTCAATTAAATAATTATATAAAAAAATATTTATTAATCTTATATGCAACTTAACTCCCCCTTTGATTTTCCCCTTTCTTAGGGTTTGTTTGATTGAGGGGTTTTGGAGGGGAGGGGAGAGGAGGAGAGAGGAAAGTGTATTTGATTGGGAAAAATGGAGGGGAGGGGAGGGGAGCTTTTTTCTCCTTATGTGCTCCCCTCCCTTCCCTTAACTCTCCTCCAAAAGTGGGGGTTTTTGGAGGGAAGAGAATTTTTTTGTCTCTTTTAGACCAAATTACCCTCAAACATTTTTTAATATTTCAACTATACCCTTAAACCTTTTTTTTTATTTTTCTCACACCTAATTTTTTCTTTAATTACATAATAATTATAATAAATTATAATAAAATTTAATAAGTATAATAAATTATTTATATATTATTTTAAAATATATAATAATTATAAAATTAATGAAAAATAATGTTAAAATTTTAACATATTTTTTATTTTTTTTATTTTTATTATATATAAAAATGGGATAAAAAAATTTGAGATTTATAAATTAAAAAATAATAATTTTGATATGAATATTATAAATAAAGAATAAATAATTTAAATAAAGAGATAAGGGTATTTTTGTCAACTTTTAATTAACCCATCTCCCCTCCCCTCCCTACCCCTTCTAAACCAAACAAAAAATATTATTCATTAACCCCCTACCTTTTTCTACCATCTCTTAAATTAATCTAATCTTCTCTCCCCTCAGCTGAACCAAAGAAAACTTTAACTGTCTTATTTTCCGTACTCTTTCCACCTCACAAAAAGTGTGGGGTCAGTCATTTTCATGCTTAGCTTCCACACCTATTTATGAATTATTATTTTAATTAGATATTTTCCTACGATTGACCCTTTACCTACTTGTGTGTGGCCTGAGTTTTGTCCAGATCAGGCAAAGCAACATGTTTCATTTTCTTCTAAATCAAACAAAAAATACCATTCATTAATCTCTCCTACCTTTTCCTACTATCTCTTAAATTAACCTAATCTCCCCTCCCTTCAGTTGAACCAAAGAAAGCCTTAATTGTCTTATTTTTCCGTACTCTTTCCACCTCACAAAAAATTAGCAAGTGTGGGGTCAGTCATTTTCATGCTTAGCTTTCACACTTATTTATAAATTATTATTTTGATTAGATATTTTCCTACTATTGACCCTTTACCTACTTGTGTGTGGCCTGAGTTTTTTCCAGATCAGGCAAAGCAACATGTTTCATTTCCCTCGTACTATAAAATCCCGTTTCTTATTAATAAGGAAAGGTGTGTTCTCTTTCACTCTTGCTTCGTTTCTTTTGGCTCTTTTTTCATTTTCTGTTTCTCTTCAGATTCTTTGTACGCTTTTAATCTTCCCTTTCTTTCTAATATATATACTTACCTTTATTCTCTTTCTCTCTATTATATGAAACTCTCAATAGATTTCTGGGTTTTTTCCCTTTCTGGTATAAAATCTTTCTTCCTTTAACTAACCCTTCTGGGTTTATAGCCTAATTTCTCTGCTTGTTTGGATTTGCTTGTGGTACTTTTAGATCGAATCGGATCTGTTTGCATTCATTTGATGAACTTATGTAGCTTATTAACTGAGATCTCTTCTGGGGTTTGTTACAAATTTTCAATCTTTTATCTAATAATATCTTTATATGGGTGTGTTTGTTGAAGTTGAAGCTTGAAATTAAAGCTTTGGATTTGCAGAAATTGGGAGAAGATGGTGAGAGGGAAAACACAGATGAAGCGTATAGAGAACGCAACGAGCAGGCAAGTGACTTTCTCAAAGAGACGAAATGGGCTTTTAAAGAAAGCTTTTGAGCTCTCAGTTCTGTGTGATGCTGAAGTTGCTCTCATCATCTTCTCTCCAAGGGGCAAGCTCTATGAATTTGCAAACTCCAGGTATTTATTTATTTATTCTTCTGCATCATCAGTTTCAGTACTCTTAAATTTACTTCACTTCACTTTTCTTCCCCCCCCCCCCCCCCATTTTGTTTGTTGGGAAATAATGTTTTACAGTTCAAATCTCAGTACACAAAGTGATGAATTACGGAATAAAAAAGTGGGTTCAATTTATAATTTTAATTTTTAAACTTGCATGAACGCATATAAGTATGCATATTTTCTTGAATGCCTGTCACTTAAATCTGTTTATTTATATATGATATGAAATTACTCTCTTTTATGGTGGTCTTTGAGTTCTCTGTTAACATCATAATATGACAGTTCACTTTTATGGACGAGAACTAGCAACTATGATATTTATTAAGTATCTCACCCTACAGTAAATTTATTAATTACCTTTTGATGGAAATCTTCTTTGATATACGTAATCAATAGGGATAGTTGGGAGAAATAAGTATAAATTTATAAGATAAAGTAGATTGGTCTTATATTTAAAAGTTAAAACTAAAGTAAACACCCTAAATAGCCTTTATATTTAGAAACGGAGGAAATATCTTAAGTGCATCTATGAACTCATTCAATGGGTGGAGATAATTAACTAAGTAGCTACCATAAGTGCAAAGGGTCAATCGTAGTAGTAAAATCTAGATGCATTTCAAGGTTGATCTCATGTGAAAGTTTTCTATAGAATGTAAACTATTCTTAGTGGATCATGCAATTATATATTATGATTGCCAAATAACAGCTGAGTTAAAATAACTTTAAACTAATCAATTGCAACTAACCTAACCGAACTAATTGGAAAATATAAAATTGGGATCAGCTAATGTTTAGTTTCCTTTGTTGATTGACTACCTTATTCAATAAATATGGGGGATATTATTTAGTCACCCAACCTTATTTCTCGAACTAGAATTAAATCTCTAGTCTAAGCTAACCATGCTCCTCTTTTAGCTCCCGATTATAATTTCAACTTAGTTCTTGATCATGACTGCTGATCTGTCAAGGATTAAAGTTAAAAATTGATTTTTGCAGTATAATGTGCAAAAGTCGTCTCCCTTAGAACCAATTAAACTCTACAATTCGATCAGGAAATTAATTAATATTCCTCCAGTCTTTAATATAAGATATATTTAATGAATTTAATTATATTAATGAAGTTAATTAAGTCAGTTAATATGACATATTTTTTTAAAACATTTTAATCATTTTTCTGAACTCCCTCCCTCCCTCCCCCTCTTACTTAATTATTGAGGGAGTATTAATAGGATTAATTTTGAAAAAAAATTGATAAATATAAAAAATATGTGTTATATTTAGGACTAAAATCAACTCTCCAATTAAATCTTATATTAAGAACCAGAGGAGTATTAAATAGGGGCTAATGAAAGGACTAGCCATTAAATAGGTGGTTTGATGAAACAGAACAAATTAAACCAAGTCTAGCAAAATCAAAGTTTAAAAACTATGAAATTCATTTGGCAAGAGAAGAACAATCAATCACATACCATTTCCTAAGCTTAATCTTCCTCATCCACAATATTAACTGAGTTTAATTATTCAGCTTTATTTTTCTGGCTTTATCACATATTTTCCCCCAAATCACCATTCAAGGATTAGACTAGAAATTAAACTACAAATTAACCAAATTTAAATCTCACTTAAACCATAACCTAACAACCATTGCCCATTTTGGCAACTCATGTAAATTTGTGATCGTGGATTTGTTTGTGTAATTGAATATGTCATTTTCAAACTGAACTATTCTTGATGGTGAAGATGAATGAAATACTTAAGTGTTTAGTTCATGTACATATTTAATTATGGTGGTTTACGTGGCAGGCTCGTTGAGAAAATTTCAATCTATCAAAAAGTAGATTATCTTAATCCATTTCACTCGGGTCTATGATGGGCCAACCCATGTAGGTTAAGCTGGCCCACATTCCCAACTCCATACATATTATAAGTTTATTTATACTCAAAGTGACCAATAGGGGTTGGTCTGAGTAGGAAGCGACTCAGTATTACTTAAACGAGGTTTCGAGTTCGAGCCTTCGCGAATGCATAAAATTTTCGTTGAAAGATTCATCCACCATAGCCAGGTGCGCGACGCGGGTCGGATCCGGATGTAGTCGGGCTAAAGTTCCGGTGAATTAAGTGGGCAACCAAAAAAAAAAATTATACTCAAAGTGAGTATTGTTTCTACAATTTAACTATTTGGTTCCAAAACTTGGGGAATTATCAATTTCACACTATCGTCTAATTTGAATAACACAATCACCTAGAGGGGAAGAAATGTAGAATAAACCAACTTACACTAGAATTAGATATTAGTGGTTATTTGAGAACCTTGACATAATCTAAAACTATTGTTGTTAAACTTATTTCATAGTACATGAAAATACACACTCTTAATTGCTTTTAGTTGATTGCAGTATACTAGTCTAGGATTCAATTCTACTTCTAAGCATCTCTAAATATCAAAGAGGTTTCTAAATTAATTTGCCTACAAGTAAGATTACAAGCTTCAAGTACGAACACACACGACTTCCCTATCACTAGTTCAACTAGGAAACCCGAATTAATCCTTAATTAATAGCCATTAACTAAAACTTATCAAGCACATAATGACACAAGCACATATGCCACTAAAATAAAATTAGAGAGTGGAAAATATACACTAATCCACAATCCCACAAAATCATTTTTCAGCCACTCATGACCTGATTCACAACAAAATAATGCATTAATTTGCAACAAAAGCCTTTCAAAGCTCCAAACCCTTTCTTCATAGCCCCCTTTCACCTCCTAGGCCCTTGCTGTCAAAAACAGTTGTACATCTTTTGTTGTCTTTTGTGCCACTATGGAATTGTTTTGTCTCCTAAGTACATTTCTAGCTTGATTTCATCTCTATAAAGCTCCTATGGCATAAAACATCATCATTAAGCTTCAAATTATATGAACCAGGCCAAAATAAGAATCATCTCAAGCAATTCACGTTATTTACTTGCAAAGCACATTTTCTTACATTTGATGAATGAATACTGCAAAAAATAGCCCAAGAAACCATAAAATTTATGGGAAATAGGCACAATGGTACGAATTTTCATGTCAACAAACTGATATAGGATTAGGGTAAGCATTATTCAACTAAATCTTATCCTTCGTCTATTTTCATGTACGACTTTACACGAGACAAATTGAGAGAAATGAGAGAAGAGTTAGAGACACATAAGAGAGATTGAGAGATTTTGAGGTTGAACATAAAAATTGGTTTGCAGGTATATGTTATCTCATTCTTTGAAATTGATTTCTTATTTTGATGCTATTTTGTGTCTTGTCTTCTCCATTGACTCCATGACCCCATCTCTTATCTCCTTCAAATTAGCCTCAACATGCGTTTGCATGTTCTTCTTCTTCTTCTGTTCCCCTTGCCTTAAACTTTGTTTCTTCAAAATTGAGCTATGACTAAATTGGGGCGATCTTTGGAGGAAAATAAAACTAGCCTATTATGTACTCATTCTAGTCCTATATATAGAAGAATTATTTTAGGGATGACTTCTTCCAATTTTTAAGAGACACTATTAGCCTTCTGAATTTTTTACTACTCTTCCTGTCATTAATATATGATCTATTTAAATAATTTAATTAGATTAAGAAAGTTAATTAAACTAGTTAATATGACATATTTTTTCTAAAATACCTTAATTATCTTTCTTATCTTTCCCTCATTCTCTTGCTTGATTAATGTTGAAGGAGTATCAATATATGTAGTTTAAAAAAAGTTAATAAATATAAGAAATATGTCTATTTAGGACTAAAATTAACTCTTTAATTATGTCTTATATTAAGGATAAGAGGAGTATTATTTTTCATTTTTATCTCCATTAATTATTGGTTAGTCTCTCACTGCATTAATTATCTTACACATTTTCTCTATATAAATAAGCGTGCTTTTAGAAAATACGATGTATTTTTTTTTCACATCTTTTGTCTTTAACTAATATTAACCAACTTTATATATACATAAACCGATTATTTGTATCTTTTAAAAAGCCCGGTGGGAATAACATATAGCCATTCCTAACCCAAACTTGTCATGGCCCAGCTCATTCATTCGAGCACCATGTCGATCTTCCTATGTCATAGGTGGCAAAACGTAGCTTGATGCCTTCAATGAGTTAGACACCGAGCATCAGTCAAATCTTAACTTGTCTTGGCTTTTATTTGAACAGCTATACATCTTGCATCACTCCTTGTCTTTTGATTTTTCACATATTTTTCAAGTATGCTTCGTTTATTTGAAATCTTTAGAAAACAGTTACCTTTTGGAAAAATACATATAATCACCTATGAGGTTGATCCATAGGCTGAAGGCTATGCCTATTCTTTCTTTCGTTTTTGATATAGCTATATAACTTGGTCATATTCGAACATTATTAGATCCAATTGAGGGTAGCTCTAAATATATTTTTCGCATTCTCATATACTTAATTTTGAGACCTCCTGCTTAAGCGACCAAAGCTCCTTTCACTTAAGTCAATGCCTATTGGTAGACTATGCCTATTTTGTATATTAACGAAGTATTCTCCCCTACAATCACTTTGTTTCCCAAGTAAATCAATTTGCATTAATATTTTTAAATTTGAACCGATATTCCAATAAGTAATCAATGGAGAGGCATTGGTTTACAATTTATTAGTTAGGTTGTACCACCTCTAATACATCCTATTTATAAGACCACTTTAACCAAATGATCATACATATAAAGAAAAGTGGTTAAAATTGATTGTTGATGTAGATTGTTTTCAAAAATTGCCAAAAAATTCCAAAATTATCCACATTACTGGTCATAAGCAAAACGTTTCTTGAGTTTTTTTTTTTTTTTTTTTGCTTATGACCAATAATTTGGCAAAAGCCCCAAGTGAAATACGCTTCTTCAAGTAATTAAGAAAGAGAGGGTTATAATTACGAAGGGCATATGTCAAAAAATATTAATAAATGGTTTACTGATTATTGATCTCCTCTTTTGTGCCATCCATATAATTAGGGCACAAGTGGGGATCTATCTCTTAATAAAGGCTAATTGCATTTAATTATGAACACACACACAAGTTAACAACTTGCAAAGAAAATTCAATTTCTTTTATCATATGAATATAACTTGCTGTATTGCCTTTAAATAGGCAAATCATCCTAATGTAAGTAAGACTCTTTGAAAACCCTAATAAAATCATAATTGAGCTAGTTGATAGCAGACAAGGACTTAATGGACACCCAAGTAAAAAACCGAAAAAAAAAAGACTGTTTGATATCTAAACAATATCCATATATAAAATAAGATAAACGACCCATAGATTTAAAAGTTGATTTGGATAATTCAAAATTACGGAGAAACTAAAATATAAAATGACTCAATTAGACTTGATCTTAAGTATGATCTTTTATTTGTGTTTCTTCTTGTGCACCATTTAGAAGTTGAGTGACATACGGGCCACCACTTGGAATATAATTGGCCCATGCGACACCACATTAGATGTCACTTGGCTTGCCAACTACCTTTTTTGTGGCCTTTTTTATTCTAGCGGAGTTTCTTCTACGTGACTAGCTAGCTAGTGTCAAGTAAAGCGGTAGAATTACCGTCTGAATTCATATCAAACAAGCTTCGGTATATATATTTTTGTAACATGAGCTTCAATAAACCATTTTGTCCCAGTGTTCTTGTTCTTTATTTTCCTAGTCAAGATTTGGGATTTCGGGTTCTGATTATTCTGTTATACATTCATTGCTGTAAATCATTCCTTCAATATCCATTACTCCTTTTCCCTCATGTAAAGGGTTTCTTCTTAATATAGACCTTTGTTTAGATATCCATATAGTTGATTGGATGAACTCCAATGACATGTATACTATATTGATAGCCCCGTAGATATACTAATTTCTTCTCATATTTAAATGTGTAATGAACTTTTTTGTTATACCTTGTAGTGTAATGCACTTTTTCTCATCTTTTTCTCATTTATTTTGAACATCTATAATCATATTTTAACATATGAGACGCATTTCTCCATGTCTTATATGGAGTCCAAGGAATGAGTAGTGTGGCTTACTATAAATTTTGTAGTGCATTGATTAATATTGATTATTGCTTCAACTTCACAGCATTCAGGCAACAATTGAACGTTACCGCAATCATAACAGAGATGCTCAAACAGCCACCAGATTTGTTGAACAAAATATGCAGGTTATTATTTCATTATATTCGTTATCAATTTACTCTTTCAGTTCTTAATATAGGATATATTTAACTAATTTGATTAGATTAAAGAAGTTAGTTAATATAATACGTTTTTTCTAAAACAGTCTAATCATCTTTTTTAACTTCCTCCCTTCTCCCCTCTCTTATTTGATTATTATTGAGGAGGGGTGTGCACAGGACAGGATGGGACCGGGACAACCCCGTCCTGGTCCCGTCCCATCCCGAGACAGGACATGGGACGCAAAATGCGTCTCGTGTCCCATCCCGTGTATGTCCCGATCCTTTTCAGGACTGGGACGGGTCGGGAATTCCTGAACCATTTTTTTTTTAAAAATATAAAAAATTATTCCATAAATCATTCCATAGAAAATGATGCAACAACTTCCTCTAAATACTACTATTACTCCCTGATATAAAATTAAAATGACAAACAGTTAAAGAAACAACTTAACGAAGATACAACAATATCATATAAAATTAAAATATTCCAAGGAATTAAACAAAGAAAGAAGAAAACAAACACTGAAAAACTAAAGACATGTGCTACTTCTTCAATTCTTCCGCTTCACTTAATGGAGTTATTGCTTCTTCTGCAAAGAAACAAAAAGAGATAGAGGATAATTAAGAAATAAAACAAGGGTAAACAAATAAAATCATCTATGAAATTAAAAAAATAATATGATATAACTAATACCATTTTCTGTTGCCAAAGTTTCATTGAAGTTGTCAATATCATAGTATTTTAATTTGAATGTAGATGGAGATAACCAATTTTGGACATAGATTAGCGCTTAAACCATCTTAGGGGATAATGAACTTTTGAAGTCATCAATAACACGTCCCCCTGTATTAAATGCTGATTCTGAGGACACGGTAGAGATAGGCATGGCTAACACATTAAGTGCAATTAATGAAATGACTTTGTACTTACTAGCATTCAGTCTCCACCAATCCAAAAGATCAAACGTAGGATTATGATAGTCAGCTAACTCAGTCTGCAGATACCTCTCTAACTCTGCACACTTATCTGTTTAACTCTCAAAGTTAGTATGGGCAAGGAACCTTTGAATTGCACAAGAACCCTCCCTATCATCAATATCAAAAGACTCTAGCTCCAAGACATGTGTCACTAGAACCTTGAGTTGGTAGTTGACTCTGACTCTGACTTTGACTTCCACTTTGAGTTTGAAGCTGAGATGCATCATGTGCATCTGAATAATGATCATACAAGCGATACAAGACTGCGGAGACCTTTTTGGATATGGTGTCACGATGTGTAGGATCAGAAAACATATCCTCAAAAGCAAACTTCAAGAACTTCATTTCATACCTGGGGTCAAGCACCACTGCAATCACCAATAAAGGATTTAAGTTTTCAAACTTACCCCAGTACTTGTCGTATTTGCCCTGCATACTCTTAGCCATGTGACACAACAAAGAATTTGGATTGTTTGCCATTTTCTTCAAAAGAACAACCACATTAATGATTTGTTGGAAGGTCAAACTTGAGGTCACATGAAGTGATCCTGAAAATTTCAAAGTGACATTGTAGAACATCTTTAAGAATGTAACAAATTCCTGAGCTTCCTTGAATGACTTGGTAGTAGGGGGCCCAATTAATTTTTTATCCTTAAAGCTTTTTGGGTACTCTGTATCTAATTCCTCCATCCTTGTAAACACGCTACTGAATTTAATAGCATTCTCCAACATTACGTAAGTTGAATTCCACCTAGTTGGATAATCCATTCTCAATAGACTCTTTGAATTAATCTTCATTTTCTCCACAAGCTCTTTGAATTTTTGGAACCTTGCAGGAGAAGATCTTACATATTTAACTGTATTCTGAATAGATTCAATGGAGTCATCCATTTCTTTCACACCATCTGACACAATCAACTTCATGATCTAAGCACAACACCTCAAGTGCAAGAAGTCCCCATCATAGACAAGACTATTCCAATGTCTGAAAACTGACTTCAAAGTTGATAATGCATTGTCATTTGAAGAAGTATTATCAACTGTGATGGTCAAAACTTTATCAATGCCCCATGACAATAAACATTTCTCAATTTCTTCTGCAATTATATCACCTTTATGGTCTTCAACTACACAAAAATTCAAGATTCATTTTTGCAAATGCCAATCTTCATCGATCCAATGCGTAGTGAGACACATATAGTTGGCAGTCTGGTTAGAAGTCCAGGTATCGGTAGTGAGGGAAACTTGAACTTTTGTTCTTCTGAAATAACTTTTCAAGTTGTTTGCTTCTTCAAGATACACCTTTAAGCAGTCCCTAGTAACCGTTGACTTTGATGGTATTTGAAAGCGAGGTTCTACCTCACTCATCATCTGTCTAAAACCTTCACCTTCAACAGTTTGAAAGGGCATTTTATCTAATATGATATACTTTGCAACGGCTCGTCTAGATCGCTCTTGATTAAATAAATGATGACCAACAGTTTTAGAAGAGCCTACTGCAGAGAACATAGCTTGCCTAATCTTATTTATTCTGTTCAGATTTAGGGGCACCTATCCAAATGTTTTCGCAATCCACTTGTCCCGTGGGTGACAGAATTGCAAGCAATCTTTGCTGGACAGTACTTGCACTTGGCTTTGAGATCTCTATTATTTTCATCCAAATAAATCTTATAAAATGCTCCCAAACAATTGATTTGAGTCTTTTTGTTGGTTTCTCATCTTCATCAACATCTTCTGCTTCTCCCTCTGTCTCTTGTACTTCAACTGCAGCTTCATGTTTCTAATGGTACCTCTTCATTTGCCAATGTATATAGTTTGTACAGAAAGATTGAATTGGACACTGATAAGATGATTTCATGAGACATGTGAAGAATGAAAGTGCTAGGATAAGGTTAAAGATGCAGAGCATGAATTGGACATCACTTTATGGTAAAGCATATTTCATAAGACATATCGATATGCATACTCATAGTTGTGTTATATAGAAAAACAAAACATCCACACGCATGTATCCATAATCGCACCAAAAAATTAGACAAATACTAACAAATGTTGAAACTCAAATAAGATAAATACTCATAAAAATAGCTGCAGAAATTGAAGCCTAAAGGGGATTTGAAAGTGAGCAACCTACCTTAAGCCTCGAATTTTGCGGAGTACAAGAGACCTAAAGGGAATTTGGAAATTGGAAGTTAACTGACGATGGTGGATGATTGGAGTCCTGGGCTACTAGAGACAACAAGGATTGACTCGGAGAAGTGAATGAAGCTGTGAGGAGAAGGCGACTAGCAGCGGCTTATGGTAAACCCTAAAGGGATTTTCAATTTGCAAGCATGGGGGACCTAAGTTGGACAGGGACTTGCGATAGTTTCGTGTACCACATGCCTGGTGAAGCCATCGAGCTGATCTGCAGAGAAGAGTAAGCGTTAACACTGTAGTGAAGTGAGTTGAGACCGTCACCGACTCAGAAGTTGAGACTGAGAGCAAGAGGCGAGACTCGAGAGGCTGAGAGCGACAAGCAGAACAGAACAATGAAGGAAGGGAAAGTTGAGCTGACTGGACATTGTTTTTTTTAAATATACATATAGTGTCGGGATGGGACGGGACGTCCTGATGGCTTGGGTCTCAGCCCGACCATGCTCCTGTACTGACTTGAATAATTCCCTTAATGATCATACATGGGATGGGACAAACCTGTCCCATAACCCTCAGTCCCGGGTCGGGACAACACGGTTCAAGACCATTTTGCCCACCCTAATTAAGGGAGTATTAATAGGGATAATTTAAAAAAAAAATTGATCAAAATATAGGAAATAGATAGTATATTTAGGACCAAAATTAACTTCCTAAGTGGATTCTATATTAAGGATAGGAGAAGTATTGTTTTTTTGGTTATTCTGTTTTCTCACTTAAGTATGCATCTTAAACCAAGGTTTTATCTATTCGGTGACTTCTTTTGTTCCTTTTAAGAAGTCTAAACTAATATAACTTCCGATTCATTTCTTTCAGTGACTTCCAAATTGTTGACTTTGCCAAAAGTTGATCTAAAAAATTATATGAATATCTTAAGGGAGATGTTATCTGTGACAAAACTCGCACTTAAGCTAACATAAAGATATTTTAGTCACAAATATACTTTAGTTTACCATTAAGCAAACAAAAAAGTAGCTTTCACATGATAATATTAAGCTTACGAACAACTTTGAGGCATATGTGCACTTGGTCAAACCATAGGCACTCACTTGTTCATGTGCCTAAACATATAAACGATTGAGTTCCAACAATCGTACATCATTAAAATAAAATAAAAGAGAGTATTCATACGCTAATCGATGGCCACAATCATCATAGAAGAAGCTAGCCAAACATATATAATTAGTATATTCCTGCACAATTACACAAGACAAACCAAAGGAATATCAGAAATTAATTGACGAATAGATAAATATAAAAGAGAAAACTAATAATGCAGTAAAGATGAAATTCAATTCCTTCCCAAACTCAGAACTCTAGCACAATGGAACTATGTCGGTTACACTAGTAATGACGTAGAAAGTCAGTTTTACATTATTTTACCGACGTAAAATTTAAGACAAACTACTATGCTTTTATATACTACTCTCCACTAACCAACATGAAAATCTTCCCTAACTGACATAGAAAGTCCTGCTTGCAGAACTGTGTATTTTATCTTTTTACCAAACTATCATATGTATACGATTGATTTATTCCTGCACACATCATATGGAGAAACTTTCCTTTCTTATTTTGTGTTTTTCAAAAATGTAGGCTGGGTTGAAGCTGGTTTCCTATCACCCCATTTGAAATTACAGTACTGATTTAGCTTTGATTGAAATTCTTCTTCTTGTGTATTCTCTGTTCTTTAACTCTCATGCACAAGCTAATCAGCATATTTGTATTACACGTTTAATTAATCAGAATTGTTTTTCATCAACGAAATTCGTTTGATCTGGCTATTCATTAACTTGCAGAAATATATTTTTGCATAGCTTCAAGTGAGAAAAAGAAAAGAAAAGAACTTCAGAAAAGTATTCATGCAGAGTTTCAGTCTGAGTATCTATGTGTTTGTGTGCATATATATTACTTTCATAATTTCAATATCTCTTCGTTAGGTTTAAATTTAAAAATATATAAAATTAACATTGATAACATTTTACGTATAACAACAAACTTGTGTCAAACAATTAGTTGAGTAGAGTTTGTAAAATATTATAAATCCTTGTCACGAAATGAAACATTAATAATAAACATAAGAACTGATTTTTTATCGGTTCAATGCTAAATTGACTGGTATATTTATCCTCTTTTTCATCAATCAAGCAGTCTCTTGACTGACCATTCTTTTAATTTTATTCGGCCGTTTATCTATCAAATGAATCGGTTGAATGACCAATCCTCTAGTTTTCCAGTTTGATCAGAATGTAGTGTTAGGCATAGCATATTGCAATAAAAAAAGGGACCTTTACATTCTTGATACCTTTCCTTTCTACACAACAGAAATTTGCACTCCTAGTGTTGGAGCTTCTTATTCACTTCACAATCTCATTAACCATCCTTGAGAAGAGAAAAAAATTCAGATTATTACCACACTCTTATGTACTACCTTCCATTAACTAACGTAGAAAGTCATTTCTAAGTCGTTTGTTTTACTGACATAAATTTAGAACAAACTACTACGCTCTTGTATACTAGCTTCCATCAACCAACATGAAAAGTCTTCCTTAACCAATGTAGAAAGTCCTGCCTACAGTAGTGATCAGATCCTTGTACAGCTACAAAACAAACATTATGTTTACAGTAAACACGAGATGGTGAAAATTTAGTTCACATCTTTAGGAGAAAATCTAAAAGAGACTTGTCTACTTGAAAAGAAATTAGACGAATCATAAATATGCACGTAAATGTGAAGGTAGGTTATTAAAAATTTTATTTGAAATATCTACTTGTCCTTCTATGAGTAACATAGTTAAGATTATTTTCTTGAAAATGTAGAGGTAGATGATTCCATCTTCTTTTTACTCCTCTTGTCCTAAATGTAAAAAGATACTAGAAAGATTCGACTTGGTCCTAAATGTAATAGTACCTCAATCCACTATCTCCCATATTAAGAGAATTTTCTATCAAATGATTAGTTTTTCATGCAAATGATTCCAGAGATATTTTAAGAAAAACTAACACATATTTTACAAATAACTAATTTAGGACTGGAGAGAGTAGTTTTTATAATTTTAGTTGTTGCTTTTAAGTATAGTTTTTAAGTGTTGCCCAACTTTTTTGATGCCTAAAGTGTACATAGTACATAAATAGTTACATTTCAAAAAGTGTTACTTATTCATATGGCAGGCAACACTTTTTGAACTGTTACAAAATTAATTGTTGCCAAAAACCAAAAAATGTTGCATTGACATAGGATCCTGATGTTTGAAAGAAATTGTAATTGTAGCATCTAAAGCAAGAAACAGCGACTATGATGAAGAAGATTGAGCAGCTTGAAATTTCAAAACGGTTCAAGTCATATACTTTTGAACTTCTTTATATAAATTCCATGTAAAATTGCATTAATAGTAAAAGCAATTTTTTTCCTTTTCTGATTTCAATCTCTTGGGAAGCTCATGGGAGAAGATTGTGGCTCATGCTCCGTAAAAGAACTAGAAGACATAGAACAGCAATTGAAAAGGAGTGCAAGAAAAGTTTGTGAGAGGAAGGTTAGCTTTTTAATACATGGCTATATAAAATTTTGCTCCAAATATTTCATCAGAACTTTGATTTTTGCCTAAACCTTAACCTTCTGCTTTTCAGAGCCAAGTTTTTAACGAACAAGTGGAGCAATTAAAAGAAAAGCTAAGATGTCTATATTAAGTGGGAAGATAGTTTAATACTTAAAAATGTGATTTCTCATACTGTAGAATAATATATGAATAATTTCGTTTGGTCCTAGTTAAAAGAATTTTTGGATGTAATATACTCTCCGTTGGTCCTAAATATAAAAGTTAGTAAAGAGATTTACTTTGGTCCTTATAAATGTAAGATCATAATCCACTTTGTTTTCCAAATTTATAAATTTTTCCTATATAATCCCTATTGATTATTTATTAAAGGGGTTTTATCAATGGTAATAATGATTAAATGGGTTATTTTAAGGAAACTAACACATATTAGTTACAAATAATTTAGCTAATTTTCTTAATATTTTTAAATTAATTATGTAGCCCCCAATCTTTAGGACGTGAAGGAGTAGTAAATATGCAATTGTAAAGGTTCATTCTTCATGTATGAATCCCACATGTTGGATTGGAGATAGTAAACTCTAGCCATTGCATGTACACACACTACACGCATACACAGCAAGTAATCTGAAATTTCCTCTCCACTTGAATCGTATTTTTCAAGTCACAGAAAAGAAAAACCAATTCTTTGATAAATTTTGCAGGAAAATGATAAGTAAATCAAGTTACTGATGAATTAGATAAAAGCTAATTAAACATGTTAGGCATATTTATCAGAATTTAAAGTTTGACCAGACAAGAGAGACATGCTGACTTAGCTTGTTTTTATACAAACCAGGTAAAAACCCTAGCAGCAGACAATGCAAGGCTCTATGAGAAGATGATGCTGTAGTCATTTTATCTGAGAAATCATTCTTTGACTTGGATATTTAATTTGTTAATTTTCACGGAAAACCAATAAAATTATAGTAAGGTTTCATATTTCATGATGATGAATTAGGAATTAAAGAAAACAGATTGATTACACTGTGCAGTATAATACCATGACAAGGCAAGCAAGGGAGAAGAATCATGGTGAAAATCCAGCCTCCTTAGAAAATAGTCCAACTTCAGAAGTAGAAACTGACTTGTTCATTGGATTACCAGAAACAAGAGGCATCACTCTTCTTCGTCATGTGGCCTGATTGAAGATTATAATAAAATAAAATCCAGGTTTTATATAATTTGAAAATATATGAAATAAAGGGAGCCCCAACTGTTCAGTAATAATTTGTATATAATATTAAGATACTTGACTGTTTCATTGAAATTAATAATAATGGTCTATGTTAATAAGAGACATTAATGAGTTATTCAAAGTACATGATTAATGTCATAATCTTTTAGTGGTTTAGCTGCTTGCATCATGGTATAGTCAGTATGATCAATGAATCGGCGAATCAGTCCCAGGACGGTTCAGGTAAAGAGTTTTAGATGGGTTGAATTTTTTTAACACAATGAGCTTGAAATGTCGTGTAATGTAAACAAAAATAGTAGTCCATCATATTTATGTTTTAGTAACTTTGTTTTGTTAAATTATATAGAGTTTATATATGAATGTTCTATTTACTTGTGAATTGGTGCATTTTTATTTAAATATTACACTTTCATGATTATATATGAATATTTTAGTTCAATTGCAGTTAAACCAGCAACTCTTGAATCTCAACCCATTTAATGATTTGTCTTGTTTTAAGTACCTTAGTTTGCATCTTATCAATCAGCAGAAAATTGTTGTCTGTGATGATAATTTTTATATATATGTGTACTGAAATTTTTTTTATGAATATGAATAGTTTCATCTTTCTTTTTTGAGTGAAAGCTTCATCTTCCTTCATGCGTTAGGCTTCTTCCTTTCATTTTAGCTACGCTAGTGGATCCCAGTAAGAAAAATAAAAATACCGATAGGTGCAACAAGTGTTTGCTAAAAAAAATAATAATAAGGGCATTTTAGTCCAATGCCATTAAATTTGTTATGACCAATGTTGATTATAGTTTTTCTTTTCAAATCTGCATGCATAATTTAAAAAATAGTGAAATAAAATTACATTATTAATAAGTTAGCCTGGTTCACTTTCTGCAATACACATGAAGCATCGTTCTAATAGGATAATCCCAATTAGACTTGGTAATATTTAAATATAATCCAATTATACCAAATATCAAATAATTGTTTTTTTTTTAAAATACAAGATATTATAAACGTTTAAATATGGAGTATTGAGTTTGTGTAAATATAAAAAAATTCTTTAAATGTTATAAAAATAAGAAAGTGAGAGAGTAGAAAGAATAACAAAACAAGATTTAGAGATGAGAGAAATAGAAGGACAAGAGAGAATTCCTCATATGCTTGTATATTCACTTGTCTAAATGCCTTCTACATAGCCACTATTTATAGGCCACACCCATTAAAGACTAAACATAAGGTTACAAAAGATTAAAGAGGAATAAAATGCCATTAACCATAAGAAACCTCTCTCAAGTCATTCATTGAGGAAGTTATAGGTTTATGGCATAAAGGGAAGAAGGAATCCTAAGAGGAATCCCAAGAGGTATAAGTTTTATGGACATCCACATGTGCAAGAATATTTGTAACGCTCCCCTTTGGATATCCATGACAGATATTATGCTTCATTAAAACCTTACTAGGAAAAATCCATTGGGACAAAAACCTAGTGAAGGAAAAAGAGTACACAATATTTATTTAGGTTGTCTTATCAAAAAAAAATTTCAGGAAAACCCAATGAAAAACAAAATCCTTAAAATGAAGAGTACATTAAGTACGTGTTTACTCCCCCTGATGACGTTGTCAATTTATGTCTTTGAATCTACGCATTCCAATACCATACACTAACTTCTCAAATGGCTTAGTTGGTAGTGTCTTGGTAAACAAATCTGCAAGGTTGTCACATGATCGAATTTGCTGAACATCTATATCACCATTCTTCATAAGATCATGAGTGAAAAAGAATTTTGGAGAAATATGTTTTGTTCTATCTCCTTTGATATATCCTCCTTTCAATTGAGCTATGCATGCTGTATTATCTTCATATAATACTGTTGGAATCTCTTGTTTTGGAAGTAGACCACTCATTCTTTGGATATGTTGGATTACTAACCTTAGCCAAACACATTCTCGACTTGCTTCATGAACTGCAATGATTTCTGCATGATTTGATGAGGTAGCTGATAAAGTTTGTTTTATCGAACGCCAAGATATAGCTGTACCTCCACAAGTAAATAAATATCCTGTCTGAGATCTACCTTTATGTGGATCTGATAAAAATCCTGCATATGCATAACCAATCAATTGTGATCCGGATTCATTAGAATAAAATAATCCCATATCAATTGTCCCTCAAAGGTATCGAAATATATGTTTAACTCCATTCCAATGTCTTCTTGTTGGAAAAGAACTAAATCTTGCCAATAAACTCACAGCAAATGCAATATCAGGTCGTGTTGAATTAGCAAGATATATTAGTGCCCCTATAGCACTAAGATATGGTACTTCTGGACCAAGAAGTTCTTCATTTTCCTCTTGAGGGCGAAAATGATCTTTTTCTTTAACTAGAGATCTCACAACCATTGGAGTAGTTAATAGATGTGCTTTCTCCATATAAAATTGCTTTAATATTTTTTCAATATAAGCTGATTGATGAAGAAAAACTCCATTTGTTAAGTGCTCGATTTGTAAACCGAGACAAAACTTTATTTTTCCAAGATCTTTCATTTCAAATTCTCTCATTAAACAATCCATTGCCTTTTGAAGCTCTTCAGGAGTTTCAATTATATTCAAGTCATCCACATAGACAGCAATTATAACAAATTATGATATATTCCTTTTTATAAAAACACATGGGCTAATTGAGTCATTTTTATAGCCTGCTTTCAACAAATATTCACTTAGACGGTTATACCACATTCTTCCAGATTGTTTTAATACGTATAAGGATTAATGCAAACGAATTGCATAATTTTCTCGAGGATTCTTACATGCTTCAGGCAATTTAAATCCTTCAGGGATTTTCATATAAATTTCAATATCTAAAGAACCATATAAGTATGCTGTAACAATATCCATTAGACGTATATCGAGTCTTTCCTGCATTGCCAGACTGATTAGATATCTGAAAGTAATTGTATCCACCACAGGAGAATATGTTTCTTCATAATCAATGCCAGGTCTTTGCGAAAAGCCTTGTGCCACAAGTCGTGCTTTATATCTAACAACCTCATTTTTCTCATTTCGTTTTCGCACAAAAACCCATCTATATCCAACTGGTTTAACACCATTTGGTATTTGGACTACAGGTCCAAAAACTTCACGTTTTGAAAGTGAATTCAATTTTGCTTGAATTGCGTCTTTCCATTTTGGCCAATCATTTCTATGTCTACATTCTTCAACTGACCTAGGTTCAAGATCATCACTTTGATTAGTTATTTCAACAGCAACATTGTATGAAAAAATATCGTCGACGACTATATTTTCTCGGTTCCACCTTTTTCCCGTAGTGAAATAACTTATCGAGATCTCTTCATTATTTTCAGGTACCTGGACCTCTTCTGGGGTCTTTTGATTTGTTATGTCCTGGGTATCTCCTATAAGATCAGCCTCCTCAATTTGACCATCTTGATTGTTTATTCTTTTCTTTCTAGGATTTTTATCTTTGGAACCGATTGGTCTACCATGTTTCAAACGTGGTTTACTTTCATTTGCACTTGCTACTTGTCCTGCTGGGACATCAATTCGAATTGGAGTATTTTCAGCTGGAATATGAGATTTAATAATTCTCTTGGGGTCAGTAAATGCATCTGGCAGTTGATTTGCAATATTTTGCAAATGAATTATTTTTTGAACTTCAAGCTCACATATTTGTGTTCGAAGATCTAAATGAGACAATGATAATGCTTTCCATGTGATTTCTTTATCCAGCTGTTTATTATCTCCCTCTAATGTTGGAAAATTTGTTTCATCAAAATGACAATCATCGAAATGTGCCGTAAACAAATCTCCCGTTAACGGTTCTAAATACTTGATTATGGAAGGAGATTCATAACCAACATATATCCCTAACCTTCTCTGAGGTCCCATCTTTGTGCGTTGTGGTGGAGCAATTGGGACAAATACCGCACATCCAAAAATTCTAAGATGAGAAATATTTGGCTCCTGACCAAAAGCCAATTGTAATGGGGAGAATTTATGATAACTTGTTGGCCTGATGCGTATAATTGTTGATGCATGTAAAATTGCATGTCCCCAAGCTGAAATGGGAAGTTTTGTTCTCATGAGTATTGGTCTAGCAATCAATTGGAGGCGTTTAATTAATGATTCTGCTAAACTATTTTGAGTGTGGACATGAGCAACATATTTTTCCACTATTATTCCAGTTGCCATGCAATAATCATTAAACTTTTGCGATGTGAACTCACTCGCATTATCAAGACGAATTGTCTTAACAGCATATTCTGGAAATTGTGCTCTTAATCGAATTATTTGAGCAAGTAATCTAGCAAATGCTAAATTACGTGTAGATAACAAGCACACATGTGACCATCTTGTAGATGCATCTATTAAAACTATAAAATATCTAAATGGTCCACATGGTGGATGAATAGGTCCACATATATCCCCTTGGATACGTTCTAGAAATGCAGGGGATTCTACCCCAACTTTTGTTAATGAAGGTCTTGTAATTAGTTTGCCTTGAGAACAAGCAACACATGAAAAATCTTTAAATTGAAGAATCTCCTGGCTCTTCAATGGATGTCCATGTGAATTTTCAATAATCCTTCGCATCATAGTTGATCCGGGATGGCCTAACCGGTCATGCCAAATAATAAATGTATTTTTATCAGTAAACTTCTAGTTTACTGTAGCATTTGTTTCAATTATACCAATATTTGTATAGTACAAACCAGAAGATAATGCAGGTACTTTTCCAAGAACA
The DNA here is from genome assembly GCA_037074615.1 of Leucaena leucocephala. Taxonomy (NCBI): domain Eukaryota; kingdom Viridiplantae; phylum Streptophyta; class Magnoliopsida; order Fabales; family Fabaceae; genus Leucaena; species Leucaena leucocephala. Next base: position 10,363,588 of record CM073553.1, read on the forward strand.
CATTTTTCTCCATGTCTAACAATTGTAATATATAGGTATTCAATATTTTTCTCATCTATAGTCTCAATATGATACCCATTTTGGCGGATATCTTTAAAACTTAACAAATTTCTTTGAGACTTAGAGGAATATAAAGCATCATTAATTACAAAATTTGTCCCTTTGGGTAATATTATCATTGCTCTTCCAGGGCCTTCAATTAGTTTTATATTACCTGCTATAGTATTGATGCTTGTACTATTCATTGTCAAATGAGAAAAATATTTTTTATCTTTAAGTATGGTATGTGTTGTAGCACTATCTATGAGACCTATATCTTCATTCTTGTGCCCAATAAAAGAGAGAGGAACATCCATATTCTTCATCAAAGGAAAATAAATGTATTAAAATATATTATTAGCAATAATGCTCTTAAAAGAAGAAAATAAAAGTAAACATAAATAAAGCATAAAGCATAACTAAATTAAGATGAAAAATAGATAAAATATAAACTAAATTTGTTTCTCTAATCATGATTCTCAAAGAAATCAGGCACTTCTAAGTGTGCCATAGCATCAAGGTCATCATATAGCTCATTGGTATCATCATTCTTGTATGCAAAATTTGCCTCAACATCATCATCTTGGAAAGTCATATTTGCTTCCATGTTCTTTGAATTCTTTTTTATGGAGGCTTGATAAAGCTTTGCTAGATGCTCAGGCGTACGACAGGTACGCCACCAATGCCCTTTCATCCCACACCTATAACATAGATTTTCCATAGTTTTTGAGGGACCACCCTTGTCTTTTTTCTGCCCTTCATTATATTTCTTCTTTTAGTGGGTATTTGGATTATAATTACTTCCACCACCATAATGACAGTAATTGCGACATCTCCTACCACGGCCACGACCTTGACCGCAACCACGACCATGGGCATGAAAATCAGTGCGTTCAGTCACATTCGCTTCAGGGAATGGAGCTGATCCAGTGGGACAGATCTCATGATTTTTCATTAACAACTTATTATTTTGTTCAGCCACAAGAAGACATGAGATTAGTTCAGAATACTTTTTAAAACCTTTTTCACGGTATTGCTGCTGCAGGAGCACATTTGAAGCATGAAAGGTAGAAAAGGTTTTTTCTAATAAGTCCTCATCTGTTATTTTCTCACCACACAATTTCAGTTGAGAACTTATTTTAAAAACAGCTGAATTATATTCAGATACAGATTTAAAGTCTTGTAGCCTCAAATGCAGCCATTCATAATGAGCTTTGGGCAAGATTACCGTCTTTTGGTGGTCATATCGTTCTTTTAAATTGTTCCACAATTCTAACGGGTCTTTCACCGTTAGGTATTCAGCTTTTAGCCCTTCATGTAAATGGTGGCGAAGGAAAATCATGGCCTTAGCCTTGTCTTGATTGCTTGCTTCATTTCTAGGTAAAATAGCATTCCCTAGACCTAGACCTTTGGCATCTAAGTGGATTTCAGCATCTAAAACCCAAGACAGATAATTTTTTCCCGAGATATCAAGAGCAGTAAACTCGAGTTTCGTCAGATTAGCCATGGATCAAACTAAAATAATAATAACAATTAGAATTCTGATAAAATTCATTCAAAAAATATGATAATAAAAATATAAATAAATAAACAATATATATTCAACATAAATATAAATTCAATAAAAGTAACAAAATATAAATGGTATAAATAAAAATAAAATAAAATAAATAAAATAAATAACTATAAAATATATATAGTAACACATAAGCAATTAAATAAACAAAACAAAATAATGGAAACAACATAAATAATATAGAGAAAATAATACTACAATAGAAGTAACATAAATAAAATAAGCAATATAAATATAAATAAATATAAAAAAATAAATTAAATAACATAAAAATACCATAAATAATATGTTATAATACATAGAATTAGAAATAATATAAATCAAATATATAAATAGTAATATAGTATAATTATTTCGTAATATAAATAAGTTAATATTATATAACTGTAGTAAATATATAATAATGCTAAGAATATAAAGAAGATAAATAAATCAATTGAAATATAAATTAATAAATATATAGAGAGGGGGAATTGGAAATGAAAACAATATATAGGGAGAAGGAAAAATGTAAACAACACATATATGTAAATATATATAAATAGAGAATCAATAATAATATTGTATCAATATATCAAAAGAAGAAGAAAAATTAGAATAACACAATATTTTATATAAGAATAAAATACAATAAAGATAACCTACACACACATATCTAATAACAAAAATTAAAATGGATATGAAAGAATAATAAATAATTATATATAACAAATATATAAAAATAACATTTGCCCATAATAATTAAGTAAGATAATAATAGAAAATAAAACATATATAATAATTAGATAAAGAGAAAACTAATATCCTTTGTACATAATTGAACATAATAGTATATGAATTGATAAGGAGTTCATACCTTAAATTTTTCAGAGCAATGTCGTGCTGATAATGTGTTATAAAAATAAGAAAGTGAGAGAGTAGAAAGAATAACAAAACAAGATTTAGAGATGAGAGAAATAGAAGGACAAAAGAGAATTCCTCATATGCTTGTATATTCACTTGTCCAAATGCCTTCTACATAGCCACTATTTATAGGCCACATCTATTAAAGACTAAACATAAGGTTACAAAAGATTAAAGAGGAATAAAATGCCATTAACCATAAGAAACCCCTCTCAAGTCATTCATTGAGGAAGTTATAGGTTTATGGCATAAAGGGAAGAAGGAATCCTAAGAGGAATCCCAAGAGGTATAAGTTTTATAGACATCCACGTGTCCAAGAATATTTGTAACATTAAAAGAGTTATCTTAATTGGGTCTAATAATACTTAAATATAATCTAATGGTACTTGATATCATATAGTTAATAAAAAAGATGGAAAGAATTGTAGTGATAATTTGTTTAGACTATGTAGATGGAAGGAAATCGGAGGCACATGTATGACCAGAAACGAGATTGGTGGTTCGACTTCTGTAATCAATGCCGAGCCAAGGACTGCTACACTTTTATTACCTGAAAATAATTCTTTTCCACATCTGGTACAAGCACAAAACTCTAATGTGGGGAGCTATAAGCAACGATTCCCCCTTAGAAGTGGTTAAATAATCTGTTTATTCTGGAACCGCAGGGGCACGGGGTCAAAGGCTCTGCCAGGACTAATTGAAGAACTTCGTAAACGTTACTTGATTGATTTCTTGGCACTGCTGGAGACTAAAGCAAGTGGGGAACATGCAAGAAAGCGTTGCCAAAGTTTAGCCTTTGAGAAGTTTCATATCGTGAATGCTAAGGGTTTGAAAGAAGGTATCTGGATAGCATGGAACGATAGAGACTTGGTTGTTACAGTTCTGAAGCTTTTGGATCAGTAAATACACGTGATGGTGGAAAAGGGTAATGAAAAATACTACATAACTTCTGTCTATGCAAGCATTAATCCTACTCTTCGCAGGAATCTTTGGGTTGACATTGAGGAATTGCATCCGCTTGATTCTTGGCCATGGATTGTAGGAGGAGATTTTAACGCCACGCTCTTTCATCGTGAACGGCGTTCTAATGCCCCGCAAACTACCTCGGTGGATAAGTCCTTTCTTTCGTGGTTTGAATCTATGCATCTTAATGATCTAGGGTGCCATGGACCGTTTTTCACATGGAAGTGGGAAGGTTGCGAAAGTCGCATTGATCGGGTGGGGGCAAATAATCTTTTCATGGAATGCTTTCATGATCTTCTATTAAACATCTTTCTTGGTATAAATCAGATCATCGTCTAGTTCTCTTAAGAACTTCTATTGATGGCCCCCGTCCTCGTTTTTAGCGTCCCTTTCGTTTTGTGGATTCCTGGACTCTCCATGATGAGTTGATGGCTTTAGTCGGGTAGTCAAAGAAGCGTGGGACCCTCTTAACGAGTAGGAAATGAATGTTATGAAGTTTATTGAGGAAGTAGGAAGTTGGAGCTACAATGTGTATGACCACTGGGTAAAAAGAAAAAAATGTCTCATGGGTCATCTTGACGGAATTACAAATAATTTGATTAAATTTGGCTCCTCCTCTTCTCTTGAACAATTACAAAGGACGTTATGAATAGAGCTTGAAGAAGTTCTCATTCAAGAAGACCTTCTCTGGGCACAGAAAGCTAAGTGCAACTGGTACTCTATGGGAGATAAAAATACTAATTGTTATCATGCTAGAGCCAATAGATTGAAGCCTTCAAGGAGAACGGATTGATGACCGTAATAAAATTAAATATTTGGCTACTGAATTTTTTGTGAAGTTGCTTAAGGATGATGACAATGGCAACCCTTTCCCTCCGGATCCTTGTTCTTTTCCAGTCTTGGAAACGGATATATTGGAGGAGCTCCAGCGTGATGTTTCAAGTGAAGAAATCAAGTCACCAATTTTTGGTATGGTAGCGTTAAAATCTCCAGGCCCAAACGGTTTAAATGCTCTCTTCTTTCAAACTCAATGGGATGTTCTAGGTCCCTCGATTGTCATTATTGTTAAGAAGAGCTTTGCTAATCCTAGAAACTTTAGGCGGTTAATTCATACGTTCATAGTTCTGATACCAAAAAGGGAGTTTCCTTAAACTATTCGTGATTTCGGCCTATTAATCTCTGCAATATGATTTATAAAACAATTGCTAAAGTTATTACTAATAGACATAAATGTTGTTTGCCGCAGGGGATATCCCCAAACCAATGCAGCTTTGTTCCTGGGCGAACAATCTCAGATAATATTATTGTTGTACAAGAAGTGATTCACTCCATGAGAAACATGCATGGCAAAAGAGGTTACATGGCAATAAAGATCGACCTTGAAAAAGCGTATGATCGAGTCCGTTGGGACTTTGTTGTGCTATGCCTAAAGGAACTTCAAATACCATCTAAGTTGAGGGATTGCACCTGTATTTTCTTCCTCTATGCAGACAGCCTTTGGGAGGAAGTAGAGCTGAAGAATTTAATCCGTCCGAGATCTCTGCCAAGGGGATCCTATTTCTCCTTATTTATTTGTAATCTGCATGGAGAAGCTAGCTCATTTACTTCAAAGAGAACTGTCAGACAACATATGGAAGCCAATCAGGCTAGGTATTTTGGAGCAGGTGGATATAGTAAAAAGCTGCCTTGAAATGTTCTGGGAAGCCTCAGGGCAAAGAGTGAATGCAATCAAAACAAAGGTCTTCTTCTCAGCCAACATTAATGATAACCGATCCAAGCAGCTGAGTGAAGCTCTGGGCTTTTCCAGAACAGCAAACCTGGGCAAATATCTAGGAGTTCCGTTGCACCGTGATCGGGTAACCTCTGATACGTACCAGTTCATCATAGATAAAGTCCGGTCAACACTAAATAACTGGTAGGTCTCAAGAAATTCCCTTGTTGGTCGAAATACACTCATTAAATCGGTGATTGCCACTATGCATGCTTACATGATGCAAACGGTGGTCCTTCCTGCGCCTATCTGTGAACAGATTGAAAAGAAATCTCGAGACTTTCTTTGAGGTTCATCTGATGAGAGAAGGAAGGTGCAACTCATCTTATGTGATAAGGTTTGTTGGGAAAAGAAACTTGGCGGGCTAGGTATGAGGCACATTAAACAACAAAATCATGTATTTATGATGAAGTTCGGTTGGGGCCTTGTGAATGATCGTGATTCTCTTTGGTTCAAAGCCATTATAGGAAAGTATGTTTATGGGAATGATGTGCTTCCCTAAAATAACCCCAAGAGAATGGAATCCAATATTTGGGGTGGAATTAAGAAAAATTGGAACAAGGTTTCTGATGGTATTCAAGTAGTCCAGGACAGAAATGGGTTAGAGCGTGCTAGATGGAAATGGGTCAAAAGTGGAAATTTTTCTGTTCGTTCGGCCTATAATAGTTTGAACCCTCATAATAATGTCAAGGCAAGTAGATGGGAGGACATATGGAAGCTCAAGATTTCCCAAAGATGCAAAACTTTTGGGTGGCTATTGCTTCATGATAAGCTTCTAACAAATGACACTAAGTTCAAACGACATCTCCATCCAGACGGATTATGTCCCTGTTGTAATAATGAGGCAGAAACCGTCACTCATGCATTAAGAGACTGCCACGATTTTAAGCGCATGTGGTGCATAATTATCAGACTTGAGTTAAGCGACACGTTCTTCTCTGGCTCTATTCAAAGATGGGTACGAATGAATATGATGCATAATTTAAGAGGAAGAATCTGTTACTAGAAAGGTTTCTTCATCGTGTGCTGGCTTACTTGGAAGTGTCGGAACGAGTTCATTCACTCCGATGGTGATGGGAAGATATACGGCATTTTAGCGCATGCTGAGGCAATCTTGTGTTGCAAGCAAAGTACAATATTAAATTATTGAAGTTGCCATGCACTGATTCAAACCAAGTTGCCATGCACTGATTTTAACATGAAACCGGTGGCTGATGGTAGAATAATTATTGAAGTAGATGGTGCTTTGTAATGACCCTAAAAAATAGTCAGATATAATATTAAATTATTAAAAGATATATATTTTTTGGCACAGATATTATAAGAGAAATTGGATGGTTGAGCAGTTAGAGGGAGTGCAGTAAAGTTTGAGGTACAGAGTTTGAATTCCAGCTCATGCAGAAATGGAATTTTTCTTCTTCAGTTATCACGTGAAATTACCATCTGTCCTCTTGCCTATATTTTTATTTATTCATTTCAGCAACTCTCATTTCCATTCCCTGTCTGTAGCACCATGAGAAAGCGACAGAAATAGCAGAGGGGCTTCGCGACGCATGACTGTGGCTGCTACAACTTCATCCTTCTCCGTCGTCTAGGCTGCTGTCGTTGGCGACTGTCATTGTTGTGGTGCTCTTCTCCACTTCTCAGATCTTGGCCGTGGGGGAAGGATCGGAGTGTCTACAGTGCCACCTTGTCCTGTCAACCTCCACCGTCTAAGCTGCCTTCACCAGCGTCGTCGGCGTGCACGCTGTCGCTTCTGTCACCAGTCGCCGCTTGCTGTTACAGGTCCACCGTTGATGCCATCGCCTTGCAAGCTTGGCACTATAGCACTGCAGATCTTTAGCTCCCTTTTTCCGTTCAGATCGCTGTGTGTGAGTGGTAAGTTATAGATCTCTCCCTTTCCATGGTTTTTTCATAGCTTGGAGTGGTGTAGTTCTGTGGAAACGTATTTACCTCGAGCTGTGTGTGTGAGGGATTCCTGTTTTCTGTTGAGCTCTGCGAAACTGTGTGGATGCTGCTGATATGTTGTAGTTTGAAAAAAACACAACAAACAGAAGGAAAGGAGGCGCTGGACGTTGCTGTAGGTATATATATATATATATATATATATGTATATGCTACTATTCTGGCTTGATATATATATGATGTTGTGGTTCATGGTTCAAAGAATTGTGCTGCTGTCATGCCTTGAGAAAAAAAATATAGTAAGGCAGAGAAGAGAAAAGAAGGCGTGGGACTATGTTGGTTGATATATATATATATATATATATATATATATGGTGCTATTGGTGTCAAGGCTAGTCGGGTTCAAAATTTCCCTGAAGAGTACTTTGAACTTGGGTCTTAGAAATATGGAATTTCAGATTTTATATTGTAGGTATAAATAGGTGTTGAATGAGGAAGATTAAAGTTTATAATTGAGAGAAATTAAGTTGAGTGTGGATGTATGTGCTTGCATGTGGTTAACCGAAGGATTTAATTGTTCTTGAAGAAGGAGGCTTATTTAATTAGTGCTTGGATGATTAAGGTGTTTTTAAGGTATGGGTATAAAGTTTGAGAATTTTCAAAGTTAAAAGGTTGTGGTTTTTCATATTTCAAGTTTTATGAAGAAAATAGTATTTGGTATAGAAGGAGATGGATGATAGTTAATGATGGAATGTTTTCCTTTCAGAAAATCTAGGGAAATAAGGAGAGAGTATTATTTCGAACCTTAAAGCTGGAATAAGTTGTATTGGAGCATTGCAGGTGAGTGAATAACGTCCCCTAAAAATGATATTTTAATAATAACTTGTTATTTGATATATTTCATTTAAAGTGTTAAATTTTAAATATGATTTATAAAAAACAAATTATATGAATTTATGGCTTTAATTATTAGCAATAGTTTTTCTTTCAATTGGGTTATTAAATGACTAAGTTTATGTGAGAAAGTGAAGAAAGAGAGTTTTGAAAAAAAATTGTTATAAATGTTATATTGAGTCAATTTTCTCGACAAAACATTCTTATATGAATTTCATAATTTGAGTAATTGTTCCCTACGCATTAAATAAATCTATACAATCGCCGTTAAAATTCTCCTAAAAGTTCAAAATCCCTAGACCCGATTTCAATTCATTCTCACTTTTTTATAATTGTTTGTTGTCCTATTTCTCTACCCTATCATCATAGACCTAGACTTGGACCAATATTATTTTCCCCTATTTTCAGTGCCCATCTTTATCATTAACATCGTTTTCCATCATCTCTATTATTATTCTACTTCATAAAAGCCGTAAGTCATTGTTTAACTTCTTCATGTACTCATTTTTCTTACTTTTTTAGTTATTTATTGTTTATAAACTATAATTTTGGTATAAGAGCAAAAGGTTTTGGCATTGGTACAGAATAAATTTTTAACATAGGATAGAGGTTTTGGTGTAAGATAAACTTACTCTGATTAGGAAAATAGAGTATGTAGCAAATTAGCTAAGGCCCAATTAAGATTGAAGTTAGTGATGGGTTACTCGTTCATAGTCCAACTAAGATTATAGATTGGAGATGAATGCTCTAGGGAACTTGAATGTTGAGATTTAATAAGAGATAGCTTCTTGCTTGATAGTGATCATTGAGGATAGGGAAAACTTAAAAGTATGAATGGCATAGAGATGTGAGCCAGACCCTTCCTTAGTTTGCTGAACGAAAGCATCTGATTTAGTTATGGATCGCATTGAGGCCAAGGACATAGAAGTCCTTTAGGTTAGGGATATAGAAGTCTTATAAGCAATGTGAGATGTTATAATGAAATGAAACTAAGTATGACTAGAAGTAGTAAAGGGAAAGGTAGCCATATATTAAGAGACTCCCCTCTCTTAGAAAGAGTAATGCTTTAAAGTTAGATAAAGCAGTTAAGGGTTGAGTTTATACCCTAATAGGAGGGTAGAGTATATATGATGAGAACGTTATATGCTCTTATACCATACGACATGCACTTGGATAATTTAACTTGGTAATGTTAAAGCAATAGAAAAAGTGGTAAATGAGATAGTTTGGCACTTAATTCCCTAAGTTTAGAATCAATATAGCTTAGTTAAGGTAAGATGGCCTAGCATGATAGCTATCTCATATTCCTGAATTGATAAATAGGATCTTGGAGATAGTAAGCTAAAGATAAATAGCCTCAGTATTCTCTCAAGGATTAATAGAAAGAGATGATAAGAAGATGATTTTGCAGTTGACTCTGTAGACAGATAAAGAGGCTCCCTTTTATAGGGATAAGGCGTCTAAAGTTATATTACGGATAAAATAGCAAGCGAGAGCTTTCACTCCTTATATGAAAGGCTACGCATTTTGTTATGTTTGTAAATATGCTAAAGCTCTAAATGTTAGAGCAGTGCAAGCTCCACATGATATATTTGTGCAAGCTTCAAGTGTTAAAGCTGCGCATATTAAAGAAAGGAATGCTTGAGCTCCGATGTTAGAACTTTACATTCATGAGCAAGTATATAGTCCTACAACATGTTGGCAAGGCGTTATACATGTTAGAGTATATGCTCCTACTTAACGGTAGAGTAAAGAAAAGAACAATTGTATAAGTCCTCTCTATATACTGATTATAATTATTAGAGATCACGAGACCAGCTAGAAAAGTGAGAAAAGCCTCTAAGACTTCTAATGTAAATTGAGAAAGTATAGTATGAGGCTTAAGCCAAATCTAAAATGATAAATAGGTTATTGGCTAGAGAATTTTAAGGCTTACAAAAATGGTGCTAGTATATGAGAACATATTAGAATCGTTTGATTCACTAATAGACATCAACCATATGATGTAGAGACAATAAGAATGAAGGCACTAGCCTCATTGAATTTTATCAGCTAGAGGATTGATACAATATGTGGCTGAGCTAGCTAGTACGATATAATGACATACGAATTATCAGTGTAAGGGATGTTCAGGAATAGATCTTCCATGTAATAATCCTGAATATATCTACATCATGAAAGACTTCTTCATGCTAGTTTATTTTCCAAATAAAAGAAGTACTAGAGGTGAGATCGAGGCTTGTCTAGAGACCTGCCTAGCATATAGTCTAAGGGAAAAGACATAATGATAAGCAAACTGAAAGTTAATGTTTTCAAAATGGAGGAATTTTATCATAGAGGAATTAATGACTTGGTGGACCTAATACAATAATACGGTCTATGTTAAAGTAATAGCAGTAGAGGAGGTATGAGGTCTAAGTGATTCAAGTTCGCCAAGAGTTAGAGAAAGATGTTAAGAGATAGTAAAAAGTATAAAAGTTTCCCTACGAGAAAAGAATAATCCGCTCAACTAGGATGTTTAAATTAAACAGTTTTACAAAAAGTATTTACCTCAGTCAAACAGAGATGAGCATGAGGGTAAGTTTAAGTGATAAGATAGGGTGAGAAAAGAGACATTTTCATGAATACTTAGCCAAATTCATCCAAATGAATGATGAGAGAAGTACAACTAGGCAGGTGACTTACAAACTAAGTTTCATGTTATAACAAAGGTTCTTCCCAAACAGTTACAAATGTTTAATGGAGCGGTAGTGGCATGCAATATTTTAGAGAGAATTTTACAATGCCCAGAAAAAGGGTAAAGGTTAGAGGTTGAGAAGAGGTAATGAATTAAGAAATTAAAATATGCAATCACTACCTCAGGGATATAAAATATAAGATAGAGACCATATAGATAAACTTTATTGTACAGGTCATGGAAGTTGCTATAAATATGGCAAATCAGGATATTTTTGCAAGTAATACCTATATAATACAACAGGTAATAATTGAAACATCTTTCTTTTCTTACATCTCAGGGACCAAATAGTAGCATATGGAACCACTTTTAAGGCTATTGAAGTCAAATTACTCAATCTGGAATTTTACTCTTAGTGAGTACTGTTCACTGTATAAATTCCAGTGGAGTGACTTGACTTAAAAAAATCATAACTAATTCTAGAAAAATCAAAATGAAGTGGTTCAAATTGCTACATGAATCTAACTTAATTCTCTTTCAGGGAAAAATAACTCGTTGACCATGCCTTGATCAAGTCAACATCAGTCAATGTCTGAAGTTTACTGTTTATCCTATATTTTCCCCTGATTCCAGCATTTTGGTCCCAACATTTTCACTATCCAATCCCCAGCTTCTCTCCATGATTCTTCAACCCTCTTTTAACATACCTGTGGGATTGGGATTACATGAAAGGGAAGGATATTTCTAGGGAAATCTCAGTAGCAAACGAAAACCATACAATGTATGCAACTATATGCTTGATGTTATTATGTGTGCACTTAATGATCATGCTTGCATAATGATAACTTACATGCTTCCATGTTACTTAATTATAACATATGGCCATAGTATTAAAAGAAACAGAGCATTACTTAATCATACATGCCTCACATCATCAAGGTACAAAAACATCACATACAACATCCAAGCAGTATAAGCATATAAGTAGGTAACTCTACTACCTCGCGTATAGCCTTTCCTTCCAGCTCTTAGCCTTATCTATAAGGTCTCTTCTGTTAGAAATCGTGCCCTAGGGGCCAATCATTGTCTTATGAACATTATTGATTTATGAATTTATTAATTGTATTATCATATTATTTGCATGTTTACTGTGATGACCATCCTTGGATAATTCATGATCTTATCCTAAATGTCCCTGGTCGGTCATCTATGCGGGAGCAGAGATGAAATAAGACCAGTATGACTTTGAAGATGTATAGAGATATAAATCAAAATCATAGGTACATGTAAGAGTACAAGGTGTTGGACCGACCCGCTATGAGAGAGCTGCATGGGTTACATCATAAGCTTCTCTCGTATACAAACCATGTCACTATGCCCTTTGACCTGAGATCATCATGGATTCCTACATGACAAACGCTCAGCTTTGACCTAGTCAAAAGTCACTTTTGACCGAATGATCATAAAGACTATGTTCGGGCTTAGTGGTTTTTCATGCAGAGGAATGTAAATGGTCAAGATGGAATTTGTCCCTCACATTCGTAGAGAGTTATTACTCGGTCCATCGCTGAGTGAGTCTGAGAAATGTATGGCCCTACTGTAATAGAAAGGTAGTTCCATTTCTATAGTCAGACTACTCAGGGATCGAGAAAGTAACAGTCAGGAATAGGAGGATGACATTATCCATGACTCATCCATGAACAAAATATCCCGTGACAGAAGGGACATGATATGGTTGTATAAAAGGTTACATCATTTAACGATCCTCATATGATTTGGGTAGTCAACGTCTTGCTAGAGACCGCTTGCGACTTGTGGGCTAGTATAGCAAATGGCCCACTGCCAACTTCATATGGGCCTACAGGGTCGCACACAAAATAGCCCAACATGAGCTATGATGTCCAGATTCATTGAATCTAAGACATGTCCAGATTCAATGAATGATTCATGGTGGATGTATATATTTATTTATATTTATATTCGTATATATATAAATTCATATATATACATTATATATAAGAGATATATGAGATTTAATTTATAAGGATAAATTAAATCTCTATCACATTTGAATTTGAAATTCAAATTGATAGGATATCTCATATAAGAGATATTTATAATGATAAATTAAATCTCTATCACGTTTGAATTTGAAATTCAAATTGATAGGATATCTCATATAAGAGATATTTATAAGATTTAATGTATAATGATAAATTAAGTCTCTATCAGGTTTAAATTTGAAATTCAAATTGATATGATATCTCAAATTTGATTTATGAGAATAAATAAATATAGTTCAGTCTTATCTTTATTTTAAGTTAAATAAATAGGTGAATTAAATCTGTGGGACGGATTTAATATAAATATTATTTATTTAATTAGTTTCTTATCAAATTATACAATATATGATATTGTATTAATTTTAGAATTAATATAAGATTAACTCTAAAATCCAATTCGGTAGAGAAAAATGCATAGCATCCTATATATCTGATTTTAGGAGCTACGTTTTAAAACTTATAGAACACAGAAAGGCCAAAAGGGAATCTAAAAAAGATTTGCAGATAAGAAACTACCGAAATAGAGACGGAGAGGATGAATTCTTGAGAAAGCTCTAGAGGGACAAGAGACGTTAGCACGTCATTCATGGTTGGAATGCTATTCGTGTGGATACCAGTAGAGGAAGTCGACTTGAGTCACCGACTTCTTGCGATCGGAAAGGGAGCACGAGCCACGGAGAGAAGCTGTGAACGTCGTGACCAAAAGCTATGGAAGTCGCTGAGGAACACTCAAGGTAATGCTTCTTCCCACTTGACTTAAACACATACGGTAAATCCTGGCAAGGAATGGAAAATTTTTTAAGTTAATTTTCGCTGCGTGTCTTCCAATTCCTTACACCTTCTTATCATAAGTCAGAGCCTATACATAGCATAATAATATCTTTATTATTATCCAGTATAGCTCTACTTATTCTCATTCTTAACTAGGGGTAATATCCTCACTCTAACATTCCCTTAACTTTCTTTCTCTTTTTAGCTACCTTTGTTAAGAGAGATATTTCTCTATTCTAACTATTAAGAACAATCCTCTACTTATTAGAGCAGGGACTAGATAACTTACTTACCTCATTCCTAAGCTCTACCCAGTTCCCAAACTCCTTGGACTGCTCATAGCTCCCCCAGAACTCCTTCATTCTTTCTCTTCCTTCCTTCCTTCCTTTCTCTCTTTCTCACTTCTTTCTCTCCTTTTCCTTGTTCTTGGTTGTGGCTTCCTTGGAGGTAGGGGTGGCCTATTTATAGGTAGAGGGAGGTGAATGAATGGTCCAGATTGAATCATGATGAATGGCCCATATTGCTTAGCTTCCTCAAGAAGCTTCGCCTACATCATCACGATGATATCATCCTCCTTGATGACTCACCATTATGATATCATCCAAGGACACCTTAGGGGGTATGTGGCACAATTGGTGGAGCCCTTGGGACACTTCACCAGCTGACTTAGCCTCTCCAGAGAATTCCATAGTCTTTTCCTGGAATGAGCGGCCGAGATTGTGCCACATGTCCTTTTTACTTTTTCTCCTTTTTCTAATCTCATGACATGTGTCCTTAACTTTTCTTCTTTTCCTGTAATCATGCCATATGGCACCTTGTGGGTCCCATGAGGACACCTTTCATGCCACCTCATGGTCTAAAGTCATCTTAGCAGTGTACTTTTCATATCCACAATTCTTCATATCTTTACTATGATCATGCTTCTATTTTGAATCAACTCAATAAGAGTTGAACTCCAGTTCATTCTATTACTTTCTTGCTATACATCTATCTACATATGGACTTCTCACCATACTAAACTTGTGAGTAGTGTCCATTTCTTTTATATTAAACTCTCTCATATACTACTATACTCTGGAGTTTCTCTTAATGATTCATCATTCTTCTTAGAGCAATTACTTATTGCTCATCTAGGTATCTAGCGAAATTCTCTAAACATCCACAAAACTTTATCTCTTATTTTCATATCATCATATTTCTCATTATCTTTAATAACTCATCATAATATAGAGAGATGATTTATGTCAGATCTAACATGCATATAAGAGCACATAGGAGCATATAGGAGCACATACTCTAACATGCATAATGTCTGGCCAACATATTGCAGGACTACATTCCTGACCATGAATGTAAAGCTCTAACATTGGAGCTCAAGCATTCCTTCCCTTAATATGCATAGATCTAACAATCAAAGCTTGCATAGCTCTAATACTCAGAGCTTGCACTACTCTAACATTCGAAGCTTTAGCATATTCTATAAATATAACATAATGCGTGACATTTCATATAAGGAGTGAAATCTCTCACTTGCTCCTTCATCTGCAACTTATCATTCAAACATCTTATCCCTTTAAAAAAATAGAGCCTCTTAATCTATTTACAAGGCTAGCTATAAAGCCACTACATATCGTACTTCTCAAAATATATTTCTTATAACATATCTCATTATGTACTCTTCATAGCATTTCTCATTTCGTATCTTTCATGCCATAACTTGGCATATCTAGCTAAATCTGGCAATATCATAGTCTGTTTTTCAAATCCATTTCATTTAGACTTGACATAAGGGCTCTAGTCTCTTACTATTCATAACCCGTTCTAGTTTTTCATAGCTCTTTCTATCATTTTACATAACTTTGTGCATATATGTCAATTTCTATGGCATTTCTACCTTTTTCTATCACTTCCCAGGGGGTCACCCATCATTGAACTACCCTTGCTTTAGCATGCTTAACTAAAATATACAGATATAAATCTGAAGCATTGGTGCTAATAGGCTCTAACCTTGGTACTTTACTATCTTAAACCTATCTTATACTATCTCTCTTGGGTCTATTTGGCCTTCTAATCTCTTTATCCTCATCTGGAGGATCTATTTACCTTTCATTCTTATTCTTTGTAACTCATCATAGGGATCTCTTTATTTACATTTGACCCCTTCTCACATCTTATGAGATATTCTCATAAATCCTTGGTACTCAGGATTAATAACTTTAACTTTGATCACTTAGTTCTTGTTACGTGTAAGGAGATTCTAAGTTCAGTCCCTGATAGTAATAATGCTATCTGAAACTAGCATTATGGGTACTCTCTCTATTATGAGTTAATCAACTTGTTAAGCTTATATACCTTATCTTTTCCTTGGTATTCGTCCTTTCAAAGACATAATGTACTTATGACTCAATACTTTCTTTCTTTAGGCTAGGTCTACTACGACCTTTGAGATCTACTGTGATCAATTGTAAGCCTCTTCAGGATCTAACTGCGACTCTGGAATTCTGTTCTCTAAGAGCCATACTAGGATCTAACTGCAATCCTCTGGAAGCTATTGTGATTCTGTTGTACTAGATTCTCATCTCTGGAAGATCTAAACCAACGGACAAATTACAAGGTTAGTCACTTCCACATAGTTGTTAACTCAATAGATAATTCCCTAAAAATGATCACATAAGCCAATATTATCTATTAGGACTTTACTCATTTCCTCTATCACTTAGAAATTTCTCATATCATTCTCATCTTTTATAACTTTACTATATCTATTATTGCAGAGAGCTACACAAGCTCTACCATGCACATATCTATCATTATCTATCTATCTCAACAGAGGGGCCTTACTCTATCTGAGTTATACTATCCCATCTCTTGGCTTTATTTCAAAAGCAAGCTTCCTCCATCACAAGAGCAATTTAGCTCTATTGCAAAAACATTAACTTATATTACTTATAAACTACTCCTTCTTAGAGCCGCATCATCTTTCATAACTGCATCTCATTTCCTTTCATATTCATAGCACATCATTCATATATCTTATCCCTACTGAAAGGATATGTCCTAAGTACTGTAATCATTTGTCTATAAATTCACTATTAATCTTTCATCTTTAATCTCATTCTCTATCCCATTGACTATCATTGTCTAATCATAAATTCTCATTCCATTCTTATCATAACATTTATCATCGCCTGTAAGACTTCTATGTCTCTAACCTGAAGGACTTCTGTGTCCTTAGCCTCACCGTAATCTAGCGATAATCCATAACTGAGTCAGTTATTTCCTTTCAGCTAATTGAGGAAAGGTCTGGCTCATATCTTTATACTATTTATACTTTTAAGTTTTCCCTTATCCTCCTAGATTACAAACAGGCGAGAGAATATCTCCCATTACGCGTCAATGTTCATATGGATGAACTTAGCTAAGTATTCATCAAAGGGTTTCTCTTTACTTTACTCTAACCCTTAGCCTTACACTCACCTTTATCTAATTAAGAGGAATGCTTCTTTCAAACTTATTCGAGAAAACTTCTCAAGTGAGTGAATCATTCTCCATCTTGTATGGAGTAACTTCTGTATCTCTTAACTCTTTCTGTTCATCAGTCTTAGTCTGCCCTAGACTAGACTAAGGTTCCTTTCTAGTTTGTCTTTGGATCCTAACTAATTTAAGTCATATGGATCTCATTTATCATCCAACACTATCACTTCTATTTTCTGGGTAGAGCACTAGGTTACTGTCTCTTCATGATAGAAATCCTCTGTCTTGGGAACATTAATTTTCTATCTATTAACCTTCACGTCTTTCACCTTAAGCTATGTATTAGATCATTCTTAGGCAACTCTCATTCTAACTTCTCATTATTCTTTTCCGTAAAGACTAGCTGCACAAAGTCTTTCGTACTGTAGATCAACTCCTGATGATTATACGGAGGATCTACTTCTGAACTTCTTCTTAAACTGATCTTATGTATCTTAGTGCTTCGTACTGTTTAACTTACCTGCACTCTATGCTAAACCTCTAATTGATAACCTTAAGCGAGGTCATTATTTTCAGAGTCAATTAAGACTCATTCATGTCTATACATCATAATCACATTAAAAAGGGAACATATTCGCATACATGTTCAACTAACAATCATTTCATTATATCACACAAAACTTCATATGTCATGTTCCCATAACATTTGTACAAATATTACATTTATGTCAATTACATATTCAGGGTACATTATAACTACAATATATCTCATACCAGTCCTCTAGAGTATATTAGGTTAATGCCCTCTACTGTATGTCTGTTCATCATCCCTGCTACGGCATTGAGGAACTACAGATAAACTGACTGTTCTTAATCTCTACTTTTGTCCATCCCTTGACCTAGACTGAGTAATTCACTCTCTACATATTTCTTCAGACTAATATGGTCAACACTATCTATTTTTAACAAAGAAGGCTGGGGTTGATTAGGACCAGGAACATCCCACTGATCTTTCTCTATAAAGTCACATATTCCTGGACTTTGAAAATGGACAGGAACTGTCATAAACTCTGACTGAATGTCTGAATTAGGGGACTATGATCTATCACTCATAACAACTCTATGCTCAAACTTTGGTGGAGGAGGAATAATATCTGGTCTACCCATAATCCAGTACCAGTACTCAGCTTCCTCAGCTGTAATCTGTCCTCTCATTGGAGGAATAGAGCTTATATCAGGGTAAAAGGGTAGTCCAACAACTTATACTGTATAAAGTCACTAGACTCAACATTATCTGGTGCATACACAGCTTCAAGCTGAATCTCTACATGACCTCCAGACTGTAGGTTTGAGTATACAGAAACATCTATAGGACATTCTACTAGAGACTTTCCTGACCGATCCCTTATACTCTCATCTGAACTCTCTTCATTGTCTGAGGAATGATCAAAGTCTAGATGTACATTTCACTACTAGCTAGGAGTTTCTCTTATCAACTGTCTTATTAACTAAGGCCTTTGTCTTAACTTAAGGGAATCCCATATCTACTCCTGCACTATCTGCTTAATCAAGCCATGCTAACTATCCCAAAACATACCATACCTTAACAAAATACTCACTATTTAGGGTTAGGGTATGGGAATAATCATATATCAGTCCATAAATAATCTATTCAGAGCATTTCTTAAGGCAGAATCCTTTGCTCTGATACCAAAATGTAACATCCTTACTTTTATACGTCTTAGGGACTATTTAGTATCATTTAGAACTACTTACAAGACCTTGGAAGTCCATTAGCCAAATCTAGAATTTTACTCTTTCTCGAGTTACTATTCATATGGTATTCCAAATTATGCAACGAACTTCAAAAAATCATAATTAATTCTAGAAAAATCGAAATGAAGTGGTTCAAAAAGCTACATGAAGATAACATCTTGAACTTTAAGGGAAAAATAATTTTGAAACCAAATGACTCGTCAATTAATAAAGTTTGTTCGCCAAAGATTACTATTCATTTAGTCAAAAATTTTGTAAAGAGATTCTGGTCCCTTTGGAAAATTAGCAGTTTTGGCCTAACTTTTGTTTCTACTTGAACTTTTGGCTTTGAAACTTTTCTAATTTTTGTTTAGGTCCATTTGTTCGTTCAATACTCATTTAACCTCTATTATTTCTTCTAATCATCATCATAATCCTTTCTAAATCTCTTTCCTCTATCAGTATTATATAGATAGGGAAAAATTAGGATATGATAGAAGGGGTGAGATTTATAGGGAAATCTCAGTAGTAAATGGTACTAAACAATGTATGAATTAATGCTTGGTATTAATGCTTGCTTGTGATTGTGCCAACATAATATAATGTGCATGCTTTCATGTAACATATAAAATACAATTGGTTAAATTAATCACAGCATAGAGCTTAAACATTTGCATATGAACAACATCAATCAAGCCATAACACCAACAACCATACATTCAACACATACAAGTTTAGGTAAGTTTACTACCTGACGTGTAGCTTTTCCTCTAGTTCTTAGCCTTTGCTCTAATGTTACTTCTTTTCATAGGTCATAGCCTATACATAGCATAATAATATATTCATTATTATCCTTCCAGTATAGCTCTAATTAACTCAAGCTTAACTTGAAGTAATACCCTTAATCTAACAATCCCCTAACATTCTTTATATCCACGGATAACCTTATCAAGAGAGAGATATTCTCTATTCTAACTATTAAATTCATAAGAACAATCCTCTAATTTATTAGAACAGGGACTAGAATAAATTACCTTATTCCTAAACTTGCAAAGTCCTTAGGCTCCTTGGATTGCTCCTAACTTAGCTAGAACTCCTTCTTTTTTCTTCCTTCCTTTCTCTTTTTCTCTTTCTCTCTCTTTTCGTTTTTTTACTTGCTTTGGCCATGATTCACCGTGAGAGGGTAGGGGTATTTATAGTTGCATGGAGGTGGAATGGACGGCTCAGATTAAATCACATGAATGGCTTAGATCGCTTAGCTTTCTCAAGAAGCTTCGCCTGCATCTTCAAGATGACATCATCATCCTAGATGACTCATCAAAATGACATCATCCATGGACACCTTACATACTTAGGTAGCATAATGGTGGGGCCCTTGGGACACCTCACCAGCTGACTCAGCGCTTCCAGAGAATTCTAGAGTCTTTTCCTAGAATGAATGGCTGAGATTGTACCACGTGTCCTTAGCTTTTTCTTCTTTCCCTAAACTTATGCCATATGGCACCTTGTGGATCCCATGAGGAAATCTTTCATGCCACCTTATAGTTCTGGATGAGTCTAAAGCTTTTTCTGATCACTTTCTCCAGTTCCAGCTCTAATAGGGTAACTATGCTTTATTGAAAATCATTAAAATATTATTTTAATGCCACTTAGACCCACATAACTATTTGGCCACATTTTTGGGCATCTTGGAATGCCATCTTGGGTCTCTAATCAAGCTCAATCACTATGGTAGCTCACTTCCTAAGAAACATCCCTTAGCAAATTACCAACATGCCTTTAGTTCCTCTTTAATAATTCTAGGGTTATTATTATCTTTTCACACCTTTCCAGAGTATTTCCTGACCCTGATCAACTATCCAGATAACCTTTCTTGATTGTCTAACCTTAATCAAATGACCAAAATACTCTTCACTCATTCTTTAATAATTTTATAACATAGGGGTATTTTCGTCATTTTGCACCTTTTTCTGGATATTTATGGACATTGGCCCCTTTATCCAATAAACTAATATCATGGGCTTGGGCCTTACTTAGTGTCATCATGGGCCTCTCTATGATGTCATATGAGCTCATTCAGTCATAACTTGCTTACTGCTTAAGTTTCACAATCAGATATCGGGCGTTCACTAAAACATTAATAACTTTTCCTACAGAACTCCTTTCAGGGTTCTGTCAGTTTCCTAACCTCTGGCTTCATAGGATGCACCTTCCTATAACTTTTTCACTTATATCGGAGGTCCAGAAGATATGATAAAAATTTAAGATAACTTTCATATTATCAAA
This sequence comes from Leucaena leucocephala, assembly GCA_037074615.1. Taxonomy (NCBI): domain Eukaryota; kingdom Viridiplantae; phylum Streptophyta; class Magnoliopsida; order Fabales; family Fabaceae; genus Leucaena; species Leucaena leucocephala. The sequence continues at coordinate 10,384,665 of CM073553.1, forward strand.
TAAATATCATTATCTGGAACTCTAATAAAATTTCTGTATCATGCTAGATTAACTAGCATAACTTTCTCTATCTATTAATGAATTTTGGGACTAAAATGCTTCTGGGTAGTTCTAAGTCTTTTATGACTCAACTTTCTATAATTACAATTTTGCCCTTAGAAACTTTTGAAAATTACACTTTAGTCCCTTAACTTTTCATAATTATACTTAATAGCCCACAACTTGTATCAACTTTTATTTTTGGCCTTAGAACTTTTAGACTTTCTAGTTTTGTCCCTCTCTTTCTTCAAAATGACCATTATGCCTTAAGGACTTTCACTATTTATAATTTATTCTCTGAACATTATATGTATACTTTTGGGACTTTTACTCAACATAGTCTATTAGCCTTCCTCTTTCAGGCTACATACTAGACTTTTAGGCATAAAAATCAGGATATGACAATACGCCTAAACCAAAATTGTAATTTATCGCAACTAAACACTTCAGGTACTGTTTATATGATAATATCAGATTATAGACATAAATTTGAAAATTCATAATTAATTATACAAAAATAAAAATGAAGTGGTTCAAATTTATAATGAAATATCTTTCATTAAAATTTGAGGTAAAAATATGAAATTGAAGTTTCATTGGGCCAATTGATACAGTTTAATGGTTGAAAATTATTGTTCATTTTGTAAATCTGGATGAAGCTTGTTACCTATGGTTTCAAAGCTTAGGATATGTAGTTTAAGATCTCAAAATTTCAAGATCCAATTCATTTGTTTATTATTTCAAAATGTCACTTGAACCTTACTAGCTCAGGACACACGGGTTACCTCTTTCCAAATTTTATCTTTAAATTTAAAAAATATATTAAATTCAAAACTTAACCAATTGAGGCATTCTTTGTGTCCAATTAAATCTCTATATGTTAGCTATAATCATACCAAATTTCATGTCATAACTCTTTCCTTAATATATTTAAAAAGACGTCATAATGTCACAGTCTCAAATTAAACATAACATTGTATATCATAATACTCCATAATGTCTAGCATCGATAATATACTATAATACAAGTTCAATAATCCATGTTTAACCCTTTTCCTTTTGATGTTCCAGCACCTAAAACATGGCCATTTATATGAAAGAATGAGGTTTCAAAGAAATCACAATAGCAAGGTATACAAACTATAATATCATGCATGCTTGATCAAAAGCTTAACATGTTATCAAGATATGGGAGTTACTTAGTCATCATACCTAAGTAATCTCTAAGATGCATATTATCATAACATAAGATACAAGGAGTTGCAACCATTCATCCATCATCATCATCATCATCATCATTCAAGCTCAATCAAACAATCATAATCAACAGGTAAACAACAATCAAACTACAATAATATAATAGTTAGATACACTTGCTACCTCTTATGGAATCCTTGTCAAGTCCTTCTTGAGGTGGCATTCTTCCCAAACAAATATCAAAACCTATACATTTCAAAGCAATGGCATGTTATAGCTTGATTCCAAACACAATTCCAAGACTATGTTTCAATAAATTCCTTTTCTTGTTCTATTTATATCTTATAATTCTATCTTTCCAAAATAAATTCTCAAGATCTATTTCCATATAATTTTTCATGTATAATCCAAATATAAGATTAGAATTTTAAAAATTATATTAGTCATAATGGGTGTAATAGGCATGGAGAAATTGAAATACCAATGAATGCAGAAGATAATAGAAGTATGAGGGAAATTAATCATTCGCATGTGAATTATGATCCTTATGGTTTCTATACTGAAGAAGCTAATTTTGAGATTAAAGGGGCTTTAATTGTAGCCTTACCTAAATTTCATGGTTTTATAGGAGAATGTCCACACAGGCATTTACAAACCATGCATATGATCTGTTCTTCAATGAAGCCTCTAATGACTACACTGGATGATGTCTTAAGGAGGTGTTTTCCATTTTACCTTGGAAGGGAAGGCTAAGGAGTGGCTATACAATTTGCCAACTCATTTCTCTACTATTATATAGGATCAACTGAAGTCAATGTATTTTGAATAGCTTTTCCCATCTTTAAAGACCACTCGAAAAAGAAGGTGATCACAACTATTCTATAACAGGATGCAGAATCTTTACATGAGTATTGGATGAGGTTTCTTAACCTGTTGCCTTGATGCCCTTATTATAACATGACTAAGGCTGATTTAGTAGACATCTTCTTTGATGGTCTATTTCCTCATAATCAGGTTTCCATGGATACTACAATAAATGGATCCTTGAGAGATAAGACTCTATAAGCAAGTTGAGAGTTATTCTAGAAAGTTGCCAATGAAGACCATCAGACAGGAGATCCAAGGAGAATGCCCATATCTTCTTCAGGTAATTCAAATGTGATCTTAGCTAAAATAATAACCCTGGGAAATAGAATGGAGAAGATGATGAATTTGATTGAAAGAGAGCTGCATTCCATAAAACTAGTTCATGCAGTGGATACCTCACAAGCCTGTTGGAAATCGTGCCCTAGGGGCCAATCATTGTCTTATGAACATTATTGATTTATGAATTTATTAATTGAGTTATCATATTATTTGCATGTTTACTATGATGACCATCCTTGGATAATTCATGATATTATCCTAAATGTCCCTGGTCGATCATCTATGTGGGAGCACAGATGAAATAAGACCAGTATGACTTTGAAGATGTATAGAGATATAAATCAAAGTCATAAGCACATGTAAGAGTACAGGGTGTTGGACCGACCCGCTATGAGAGAACTGCATGGGTAACGTCATAAGCTTCTCTCATATACAAACCATGTCAATATGCCCTTTGACCTGAGATCATCATGGATTCCTACATGACAAAACGCTCAGCTTTGACCTAGTCAAAAGTCACTTTTGACCGAGTGATCATAAAGACTATGTTCGGGCTTAGTGGTTTTTCATGCGGAGGAATGTGAATGGTCAAGATGGAATTTGTCCCTCACATTCGTGGAGAGATATTACTGGGCCCCTCGATGAGTGAGTCTGAGAAATGTATGGCCATACTGTAATGGAAAGGTAGTTCCATTTCTATAGTCAGACTACTCAGAGATCGAGAAAGTAACGGTCGGGAATAGGAGGATGACATTATCCATGCCTCATCCATGCCTCATCCATGACCAAAATATCGCGTGACAGAAGGGACATGATATGGTTGTATAAAAGGTTACATCGTTTATCGATCCTCATATGATTTGGGTAGTTGTTATGTCTTGCTAGAGACCGCTTGCGACTTGTGGGCTAGTATAGCAAATGGCCCACTGCCAACTTCATATGGGCCTACAGGGTCGCACACAAAATAGCCCAACACGAGCTATGATGTCCAGATTCATTGAATCTAAGACATGTCCAGATTCAATGAAAGATCCAGGTGAATGTATATATATTTATTTATATTCGTATATATATAAATTCGTATATATATATTATATATATGAGATATATGAGATTTAATTTATAAGGATAAATTAAATCCCTATCACGTTTGAATTCGAAATTCAAATTGATAGGATATCTCATATAAGAGATATTTATAAGATTTAATTTATAAGGATAAATTAAATCTCTATCACGTTTGAAATTCGAAATTCAAATTGATAGGATATCTCATATAAGAGATATTTATAAGATTTAATTTATAAGGATAAATTAAATCTCTATCACGTTTGAAATTCAAAATTCAAATTGATAGGATATCTCATATAAGAGATATTTATAAGATTTAATTTATAAGGATAAATTAAATCTCTATCACGTTTGAAATTCGAAATTTAAATTGATAGGATATCTCAAATTTGATTTATGGGAATAAATCAAATATAACTCAGTCTCATCTTTATTTAAAGTTAAATAAATAAGTAATTAAATCTGTGGGACGGATTTAATATTATTTTATTTAATTAGTTTCTTATAAAATTATACAATATATGATATTGTATCAATTCGGAATTAATATAAGATTAACTCCAAAATCCAATTAGGTCAAGTGGAAAAACGCATAGCATCCTCTATATCTGATTGGAGGAGCTACGTTTGAAAATAACACAGAACACAAAAGGCCGAACGGAATCTGCAAAAGGTTTGCAGACAAGAAACTGCCGAAATAGAGACGGAGACTTGTGAAAGCCTTGGAGGGACAGGAGACGCTAGCACGTCGTTCGTGGTTGGAACGCTGTTCGTGTGGATACCAGTAGAGGAAGCCGACCTGAGGCGTCGATTTCTTGCGATCAGAAAGAGATCACCACCCACGTAGAGAAGCTGTGAAATTCGCTGAGCAACACTAAGGGTAATGATTCTTTCCACTTGACTTAAACACATACGGTAGATCCTGGCAAGGAATGGAAAATTTTAAAGTTTATTTCCGCTGCGTGTCTTCCAATTCCTTACAGGCCTTGGTTATAGGATGTGAATCATGCGATTCAATAATGCATACTACCAGTACATATGATAGACAGTAGTAAAAGTGGTAGCAATATATCAAACGAGAGATAATCAAGACCAGAAGAGAGACCCATACCTAACACATACAACCCTGGTTGGAGAGATAACCCAAACTTTAGGTGGGGTGATAGGCCAAATCAACTCCAAGGAGGTGGTGCTTCCTCAAGCAACTACCAAAATAATGTAAGGTCTATAGTTTCAACTTACCTTAATACCTTATTAACATCAAGGCCAGATGAGATTTCTCAATTGTTGAAGTGTATGGCTGCACAGATGAATAATATGGATTGTAGAATGACCAATATAGACAATAAGCTCAAGGAGAATAATGGTCAGTTTGCCTCTATAGCTTCAATTGTCCAAAGTATGCAGAAGAATAATGCAGATATTCACAGAAAACTTAAAGAGTTAGGTTCTAATAATGTGGATATCACAAGTTACTTAACTCAAGTCTCCAATACAGTGAGTGACATTCAAGGAAAGAGTAGTGGTAGCATACCTTTGAACACCGTGATTAATCTGAGGGTTTTGAATGTTATATCCCTCAAAAGTGGCAAAAACTGTGCGCTAATAAAAAGAAGTTTAGGCCTCTTGAGAGAATCCAGGTGAGTTAATGTGTTATTACTCTTTAAAGCTGAATTACCGGTTAAGTGCAAAGACCCATAATCCTACACAAACCCATGCACTATAGGAAATGTTCCTATTAAGGGAGTGTTACTAGATCTAGGGGTAGCCATTAATGTAATGCCTTGGTCAGTATATCAAGCTTTAGGTATCAATAATCTAAGAGATACAAGTATAGTGCTTTAGTTAGCTGATAGGTCAATTAGGTATCCTAAGGGAATCCTTGAAAATATTCTAGTTCAAGTCAAGGACTTAGTGTTCTTAGTTGATTTTTATGTTTTGGATATGTCCAATGAGTTAGTAAATGACAATACTTTGATCCTAGCTGACCTTTCCTCCAAACTTCCAAGACCATCATTAGTATGAAGCATCGTTTCATCATAATGGAAGTTAGAGAGCATGTGGTAACCTTCAACATGAATGAAGCAATGAAATTTCCTTCTGATAATTCTGCTTTTACTGCTTTGAATGCCATTGATTATGCTATTGAAGAGACTAGGGATGAGCATGGATTGAGTTTGTATGATAATGATAGAGATAATGCGTTTGCAAAAGGTTTGTTGAGTGATTTTATAGGATCCCAAGATATTCTGGAAGCTGGAATTAAAGAAGGGTCAAGTTTCTGTGACCCAAGGTTGTGACTAAATGACCTCCATGTCATGACTAAACATTAATTTGAGACTCACTATGAAGCTGAGTCACGACCAAATGGCTTTAAGGTCATGACACAAAACTCCAGAGAAGATCAGTCGCGACACGAAGATGAAGATATCGTGACTAAACATCAATATTCTGAAGGATAGCTTTTCTATGACCCTAAGTTGCGACTAAAAGATGAATAGGTCATGACAACAAGTTCCAGAGACACCCTGTCAACTGCAGTCATAACGAGAAGCTAAAAGGTCACGACCAGAAATGCCATACGCACCAAGGAACTCTAAACTCCTACAATTCCATACTCCACTATTTTGGTTAAAGGGCCAATACATTCTAACCCTTCACACCCTCATTCTCATTCCAAAATTACATCTCATACCTTAAGGTTTTTGAAAGATTTAATCTCTAATAATAATGCAGGTATTGAAAAGAATGATTCTGAGTATGTTACAGTCGCAGACTAACCTCAGCTTGGTGTGACACTTGGGGAAGCAGATGATAAATTGGAGGATCTACACATGCTAGAGAAGAGCAACTGTAGGGAATATATGAAGGATATAAAGGAAAAACTTCCCAAGTCTATTGCTACTATATACCAACCACAGTTGGGCAAGTTCAAGTTTAAAGAGGGAAAATTCAAGATGAGCTTGGATGAATCTTAGTATAAGATGCGCAATTGAGGAATACTGAAGTAGAGAGAGAGGGCAATAGGGAAAATCTTCCAATCAAATAGCCATCTCTCAAAGTTTTATGATTTCCCACCACCTCCTTAAGGCCAGGTTATCCCTTTCCTATCTCCTACTTATTGCACATTTTTTTTCTTCTATGATATGTTTGATATGTTAGGTTGAGGATACGAAAGGGATGTTTTAGTAGGATAGTTTTCATTTTCTATTTATTTCTGCTTATTCTAGGTGTCTTTCTATTTTAAACAATAACCTGTTTCTGTCCATGTGTCACTTACTCATTGATTGTTCTCTATGGAACCTACACACTCACATACATGATCTTAGCTTACCCATCTTGTCGTCTCTACCTTACTAGTATTGCTTTGCATGACTTGAATGTGATTGTATGCTGAACTATTAATTTACATTGACTTATTAGGCTACTTACTATTTTGAAGCTAGATTTGATTGACTTTACAAAGTGATTGTGATCTTTTCTACTTTAGTTCTATTGACAGTGAGGATACTATTAAGTTTAAGTGTGGGGGAGGATGTTTTTGATTTTGATTCTATAAAAAACTCTTCTATTAACCTAATCTTTCATCATAAATTTTTTGTTTTTGATCTTAATATGTGTGATGAATTATTGAAAATTGGATTCCCACTTTAAACTGTGTTGATAACTAGAAAGGTGTTAGCATGAAAAAAAATGTTTTGGGACTTTGACAATTATCACTCAGTAGCCTATGTGAAAATTGCTCGCGACATATAATGGAATTTTGGACTTAACATGCTCTTTGTGAACTACAGTCACGACCTATGTACATAGTGTTGGAAAATGTGCCCTAGGGGCCAATCATTGTCTTATGAACATTATTGATTTATGAATTTATTAATTGTGTTATCATATTATTTGCATGTTTACTGTGATGAACATCCTTGGATAATTCATGATCTTATCCTAAATGTCCCTGATCGGTCATCTGTGCAGGAGCAGAGATGAAATAAGACCAGTATGACTTTGAATATGTATAGAGATATAAATGAAAGTTATATGCACATGTAAGAGTACAAGGTGTTGGACTGACCCACTATGAGAGAGTTGCATGGGTTACGTCATAATCTTCTCTCATATACAAACCATGTCACTATGCCCTTTGACCTGAGATCATCATGGATTCCTACATGACAAACGCTCAGCTTTGGCCTAGTAAAAAGTCACTTTTGACCGAGTGATCATAAAGACTATGTTCGGGCTTAGTGGTTTTTCATGCGGAGGAATGTGAATGGTCAAGATGGAATTTATCCCTCACATTCGTAGAGAGATATTACTGGGCCCCTCGATGAGTGAGTTTGAGAAATGTATGGCCATACTATAATGGAAAGGTAGTTCCATTTCTATAGTCAGACTACTCAGGGATCGAGAAAGTAACGGTCAGGAATAGGAGGATGACATTATCCATGCCTCATCCATGACGAAAATATCGCGTAACAGAAGGAACATGATATGGTTGTATAAAAGGTTACATCGTTTATCGATTCTCATATGATTTGGGTAGTCGTTATGTCTTGCTAGAGACCGCTTGCCACTTGTGGGCCAGTATAGCAAATGGCCCACTGCCAACTTCATATGGGCCTACAGGGTCGCACACAAAATAGCCAAACACGAGCTATGATGTCCAGATTCATTGAATCTAAGACGTGTCTAGATTCAATGAATGATCCAGGGTTGATGTATATATTTATTTATATTTATATTCGTATATATATAAATTCGTATATATATATTATATATAAGGGATATATAGGATTTAATTTATAAGGATAACTTAAATCTCTATCACATTTGAATTTGAAATTCAAATTGATAGGATATCTCATATAAGAGATATTTATAAGATTTAATTTATAAGGATAAATTAAATCTCTATCACGTTTGAATTTGAAATTTAAATTGATAGGATATCTCATATAAGAGATATTTACAAGATTTAATTTATAAGGATAAATTAAATCTCTATCACGTTTGAATTTGAAATTCAAATTGATAGGATATCTCACATTTGATTTATGAGAATAAATCAAATACAGTCCAATCTTATCTTTATTTAAATTAAATAAATAGGTGAATTAAATCTGTGGGACGGATTTAATATAAACATTATTTATTTAATTAGTTTCTTATCAAATTATACAATATGTGATATTGTATTCGGAATTAATATAGATTAATTCCAAAATCCAATTCGGTTGAGAAAAATGCAGAGCATCCTATATATCCGATTTTAGGAGCTACGTTTTGAAAAGAACACATAACACAAAAAGGGGCCGAATGGAATATGCAAAAGGTTTGCAGATAAGAAACTGCTGAAGTAGAGACGGAGAGGACGAACTCTTGAGAAAGCCTTGGAGGGACAGGAGACGCTAGCACGTCGTTTGTGGTTAGAACGCTGTTCGTGTGGATACCAGTAGAGGAAGACGACCTGAGGAGTCGACTTCTTGCGATCAAAAGGAGAGCACGAACTGCGGAGAGAAGCTGTGGACGTCTCCTTACGATCGGAAAGAGATCACCAGCCGCGGAGAGAAGCTATGGAAGTCGCTGAGACACACTAAGGGTAATGCTTCTTCCCACTTGACTTAAACACATACGGTAGATCCTGGCAAGGAATGGAAAAAATTTTAAATTAATTTCCGCTGCGTGTCTTCCAATTCCTTACAGTGGTATCAGAGCCATGCCATTTTTGTTTAAGTTAGGCTTGATTGTTGATTGATATGATATGTGTTAGTCATAGCCGATCATATAATATGCATTTTATGTATGACATATAAGGAATCCGTGTTATGTATGACATAAAAGGAATCTAAAAGGGAATTGAAATCGGTGGTGATGCGCTTTGATTTGATCAATTAACATAGCGGGACCGCCGTGGCTACCTGTTCGTAGTGCAACATATCCGTAACATATGTTATTTGGTGAATATTTTAGATATGAAACATTAATTACCCTTGAATTAAATCTGAATATTGATTCTTGAATGTTTGGGTATGGTGAACAATATGGCTCTAGATTGCAAGTGTTGTAATTTTTAAATACGGCCTGCGTGTCGTGCCTTCCTCCATATACTCTTAATGTACCTTCTCTTCTCATCTCACTCCCCTCGAATGTTAAAAGAGGTTTCTATATGTAATTTCCCTTTTCTTACTAGAGAGCTCCTCTCATTGGCTTGAGGGGAGTTAGGATAGGTGAGCCATATTGTATCACGTTTAGATTATGCATATTATGATTATATTAGCACATGCATATTACTTGTATGAGATACAAATGGAGAAATATTGGTGATAGTTAAATTAGGCCCTCTAAATGAAATCTTAAGTCATGATGCCGTCAATTTATGAACACTTATCAAAACCTCGATCGCTCAATTGTCGACACCACCAAAGTGCGTGCTTTTGAGTTATCTTGGGGAGATAAGCAAGAGTAATGGTGCTACTCTCACATGTTTATTATTGTTTGACTTAATTGAGATTAACAAAACGGTTTTGGGTCTCAAGGCATTAGATGGGATTAAAAACATGCCAGATCATATGATGATAGAATCCCATAAACATCATAGAGTTACATTTGATGTAATTGGTAAAGGTGTTACCTACCTAAATAACTTAATTTAAGCGTCCTGCCAAAGCGGACTTAAGTTTAAGCCAAATATGGATCTTAGCCCACTAACTAATGCATTGAGGGTTATTTATTTAGTGGGAGATTGCTAATTGAATTGCATATTTTTAATTGTAGAATCATGACGACTAGTAATACTGCTACATTATCGCTGCGATCTATCCTTGAGAAGGACAAACTTAATGGGACAAACTTTCTTGACTGGTTTAGGAACTTGAGAATTGTTCTCAAGCAGGAAAGAAAGGCGCATGTCCTAGATCAACCCATTCCTGAGGAGCCAGCGGCCAATGCTCCTAGAGCTCAGAGAGATGCTTACACGAAGCATAAGGAAGACTTTGTCGATGTGGGATGCTTGATGCTAGCCACCATGGTTCCAGAGCTCCAAAGAGATCTCGAACACATGGAGGCTTATGAGATGATTGTGCATCTCAAGGAAATGTTCCAGCAACAGGCAAGGCAAGAGAGGTATGAGACCACTAAAGCCTTACATTCCTGCAAGATGGCTGAAGGTGCATTAGTCAGTACTCATGTCTTAAAGATGAAAGGGTACATTGATCACCTTGAAAGGCTTGGATTTCCTATGAGCCAGGAGTTAGCTACGGATTTGATCTTGAACTCACTCCCAGAAAGTTATGACCAGTTTGTCATGAACTACAACATGAATAACATGGAGAAATCTATTTCTGAACTGCATGGGATACTTAAAACTGCTGAGCCGAGTCTTAAGAAGAAGCCCAGTGCTGTTTTGATGGTTCAGAAAGGAAAGGGTATGAAAAAGAAAGGCAAAGGTAAGGGGAAGGGTCATGGCTCATCAGGTAAGACCAAAGAGTCAGGCAAGCCCGAAACCAAGCATGCACCAAAGAAGGCAAAGCCTCCTAAGGAAGGAGTCTGCTTCTTCTGCAATGAACCTGGTCATTGGAAGAGGAATTGCAAACTCTACCTCGAAGATCTGAAAAAGAACAAGAAGGATAGCGGGCTATCGCTTCAGGTATTTATGTTATAGACATTCATCTTTCTACTTCCACTTCATGGGTATTAGATACTGCATGTGGTTCTTACATTTGTACAAATGTGCAGGGACTAAAGGATAGTAGGAAGCTGAAAAAGGGCGAGGTTGACCTACGAGTTAGAAACAGAGCAAGGGTTGCTGCGTTAGCTGTAGGCACTTATGAATTAGTTCTGCCCACTGGGCTTTTGTTAGTTTTGAACAATTGCTATTATGTTCCTGCTTTAAGTAGTAACATTGTTTCACTTTCTTATTTGGATAAGGAAGGTTTCACTTCCATTGCTGGGAATAGTAGATGTTCTATTTATCGTAATGATGTTTTCTATGCTCATGGTGATTTGCATGTTGATCATTACATATTAAATTTGGAACAACCCAATCATGGAAATATCTATAACATAACCGCCAAAAGGGTCAAACTGAACGATTTGAATCTGACATACCTCTGGCACTGTCGTCTGGGCCACATAAATGAGAAACACATTTCCAAACTCCATCAAGATGGATTTCTAAACTCATTTGATTTTGAATCATATGACACTTGCGAGTTTTGCTTGTTAGGAAAGATGACAAAGTCACCCTTCACTAGGCACAGTGAGAGGGCCACTGATTTATTGGGCCTCATACATACAGATGTGCGTGGATCGATGAACACAAATGCCAGAGGAGGTTATTCGTACTTCATAACATTCATAGATGATTTCAGTAGATATGGGTACATCTATCTAATGAAACATAAATCTGAGTCTTTTGAAAAGTTCAAGATATTTCAAAATGAAGTACAAAACCAGCTTGGCAAGAGTTCATAGATCATCTTAGGAGTTATGGGATAGTCTCACAAGTGACTCCTCCAGGGACACCACAATGGAATGACGTTTCTGAACGGAGGAATTGAACACTATTAGATATAGTTCGATCTATGATGAGTCGAACAGATCTTCCGCCCTCCTTTTGGGGCCATGCCCTAGAGACAGAAACATTCACACTCAATCGTGTTCCATCTAAGGCAATAGAAAAGACTCCGTATGAGATATGGACTGCAAGGATGCCTAGTTTGTCTTTCCTCAAGATTTGGGGATGCGAGGTCTATGTTAAGCAACAAGCCTCAGACAAATTAACGCCCAAATCCTCAAAATGCCTCTTTGTGGGATATCCTAAGGAAACCAAGGGATATTACATCTACAACCCTACTGATAACAAAGTATTTGTTGTTAGAAATGGTATCTTTCTCGAACGAGAATTTATCTCTAAAAGAACCAGTGGGAGTAAGGTACACCTCGAAGAAGTTCAAGAACCACAAGACACCACAGAAATGCAGATGGAAAATACAGAAGACTCATAACAAGTTGTTGAGACTCGTCAAGTCACGCAAGGTCCACGGAAGTCTAATAGGACACGACTTCAGCCTCAGAGATATGGATTTCTGATTTCTGACAGTCGTGATGTGTTACTCATTGAGCATAATGAGTCAACTACCTATCAAGAAGCTATAGTGGGACCAAACTCTGAAAAGTGGCTTAATGCCATGAAGTCTAAAATGCAATCCATGTATGACAATAAGGTTTGGACCTTAGTCGACCAGCCTGAAGGTGTAAAAACCGTCGGGTGCAAGTGGGTTTTTAAGGAGAAAACTGACATGGATGGCAATGTAAATGTCTTCAAGGCACGACTGGTTGTAAAAGGATTTACTCAAACTCATGGTGTCGACTATGATGAGACCTTTTCCCCAGTTGCCATGGCCAAATCAATCAGAATCCTCTTTGCCATAGCAGCATATTATGACTATGAAATATGGCATATGGACGTCAAGACAGCCTTCCTTAATGGACAGCTCCTTGAGGATGTGTACATGACACAACCTGAAGGGTTTGTGCGTTCTGAGGACTCTGGTAAAGTGTGCAAGCTTCAAAGGTCCATTTATGGACTGAAGCAAGCCTCTCGGAGTTGGAATCATCATTTTGATGAAGTAGTCAAAGAGTTTGGATTTCTTCAAAATATTGATGAACCTTGTGTGTACAAGAAGGTTAGTGGGAGCACAGTTGTGTTTTTGGTACTCTCTGTCGATGACATTCTACTTATTGGGAATGACATTCCTACCTTGCAGATTGTCAAATCTTGGTTAGGAAAGTCTTTCTCGATGAAAGACTTGGGTGAAGCCACCTACATCCTAGGAATCAGGATCTATAGAGATAGATCTAAAAGACTTCTAGGACTCAGTCAGAGTAAATACATAGACAAAATACTGCATAGGTTCAGTATGCACGAATCAAAGAGGGGTTTCATACCCATGTCTCATGGTAGTCACCTCAGCAAAGATCTGTGTCCTAGTACACCTGATCAGCGAGGTCACATGAGTAAAGTTCCATATGCCTCGGCCATAGGATCTATCATGTACGCCATGTTATGTACTCGACCGGATGTCTCATTTGCCTTAAGTATGACTAGCAGATATCAACAGGACCCTGGTGAGGGCCATTGGACTGCTATCAAGAATATCCTTAAGTACTTGAGAAGGACTAAGGACTTATTCTTGGTCTATGGTGGATTGGATGATGAACTCTGTGTAACTGGTTACACAGACGCGAGTTTCCAAACTGACCAGGACGACCAAAAATCGCAGTCTGGATATATATTCCTCCTTAATAATAGAGCAGTAAGTTGGAAGAGCTCTAAGTAGGGCACTATAGCAGATTTTACAATGGAAGCTGAGTATATAGCAGCATCTGATGCAGCTAAGGAAGCTGTCTGGATCAGGAAGTTCATCACGGAACTAGGGGTGATACTTACCATCTCAGATCCAATAACTTTGCTCTGTGACAATAGCGGTGCCATTGCACAGGCCAAAGAGCCTAGGTCACATCAAAGGACGAAGCATATACTCAGGCGATTTCATCTCATCAGAGAAATCAACGATAGAGGTGATATAAAGATATGCAAAGTAGCAGGAGAAGACAATGTTGCTGATCCTCTAACAAAGCTGCTTGTGCAGGCAAAGCATGAGCGTCATGTTAGGTCAATGGGAATTACTCAAATTAATGATTGTACCTAGTGCAAGTAGGAGGTTGTTGGAAAATGTGCCCTAGGGGCCAATCATTGTCTTATGAACATTATTGATTTATGAATTTATTAATTGTGTTATCATATTATTAGCATGTTTACTGTGATGAACATCCTTAGATAATTCATGATCTTATCCTAAATGTCCCTGGTCGGTCATCTGTACGGGAGCAGAGATGAAATAAGACCAGTATAACTTTGAAGATGTATAGAGATATAAATCAAAGTCATATGTATGTGTAAGAGTACAAGGTGTTGGACCGACCCGCTATGAGAGCGTTGCATGGGTTACGTCATAATCTTCTCTCATATACAAACCATGTCACTATGCCCTTTGACCTGAGATCATCATGGATTCTTATATGACAAACACTCAGCTTTGGCCTAGTCAAAAGTCACTTTTGACTGAGTGATCATAAAGACTATGTTCGGGCTTAGTGGTTTTTCATGCGGAGGAATGTGAATGGTCAAGATGGAATTTGTCCCTCACATTCGTAGAAAGATATTACTGGGCCCCTCGATGAGTGAGTCTGAGAAATGGATGGCCATACTGTAATGGAAAGGTAGTTCCATTTCTATAGTCAGACTACTCAGGGATCGAGAAAGTAACGGTCAGGAATAGGAGGATGACATTATCCATGCCTCATCCATGACCAAAATATCGCGTGACAGAAGGGACATGATTTAGTTGTATAAAATGTTACATCGTTTATCGGTTCTCATATGATTTGGGTAGTCGTTATGTCTTGCTAGAGACCGCTTATGACTTGTGGGCCAGTATAGCAAATGGCTCACTGCCAACTTCATATGGGCCTACAGGGTTGCACACAAAATAGCCCAACACAAGCTATGATGTCCAGATTCATTGAATCTAAGACGTGTCTAGATTCAATGAATGATCCAGGGTTGATGTATATATTTATTTATATTTATATTCGTATATATATAAATTCGTATATATATATTATATATAAGGGATATATAGGATTTAATTTATAAGGATAAATTAAATCTCTATCACATTTGAATTTGAAATTCAAATTGATAGGATATCTCATATAAGAGATATTTATAAGATTTAATTTATAAGGATAAATTAAATCTCTATCATGTTTGAATTTGAAATTCAAATTGATAGGATATCTCATATAAGAGATATTTACAAGATTTAATTTATAAGGATAAATTAAATCTCTATCACGTTTGAATTTGAAATTCAAATTGATAGGATATCTCAAATTTGATTTATGAGAATAAATCAAATACAGTCCAATCTTATCTTTATTTAAATTAAATAAATAGGTGAATTAAATCTGTGGGACGGATTTAATATAAATATTATTTATTTAATTAGTTTCTTATCAAATTATACAAAATGTGATATTGTATTCAGAATTAATATAGATTAATTCCAAAATCCAATTCGGTTGAGAAAAACGCAGAGTATCCTATATATCCGATTTTAGGAGCTACGTTTTGAAAATAACACATAACACAAAAAGGGCCGAACGGAATCTGCAAAAGGTTTGCAGATAAGAAACTGCTGAAGTAGAGACGGAGAGGACGAACTCTTGAGAAAGCCTTGGAGGGACAGGAGACGCTAGCACGTCGTTTGTGGTTGGAACGCTGTTCGTGTGGATACCAGTAGAGGAAGACGACCTGAGGAGTCGACTTCTTGAGATCAAAAGGAGAGCACGAGCCGCGGAGAGAAGCTGTGGAAGTTGCTGAGACACACTAAGGGTAATGCTTCTTCCCACTTGACTTAAACACATACGGTAGATCCTGGCAAGGAATGGAAAAATTTTTAAATTAATTTCCGCTGCGTGTCTTCCAATTCCTTACACATAGTGGTCGCGATAATAACTCTATTGATTTGAGTTGCGACATGAGTGCCTACCTAGTCATGATTGTTTTACTCTGTGTATTTGTATTGCAAAAGGTATATTCTGTGGTTGCGACAGGAAATATTTTAAAAATCCTGAGCATGCACCTCTGTGACAAGTGGTCGCGACCTTTACTATTTTTAGTCACGACATATGTTTGAAAAATGTCCAATAACCTTCTCTCTGCTTTTGGATTGCTGTATAGAAAGACTCCTTTTGGACTGCTTAGATTCTTTCACAAATGATTCATTATTCCCTTATTTCAAAACCTTTTTAGCTCATAGAAACCATTGCCTCACTTAATTTTTTTGGAAAATCTTGAAAATTGAATTTGAAACACCTAAGCTTTTGTTGTTAGATTTGGATTATCGCATGGTTCTAAGTGATTACTTTGAAACTTTTAAATCATTGTTTAAAGGGTTCTCAGTTGTGATAAGTGTTTTAATGCCTAGTGAATGATGAACATTGTTTGAGACTTTAGCTTATGAGTAATCTAGATCAAAACCTTTGTTGGAAGGATTCTTTACCTTAAATTCTATATTGAATGATTATTCAATTGGGTTAAATCCTCTAGAACTTGTCTTAGCTCTAAGTTCAGAATTACTTGCCATTTATGAATTGAACATGATAGACACATTCTTTCTAAACCCTTTTATCCCAAATAAAAGCCTACTATGTTATATCCCAATTTTTGGGCCTCGAAGCCTAGTATGTAGCCTAAAAAAGGAAGGCTACTAGACCCTATTATTTAGGAGTCCCAGAAGTGTACAGATGATGTTCAGGGACTAAATTGTAATAAAGTGAAAATTCAGGGAAAATAGTGAAAGTCCCTGTGGGCATAATAGAAAAGAAAGGGATATTTCTTGGGAACCGAGCCACCAGAGTGCTTGGGCTTTTTTAGAAACCCAAGATAGCAATCCAAAGCCCAAAAACGTAGGCCCAGTAGTTATGGAAGTTTAAGAGAAATTTAAATAATATTTTAGTAATTTTCGATAAAGTAAAGTTACCTAGTTAAGGATAGAACTGGGAAAAGTGATTAGATATAACTTTATACCATGAGGTGGTATGAAAGGTATCCTCATGGGACCCACAAGGCGCCACATGGCATGATTATAGAAAAAGAAGAAATTAAGGATACATGTCATGAGATAGGAAAAAGGAGAAAAAGTAAAAAGGACACGTGGCACAATCTTAGCCGCTTATTCAAGGAAAAGACTCTGGAATTCTCTGGAGAGGCTGAGTTAGCTGGTGAGGTGTCCCAAGGGACCCACCATTTGCGTCACATACCCCCTGAGGTGTCCTTGGATGATGTCATGTTGGTGAGTCATCAAGGAGGATGACGATCGTGATGATGCATGCAAAGCTTCTTGAGGAAGCTAAGTGATTTGGGCTATTCATCATGATTCGATCTGAGCCATCCATTCCACCTCCCTCCACCTATAAATAGGCCACTCCCCCTCTAAGGAAGCCACGGCCAAGGAGCAAAAGAAAAAAGAGAAAGAAGAGAAAAAGAGAGAAAGAAAGGAAAGAAAGGAAGGAGTTCTAGTGGAGCCAGGAGTAGTCTATGGAGCTTAGGGACTGGGCAGAGCTTAGGAATGAGGTAAGTTATTCTAGTCCCTACTCTAATAAAGTAGAGGATTGCTCTTAGTGGTTAGAATAGAGAAATATCTCTATTAATAAAGTTACCTATAGATAGAAAGAAAAGGGAATGTCGGATTGAGGATATTACCCCAAAGTTAAGCATGAGTTAAGTAGAGCTATACTGGATAATAATAAAGATATTATTATGCTATGTATAGGCTCTAACTTATGACAATAAGGGACCTTAGAGGCAAGGCTAAGAGCTAGAAGGAAAGGCTACACGCCAGGTAGTAAATTTACCTACTTGTATACTTATATTGCTTGGATGTTTTATGTGATATTTACTTGCTTTGATGATTTGAGGCATGCATGATTAAGTAATCCTCTATTTCTTTTTATGCTATGGCCATATGTTATAATTAAGTAACATGGAAGCATGTATGTTATCATTATACAAGCATGATCATTAAGTACACACATAGTAACATCAAGCATATAGTTTAATACATTGTATGGTTTCTATTTGCTACTGAGATTTCCCCTGAAATCTCACTTCCTTCCATGTAATCCCAATCCCACAAGTATGTTATAAGAGGACTAAAGAAGCATGAAGAAAAGTTGGGGATTGGATAGTGCAAATGTTGGGACCAAAGTGCTGGATCAGGGGAAAATGTAAGATAAACAGAAAACTTCAGACGTTTACTGATATTGACCTGGTCAATACGTGGTCAACGAGTTATTTTTCCCTGAAAGATCATTAAGTTAGCTTCATTTAGAAACTTGAACCACTTCATTTTGATTTTTCTAGAATTAGTTATGATTTTTCGAAGTCAGGTCACTCCACTGAAATTTACACAGTGAACAGTATTCGCTAAGAGTAAAATTCCAGATTGAGTAATTTGACTTCAATAGCCTTAGTAGTGGTTCCAGATGCTACCATTTGGTCCCTAAGACGTATGAAAATGAGGATATTTCATACTACATATTACATCCTTAGTCACCCCCTTTGAACCCATCACTTTTTCTTTTCATCATTCTTATAGAAAGTCATATGTGTATAAATATCATTTTGAAATATTTTTTTTTCATGTCAAAAATTCATTATTATTGTGTTATTGTGCTATAGCTTTCATGAATAGGGTGCCAAATAAAAGAAGAGAAAAGAAGTATATTGCACTAAAAAAAGAGAGAGTACAAGAAAAAGGTGCTAGAAAAAGAAAGCAAAAAGAAAGCAAAAAGAAAAGAAAAAAGAAAAGAAGAGGGCACCATTATCTAGCACAATTACCACAGCTACATCCCTAGAGACATAATTCATGCTACACATTCATTGTTGAATGCATATAGTATTTTCAATTCTTCATATTCCATTCCATATGGCCAATCTATATCATTTCAACCCTAAAAGACCTCCTGATTCTTTACATAAGTGTTATATAGTTGCTGAGATTTAGAGCCATTACAAGCATATAGTATGATGTTTTCCAATTTGAATATGAATGAAAGAACCCTAACAATGAGAGGAAATAGAGTGCTAAACACTTACACCCTTTGAGAGGATATATTGTGCTTATACAATTGAGGTTGATTTCACTTAGTAGTTGATTACTTGGTATTGCTCACATTATCACCTTTGTATTCCCAAAAGATGACGAATTATTTGTTTTCAGGGTACATTATGGATTATGTTGTTATCTTGAATTTAATAGTGTTGTTCTAGGTGTGATTCATTTATTTATCCAGGAGTACAAAGTTCAAGAGTTTTATAACAACTTTTTAAGAGTTTTAAGAATTTTTGTGACATTTTTAAGAGTTTTATAACAACTTTACCATTCATTTTATGCCTTAAATTATACTTTTGTGGTATTACATGATTGTGCATGCCAATATGCTAATTAAAGGGTAAAATGGTAAATTAACTCTTTCAAACTGTATATATTATATTATTTACTGATTTGGACTTTTACAGTGAGTTTTTATGTTAGATTGTAGGTATTTTGGAAGAGAGCAAGGACTAGGGAAGAAATCAAAAGTAAATGAAAGTGAAACCATGCTCCTACGCCTTTTAGTCGTGACTAAAGAGTTCACCAGTTATGACCTTGATTCTTCTAGAAGTCACTCTGTGTTTATAGGTCGTGTCATATCCTGATTTTTGCCTATCGATATAATACTGATAGTGGAAAGAGGCTTTGAAAGGATTATGACAAAGATATGAAGAAATAATAAAGGTTAGATGATTCTTTAAGGAAGCGAATGACTAAAATGAAAATTAGAAAAGGTTAAAGGCAAAAAGTGAAAGTAGAAACAAAAGTTGGGATCTTAAGTATAATTTTCCAAAAGTTCAGGGGCCTAAGTACAATTATGCAAAAGTTCAGGGACCTAAATGTATATATGAGAAAGTTGAGTCGAAACAGGACAAAAATGCCCAGAATCAAATTAGACCCAAACTTTACTAGTAGATAGACAAAATTATTCCGGTCAGTTTAACGTAACACATAATTTTGATTTGAGGTCTCGATTAATTAATATAAATTTATGAAGTCATAAGAATTATTACAATATTTTTTAGACATCAGAATCAGATGAAACTTTATAGGAAATTCCTATATTTAATGTAAGAATTTATGAAATTGATAGAGTCAGAAAAGGAATCCTGTAGAAGTCTAACGTGATTTTACAGTGAAATAAAATACCCTATAAATAGGATCGGGTGAGGTTTATTGGGATTTATGCTATAAAGGGCATAAAGGCAATGAGCCCAAACTAAGGTCCAAATGGTGCCATATTAGGCCCAATGTGATGACTGGATAGTTAAGTGTGCTAGAGTCCAGAGCAGTCCAAGAAAAGTGCGAAATTACAGAAATGCCCCTAAATGCCATACTGTACCAGTGACGGGTAAAGGACCTTCTGGTCATTCTGGTCAGGCCAAAAGTGTGTAAGATGGTATAAAGATAATTAATTAGAGCCAATAAATACTCTGATGATGTTTGAAAAGATGATAATGCCCTTTAGGGAATTAAAGTAAAATCAGACACCGATAAAGGGTTAAAGGAAATGTACATAACTTTTATCAGGACTTCTGGGTCTCAGAAAATTATGAGAATTTACAGGGAATTCATTTTATATTAGAATGAATTTCTAAAAATGTTAGAACCATTAAAACAGGTGTTTAGCATTTATTTTAAAATTAGGATATTTTAAGAATATCGGTATAAGGAAAGTACCTTGGAATTTGTGCCAATCAGCTATTGGACCCAATGAAGGCCTATGGAAGCCCAAAATTTCGTCCTAGGGCAGCCCAATAAGTCCCAAGAGTTGTCTTGGAGCCTAAGTCCAATAATGAATAATTTATGAACTTTTGAAAAAAAAAAAAAGGGATCAAGGGAAAATTATGGTTTGCACATGGTGGGACGCACACACCCACACACTTGGCATCCAAGACAAGGGGGAGGAGAAGATTTTTGTCATGTGGATTTATCTCAAGTTGGCTTGGAGGGTAAGCTTGATATAAGAACAAATATGAGCCATTAGATCAAATAGTGTAGAAAGTGATCTTGGCCATTCATTTTCCATGGATTTTTTCTATAAATAGCCCCTCAATTCTGCAGCCAAACTGTGAGTAAAGAACCCTTGGGGAAACTCTTGCAAATTGGAAACTCAAGCCAAGACAAAGAAGATTCAAGGTTCCAAAGTTCAAGCAAGCTAGAGATTAAAGGTGCTTCCCAAAAACCTTAGATGAAAGGGGAAAGAAGAAACTAAAGTTAGAAATATATAATTGAAGCTTAAACAAGCTAGTTAAGTGATTGGTTGTTGAATCAAGTTGATATTCTTGACTTTGCCAAGAGTAAACCTGTTCGGTCTGCACTGTTCATGAGGGAAGAAAATTGAATTTCAATGATTTAATACTTCCATTGAATTTAGATGATGATTTTGTGTAGGATTGGAAATGTTTTGAACCTTGAAAGCATTGAAATTCCAAGATTATAGTTTCGAAACCCTTCTCTATTACTGTTTACACGCATGAACAGTGATTGGAATTTCATGATTTTGATGCTTCCAATGGTTTTAAAATGAAAAATTGTGTGGGATAAAGTAGAGAAACAAGTATGGGAAGCATTGGAATCAAAATGAGAATTTTTGAAAGAATTGAGTGCAGTTTCAGTTCTGTACAGCATGTGATGAAGGAGCTGGAATTTTATGATTCTAAGCTCATAAATGGATTCAAAAGATGAAATTGTGTAGGGTAAAGTCAAGATATCAATTGATTCAAAGGCCAAGCCTATTAGTGAAGATTAGAGAAAGTTGTGATACTAAAGAATGTAATAAAGTAGACTTGAACATTGTTGGAGTTCATGGGTCCTAATGAATTATGTGATGAATATGAATGTGTTTAGGACCTTGAAACATCCAAGAAGATGTTGGGAAGTGATTGACATAAAGGCTTCATGGTTGGAAAGCTAGGGAGCAAGTGTTAAAGATCAAGAGGAAAGCTTAAGTGCAAGGTAGTGAACTTACCTCTTTATGTGCTTGATGTGATATGCTTATGTGTTGACATGTACATGATGTTTGAATGATTTTGTGACATGATAAATGATGTTGAATGTATTGTGAATCATATGTCTTCCATGGCCATGCACTTTATGCAAAAGTATATAGCATGATAGCATGTCACTAACCAAAGGAAGTTTAATGAACTTACATATCATGCATTAGCATCCATCTTGCATATTTAAGTGGTAATGTTTGCTTCTGAGATTCCCTAGAATCTCACTCTCCCATAACCAACCAATTTAGGTCAAGCATGAAGAAAAGGTATGCATGAAAAGAGCTAAAGAATGGAAGAAAGGAAGTGAAGTATTGAGATTTTAGCATATACTATAAATTGTTCATGTATGTAAATGTCATGTAAGGTGTCCATTTATGTGATGAAACTATTGTAATACTTATGGCATATGTACATGATGTATATGAATGTTGAAAAGCTTATTTGATGGCTTTTGTATGCTGAAACAATTATTGGAAATGAACGAAAAGAAACTGAAATGATAAAAATGTAGGTCCTAAAGCAGTTTTGTTGTGGCTTCAGTTTGACCTAGCACATGCAGGAATTAGTTCACAAAATTTTATGAGCATGTAGAACACATCCATAGATTTAAATGCATAGGTATAACGTGTCATTTGGATGTGTATAATAAGAGAAATGAATTTCCAAAGTAAGGGACCAGAATCTGTTTCCAGAGTTTTTGACCAAATGAACAGTAAACTTTAACGAATAAACTGTATCAATTGGCTAATAATTTGGTCTGGAAATTATTTTTCCATTACATTTTAAGATGTTATCTTCACGTAGCTTTTTGAACCACTTCATTTCGAGTTTTCTAGAATTAATTATGATTTTTTAAGTTCATCGTATAATCTGGAATACCATATAAACAGTAACCCGAGAAAGAGTAAAATTCCAGATTTGGCTAATGGACTTCCAAAGTCTTATAAGTGGTTCTAAATGCTACTGAATAGTCCCTAAGACATAAGAAAGTAAGGATGTTACAGGTCGCGACCAAAACATTGATCTGGTCATGACCAAAATGCGAAATCGCTAAAACTGCGCATTTTAAATTAGGTCATGCAGAAATAAAAGGAGAAGAGGGATGCCGTCAAAAGGGTAGGCTGATTTTTTACCTGATTAGGCTAAGAAGTAGTACTCAAGCGCTCTCTAATCACCTTCTCCATATCTTCCATTGTTCTTCACCTCTCCATATTTCTACACCATCAATCTACTGTCTTCTCATGGTTTCTTCATGGCATCACATATGGACAGTGATTGCAATATAGCAGGAGTCATGAGAGGCTAAATCTTTAGTCTCTTAGTGATGGATATGATATCTTAAGTTCATGGACCGAAACAAGGAGTTTTTACTGTTCTAATTTGCATCTTTTCATGTTATGATTGCTGCTAGATCTAGGGTTTGCATTTTATGAGCAAGTTTTGAATATTGATTGATCATTCTTAGATTAGACTTTGTAATTGAATTTGGATGATTTGAACATTTGCTTTTTAATAGAATATTTCAGTTTTAATTTTAAGAGAGTTGGGTTATTATCATTGATCATTGTTAATTAATTCAATTGCTTGAAATCTAGGGTTTTTGATCGACAACCATTCAAGGGTGTTTTCATCATCTAATTCAACTTACACGCTAAGTGATTTCTGACAGGTCGCTAATTGTTCTTAAACCAACTTTGATCAAAGGGGTTTAAGGAAAATTAGGGTTCTGGACTCAATTGATCGATTAAGGTTTTCTTTAAGACTTAGTGATTTTAAACCATAAAAATCATAAAAAATAAAAATTAGGGTTAAAGTCCTTTTTACACTTTATGTTTAAACCATAAAAATCTTTCTTTCTTTACATTTAGTTCATTCCTTCTATTGAATTGAAACCTTTTGCTTTATTAATATTCATGTACACTGAATAAGAAAATTAGGGATATGACAATAACCTCTTGGATGCCCCTTTCTCCTTGTACCCTATCTATTTCTCTTAATGTTAACATGCACATTTGAAACACTCGAAGGACATTTTGTTACCAATTTAACTTTTATCCTAGAGCATTAGTTTTGGACCTTGATTGGCCTTTAGGAAACCAAATATATTTATTTCTCATATTAGAATTTCTTCTCAAATAACAAGTGTGAGAAATATGACTAGTTTACCACAATAATTGTAAATAATAGGATGATATACTTTATGAGTATATTTGCAAGTTTTGTATTTGTCGAGTGGAAGCAATATATAATCTTTGTACAAAATTTATTTCTTCCTAATTATACCATCATCAGATTTAGAATATAAAGTATTCTTCATTTTCATAATAGAATTAATGATTAGTTGAAAAATCATATCATGAAAACTTTTAAAATTATTTTTTTGAAATTTACAAGAGGGATTGAAACCTTTTACCATTGAGACATTTTGAGCTATAAATAATAATTCAGTAGATTCAAGATATTGAGTTCTTCTCGATTATCCTCTTCCTCTTGTTTCCTTGTGTGTACCATTTTAGGAAGATGTTTTGTTATTTCTCCTTCTTCAGTATCATCTTCTATTTGTTCATTAGTAGAAGATTTGTACCTTTTAATTACTGATGAACTATCAATACTAGCAACTTCAATGTAATTATAAGAGGAATAGATGGAGTCAAAAGTTTTAAAAATATCTCAGACAAATGCCTTGTTTACCATTTTAAAGTTTTAATATTCTGATAGTCATTTTTAGATAAAGTATTATATAAAATTTTTATTGCTCTAAGGTTCAAGAAAACTAATTTCTTTTCATTTTCATTCCAATCCTTTCTTGGTTTTAAAGCAAAATCATTTGAAAAAATTTCCCTCATATCATAATCCAAAGTTTTTAAAAATATGGTCATTCGACATTTCGAATAAAACACTCATTTTTTTAAAAATAGGTGGAATAGTGATATCAAAACCTTCATAAAGTATTTTACAATCAAATTCAGCCATGATCTTTGCACTTGAGATTGTTAAATTCTTTAAACAAGTGACTCGCTCTAATACCAAATGTTGATTCTGGCTATATTACCTAATAGGAGTGAATTGGGTATTTTAAAATTTTTGAAACTTTAAAAATATTTGAATAAACTTAAAGAATTAAGTTTAGAAGAATATCACTTAAGGAAAAAAGTTGAAAAAGAAACATTGCAAGGATGTTTTATACTATTTCTACCCAATCCATTTAACCTACATCCAATCCCTAGAGCTCCTCTGAGTGTTCCACTATTCTTTAAGATTAGTCAGTCTTTTGATGCCTCAGTACAACAACATGATAATCCCTTCTTACTCTCCCTTACAACCTATAAGGTTATCATTAGCGAGAACTCCCCTTTACAATCGTAAGGTAATATCCACTTAAGAGACTCTCTCTCTTAATCAATTCTAAAGAATAATTGATACAAAGATATCTCTCTCTCAGTAGAGGAAGTTTGATAAGCACTTAAGCTAAAAAACTCTCTAATTTCTCTCTTCTACAAATATGATATGGTCTAAACTAAAGAAGAGAAATAGAGTGAAAAATATATACATATTATTGAGTATAATCATAGTGCATTATTAACATCTCTCGATTTCTTCCACTTTCTCCTTATAGCTTCTTCATCTTTTATAGTTGGATCTTCATAAATCTGTTGAAGTATTCGTTAAGATAGTCGTTGTTAAATATAGCTGTGACGTATGTATTTTACATTTTTTTGATCTTCTTAATACCTGTAAATGATTTGAAACATGCTATATAAGAAATATATAAATAATTGTAAGCATATAGTAATTGTTTCCAAATTATTTAGAATTAAAGGTCAGAATCTATCAAAGTCTGGTTTAAAAAGCTTTTCACAAATAAGCTTGATTTATTGAAGAGTTTAACAAATAAGTGCCTTATCAGAAAGATATTTGATAAATTACTAATAAATTACATTAAAATAGTTTTGAAACTTGTTGAACAATTCTTCGATAACTAGTATTATTGAAAAGGACTTCGATGAATCTCAAATAAATTCCTTTGAAACACTTCTTAGATTTTATCAAATAAGGCTTTGATAAACAATCTTATCGAAAAGGTCATCGATAAATCCTCAATGAATTTTATTCAAATAGTTCTAGATTTATTTTAAAATACATCATTTATTGAAGAATTCTTCAATAAATGGACTTTTTGAATAGCTTATCGAGAATACTATAGAACATTCTTTCAAATAGACTTTTAAGCATTCTCTGATATTTTATCCTGTAGTGTATTTGGAAACAGAAGTTCATAAGATTATTTATCAATTCAGATCAAAATCATGAGATCATCTTCTATAAGATCATAAGCTCAAGGGAAAGAAAATATTCAATGTAACAAATCATGAGCTTATAAAGATCTTCCAGTAAATAAGATTAGGTTATAAATCTATAAAGGTCATTCCAGGACTATCAATTAGATCTTCAATGTAATTCAATTTATCTCTTGGACAATTAGTCTAATTGAATTGTTCATCAATAAGATTATAAAGAATTAGACTTTGAGTCTTTCATGAATAATCTTATCTTCATAAATTCAAAATATTCAAATCATAAATGATTCCAACAAATTAACAGCAACATAAGAAATGATTATTTCCAAAATCATTTATCAGCGAGGTTTTTAATTTAAAACAGCTTATCGTTTCTTTCTCAAATCTTGATCTTATTTGTAACTCAACTTTTCATGGATCAATTGAGAATATGAATCATTGTCAAAAACATTTTCAAAATCAAAGTTCCAGTGACCATATAAGATGCCTCTTTGATAATCACTTTGATAAATTAAACTGATATGTGAAAAGATTTTTAAACTAAAATTTGACAGAATTTGATGCATCAATCTAAATCATATGGAAACAATTGCTATATGCTTATACTATTTATATATCTCTTATGTAGCATAATTCAAATCATTTTCAATGATAAAGAAGATCAAACAAAGATTTTCATAAAAGGTGAAAATCCATCTACATGCGTCAGCAATAACTAATATATTCTTTAACAACTACTCAATTGCTATCTAATAGATATATGAAGAAATCCACTATAAAAGAAGAACAAGCCAAATAGAGAAAAACTAATGATGAAAAGAATCCAAGAAGAGATACTCAATAATGCATTACGATTATAAATAGTCTAGGTTACTGATAGTGTCTATGTTTCACGATATTTCTCCTCTTATGAACAGAGTATGTGATAATATTTGCAAGAGCGAAACATAGAGAGTCTATACTTAAGTATTTATCACAATACCTCTACTGATAGATATATTTCTATCAATCATTTTTCTGAGTTGCTTAAGAGTGTGGGTCTCTTAAGTAGGATATTACCTTACGGGTTTTAAAGGGAGTGAGAGGGACTTATCATGGTTAATACCTTATGGGTTGTAAGGGAAAGTGAGAAGGATTCTCATGTTGATGTACTGAGGTGCAAGAGCCCGGTTAATCTTGGAAGATAGTGGAACACTCAGTGGAACTCTAAAGACTGGACATAAACCAAATGGTTGGACTGAACTAGTATAAGTTACTGTTGTTCAACTTCTTATTTATCTACTTCCTTCATCTTTCTGCAATTGGTTATATGTTTATGAATTTAATCTTTTATTCTATCTTAAAGTTTCTTAGAAGTTCTTAAATATTTCAATTTCATCCAATTCACCCCATTTTTGGGTGAAACAACCATTATAACCGTTTTCACTTAGGAGCGGTGGGTGTTCAAAAGTTTTTACGGTTCAATGTCTCCCTAGAATTTTCCAATTTGAAGCAATGTCACCTTAGCCATTTTCATATTATGTTTGACTATTAGTTGAATAAATATACTATGTTGGCTAGTCCCATGTAATATACTTTATTTTCTTCTATGTCAAATTTAAAAATTAAAAATACATCCTTCTAAGCTTTATTATTATCAAAGTATCACTCTTAGGAGTCTACTCTAGTTGATTATTGAAACAAACATATGTTAGTTCGAGATATTATCTTCTTATTCTTATAACATATGCCACAGTTATTCCCAAAATTAACCCCATAATTTACGCCTTTATAGAATTCTTTTGAGGTTCCCCTTATATATATTATCTTCTTTATTTTTCCGCTTTGCCTTTGTCCACCAAAAGTGTACCAAACTAGAGTATGAAATCTTGAGAACAATACTTTGATAATGGGTAAAATTTACTAGCTTCAACTCTTTGATCATCAAGTCACTACCTATACTGCCTTCCTGCTTAAGACATTAGCTACAATACTTGCTTTACCTAGATTGTACTTAATTTGAAAATCACAATGTCATATCCTAATTTTTCCCTATCTGTATAATACTGATTGAGGAAAGAGGATTAGAAAGGAAAAGTAATGATTAAACAAAGGTATAAAGATGGGGGACTAAAATAAAAAGTTTAAAAGTTCTATGGTGAAAAATGAAAGTAGAAATAAACTTTGGGCCATTAAGTGTAATTATGAAAAGTTGAGGGCCTAAAGTGTAATTTTTAAAAGTTCAAAGACCTAAATAAAATTTAGAAAAGCTTTAAGGCCAAAACTAAAGGTAGAGAAAAAAGGTGTAATTACCAAAAGTTAAGGGACTCAAATGTAATTTATCAAAAGTTCAGGGGCAAAAACGTAATTATAAGAAAGTTGAGTTAGAAAATACCCAAAAATGCCTAGAATCATATTAGTCCCAAATTTTGCCACTGAGTAGAGAAAATTATTTTGATTAGTTTAACACAATATAGAATTTCGATTTGAGATCTTGATTAATTGATATGAATTCCTAAAGTATCCTCTGGACCTTAGAATCAGATCAAATTTGACAGTAAATTCCTATAATTAATATAATAATTTATAAAACTAAAAGAACTTAAAAAGGAGTTTTGTAGAATTTATTATAGAATTTACAGTGGATTAAAACACCTCATAAATATGTTTCAGAGGAATTTCTCGGGAATTGAGCCTATAAAGGTAGTGGATCATACAGAGGGCTCAAAATGGCACCTTATAGGCATAATGATATTTTTAGATAAGTATGTGGGCTAGGGCTAATAAAGACTGAGAAAAATACAAAATTACAAAAATGCCCCTGAAGGTATGCCATTGTGTTGTGTCATTAACTCAGAATTGGACGAAGGGCATTTTGGTCATTTAGACAAGTCAAAAACATCTAGGCAAGTACAGAAATGACTAGTCAGTATCACTATATTCCTTGATAAGAAGTAAATAGGTGTAAAATGATAATTATTCCCTTAGAGTTAACATAGGGCAAGATAGTGAACCAAGGGCATTTTAGTCATTTTCCAAGGGATCTGTGATTAAATTTTGGCCCAGTCCAAGAATGGTAATGGTAGTAAGAATCTGGATACTGGATTTAAGGTTAGACAGTATATTATGGGATTTTAGAAAAATTAGATTTATAAAACAGTCTGGTTTTTAGGAAATTGGACTAAGCTGGTACCGGATTGGATTGAATTTTTTCCAGAAGCTTCTCTCCATTGGAATTTTACCACCTAGCCCTATGAAGTGTCCCCTGATGATGTCATAATTCTCTTTTTGAAAAAGTTAAATCCAAGATTAAATGTGGGCAATTAGATCAAATAGTGCACAAAGTAGTCTTGGCCATTTATTTTCCATGAGATTTTTCTATAAATACCCCCTCAAATCTGAACCAAACTGTGAGCATGAGAACCTTGGGGGAAACTCTTGCAAAATGGAAACTTAAGCCAAGACAAAGAAGATTCAAGGTATCAAAGTTCAAGCAAGCTAGAGATTAAAGGTAAGCAATCTATCCTAGATTATTTTCCTTTGATTTGGGAGCTTGAACTTAGGGTTTTCATGGAGGAAAGTTGAGTTTTCTCTAAGGTGTTGTGCTGTCCAAAAATCTTAGATGAAAGGGAAAAGAAGAAATTAAAGTTAGAGATTTATGATTAAAGCTTAAACAAGCTAGTTAAGTGATTGGTTGTTGAATCAAGTTGATCTTCTTGACTTTGCCATGGTTGAACTAGTTTGGTTTTCACTGTTCATGATGGAAGGAAATGGAATTTCAATTATTTAATGCTTCAATTGAATTTATATGATGATTTTGTGTAGGATTGGATAGGTTTGGAACCTTGGAAGCATTGAAATTTCAAGATTGTAGTTTTTGAAATTCTCATATATTACTGTTCATCCGCATGAACAGTGGTTGGAATTTCATGATTTTGATTCTTCCAATGTTTTAAAATGAAAAGTTGTGTGGGATAAATTGAAGAAACAAGTATGGGAAGCATTAGAATCAAAATGAGAATTTTTGAAGGAATTATGTGCATGTTTTTAGTTCTGTCCAGCAAGCCATGAAGGAGCTGAAATTTCATGATTCTAAGCTCATAAATGGATTCAAAAGATGAAATTTTGTTGGGTAAAGTCAAGACATCAATTGATTCAAAGGCCAAGTCCATTAGTTAAGATTAAGGAAAGTTAATGTAGTTAAGTGAGCTTAATGTTCAAGAAGAAGTTATGCTAGTTAAAGTGAGTTTAATGCTCAAGGAAGTTAGATTATGATGGATGAATGATTATGTGATATTAGGAATTGATTGGTATTCTCCAAAAGAGGGAGCCACATATCAAAGAGAAGTGAGAAGAAAGAGGCAAGATAAAGTGAAAGAAAGTCAAGTGTATAAGGTAGTAAACTTATCTTAAACTTGTATGCATTGAATGTTATGCTTGATTGTGCTATGGATTTGTTGAATTGTGTTGCAAGCTCTGTTCTATGATTACTTTGGCTAATTGTATTTCATATGTTATATGGAAAGCATGTACATTACACAATGTTAACACTTTCACAAGCAAGAACAAGTATTTACATTAATGCATGCATTGTTTAGTACCATTTGCTATTGAGATTTTCCCTAAAATCTCATCCCCTTCCATGTAATCCCAATCCTATAGGTTTGTTAATGACGAAAGAGGATTGAAGAAGCATGAAGAGAAGCTAGGGATTGGATAGTATAAATGTTATGTGAAGAATTGTTATATGTAATATTACTATTTGACCAATGCAAGTAGTGATGATCATGATGTAATGAAAAATAGTAAATGATGAGATAAATATATGAAATTTTATAGAACATGTCAAGCTTCATTTTGATATCAATAACGCCTTATTTTGATATCTGTACAGAGAGAACTAATTTTCCAAAGTAAGGGACCAGGATCTGTTTTTAAAATTTTTCACTAAATGAACAGTAATATTTGACGAATAAACTGTATTAATTGGCTAAGAATTTGGTCTGGAAATTATTTTTTAATTAAATTTCAAGATTTTATCTTCGTGTATCTTTTTGAACCACTTCATTTCAATTTTTCTAGAATTAATTATGATTTTTTGAAGTTTATCACGAAATTTGAAATACCATGTGAACAGTAACTCAAGAAGAGAAATTTCTAAATTTAGCTAATAGACTTCCAAAATCTTGTAAGTGATTCTAAAGACTACTGAATGGTCCCTAAGATGTATGAAAGTAAGGATGTTTCATATAGTCCTTCAATAACTCCATCCATCTTTGTTGTCGTATATTCAATTCTTTTTTATCTTGCAGGTACTTCATCCATTAGGCTCTTATGGTCACTAAATAACTCTATGGTCACTCCGTAAGAATAATGTCTTTAGATTTTGAGAGTGTAGACTACCGCTGCTAGCTCCAGATCAAAGTGGTATAATTTTCTTTGTGTGGCTTCAATCGTCAAGAGGCATAGGCTATTACTCGACCTTGCTGCATTAATACGCATCCCAACCCCTATTTGTAGTATCCATGTAGACCACAAGTCTTATGTAATGTCAAAAATGATCAGCACAGGAGTAGAAGTTTGCTTCTATTTAAGCTCATGAAAACTAGCCTCGCACTTATTGTCTCATTTAAATTGCTAATTCATTCTAGTAAGCTTCATACATGGTATGACAATTCGAGAAAAGTCCTAAATGAATCTATGGTAATACCCAACCAAGCCCAAAATTTTTTTAATTTTCATCACTATCTTTGGCTGATCTTAGCTTAACACTACTTCAACTTTGCTAGTATCACCCACTACCCCATCACGGGATATGACATGACTGAGAAATTTAACTTCTCGAAGCTAAAGCTCACATTTACTAAGCTTGGTATAGAGCTATTTTTCTTTAAGAGTGTTAAGAACAATTCACAATTAGCTTTCATGCTCCTCTTTCAATTTGGAGTACACTAAGATATGATCTATGAAAACCATAACAAACTGATCTAAGTAAGGCCAAAAGATTCTTATCATAAAATTCATAAAAATAGCAAGTGCATTTGTTAATCCGAACATCATCAATAAAAATTCAAAATACCCATAATGATTCCTGAATTCATAATTGGGGATGTCATATAACTTTATTATGAGTTGGTGATAGCCTAATGTCAAATCAATCTTAGAGAATAGGCTTACTCTCGTAAACTAGTCTAGCATTTGGACATGGGTCATGTTCTAAGTATTAAATCAATTGTGAACTCTACCTCACGCTCTAGAAGTACTCCTTGAATCTCTACTGGGAAGACTTTGGGAAATTGTCTGACTACTTGAATATCTTCTATCCCTTCCTCCACTTATGCTTAGACAGAAAAGAAAATCATATACCCCTGATATCCTTTTCGTAAATGTTTATTTGTTTGTGTCACAGTTATGAATTTCAGTTTGACCTCTAAACTCGAGATGATTTCTCTTAAAAGAAAGACTGTAGTACACTATGGGAAATTAACCAGTTCAATCCAATTATCACATCAATTTCCTAGAAAGGCATGCATATCAGCTATAGAGTAGTACAATAATATTTATATCGAACCACATAATTTAAGTATATATCGGATGTAACTACTCTAGTATCAGTAAAGGTTGTCACACAAATATCATAGTGCAATTTACTAAGAATAAGGCCTAATCGATTAGCACATTCATAAAAAAATAAAGGAATAAGTTGTACCCAAAGTAAACATGGTAATCACAATGTTATTATTGAGACTTATTGTCCCCTACATCATATCAAGAGACTTATAGGCATCCTCCCTTGTCAAAATGAGCACTTGACCCTAGACTAAGGCTTGAGATTATCAACACTCTAGGGATACTCCCTGAAAAAATGTTCAGGTTTTTCACATGTCAAACACATATTCTACCATAGTATACGTGGTATGTCATCATGATTCCTTCAGCCATTGCTACTTCCATGTTCTCTTCCTGTTGCCATTGCTACTTGTAGTATCTGTAAGGAATTGGAAGACACGCAACGGAAATTAACTTAAAATTTTTTCCATTCCTTGCCAGGATCTACCGTATGTATTTAAGTCAAGTGGGAAGAAGCATTATCCTCAGCGACTTCCACAGCTTCTGGTCACGACGTCCACAGCTTCTCTCCGCGGCTCGTGCTCCCTTTCTGATTGCAAGAAGTCGACGACTCAGGTTGGCTTCCTCTACTGGTATCCACACGAACAGCATTCCAACCACGAACGACATGCTAGCATCTCCTGTCCTTCCAGGGCTTTCTCAAGAATTCGTCCTCTCCGTCTCTATTTCGGCAGTTTCTTATCTCCAAACCTTTTGCAAATTTCCCTTCGGCCTTTCTGTCTTCTATGTATTTTCAAAATGTAGCTCCTAAAATCAGATATATAGGATGCTATGCATTTTTCTCTACCGAATTAGATTTTGGAGTTAATCTTATATTAATTCCAAAATTAATACAATATCATATATTTTATAATTTGATAAGCAACTAATTAAATAAATAATATTTATATTAAATCCGTCCCACAGATTTAATTCACCAATTTATTTAACTTAAAATAAAGATAAGACTGAACTATATTTGATTTATTCTCATAAATCAAATTTGAGATATCATATCAATTTGAATTTCAAATTCAAACGTGATAGAGATTTAATTTATCCTTATAAATTAAATCTTATAAATATTTCTTATATGAGATATCCTATCAATTTGAATTTCAAATTCAAACGTGATAGAGATTTAATTTATCCTTATAAATTAAATCTCATATATCTCTTATATATAATGCATATATACGAATATAAATATAAATAAATATATACATCCACCCTGGATCATTCATTGAATCTGGACATGTCTTAGATTCAATGAATCTGGACATCATAGCTCGTGTTGGGCTATTTTGTGTGACCCTATAGGCCTATATGAAGTTGGCAGTGGGCCATTTGCTGCACTGGCCCATAAGTCATAAGCGGTCTCTAGAAAGACATAACAACTACCCAAATCATATGAGGATTGATAAATGATGTTACCTTTTATACAACCATATCATGCCCCTTCTGTCACGTGATCTTTTGGTCATGGATGAGGCATGGATAATGTCATCCTCCTATTCCTGACTATTACTTTCTCGATTCCTAAGTAGTCTGACTATAGAAA
Organism: Leucaena leucocephala; assembly: GCA_037074615.1. Taxonomy (NCBI): domain Eukaryota; kingdom Viridiplantae; phylum Streptophyta; class Magnoliopsida; order Fabales; family Fabaceae; genus Leucaena; species Leucaena leucocephala. The sequence goes on from CM073553.1 coordinate 10,419,292, forward strand.
TTCAACTACCTTTCCATTACAGTATAGCCATACATTTCTCAGACTCACTCGTCGAGGGCCCCAGTAATATCTCTCTAGGAATGTGAGGGATAAATTCCATCTTGACCATTCACATTCCTTTGCCCAAAAAATCACTAAGCCCGAACATAGTCTTTATGATCACTCGGTCAAAAGTGACTTTTGACTAGGTCAAAGCTGAGCGTTTGTCATGTAGGAATCCATGATGATTTCAGGTCAAAGGGCATAGTGACATGGTTTGTATATGAGAGAAGCTTATGACTTAACACATGCAGCTCTCTCATAACGGGTCAGTCCAACACCTTGTACTCTTACATATGCCTATGATTTTGATTTATATCTCTATATATCTTCAAAGTCATACTGGTCTTATTTCATCTCTGCTCCCGCAAAGATGACCGACCAGGGATATTTAGGATAAGATCATGAGTTATCCAAGGATGGTCATCACAGTAAACATGCAAATAATATGATAACACAATTAATAAATTCATAAATCAATAATGTTCATAAGACAATGATTGGCCCCTAGGGCACAATTTCTAACAACCTCCCACTTGCACTAGGTATAATCATTAATTTGACTAATTCCCATTGACCTAACATGACGCTCATGCTTTGCCTGCACAAGCGGCTTTGTTAGAGGATCAACAACATTATCTTCTCCTGCTACTTTGCATATTTTTATGTCACCTCTATCGTTGATTTCTCTGATGAGATGAAATCGCTTGAGTATATGCTTGGTCCTTTGATGTGACCTAGGCTCTTTGGCGTGTGCAATAGCACCCTATTATCATAAAGCAAAGTTAATAGATCTGAGATGGTAGGTATCAGCCCTAGTTCTGTGATGAACTTCCTGATCCAAACGGCTTCCTTAGCTGCATCAGATGATGCTATATACTCAGCTTCCATTGCAGAATCTGCTACAGTGCCATGCTTAGAGCTCTTCCAACTTACTGCTCCATTATTGAGGAGGAATATATATCTAGACTGCGATTTTTGGTCATCCTGGTCAGTTTAGAAACTTGCATATGTGTAACCAGTTACACAGAGTTCGTCATCCAATCCACCATAGACCAAGAATAAGTCCTTAGTCCTTCTTAATTACTTAAGGATATTCTTGACAGCAGTCCAATGGCCCTCACCTGGGTCCTGTTGATATTTGCTAGTCATACCTAAGGCAAACGAACATCCGGTCGAGTACATAACATGGTGTACATGATAGATCCTATGGCTGAGGCATATGGAACTTTACTCATGCGACCTCGCTGATCAGATATACTAGGACACATATCTTTACTTAGGTGACTACCATGAGACAAGGGTATGAAAACCCTTCTTTGATTCGTGCATACTGAACCTATGCAGTATTTTGTCTATGTATGTACTCTGATTGAGTCCTATAAGTCTTTTAGATCTATCTCTATAGATCTTGATTCCTAAGATGTAGGTGGCTTCACCCAAGTCTTTCATCGAGAAAGACTTTCCTAACCAAGACTTGACAATCTGCAAGATAGGAATGTCATTCCCAATAAGTAGGATGTCATCGACATAGAGTACCAAAAACACAACTGTGCTCCCACTAACCTTCTTGTACACACAAGGTTCATCAATATTTTGAAGAAATCCAAACTCTTTGACTACTTCATCAAAATGATGATTCCAACTCCGAGAGGCTTGCTTCAGTCCATAAATGGACCTTTGAAGCTTGCACACTTTACCAGAGTCCTCAGAACGCATAAACCCTTCAGGTTGTGTCATGTACACATCCTCAAGGAGCTTTCCATTAAGGAAGGTTATCTTGACGTCTATCTGCCATATTTCATAGTCATAATATGCTGCTATGGCAAAGAGGATTCTGATTGATTTGGCCATTGCAACTGGGGAAAAGGTCTCATCATAGTCCACACCATGAGTTTGAGTAAATCCTTTTGCAACCAGTCGTGCCTTAAAGATATTTACATTGCCATCAATGTCAGTTTTCTCCTTAAAAATCCACTTACACCTGACAGTTTTTACACCTTCAGGCGGGTCGACTAAGGTCTAAACCTTATTGTCGTACATGGATTGCATCTCAGACTTCATGGCATTAAGCCATTTTTTAGAGTTTGGTCCCACTATAGCTTCTCGATAGGTAGTCGGCTCATTATGCTCAATGAGCAACACATCATGACTATCAGAAATTAGAAAATCATATCTCTGAGGCTGAAATCGTGTGCTATTATATTTCCGTGGACCTTGTGTGACTTGAGGAGTCTCAACAACTTGTTGTGAGTCTTCTCTATTTTCCATCTGCGGTTTTGTGGTGCCTTGTGGCTCTCGAACTTCTTTGAGGTGTACCTTACTCCCACTGGTTCTTTTAGAGATAAATTCTCGTTCGAGAAAGATACCATTTCTGACAACAAACACTTTGTGATCAGCAGGGTTATAGACGTAATATCCCTTGGTTTCCTTAGGATATCCCACAAAAAGGCACTTTGAGGATTTGGGTGCTAATTTGTTTGAGGCTTGTTGCTTAACATAGACCTTGCATCCCCAAATCTTGAGAAAAGACAAACTAGGCGTCCTCACAGTCTATATCTCATACAGAGTCTTTTCAATTCCCTTAGATGGAACACGATTGAGTGTGAACGCAGCTGTCTCTAGGGTATGGCCCCAAAAGGGGGTGGAAGATCTATTCGACTCATCATGGATTGAACCATATCTAATAGTGTTCGATTCCCCCGTTCAGAAACTTCATTCCATTGTGGTGTCCCTAGAGGAGTCAATTGTGAGACTATCCCATAACTCCTAAGATGATCTATGAACTCTTGGCTCAAATATTCACCACCCGGATCAGATCGAAGGGCTTTAATTGTTTTGCCAAGCTAGTTTTGTACTTCATTTTGAAATATTTTGAACTTTTCAAAAGATTCAGATTTATGTTTCATCAGATAGATATACCCATATCTGCTGAAATCATCTATGAATATTATGAAATACAAATAAGCTCCTCTGGCTTTTGTGTTCATCGATCCACACACATCTATATGTATGAGGCCCAATAAATTAGTGGCCCTCCCACTGTGCCCAGTGAAAGGTGACTTTGTCATCTTTCCTAACAAGCAAGACTCGCAAGTGTCATATGATTCAAAATCAAATGAGTTGAGAAATCCATCTTGATGGAGTTTGGAAATGCGTTTCTCATTTGTGTTGGGCTATTTTGTGTGCGACCCTGTAGGCCCATATGTAGTTGGCAGTGGGCCATTTGCTATACTGGACTACAAGTCGCAAGCGGTCTCTAGCAAGACATAACGACTACCTAAATCATATGAGGATCGATAAATGATGTAACCTTTTATACAATAATATCATGTTCCTCCTGTCACGCGATATTTTGGTCATGGATAAGGCATGGATAATGTCATCCTCCTATTCCTGACTGTTACTTTCTCGATCCCTGAGTAGTCTGACTATAGAAATGGAACTACCTTTCCATTACAGTATGGCCATACATTTCTTAGACTCAATCATCGAGGGGCCCAGTAATATCTCTTTATGAATGTGAGGGATAAATTCCATCTTGACCATTCATATTCCTCCGCACAAAAAACCACTAAGCCTGAACATAGTCTTTATGATCACTTGGTCAAAAGTGACTTTTGACTAGGTCAAAGCTTAGCATTTGTCATGTAGGAATCCATGATGATCTCAGGTCAAAGGGTATAGTGACATGGTTTGTATATGAAAGAAGCTTATGACTTAACCCATGCAGCTCTCTCCTAGTGGGTGGGTCCAACACCTTGTACTCTCACAAGTGGCTATGACTTTGATTTATATCTCTATACATCTTTAAAGTCATACTGGTCTTATTTCATCTCTGCTCCCGCATAGATAGCTGACCAGGGACATTTAGGATAAGATCATGAGTTATCCAAGGATGGTCATCACAGTAAACATGCAAATAATATGGTAACATAATTAATAAATTCATAAATCAATAATGTTCATAAGACAATGATTGGCCCATAGGGCATGATTTCCAATAGTATCTTTGCTTTGACTACTCTAATTAGGGACAATATTCCTTTTGTAGGCTAGCTTGTATAACACTCAATGGTTTAGGTTATTCTCAATGACTCGATAAACCTCCACTACTTTATTGAAATAGTCATACTGTTGAGGAGCTAATTTCTCATTTAAGGGGTATTTAGTCCTTTGATTAGTCTCTCTATTATCTGCCCTTATCATATATCTAGCGAAGGTATGTGGAGTAATAGGAAAGTCTGATAACTTTGCCAAATACTCGTCAAATAGCTCTCTATCTCCTTGTCTTAGTACAAGGAACTCAACCTTAGGTTCATCCTTGACTGACTAAGGGAAATATTTTTCATGGAACTACTCAAGAAATACCTCTCACATTATTAGGATATTCTTTGCCTACAATAGAACTCCAGTGTTCTTTCATGATCGATCTACATCTATAGCTAGTAAATAGCCATATAAACCTTTCTCCCTAAAATAGACAATCAAGCACCTTAAAGATTTTCTCTAATTGACTTATCCAGATTATAGTCTCCTGGGCATCAAACGTCCCCTCAAACATTGGTAGATTATGCTTACAGAATCTTGACATCCATTGTTGGATGCTATTTAGATCAACTGCTGACTCATTTGTCTAGGCAGTTCTATCGGTGGCAGTATTTCTTCTAGTTCTGTATTGACTATCTCTACTATCTCCTGCTGCCTCATATTATCAATAGCTTCTACTATAACTGTTGTTATGGCACCATTCCTCTCCTAGTCCTTGTGAGCTTGAGTCACCTCAATTCTTGCATTAGTTTTTGTTGTTGATCTAGTCATTATAGGATCAATTTAGTAGGGTCAATAGCTTTTAAGGTTCCTCAGGTTGTGTATGACATTGAGTTTGAACTATTTTGTTATATTATCTAATTAATGAGAGGGAAATATAGAAAAAAATACCACAAGTCATATATCGTCATCATATAAAATCGTATTCATTAAACAACAATATAAGTTATGTACATCTAGTAGCAGAGTTTTTATATGTATCTCACATATTTGTAATTAGACAAACATTACAAAAAGTTTAGATCCCTACCCTATGAGAATTCTTACTCTAGTGCATAATTAAACACCTAACTATCAGTCCTTGTCATATCCCCAGTTTTCTTATCTAGTGTATATTAATGTCTATATTTAATATACATGAAATTCTATAAGGAAAATGTTGCAATTTACTAAAAGAAAAGGATTAAATTGCAATATTGAAAAGTGTTAAGAAAAGGAAAGAAATATGAAGGAAAGACCTTAGGGACTAAACTGTAAATAATGAAACTAAATTGCAAATAATAAAAAAGTTCAAGGACTTCAGTGTAATTTAGGAAAGTCCCAATGCTTAAAATAAATGTAGAGATAAGTTATGGGCCATAAAGTGTAATTATAAAAAGTATAGTAAGGGACCAAAGTGTATTTTTTTATAAATTTAGGGGACTAAGTACAATTTGTCAAATTTGAGGGCAAAATTGTAATTATGAGGAAACTAAGCTAGAAAAGGCATAAAATTGCCTGAAAATGTTATAGTCCCAAATTTTACCAGTAAATATAGAATGGTAATTGGACCAGACATATTTTTTAGAATTTCAATTTAATCCCCCAGATAATTGATATTGATTTTTAAAGTTTGGAGATTATACCCTGTGTAATAATATTGAACAAAGGTGTTGAACCTAGTTAAAGGCCTAAGTAGGCATCACATAGGCCTAGTGTTATACCCTAACAGTTATGTGGGCTAGTGTCTAGAAAATCCCTAAAAAGTACAAAATTATAAAAATACCCCTGTGTTATAATATTGAACAAAAGTTTAATAAAGGGTATTTTGATCAGTTGGGGAACTTTCAAAAGGGACACAAGAATGGTTGACCATAGTCAAAATATCTTCTGATATGGTGTAAAGTAGAATAAAATGACAATTATGACCTTAAGGTTGGTATAGTATAAAATAACGAACCTTTCAGTCATTTTTTAATGGATGTAAAGCAGATAAATACTCAGTCTATCAATTTTAGTAGCCAGAGAAATCTATACACTGCATTAAATGATAAGATACATATTTTAGAATATTATAAAAATTATAATTATAAAACAATCTGATTTTTGTAAAACTGACTAAGCCAGTACCAGATTGGATTGGGATTTTTCCTATCAATATTTTCCTATGTCTTGCACCAAACAAAGCCTTATTTCATTTCATGGATGATGTCACTTTTTGGCTTGGTGGGTAAGTTAGTTTCAAGATGCAATATGGACCCTTGGATTAAATAGTGTTTGGATTAATCTTGGCCTTCTATTTTCACCCAACCTTTTCTTTATATACCCCCTTCGCAGACCATTTTGGCATCCCTTAAGAACCTTATGGAAACTATGCCAAAATTTATTTTGGATCCAGGAGAAAGCATACAACTTGGAGCAAAAAAAAAGATAATTGTTTCGTTTGATCTTGGACTTTATTCTAGAAAGTTTGCTCTTTCTTTTAAGTGTTTTTCATGGAAATTCCCTTTATTATTTTTGCTGGATGTGCCACTAATATTTAGTATGAATATGAATATTATGTTATGGATAATTTAGACAAGCTTAAACAAGCTATAATCAAGTAGTATTGGCTTAGAAATTCAAGTATGCATGCAATTAGGGTTTTGTGTTCTTGGCTACCACTATATGAATCACTATTCATATGTAAGAATTTTATGACTTTTATGCTTCCAATGGGTTTAAAATGAAAAATTGTGCAAGGTAAAGTATAGAAACAAGTATTTGAAGCATTGAAATAAAAATCAGATTTTTTAGAAATAAAAGGGGAAGGTTCCGATTCTGTATAGTAGCTAACGAAGGAGTTTGAATTTGGGAATTATAACTTCATATTTATATTTTACATGAAAAATTATGTGAAAATGAACTATGAGAATTTATTTTGGAATGATGAAAGTATAAGACATAAAATAGACAAAGAATGGAACCTAGAGAGAAACTAGTCTTATAATTGTATTAGAACTAAGTTATAACTTGCTATTGTTTTACAATTGCTAGGTTTTGACATTTGTTTGGAAAATACACCATTTCAAGGAAATCTTGACAATGATAGCATAAGAGGTAGCAAGAATACCTAACTATAATCTTATGTTTGTTTGACTTTATACTTACTTGTTAGTTGTATTTTTGGTAGAGCTTAAGATGATGCTATGTCGATGATGATGATGTATGAATAGATGCAACTCTTTACAATAAATCTCATGACAACATGCATGTTAGAGTTTGATTTTGTATGATCATGAAGTATCTCCCATATCATGATAATAGTCAGCCATTTAATCAAGCATGCATGATATTATAGTTGTATGACTTGCTATTGCGATTTCAATAAAATCTCATTCTTTCCATATAAATAACTATTTTATAGGTGATGGAACATTAAAGGGGAAAAGGTTAAATGTGAATGAATGAAATTGTATTATAAGATAAGTTGGTTATGTGACATTATGGAATGCAATAGTACGTTATGGTGTGTATGTAATATAAGGTAGTGACCTTATACGGTATTTTTGGTGACTTAAAGTATGAGTTATGATGTAAAATTTGGCATGAATATAGCTAAGATATATAAATCTAAATAGACACCAAGAACTCTTCAATTGGTTAACTTTTCAATTTAATATGATTTTTCAAAAATAGAAATAAAATCTGGAATGAAGTAAAATGAGTGTCTAGAGGCAGTATGGTTCCATTGATAATTTTAAATAACAAATGAAAGAATTTTTCTATAAAATTTTAGGAGCTTAAATAACATATCATGAGATTTAAATTCATAGGTAACACACCTCATTTGGATAAGTAAGCAAGGAGAAATAATTTTTTGAAGTTAAGGCAAGAAAACTGGAATTTCTAAATTTACCAAATGAACAGTGTTTCTTAAACAAAAAAATTGTATTCATTTAGACAATGAAACCTCAGTTTTATACTTTATCTCAAATTTTATTGAAATAGATTTCAATATAAATTTAAACCACTTTATTTAAATTTCTCTAGATTTAATTATGATTGTTCAAAGTTGAGTATGTAATTTAGAATTACCAAATGAACAATACCAATAGATTTAATTTTTTAAATTTCACTTTTTCAAGTTAAAGAGGTTTTAAAATGGTTTAAACTATTTCCAATTGAAATAATTAAGATTAAAAATAATGACATGACAGTCCTCCTATCCTAAAAGGGTTACAAATAGTGGAGAATAATAAAGCCTTCGAGGCATCAAATTTGATTTTCTATTCCCTGCATAGGCAGGTGGTCCAACTGTGTAATCTCAAGACCCCACACAAAAGTTTGTGGAAGAACATTGACCATTGTCAGATAAGGGCTTGCGAAGATCACTTGATGTTTTCCTTTAGGATTGGTGCTCTCCTTAAAAAATGCCCAAGCCTATACATTCCAAAGCAATAGCTTGTTATAATTCATTCCATAACTCAATTATAATAGTAAGCTCTCTAAGTAACCCTTTATTTTCTATGTTAGGACTCTTGGTTCCTTCTATCTAAAATTAATTCCCAAGGTCAAATTCTACATAACTTCTCTAGGTTTTGTACAGTGGCAGCAAGTCTGCCCAAGCAAAATTCCAATAACACTTTGATTTCTTAAGCTTAAACCAAGTAAAACTAGTTGTTCCTACTTATCTAAGCTATATATGACATAAAATTCATCCTTCTCTAGCAGCATAAAATTTATTCCAGTAGACCCCAAGGAGAGAAAAATAACATTTTAACCATTTAACTCAAAAGAAATCTTTCAACTATATAATCCAAGATTATAGGAAGAAATTACATTGATTAACTTGAAGTTTGGAAGCTTGATCTTGAGTTGAATAGAAATTTTATAAGAGTTTTCCCTAGACTTACCTTGGCTACCAAAATGCCGCTGGTAGGGGTATTTATATAAAAAAAAATAAGATTATATCAATGGCCAAGATCTAATCTTACATTAGATGGCCAAGATTTATCATCCAACCACCCCTTGACATCATCTATAACATCACTTGGGTTAAGTGCCATGCTAGGTGGCATCCTCACATGGGGGAAAAGCTGATTGGAAAAATCCTGTCAAATCTGGAACTGACCCAGTCCAATTTTCTATAATATATTTTCTTATATTAGATTTAGTGTCTAGATTTTTCCTACCTCTCACATTCTTAGACTGGACATGAATTTAATTATTGACTCTTAAAAATTACCAAAATGGCATTTGTTCATTTTTATTCATCGTAATAACTTAGGGGCATTATCTTCTTTTTACACTTCATTAGGGCATTTTTTGACCTTGGTTCCATATTCCTGTAACCCTCTTACACTTTCATCTTTTCATATTTCACAGTATTTCTTAGCCATAGTCCCCAATTCCTATAGCCATCTTGGCTTCCTGTCTAGGGTCATTTAAGTAATTTAAATCAATTAATTTGGACCTTAAATAAAAATTATAATGCACACCAAACTGATAAGAAAAATCCTCTCTTTCATTATGTGACTTCAAATCATTGAGTTTGAGAACTGTTTTCTAAATTACATTTAGGTCCCTAACAATATCATTAATGGCGTCCATTCCCTTTTAAAAATTACCTTTACGTCCCTTAATTTTTAATAATTACACATACTTTCATTAAGTTGTGTCCACCTTTACTTTTGACCATGGAACTTTTAGGATTTTTATTCTACTCCCTGAAAACTTCACAATTTGGTCCCTTTGAATATCATACTTTACCATTAAGAATTTTCTTTCTTTATGTTTAGTCCTCTCATCAAACAATTTCGTAATTGTTTTCCTCACTAAGCTTTATTTAACCTAGATATGATATTTAAGGATGTTACATATATCTTCAACTGAAGCTGAGTATGTGTCACACTTTACTTTTGTACATTTTAAGGACCATTCTGTAACATTTATAAGTTAGAACAACTTAAATATCCATTAAAGTTCAATTACAAAATCTAGTTTTTTCAAGTTTTTTAGTACTGTTCATATGGTAATTTCGTATTAAGGGATGAATTTTGAAAAATTATAATTAATTATACAAAAATAAAATGAAGTGGTTCAAAAGGCTATTCAAAGCTAACATAATGAACTTTAAAAATATTAATTCTCAGACCAAATGCTCAACCAATCAGTATAGTTTAATCATTAAAGATCATTGTTTATTTGGTTAGCATTTCAAGAAAACAGATTATGGTCCCTAAATTTAAAAATTTTGTTCTCTTTGTACATACATCAAAATAAGACATTCTTAGTGTTAAAATGAAGTTTGACATGTTAATTAAATGCTGGTAATATATCATACATTTATTCAATCAGTTACTATTTTTTATTACATCTCAAACGTCACTTCCTCATCACAAATTATTGTTCAGAGTGACAAAAATTCCAACAACCAACTTTACATACATCATTCACATATCAATCATGCTAAATAATTCTTAATTCTTCTTCATACATCTTTATATCCTCCATTTTGTGAAACCCTATTGTAAATTGGATTGATATGGAAGGGATAAGATTTTTGGGGAAATCTTAGTAGCAAATGTGACTAAATAATGTATGCTTCAATGTTAATACTTATTCTTGCTTGTGATTGTGTCAACATTGTAATGCTCACACTTTCATATAATATATAAAATATAATTGGGCAAAGTAATCATAGAGATAGAGCTTCAATCATGTACACATATGCAACAATTCAACAAAGCCATAGCACAACTAAGCATAACATTTTCTTTTACTCTTTTCTTTTTCCTCTTTACTTGCTAAGTAGCTGCCCTATTGAGTCCACATAACAAAGACAAAATATCACATATTCATTCATTCATCATGATCTAATTCAATTGGCATATAAAGACATTGAACTTAACCTAATCAATGAACTTAACTTAATTGTCTTGTTCTTTGAATTAATTTGTGCCTTGAGTTTACCCTACATAATTTTACCTTCTGAATCCATTTATGAGCTTAGAATTATAAAATTCTAGCTCTTGCACCAATTCTCAATCGAACTAAACTGCACCCTTAAACTTCCAAACATTCGAATTTTGATTCTAACGCTTCCAATACTTGTTTCTTTAAACAATCCCACACAATTTTTCATCTTAAATCTATTGAAAGCATCAAAATCATGAAATTATTACTACTATTCATGAGGGTAAGAACAGTAATAGGAAGGGTGCTTGAATTTTTATTTTCTAATTCTAATGCTTCCAAAGTTCCAATCTTATTCAATCCTAGACAAAAACATCGTTTGAATTTAATGAAAGCATTAGAACAATAAAATTCCATTTCCTTTACTAAACTCTATGGTTGGACAAATGGCCTTCATATTGGGTAAAGTAAAAAACACAATTTAATCTAACACCCAATCATCAATTCTAGCTTATTCAATGCCAATTCCATGACTCTACCTTAATTCCTTCCTTCCCTTTTTAATTTTTAGATTTAGTTAGCATGTTCCACCAAGGAAGAATTCAATTTCTAACCTTAAAAACATAGGTTTCAATCTTCCAGATCATATACATAACAATTTGGAAGATTGCTTACCTTATGCCTTAGCTTTCTTAGATCTTTGGTACCTTGATTTTCTTTCTTGAATTGCCTTTGCCTTACTTTTGTTTGATTCTCCAAACTTCAAGAGTTTCCCCTTGTTTTTTGGTTCCCTTGTGAAGGAATAATGGGGTATTTATAATCAAGTTTTAGCCACCTTAGGTCCAAAATATCCATGTTTTTCTTAATTATTACAGTTGCTAAATTTGAATTTGATTGGTTATTCTTTTAATTAACTAACACTAATCATAATTAATCTAATTCTTTATATTAGTTTATTATAATTAACCATATGACAAAATCTCTTCTTCCTTCTTTTGTTCACATATGGTGAATTGTGGGGTCCATTTGGACACCTCACAATGACACCTAATGCTTCTTGAGTTTTCCATTCTTTCTTTCTTTGTTTTTATTTTATCCTTGAAATTCAACTTGAGCTCCAAGTATTTCTTGGACACATTGGGCCTCTCCATGTGATGTTAGTATGTCCCTTTTTGAGCCCAATTGCCATTTTGCACAATTCTCAAGGAACTTCTCTTTAATTTTCCTGTACCAATAATTTAAATTACCCTAATTTTTGAAATATATTCTATAAAATTTATTTAAGGCTCTTGATATTTTTATAAATTAATTCTAATATTAAATGAATTTCTTGTGAAGTCTTATAATTTGTTGAGATCCATAAGTCTTAATAAAAATTATATATACTCTTTTAAATCTCTTATTGGTGTCCTTTTTTACTGTAAATTCCATAATAAAATATATAATACTCATTTTTCACTTATGTCATCTTAATAAATTCTTAAATTAATTATAAAAATTTACAACAAAATTGTATCTGATTCTGAGGTGTGGAAGGTACTGCACTAATTGCCAAACTTCAAAAATTAATATTAATTTATTGGGAGCTTAAATCAATATTCTAAGAGATATTCCTAGCCTAAATTTCATTATCTATTTATTTGTAAAATTTGGAGATTAAATATTTTTAGGCAATTTTGAACATTTTCTGGCCCATATTTTCATAATTACGCTTTTGCCTGTAGATTTGGCAAAATTACACTTTAGTCCCTGAAATTATCAAATTCCATTTTATCAATTTCAACCAAATTTCAAATTCCAATTTGGTCCCTAAATTTTCAAAATTCCATTCAAGTCTTTGAACTTTTTACTATTTATAATTTAGTCCTTAGACTTTCACTATTTATAGTTTAGTCCTTGGACTTTCATTAATTACAATTTAGCCCTTTCAGTTTTATAACTTTATACCTTCTCTCTTTCTCTAAATTAAACCTTATCTAAAATTACATTTTATTTTGATTATCATCTCAATCCCTTCATAACCTCTTTCCTTTATCAGTCTTATACAAATAAAAAAATTGGGATGTTAGAGTATGTAGCTGTGGGGAGTTACCGTGCTCAAGTATTATGGTCAAAGCAACAACTACAAGACTTGCAGATTCAATTCAAGGAAATACCAATTCTCTGTGATAACAAGAGCACCATCAACTTGTCTAAGAATCATTACTTCATTCAAGAACCAAGCACATTGCCATAAGGTATCATTTTATAAGAGACCATGTGCAAAGAAAGATAGCAAAGTGGAGTTCATTTCAACTCATCTATAGCTGGACAACATTTTCACAAAGCCTCTAGCAAATGAGCAATTCAATTATATCATAAGAAAATTGGAAATGGTGAATCCCAATGAGCTATAAAAAGATTCTAAACTTAGTCTTATTTATTTTAATTCATACTTAATGTATTCATGATTAGCTAACTTAAGTATTGAAGTATTTAGAATTTTATTTTGCACAAAAATTATTGATACTTGATCGATAAATACTTTGATAAGAGGGTTATTCAAAGAAAACTTCAATAAATGAAAGAATAAACTAATGAAAGAAGTCAAAAATTTATTGAAGAAGTTATTGATAAAGGGTCTTACTGATAAAGCCTTTGAGAAATGAAGAAACTTCTTCAATAAGATGAATGGTAAGATTTATCGAAACTATTTATTGATAAATACTCTTATCAATAAGTGCTTATACAAATAAGAGGTAAAAATGTGATTATTGAGTTTTCTTTTTCCTCTTCAATAAATAGATGTTTATCGAACAACTTTTCGATAAAGACACTTGTCGAAAAGCTCTTTAATAAATAGACTACATTAGTAAAGTTGTTTATGGTCTAAAGTACATACGTTTACCAAACTTTTTGATGAGGGCACTTATTGAAAAGTCCTTCGATAAATGTATTAATTTGGTAAAGTTATTTTTTATTGTTATATCAATATTTATTGATAAAAACATTTCAAATAGGAGTCTTATCGAAGTGCATATTGATAAATCATTAGTTACAAAAGCAAAATTTAACCGTTACTGTGTTAGTTCATTGAAACCCTATTAAAAAAATCTTCAACTTCTTTATAACCAAAACCTTATAACCATTCTCCAATCTTCAATTCACTACTTTAATCCTCCAAAATCTTGCTTTCTAACATATCAACCATCCTATTTACCATAAATTTCTCATCTTGCACCTTTATTCCTCATCACTATTAAAGCTTTTTGAATTATGGAAAGAATAAAGAGTACTAGTAATGAGTAGGATAACAATAAAGGGAAGTAACCTGTAACTTCCTCAAAGTCAAAATACTAGCCAAAGGTGAGAAAAGATGAGGTTCCTCTAAAAGAGAAGGCCACACCAACAACTATAATTCTATAGAGCATTGGAACAACACAACAGTCATTGAGCTAAGGCAAACTACTTGGCAAGACTCAAAGAGGAAGAGGCATATTCTATCTACAGTGCCTGAAGAACTTGAGTCTGATAACACTCACTCAGACGATAATCTTAACTAAGCAATCAATATCATCATCAACTTGGGTATCTCTCCATAATACACATTATCTGCCCTTGTTTTTGCCTTTGCTATTGGTAGTAAGAGAATAAAGCAAACAAAAAGGAGAGGAAGAGATGACAAAACTCCATTCCTAACCCTGGTTCTACTGCCTTCCTTTTTGGGGATTTGTTAAAGGGGTTGATAAGGGAAAGTTTAAGGTAGATTTTATTGAGAGAGAGTTTTTTCCAATAGTCTATATAGACCTAGACTATCTGAAGTGCAATGACAAAAATCAGTTAAACCTTTCAAACTTGATGAAGTATTATGAGAAATGGTTAAGAATAAATCTCTCTTATAGTTAAGAGGTGATAAGTAAGTTTTACTCTAATATGAGAGTGATTATGAAGCAAATGATGATGGCGAGCTGGTGAAGAGTGTCATACCCCATTTTTTAGGCCTAGAAGCCTATAAAGTAGCCTACAATAAGTAGGTTACTAGGTTTCTTTGAGCAGAAGTCTCAGAAATATTCAAAGGGTTTTAAGGCACTAAATTGCAAATAGAGAAAGTTCAGGGGTAAATTGTAAATAGAGAAAGCTCGTGAGGCAAAGATGTAAATAAAGTTAGAGAGTCCAGAAGAGTCTCAAGGGATCATAAAGATAAAATAGGTTAGTTAAAGGCTTAAGGTTGAGGTAGAGGCCTCAAAATGATAATTTATGAGGTTGAGCCCAATCAGGGGCAAAACAATAATTTTAAGAAGTTTCGGGTCAAAAGGAGTAACTATGGATATAAAAAGCATAAAAATTCAAAAAATTATAGAAAATGGGAAATGAGGCATAGAGGACTTTTCTAAACATAAATGACAAAAATACCCTTAAAATAACTTGAATGGTATTTTTAGTGTAATAGCTCAATTTCATGTATTTGTTTGGGAATAATTATTTGAACTATGAGGATGCTTGAAAAATGCACATAAAATGGTGAATAAATAGTTAAGAGACTAATTTTTTTATAAAATTAGTATCATTCCTAAAAGGTTAGTAGTGTGAGATACAAAAATATTGCAAGCTAAAGATGCTAGTAAGAGGCATTTTACGGGAACTTCAAAAAGAAATAGAAGATTATGGAGCAGACAGAAGAATTTTTTGAGCTCCATAAGACTCTTGAGAAAAACAAATAAGTGTAAGCTAAGTAAAGAAAGAAAAGGTTTAAGAATCAAGGGCCAATACTTAAACTCATCTTGCTTCTTTGCCTAGATTTTTGCCACATAAGCTTGGCAATGCAAGAAATAAGATGGATGATATTATAAGGATGATGTAAGAGGAGGAGAAGATTATGCAAGAAGGCCAGGTAGATCAAATATTGACTATCCATTTGATCTTGTACTTTCTTGCAACTTAGATGGTATTTTAACAAGTGGAGTATTATAAATACCCCCATGAAGTGCACGACTGATAAGATACAAATTATATATGGTTTATTTGCCATTTTTAAGAGTTTTATGAAACTTTTACCTCTATTTATGCTTGCAACTATACTTTTGTGACAATATTTGATTTTACATGGCAATGTACTTATTAAAGGGTAAAATGGTAAATTATTCCTTCCATACTACAAATATTTTGCTCTGTAATTAGCTTGACCTTTACAAGGAGTTTTGTTTCTGATTCATAGGAATTTAAAAGAAACTTTAAGAAATAAAGTGGAGTAGAGAAGAAACTATAAGACAAAGGACCAAAATGAGGAAAGCCAACTTCTGTGATATTTAGTCGTGATTTCAAAGTCCACTAATCATGACCTAATTTCTTCTGGGAGATTCTTTGTGTTCCCAAATCATGACCAAAAATGTGTACCTAGTCAGACTAGAGTAGACAGTTAGTGAAGATGTATATTTCGCTCAGGTCACTCTGCAATTAAGGTAAGGGAAGTGCAGCCACGAAGGGAGTAATGATTATTGCCAGATTTGGCCAAGAATAAGTTCATCTCATTCTCTCAACTCCTCTCATTAACTTTCAATCCAATCTTCCTCCTTTCTTCAAATTTTCACTATTTTTCCACTTTGGCACTGATTAATTAATCTTTACATATTTTCTCTTCATCTTTCCATCATCTTTTTCTATAAATCTCATGGCATTGACCTTATATCATGATTACAGCAAGGTCAGAGCTATTAGAGCTAGATCTCTTAGCCTCTTGGTGGTGGACAACATATCTTGAGCTTATGGATGATAATGGGGGAGTTTATGTCTTTATCTACACTTATACATGTTTTGAGATTTCTTTGACGATTGAATTATCGATTGATTATTTCTCATATATGACATTTGTAATTGAATTAAATGATGTGATTTGTGAACTTCATATATATATTTAGTTAATTTCTGGTTAGTTGAATGATTGTTGATGACTGTTAATAGTAGATTCAATTTATTAGCATATTTAGTTATTGATTGATAGTTAATCAATGTGTTTGGTGTCATCCCATTCCAATTACGCACTAAGGAGTTATTCAACAGAGAATTAAGGGTTTTCAATTCAACTTTTGATTAAAGTGATTTTTAACTCAGTAATGATTGGACTCAATCGATTGATTAAGGTTTCATTTAAGATTTAGTGATTTTATACCTCTCAATTCAAATTAAGAGAAAGGAAAGATTTATTTTCATCATCAAGAGGTGTTTTTATAACATTTCTTCTTCAAACCACACAATTTTTGCATTAATCTAAAATACCAAAAATATTTACTTTCATTGCACCCGTACTTTTTATTATATCAATGTTCGATCAAAAACAAAACCCTTGATGCTACTCAAGTTTTCAATGTTTTCATTCACAAATTATTAGGATTCCATATTAAAGGCTCTTTGAGAAGAATGATAGGGTTGTGCCTTATACTACATTATTAGGTGCAATCTTAATTTTAAAAGTCTAGATGTCGACAATCTTAAGGAATTTCAATGGCAAAGACAAGAAAAAGAGGGGAAATTCTGTACACATTAAGAGAAAACAAAAAGAGGAAGGTAACCATGGAAATAAAGAATCAAGGGCAAGATTCAAGCTTAAACCAAGATAAAATGACAACTCTAGCTATTGATCTTGTAGTAATTTACATTCTTAAGCTCAAGTACAAATTTTAATGATTTTGGAAGATTCAAATCTTGTAATATTTCTTCTAGCTTTAATCTGGAAATTTTGAGAAATACAAGTAAGATGTTAGACATATGTGTAGATGATAGAAAAGAGTAGGTTTCAAGTGGTTCTAGCTTGTAATTGATTGAATTTCATGAACTGGTTGCCTAGTTGAGTGCAATGATGTTGCTGTGTTCTTATTCCTATGATTCGATTTTGATTATTCTAAGGCTTCCAATGAATTTAGAATGAAAAATTTTGTTGACCAAAGTTGAATAAGTGAAGTTGGAAGCATTAGAATCAAAAGTGAAACTTTGGCACGAAGATGAACAACTTCGTAGCCAAGGTAGTTTCATAGGGAAGGATTGTGAGTTAGATAAATCCAAGTTCATACTGGGATTCCTCATGTAAAATTGTGTTTGATTGTCTTATGAGAATAATTTTTATAAAGCTAGAACACTAATCCTAAAATAAAGAGAAAGATGATAAATTCAAGTAAGCTAGCCTTGACTATGGTGTAAGTCATTAGTCTTAATGAGTTCTTTGATCAATGTGGCTGTATTTAGGACCTTGAGATATCCAAGAGAATGATTTGATGAGGTTGATAGAAAGTCCTCATGGTTATGAAGCTTAGGGAACAAGTGGAAATCAAGAGGAAAGCTCATGGTATAAGGTTGTGAACTTACCCTTCTTGTGTGTTTAAAATATATGCTTATGTGTTGATATGTTTTATATTATGAAATTATGATATGTGACTTATATGCATGAGATATGCTCTGCTCCTATGTGTTTACATGGACATGCATGATAGTATGGAGCATTAAGCATGATAACATGTCATTAGAAGCATGAGAAAGTTAAGAGAAGAATGTCATACACTCGCATCCATATTGCATGCATTGATTGGTAATCTTTTCTATTAAGATTTCCCATAATCTCACCCATCACTTAATGAACAAATGTAGGTCAAACATTGTAGAAGATGTATGCATGAAGAAGAGCCAATGAATGGAAAAGGAAAAGTATAGAATTACATGTTATTACATGATATGTAGATCTTCCAATCATGTAATTATTGTCTAATGTGCCAAGTAATGTGTAGAGACTATTTATAACAATTATGGATTATTCACATGAGAAAATGAATGTATGAGAAGACAAGATAATAGTTTAAGCATGCTAAAATAACTAAAGAGAATCAAAGAAATGAGTTAGAAATGCAAATTCATAAGTCATAGAGTAGCTTTGTTCTGGCTCCAGTTTGACCTAGCAAATGGTTGACTCTGACCACAAAATTTGGTGACCATGTAGCATATATCCTAGGATTTAAAATCATGGGTAGTTTACCTCAATTGGATATGTATACTAGGAGATATTAATTTCCAAAATCGAGGCATAAAACTGGAAATTCCGGCAATGACTGTATGATTAGTAATATTCAATGAATTAACTGTATAGTATGGTCCAGTAAAACACCATATTTATATTTTTCCCATAAATGAAGTTGAAAGAGATTAAAGTAGAAATTTTGAGCATCTCCATACAATTTTTGTAGAATTAATTAAGATTTTTCAAAGTTAGACTGCTAAATCTGGAATATGAATAATGAATAGTATATGAGGACCAATTTGTGAAGTTTTAATTTTTTAGCCTAAGTGAAGCTTTCGCGAACCTAATCACTTTCAAACATGTACTATGAGAGATAAAAGTAAGGATGTTTTAGTACTCGTACTTTAAGAGGTAAAAGTAAGAAAAATAGTTAGAGGTTTTCGTTTAGCTTGAAAATTTTAGGGAATTTATATTATAAGGTAAAGAATCTAATTAAGATAGAAAATTCTTATAAAGTGCCCTAGATCAATTTTTGAAATTTATTCATGAATTTTAGTACTGATTGAGAAGGATAAAATAGTAAATTCACCACCCAAAGTTTAAAAGTGAAATTGGGTTAAGACTAAACCCAATTTATAGAGCCCAAAATGTGATGCCCACACTTAAGAAGACAAGTTTTAGATTTTGGGTATTGAACTAATATTAAGCTAGAGGAATGAAGCTTACGTGATAAGCTTCTTGTAGGACATAAGGAAAAAAGGAAGAGATTTATCACCCACTAAACACCTCAGCAGGTATCCTTTCATCCATTTTTTACCTTGTTTTATAAATAGAGAGAGATAGCTATAAGAGAAGCTAGAAAAGTGAGAGGGAGAATGCAGGGAGTGTCGCTAGTAAAGGGAGGTTGACGAGTAAACGCAAGAGTAGATTTCGAGTTAGGTAAGCTCTCTCAAAATTCAGCTATGCTTAGATTCTTCAGTCTTTATAAATTTGGGGGTGTTGGGTTTGATCAAAGTTAAAGATTTGTGAGCATAAGTGTCGATTTGGTAAAGAAACTTTTTTAAGCTTTTAGGCTTACTAATGGTACTAATTGGGTCACGTAATTGTTCTATAATAGCTAAATTAATCTGATAGTTTACCCTAGAGTAAGGTGTGACAATTTGTATCAAAGCATAGGTTTTGGCACACAATAGGAACTCTTTGCTCAAGATAATGTGTATGCAGTAGATTAGTATGGCCTAATCTAGGTTAAAGTCAATGGCATGTTGCTTGTTCATGGTCCAACTAATTTTTTGGATTAAAAGTGAATGCTTTAGAGAAAATGAATACTGACAATCAATAAGAGATGAAGTTTGAATTCTCAATTAGTTAAGGTTTAAAGGAAAATTAGAGATAACTTCCTACCTGCTAGTGATCCCTGAGGATAGGGGAACCTTAAAATAGTAATGGAGTAGATATGTGAGCTAGACCCTTCCTCAGTTAGCTAAAGGGAAGTAGCTGACTTAGTTAAGGATCATAGTGAGACTAGGGATGTAAATCCCTCAAATGGTGGGTAATACTATGATGTAACGAAGTTAAATAAGACTAATAGAGATCATAAAGAGAATGATAACCACTATTTAAAGACTAAGAGACTCCCTTTCTAAGAAAAAGTAATGACTAAGTCAAATAACATAGTTAGGGGTTTGAATTTGTACCCTAGCATGAGGGTATATTGGCCACCTAAGCTAGATGAATTAATACAACCTAATAAAGTAGCTATCTCAAATTCCTAAATAGAGAAATAGGATCTTAGAGATAGTAAACTCAAGAGGGATAGCCATAGTGGAGATTTTGGGGTATCAAGATAAAGAGATAGATAATGAGACAAATAGCTATACAGGGTGTAACATCACAAATTTTCCTTATCTGTATAAGACTAATAGAGAAAAGAGGTTAAGAAGGGATTGAGATGATAATAAGAAGAAAAAATAATGATTATATAAGGTTGAAGTTAGAGAAAGAGAGAGTATAAAGTTATAAAGCCAGAGGGACTAAACAACAAATAGTAAAAGTTCAGGGACTAAACTGTAAATAGTAAAAGTCCAGGGACTAAATTATAAATAGTAGAAAGTTCAAGGACCTAAGTGGAGTTTTGATATTTTAGGTACCAAATTTGAATTTCAATTTTGGTATAAAGGAAGTAAAATAAAATTTCACAATTTTAGGTACTAAAGTGCAAATTTGTCAAATTTAGGGGTAAAAGTATAATTATAGAAAGTTGAGCCAAAAAAGGCTAAAAATTGACCGAAAATGTTACAGTCCCAAATTTTACGATAAAATAGAGAATGAAATTTAGGCCAAGCGTATTTTTTAAAATTTCAGTTTGAGGTCATGTTTAATTGATAATAATTTTTAAAATCTGAAAAATAGTAACAGTATCATTTAGACCTTAGAATCAAATAAAAATTTATAGTAAATACTTATAATTATTATAAGGATTTATTGATTTTACATAAGTAAAAAAAAGTCCTGTAGAATTTATTATGGAATGAAGGTGAGAAATGACACCGATAAAGGATCTAAAGAAAACGTATAGAATTTTTATCAAGACTTATGGGTCTTATAAAATTATAAGACTTTGTAAGAAATTAATTTAATATTAGAAAAAAATTCTAAAAATATCAGAACCCTTAAAAGAAGTATATATAATTTATCTTAAAAATTAGGGTGGTTTAAGGTATCCGGTAAAAGGACGTGCCTTGGGATTTGTGCTAATTAGAAATTTAACTCAAGAGAATGCCCAAATGGCATCCCATGAAGACTCAAGAATCCCAAGTTAGTGTCTTTGAGCTCAAGACAAATTTTAGGTTATTTTATGAATTTTAAAAAGTGGAAAATCCAATAAAGACAAGGTGGCATATGAGGTGTCCAAGTAGGGACCCACACCTCTTCCTCATGGAACCAAGAGCAAGGGAGAAGAGTTTTTCCATGTGCGTCATTTTATTAAAATAATGTAAGAATTAAGTTAATGGTGATTAAGAATAATTAATGCAAAAAGTAACCAATAAAATGCAAGATTAAGGGCTTGTAATAATTAGAAACTTAAGAGGTAAAATGGTCCCTAAGCCATCAAAAGTTGACTATAAATACCTCCTTCCTCCTTCACAATTTCTTTCACCAAGATGAACCTTGGGGAAACCAAGCCAAAATGAAGAGAGAACTCAAAATAAGATCATGGAGAAGCCACCCAAGCAAGTACCTAAAGTAAGCAATCCTCCTAGTTTGTTTATATGATTTTTGGAAGGATATAAAACCTAGATTTTAATAAAAGAAAAGTTAGGTATTATCTTGGTAATGGTTGAAACATCCTTACTTTTATACATTTTAGGGACCACTTAGTAGTATTTATAACCACTTACAAGTCTTTGGAAGTTCATTAGCTAAATCTGGAATTTTTCTCTTTCTCGGGTTACCGTTCATATGATATTCTAGACTACACAATGAACTTCAAAAAATCATAATTAATTCTAGAAAAATAAAAATGAAGTGTTTCAAAAAGATACATGGATATACCTATTTAAATTTAATGGAAAAATAACTTTCAAAACAAATAATTAACCAATTAATACATTTTATTCGTCAAAGTTTACTGTTCATTTGGTCAAAAAATATGAAGACAGATTCTGGTCCCTTACTTTGAAATTTAATTTCTCTTGTTCTACACATCCAAATAAAGCTTTCTACCTATGAATTTAAATATCTAGATGTGTTCTACATGCTCATAAAAGTTTGTCAAATAATTCCTTCATTTGTTAGGTCAAACTAAAGCCACAATAAAACTACTTCAAGACCTACATTTTTACCATTTCAATTTCTTTTCTTTCACTTCCAATAATTGTTCCAACATGTATAAGCCATCAAATAAGCTTCTCAATATTCATATACATCATGTACATATGCCATAATTATTACAAATAGTTTTATCACATAAATGGACACCTTACATGGCATTTACATACATAGATAATTCACAGCATATGCTAGGATTTCAATTACTTCACTTCCTTTCTTCTATTCTTTAGCTCTTCTCCATGTATACCTTTTTCATCATTTTTGACCTAAATTGGTTGGTTATGGGAGAGTGAGATTATAGGGAATCTTAGTAGCAAATATTACTATTTAAATATGCAAGATGGGATGCTAATGCATGATATGTAATTTCATTAAACTTTCTTTGATTAGTGACATGCCATCATGCTATATACTTTTAAATAAAGTGCATGGCCATGGAAAAAATGTTATTCACAATACATTAAACATCATTTATCATGTCACAACATCATTCAAATATCATATACATGTCAATACATAAGCATACCACATCAAGCACATAAAGAGGTAAGTTCTCTACCTTGCACTTAAGCTTTCCTCTTGATCTTTTGCACTTGCTCCCTAGCTTTCCAACCATGAAGTCTTTATGTCAATCACTTCCCAACATCTTCTTGGATGTTTCAAGGTCCTAAACACATTCATATTCATCACATAATTCATTTGGACGCATGAACTCCAACCATGTTTAAGACTAACCTTGTTACACTCTTTATTATCATAAATTTTTCTAATCTTCACTAATCAACTTGGCTCTTGAACCAATTGATGTCTTGACTTTACCCTACACAATTTCACCTTTTGAATCCATTTATGAGCTTATAATCATGAAATTCTAGCTCCTACATGGCCTTCTGTATAGAACTAAAACATGTACACAATTCTTTCAAAAATTCTCATTTTGATTCTAATGCTTCCCATACTTGTTTCTCTACTTTATCCCACACAAGTTTTCATTTTAAAACCATTCAAAGCATCAAAATTATGAAATTCTAATCACTGTTCATGCGAGTGAACAGTAATAGAGAAGAATTTCAAAAACTACAATCTTGGAATTTCACTGCTTCCAAGGTTCAAAACCTTTCCAATCCTACACAAAATCATCATATAAATTCAATGGAAGCATTAAATCATTGAAATTACATTTCCTTCCATCATGAATAGTGCATACCAAAGAGGTTCATCCATGGCAAACTCAAGAATATCAATTTGATTCAACAACCAATCACTTAACTAGCTTGTTTAAACTTCAATCATATACTTTTAACTTTAATTTCTTCTTTCTCCTTTCATCTAAAGTTTTTGGGCAGCACAACACCTTAGAGAAAATTCAACTTTTCCCCCATGAAAACCCTAAGTTCAAGCTCCCAAATCAAAGGAAAATAAGCTAGGATAGATTGCTTATCTTTAATCTCTAGCTTGCTTAAACTTTGGTACCTTGAATCTTCTTTCTCTTGTCTTGAGTTTTCATTTTGCAAGAGTTTCCCCAAGGTTCATGAGCTCACAGTTTTGAACCAGATTTGAGGGGGTATTTATTGAAAATTTCATGAAAAATCAATGGCCAATATTACTTTGTGCACTATTTGATCTAAAGGTTCACATTTAATCTTGGATTTAACTTTTTCAAAAAGGAGATTTATGACATCATCCATAACATCACAAGGGACAACTCAAGGGACACCTAATGGGGGTATGTCGGGTAATTCTCATGGGGTGGAAGCCTCTAGAAAAAATCTAGTTCAATCTGGTACCGACTTAGTCCGATTCCTTAAAAATCGGACTGTTCTATAAATCTAATTTTTCTGAGATTTCTTAATATGCTTTCCAACCTTAAATCCAGTATCTAGATTCTTGCTACCATTGACACTCTTGTACTGGGCCATAACTTAATTACAGATCTATTGGAAAATGACTAAAATACCCTTGGTGTCATTTCCTGCATTATATTGATCCTAAGGGTAAAATTGTCTTTTCACCCCTCTTTGTACTACCTCAGGGTGCATACTAGTCCTAACTAATCATACTTATACTACACTACATGTTTTTAGCCTGTCCCAGAGGACCAAAATTCCCTCCATCCATCTCTAGTACACTCTGGCTATATAGGGGTATTTTTGTAATTTCACAATTTTTCTGGACACTGGCCCCTTCTACTAGTGAACTGGTACTCTAGGTTTTGGGCCCTCCTTGGCGTCATCATGGGCCTATATATGAGATCATCTGATCTTAGTCTATCCAGGATTACTTATTGCTAAATCCCATATTCGGATCACTGCTGTTCTCAAACTCCCGTTAAAATTCAATTATATGGGAATAACTTTTTATACAGAACTCCTTCTGGGGTTTTGTCATATCCATGACATCTGACACTATAGGGCACACTTTCCTGCAATTCTACCACTTAAATCTAAAGTCCATGAAATCTGATAAACTTTCAGATAACTTTTAGACTATCAGATAAATATCAACTATCTAGAGCCCTAATAAAATTTCTGTATCATGCTAGATTAACCAGCATGACTTCCTCTATTTACTGATGGAATATGGAACTAAAATACTTCCAACCAGTTCTAAACCTCTTTGACTGAACTTTCTATAATTACAATGTTGCCCTTGAACTTTTTACTTAATTATATTTAAGTCCCTTAACTTTTAGAAATTATCACTTTTGGCTCAACTTTTATTTCTACTTCAACTTTTTGCCTTTAACCTTTTCTAATTTACATTTTTGTCATTCTCTTTCTTCAAGACTCATCTAACCTTTATCATTTCTTATGATCTTCGTCATAATCCTTTCTAAACCTCTTTCTGCCATCAGTATTATACAGATAGGAAAAAATTAGGATATGAGAATGGTGCTGTCCAAAACTATACAATATTGCAGGAAGATTTAAATGAAGTTAGAAGTATGTAAATGACACTTAGATAAGTTAGTTTGGATGATTGATTATCGAGTTAATTAATATTCTTAACTTTGTCATTGAAAAGTCCATTTAGCCAATACTATACAGGAACAAGGAAGTTGAATTTCAATAATGTAATGCTTCTATTGGATTTAGATGATGATTTTGTGTAGGATTGAATAACATTAGAACCTTGGAAACATTGGAATTGAAAAGGAAAATTTTGAAACCCTTTATATTACTTTTCATACACATGAACAGTTATAATAATTTTGTAGTTTTGATATTTACAATGGTTTTAAAATGAAAAATTGTGTGGGAATAAATTGAGAAATAAGTATTGGAAGCATTGGAACCAACATAATAATTTTTGAAAATAAACAAAGCATGTTTCTATTATGTACAACAGGCAATTAATGAGCTAGAATTTTATAATTCTAAGCTCATAAAAGGATTCAAAATGAAAAATTGTGTGGGGTAAAGTCAAGACATCAATTAATTCAAAGAACAAGGCAATTAACAACAAATAAAGTTAGGAGTTAAGTGGTTAATGAAGTTTAATGTTCTTGAAATAATAGTTGAATTAGATCATGATGAATGTGTGATTATGAAATATCTAGGCTTGACTTGTGTGATCAAATAAGGAAGTCACACATCAAGGAAAAGTAAGAAAGGAAAAGAGTAAGGAAGAGCAAGGAATAGAGGTAGTGAACTTACCTACTTGTATGATTATGTTGCTTGTATGTTTTATGTGATGTTTACTTTCTTTGATTTTGTGAAGCATGTATGATTAAGTGATGCTTTGTTTCTTTTTATGCTATGGTCATATATTATAATTATGGAAAGCATGTAAATTTATCATTATGAAAACATGATCATTAAGTGCACACATATTAACATCAAGCATATAAGTTTCATACATTGTATAATATCCGTTTACTATTGAGATTTCCCAAAAAATTGCACCCCTACATCCATTCCCAATAATAGGACATTCAAGCACAAGAGGAGAAGGATACTTGATGATGATGTTAGTTGCTCATATGTAAATGTAATGAATGATTTTGGAATGTGTATTGTATTAATGGTTATAGGAATTTTTGTTTGTGAATAGTAACTCTTAATGAGACGGTGACTTTAGAGCTATAATTGAAAATAGTAAATGGTATAATAAATGTACAATATTTTACTCGTACTTACTTAACATGTCAAGCTTTGTTTTGACACTAAGAATGCCTTATTTTGATGTCTACACAAGGAGGACAAAGTTTTCAAAGTTAAGGACCAGAAACTCTTCTATAATTTTGACCAAATGAAGGGTGATATTTGATGACAATACTGTACTGGTGAGTATTTGGTCTGAGAATTACTTTTCTTTTTAAATTCATTATGTTATATTAGTATACCCTTTTGAACCAATCCATTTTGAGTTTTCAAGAATTAATTATGATTTTTTGAAGTCTGTTACCAAATTTGGAAAAACCACATGAATAGTAACTATATTTTTGGAAATTCTAGATTTAGTAAATGAACTTTAATGGTTATTTAAGTGATTTAAAATGTTATTGAATAGTCCTTAAGACATACAAAAGTAAGGCTTACACAGGGAACTAGCATAAATAGATATTCATGTTCCCGATAGTGTTAAAAGATACTCAGTCACTTGGGGTTAGGTTAGAGGCTCCTGAGTAAGGATATAATGTATGTGAATTCTGGCTATTAAGTCTTTCCTAGAGAAATTGGGAACTAGTCCTCTAACTCAAAATTGATATTGCTCTAGAAGGAGCGAAATGCCTATTCGATCAGGAAAAGAAGCAGTTGAGATGGAGTTGATGTTGCTTTAATTGAAGTAACATGTCCTTTATTGAGAACATAAATTAGTAATAGAGGTAAGGTAAGTGGAGTTGACTTTAACTGAAATGAAGCATGACTGGCTAAGAATAGAGCTATGGTTAAATATCCTTAAGCTTAGCAGAGTACTAAAGCAAGTAGAAAGAAGAGAATCTTATAAGTTATCTCCCTGTAACTTCCAGAACTAGCTATAGACAAAAAGAGAGGCTCCCTTTTGTAGGAATAGGATGTCTGAATGACATGATATAGATATAGCAATAAGTGAGAGCTTTCACTCCTTGTATTGGAATTCCAGGCACTATGTTATGGTTGTGGAAAATATCTTAAGCTCTGACTGTTAGAGCTATGTATATTAAAGGAAGGAATGATTTAGCTCCAATGTTAAAGCTATGCATTAATAAGCATATATATAGTTTCTTGCAACATGTTTCTAGGTATTATGTATGTTAGAGTAATGCTCATACTAAGAAGTGAAGAGAGAAAAGTGAAGTTGCATAAGTCCTCTCCATGTACCATTTAGAATCAACTAGAGATGGTAAGAGCGGCTAAAGAAGTAAGATAACTCCTAAGGCATATTGGCTTAGGCACCTATAGAGATAGATATATGACCAAGAGAATAGATTGAGGCCTAAGAAAATTATATTGGTTTATGGGAATAGTCTAGGTAATTATCAGTAAGTTACCAACTAACTAGAGGCAACTTAATTCTTTGGTTGAAAGTCTCCCAAATACTTAGATACAAAACAATAGAATCATAGTAGATTATAGAGGATAACAGTTAGATCCAAGGATCATAGTTAGACCCCAAGATCATAGTTAGATCCTAGTGTGGATCACAGAGAAATAAAATTCTAGGGTCACAGTAGATCACAGTAAATCCTGAGGTCACAGTAGACCTAGCCTAAGGAAAGTTATTTTGCCACAAGAGTATGAGTACAGTATCTCTTTGGGAAGATGATGACCTGGGACAAGATGAAGAAACTTCTTAAATTAGTTAACTAATAGAGAGAGTACCAATAACTTTCTTCCAGATAACCTTATCATTGATTAGGCTGAGTTCAATTCGCTTTTAATTAATAGGGGAAAGCTAGAGTTAGAAGAGTTAGAGCCATAAATCTTAGACAAAGAGAAGTTAAGCTAGCCCTATATACAAGAAGAACCCCATGTTATATAAAACAAGCTGAATATTGACCTGCAGATCCCTAAAATGAGGCTAAAGATAAGAATGTAAAAATACCTGACAAATAAAGAATAATAAGGATCTAAGATAGTAAAGTACTAGGTTGTGAGCCTGCTACAACTAGTGCCTCAAATTCCTATCATCACTTTTAGTTAAGTGTGATCAGGAAAGAGTAACCCAAGGATGGGTGACTACTCGAAAGTTATGTGAAAGGGTACAAATGCTAGAAAGGTTTAGCAGAAATACACAAAGTTCAACAAGATAGAAGAAAAAGAAAAGTAAGGGACATTATCCTCAAATGACCTCTTAGTAAGGATATGAATAGAGGTTTAACCCTGAAATTTTGATAATAATTTTTTTTAAGAGGAGTGAAATGTCACATCCAGTTTTTATTTGAGCATAAGTCCTAAAAATATACAGAGAATTTTAAGGGACTCAACTAGAAGTAGACAAAGTTCATGGACTAAATTACAAATAGAAAATGTTCCTGGGGGAAATATGTAAATGAAGTTAGGGCTCCAGAGAGTCTTAAGGGCTTAGAGAGATAAAAGAGGTTAGTTAAAGGCTTAAGGTTGAGGTAAAGGTCTCAAAGTAATAATTTATGAGGTTGAGCCCAATCGAGGATAAAGCTGTAATTTCAAGAAGTTTTGGGCCAAAAGAAGAATTATGGATATAAAAAGCACAAAAAATCAAGAAAAATCCAAAAAATAGGAAATGACACATAGAGTCCTTTTTATGAGTATAAATGGAAATAATACCCATAAAGTAGTTTTAATGGAGTTTTTAGTATAATGGCTTAGTTTGAGGCATTTATCTAAATAATTATTTGAGCTATGAGGAGGTATGAAAAATGTGTGTAAAAATCGGGAATAAATATCTAAGAGCCTGAATAAGTTTATAAAATTAGTCTCATTCCCAAAATGTTAGCAGTGTAAGCTACAAAAATACTAGAAGTTCAAGATGACGTAAAAGGCATTTTAAGAAACACTAAAAAATAAATAGTTAAAGGAAGAGTTATAGCCTAGGAAAATTTATAAAATTTCCATACAATTAAAGGAAGGTTATGTAGCAAATAGAAGAATGTTTTAAACTCCATAAGGCCCTTAAGAAATCTAAATAAATGTAAGCCAAGTAAAAAAAATGAAAGCTTTAAAAATCAAGGGCCAAGATTTAATTCCATCTTCCTTCTTCACTTGGATATAATATGCGTTTTATGTATGACATATAAGAAATCCGTGTTATGTATGACATAAAAGGAATCTAAAAAGGAATTGAAATCGATGGTGATGCATTTTGATTTGATCAATTAACACAGAGGGGTCTAAGAAAACTGAATGCAGATTTGTGATTATTTATGAAACAAAAATTTTCTTCTCGGGGCGCTGCCCCTAGACCCTGCCCGCTAACCGGTTAGCGTATCCTGTCCCTCCAAGGCTCTCTCAAGAATTTGTCCTTTCCGTCTCTACTTCAGCAGTTTCTTATCTGCAAACCTTTTGCAGATTCCATTCAGCCTTTTGTGTTGTGTGTTGTGTGCCAAAAACGTAGCTCCTAAAATAAGATATATAAGATGCTCTGCATTTTTCTCAACCGAATTGGATTTTGGAATTAATCTATATTAATTCAGAATACAATATCACATATTGTATAATTTGATAAGAAACTAATTAAATAAATAATATTTATATTAAATCCGTCCCACAGATTTAATTCACCTATTTATTTAATTTTAAATAAAGATAAGATTGAACGGTATTTGATTTATTCTCATAAATCAAATTTGAGATATCCTATCAATTTGAATTTCAAATTCAAACGTGATAGAGATTTAATTTATCCTTATAAATTAAATCTTGTAAATATCTCTTATATGAGATATCCTATCAATTTGAATTTCAAATTCAAACGTGATAGAGATTTAATTTATCCTTATAAATTAAATCCTATATATCCCTTATATATAATATATATATACGAATTTATATATATACGAATATAAATATAAATAAATATATACATCAACCCTGGATCATTCACTGAATCTAGACACGTCTTAGATTCAATGAATCTGGACATCATAGCTCGTGTTGGGCTATTTTGTGTGCGACCCTGTAGGCCCATATGAAGTTGGCAGTGGGCCATTTGCTATACTGGCCCACAAGTCACAAGCGGTCTCTAGCAAGACATAACGACTACCCAAATCATATGAGAATCGATAAATGATGTAACCTTTTATACAACCATATCATGTCCCTTCTGTCACACGATATTTTGGTCATGGATGAGGCATGGATAATGTCATCCTCCTATTCCTGACCGTTACTTTCTCGATCCCTGAGTAGTATGACTATAGAAATGGAACTACCTTTCCATTACAGAATGGCCATACATTTCTCAGACTCACTCATCTAGGGGCCCAGTAATATCTCTCTACGAATGTAAGGGACAAATTCCATCTTGACCATTCACATTCCTCCGCATGGAAAATCACTAAGCCCGAACATAGTCATTATGATCACTTGGTCAAAAGTGACTTTTGACTAGGTCAAAGCTGAGCGTTTGTCATGTAGGAATCCATGATGATCTCAGGTCAAAGGGCATAGTGACATGGTTTGTATATGAGAGAAGCTTATGACGTAACCCATGCAACTCTCTCATAGCAGGTCGATCCAATACCTTATACTCTTACATGTGCCTATGACTTTGATTTAGATCTCTATACATTTTCAAAGTCATACTGGTCTTATTTCATCTCTGCTCCCACATAGATGACCGACGAATGATATTTAGGATAAGATCATGAATTATCCAAGGATGGTCATCACAGTAAACATGCAAATAATATGATAACACAATTGATAAACTCATAAATCAATAATGTTTATAAGACAATGATTGGCCCCTAGGGCACATTTTCCAACAATTATAACATCTTAAATTTTTCCTATCTGTATAAGACTGATAGAGAAAAGAGGCTATGAAGGGATTGTGATGGTAATCAGAAGAAAAGATAATGATTAAGATAAGTTTTAATCTAAAGAAAGAGAAAAGGAGTTAAATTGCAATTTAGTGAAAGTCTAGGGACTAAATTGCAATTAATAAAAGTTCAAGGACTTAAATATAAATTAGAAAAGTCCTAAGGCAGAAAATTAAAGTAAATACAAGTTATGGGCCATTAAGTGCAATTATGAAAAGTGTACAGACTAAAGTGTAATTTTGAAGAGTTCAAGGGCAAAATGATAATTATAGAAAGTTGAGCCAGAAAAGGCTTAGAACTACCCAAAAGTGTTTTAGTCTCAAACTTTATGAGTAAGTAAAGAAAATTGTGCTAGTTAATATAGCCTAATACAGGAATCTTATTAGAGTTTTATATAGCTTATATGTATCTGATAGTCTAAAAGTTATATGAATTTTTTATTGTATATTCTAGGCCTCAAATATAAATGAGAAGTTATAGGAAGTTGCATTTGTGAAGCGAAAGGTTAGGGAATTGAGGGAACCCTAGAAGGAATTATGTAGGAAAAGTTATTCATGTTTTAGTTAAATTTGACAGGAGTTTGTGGAGACCCAATATCGATTATGAAACTTAAGCAAAAAGCAAGCTGGGACTCAATGAGCCCTAATATGTCACAAGAGGCCCATAATGAAGCCAAGTGATTCTTAGGCCCATGATAACATTTTATAGGTTAAAGGGCCTAGTGTCCAAAAATATTTAGAAAATATGCAAAATGACGAAAGCGCCCCTATATTAAAACAATAATTAAAAAATGAGTGAAAGGCATTTTTGTCATTTTACCCAGGTCAAAAGATTCAAGAAAGCTACAGGAATAATTGACCAAGGTTAAGAAATATTCTATTAAATGTGAAAAGACAATAATGCCCCTATAATCATTAAAGTAAATAAAGAGGAACCAATGGTGTTTTTGTAATTTGTCAAGGGAAGTTTCTTGGGAATAGAGCCATAAGAGTCTTTGAGCTTGATCAGACACCTTAGATAGCATTCCAAGAGGTACAAAAATGTAGCCCAAGAGTTATATGGATCCAAGTAGCATTAAAATAATATTTTATTGATTTTTAGTAGTTGAACTTATAACTGGGAAATTGATCAAATAAAGCTTTGAACTTATCTAGAAGCCATGTAATGGCATGAAAGGTGTCCTCATGGGACCCATCAAGATGCCACATGGCACTAATCTAAGGGAAGAATAAAACTCAAGAAAAAGCTAAGGACATGTGGCACAATCTCAGTCGTTCATTACGAGATAAGATTCTAGAATTCTCTGGAAGTACTGAGTTAGCAGTTAAGGTGTCTTAAGCACCCCACCATAGTGCCACCTAGTATGTAAGGTGTCCCTTGGTGATGTAAGCCATGAGGTCATCAAAACTTGGTGGGCAAGACAAGTTTCAAGAGTGAATATGAGTCGTTAGATCAAATAGTTCACAAAGTTATCTTGGCCATTCATTTCCATGCCTTTAAGTCTATAAATACCCTTCCTTTTCCTTCACATTTGTGCCAAGTTATGCATAGGAAGGTGCTTCCTAAGTGAGAACCAAGCCAAGACAAGAAGAAATCCAAGCTACCCAAGTCAAGTTAGCTAGTAATTAAGGTAAGTAATCTATCCTAGTTTAGTTTCCTTCAATTCAAGAGCTTGATCTTGAGATTTTAGTGGAAGAAAGGTGAGATATTACCTATATGGTGATGCTGTCCAGAACTATCCATTATTGGGGAAAGAAGAAATTGAAGTTAGAGACATGAAAGTAAGACTTAGATAAGCTTAGATTGATGGTTATTGCTTGAATTAATTGTGTAGTTTCCATTTTCTCACTTTGTGAGACTTTTTAGTCTGTGCTAGAATAGTACCAAGAATGTTGATTTTGATGCTTCCAACAAGTCCATAAGGCAAAATTGTATAGGATTGAGCCAAGGGACAAGAGTTGAAAGCATTAAAATCAAAAGTGAGGTTTTTGAAAAATAACCCTTGCTACCACGATTCTATTCTGAATAGTGCACCAAGGAGGAGTTGGAATTTGTTAATTCTGACTTCATATTTAGATTCCTTGGAAAAAATTGTGTGGGATATGGTCAAGGCACAATTTAATTCAAAAGGAAAAGTAATTAACCAAAATTAAAAAAAGATAAGGACTTATTGGTTTAGGAAGTTTAGAACTTGATAGTAATTGATTATACTGAGTATGTTATTTTGTTAGGATTTGGTCGGTGTGCTCAATGAGGGCAGTCATACCTTAGGGAGAAGTAGGAAGCAAGAGGTAAAGGAAAACAAGGAGTATGGGATAGTAAACTTACCCAAACTTGTATGTGTTGAATGTATGGTTGATTGTGTTATGACTTGAGTGATGTTATTCATATCTAATTATTGAAGCTTTGTGCTATAATTACGTTGGCCAGTTATATTTTATATATTACATGGAAGTATACACATTACATTATGTTGACACAATCACAATAAAGTACTAATACCAAGCTTTATTGCATATATTGTTTATTATCGTTTACTACTAAGAGAAGTTAGGGGATAGATGACATGATTGAGTGTAATTTGTATTATGATTTATGTGATGTATGCATGTAATAGGTGCATGAAAAGTAGTATAGTAATTGCTATAATTAAAAATAGTAAATGTTGGAATAAATGTACAAAATTTTACATATATTTAGTTAACATGTCAAGCTTCATTTTGACACCAAGAATACCTTATTCTGACAGTTGTACCAAGAGAACAAAATTTTTAAAGTTGGGGACCAAAAATAGTTTTCCAGAAAGTTTGACCAAATGAACAGTAATCTTTGCCTGAGCATTTGGTCTGAGAGTTATTTTTAACATAAATTGCAATATGTTAGTTTTGAGTATCTTTTTGAACCACTTCATTTAAATTTTTATAGAATTAATTATGATTGTTTGAATTTGTCATTAAATCTAGAAATTTCATATGAACAGTAACTCATTAAAGTGAAATTTTAGATATTGTAATTGAACTTCAAAGGTCATGCAAGTGGTTCTAAATGCTACCAAATTGTCCCTAAGATGTATGAAAGTAAGGTATTACAAAGGAAGCCATGGAAATGAAGAATCAAGGGCAACATTTAAGCTTAAATCAAGGTAAAATGACAACTCTAGCTCTTGATCTTGTAGTAGTTTGTATTCTTGATCTTGGGTAGGAATTTAAATAGATTTGGAATCTTTAACTCTTGTGATATTGCTGCTGCCTTAAATCTGGAAATTTTGAGAAAGACAAGTATGATGTTAGGCATATGTGTAAAGGATAAAAAAGAGTGGGATTAAATAGTTCTAGCTTCTAATTGATTGAATTTCATAAATTGGTTGCCTAGACTGTAAGGAATTGGAAGACACGCAGTGGAAATTAATTTAAAAAAATTTTCCATTCCTTGCCAGGGTCTACCGTATGTGTTTAAGTCAAGTGGGAAGAAGCATTACCCTCAGCGTTTCTCAGTGACTTCCACTGCTTCTCTCCGCGGCTGGTGATCTCTTCCAATCACAAGAAGATGTACACAACTTCTCTCCGCAGCTCGTGCTCTCTTTCTGATCGTAAGAAGTCGATGCCTCAGATCGGTTTCCTCTACTGGTATCCACACGAATAGTGTTCAAACCACGAATGACGTGCTAGCGTCACCTGTCCCTCCAAGGCTTTCTCAAGAATTCGTCCTCTCTGTCTCTAGTTCAGCAGTTTCTTATCTGTAAACCTTTTGCAAATTCCATTCGGCCTTTTGTGTTTATTGTGTTATGTGTTGTTTGTTGAAAATGTAGCTCCTAAAATCAGATATATAGGATGATCTGCGTTTTCTTCAACCGAATTGGATTTTGGAATTAATCTATATTAATTCTGAAATTAATACAATATCACATATTGTATAATTTGATAAGAAATTAATTAAATAAATAATGTTTATATTAAATTCGTCCCACAGATTTAATTCATCTATTTATTTAATTTAAGTAAAGATAAGACTGGACTATATTTGATTTATTCTCATAAATCAAAATTGAGATATCCTATCAATTTGAATTTCAAATTCAAACGTGATAGAGATTTAATTTATCCTTATAAATTAAATCTTGTAAATATCTCTTATATGAGATATCCTATCAATTTGAATTTCAAATTCAAACGTGATAGAGATTTAATTTATCCTTATAAATTAAATCCTATATATAATATATATATATATATGAATATAAATATAAATAAATATATACATCAACCCTGGATCATTCATTGAATCTAGACACGTCTTAGATTCAATGAATCTGGACATCATAGCTCGTGTTGGGCTATTTTGTGTGCGACCCTGT
Organism: Leucaena leucocephala; assembly: GCA_037074615.1. Taxonomy (NCBI): domain Eukaryota; kingdom Viridiplantae; phylum Streptophyta; class Magnoliopsida; order Fabales; family Fabaceae; genus Leucaena; species Leucaena leucocephala. The sequence continues at coordinate 10,455,367 of CM073553.1, forward strand.
AGGCCCACATGAAGTTGGTAGTGGGCCATTTGCTATACTGGCCCACAAGTTGCAAGCGGTCTCTAGCAAGACATAACGACTACCCAAATCATATGAGGATCGATAAACGATGTAACCTTTTATACAACCATATCGTGTCCCTTCTGTCACGCGATATTTTGGTCATGGATGAGGCATGGATAATGTCATCCTCCTATTCCTGACCATTACTTTCTCGATCCCTGAGTAGTCTGACTATAGAAATGGAACTACCTTTCCATTATAATATGGCCATACATTTTTCAGACTCACTCATCGAGGGGCCCAGTAATATCTCTCTACGAATATGAGGGACAAATTCCATCTTGGCCATTCACATTCCTCCGCATGAAAAACCACTAAGCCCGAACATAGTCTTTATCATCACTTGGTCAAAAGTTACTTTTGACTAGGTCAAAGCTGAGCATTTGTCATGTAGGAATCCATGATGATCTCAGGTCAAAGGGCATAGTGACATGGTTTGTATATGAGAGAAGCTTATGACGTAACCTATGCAACTCTCTCATAGCGGGTCGATCCAACACCTTATACTCTCTCATGTGCCTATGACTTTGATTTATATCTCTATACATCTTCAAAGTCATACTGGTCTTATTTCATCTCTGCTCCTGCACAGATGACCGACCAGGGACATTTAGGATAAGATCATGAATTATCCAAGGATTGTCATCACAGTAAACATGCAATTAATATGATAACACAATTGATAAACTCATAAATCAATAATGTTCATAAGATAATGATTAGCCCCTAGGGCACGTTTTCCAACAACCTCCCACTTGCACTAGGTACAATCATTAATTTGACTAATTCCCATTGACCTAACATGACGCTCATGCTTTGCCTGCACAAGCTGCTTTGTTAGAGGATCAGCAACATTGTCTTCTCCTGCTACCTTGCATATTTTTATATCACCTCTATCGTTGATTTCTCTGATGAGATGAAATCGCCTGAGTATGTGCTTGGTCTTTTGATATGACCTAGGCTCTTTGGCCTATGCAATGGCACCGCTATTGTCACAGAGCAAAGTTATTGGATCTGAGATGGTAGGTATCACCCGTAGTTCCATGATGAACTTCCTGATCCAAACGGCTTTCTTAGCTGCATCAGATGCTACTATATACTCAGCTTCCATTGCAAAATCTGCTACAGTGCCCTGCTTAGAGATCTTCTAGCTTACTGCTCCATTATTGAGGAGGAATATATATCCAAACTACAATTTTTGGTCATCCTGGTCAGTTTGGAAACTCGCGTCTGTGTAACCACTTACACATAGTTCGTCATCCAATCCACCATAGACCAAGAATAAGTCCTTAGTCCTTCTTAAGTACTTAAGGATATTCTTGACAGCAGTCCAATGGGCCTCACCAGGGTCCTGTTGATATCTGCTAGTCATACTTAAGGCAAATGAGACATCCGGTCGAGTACATAACATGGCGTACATGATAGATCCTATGGCCGAGGCATATGGAACTTTACTCATGTGACCTCACTGATCAGATGTACTAGGACATAGATCTTTGCTGAGATGAATACCATGAGACATGGGTATGAAACCCCTCTTTGATTCGTGCATACTGAACCTATGCAGTATTTTGTCTATGTATGTACTCTGACTGAGTCCTAGAAGTCTTTTAGATCTATCTCTATAGATCCTGATTCCTAGGATGTAGGTGGCTTCACCCAAGTCTTTCATCGAGAAAGACTTTCCTAACCAAGACTTGACAATCTGTAAGGTAGGAATGTCATTCCCAATAAGTAGGATGTCATCGACATAGAGTACCAAAAACACAACTGTGCTCCCACTAACCTTCTTGTACACACAAGGTTCATCAATGTTTTGAAGAAATCCAAACTCTTTGACTACTTCATCAAAACGATGATTCCAACTCTGAGATGCTTGCTTCAGTCCATAAATGGACCTCTGAAGCTTGCACACTTTGCCAAAGTCCTCGGAGTGCACAAACGCTTCAGATTGTATCATGTACACATCCTCAAGGAGCTTTCTATTAAGAAAGGCTGTCTTGATGTCCATCTGCCATATTTTATAGTCATAATATGTTGCTATGGCAAAGAGGATTCTGATTGATTTGTCCATTGCAACTGGGGAAAATGTCTCATCATAGTCCACACCATAAGTTTGAGTAAATCCTTTTGCAACCAGTCGTGCCTTGAAGACATTTACATTGCCATCCATGTCAGTTTTCTCCTTAAAAGCCCACTTGCACCTGACAGTTTTTACACCTTCAGGCGGGTCGACTAAGGTCCAAACCTTATTGTCGTACATGGATTGCATCTCAGACTTCATGGTATTAAGCCACTTTTTAGAGTTTGGTCCCACTATAGCTTCTTGATAGGTAGTCGGCTCATTATGCTCAATGAGCAACATATCATGACTGTTAGAAATCAGAAATCCATATCTCTGAGGCTGAAGTCGTGTCCTATTAGACTTCCGTGGACCTTGCGTGACTTGAGGAGTCTTAACAACTTGTTGTGAGTCTTCTCTATTTTCCATCTGCAGTTTTGTGGTGTCTTGTGGCTCTCGAACTTCTTCAAGGTATACCTTACTCCCACTGGTTCTTTTAGAGATAAATTCTCGTCCAAGAAAGATACCATTTCTAACAACAAACACTTTGTTATCAGCATGGTTGTAGACATCATATCCCTTGGTTTCCTTAGGATATCCCACAAAAAGGCACTTTGAGGATTTGGGCGCTAATTTGTCTGAGGCTTGTTGCTTGACATAGACCTCGCATCCTCAAATCTTGAGGAAAGACAAACTAGGCGTCCTCCCAGTCCATATCTCATACGGAGTCTTTTCAATTGCCTTAGATGGAACACGATTGAGTGTGAACGTAGCTGTCTCTAGTGCATGGCCCCAAAAGGAAGGCGGAAGATCTGTTCAACTCATCATGGATCAAACCATATCTAATAGTGTTCGATTCCTTCGTTCAGAAATGCCATTCCATTATGGTACCCATATCTGCTGAAATCATCTATAAATGTTATGATGTACGAATAACCTCCTCTAGCATTTGTGTTCATCGGTCCACACACATCTGTATGTATGAGGCCCAATAAATCAGTGGCCCTCTCACTGTGCCTAGTGAAGGATGACTTTGTCATCTTTCCTAACAAGCAAGACTCGCAAGTGTCATATGATTCAAAATCAAATGAGTTTAGAAATCCATCTTGATGGAGTTTGGAAATACATTTCTCATTTATGTGGCTTAGACGACAGTGCCAGAGGTATGTCGGATTCAAATTATTCAATTTGACCCTTTTGGCGGTTATGTTATAGATATTTCCATGACTGGGTTGTTCCAAATTTAATATGTAATGATCAACATGCAAATCACCATGAGCATAGAAAACATCATTACGATAAATAGAACATCTACTATTCCCAGCAATGAAAGTGAAACCTTCCTTATCCAAATAAGAAAGTGAAACAATGTTATTACTTAAAGCAAGAACATAATAGTAATTGTTCAAAACTAACAAAAGCCCAGTGGGCAAAACTAATTCATAAGTGCCTATAGCTAACGCAGCAACTCTTGCTCTGTTTCCAACTCGTAGGTCAACCTCACCCTTTTTTAGCTTCCTACTGTCCTTTAGTCCCTGCACATTTGTACAAATGTGAGAACCACATGCAGTATCTAATACCCATGAAGTGGAAGTAGAAAGATGAATGTCAATAACATAAATACCTGAAGCGATAGCCCCGCTATCCTTCTTGTTCTTTTTCAGATTTTTGAGGTAGAGTTTCCAATTCCTCTTCCAATGACTAGGTTCATTGCAGAAGAAGCAGACTCCTTCCTTCGTAGGCTTTGCCTTCTTTGGTGCAGGCTTGGTTTTGGGCTTTCCTGACTCTTTGGTCTTACCTGATGAGCTATAACCCTTCCCCTTGCCTTTGCCTTTCTTTTTCATACCCTTTCCTTTCTGAACCATCAAAATACTACTGGGATTCTTCTTAAGACTCGGCTCAGCAGTTTTAAGCATCCCATGCATTTTAGAAATAGATTTCTCCATGTTGTTCATGTTGTAGTTCATGACAAACTGGTCATAACTTTCGGGGAGTGAGTTCAAGATCAAATCCGTAGCTAACTCCTGGCTTATGGGAAATCTAAACCTCTCAAGGTGATCAATGTACCCCTTCATCTTTAAGACATGAGTACTGACTGATGCACCTTCAGCCATATTGCAGGAATATAAGGCCTTAGTGGTCTCATACCTCTCTTGCCTTGCCTGTTGCTGGAACATTTCCTTGAGATGCACAATCATCTTATAAGCCTCCATGTGTTCCAGATCTCTTTGGAGCTCCAGAACCATGGTGGTTAGCATCAAGCATCCCATATTGACAGAGTCTTCCTTATGCTTCGTGTAAGCATCTCTCTGAGCTCTAGGAGCATTGGCCGCTGGGTCCCCAGGAATGGGTTGATCTAGGACATGCGCCTTTCTTTCCTGTTTGAGAACAATTCTCAAGTTCCTAAACCAATCAAGAAAGTTTGTCCCATTGAGTTTGTCCTTCTCAAGGACAGATCACAGTGATAATGTAGCAGTATTACTAGTCGTCATGATTCTACAATTAAAATATGCAATTTAATTAGTAATCTCCCACTAAATAAACAACACTCAATGCAATAGTTAGTGGGCTAAGATTCATATTTGGCTCAAACTTAAGTCCGCTTTAGCAGGACGCTTAAATTAAGTTATTTAGGTAGGTAACACCTTTACCAATTACATCGAATGTAACTCTTAGATGTTCATGGGATCCTATCATCATATGATCTGTCATGTTTTTAATCCCATCTAATGCCTTGAGACTCAAAACCGTTTTGTTAATCTCAATTAAGTCAAACAATAATAAACATGTGAGAGTAGCACCATTACTCTTGCTTATCTTCCCAAGATAACTCAAAAGCACCCACTTTGGTGGAGTCCATAATTGAGCGATCGAGGTTTTGACAAGTGTTCATAAATTGACGGCATTATGACTTAAGATTTCATTTAGAGGGCTTAATTTAACTATCTGGTTTATAAGAATGCATGTTTCTCAGTTTGTATCTCATACAAGTATATGCATGTTTCTGATATAATCATAATACGCATAATCTAAACGTGATATAATATGGCTCACCTATCCTAAGCCTCCTCAAGCCAATGAGAGGAGATCTTCTAGTAAGAGAAGGGAAATTACATATAGAAACCTCTTTTAACATTCGAGGGGAGTGAGATGAGAAGAGAAGGTACATTGAGAGTATATAGAGGAAGGCACGACACGCAGGTCGTATTTCAAAATTACAACACTTGCAATCTAGAGCCATATTGTTCACCATACCCAAACATTCAAGAATCAATATTCAGATTTAATTCAAGGGCAATTAATGTTTCACATCTAAAACATTCATCAAATAACATATGTTATGATTATGTTGCGCTATGAACAGGTAGCCACGGCGGTTCCACTATGTTAATTGATCAAATCAAAACGCATCACCACCGATTTCAATTCCCTTTTAGATTCCTTTTATGTCATACATAACACGGATTCCTTATATGTCATACATAAAACGTATATTATATGATCAGCTACGACTAACACATATCATATGAATCAACAATCAAGCCTAACTTAAACACAAAATGGCATGGCTCTGATACCACTGTAAGGAATTAGAAGACACCCAGCGAAAATTAATTTAAAAAAATTTTCCATTCCTTGCCAGGGTCTACCGTATGTGTTTAAGTCAAGTGGGAAGAAGCATTACCCTCAGCATTTCTCAGTGACTTCCACTTCTTCTCTCCGCAGCTGGTGATCTCTTTCGATCTCAAGAAGACGTCCACAACTTCTCTCCGTAGCTTGTGCTCTCTTTCTGATCGCAAAAAGTCGACGCCTCAGATTGACTTCCTCTACTGGTATCCACACGAACAGCGTTCTAACCACGAATGACGTGCTAGCGTCACCTGTCCCTCCAAGGCTTTTACAAGAATTCGTCCTCTCCGTCTCTACTTCAGCAGTTTCTTATCTGCAAACCGTTTGCAGATTCCGTTCAGCCTTTTGTGATTTTTGTGTTATGTGTTGTCTGTTGAAAACATAGCTCCTAAAATTAGATATATAGGATGATCTGCATTTTCTTCAACCGAATTGGATTTTGGAATTAATCTATATTAATTCTGAAATTAATACAATATCACATATTGTACAATTTGATAAGAAATTAATTAAATAAATAATGTTTATATTAAATCCGTCCCACAGATTTAATTCACCTATTTATTTAATTTAAATAAAGATTAGACTGGACTATATTTGATTTATTCTCATAAATCAAATTTGAGATATCCTATCAATTTGAATTTCAAATTCAAACGTGATAGAGATTTAATTTATCCTTATAAATTAAATCTTGTAAATATCTCTTATATGAGATATCCTATCAATTTGAATTTCAAATTCAAACGTGATAGAGATTTAATTTATCCTTATAAATTAAATCCTATATATCCCTTATATATAATATATATACGAATTTATATATATACGAATATAAATATAAATAAATATATACATTAACCCTGGATCATTCATTGAATCTAGTCATATCTTAGATTCAATGAATCTGGACATCATAGCTCGTGTTGGGCTATTTTGTGTGCGACCCTGTAGGCCCATATGAAGTTGACAGTGGGCCATTTACTATACTGGCCCACAAGTCGCAAGTGGTCTCTAGCAAGACATAACGACTACCCAAATCATATGAGGATCGATAAACGATATAACCTTTTATACAACCATATCATGTCCCTTCTGTCACGCGATATTTTGGTCATGGATGAGGTATGGATAATGTCATTTTCCTATTCCTGACTGTTACTTTCTTGATCCCTGAGTAGTCTGACTATAGAAATGGAACTACCTTTCCATTACAGTATGGCCATACATTTCTTAGACTCACTCATCGAGGGGCCCAGTAATATCTCTCTACCAATGTGAGGGATAAATTCCATCTTGACCATTCATATTCCTCCGCATGAAAAATCACTAAGCTCGAACATAGTCTTTATGATCACTCGGTCAAAAGTGACTTTTGACTAGGTCAAAGTTGAGCGTTTGTCATGTAGGAATCCATGATGATCTCAGGTCAAAGGGCATAGTGACATGGTTTGTATATGAGAGAAGCTTATGGCATAACCCATGCAACTCTCTCATAGCGGGTCGGTCCAACACCTTGTACTCTTACATGTGCCTATAACTTTGATTTATATCTCTATACATCTTCAAAGTCATACTGGTCTTATTTCATCTCTGCTCCTGCACAGATGATCGACCAGGGACATTTAGGATAATATCATGAATTATCCAAGGATGGTCATCATAGTAAACATGCAAATAATATGATAAGACAATAATTGGCCCCTAAGGCGCATTTTCCAACATAGACAAGTGTCATGGCCTTTTTACATTCTTATACCTTGGATATATTTTGATTATTATAAGTCTTACAATGGATTTAGAATGAAAAAAATTGTGGAACCAAGTTGACAAAGTGATGTTGGAAGTTTTGGAATAAAAATTGGAACTAACATGGACAACCTCTTAGCCAAGACAGTTTCAAGGGGAAGGAGTGTGAGTTTGATAAATCCAATCTCATATTTGGATTCCTCATGAAATATTATGTAGGCTTGGCCTATGAGAATAATTTTTAGAAAGCTAGAACATTAATCCTAAAATCATGAGAAAAATGATAAGGTCAAGTAAGCTAGTCTTGACTATGATGTAAGTCATTAGTCTTAATGAGTTGTATGATCAATGTGGCTATATTTAGGACCTTGAGATATCCAAGAGGATGATTTGATGAGGTTGATAGAAAGTCATCATGTTATGAAGCTTAGGGAACAAGTTGAAATCAAGAAGAAAGCTCACGGTATAAGGTATTAAACTTACCCTTCTTGTGTGTCTGATATATATATGTTTATTTGTTGATATGTTTTATGTTATGAAATAATGATATTTGACTTATATGTATGACATATGCTCAGCTCCTATGTGTTTACATGGCCATGCATTGAGCATAACAATATGTCATCAGAAGCATGAGAAAGTTAAGAGACGCATGTCATACACTCGCATCCATCTTATATGCATTGATTGGTAATCTTTTCTATTGAGATTTCCCATAATCTCACCCATCCCTTTACCAACTAATATATTTCAAACATTGTGAAAGATGTATGTATGAAGAAAAGACAATGAATAGAAGAGGAAAAGTAGAGAACTACATGTTCTAGCAAGATATGTTAGATCTCTCAATTATGTAATTATTGTGTTATATGCCAATTGATGTGTACAAATTATGTATAACAATTATGGTATGCTTACATGAGTGTATGGTAAGCCAAGATAATGGTTTAAGCATGCTAGAATAACTAAAGAGAATTAAAGAAAGATATTAGAAATGCAAAGTTTTAAGTCCTTGAACACTTTTTTTCTAGCTATAGTTTAACCTAGTAAATAGTTAAATTTGGCCACAAATTTTAGTGATCATATAGTAAAATTCCTAAGCTTTAAAAGAATAGGTAGTTTGCTTCAATTGGATGTGTACGCTAGGAGATATTAATTTCTAAAGTTGAGGCATCAAAATGGGAAGTTCCAAGAATGACCATATGGATAGTAATATTCAACGAATGAATTATATTGAATGGTATGGTAAAACTCTAGATTTATAATTTTTTCCTCAAATAACATTAAGAGAGCTTTAAGTAAAATTTTGAACACCTCCATATAATTTTTTAGAAATAAATATTATTTATGAAATTTGGATTGCCAAATCTAGAAAATGAACAATGAACAGTACCCTGGGACTAATTTGCAAAGTTTTGATTTTTGGGCCCAAGTGAAGCTTCAACATACCTAATCACTTACAAATGTGTTTTCTAAGGTGTAAAAGTAAGGATGTTTTAGTATACATACTCTAAGGGCTAAATGTAAGGATGTTAATAATGTCATATAATCACTTAGTTAAGAGGCTGAGAAATCAAACTTGATGGTGATGTGATCAATTTTTTTCTCAAGACCACTAAACATAAGAGAGAACTTGCTTCAGGCTCAGTGACATATTCATAAGAGATTTGATGTTCATACCAAAGGACATGTGTCATGTCCCTAAATTTCTTGTGTCATATGTATGTACAGTTTGTATGTAATATACATGAGATTCTATAAGGAAAATATTTTCATTTATGGAAGGAAAGGGATTAAATTATAAATAATAGAAAGTTCAAGGACCTAAGTGAAATTTAGAAAAGTTTATGGGCCAAAATAAAATGTAGACATAAAAGTTAGGCCAATAAGTGTAATTTCAAAAAGTTTGAGGACATAAATATAATTTAGCAAAAGTTCAAGGGGTAAAATCATACTTAAGAGAAAGTTAAGCAGTAAAAGGTCCAAAACTGGCTGAAAGTAGTTCATTTCCAAATTTTACCAGTAATTAGAGAAAATTATTCTGATCAGTTTAATACCACATAGAATTTTGATTTGAGGTCCCGATAAATTGATATAAATTTCTAAAGATGGGGAAAAGTACTACAGTATTTTTTAGACCTCAGAATCATATAAAATCCTACAATAAATTCTTAAAATTAATATGAGAATTTATAAAACTGACAAAACTCAAAAAGAAGTTATGTATAATTTTTAATGGAATTTACATTAGAATTATATACCTGATAAATACTTTCAGAAGAGGTTTATTGGGAATTGAGCTATAAAGGTATTGGACCCATATACAGGACCAAAATGGCATCCCAATGCCCAATAAGACATTTAAACAGCTATGTGGGCCAGTGGAAAAAGTACAAAATTATGAAAATACCCCTATTTTGTATTAAGCAACTAGAGATGGATGGAGAGCATTTTGGTCATTTTGAATAGTCCAAAATGCCAAGGCAAGTATAGGGGTGATTAATCAAAGTCAGCATATGCCCTAATAAGCAGTAAAGGGGTGTGAAATGATAATTATGCCCTTAAGGTTAATATAGTGCAAGATAGAGAATTGAGGGCATTTTGGTCATTTTCTAAGGGATGGAAAGTAGATAAACACTTAGTCTAATAATTTCAATGGTAGAAAAAAATTTAGACACTGGTTTTAATGATAGAATACATATTTTGGAATATTATAAAAATTAGAAACATAAAAGAGTCTGACTTTTGTGAAACTGACTGGATCAATATTGGACTAGACTTGAATTTCTCCTATCAGTATTTCTACTTTCTTTTACCAAACATAGCCCAACATGTTGTCATGGATGATGTCATTGTAAGGCTTCTAGGGCAAGTTTAATAGAAGGTGAATTATGGACTATTAGATCAAATAGTAACCAAAGTAATCTTGGCCTTCCATTTTCGCCCAACTTTTTCTATAAATTCCCCCTCATTCATAGCATATTCAGCAGCCCTTGTCAACCCTAGTGAACCTATGCTAAAATTTCTTTTGAAGCTAGGAAGAAGTATCAACTTGGAACCAAGAAGCAAGTTAATTAGTTCCTTTGATCTTAGATTTGTTCTAGCAAGTTGCCCTAGGGGCCAATCATTATCTTATGAACATTATTGATTTATGAATTTATTAATTGTGTTATCATGTTATTTGCATGTTTATTGTGATGACCATCCTTGGATAATTCATGATCTTATCCTAAATGTCCATGGTCGGTCATCTTGTGGGAGCATAGATGAAATAAGACCAGTATGACTTTAAAGATGTATAGAGATATAAATCAAAGTCATACGCACATGTAAGAGTACAAGGTGTTGGAGTGACCCGCTATGAGAGAACTGCATGGGCAACGTCATAAGTTTCTCTCATATACAAACCATGTCAATATGCCCTTTGACCTGAGATCATCATGGATTCCTACATGACAAACACTCAGTTTTGACCTAGTCAAAAGTCACTTTTGACCGAGTGATCATAAAGACTATGTTCGGGCTTAGTAGTTTTTTATGCAGAGGAATGTGAATGGTCAAGATGGAATTTGTCCCTCACATTCGTAGAGAGATATTACTGGGCCCCTGGATGAGTGAGTCTGAGAAATGTATGGCCATACTGTAATGGAAAGGTAGTTCTATTTCTATAGTCAGACTACTCAGGGATCAAGAAAGTAATGGTCAGGAATAGGAGGATGACATTATCTATGCCTCATCCATGACTAAAATATCGCATGATAGAAGGGACATGATATTGTTGTATAAAAGGTTACATCGTTTAACGATCCTCCTATGATTTGGGTAGTCGTTATGTCTTGCTAGAGACAGCTTACAGCTTGTGGGCTAGTATAACAAATGGCCCACTGCCAACTTCATATGGGCCTACAGGGTCACACACAAAATAGCCCAACATGAGCTATGATGTCCAGATTCATTGAATATAAGACATGTCCAGATTCAATGAATGATCGAGGATAGATGTATATATATTTATTTATATTTATATTCATATATATACATTATATATAAGAGATATATGAGATTTAATTTATAAGGATAAATTAAATCTCTATCACGATTGAATTTGAAATTCAAATTGATAGGATATCTCAAATTTGATTTATGAGAATAAATCAAATACATTTCATTCTTAGCTTTATTTAAGTTAAATAAATAGGTGAATTAAATCTGTAGGACGGATTTAATATTATTTATTTAATTAGTTTATGATCAAATTATACAATATATGATATTGTATTAATTTTAGAATTAATATAAGATTAACTCCTAAAATCCAATTCGGTAGAAGAAAACGTAGTGCATCCTATATATATGATATTAGGAACTACGTTTCTCATAGAGATACACATAGAACACAGAAAGGCTAAAGGGAATCTGCAAAAGGTTTGCAGATAAGAAACTGCCAAAATAGAGACGGAGAGGATGAATTCTTGAGAAAGCCCTGGAGGGACAAGAGATGCTAGCTGTAAAATCCTTACTTTTATATGTCTTAGGGACCATTCAGTAGCATTTAGAACCACTTACAAGACCTTGGAAGTCCATTAGCCAAATCTGGAATTTTACTCTTTCTCATGTACTGTTCATATGGTATTCCAGATTATGCAATGAACTTCAAAAAATCATAATTAATTTTAAAAAACTTGAAATGAAGTGGTTCAAAAAGCTAAATGAAGATAACATCTTGAAATTTAAGGGAAAAATAATTTATAGACCAAATGATTAGCCAATTGATACAGTTTATTCATTGAATTTACTGTTCATTTGGTCAAAAACTCTGGAAACAGTTTCTGGTCCCTTATTTTGGAAATTCATTTCTCTTGATATACACATCCAAATGAAACGTTCTACCTATGAACTTAAATCTCTGGATGTGTACTACGTGCTCATAAAATTTCATGAAATAATTCCTTCATTTTCTAGGTCAAACTGAAGCCACAACAAAACTGCTTTAGGACCTACGTTTTTACCATTTCAGTTTCCTTTCTTTCACTTTCCATAATTGTTCCAGCATACATAAATCTTCTCTTTTGCCTTTTCTGAATTCATATACATTATGGGGTTATACAATAATTGTTTCATACAATCTCATCACATAAATAGATACTTTACATGGCTTTGACATACATGGAAAGTGCATAGCATATGCTAACATCTTAAATACTTCACTTTTCTTCTTCCATGCTTTAACTCTTCTCCATGCATACATTATCCATCATGCTTGACCTAAATTGGTTGGTTATGGGAGAGTGAGATTCTAGGGAATCTCAATAGCAAACATTACCACTTAAATATGCAAGATGGATGCTAATGCATGATATGTAATTTCATGAACTTTCTTTGATTAGTGACATGCCATCATGCTATATACTTTTACATAAGTGCATGGCCATGGAAACATGTTATTCACAATATATTCAACATCATTTATCATGTCACAACATCATTCAAATAACATATACATGTCAACACATAAGCATACCACATCAAGCACATAAAGAGGTAAGTTCACTACCTTGCACTTAAGCTTTCCTCTTGATCTTTAGCATTTGCTCTCTAGCTTTGCAACCAATAAGCCTTTATGTCAATCAATTCCCAACATCTTCTTGGATGTTTCATGGTCTTAAACACATTCATATTCATCACATAACTCATTAGGACTCATGAACTCCAACCATGTTCAAGACTAACTTTGTTACACTCTTTATTGTCACAACTTTCTCCAATCTTCACTAATGGGCTTGGCCTTTGAATCAATTGATGTATTGACTTTACCCTACACAATTTCATCTTTTGAATCCATTTAGGAGCTTAGAATCATGAAATTCCAGCTCCTTCATGTCCTGCTGTACAGAACTGAACATAAGCATACAATTCTTTCAAAAATTCTCATTTTGATTCTAATGCTTCCCATACTTGTTTCTCCACTTTACCCCACACAACTTTTCATTTTAAAACAATTGGAACTATCAAAAGCATGAAATTCCAATCACTGTTCATGCGAGTGAACAGTAATCGTAAGGAATCTCAAAGACTACAACCTTGAGATTTTAATGTTTCCAAGGTTCAAAACCTTTCCAATCCCACACAAAATCATCATACAAACTCAATGGAAGAATTAAATCATTGAAATTCAATTTTCTTCCCTCATGAACAGTGCATACCGAACAGGTTCACTCTTGGCAAAGTCAAGAATATCAACTTGATTCAACAACCAATCTCTTAACTAGCTTGTTTAAGCATCAATCATAAGTTTCTAACTTTAATTTCTTCTTTCCCCTTTCATCTATGGGTTTTGGACAGCACCTCCCCTTAGAGAAAACTCAACTTTTCCCCATGAAAACCCTAAGTTCAAGCTCCCAAATCAAAGGAGAATAAGCTAGGAAAGATTGCTTACGTTTAATCTCTAGCTTGCTTGAACTTTGGAACCTTGAATCTTCTTTGTCTTGGCTTGAGTTTCCATTTTGCAAGAGCTTCCCCAAGGGTATATGAGCTTACAGTTCTGAACCAGAATTGAGGGGTATTTATAGCCAAAATCCAAGAAAAATGAATGGCCAAGATTGATTTGGTTACTATTTGATCTAAAGGCTCACATTTAATCTTAGATTTTACTTTTTTTATAAAAGAATAATTATGACATCATGTGGGCCAGCTCAAGGGACACCTCAAGGGGTTATGTGGCCTGCTCACCATGCCAGGAAGCTTCTGGAAAAATTTCAGTCCAATCTGGCACCGATCGGAGCAGTTTCATAACAACCAGACTGTTTTCTGTTCTGAATTTTTCTATAATATACCAGGATATGTATTCTGTCCTGGAAATCAATGTCTAGGCTTCTCATATCATTGACATTGATATACTAAATATTTATCTGCCATCAATTCCTTAAAAAATGACCAAAATACCCTTGGTGTCCTTTCTTACACTGTATTGAGATTTCCATGAAATCTCATTCTTTCCATATACATAACCATGTTATAGGTGATGGATATTGCAAAGGAAAGAGGGTAAATATAGATGAATGATCTTGTATGATGAGTAAATTGCCTACTTGACATTATGGGATAACAATGTGGGATGCATATTACACTATAGTATGTTTGTATTATGAGGCCAAGACATTATGATGATAGTTTCCATAACTTAACCAATGATTTTTCATGTAAAATTTGGCATGAAAGTAGCTAAGATACAAATATTTAAATTGACACCAAGAATGCCTCAATTGGATAAGTTTTCAATTTACTATGATGTTTCAAATTTGAAAATAAAATCTTGAATGGGATAAAATGAGTATCTAGAGGTAGTGAGGTTCAAGCACGAATTTCAAATATCAAATGAATAAATTTTTCCACAAACTTTTATATACTTAAAGAATGCATCTTGAGCTTTAAATACATAGTTAACATAGTTCATTTGGATGAGTGAACAATGAGAAATTAAATTTTTAAAATAAGGCAAGGAAACTGGAACTTCTAGATTTACCAAATGAACATTATTTTTCAATGAATAAACTAAATACATTTAAACAATGAAACATCAGTTTTATATTTTTTTCTTCAAATCTTAACGAAATATCTTTCATTATAAATTGAAACCACTTCATTTCAATCTTTTTAGATTTAATTATGAATTTTTAAATTTGGGTCTGTAATCTAAAATACCAAATGAACAGTATCCGAGATTCTTTTTATTGAAAGTTCATATTTCTTAGTGAAAGAGATATTTAATTGGGTCAAACTACTTCTAATTGAGTATAATTGAGGGTAAAATTAAGGATACTACAACATGTGTGATTATCATAGGATAATCAACTACATCTACTTAAGAAGTATGGTGAACAAGTTAGGAAGCTTCACCAATCTCACTCAAGAAGACTATCTACTGCTGGCCAGGATTATAAATGGTGAGAAGATCAATATTGAGGCCTTGATCTATAGTGAAATTAGGAACTTTGACTTTGACAAGTCAAAGGCCACACCAATCTCATATCCCCAACTAGTTTCTTTCTTCCTTCCTTTAATATGATAACATTGATTATCTAGAGAAAGGAGAGCAAGAAGTAAAAATACCAAGATTTAAGGCTGAGCAGATTCACGTAATGAGGATTTCTCTACCCTTGCCAGCTGGTGGCAAGAAAGCTCAGAAGGGGAAGCATCCAATGATAACTTCAAGGCAGCAAGATGAAGCTCAATCTTAGCAGGTCCTAGTCAACCATCTTCTACTCCTTTCTTTGCCCAAGCAGTTATTCAACATCTTGTCCAATAAGAACTCAAGAGTTTTAAAGAGAGTTTACTAGCTTGAGTTCAAGAGAACAAATGCTCAATGAGTTTGGACAATCTTTAGAGAATAAGATCATCTATGAAGTTGCAAAGTGTAATAAAGTCAACAAGGAACAAGTGGCCACACTCTTTTAAAAATCATTGATCTACAATGGCAAGTAATTAGGTTTCTTGGACAAGAACCGACTGACTTAAAGAATACAATTTCCAATTCTAACAATGTCTTTTCTGTAGATGAGCTTCTTGTCACAACAAATCCTCCTCTTGCTCCAACCACTTCTGCCCCAGTTAATCTTGAACCCACTCCTCCTGACTCTCTACTCCCTCTGCGTCTCAACCTCCAGCTCCCTCTAACCGTTAATTCTTTTTAATGATGACAAAAAGGGGAGAAGAACTGACATGTTTTGGTGCATATTTTTTCTTTAAATTCTATTTTAAAACTTTTTTAATCTCTCTGTACTAATATTTCTCTCCTTAATCCAAGGCAAATTGATTATTGTCACACTGATATGCCTACTGTAATTATTTCTGATAAATAATTAATTTTGATTATTCTAATGCTTAGTTTATGATTCAAATCATGCTACTATTGTTAATTGTGTTTTGATGTCATCAAAAAGGGGGAGAGATGTTAGACTCCAATGTTTTGATAGTGATAAATAACTTCCAAGAACTGCTTTAACTTAGCTTATTTTTTATAAGCTTATCGATAAGTGTATTGATAAATAAGCACTTCGATAAATATGCAAGAAACTCTTTTATGAAAGACTGATTTGTGTATGGCATTTTTCAAAGCCTTATTCGATAAGGATACTTGTTGATAAATACTTCAATAAAATGAATTTAAACAGTATTATGAAAGACTGAGTCACTGTTTTAGAAAAAGAACTTTTTGAAGACTTATTTGATAAATATACTTATAAATAAAGACTTCGATAAGTAAGATGTAGACTTTTGAAATCAATTTCTAGAAAAATATTTATTGAAGGATTAATCAATAAAGGTATTTACTGATAAAGACTTCGATAAATATAGTTAGTTGTTTAAGTCTCACACATTACACATGTATTTCAAACTGACTTTTTGAAGCACTTATCGATAAAGGCATTTATAGATAAACTCTTCGATAAATATAAACATTTTTAACGTAAAATTTATTTCAAGCTTCAAACTATTAATCAATAAGGATATTTATCAATAAGTTATTCAATAAATAGAAAATATTTTAGTTTATTAAAAGCACTAAAGCACTAATTATGAGATGATTTTGCTGATGACTTATTTTTCTTAAAGATGTTACTTTATTTAAATTGTCTACTTCTCAAACAATTTTTCAAAATTTTGTTTACAAAGTTCAAGAAAAGATTAAATATCAAAAAAAGTGTAAAAGTATACTCTTTAGGAATTTATGGGTAAGTTATTCGATAAACCTATTTATTGAATAACACTTCAATAAATTGACTATTATGAAATATTATAAAAATGAATTATGAATTATCAATAAGTCTGAAAGCTTATGTAATAAAAAAATTTAATAGCTATTCGATAAGGACGTTTATTGAAGTTCTATTCAATAAGAACTAAAATAGTTTCAATACAATATGTTTGTTATTTATGGAAATCCCTTTCATCAAGGCATCTTTTTGATAAACACTCTAATAAATTCATCTAATTTTTTAAAAGAGTTTTAAACCATATTTTGATATAATATGATGTTTTTATCTAAATCAATATGAATCCCTTGTTATATGATTAACCTCTTTGTATATTTCTTATGTAACATCTTTCTAGATCACTTTCAGGCAAAGAGAATGTCGAACAAAGAATTTTCATCAAAAAGAAAAATCTATCATAATACACTAAATGTTGACCATTAGCGACTAATCAACAGCTTGAATTCTTCAATGTTAATATCCATTATCTCTAATAGATATATGAAGAACTCAATTATAAAAGAGACCAAAGTTAATGCTGGAGAAAAGAAGCTTACTAACAGTAATCCTCGTGCATTTGTTCAAGATTTAATTATTTTGTTAATTTATGCTATTTTACCATGTTTCACATTATGTGAACAAAAGATTTTTTTTTGTGAGAGAAATTATGTACTTCATTTCTTGGCATAACTACTCTAGTCAAGAGAGAGTTATATCTTTTCATTTACTATTAAAGATACTCAAGAGTGGGTCTCTTGAATAGGATTGTCACCTTACACGTAGTAAAGGGGAGTGAGAGAGAAACTCACGATTGATATACTAGGGTACTATGAGCCTGGCTAATCTTAGAAGATTAGTGAAATACTCATAGGGATTCTGAGGACTAGACATAGGCCAAATGGTTAGGCTAAACCAATATAAACCTACTATACAATCACTTCATACAACTTCTTTCAGTGAAATTATTGTTTAGTTAATCTCTTTGATTTCTTTCAAATTTTAATTTTTAAATATCACCCAATTCACCCCCTTTTGGGTGAAACTGCCAAAGCTAAAAAGTTTACATTAGTTGTGTTTATAATCGTTTTAAAGAATGGGCGTCCAATAAAAAAATGCCTACCTTTAGACTCGTTATTGCTATAACCAATCTAAAGAGTAGGTCTTTTAAGATTAAATTTCATGATTAACATTTTTTATCTACATAAATGTTATGATAACTTCATTACAAGCTAATTATGCAGCAATATAAATTCAACAGTCAACCCAAATATTTCAAAATGCAATTAAAAATGTAATATAGGTTTTAATTAATGTACAAAGTAATCAAATAATAACTCATCAATCTAATAAGAGGATATATATATCAAACATATCAAAAATACACTTATAAGTCAATTGTATTGTCTTTAACTAATTCCATCCTCGACCTTTATTACACATCCTTATATATACACATTAAATCTTCTGTCAATTGTTTCATCCAAACATAGTTTTTGCTTGCTTGCTTTATATTCAATGCCTCAAAAGGAGTTAGATGATTTTTGGGTATTGAATCTCTTAGATGTTATTTAATTGTCAAAGCCTACTTGATGCTGATAGCTAGTTTCTTTAGTGAGCATAGCTAGTGTCAATGCTCATAACCCCAGATTGGGTGTTATAATATAACACAGTTGATTTTAAATTTATGAACCATATTTCATATAGTGATACAACATAATCCTTCATTAATTCAATTATTGAAACTTAGAGGTAGAGGATGGACTCCAACAAGTCATTGTTTGTGGTTGGGTCAATGGCAGGTGGTGGCAGTGGTAATGATAGTGATAGAGATAGTGGTGAGGAGGGGTAGGTTAACAGGAGGTGGAGTCAGGGTGTAGTGATTGGGGCAGGTTGTCGTTGTCTAACTCATCAAAATAAAAGCAATTGCACCCTATTAATGCAGTATAATGCACAACCCTATCTTTCTTCTTAAGGAGCCCTTTTTATTGGAACCCTAGCAGATGGTGACAAAATCATTGAAAACTTGAGTGAAAGTAAATATGGGTTTTAGATTTGGTTGATTTTTGATGTAATAAAATAATGGTGCAGTAAAGTAAATGCTTTTTTATTTTTGATTAAGATGGAAAATAAGTGGATTGTTAAAGAAATATGCTGAGAAAGACTCTTGAAGATGGAAACCAATATATCCTTGCTCTTAATATGATATGGGGATTTTAAAATCACTAAGTCTTAAATAAAACCTCAATCGATTGATTGAGTCCAGAACATTAATATTCCTTAAACTCCTTTGATCAAAGCTAGTTCAAAAACCACTAATGCGCTATTTAAAAACCACTTAGTGTGTAATTAAATCAGATGATGAAGATGCACTCGAATGATCATCGATTGATGACCATAGATTTCAAGTAATAAAATCAGTTAGCAACGATCGTTGATAAAAACCCAATTATCCAGAAATTAAAACTGAAATATTCATATTAAATCAACATCCAAATCATCCAAATTCAATTATAAAACCTAATCTCAAAATAATTGATCGATATCTAATCCTTACTCATAAAATCAAAACCCTAGATCTAGGAATTCCAAAACATAAGAAAGGCGAGATTAAAACAGAAAACTCCCAAATAAAGTGCAGTCCATGAGCTCAAGATATGTAATCCATCACTAAGAGACTAAAGATTTAACCTCTAATGACTCCTGTTGTACTGCAATCGCTGCTCGGATGTGATGATGAAAGCAGAAAAAATATTATGGAAGGATGAACAATGGAAGATATGAGGGTAGGTTGTTGAGAAAGTGTGGAGAGAATGTTTGGGTACTGCTTCTTTGCCGTATCATGTAAAAAACCAACCTCTCTGACTCCTGATACTTCCCTCTCCTTTTAAAGCCAGGATAACCTAATCAAAAATACGCTTCACTGATTTCTTTCTTTGGACATGACTAGATCCTATTTTTGGTTGTGACCTATGAACGCAGGAAAACTTCCTAGAAGAAGTGGGGTCATGACCTGTGGACACTTTGGTCGTGACTGAAGTGCACAGAGGTTATCATCCTTGATTTGGTTTTCTTTGTCTTATGATCTATTTTCTGCTCACATTAATCCTTGGTTATCCTCCAAAATACTTGCAATTCAATATTAAAGCTCACTATAAAAGTCCAAACAGTTACTAAAGAACAACATTTATGCAGTTTGAAGCAGTTAATTTACCATTTTGCCTTTAAATTAGCATATTACCAAGCACAACCATGTATTACCATAAAAATACAATTGTAGGCATAAAATAAATGGTAAAGTTATCACAATACCCTTATAATGTTATAGAAATCACACACAATTTGTGTCATTTCATGTAGACTCTAACTTTTCAACAAATGGAATCGCTGGAGAAAGAGAAGAAAAGAGAGATTTGAGTCTTTAGAGTTCCATCAGCCTACTTATAGCCAAAAATGCTGAAATGATATGTTGAGATTTCCAAGAGATGTAACTGATCACTCTTAATCAAAACAAATGGAAGACTGTAGGACTTAGAGGGAAAATGTTCTAATAAAGCAGGAAGATTTTAGACTATTTCAACTAAAAAGCCGATGTAAAGAGTAATGTTTACATTGTAACATTCCAAATTTTGATAAAAGGGATTTATAAGGAGTTATTGAGGTCAAGAGTATTTTCTTAAAATTAAAAAGCCATAAAGGTGAAATTTTAGAAAAGAAAGAAGGAAATAATAATCATTAAAGATATTTTGGATTGGGGTTCAGGAAAATTAAGGAAAAATCAATAAATGAGTATTCTCGAAACTAAAAAAATTATGGAAGAGTTTATTTCCCCAAAAGAAGGCCAAATGATTTAATGGCTATGTTTTGCCAATTAAATGCATATTTTCTTGGAATATTGAAGAAAATAGCTAGGAGTTATCGTTTACCCTAAAAAATTTAGAAAAATTATATTATGGGTTAAAGAAGCTCTAGAAAAAATAAAATCTAAATTCTAAAATGAGGTTTTATTTGTAGGAAGCTCATACTGCTTAAAAAAATCAAAAAGGAGTATGATATAAGCCTAAAATTAAATTGGGGGACAAATGGACTATTATTGTGTTAACTCAGGCTAGGAGTCATTTATTTGGACACACAAGGACACATGGCACTCTCATATTAATCCACATGTCCCCTCCCTTACATATGTCCTATTCTCCTCTAATTCACCTTCCACCTATTTCCTTCCCCCACATGTGTTCCACCATCCTCAAGACACTAGTCCTTTCTCTCTCATTTTATTTATCACCATCATATCTTCATTCAATAGTATAAGGTGAGAAAGAGACAAAAACGGCAACAAAAAGTAGAGGTAGAGACGTGAAAGGGAGAGAGGCAGTTAAAGAGAGAAGGAGAGAGGAAACAAGAGAATAAGATGGAGAGAGAGAAGATAGCTATAACACCATAATTTTATACATCTTAGGGACCATTTAATATTATTTAGAACCATTTACATGACCTTTGAAGTCCATCAGCTAAATCTAGAATTTCACTCTTCACGAGTTAATGTTCACATGATATATCCTGATTTGGTAACCAATTTGAAAAATCATAATTAATTATAGAAAAATTGAAATGAAATATTTTAAAAATATAAATGAAGCTAACATATTAAAATTAAAGGAAAAATACTTTCTCAAACCAATTGACTAGTTAATTGAGTCAACTCTAACGTCAAAGTATACTATTCATTGAGTGAAAATTTATGAAAATAGATTCTGGTCCCTAACTTTAGAAAATTTGTTCTCTTTGTACATACATCCAAATAAGTTGTACTTGGTGTCAAAACAAAGCTTGACATATTAAATAGGTGTATGTAAAATTTCATACATTTATTCCATTATTTACTATTTTTCATTACATCATAAACAATTCTCCTCAAACTAATCATTTAACATTATTAAATGAAATAATTCATACATTCATCATATAACATTTATACTATCGAGTCCCTAAATTCTTTGCATGCTTCTTCATCTACTTTCATCATTCATCAACCAGTTGGGATTAGGATTACATGTAAGGGTTGATATTTTTAGAGAAATCTCAATAGCAAATAGTATTAAATAATGCATACATCAATGTAAATACTTGTGCTTGCTTATGAAAGTGTTAACATTGTGTAATGTAAATACATCAATGTAAATACAATTGGCCAAAGTCAATATGAAAATATAGCTTTAATCATATACACATATTCAACACAATTCAATATAGCCATAGAACAACTAAGCATAACATCTAATACATACAAGTTTAGGATAGTTTACTACCTTATTACTTTACTTTCTTTTATTCTTTTCCTTGTATTCTTTCCTTGCTAAGTGGCTGCATTCTTGAGTCCAAAAAACAAGGCTAAACATCACATATTCATCAACTCATCATGATTCAATTCAACTAACATATAAGGACATTGAACTTAACATAATCAATTAACCCCTAACTCTTAATTTGTGGTTAATTGTCTTGTCCTTTTAATTAATTTGTACCTTGACTTTACCTTACACAATTTCACCTTATAAATCCATTTATGAGCTTAGTATCATGAAATTTCAGCACCTTCATGGCCTGTTGGATAGAACTAAAAAGTATATATAATTCTTCCAAAAATTCTTATTTTGATTCCAATGCTTCCAATACTTGTTTCTCTACTTAATCCCACACAAATTTTCATTTTAAAACCATTGGAAAAATCAAAATAATGAAATTACAATCACTGTTCATGCATGTCAACAGTAATAAAGAAGACTTAAAAATTACAACTTTCAATTCCAATGCTTCCAAAGTTCTTAACCTATCTAATCTTACACAAAATAATCATTTGAATTTAATGGAAGCAATAGATCATTTAAATTCATTCTTCTTGGTCCTGTATAATAGGTGGTAGAATGGTCTCTTCAATGGGAAAGTCAATAACACAATTCAATCCAACAACCAATCATTAATTATAACTCATCTATAAATCAATTTCATAGTTCTAACTTAATTTTCCTATTCCTCCTTTAACCTTGAATTTTGGACAGCAAGGGCTCCAAGCGAATAATCTATTTTCCAACCATTAAAACCTAGGTTTTATTCTTCCAAAATACTTACAAATAAACTAGGAATGATCTCTTACCTTAGATACTTGCTTGGGTGGCTTCTCCTTTATCTTATTTTGAGTTCACTCTTCATTTTGGCATGGTTTCCCCAAGGGTCCTCTAGGTGCACGAAATTGTGAAGGAGGAAGGGGGTATTTATAGTGAAATTTCAATGCTCCTTTGACTAATCTATCGGTCATTCAACTAATTATTACAATGTCTTAATCTTGAATTTCATTAGTTGCTTAATTCCTTAATAACCACTAACTTAATTCTTACATTATTTTAATATAATTCCACATGTTCCAAAACTTTTCCTTTCTTGTTTGGCTTCCAAGTGGCATTCTTGCACATGGTGAGGGTCTCACCAAAGGCACCTTACATGCCACTTAGCCTTATCTCTTAATTTTCTTGATTTCTTTCTTTGTAAAATAGTTAAAATATCCTAGAAAATTCATCTAACCGCATGATAAATTTCTTGGCTTCTAGGGCCTTCATGTGATGCTAGGCCTAAATTGGGTCCAATTTGCTAATTGGCACAAAACCCAAGGAATTAATCTCCCTATACATATATCCTTAAATTACCCTGATTTTTAAGATAAATTCTTTAAAGCTCTTTTAATGATTATAACATTTTTAGAAATTTATTCTAATATAAAATGAATTTGCTACAAATTTTCATAATTTTCTCAGACCCATAAATCCTATTAAAAATTCATATATCTTCTTCAAATATTTATCAGTGTCATTTTCTTAGACCCATAATTTTCTCTAATTAATTCTACAAGACTCAGTTTTTACTTCTATAAGTTCCATAAATTCTTATATTAATTATAAGAATTTACTATCAAAGTTCATCTGATTATGAGATCATAAGATACTGAACTAATTTCCAGACTTTAAAAATTAATATCAATTTATCGGGACCTCAAATCAAAATTTCTTGTCATGTTAAACTGATCATAATAATTTTCTCTACTTATTTGTGAATTTTGGATCCAAACCATTTTTGGGCAGTTTTGAGCATTTTCTGGCTCAACTTTTCATAATTATACTTAACGACCCAAAGCTTATGTCTACTTTCATTTTGTACCATGGAACTTTTAGGTTTTTCAATTTTGTCCCTCTCATTTATACCCTTGTTTACTCATTATTTTTCTTTCTGTTTGTTGTCATAATCCTTTCTAAACCTCTTTCCTCTATCAGTATTATATAGATAGAGAAAAATTCAGAATTGACATTTCCACACCATTAAAATCAATTTTATCCTTGAAATTTACTTAGTACCTTAAGCAAACTATCTTGGATATATCTCCTCATTATATCCTTTTTCTACTTTATGACTAAGGTTTGGGGTATCTCCTATCACCTTCTATCTTGACAACTGGCGGAGTACTCTCAACATTCGCTAAACTTCATATCTTCTCAAATTGCTATACCCTTTCTTCCCTTATCAACTCACTCAGAGGTGAAATATGCTTCTATCTTTTTCTTTCTATATGTTTCTTCTCATACAGTTCCCTATATGGAACTGATATAAGGGATAATGAAGTCCCTTATTTCCTTTCTACTGAGCCCTTATGTGATTATCTGCTCATGCTATTATTTCTTTCTCAGTATACTATAACTCTTTCTAACTCTGTGACTCAACACTATACTTCCCAGTAGGTCACTAATTTTTAGACTTTTCTAACCTGAGCACGCTTAACTGGAATGTGCTTGCAAGGTTAAGGCTAGGTTTTATTTCATATGGCTTTGAGCCCTAACATTATCTTTCTCATAGAGAGTGTTATATCTTTGGCAAACTATCTGTTGGAAAATGTGCCCTAGCGGCCAATCATTGTCTTATGAATATTATTGATTTATGAATTTATTAATTGAGTTATCATATTATTTGCATGTTACTGTGATGACCATCCTTAGATAATTCATAATCTTATCATAAATGTCCCTGGTCAGTCATCTGTGCGGGAACAGAGATGAAATAAGACCAGTATGACTTTAAAGATGTATAGAGATATAAATCAAAGTCATAGGCACATGTAAGAGTACAAGGTGTTGGACCGCCCCGCTATGAGAGAGCTGCATGGGTTACGTCATAAGCTTCTCTCATATACAAACCATGTCACTATGCCCTTTGACCTGAGATCATCATGGATTCCTACATGACAAATACTCAGCTTTGACCTAGTCAAAAGTCACTTTTGACCGAGTGATCATAAAGACTATGTTCGGGTTTAGTGGTTTTTCATGCGGAGGAATGTGAATGGTCAAGATAGAATTTGTCCCTCATATTTGTAGAGAGATATTACTAGGCCCCTCGATGAGTGAGTCTGAGAAATGTATGGCCATACTGTAATGGAAAGGTAGTTCCATTTCTATAGTCAGACTACTCAGGGATCGAGAAAGTAATAGTCAGGAATAGGAGGATGACATTATCCATGCCTCATCCATGACCAAAATATCGCGTGACAGAAGGGACATGATATGGTTGTATAAAAGGTTACATCGTTTATCGATCCTCATATGATTTGGGTAGTCATTATGTCTTGCTAGAGACCGCTTGTGACTTGTGGGCCAGTATAGCAAATGGCCCACTGCCAACTTCATATGGGCCACAGAGTCACACAAAATAGCCCAACACGAGCTATGATGTCCAGATTCATTGAATCTAAGACGTGTCTAGATTCAATGAATTATCCAAGGTTAATGTATATATTTATTTATATTTATATTCTTATATATATATAAATTTGTATATATACATTATATATAAGGGATATATAGGATTTAATTTATAAGTGTTTGAATTTGAAATTCAAATTGATAGGATATCTCATATAAGAGATATTTACAAGATTTAATTTATAAGGATAAATTAAAGCTCTATCACGTTTGAATTTGAAATTCAAATTGATAGAATATCTCATATAAGAGATATTTACAAGATTTAATTTATAAGGATAAATTAAATCTCTATCACGTTTGAATTTGAAATTCAAATTGACATGATATCTCAAATTTGATTTATGAGAATAAATCAAATATAGTCCCGTCTTATCTTTATTTTAAATTAAATAAATAGGTGAATTGAATCTGTGGGACGAATTTAATATAAATATTATTTATTTAATTAGTTTCTTATCAAATTATACAATATATGATATTGTATTAATTTCAGATGTAATATAGATTAATTCCAAAATCCAATTCGATTGAGAAAAACGCAGAGCATCCTATATATCTAATTTTAGGAGCTACATTTTTTAACACACATAACACAAAAGGCCGAAGGGAATCTGCAAAAGGTTTGCAGATAAGAAATTGCTGAAATAGAGACGGAGAGGAGGAATTGTGGAGAAAGCCTTGGAGGGACAGGAGACGCTAGCACGTCGTTCTTGTGGATACCAGTAGAGGGAGCCGACCTGAGGCGTCGACTTCTTGCGATCGGAAAGAGAGCACGAGCCGTGGAGAGAAGCTGTGGAGGTCACTGAGGAACACTCCATCGACTTCTTGCGATCGAAAGGAGATCACGAGCCGCGGAGAGGAGCTGTGGAAGTCGTAGAGGAACATTGAGGGTAATGCTTCTTTCCACTTGACTTAAACACATACGGTAGATCCTAGCAAGGAATGGAAAAATTTTTAAGTTAATTTCCGCTGCGTGTCTTCCAATTCCTTACACTATCTTGGATATATCTCCTCATTATATCCTTTTTCTACTTTATGACTAAGGTTTGGGGTACCTCTTATAATCTTTTATCCTGACATCTGGCAAAGTACTCTCAATATCCGTAAAACTTCATATCTTTTCAAATTGCTATAACCTTTTTTCCCTTATCAACTCACTCAAAGGTGAAATATGCTTCTGTCTTTTTCTTTCTATATGTTTCTTCTCATACAGTTCCCTATTTGGAACTTATATAAGGGATAATGAAGTCCCTTATTTCCTTTCTATTGAGCCCTTATGTTATTCTCTGCTCATGCTATTCTTTTTTTCTCAGTATACTATAACTCTTTCTAACTCTGTGACTCAACACTGTACTTCCCAGTAGGTCACTGATGTTTAGACTTCTCTAACCTGAGCACGCTTAACTGGAATGTTCTTGCAAGGTTAGGGCTAGGTTATATTTCATATGGCTTTAATCCCTAACATTATCTTTCTCATAAAGATGTGTTCTATCTTTGCTCTACCTTAGACCCTCTTCTCTAGGTCTCTTTGGCATTTTAATATCTTTATCCTCATCTATAGGATCTATTTACTCATACTTCTCTATTCTCAAAACATATAGGGTTCTCTTCTCTATTCCTTAAGAATGCTTCTACAAACTTTGAATATCATCACTCATATTTGAACTTGGACTCCGTTTTCATTTAAGATAAAACTAAGTTCAATATATAAATAATATAGGCTATTTGGAAAAAACATTATAAACACTTTCTCTGAATAAGTTAATCAACTCGTGAAGCTCCCTTATTTTAACTATATTTGGTAATTGTCTTTCTAGAGAGATACTACATTGTACTCATTACTGTCCTTAGGCTAGGTTTAATGTGATGTTGGGATCTAATTGTGATCTACTGTAAGCTTATTCAAGATCTAATTATGACCCTAGAGCCATGTTAGGATCTAACTGCAATCCTCCATAATCCTTTATGTTATGTTATATTGTATCATCATCTTTAGAAGATCTTAAAATCAAAAGACTAAGTTATAAGGTTAATTGCTTCCATTTTTTGATAACTCAATCAATAAATTTTTTAAGAATAAATACATCCAATAGCAATTAGTATCTAAAATGTGCTCTTATTTAAAGAGTAATCAATATCAGATCTAACTCTTATATGAAGAGTGGCATATCCTTATTTTCAACCTCAATTACTTAATTAGAAGTAAATTGAACCAATTACATATCTCTTTGCTTTAGAAATTTGAATTCTCAAGAAAATGCTTCTTAGTACTGTTCACAGTTACTGTTGATTTGGTAATCTAGAATACATCTCTAATTTTAAAAATTCATAATTAAATATAAACAAATCAAAATGGAGTAGTTCTAATTTCTAATGGAAGCTCTGTCATTTAACTTTGAAGGAAAAATATAAAACTAAGGTTTCATTATCCAAATGAAATTAGTTTATTCGTTGAAAAACACTGTTCATTTGGTAAGTCTGGAAGTTCCAGCTTCTTTGCTTTAAATTAAAAACTTCATTTCTCTTTGGTTACTTGTCCAAATGAAACCTGTTACCTATGGATTTAAAGCTCTAGATGTGTTCTTTAAGTATGTAAACTTTTGTAGAGAAATTTATTTGTTTACTGTATGAAATTAGCAATTGAACATCACTACCTCTAGCCGCTCACTTTATCTCAATTCTATATTTTATCTCCAATTTAGAAAAATCATATTAAATCGAAAACTTAACCAATTGAGAAGTTTTTAGTGTCCATTTAAAGCTCTGTATCTTATCTACTTTCATACCAAATTTCATATCCAAACTTGTTGGTTATGTTATCGTAATTACCTTCATAAGGTTACTTCCTCATAATATAAATACACTATAATATGCTAGGTATCCCATCAAGTCATCTCATAGTGACAAGTACTAAGCATAACTTATTACACCAATTCAAACATTCATATTCAACCTTTTCCTTGGGAGGTTCCAATGCCTATAACATGGTTATGCATATAGAAAGAATGAGATTTATATAAATCTCAATAGCAAGTTATACAAACTATAATATTATGCATGGTTGATTAAATTCCTAACATGTTATCATGAGATGGGAGCTACTTCATGTTCATACATAAGTAAACTATAACATGCATATTGTCATGACATTAGTTACAAGGTGTCATATCCCCAAGTTTTTTGACCTGATGTACCTGTACAGTTTATCTGCAATGGATATAAGATTCTTGGAATAAACTGTATCAGATTGTGAAAGGAAAGGGAAGGATTAATAACTAAGGAAAGAATAGGGACCAAAATGAAAATTTAAAAGTTTGAAGGTGAAAAGTGAAAGTAGAAGAAAAAGGAGGGACCTAAATGCAATTAATGAAAAGTTCAGGGACTAAAGTGCAATTATTCAAAAGTTAAGGGACCTAAATGTAAATATGGAAAAGTTAAGCCAAAACAGGCCAAAAATGCCCAGAATCAGATCAGACCCAAATTTTACCAGTAGATAGATAAAAATATTCCGGTCAGTTTAACGCAACACAGAATTTTGATTTGAGGTCCCGATTAATTGATATAAATTTCTGAAGTCGGAAGGAATTATTACAGTATTTTTCAGATCTCATAATCAGATGAGACCTTATAGAAAATTTATATATTTAATATATTAATTTATAAAATTGAGAGAGTCAGAAAAGGAATCCTGTAGAAACCATACGGGATTTTACAGTGAAATAAAATACCCAATAAATAGGATGGGGAAGCTATAGTGTGAATTGGGCCATAAAGGCAATACAGGCAATAAGCCCATAGTGAGGCCCACATGGCGCCATCATAAGCCCATTAAGGTGACTGGACAATTATGTGGGCCAGAGACCAGAGCAGTCCAGGAAAAGTGCAAAATTATGAAAATGCCCCTGGATACCCATACTGTACCAGTAGTGGATAGAGGTCATTTTGGTCACTTTAGACAGGCTAAAAACGTGTCATATAGTATAAAGAGGATTATTTAGAGCCCATATACACCATGAGCCAGTATAAAGAGGGGTGAAATGACGATTTTGCCCTTAGGGTTAGTACAGTGCAAGAAATGACACCAAGGGTATTTTGGTCATTTTCCAAGGGATGGATGGCAGATAAATACTCAGTATAATATTTTCAATGATATGAGAAGCCTAGACATTAATTTCTAGGATATAATACATATCCTGGTATATTATAAAAAAATTAGGAACAGAACACAGTCCGGTTGTTGTGAAACTGCACTGATCGGTACCGGATTGGATTGGAATTTCTCCAGAAGGTTCTTTGCATGGGCAGCACGCCACCTAACCCTCTTAGGTGTCCCATGAGCTGTCCCACATGATGTAATAATTATTCTTTTTAGAAAAAGTAAAATCCAAGATTAAATGTGAGCCTTTAGATCAAATAGTAACCAAATCAATCTTGCCCATCCATTTCAACCCAAATTTCTCTATAAATACCCCCTATTCAGAACACTTCGGCATGCATGGTGAACCATAGGGAACCTCTTGCAAAATTTCCATTCAACCAAGAAAGAAGCAACCAAAGTGAAGTAACAAGCAAGGTAATCATCTCCCTTGATCTTGAGCTTTGTTCTTGCAAGTTAGCTCATGGTTTTAAGGGGTGGTTTTAAGGGGTTTTCATGCTATATTTCCCTTATGGTTGCTGCTGGAAGTGCTGCTCATATGTGGTTAAAATATGAGTTTTATGTTATGGATAGTTTAGACAAGCTTAAACAAGCTAGAATCAAGTGGTATAAGCTTGTGAATTCAAGTATGTTTGGATTTAGGGTTTTGTGTTCTTGCTGGTACTGTACGTGGTACTGTTCATATGATGGAATTTCATGATTTTGATGCTTCCAATGAGTTTAAAATGGAAAGTTGTGTGGGGATAAAGTAGGAGAACAAGTATTGGAAGCATTGGAATCAAAATGAGAATTTTTGGAAAACAAGAGCATGCATTTCGGTTTGGCACTGTAGCAATTGGTATGTTTTGATTTTGGAAATTCTGATTTCATATTTGGATTCTACATGAAAAATTATGTGGAAATGAACCATGAGAATTTATTTTGGAAAGGTGGAACTAGGAAACATAAATTAGAGAAAGAAAGGGAGCTAGTGAAAACCTAGTCTTGGATTTGGTTTCAAGTTGAGTTGTAACTTGATATTATGTTGTAATGGCTAGGTTTTGACATTTGTGAAGGAAGGAAAGCACTTCAAGAAGGTCTTGACCAAGATAGCTAAGAGGTAGTAAGGATACCTAACTATAACTCATGTTTGTTTAATTGTTTTGCTTGCTTGTTGATTATGGTGTTTGGTTGAGCTTGAGCTTATGTCATCATGTTATGATGAAGTATGAATGATTGCAACTACTTGCAAGTTATTTCATGACAATATGCATGTTAGAGTTTTCTTATGTACCATTATGAAGTAGCTCCCATCACATGATAACATGTTAAGCATACAATTATTCATGCATGATATTATAGTTTGTGTAACTTGCTATTGGGATTTCCATGAAATATCATTCCTTCCACATGCATAACTATGTTTTAGGTGCTGGATCCTCTCAAGGGAAGAGAGTAATTGTTGATGATTAAGTTTGTATAACAAGTTATATGACTTACATGACAATATGGGATGATATGTTAGTGTGTATGGTGTATGTTTCTATAACCCTGTTTTGAGGCTGTGGTGATGTGACGCTGATTTTGATATGTAAACAACCGAGTTTTAGTCTGAAATTTGGTGTGAGGTTAGCTAAGATACATATCTTTAAATGGACACCAAGAACGCCTTAACTGGATAAGTATCCGAATTGTTATGATTTTCCAAAGTTTGAAGTAAGATCTGGAATTGAGATAAAATGAGTGCTGAGAGGCAGTGACGTTCAGGCAATGATTTCATATATCAAGTGAACGAATTTTTCTATGAAATTTGGTGATATTAAAGAGGACGTCTATAGATTTAATTCCATATGTAATACATTTTATTTGGACCAGTAACCAAAGAGAAACAAATTTTTAAAGTTCAAGCAAAGAAACTGGAACTTCCAGATTTTACCAAATGAACAGTGATTTTCAATGATTAAACTGATTTCATTGGAACAAGAAAACCTCAGTTTCATATTTTTCCCTCAAAGATATGTGAAAGAGATTTCATTAGAAATTAGAACCATATTATTTTGATTTTTTTACAATTAATTATGAATTTTCAAAGTAGAGTACATGTTCCGGAATTACTAAATGAACAGTAACAGTGAACAGTACCCAAAAGCAAATCTTTTGGAAATGGATATTTTCAAAGCAAATGATCATGTAATTGGTTCCAATCACTTCTAATGGAGTATAATTGAGGTTAAAAGTAAAGATGTGACACAAGGAGTTGTAATCATTCAAACTTTATCATCAGTATCATTATAGTATAATCTTAAGCTCAACCGAACATCACAAATAATAAGCAAGCATCCAATCAAACAAACATAACACTATAGTTAGGCATTCTTGCTACCTCTTAAGTTATCCTTGACAATTCTTCTTGAGATGGTCTTCTTCCCTCACAAATGTCAAAATCTAGCCATTACAAAGTATCATCAAGTTACAACTCAACTTCAAAACAATTCCAAGACTAGGTTCTAACTAGATTCCATTATTTGTTTACTTTATGATTTATGCTTCCATCTTTATAAAATAAATTCTCATGGTTCATTTCCACATAATTTTTCATGTAGAATCCAAATATGAAATCAGATTTTTGAAAATCAAAACACATCCTTAGCTACTGTACAGAACTGAAATTCTCCCCTTGTTTTCCAAAAATTCTTATTTTGATTCTAATGCTTCCACTACTTGTTTCACTACTTTATCCCCGCACAATTTTCCATTTTAAAACCATTAGAAGCATCAAAATCATGAAATTATAACATATAAATAGTGATTCGTATAGTGGTAGCCAAGAACACAAAACCCTAAATACATGTATACTTGAATTTCCAAGCTAATACCACTTGATTCTAGCTTGTTTAAACTTGTCTAAACTATCCATAACATAAAATTCATATTCCCACCACATATGAACAGCATAACAGCAGCAACATCAAAGGGAAAGTGCCATAGAAACCTCTTAAAACTAAGAGCAAACTTGCTAGAAGAAAGTCCAAGATCAAAGGAACTAGTTACATTTCTTGTTGCTCCAAGGTGTATGCTTCTTTCTTGCTTCAAAGTGAATCTCGGCAGAGGTTCCCCAAGGCTTCTAAGCTATCTAACACGTCTAGAATTTTGCTTACTATTTAATTTAATGGTCCATAATCCACCTTCTATCAAAATTACCCTAGAAGCCTCATTAATGACATCATCCATGACATCAAAAAGGGATGTGTTTGGCACAAATAATAGGGAAATACTGGTAGGAAAAATTACAGTCTAGTCTGGTATCGATCTAAGCAGTTTCATAAAAATTGGATTGTTTTATGTTCCCAATTTTTATAATATTCTAGAATATGTATTCTATAATTTTCTACTATTGACATTGTTAGACTGAAAATTTATCTGCCAACTATCCCTTGAGAAATTACCAAAATACTCTTATTGCAGTTTATTATACTATATTAACCCTAAGGGCATAAATGTTATTTCATGTAACATCCTTACTTTTTTACGTCTTAGGGACCATTCAGTAGCATTTAGAACCACTTACAAGACCTTGGAAGTCCATTAGCCAAATCTGGAATTTTACTCTTTCTCGAATTACTGTTCATGTGGTATTCCAGATTACGCAACGAACTTCAAAAAATCATAATTAATTCTAGAAAAATCGAAATGAAGTGGTTCAAAAATATACGTGAAGATAACATCTTGAAATTTAAGGGAAAAATAATTTCCAGATCAAATGATTATCAAATTGATACAGTTTATTCGTTGAAGTTTACTGTTTATTTGGTCAAAAACTTTGGAAACAGATTCTGGTCCCTTACTTTGGAAATTCATTTCTCTTGATATACACATCCAAATGAAACTTTCTACCTATTCACTTAAAGCTCTGGATGTGTAATACATGCTCATAAAATTTCTTGAAATAATTCCTTCATTTGCTAGGTCAAACTGAAGCCACAACAAAACTGCTTTAGGACCTACGTTTTTACCATTTCAGTTTCTTTTCTTTCATTTCCAATAATTGTTTCAGCATGCACAAGCCATCAAATAAGCTTCTTAACATTCATATACATCATGTACATATGCCATAAGTATTACAATAGTTTCATGACATAAATGGACACCTTACATGGCATTTACATACATGGAAAATTTATAGTATATGCTAAAATCTCAATACTTCACTTCCTTTCTTCCATTCTTTAGCTCTTCTCCATGCATACCTTTTCTTCATGCTTGACCTAAATTGGTTGGTTATGGGAGAGTGAGATTCTAGGGAATCTCAGTAGCAAACATTACCACTTAAATATGCAAGATGGATGCTAATGCATGATATGTAATTTCATTAAACTTTCTTTGATTAGTGACATGCCATCATGCTATATACTTTTATATAAAGTGCATGGCCATGGAAACATGTTATTCACAATACATTCAACATCATTTATCATGTCACAACATCATTCAAATAACATATACATGTCAATACATAAGCATACCACATCAAGCACATAAAGAGGTAAGTTCACTACCTTGCACTTAAGCTTTCCCTCTTGACCTTTAGCCCTTGCTCCCTAGCTTTCCAACCATTAAGCCTTTATGTCCATCACTTCCCAACATCTTCTTGGATGTTTCATGGTCCTAAACACATTCATATTCATCACATAACTCATTAGGACTCATGAACTCCAACCATGTTCAAGACTAACTTTGTTACACTCTTTATTGTCATAACTTTCTCTAATTTTCACTAATCCACTTGGCCCTTGAACCAATTGATGTCTTGACTTTACCCTACACAATTTCATCTTTTGAACTCATTTATGGGCTTAGAATGATGAAATTCCAGCTCCTTCATGGCCTGCTGTACAGAACTGAACATAAGCATACATTTCTTTCAAAAATTATCATTTTAATTCTAATGCTTCCGATACTTGTTTCTCCACTTTACCCCACACAACTTTTCATTTTAAAACCATTGGAACCATCAAAATCATGAAATTTGAATCACTGTTCATGCAAGCGAATAGTAACCGTAAGGAATCTCAAAGACTATAACCTTGAGATTTTAGTGTTTCCAAGGTTCAAAACCTTTTCAATCCTACACAAAATCATCATACAAACTCAATGGAAGCATTGAATAATTGAAATTCAATTTCCTTCCCTCATGAACAGTGCAGACTGAACAGTGCACACCATGGTAAAGTCAAGAATATCAACTTGATTCCACAACCAATCACTTAACTAGCTTGTTTAATCTTCAATCATATAGTTCTAACTTTAATTTCTTCTTTCCCTTTTCCTTTAAGGTCTTTGGGCAGAACCTTCCCTTAGAGAAAACTCAACTTTTCTCCCATTAAAACCCTAAGTTCAAGCTCCCAAATCAAAGGAAAATAAGCTAGGAGAGATTTCTTACCTTTAATCTCTAGCTTGCTTGAACTTTGGAACTTTGAATCTTCTTTGTCTTGGCTTGAGTTTCCATTTTGCAAGAGCTTCCCCAAGGGTACATGAGCTTACGGTTCTGAACCAGAATTGAGGGGTATTTATAGCCAAAATCCAAGAAAAATGAATGGCCAAGATTGATTTGGTTACTATTTGATCTAAAGGCCCACATTTAATCTTGGATTTAACTTTTTCATAAAATAATAATTATGACATCATGTGGGACAGATCATGGGACACCTAAGAGGGTTAGGTGGGGTGCTGCCCATGCAAGGAACCTTCTGGAGAAATTCCAGTCTAATCCGGTACTGATCAGTGCAGTTTCACAACAACCGGACCATGTTCTGTTCCTAATTTTTTTATAATATACCAGGATATGTATTATGTCCTAGAAATCAATGTCTAGGCTTCTCACACGATTTACATACTTGTACTGGCCACAACTTAATTACAGATCCCTTGGGAAATGACCAAAATACCCTTGGTGTCCTTTCTTGCACTATATTGACCATAAGGGCATAATCATCATTTTACCCCTCTTTATACTGTCTCAGGGTGTATATGGGCTCAACTAATCATATTTATACCATGTGCCACATTTGTAGCCTATCCCAGATGACCAAAATGCCCTTCATCCTTCTCTGGTATAATCTGGGCATCCAGGGGCATTTTTGTAATTTCACACTTTTTCTGGCACTTGCCCCTTCTACTGATAGACTGGTACCCTGGGTTTTGGGCCTTCCTTGGCATCATTATGGGCCTATATATGAGGTCATCTGATCTCATTCTATTCAGGCTTACATACCGATAAGTTCCATTATCGGATCATGGGTATTAACAAACTCCCGTCAAAATTCACTGATATGTGAATAACTTTTTATACATAACTTCTTCTAGAGTTCTGTCAGATCCAGGACATCTGACACTGTAGGGCACACTTTCCTGTAATTTGCCCACTTATATCTGAAGTCTATGAAATCTGATAAAATTTCAGATAACTTTTAGACTATCAGATAATTTTCTGCTGTATGGAGCCCTAATAAAATTTCTGTATCATGCCAGATTACCCAGCATGACTTCCTCTATTTACTGATGGAATGTGGGACTAAAATACTTACAGGCAGTTCTAAGCCTTTTATGGCTGAACTTTTCCATAATTACATTTATGTCCCTGACTTTTTGGATATTTACATTTAGGTCCCTAAACTTTTGGAAATTACCACTTTTGGTCCAACATTTATTTCTACTTTAACTTTTGGCCTTTAACCTTTTCCAATTTGCGTTTAGGTCCTTCTCTTTCTTTAAGACTTATCTAACCTTTATTATTTCATCTAATCTTCATCATAATCCTTTCTAAACCTCTTTCCACTATCAGTACTATACAGATAGGGAAAAATTAGGATATGACATTTCTACCCCTTTAAAATAAATTTCGTCCTCGAAATTTACTCAACATCTCAGTCAATGATTGGGGTATCTATCTCTTATCTTTTATCGTGACATATTAACGGAGTTCTTTTTATATCTGCAATTCTTCATATCTTACTATGATCATCCTTTTGTCATGAATCAACTCACTTAGAGTTGAACTCCAGTTCATTCTATTACTTACCTTCTTGCTATGCATTTATCTACATATGGACTTCTCACTATACTGGACTTGTGAGTAGTGTCCATTTCTTTCATATTAAACTCTCTCGAATCCTGCTATATTTGGGAGTTTCTATTAATAACTCATCATACTTTTTAGTGCAACTACTTCTTTCTCATCTGAGTATCTTGCGGAATTCTCTAAATATCCGCACACTTTAACTTTCATTCTCATATCATCATACATTCTTATCATCTTTAAAAACTCATCATAATACAGAGAGAGGACTTATATCATTATTCTTTCTTTCATTGCTCTACTGCCAGCAGGAGCACATAGGAGCATATAGGAGCACATACTCTAACATGCATAACGCCTGGCCAATGTGTTGCAGGACTACTTACCTGCTCATGAATGCAAAGCTCTAACATTGGAGCTCAAGCATTCCTTCTCTTAATATGCACAGCTCTAACATTCGGAGCTTGCATAACTCTATCACATAGAGCTTGCATTACTCTAACATTCGGAGCTTTAGCATATTTTACAAACATAACATAACATACTGCCTGGCACTTTATGCAAGGAGTGAAAGCTCTCACTTGCTCTTTCACATGTAGCTCGTCATTCAACATAACATACTGCCTAGCACATGTAACCTTTTCCAATTTGCGTTTAGGTCCTTCTCTTTCTTTAAGACTTATCTAACCTTTATTATTTCATCTAATCTTCATCATAATCCTTTCTAAACCTCTTTCCACTATCAGTACTATACAGATAGGGAAAAATTAGGATATGACATTTCACAACTCTTTATACTTCATCAAGGCATATACTGGCTCTAATTAATCACCCTTATACTTGCTTGGATGTTTTGGACTTGTCTAAAATGACCAAAATACCCTCTATCTATCTCTTATTCATTATTACAATATAGCAGCATTTTTGTAATTTCATACTTTTTGGGGTTCCTCTGGACACTAGCCTATTTGACTGTTAAATATCTTATTGGGCCTTTTGAACACCATTTTGGGCCTCTATATGGGTCCAATATGTTTACGGCTCAATTCCCAAAACCTTATCTAAAAGTATTCATTGGGTATATAATTCTATTGTAAATTATATTAAAACTTCTAAATAACTTCTTTTTGAGCTATGTTAATTTTATAAATTTTTATATTAATTATGGGAATTTATTGCCAAATTTTATCTGGTTATGAGATCCAAAAGGATTTGTAATAATATTTGGAATTTAAAAATTAATATAAATTATCTGGAACCTTATATCAAAATTCTGAACAATATATCTGGCCCAATTTCCATTCTCTATTTTACTGGTAAAATTTGGGACTACATCATTTCCTGGCATTTCTGGGCTTTTTCTAGCACAACTTCCTCATAATTGCGATTTTGCCCCTAGAACTTTTGCTTAATTACATTTAGGTCCCTAAACTTTTTGAAATTACACTTAATGGCCCAACTTTTTTTCTTTACTTTCTATTTTGGCCATAAAACTTTTATAAATTCCATCTAGGCCCTTGAACTTTTATTATTTACACTTTAATCCCTTTGCTTCCATAAATTTCTATGCTTTCCTTAGAGAATCTCATATTTATTACATACAAACTGTAAATATATACCAGATAAGAAAATTGACAATATGATATTTCTCTCCTCCTTAAAATAAATTTTGTTCTAAAAATTTACAATATATACATATTAAGGAAATAATTCAGGATATATCTACTTCATTCTTTCCTCTGCTTCCTATGTGGCTTCATTCTCAGTTAATCCTTTCCATACTACTTTGACTAACAAAATTTGTTTATTTTGTAGTTGTTTAACCTTTCGATCAATAATTCATACTGGTCCAACTTCATAAGTCAGGTCATCTCGTAGCATGATATCATCTTGTTCAAGCACATGTGATAAGTCTAGAACATGCTTCTTTAATTGGTAAACATGAAATACATCATGTATCTGGCTGAGATTTAGTGGAAGAGCTAACTTATAAGCCACTGATCCTACCTTTGAGAGAATTTGAAATGGTCCAATGTATTTGGGATGTAACTTCTTCACTTTGATTAATCGTCTGGCTCCCGTAGTTGGAGTCAACTTAAGAAACACATGTTCTCCTTCTTCAAACTCCAATAGTTTTCTTCTGACATCAACATAACTTTTTTGTCTACTTTGAGCCATTAACAATCTTTTTCTAATTATATCAATCTATGTTACCGTTTGATCTACTATATCATGACCAAACATTCTTCTCTCGCTCAACTCTAACTAAAATAACAGAGATCTACATTTACATCTGTAGAGTTTTTCAAATGGGGCCATCTGAATACTAGTATGATAACTATTGTTATAAGCAAATTCTATTAACGATAGATGGACATCCCAGCTTCCTTTAAAATCCAAAACACAATCTCTAAGCATATCTTCTAGTGTTTGGATTGTTCTCTTAGACTGCCCATATGTTTAAGGATGATAAGATATACTAAACTTGAGAGTAGTGTTTATTTCTTTGTGCAAAAGCTTTCTAGAAATTATATGTGAATCTAGGGTCTCTATCAGACACAATACTACTTGGAACACCATGAAGTCTAACAATCTCTTTGATATACAATTTTGCCAGCTTTTCTAGAGAATCTCTTTTATTTATTGCTAGGATATAAGCTAACTTTGTGAATCGATCAATTACTACCCATATTACATCACACTTAGTGGGAGTCATGGGCAATTCTTCTACAAAATCCATGGCAATATTATCTCATTTCCACTAAGGTATATCTAGTGGTTGTAATTTGCTTGCTAGCCTTTGATGCTCAACTTTTACTTTCTGACATGTCAAGCATTTTGGTACATAAGCCATAACATCCTTCTTTAATCAAGGCCACCAAGCTAGACTTTTAACATCATGATACATTTTGGTCATACCTGGATGTACTATATATCGGCTTTTATGTGCTTCATCTAAAATTTTCTCTCTTAATCCCATGGTGTTAGGAATATACAGTCTTCCGCTAAACCATAGTAATCCATTTTGAGAGATCTCAAAATTTTAAGTTTCCTCTCTCTCCAACTTATCTTTAAAACTTGGTGCAAGCTTATCATATTTTGGAGCTTCTTTTATCTCATCTTCAATAAAAGCTCTGACCTGTACTCCTCCATAAGGATTCTTTGCTATATGCACTTGATATAACAGACTCCAATCTCTAACATACTAATTTCAATTCTTTGATCATCAGACTTGTCACTTGCACCACTTTTCTGTTTAAAGCATCAGCTACAACATTTGCCTTTCCTGGATGATATTTAATATGAAAATCATAATCTTTCAGTAATTCCATCCATCTATGTTGTCTCATATTCAATTCTTTTTGGTCATACAGATACTTCAGACTTTTGTGGTCACAGTACAACTCTATAGTGGCTCCTTACAAATAATGCCTCCAAATCTTAAGAGCATAGACTACCGTTGCAAGCTCTAGATCATGAGTGGTATAATTTTCATCATGTGGTTTTAGCCGTCGAGAAGCATAGGCTACCTCTTTTCCTTACTGCACTAAGACACATCCCAACACCTATTTACTAGCATCAGTATAGACCATATAGGTCTGGGTGGGATTTAGAATAATCAACACTAGATTAGTGGTTAACTTCTATTTTAATTTTTGAAAACTATGCTTACACTTGTCATCCCACTTGAAAGACTGATTCTTTCTAGTCAACTTGGTTAATGGCAAGGCAAGTCAAGAAAACTCCTTAATAAATTTTCTATAATACCCTGCTAAGCCCAGAAAACTTCTAATCTCTGTCACTGTTCTTAGCTACTCCCAGCTTAATACTACTTCAACTTTGCTAGGATCTACAATTAGCCCTTCGTGGGATATGACATGACTGAGAAATTTAACTTCTTGAAGCTAAAACTCACATTTACTAAGCTTAGCATAAAGCTATTTTTCCTTAAGAATACTAAGGACAATTCTCAAATGCCTTTCATTCTCTTTAGTAGATTTTGAGTATACTAGAATATCATCAATGAAGACCACAACAAATTGATCCAAATAGGGCCTAAAGATTTAGTTCATGTAATCCATAAAAATTGCAGGTGCATTCGTCAGACCAAAAGGCATCATAAGAAATTCAAAATGACTATAACGAGCCTTGAATTGAAATATCATCTGATTTAATCGTGAGTTGATGATAGCCAGATCTTAAATCAATCTTAGAAAATAAACTGGCTCCAGCCAACTGATCTAATAGGTCATCAATTTTGGGAAGAGAGTACTTATTCTTAATAGTAATCTTATTCAAATCCCTCTAATCAATACACAATCTTAGACTTCCATCCTTCTTTTGAAAAATATGGCCCAATTTCCATTCTCTATTTTTACTGGTAAAATTTTGGACTACAGTATTTTCGGGCAGTTTTGGGCCTTTTATGGCACAACTTCCTCATAATTATGATTTTCCCCTTGAACTTTTGCTTAATTACATTTAGGTCCCTAAACTTTTTAAAATGATACTTAATTGCCCAACTTTTTTCTCTACTTTCTATTTTGACCATAAAACCTTTATAAATTCCATCTAGGTCCTTAAACTTTCTATTATTTACACTTAAATCCCTTTCCTTCCATAAATTTCTACACTTTCCTTAGAGAATCTCATATTTATTACATACAAAATGTACATAGATTCCAGATAAGAAAATTGGGGATATGGCAAAGAATGATATGAACTCATATGAATCTAGCTCTATTTGAGATCTATTTGTTTTAAACTAACTCTTATATGAAGAGTGATATTAAAATAATCTCTTTACTGTTGTCTATTATTTTTTTATGTATACCATTTCTTTTCATAGAGTTATAATACTACCACCCTCTTGGTACTTGTTATAAGCCTACCTTAAGAAATGGCCTTGAGTACTGTATTCACAAGGCTGTAAATATACCTGAGTAACCCCCAGTCATACTATAACTGATTGTCGTACTCTAACATACATAATGTGTAAGAAGATGCAATCATTTAAGCATACTCTAACATGTGTGTCATCATATGAGAACTGTAAGGAGATGTAACTATTCATCATAACTTATGGCAACATAAGACATATCATCATCACATAATTTGCTCAACCATCCATCATACTCACACTACAATTAAACAATTAACTAGGTAAATTTTAAAGCATTTTTTCTTTGTCACATTATCTGCCAGATCCTGATCATTTATTCAAGAAGTTGAGATAACTACTCATCTAACTTAGGCTACCACATCACCCTCTTACCAGGGTATAGACTCCACACTTCACTACTTTATTTGATTATTGATCATTACTCTTTCTTAAATGGGGAAGTTTCTTTATCTTTTAAATTATGGTTACCTTTCTCTCTAGATATTATAAACTTCTTAGGTGAGTAGATCAATCTCTCTCTTTATGGAGTAACTTATGTATCTCTCTACTATCTCTTAACTTCTTTTGTCTATATATCAGTCTCAATCTATTTTTGACTGGATTGTGTTTCCTTTTTGATCTTTTCTTGATCCTAGCAAACTTGAGTTGCATGGATCTCATTCATCATCAACAACTATCACTTATTCTCTTTGGGGTGCTTTACCTTAGGTTTGTTAGGTTACTATTTCTTTATGATATGGTTCCTTTGTTTTGAGAACATTATCTCTTTATCTACTAACCATCACATCTCTAACCTTATGCCATGTGCTAAGCTCATTCTTAGACAAGTCTCAATCTAACTTCTGATTATTATATTAAATAAACACTAGCTGAACAAAGTCTTTCATAACATATATCGACTCCTGGTGATCACATAGAGGATCTACTTCTAAACATCTTCTTAAATCGATCTTCTATATATTTTTACCTGGTATCATCTACCTTGTCAATACCTCATGGCCATCCTTATCAACTAGAGTTTGGAAACTTTATTCTTGCCATTGCCAAAACATCTGGTCGCTGTGTATCCCAAGCGCAACTTAAGTATTGGTTAGTCGCGACTTATGTTCTCTATGAAGTTTTATCATGACCTACTTACTCTACTCGTCATGACCAAACAGCTTTGTGTTCTTTCATCATGGTAAATAGTCTTTCCTCATCGCAACGTGAACTCCTTTATATATATTTGTCACGACCCATGTCATAACTCATTATGACCTAAACATCTTTCTGTCATTACTTAAGCATACCTTTCTCTAAATATTATTTTACTAAGGTTCCTTATCTGAATCCTACTTTAAATAGTGAACCAATCATAAGGAGGGAATCTTCTTGTTTCACTTAAGATTTAGACTTAAGTCATATTGGTTGTCTCACTAAGTACTCTAACCTTAACATAATGTTAACTACTTAGGTTTAGAGTATGGAAACTATCTTATCTGATGCTAGAAACTTTGTTCTGATACCAAAAATATAACACCTTACTTTTATACATTTTAGAGACCATTTAATAGCATTTAAAACCACTTACATGACATTTGAAGTCCATTAGCTAAATTTAGAATTTTACTCTTCACGAGTACTGTT
Source organism: Leucaena leucocephala (assembly GCA_037074615.1). Taxonomy (NCBI): domain Eukaryota; kingdom Viridiplantae; phylum Streptophyta; class Magnoliopsida; order Fabales; family Fabaceae; genus Leucaena; species Leucaena leucocephala. The sequence continues at coordinate 10,499,163 of CM073553.1, forward strand.
CATAAGGTATATTCAGATTCGGCGACAAATAATTAACTCTAGAAAAATCAAAATAAAGTGGTTCAAAAAGATACACAAAGCTAACATCTTGCACTTTAAAGGAAAAATACTTCCTCAGATCAATTGGCTAGTTAACTAAGTCAACTCTGACGTCAAATTGTACTATTCATTTTGTCAAAAATTTTGAAAATAGATCTGGTCCCTAATTTTAAAAAATTTGTTCTCTTTGTACATACATCAAAATAAGGCATACTTTATGTCAAAATGAAACTTGACATGTTAACTTAGTGTCTATAAAAGTTCATACATTTATTCTATAATTTACTATTTTTATTACATAATAAATATTGTTGCTTAAACTGTTTATATAACATTATTACATGTAATAATTCTCTAATTAATTCTACAAGACTCCTTTTTAACTTATGTTAGTTCCATAAATTGTTATAATTATGAGAATTTAATACCAAATTCTATCTAATTCTAAGGTCCAGAAGATATGTATTAATTTCTAGACTTCATAATTTAATATTAATTTATCAGGACCGCAAATCCAAATTTCATGTGCCGTTAAACTGATCAGAATAATTTCTATATTTACAGGTAAAAGTTAGGGCCAAACCATTTACGGCAATTTTAGGCCTTTTCTGGCTTAACTTTTCATAATTACCATTTTACACCTGAACTCTTGAAAATTACACTTTAGGTCCTCAACTTTTCATAATTACATTTAGTGGCCCAAAGCTTATGTCTACTTCCATTTTACACCATGAAATTTTAGGGTTTTCACTTTTGTCCCTCTTCTTTATACCCTTGTCTACTCATTATCTTTCTTTTTGTTTATCGTTACAATCCTTTCCAAATCTCTTTTCTCTATCAGTCTTCTACAGATAGAGAAAAATTAGGATGTGACAATAGGGACAAGGAAGCAAAGGCCTATAGAGGCAGAGACGCAAGAGGAAGAGAGACAATGGAAGAGAGATAGTGACAGAAAGCAAAGATAGAGAGTAAGAAAGAAAGACAAAAGGTGGCGATAGAACACGAAAAGGGAAGGCCGACGTCGGAGGTTAGAGAAGGACTAGACATTGTCAATAGCTGACGTGAGCTCTCTTTAGAGAGGGAAAGTGAAGAACAAAAGAACCCTATGAAATCATGTCTATATTATGGAATACATGTAACATCCCAAATTTTTTCTATCTGTTAAGATTGATAGAGGAAAGAGGTTATGAAGGGATTAGTATGTAATCAGAAGAAAAGATAATAATTAGATAAGTTTTAAGCCAAAGAAAAAGAGAATGTATAAAGATATATAGCCAAAGGGCTAAATTGCAATTAATGAAAGTTTAGGACAAACTCTAAAAGCAAAAGTCTAGGGACTAAATTTTAATAGTGAAAAGTTTAAGGATCTAAATGGAGTTTTGAGATTTTAAGGACCAAATTGGAATTTCAAATTTTATAGAAAGGGACTAAAATGAAATTTTGCAATTTCAGGGAATAAAATGTAATTTTGTCAAATTTATGGGAAAAAGTGTAATTATGAAAAGTTGAGATATAAAATGCTCAAAATTATCTGAAAATGTTTTCACCCCATATTTTACCAATAAACAGAGGATGGATTTTAGGCTAGGCATATCTCTCAAAATTCTGATTTAAGGTCCCCAATAAATTTATATTAATTTTTGAAGTCTGGAGATTAGTACAATATCGTCTGAACCTTAGAATCAGAGGAAATTTTATAGTAAATTCTTATAATTAACATAACAATTTGTGAAACTGGTAGAAGTCCAAAAGGATTTTTTTTAGAATGAATTATAAAATTTAAGGTGATAAAGGACACCGATAAAGTATTTAAAGAAAACCTATAGAATTTTTATTATGACTTATAAGTCTCCAAAAATTTTGAGAATTTCTAAAAATTTATTTTATATTAGAATAAATTTCTAAAAATTTGAGAACCATTAAAATAATTATATATAATTTATTTCAAAAATTAAGGTAATTTAAGGATATTAGTATAGAAAATTCCTTGGAATGTGTGTAAAATAATGGGTTGGATCCAATTCAAGCCAAATATGGCATCACAATAGAAGGCCAAATAGCATATTCTCTTGGAGCACAGTTGGATTTAGGATATTTTATGAATTTTTAAAAGAAAAGAATTCAAGAAAATTCAAAAAAGTGCAAGGTAACATGTGAGGCGTCCTTGTGGGACCCACACTCCCTCCATATGGCGCCAAGACAAGGAAGAAAGGGTTATGCCATGTGCCCAAATATATTAAAATATTGTAAGAATTTAGTTAATGATAATTAAGGTATTCAGCAACCGATGACATTCAAGTTTAAAACATTGTAATAATTAGGAAAAGGTGGGATAATCTTGTCTCAAGATGCCAAAGTTTTCACTATAAATATCCCCCTTGTCTTGCATAAAATCGTGATGCATGGTGAACCAAGGGAAAACTCTTGTAGTTTAAAAACTCAACTTTTCCAAGTAAATTCCAAGAGGAAGTTTAAGGAACTTTGATCCAAGGTAGCTAAGGCGTAAGGCAAGCAATCCTTCCTAGTTTATTTATAAGTATTTTGGAAGGATGGAACCTAGGTTTTAGTGGTTAGAAACTTCATTTCTCCCTTGGATCCCTTGCTTCCTGAAATTTCATAATAAAGAAGGAGGAGTTAGTTATGGAATTAGATTGAAATTCCTTACTTTGCATAATGGATAATACTTTCAACTAGTGCTGTTCTGGATAAGAAGAATGTGAGTTTCAATGATCTAATGCTTCCATTGAATTCAAATGATGATTTTGTGTTGGATTGAGTAAGTTTGGAACTTTGAAACCATTATGATTGAAAGATGAAATTTTAAAGTCTTCTCTATTACTATTCACACTTATGAACAGTAATTTGAATTTCATAATCGTGATGCTTCTAATGGTTATAAAATGAAAAGTTATTTTGGATAAAGTAAAGGAACAAGTGTTGGAAGCATTAAAATCAAAATGAGAATTTTTGAAAGAATTATATGCTTATTTTTCAGTTCTGTCTAGATTTAATGAAGGAGCTAGAATTTCAACATTCCCAGTCCATAAATGGATTCAAAATATAAAATTGTGTAGGGTAAAGTTAAGATACAAGTTAGTTCAAAGGAAAAGGCAATTAACCACAAATAGAGAAAGTTCAGGGTTATGTGATTAATTGAGATTAATGTTAATGAAATGAGATTATAATGAATGAATAATTATATGAAGTTAGGTTTTAAGTTATGTGCTCAAAGAATTCAGCCATATATCAAGGAGAAGTTAGAAGCAAGAGACAAAGAAAAGAGTAAAGGAAAGTCAAGCAAGTGAGGTAGTAAACTAATATGGACTTGTATGTATTGAATGTGATATGCAATGGTGATGTGGCTTTGTGGATTGGTATATATGTATTTGAAAGACGAAATGTTCTTTGACTACTTTGGCCTATTGTACTTCATATGTGACATGGTAGCATGCTCATGCATTATGTTGACACAATCACAAGCAAGCACAAACATTAACATTAATGCATACACTATTTAGTTCCATTTGCTACTGAGATTTCCCCATAAATCTCACGCCTCCATGTCCCAATCCTAGCAGGTTCATGAATAAGGAAAGAAGATGTAGTTGCATGAGAAGAAGTTAGGGATTGGATAGTATAATTGTTATGTGATAATGTATGTATAGATGTTGAAATTTGTCACTGTCAACAGTAATTTATGAGGAGGTAGTGACATTTGAATTGTAATAAAAATAGTAAATGATATAATAAATGTATAAAATTTTACAAGCATTTATTTAACATGTCAAGCTTCATTTTAAAACCAAGAATGCCTTATTTTGATGCCTATACAAATATAACAAAGTTTTCAAATTTAGGGACCAACAACTATTTTCATAAGTTTTGACTAAATGAATAGTGATCTTTAATGCCAATACTATACTAATTGACTAAGCATGTGGTCTGAGACATATTGTCCTCAAATTTCAGCATGTTATCTTCATGTAGCCTTTTGAACCACTGGATTTAGATTTTTCTAGAATTAATTATATTTTTTGAAGTTTATTGCTTAATATGGAAATACCACATGAACAATACCCGTAAGTTGGAAATTTCTAAATTTTAAATTTGAACTTGAATGATCATATAAGTGGTTCTAAATGCTATTGAATGGTCCCTAAGATGTACGAAAGTAAGGTGTTATAATATAGGAAGATAAAGTGTATATATATGCATAAATGTTGTTGTTCTAATTTGAGGAATAAGAGAGATTGAAAAGTATGATGGTTAACTTGTTGTTAATGGTCTCTATTATGGCTTTAACTAACTGAAAGTAACCTAAAGTGAAGCTAATTGCTTAATAAGTAAAGGGCAAGGAAATATTTAAGATTAACAATATAGAATCTAAAGCTATGATGTTGCTAAAAATGAAGGATATATATATATATGATGTTGTGGTTCATTGTTCAAAGGATGGTTCTGCTGTTATAGCTTTATTTTAAAAAAGTGAGGATGTTGGTGCTGTTGTTATAGGCAAAGTATATGTATATATATGTATATGTACATATATATGCAGTAAGACAAATGCAAGAAGAGAACAATAGATGTTTGTTCTATTTTGGACAGCAACGTGTAGGATGTAAAGGATGCTTTAACCCATAAGTTTATAAGATATTTTATGTGGGATAATGATCCTAGAGTAATATTGAACCCATTATAATTTAAAGTGTAAAGTTGAGATCAAAGAGACAAATTAAGAGTAATAATGATGAGAAATTAGTAAGCTAAATTATTCTAATGGAATTATAAATTAATATTTGATATTTATTTAGGACCATTGGACATTATGGAAATGGAGTAGGGACTTGGACAATGAGTATCCAAATATGGATAAAAAGGAGAATAAACAAATAAATACATGGTTAAAGTTCAAAGGTAGCAACTTTACTCATTATTGTATTTAAGTTATGTTTATGTTTTATTATGCTTCTTAGCTTTCCATAAGTTGAGTAGTTTTTAAGTTTGAATATGTAGAATGTTTTATTGAATTGTATTATGGCCATAGTGGACAATTCTATGCTTATATGAACATCTTCTTGACTTTGAGTTTTGCTAATGCTATTTATTAATGAGTTTAAAAATGGAAGTATAATTTGATTGTATGAATGATGCCAGATTGCTACTGAGATTTTCTCAAATATCATCCCTTTATGCAACTATAATAGGTCCAATATGAAGTAAAAAGTATTCATGAAGAAAAGCTAAAGGGAGGAAGAGGAAAATAGAGAAATGTTATATTCTAGCATGTGATGTAGGTTTTCCCATTTATGTATTTAATATGTAAAATGCTAATTTATGTAGTGAAATTGTATGCAATAATTATAGCATGTTTATATGATTATGAGTGTATGGGAAGTTAATGGGTTAAGCATGTTAGAATAATTAGTGAGAATTAATTAATGAAGTTAGTAAGAGATAAAAAAGTAAGTCTATGAGTGATATGTTTAAGCTCTATTTGACCTAGTAAACAAATGAGTCTGGCCACAAAAGTTGTTAGACATATAGTACACATCCTAAGCTTTAAAACCATAGGTAGCATGCCTGTATTGTATATGTACATTAAGATAAATGATTTTTCTAAATTAACGGGTAAGAATATGAAGGTTTCAGATTTGATGAAATGAAAAGTAAACTTTGGAGAAATAACTATATTAAATGGGCCAGTAAATGTCATGTTTTATATTTTTTTGTTAAAGAACCATCAAAGAGATTCATTAAAAAATTTGGAGCACCTCAATACAATTTTTTTAGAATTAGTTATGAATTTTTAAAGTTAGATTGTTAATATGAAAAATGACACATGAGGACAAAATGAAAAGTTTTAATTTATCGGCCTAAATAATGTTTCCCCTAGTAAAAAATGCTTCCAAACACATTCTCTAAGAGATTAAAAGTAGGGTGCTTAATACATCACCTCTTTGTGGAGATGATGTAAATAGGAAGGGCATTAAAGACCTTTTCTACTAGCATGTATTTTGATTGGTCAAAGTACATATAGGTGATAATCTGGGAGTGTAAATAATGTGACTTGTTATATTCTAATTGCCTAGAGCACAAGATGAGGTGATGTACTAGGAGTGAGTCAGTATTTTTCATTACTAAAGTTAACAGAGTTAAGTTTAAAGGACTAAAAATATACTTTTTAAACATAAGAGTCTAAAATGAAACTTGATATAAATATAAAGAACCAAACATATAATTTAGCCAAAACAATTATGAGTTTGGAGACAAAGTGAATTGAAATCTTCCAACAAGGACTAAAATAAAATAATTTACCAACTCTTGCATTTAGGACCGGAAGGAGTAATATATTATTATAACTTCAAAAGCCACCCCATAATAAGTGTAGTTAAAAGTATCCATCCTATACTTGACAACCCAACTTTACATACATAATATCATTACCATGATATTCCAAAACCACCCAAAATACAAATTTTTAAACAAGAAAAGGATTAATTCCCTATAGCATTTTGTCCCTTATAATATACATATTTGAAAAACTATATGGGGAATTTGATATCATAGTTGACTAGCAATATCTGCTTCTAGATATATTGTCATACCTTAGGTTTAGACCATATTGGAGTTCATTTATGTCTATTGGAAACATTATAGAAGAAAATATTTTTTTCATTTTCATTCTAATCCTTTCTTAGTTTAAAATTAAAATCATTTGAAAGAATTTTCCTCATGCCATAATCAAGAGTTTTCAACAATATGGTCATCTAACCTTTCCAATATGAAAACTCATAATTTTCTAAAATAGGAGGAATAGGGATGTCAAAACCTTTAGAAAACTTTTCACAATTAAATACAGTCATGATCTTTGCACTTGAGATCGTTAGATCCTTTAACAAGCGACCTTGCTTTGATACCAAATGTTGATTCTGGTTGTATCACCTAAGAGGAGGGTGAATTGGATATTTTTAAAATTTTGAAAAACTCTAAGGATATTTAAATGAATTTAAAGAGTAGAGTTTATAATGATATCACTAAAGGAAGTAGTTGTAGGAAAAAAGATTTTCACATGATGATTTATAATGGTTAAGCCTAATCCACTTAGACTACGTCCAGTTCCCAAACATCCCTTATGAGTGTTCCACTATCTCCAAGATTCTATGGGCCCTTGGTACCTCAGTATATTCGCTGAGAATTCCCTATCACTTCTCCTTATAACTTGTAAGGTTATCCAGTGAGAATCCCTCTCACTCCCCATTATACCTATAAGCTTACCATATACTCAATAATCCCTCTTGAGCAAATTAGAAAATGATTAATAAATGTAAAACTCTCTCAGTAGAGTAGATAGGATAAATACTTAAGATCAAACTCTCTAAGTTTCTCTCTCTCTTTTAGAATATAGTATGCTCATAATCAAAGGAGAGAAACAGAGTGAAATAGATATACAATCATTGAATGTGATCAAAGTGCATTGTAATCATTTGTTCTATCTTCTTATGTTTCACAACTTCTTCGCCCTTCTCATTTTGGCTTCTTCTTCTTTTATACTTTGTCTTCATAATTCCCTTGAGATTGTTGTTGTTGAATATAGTCATTCTTGCTGACCTGGACATCTAATGACTTTTGCTCTTTGATAATTTTCTTCATTTCATCTAAAAATAATATTGAAACATACTTTAGAGATGATATATAATAATTATAAGCATAAAGTAACTATTTCCAATATCAAATATCAAAATCTGATAAAGTTTAGTTGAAAATACTTTTCTCAAAATGGCTTGACTTATCGAAGAACTCTCTTATCGAAAAGGTCTTTGATAAGTTGCTGAAGAATTGTATTTGGAACAATTTAAATCTTATCGAGCAATTCTTTAATAATCAGCAATATAAAAATGGACTTCAATAAATCTTCAATGAATTGTACATAGACAGGTCATGATTTATCAAATAGTTCTTTTCTTAGGAAATGGGCCAATCCTCCCATGGTGAATTAAGCCCAGGTCCATGAGTATGTATAGTGGAGGGAATAGTTATGGATACTATCTGGAAGAGGAAAATATGGGAGAGTGGGGAGTTATCAAAGAACCCATTCCCCCCACATTCAGGCATAATATATTCATGTGTGCATACATATGCTAAAGAGATTTAGAATATTTTTCCAGAAAATATTTTCCTCTTTTTTCTCTCTTTTAGTGGCTCTATGTTCCACTACTCTTCCTTAGTATTTTTTGCAGTGTAAACATAAACAGAGTCCAAATAAGGTTCTTCATTTTTGTGTGAGCATCTCAGTGAACTAGAGAAGACCCAAGGTACTCCCAAAAACTTATATTGGTATCATGAGCAAGGTTATGTGCTTTCATATGCTACTGTATTTTTTTCTTGTTAGATGCTTTAATCACCATTATTTCTATTTTTAAGTGTTTACTTTGTGAAAATGATGCTCGAAGCATGCATTTAAACCATCAAATAGAAGTAAACTCACCGTCAACTGAACAAAGATCCTTCATTCAAATTAGGTTATTAGAAAACTATATTTTTAGTCCTTGAAATTATTCACATTACGTAGAACACCAAAAAACAAAGTGACACCAAAAAGTCAAAATAGGATTTCATGTGGAGAAATTATGGTGGAAAAATGTGTCAGGTCAGACAGACCTACCCATTTACCAGTTGAGTTTGTATGACCTAATTGGGTGTCATGAATGATCAAAATGAACTATTTTCATCATCCCAAAGTGGCATTATTTTGATCTATTTCTAAAAAAGGGGAAATATGGTGACTAACACGTGGTAATGAAGACGTGGTAGCACTAGACTGGCACGTGTAATACATGCGCTAGTGCTGAGAGTGGGCTTTGTTCAATTTTTTATTTTTTTCTAAATTTTTCCTTCTTGGGCATGAGGGAGCATGGGACCTCCGATTGAGGTGCACTTTATTCCTAAAAATTCCTAAAATCAAGATCTTTGTTTTGATATATAATTTGCCTAATTTTAGGGGCAATTTTAAACCTATTTGTGAATATGTAGTGTATTTTCTAGTGTTTTTTAGTGTTTAAAAATTCTATAAAATTATGATAATTAATATTTTTATTATTTAGGTGAAAATGACTTCATATAGCACTAAATCCCTAGGATATGATTTCTATTATGATATCTCACACCTAGATTTTGTCAATGACCCAGAGGAGAACCTTCAACAAGACCCCAAAGGGAACTTGAAAAGGATCCAAAACTAGAGCTTGATAAACTTTATAAAGACCCAGAGGAGTTAGTGAATAAAGTACCACAAGAAGAACCTAAAGTAATATATGCTTCTGAACTGAGGTTTCCTAAGCAGCCTTTCATGGTTTCTTCAAACTAAAACTCCAAGTCAGTGCCTACTCTTCATGAAGAATCTTTAGTTGAGGACAGAGAGGAAGTGAACCAACCTCTTACCCTTCCTTTGGCTATGAGCATAGCTAAAAGAGATGCATCCAGACTAACAAATATAAAAGGCATTAATGGCATGCTTGTCGAATACTTAGATTTAGGATAGATAAGGAAAATATAGAATTCTACCTAAAAGTCATCATGGAATATGTAAGAACAACTAGGGTTAAAGGCAAGCCAAAATAAAGCCCCATAAGGCATATGTAATGGCTTAAAACTATAGAGTTTGTATCTAACTATCAAAATCCTCCATTAAGCTTAAGAAGCTAAGAAAAGTGATGTTAGAATAATGTAATGCTCATATCAAATGATGAATATTTGGATTTGATCTCTACTACTTTGATTTGTTAAGGACATGTTTTATTACTCCTTCTTTGTAAAGACTTACAATTTATTACATGCCTTATATGTAAAAAAACATGTTTCATTTCATTTTCTTTATCTTAGTTATGATTCATGTATACTTTTTATAAGTGAGATCCTTTTAGATAATGAGTCTTCTAAAAGAAAAAATTGATGAGAATAGTGCTCTTATTAATTTTGATAGAAAGTGATGCTATTGCTAGTGCCTATGTGATGGGAGGTACAAACATCTTCTCCTGATCATGGGTCTTGTGATGTTATTATTTTATGATAAAAATGATAAAAGTACATAACATTGTATACTTTACATGTGCTATATACATAAATTCACTTAAATATTATATAGTTCAATAAATTAATGTGGGATATTATTGCTGAATTAAACAAGGGGAAAAACTCAATAGGGACAACTGGGATATTTGGCATTGAATGTTCCAATATATTCTAGAAGAACATGATAAAATTAAGCCATTAATAATGGCAATGGTAGAACTTGAGGCTAGAAATACGGTCCAGCACAAGAGAGACTAGGAAGCATACCTATCCTAGAAAAAGAAGAATAGCATAGCAAGAATCACACTGCTGAGTGCAATGACTGATGACTTCATGTGTGAATTTGAGCCACACATAAATGTATAAGCTAGGTGGATTATCTTAAAGGATAAGTTTTGGGGAGTTTCTATTGCTAATCTTAGAAGGTTGATGATTAAATTTGATACTTATACAACCAAATAATCCTATGAGGCAACATGTAAGAGAAATGTCCAACAAGATTCATGAATTGAAGGAGGATGGACATAATCTATCTAAAGAGCAACAAATGTAGGTTGTCTTCAGGTCAGTCCTTACCAATTGGGAGAACATGAAAGGTAATTTAACCCACAATAAAAATATCATCACTTTCAATGATGTAGCTAAGCATTTGGAGCTAGTGGATTAATGTTTGGAGGCTTATAAGGCCACTGGACAAGCTTATTTGACTTAAGATGTCAGTCTTTCCCATTTGAAGCTTAAATTTAAGAAAGGCAAGAAATTTTAGAAGAATGGAAAGAAAGGCGGTCTTCTACCCAAGAAAGACAGGAAACAATACAAGAAGGGAAAGAAAGGCAGCAAGAAAAAGCTAGACTTGAATAGGGTTAACTGCTTTGCCCACCACAACATGGGGTATTTTGCACGTGACTACTCTAAACAGGCCGAGAGAGGAAAGGTAACAATGAATTATGTGAATTTCATGTCTCATTTATGCTAGTACTATTTTTCTGACAGAACATGTTTCCTTTTCTTGGATTATTGTTCCACAAACCACGTAAATGGAGATCAAGGATCTTTCGTGGAATATAGTCAATTGCCATTTCAAAGCAAGTGGATTTACGTTAGCAATAATTCAAGGATTGAGGTTCGAAGCATTGGTACCTACAAGCTAATTTTGTGTGGTAGAAATATCTTGATGTTGCATGACATTCTTTATGCTCCTAACATCCGACAAAATTTAATTTCTATAATTTGCTTATTAGACTTTAGGTTTAATGTAAACTTTCATGGTAAAGTTGCAGACATTTATAGCAACCCAACATTTTATGGTTCAACTTTCCAATTTCAAAAGTTCATTATTTTGGATCTTTCTAATGATTTTAATACTCACAATTATTTTGCTATTACTTCGAATAATCTTGTTATGAATTTTTGGCATGCTAGACTAGGACATATTAATCAAAATAGAATGATTAAACCAATAAAAAAAGGCATGCTGGGGGTAATCCCTAACATAGATATGTTATTATGTGAAAGTGTCTAGCTAGTAAGGCTACTAGAAAGCCATTCATTAAGGGAACATGAGCCAAAAATCTATTGAAATTAATCCATTATGATATTTGTGGTCCAATGAGTGTGAGGATGAGACATAGAGCTTGGTATTTCATTATCTTTATTGATAATTTTTCATGATATAGTCATGTCTATTTGATCTCACATAAGTTTGAGGCACTAGAGTGCTTTATACAATACATAAATGAAGTGAAAAATCAACTGGACAATAAAATTAAGGCATTACACACTGATCAAGGTCTTGAATACCTTTTAGATCAATTCAAACAACTCTGTGAAGAAAAAGGGATTATTAGGCACTAACTATCCTTGGCACACCTCAATAGAATGGGGTTGCCGAAAGAATAAATAGAACTCTTCTAGACATAGTTAGTCTATAATGGCACAGACAAACCTTCCAATTTCATATTGGTGTAATGCTTTGTTGACTGCCACCTTCATACTTAATAGTGCTTCCTCAAAGTCAGTCCTTTCCATGCCCTACGAGTTATAGACTAAATGCCAGTCAAATTTAAGCATTCTTAGACCTTAGGACTCAGTGGCATATATCCATGACAATTCTTATAGACCTAGAGGGAAGAAATGTATTTTCATAAGGTATTCTGAACCCTCAAAAGGTTATGTATTCATAAGCGAAATTGAATATAGGAAAATGACTAAAATAAAATCAAGAGATGATGTATTCATTGAGACAGAATTTTCCATTAGGGGGATATTGACCACATTGTATCTTTTTATGTGACTTAGGAACAGAATAGTGCTGAACAGATTGATAGACCATAATCCTCTAGGTATGTCAATCTAAGTGGGAGCTAAGAACAATCAACATAAAGATCAAGATAAATAAGTTGTTCTGGTCAAAAAGAGTAATAGGGAAAGTGTTCTAAAGAGACACTTCCAAATAGAAGGTGAATCACTCTTAATTACTCTAAAAGGGGATGATAAACCTTGCTCTGTTCATGAAGCATTGGAAGGTCCTATTAAGGAGGAATGGAAGAAAGCAATGAAAGAAGAAATAGACTTAATGATAAAAAAATAAGTTTGGAAATTGGTTGATCTGTCAAAATAGCATAAAGCCACTGGGAACAAGTGGGTTCTTAAAATCAAGAGAAAGATAGATGGATCAATTGACAAATTCAAAGCCTGATTGGTTTCAAAGGGATATAAACAATAGGCAGGTATAGATTATAAGGATACTTTTTCATCTGTTATGCTCTTCAATTCTATAAGACTTATTTTGGCAATAGTAAATAGTTTAAACCTGGAGTTACATTAGATGGATTTAAAAACTGCATTCCATAATGGTGTCTGGATAAAAAAAATCTATATAGAACAACTAATAGGTTTCATTAAAAAAGGGTTTGAACACAAGAAGTTTAAACTAAAAAGATCTATTTATGGATTAAAGCAGTCATCTAGACAGTGATACTTGAGGTTTCATAAGGCAATAACCTTATATAACTTCCAAATGATACAGGAAGACCACTACGTCTATGTTAAGCAGTTTGAGGGTAACTTTTTAATATTATCCTTATATGTAGATGATATACTCTTAGCCGAAAATAGTATTAACTCGGTCGTAGCTATTAAAGAATAGCTTTCATCGAATTTTGAGATCAAAAATATGGGTGAAGCATAATACATACTTGGAGTAAAGATTCAAAGGAATCGCTCCAAGAGAATCCTCACTCTTTCACAAGAGAATTATATCAAGAAGATACTTGAGAGATTCAATATGAGTTATTGTAATCCCATAGATATCCTTGTAGCCATCAGAGTGGCTTGGAGTTCTGACATGTGTCCCAAAACTAAATTATACAAAAAGCAAATAGAAAGTTTCATATGCTAGTGTCGTTGTTAGCCTAATATATGTGATGATATGTATAAGACCTAATATTTGTTATGCTATGGGGATAGTTAGCATATTCTAGTCTAACCCCAGTTAGACACACTAGAAAACATTGAAGAGGATATTGAGAAACTTAAAGGGTATCACTAACTATGAGTTATGTTATCAAGAAAGCGATATATGCCTAGTCAGATATTCTAATGCTGATATAGGTAATGATCAAGAAGAGTGAATATCGACTTCAGGATACAAATTCTTAGTTAATGACAGTGCCATATGTTGAAGTAGCAAGAAGCATATGTGTATTGCCTTATACTCTATGGAAGTTGAGTTTGTGCCATATACTATAGTAGCACAAGAGGCTATTTGGCTAATGAGATTTATCGAACACTTAGGATTTGGAAATAAGAGTACTAATCTGGTGTTGATACACTGTGACAATACTATAATTATAGCCTGCACCAAAGACCCTAAGTATCCAGCAAGACCAAACACATTGATATCAAGTATAACTTTGTGATGGATTATATAGACCAAAAAATTATAACTATACAATACATTTCAACCATATGTATGGTCACATACCCCTTGACTAAGCAAGCCGGTAGGCAAAAAAATATTTGAGAAACATGTAAAAGCCATTGTCATGCAAAAAATATAAAATTGTAGATTGTGTAATATTTTGTTTTCATTAATGATATGAAGTCATTTATTATTACTTATATGTCTGGTTGAAAGTATACAATATCTAGTATGTAGTATAGGTTGAAAAGGTTCTCTCACACAAGTAACCACCTTTGATGCTAGAGAAGCATTCAAATATAAGATATGTGTTACCAATAAAGCAACAAAAGTGTTAATATAGTAGAGAAGAAACACATTAAATGTTGCTTAGGCTTAAAAAGTGCAGTAAGTTAAGATGAGATCTGTAAGTATGGATATAGATCAAACTATAGATACCCAAATCCATGAAACATGTTGCTAGATAACATATTCTTCAAAATCGACGTCATATTATGTGTATAGAATTGAAGATATTGGGTTTAGATACTATAAGTGTCTAGAATTAAGTTTGTACTGTGTGATTGATAGAATCAAAACAAGGTACACTCTCATAGGACAAGAATAACACCGTAACATGTTATTCATACAACATGTGCTGAAGAACTGCAAATGGAAAATAAGTGAATCAATCCCTAATTCATTGTTGTGTGAGTTTCGGAAAGGTATCATCCTTTCATTAATGTCCTTTGACTTTGATAGTATTATGGAGGTATATGCCCTAAGTTAAATTATATATGAACTAAAGATATTATACTAGAAAATCAGTTGATTCATATTAAAATGATATATGGGTGAAAGAAAGATTACCAGAATATACACATCCATGCTGGTGTCTGTGACTGGTCCCTTGTCATAATATTTTGTCAATTTTATAAGTGTAGACACTATCCATAAGTAGAGGCTATCTGAGTTATATGTTGACTTAAGAAGGATTAGATTATTCATAAGAAAAGTGTATCGGATAAATCTAGGACATTTAAGGCATTATAACTTATTTTGGTCATGTTGCACTAAAGGGTTATTTTGTGCTAGTCTCTATAAAAGGAAATTCTAGTACAAACGCTTGAATGGAGACGTCATGCCTATATAGTCACAACAAAGCACCTAGTATGAAAGAAGGAAGATAATAAGATTATAGCTATGATATCTAATCTACCAAGTGTAAGTATAAGATGTTAGGAAATGGGTCATTCCACCCATGGTGGATTAGACCCAGTTCCATGAGTATGTACAATGGATAGAACAATTATGGACACTGGTTGGAAGAGAAAAATGTGGGAGAGTGGGGAGTTATCACATAACCCACACCCCCTCATTCATGCATAATATATGTGAAATATCCTTATTTTTGTATGTTTGAGGGACCATTCAATAGTATTTAGAACCACTTACAAGACCTTGGAAGTCCATTAGCTAAATCTGGAATTTTACTCTTCTTGATTTCCTGTTCATATGGTATTCCAGAATAGGTGATGAACTTTGAAAAATCATAATTAATTCTAGTAAAATTTGAAATAAAGTTGTTCAAAAAGCTACGTGAAGATAACATCTTGAAATTTAAGAAAAACTAATTTTCAAACCAAATACTTAGTCAATAAATACAGTTTATTCGTCAAATATTACTATTTATTTCGTAAAAAATTCTAAAAACAGATTTTGGTCCCTTACTTTAGAAAATTCATTCTCTTTGTATAGACATCAAAATAAGGCCTTCTTGGTTTCAAAACAAATCTTGACATGTTAACTAAATGTCTATAAAATTGTATACATTTATCTCATCATTTACTATTTTTTCATTATATCATGACCACCACTACTTATATTGGTCATATAGCAACATTACATATAACAATTCTTCACATAACATTTATACTATCCAATCCCTATCTCCTCTTCATACTTCATCATCCTCTTTCATCATTAATGAACCTGCTAGGATTGGGATTACATGGAGGGGGTGAGATTTCTCGAGATATCTCAGTAGCAAACGGTACTAAACAATGCATGCATTAATGTAAATACTTGTGTTCGCTTGTGAAAGTGTTAAAATTGTGTAATGTTCATGCTTCCATGTTACATATGAAATACAATTGGCCAAGGTTATCATAGAAACAAAGCTTCAATCATATACACATACAACATAATTCCATAAAGCCATAGCACAACTAAGCATAACATTTAACACATACAAGTTTAGGATAAGTTTACTACCTCATATACTTGACTTTCTTTCACTTTAACTTTGCTTTTCCTCTTTCTTCTTACTTCTTCTTGATGTGTGGCTGCCTCATTTGAGTCCACAATCAAATCCTAACATCACATAATCATCTATCCATTACAATATAACTTGCTCTTGAACATTGAGGTCATTTAACTACATTAACTTTTCCTTAATCTTAACTAATGGACTTGGTCTTTGAATCAATTGAGTCTTAACTTTACCCTACACAATTTCATCTTTTGAATCCATTTGAGTTTAGAATTATGAAATTCTAGCTACTATACACTATTCTGAATAGATTTGAAAAACATGCATAATTCTTTTAAAAATTCTCATTTTGATTCCAATACTTCCTATACTTGTTTCTCTACTTTATCACACACAACATTTTATCTTAAAACCATTGGAATCATCAAAATCATAAAATTTCAATAACTATTCATGCGAGTGAACAATAATAGAGAAGAATTCTAAGAATTATAACTTTCAATTCCAATACTTTTAAGGTTCAAAACCTATCCAATCCTACACAATAGCATCGTATAAATTTAATGGAAACATTAGATCATTGAAATTCTATCTCCTTCTATCATGAACAGTGCATACCAAAATATATCTTTAATGGCCAAGTCAAGCATATCAACTTGATTCATCAACCAATCATCTAACTAGTTTGTTTAAACTTCAATCATATAACTCTAACTTTAATTTCTTCTTTCTTATTTCATCTATGGTTTTGGGCAGCACATACACATTAGAGAAAACTTAACTTTCTTCCATGAAAGCCCTAAGTTCAAGCCCCCAAATAAAGAAAAATAAGCTAGGATATATCACTTACCTTAATCTCTAGCTAACTTGAACTTTGGTACCTTGAATCTTCTTTATCTTGGTTTGACTCTTCATTTGAGTAGCAACTCCCCAAGGGTTCCAAGGGCCACTATTTTGTGTAGAAAAATAGGGGTATTTATAGAAAAAATCTATAGAAAATGAATAGCCAAGATCACTTTGTACACTATTTGATCTAATGGCTCATATTTGATCTTGGATTAGCTTACCCTAGAAGCCAATAAGATAACATCATCAAAGGACACCTCATAATCCATATGATGAAATTACCAAGGGAGGAAGCATCTAGAAAAATTTTAGTCCAATCTGGTACCGACTCAGTCCGATTTCCCAAAAACTAGACTGTTTTCTTAATCTACTTTTTTTGGGATTTCATAATATGCTTTTTGACCTTAAATCTAGAATCTGGATTCTTCCTACCATTGATATTCTTGTACTGGGTATATACTTAATTACAAATCCCTTGAAAAATTATCAAGATGCCCCTTAGTTCCTCTTTATTCACTTTAACATATCAAGGGCATTATCGTCTTTTCACACCTCATCAGAGTATTCCCTAACCTTGATCAACTATTCTGGGAACTCTCCTTGACTGTCTAACCTTATTCAAATGACCAAAATATCTTCTTCTAACTCTGATTCAATGACACAACACAATGACATAGATAGTGACATTTTCATAATTTTACATTTTTCCCTCTCTTTATTAGCCCTGACTTCATACTTATCTATAAATATTATTAGTCCTATAAGGCGCTATTTTGGGCCTTCTACATAATCAACTGCCTTCATGGATTTATCTCCTGAGAAATTCCCCCAAAACGTATTTATCAGGTATTTTAATCCACTATAAATTCCCTAATAAATTCTACAGAACTCCTTTTTGAGCTCTATCAGTTTCATAAATTCTTATATTAATTATAAGAATTTATTGTCAAATTTCATATGACTCTAAGGTCTAGAGAATACTGTATTAATTTTTCTTTCTTCATAAATTCAAATCAATTTTTAGAGACCTCAAATCAAAATTATGTTTTGCGTCAAACTGATCAGAATAATTTTCTCTATTTACTGGGAAAGTTTGAGACTAATATGATTTTGGGTATTTTTGTGCCTTTTCTGGCTCAACTTTCAGTAATTACCATTTTGCCCTTGAACTTTTGAAAATTACACTTTAGGCCATCAACTTTTTATAATTACACATAATGGCCTAAAGTTTATTTCTACTTTCATTTTTGCACCATAGAACTTTTATATTTTTAATTTAGTCTCTTTTCTTTATGCCTTTGTTAAATAATCACTGTTTTTCCTTTCTATTCATCATCACAATCCTTTTTAAACATCTTTCCATTATTAGTATTATACAGATAGGGAAAAATTAGGATGTGACAATATGCATGTGTGTGTCCATAGTGCCAGAGAAATTAAAAGTTTTTTCCATAAAATATTTTCCTCTATTTTCTCTCTTTCACTGGCTCTCTATTCCATTACTTTTCCTTGGTGTTTTTTGCTATGTAAACATAACCAGAGTCCAAACAAGGTGCTCTAGTTTCTTGTAGGTATCTCGGTGATAAATGTTCTTTCAAAACATATGCTTTGAGACTTATCAATATATTTCACAATACATCATTTATTGAAGTATTATTCAATAAATGAGTTCATTGAATAGCTCAGCCATAAATGTTGAAGAATATTCTTTCAAGCTTTCAAAAATAGACTTTCACATATTTAGATATTTTCTCAAATCATCATATACTACATTTAGAAATCATTACTCATAAGATCATCTTATATCAAATCAGAATAGATCAAAGCTTATTTAACATATCAGAATAAACCATTAGCATATAATCATTCAGCAAATAATATCAGGCTATAAATTCATAAAGATCATTCATTCAATCAAATCTAAGTAATTCATAAGCTCAACAAAGATATTTCACAACTATCAATTAGATATCATATCAATTTAAGCTTGACATGAGGATCTTATCAAATATCTCTTTGATAAATGTTCTAATTGAATAGATTATCTATAAGGGAATAATGTATCAGACTTTGAATTATTCATGGATAATCTTATCTTCATAACTTCAGGACAAATCGAACTATAGATGATTCAAGTATATCAATACAATATTATAAGAAATGAATTATCATCAAAATATTTTAAACAACCAAATTATCATCAAAATATAATCAATATTAAAATTTCAGTGATTTGAATTTGAAACGACTTATTTTCTTTTTCTTCATTTGATCTTTTATAAATTATAATTTAAGATTCTAGAGATCATTTTAAGAACAATTTAATTCGATTACTTTAAAGATTATTTTATCATATCAGAAACTTAATGATCTGGAAAACTTTAAAATATTTTCAATGATTAGATTTTAAAACTATAAAATTTTTCTTCTTCTAATCATAAGTTTTGATAAAACAAATTGAGAAGAAGCAATCGATAATATCTCATCAAAATCAAATAGTGTAAAATCATTTGATTAAGTTCAAAAACTTTTCTTTATTTATCAAAGAGTTATTTGATAAATATACTTATTGAATAATCCTTCAATAAATATGTCTTTGAAATCTGAAGGTGTTCATTGAACACAATTTATTGATCAAAGACTTTATAGTTAAATGATTTGTTTGATCAATACTTCAATAAAAGCTTTTATAAAATTCTTTTTGCAATTGATTCTTTACAAAACTCATCAAATGATTTTTCAATAAATCTCTTATCGAATAAGTCTTCGAATAACTTCATATGCAAAACAATGACTAAGACCTTTCAAAAACTAAACTTATATTGATTTTTCAAAGTCTTCAATAAATATTTTTTTATAAATCATATTTTTCTTTTAAAGTTATTTCTCATTTATTGAATAATGACATTATCGATAAGCTTATCGACAAATATTCTTTATCAGTTTAAAAACTACTTTTTGAAATCTTCTCTCAATTAATTGTCATCATCAAAACATTAACATTGAAGTCTAACAAATTTTCTATAATTTTTCATGTATAATCCAAATATGAGCTTGAATTTATGAAAATCAAAGTCCTCCATTATGAACAATCATTGGCCAAGAGGTATGCAAGAATGACCTAAATTTCTAATTTTGATTCTTAAGATTCTAAAGCTTATTTCTTATATTTACCCTACACCATTTTTCATTTTATACACATTAGAATAATAAAAAACAACAAAATCAATTCCTAGGATAGAATTACCAAAGTGGCTAAGAGGCCTAGATAATTTATAATCCAAAGAAATTAAATAATCTCCATGCAATACCACTAACATTAACCACTAATCAATGTCTTTAAGTTAGATTTAACATCAAACTCATATCTCCCTAGGTCTTATACATTTTGGAGAATTCTTGATATATTAGGATATTAGAGACATAAATTAACCTTTAATATGAGCTTAATGACCAAACTAGCTAGCTCTTCTTCCTCTTCAAAGGTCAAGAATTCAAGTGGGACCATTTTTGGCCAAGAAGGCTAGGTAATTGCATGTTATATCAAAACACTTTTTACTAGAATAAATTTCTATTTTACAATTTTAGTGGCTTGGACAGTTTAATTAATTTTTATCAGTCCCATAATACATTCCTACCATTTTTCTCTTCCAAAAAGATCCCAAATTTATTACCATTATCATTTGATTGATGGTAAAATAGAAAAGCCAATTTAATTCCTTTTATCCAAACATTATTCATGAATGCATCTCTATGACTTCTACTTAAAGGGATTAGTCCTTGTATTTCTAAGCTCAAAATCTAGGATCTAACATATAGCATCATGATATGTCCAAGCAACCCATCTTTGTAATATACTTTCCCATACCAAGCAACTATATATAAACAATATTTTCAATTTGTTTTTTATAAAATAAAGTTGATGTTGCTAGGACATAAAGAAATATGATTATTAAAATATTTTCAGAGCATCATGATTATTTCGGGATATCTATCTTTTTAATACAAATTTTGGGATATCTATTTGTCGTATAATAAGTGAGAGAATAGGAAGAAATATGGTAAATAACTACATAATTAAACTCCATTTCTATTTTCAAAATTTATACAAACTTCTCCTCATACAAAAAATAAAATTATATTTTATGAAAATAAAAGAAATATTTATATAATTTAACAAAACTAGAGATGTCTAAGTAGTTGACGTCTTATCTTCATGAATGCCTCTGTAATTTTCTTCCTCTGTAATTTTCTTCAAAAAAAAAATACACACAAAGGGTTCCCTATAATTCTTACAAAACTCAGTTAAAAAAACATATAATTTCCCCAAAAAGTTATATATTGGTGAATCCCTTTACACGTGTCCCAGTTGAGCAAAGCAATAGGGCTCTTGATTAGTTTTTGAAACAAAAAATATAAATATGTTCACTAATTAAAGTAACCTATTGTGAGCTATATATGGTAAGGTAATAAATAAACTAGAGCATGTGAAGTTGGACAAGAATACTATGATTATGATTGGAAACAAAAACCAGCCAATGAACACATATGGTTATCATCATGATATGGAAGAAGATGAAGCCAGACCGTATAAATGAGCATATATAGGCTTGGCTTTGGCGCTAAATTACATTAAGTAAACAGCAAAAACAACCAAACCATATTCACTCTGCTTCATTTGTTTCTCTCTCTGGTATCTACCAACTATTCCAATGCTATAAATATATATAATTAATTTACGAACATAAAAAAAGGGTAAAATATTTAACTTGTTAAACTTTAATGTTTTGATAATGACAATTGAGAAAAATTTTTCAAAAATGATTTTAACTGATAAAGAATATTTACATAAGCTCTTTTGTAAATGAGAAATACATTTGTGAAAAGAATCTGTTTTCTAAAGAATATTTATCAAAAAGATTTTGATAAATGAAAGTTATGAAAAGTCTTAGTCATTATTTTAAATCTAGAATTATTCCAAGACTTATTTGATAAAATAATTTATTGAAGAAGTCTTGAATAAGTTTTATAAAGACTCAGTTTGTGAAATAATTTTTACAAAGGCCTTTATTAAAGTATTGATCGGGTAAGAGCTTTATCAATAAAAACTTCAATCAAAAAGAGTTTGAGAAATTAGTTTTTAGAAATAAATTAAATGTTTTCTCTATTTTAAAATAATTTATCAGTGAAAATTACTGAAGCATATTTCAGGTTCAATAAGTGGATTTATCGAAGTATTATTCGATAAGTGGATTTATCGAAGAACACTTGGATAAATGAGAAAAATTTTCCATTTTATCAAAATACTGATAAAATGATCTTATGTATTTTGCTACTTGCTTTTACAAATATGTTATTCTGTTTTGACAAGATATTTCTCTTTTCAAAAGATTTAAGATAAGATTTAAAATCAATTGTCTTCCATTGATGAACTAGTTTTTAGTTTGTATTCACTAAAGTGTTTATTTGATCAACTATTTTGATTATGTTTATTGCTTATAATGCTATTAATATGTTTGAATCATCTATTTCTCAAACTCATTTAAGAAGTCTTGCAAAAAGGAAAGGGGTTATCATGAAAGAAGAAAATATGATATTACTCTTCTTGTCTTTATCAATAAGCTTTTCGATAATCCCATTTAAAAAAGAGCACTTCGATAAATTCAATATTTTAAAATATAGAATTATAATATTTATCGAATAGCTATTTAATAAATCCATTTATCGAAGTCATTTTTTATAAGGGTTATTTTAATAAGCACTTCAATAAATAGAATAAAATTCATATTATGAAGATATTAAAGATTTATCAAATGATTCTGTGTGATCTTAATAAGATTATAACTTGCTTTGATTTTCTAAATGATCTTATGAATTCTTTTTTCCAAATATATTACAAGATTAAAAGATTAAAGAATGTTTGAAAGAATATTATTCAGTATTTATCGATAAACTATTCGAAAAGTGTATTTATCGAAGAGCAATTCAATAAATAATGTATTGAGAAATATATCAATAAGTTTGAAAGCATATATTTTAGAAATGATATTTTTTGAAGAGTTTTTTGATAAGAATATTTATAAAAAGATCTATCTAATAAATCTAGAATTATCTGAATGAAATTAATTGATGATTTATTGAAATCCTTTTTTATAAGGTTGTTTATCATAGTCTTATTCAATAAATCTAAGAATTGTTTCAAATAATTCATTTGAGATTTATCGAAGTCCTTTTCAATAAGGAACCTCTTCGATAAACACTTTTATAAATTGAACTAATCTATGAAAAGAATTTTAAACCAAACTTTGACAAAATTTGGTGTTTTAATCTAAATCATTTGGAAATAGTTGCTATATACTTATACTATTTATATATCTTTTCTAAAGAATATTTTAAGATCATTTGTAGGCTGAAACAAAGACCAAACGAAGAGCCTAATTAAAGAACAAAAAGTCAAATGCATACGTCAGCAATAACGGATAAATTTTCTAATGGCTATCTCAACAGCTATCAATGGATTTTTGAAGAACCAATTTATAAAAGAAGCCAAAGAGAAAAAGATGAGATTGACAAGATAAGGAAGTAAGAAGAAACATGAGAAGAAACAAGAGATGTTCAATAATGCATTATGATTATATTCATTAATTTTGTTCTATCTCACTCTATTTCTCATCTTATGAACAGAGCATGTAACATTATTTGAGAGAGAGAAATCTATGTGCACTTAAGTTTTTAATATAATTCCTCTACATAGAGAGTGGTGTAAAGTCTTTAATCCTTTTCTGATATACTTAAGAGTGTGGGACTCTTGAGTGGATTAATACTTTACAAGTTGTAAGGGAAGTGAAAGGGATTCTCACATCTCACGATTGTAACCTTACGGGTTGAAAGGGGGAAAGAGAGAGATTCTTACTGAGGCACCAAGAGCCTGGCTAATCTTGGAAGA
Source organism: Leucaena leucocephala (assembly GCA_037074615.1). Lineage (NCBI taxonomy): Eukaryota > Viridiplantae > Streptophyta > Magnoliopsida > Fabales > Fabaceae > Leucaena > Leucaena leucocephala. The sequence continues at coordinate 10,523,235 of CM073553.1, forward strand.
TAGTGGAATACTTAGAGGAGCTTTGGGAACTCGACATAAGCTAAGTGGATTAGGCCAAATTAGTATAAATTGACAGTGTTCAACTTCTCTTTCATCTACTTTCTTCATCTTACTGCAATTGGTGATATCCTTCTAAACTTAATCTTTAATTTTATTCAAAGTTATTAAAAGTTTTCAAATTTTTCAAAATCACCCAATTCACCATCCTCTTGGGTAAAACAACTATTCGAACATAACACCCCTCAATTTTACTTTAATTACACAAACCTCCCACTACTTATAAAACTCATATGAGCCTCCTTTAAAATTGAAATACATGTTAACATAACAAAATAGATTGAGATATTATATTTAAGATTAAATTAAATTGGGTAAAGGTGCATTAAGTTCCCCGAACTAATTTTGGAGGTGCAATCATCACCTAAAAGTATTTAAGGTGCAATTAACAGCTCAAACTAATTTTGGCAGTACAATTGGCACCGTAAAGTATTTAAATTGGTGTAATTGTGTCCATCAACTAACAAAAACACAAACTTCCATATGATCTATGCTATATAAACTTTTTATTTTGACACATTATTGTTTAAAAAGACAAATGTGTAATATTGTTTTAAAAAAAACACCAAATAAACTATAAAATTGACAATCTAGATAACTCATATGTGAAGATTGAGAAATTTCAAAGGTTTATTTAGTAAGTTTTTTAAGACAATATTAACACATATAACCTTTTAAATAATGATGTGTTGAAATATAAAGCGTATTTGCTATGAATCAAAGGGGATTGTGTTTTTGTTAATAAAAGAGCAAAATTGCATCAATTTAAATATTTTATAGTATTAATCATAACTCCAAAATTAGTTCGAGATGCTTATTACACCATTAAATACTTTATAGTGTTGTTTGCATTTCTAAAATTAGTTCAGGGTACTGGAGGTACATTTACCAAAATAAATTTCCCAATTAAATCCTACATTTTAAATGAGATTTGATTTATTCATATTTAATTTGGATGGTTAGATTTAATAGTTATTTTCAGGGAAAATTAATATTTGGTCCTTCAACTATTAACTCTCTTATAACTCAAACCCTCAACTATGACTCGTTATAACTCAGTCAATAAACTTTTGATTCAGATATAATGTAGTCCCTCATCTTTTCACTTTTGATACTATTGTCCAAGTTTTCTCAAACACATACTGCGACATCCTATGTGGCACAAGTGGGTAATAAAATTGGTTACAAATCAGCTCCACATAAGCAAAGAAGGGAGGACTGGAGGAGACGACAAACACTAAAAACAATCAAAGCCATATGACAAAATTTACTTGGAACAAGGATTCCACTTTCGAGTTGCAACCGCAAAAATGGATCTGAATGGCGATGATAAATAGTCGATTCAATGAAACGAGGAGTGAAGGTTTTGGGCGTACCTGGAATCCTTTGCTTGACTCACTAGATACCCACACGAGGACTAGAGCACTACGGAAGGCTCTTGGTCACATTTACATGGTAAATTCACTTTGATAAATAATGAAAATAGAGCGTCAGAAACAAAGAAGTATTGTTCTTCAACCAACTACATTTCTGTCCGTGTATGCACATATATATAGCCTGTGGGGAGGGGAGTTAGATAACTATCTAACTCCCTCATTTCAAATTCAAATATTCCCTCAGTTCTCATGTAAACGGCTCTCTATTTCCCATCGGTCAGGTCTGATCGACCATGGGTGGATCGCCTATTTCCTTACATCTCCCACTCACACATATTGAATTAGATATTATGGCTCAAATCTCATTTTCTTCCTTCTTTCATACTAGGTGCTTTGCCGTGACAGCGTAGGCATGACGTCTCCTTTTGGGCGTTTGTACTAGAAATCCCTTTTTCATAGACCAGCACAAAGCAACCCTTGAGTACAGCTTGATTAGAATAAGTTATGGTTCCTGGATATCCTAGATTTGCCTGTATACACTTTTCTCATGGCTAATCTAATCCCTCTTGAGTCAGTTTATAACTCAGATAGCCTTCTACTTATGCATAGTATCCACACTTATGAAGTTAACCAAATAATATCACAAGGGACCGGTCACAGGCACTAGCATGGATATGTATATTCTGGCAATCTTTCTTTCACCCATATATCATTTTGATATGAATCAATCGCTTTCCTAGCATAATACCTTTGGTTCATATATAATTTTAGCCATAGGACATATAACAAAGTAGCAATTGCTGAAACATACCTCCATAATATTGTTAAAGTCAAAGGATATTAATGAAAGGATTAACCTTTCTGAAACTCACATAACAATGAAGCAGGGATTAATTCACTTGCTTTCCATTTGCTGTTCTTTAGCACATGTGGTATGAATCACATGTTACGGTGTTCCTCTTATCCTTAAAGAGTGTAGGTCATTTTGATTCTATCAATCACACCATACAGACTTAAGTCTAGACACTCATAGTATCTAAACCCAAACTCTTCAATTATATTCACATAATATGACATCAATTTTTGAAGAATTTGTCATATGGCAACAGGTTTTATGGATGTGGGAATCCATTGTTCGATTCATACCCTTACTCATAGATCTCATCTCAATTCACTGCACTTTTAAGGCAAGGCGACACTTATTGTGTTTCTTCTCTACCATATCAGCACTCTTGCTGTTTTACTGGTGAACACATGTCTTATCTTTGAACGCTTGTATATCATCAAAAGCGGTTGCTCGTGTGAGAGAGCTACCTCTTTCAACCTGTACGACATACTAGACATTTTATACTTTTATCCAGACATATAAGTAATAATAAATGACATGATATCATTAATAAAAACAAAAGTATTACATACAGTCTGCAACTTTATATTTTCAACATGCCAATGGCTTTTACATGTTTCTTGAATGTTTCTTTGCCTATTGGCTTGGTCAGGGGATCTGCAACCATACACTTAGTTAAAATGTATTGTACAGTTACAATTTTCTGTGCTATATAATCCCTCACAAAATTATATTTTATATCAATGTGTTTGGTCTTACTATGATACTTAGGGTCTTTTGTGTAGGCTATAGTTGCAGTATTGTCATAGTGTATCAACACCGGATTGGTACTCTCGCTCCTAAATCCTAGGTGCTCGATAAATCTCTTCATCCAAATAGCCTCTTGTATTACTGCAGTGCATGCCACAAACTCAACTTCCAAAGAGTGTAAAGCAATGCACATTTGCTTCTTGCTACTCCAACATATGGCACCATTGTTAAGCAAGAAGGTGTATCCTGAAGTCGATATTCGTTCTTCTTCATCACCGCATACATCAGCATCGGAATATCCTATTAGGCGTAGATCACTTCCTTGATAACACAATGCATAGTCAGTTGTGTCCTGTAAGTATCTCAAGATCCTTTTCACTACTTTCCAGTGTTTCTTACCAGGGTTGGACTAGAATCTACTAACCAGCACCACGGTATAACAAATATCTAGTCTTGTACACATTATTGCATACACCAGGCTACCAATGGCACTTGAATATGGAATTCTTTCCATTTGCTTTTTATCTAATTTAGTTTTGGGACACATGTTAGAACTCAAGGCCACTCCAGTGGCCACAGGGATATCCATGGGTTTGCATTCACTCATATTGAATCGCTCAAGTATCTTATTGTTGGAAAATATGCCCTAGGGGACAATCATTGTATTATGAACATTATTGATTTATAAATTTATTAATTGTGTTATCATATTATTTGCATATTTACTATGATAATCATCCTTGGATAATTCATGATCTTATCCTAAATATCCCTGGTCGGTCATCTATGCGGGAGCATAGATGAAATAAGACCAGTATTACTTTGAAGATATATAGAGATATAAATCAGAGTCATAAGCACATGTAAGAGTACAAGGTGTTGGACCGACCCGCTATGAGAAAACTGCATGGGTAACATCATAAGTTTCTCTCATATATAAACCATGTCAATAGCCCTTTAACCTGAGATCATCATGGATTCCTACATGACAAACGCTCAGCTTTGACCTAGTCAAAAGTCACTTTTGACCGAGTGATCATACAGACTATGTTCGGGTTTAGTGGTTTTTCATGCAGAAGAATGTGAATGGTCAAGATGGAATTTGTCCCTCACATTCGTAGAGAGATATTACTGGGCCCCTCGATGAGTGAGTCTGAGAAATGTATGGCCATATTGTAATGGAAAGATAGTTCCATTTCTACAGTCAGACTACTCAGGGATCGAGAAAGTAACGGTCAGGAATAGGAGGATGACATTATCCATGCCTCAACCTTGACCAAAATATCGCATGACAAAAGGGACATAATATGGTTGTATAAATGGTTAAATCGTTTAACGATCCTCATATGATTTGGGTAGTCGTTATGTCTTGCTAGAGACCGCTTGCGACTTGTGGGCTAGTATAGCAAATGGCCCACTGCCAACTTTATATGGGCCTACAGGATCGCACACAAAACAGCCCAACACGAGCTATGATGTCCAAATTTATTGAATCTAAGACATGTCCAGATTCAATGAAAGATCCAGGGTGGATGTATATATTTATTTATATTTATATTCGTATATATATATTATATATATGAGATATATGAGATTTAATTTATAAGGATAAATTAAATCCCTATCACGTTTGGATTTGAAATTCAAATTGATAGGATATCTCATATAAGAGACATTTATAAGATTTAATTTATAAAGATAAATTAAATCCCTATCACGTTTGAATTTGAAAGTCAAATTGATAGGATATCTCATATAAGAGATATTTATAAGATTTAAATCCCTATCACGTTTGAATTTGAAATTCAAATTGATAGGATATCTCAAATTTGATTTATGAGAATAAATCAAATATAGTTCAGTCTCATCTTTATTTAAAGTTAAATAAATAGGTAATTAAATTTGTAGGACGGATTTAATATTATTTATTTAATTAGTTTCTTATAAAATTATACAATATATGATATTGTATTAATTTCAGAATTAATATAAGATTAACTCCAAAAATCCAATTTGGTAGAGAGAAAAACGCATAGCATCCTATATATCTGATTTTAGGAGCTGCGTTTTTAAGCAAGACACACAGAGAACACAAAAAGGCTGAAGGGGAATCTGCAAAAGGTTTGCAGATAAGAAATTGCTGAAATAGAGACAGAGAGGACGAATTCTTGAGAAAGCCCTGGAGGGACAAGAGACGCTAGCACATCGTTCGTGGTTGGAACGCTATTCGTGTAGATACCAGTAGAGGAAGCTGACCTGAGTCATCGACTTCTTGCGATCAGAAAGAGAGCACGAGCCGCGGAGAGAAGCTGTGAACGTCGTGACCAGAAGCTGTGGAAGTCACTGAGGAACACTGAGGGTAATGCTTCTTTCCACTTGACTTAAACACATACAGTAGATCCTAACAAGGAATGGAAAATTTTTAAATTAATTTCCGCTGCGTGTCTTCCAATTCCTTACACTTATTGATATAATTCTCTTGTGAAAGAGTGAGGATTCTCTTGGAACGATTCCTTCGAATCTTGACTCCAAGTATGTATTCTGCTTCACCCATGTCTTTCATCTCAAAATTTGATGAAAGCCATTCTTTAATAGCTATCACAGAGTCAAGACTATTTCTAGCTAAGAGTATGGGTGTGTTTGGATTAGCTTTTGGAGAATAGATTTTGGGAAGAATAGATTCTAGAGAATAGATTTTGGAAGAATAGATTTTGGAAAAAAAGTGATTTTAAAAATTGGAGATGTTTGGATGATTAGTAGCAGAATCACTTTTCCATAGACAATATGATAATTACATAAAGTTAACCAATATTCACAATAAATTATTACAAAATAATACATATACATATGTATTTGAGTAAGGTAAAAATTTATAATATTCACCTGAATTTTAATTTTTTTCCATTGAAAATTTTATTAAAGTTAACCAATCTAGATGACCATCGAAAAATATGGAAGATGATAACTTTTATTGGCAAATTCATCTTTTTCTCAAAATTTTAAAATAAAAGAAATTAAAATTTCATATTTTAAATAGTATTTATTTTTTTTAAATAAAATTTAAATTATTAAAACCCACCAATGTACTGTAGCAATGGGGGCAAATCAAGAAGTTACTATGCACTCAATTCTTGGAAACTATGGTTTGAAAACTCAAACCTTCACTCAAATCATGGTTTGAGTCTTATAATTAATTTAAAAAAAAAATCATATTTGGCTATCATTTACTTAAACCATAATTTTCTTCTATAATCCATTTTTAAAAGTGACAGCCAAACACACACTATATCATCTACATATAAGGATAATATCACAAAGTTACCCTTAAACCGCTTAACGTAGACACAGTGGTCTTCCTCTATTATCTGGAAGTTATATGAGGTAATTGCCTTGTGAAACCTCAAGTACCACTATCTGGATGATTGTTTCAATCCATAAATAGATTTTTTGAGTTTACACTTCTTGTGTTCAAACCCTTTATCAATGAAATCTATTGGTTATTCCATATAGATTTCTTCATCTAGATCACCATTCAGAAATGCGATTTTCACATCCATCTGATGTAACTCTAAGTTTAAACTATTTACTATTGCCAAAATAAGTCTTATTGAATTGAAGAGCACAACAGGTGAAAAAGTATCCTCATAATCTATACCTTCCTGTTGTGTATATCCCTTTGCAACCAATCGAGCTTTGAATTTGTCAATTGATCCGTCTACATTTCTTTTGATTTTGAGAACCCACTTGTTCCCAATGGCTTTACGCCCTTTTGGCAGATCAACCAATTCCCAAACTTGGTTTTTCATCATTGAGTCCATTTCCTCTTTTATTGCTTTCTTCCATTCCTCCTTTGCAGGACTTGCTAAGGCCTCATGAATAGTGCGGGGTTCATCATCCCCTTCTGGAGTAACTAAGAGTACTTCTCCTTGTATTTGGAAGCGTCTCTTTGGAACACTTTCCCTGTTACTCTTTCTGGTAGGAGCAATTTGCTTATCTTTTCTCATTTGTTTCGGTCTTTGTGTTGACTGTTCTTGGCCCCCACTCAGATTGTGTCATATCCTTACTTTTAACCTCAATTATACTTGATTAGAAGTGATTGGAACCAATTACATGATCATTTGCTTTGAAAACATCTATTTCCAAAAGATTTGCTCTTGGGTACTGTTCACTTTTACTGTTCATTGGGTAATTCCAGAACACGTACCCTACTTTGAAAATTCATAATTAATTGTAGAAAAATAGAAATAACATGGTTCCAATTTCTAATGAAGGCTCTTTCACATATCTTTGAGGGAAAAATATGAAACTGAGGTTTTCTTGTCCCAATGAAATCAGTTTAATCGTTGAAAATCACTGTTTATTTGGTAAAATCTGGAAGTTCCAGTTTCTTTACTTAACTTCAAAATTCATTTCTCTTTGGTTACTTATCCAAATGAACTGTGTTACCTATGGATTTGAAGATTTAGACGTTATCTATAAGCTCATAAAATTTCATAGAAAAACGCGTTCATTTGGTATATGAAATCTTTGTGTGAACGTCACTGCCTCTCAGCACTCGTTTTACTCAATTCCATATCTTACTTCCAACTTTGGAAAATCATAACAATTCAGATACTTATCCAAATGAGGCGTTCTTGGTATTAATTTAAATCTCTGTGTATTAACTTTAATCAGGCCAAGTTTCATATTAAAACTCGTTGATTTAGATGCCAAAAACATTGTCAAATCACCACGGCCTCAAAACAGGACTAGAGAAACATACACCATGCATACTAGCATATCATCCCATAATGTCATGTAAGTCATGTAGCTTATTATACAAACTTATTCATCAACATTTACTCTCCTCCCTTGAAAAGATCCAGCACCTAAAACATAGTTATGCATGTGGAAGGAATGAGATTTCATGGAAATCCCAATAGCAAGTTACACAAGCTATAATATCATGCATGGATAATTGTATGCTTAACATGTTATCATGAGATGAGAGCTACTTCATAATGGTACATAAACAAACTCTAACATGCATATTGTCATGACATAACTTGCAAGGAGTTGCAATCATTCATACTTCATCATAACATGATGACATAAGCTCAAGCTCAACCAAACACCATAATCAACAAGCAAGCAAAACAATTAAACAAACATGAGTTATAGTTAGGTATCCTTGCTACCTCTTAGCTATCTTGGTCAAGACCTTCTTGAAGTGCTTTCCTTCCTTCACAAATTTCAAAACCTAGCCATCACAACATAATATCAAGTTACAACTCAACTTGAAACCAAATCCAAGACTAGGTTTTCACTAGCTCCCTTTCTTTCTCTAATTTATGTTTCCTACTTCCACCTTTCCAAAATAAATTCTCATGGTTCATTTCCACATAATTTTTCATGTAGAATCCAAATATGAAATCAGAATTTCCAAAATCAAAACATATCAATTGCTACAGTGACAAACCGAAATACATGCTCTTGTTTTCCAAACATTCTCATTTTGATTCCAATGCTTCCAATACTTGTTCTCCTACTTTATCCCCACACAACTTTCCATTTTAAACTCATTGGAAGCATCAAAATCATGAAATTCCATCATATGAACAGTACCACGTACAGTACCAGCAAGAACACAAAACCCTAAATCCAAACATACTTGAATTCACAAGCTTATACCACTTGATTCTAGCTTGTTTAAGCTTGTCTAAACTATCCATAACATAAAACTCATATTTTAACCACATATGAGCAGCACTTCCAGCAGTAACCATAAGGGAAATATAGCATGAAAACCCCGTAAAACCATGAGCTAACCTACTAGAACAAAGCTCAAGATCAAGGGAGATGATTACCTTGCTTGTTACTTCACTTTGGTTGCTTCTTTCTTGGTTGAATGGAAATTTTGCAAGAGTTTCCCTATGGTTCACCATGCATGCTGAAGTGATCTGAATAGGGGGTATTTATAGAGAAATTTGGGTTGAAATGGATGGCCAAGATTGATTTGGTTACTATTTGATCTAAAGGCTCACATTTAATCTTGGATTTAACTTTTTCATAAAAGAATAATTATGACATCATGTGGGACAGCTCATGGGACACCTAAGAGGGTTAGGTGGCGTGCTGCCCATGTCAAGAAGGTTCTGGAAAAATTCCAGTCCAATCCGGTACCGATCGGAGCAGTTTCACAACAACCGGACTGTTTTCTGTTCTGAATTTTTTTATAATATACCAGGATATGTATTATGTCCTGGAATTCAATATTTAGGCTTCTCATATCATTGGAAATGATATATTGAATATTTATCTGCCATCCATTCCTTAAAAAAATAACCAAAATACTCTTAGTGTCCTTTCCTGTGCTGTACTAACCCTAATGGCAAAATCGTCATTTCACACCTCTTTACACTGCCTCAGGGCATATATTGACTCTATATAATCATATTTATACTATGTCCCACATTTTTGGCCTATCCATAATGACCAAAATGACCTCCATCCATCACTAGTACAGTATAGGCATCCAGGGGCATTTTCGTAATTTTGTACTTTTCCTGGACTGCTCTGGCCTGTGGCCCATATAACTGTCCAGTCACCTTAATGGGCTCATGATGGTGTCATTTGGGCCTTATTATGGGCTTATTTCCTATATTGCCTTTATGGCCCAATTCACTGTACAACTCTCCCGATCATATTTATCGGGTATTTTATTTCATTGTAAAATCCCGTATGGCTTCTACAGGATTCCTTTTCTGATTCTGTCAATTTTATAAATTCATATATTAAATATATGAATTTTCTATAAAGTCTCATCTAATTATGAGATCTCAAAAATACTGCAATAATTCCTTCTGACTTCAGGAATTTATATCAATTAATCGGGACCTCAAATCAAAATTCTGTGTTGCGTTAAACTGACCGGAATATTTTTGTCTATCTACTGGTAAAATTTGGGTCTGATCTGATTCCAGGCATTTTTGGCCTGTTTTGGCTCAACTTTTCCATATTTACATTTAGGTCCCTTAACTTTTGAATAATTGCACTTTAGTCCCTGAACTTTCCATTAATTGCATTTAGGTCCCTCCTTTTATTTCTACTTCAACTTTTTGTCTTCAAACTTTTCAATTTGCATTTTGGTCCCTATTCTTTCCTTAGTTATTAATCATTCCATTTCTTTTTGCAATCTGATACAGTTTATTCCAAGAATCTTATATCTATTGCAGATAAACTGTACAGGTACATCAGGTCAGAAAATTGGGGATATGACATTTCTCTCCCCCTTAAAATAAATTTCGTCCTCGAAATTTACATTACATATATACTAAGGAAATAGTTCAGGGTATATCTCTCTCATCCTTTCCTCTGCTTCCCAGGTAGCTTCATTCTCTGTTAATCCCTTCCAGACCACTTTAACTAGATGGATCTGCTTATTTCGCAACTGCTTGACCTTTCTATCTACTATCTGTACTGGTCCAACTTCATAAGTCAGGTCATCTCGCAGTGCAATATCATCCTGCTCAAGTACATGTGATGGATCTGGAACATACTTCTTTAACTGGGAAACATGGAATACATTATGAATCTTGCGGAGATGTGGAGGAAGAGCTAATTTATAAGCCACTGATCCTACTCTTGAGAGGATCTGAAATGGCCCAATGTATCTAGGATGCAGCTTCTTCACTTTGATTGATCGTCCAGCTCCTGTCGTTGGAGTCAACTTAAGGAATACATGCTCTCCTTCTTCAAACTCCAACGGCTTCCTTCTAACATCAGCATAACTCTTCTGTCTGCTTTGAGCTGTTAATAGCCTTTTTCTGATCTTATCAATCTGTACTGCTGTCTGGTCTACTAGATCAGGACCAAACATCCTCCTTTCGCTCAACTCCACCCAGCACAAGGGAGATCTACACTTCCATCCATAAAGTGCTTCAAACGGAGCCATCTGTATGCTAGCCTGATAACTGTTGTTATAGGCAAACTCTATCAACGGTAGATGGGCATCCCAACTCCCTTTGAAATCTAAAACACAAGCTCTTAGCATATCCTCAAGCGTCTGGATTGTTCTCTCAGACTGACCATCTGTTTGAGGATGGTAAGCTGTACTAAATCTGAGAGTAGTGTCCATTTCTTTATGTAGAGCTCGCCAAAAATTTGACATGAATCGAGGATCTCTGTCAGATATGATACTACTGGGAATACCATGTAGTCTAATAATCTCTTTTACATACAGTTTCGCCAGCTTCTCAAGAGAATCCTTTTTATTGATTGCCAGGAAATGAGCCGACTTTGTTAATCAGTCAATTACCACCCATATAGCATCATGCTTAGTAGGAGTCATGGGTAATCCTTCAACAAAATCCATGGCAATGCTGTCCCATTTCCACTCAGGTATCTCTAATGGTTGTAATTTCCCTGCTGGCTTCTGGTGCTCAACTTTCACCTTTTGACATGTCAAGCATTTGGACACATAATCTACAACATCTTTATTCAATCCAGGCCACCAAAACAAACCTTTAACATCATGGTACATCTTGGTCATACCTGGATGTACTGTATACTTGCTTTTATGTGCCTCTTCTAAGATCTTTTCTCTCAATCCCATTGCATTGGGAATATATGGTCGTCCCCTAAATCGTAGTAACCTATCTTGGGACATATCAAAATTTTTAGTTTCCCCTCTTTCCAGCTTACCTTTGAAAATCTCAGCGAGTCTATCTTGCTCTTGAGCTTCTTTTATCTCATCCTCTATGAAAGCTTTAATCTGCGTTCCTCTATAAGAACTTTCTGCTGTCTGCATTTGATATAAAGGACTCCAATCTCGAACATCTTCTATCAATTTTAGCTCTTTGATCATAAGACTAGCAACCTGCACCACCTTTCTGCTCAAGGCATCGGCCACTACATTAGCTTTTCCTGGATGGTATTTGATCTGGAAATCATAATCCTTCAGAAATTCCATCCATCTCCGTTGCCTCATGTTTAATTCTTTCTGATCCTGCAGATACTTCAGGCTTTTATGATCACAGTACAGTTCTATGGTGGCTCTATACAGGTAGTGCCTCCATATCTTGAGAGCATAAACTACCGCCGCAAGCTCCAGATCATGAGTGGGATAATTCTCTTCATGTGGCTTTAACTGTCGAGAAGCATAGGCTACCACTCGTCCTTGCTGCATCAGCACACATCCCAACCCTTGCTTGCTAGCATCAGTATATACTACATAAGGCTGAGTCGGGTCTGGAATAATCAGCACCGGAGTTGTGGTTAATCTCTGCTTTAATGCATGAAAACTAGCCTCACACTTCTCATCCCACTTGAACTGCTGATTCTTTCTGATTAGCTTGGTTAACGGCAGAGCAATTCGAGAAAAGTCCTTAATAAATCTTCTGTAATACCTTGCTAAGCCCAGAAAACTTCTGATCTCCGTCACTGTCCTTGGCTGTTCCCAGCTTAGCACATCTTCAACTTGAGAAATTTGACTTCTTGAAGCCAAAACTCACATTTACTAAGCTTAGCATAGAGTCGTTTCTCTTTCAGAATACTAAGAACAATCCTCAAATGCTCTTCATGCTCTGCAGCCGATTTGGAGTACACTAAAATATCGTCAATGAAGACTACCACAAACTGATCTAGATAAGGCCTGAAGATTCTATTCATGTAATCCATGAAAATTGCAGGCGCATTCGTCAGACCAAAAGGCATCACTAGAAATTCAAAATGACCATATCGAGTCCTGAACGCAGTCTTTGAAATATCATCTGCTTTGATTCTGAGTTGGTGATAACCTAACCTCAGATCAATCTTAGAGAATAAGCTTGCTCCAACCAACTGGTCTAGTAAATCATCAATTCTGGGAAGAGGGTACTTATTCTTAACTGTAATCTTATTTAACTCCTGATAGTCAATGCACAATCTGAGACTGCCATCCTTCTTCTTGACGAATAGCACTGGAGCACCCCACGGAGAAACACTGGGTCAGATGAAACCCTTCTCTAATAGCTCCTCTATTTGCTTTTTTAGCTCAATCATCTCGTTGGGAGCCATATGGTATGGGGCTTTGGATACTGGTCCAGCTCCAGGTATGATGTCGATTGCAAATTCTACTTCTCGTTCTGGAGGCAATCCTTGAATCTCCTTTGGAAAGACTTCGGGAAATTCTTTGACCACTGGAACCGCTTCAATTCCTTTTTCCACTTCTGCTTGAACAGAAAAGAAGACCATATATCCCTGACATCCTTTTCGTAAACATCTATCTGCCTGAGCCTCCGTCAGGAAATTCAGTTTCACTTCTGGATTCACATTTGTAGCTTGTGGACAAAGAACTAGAGTTTTGTTCTTACAATCCAGCATTACATTATTGGCAGACAACCAATTCAATCCAATTATGACATCCATTTCATGAAATGGCATGCATATTAGATCAAGAGTAGTACAACAACATTCATATCGAATGACACTATTTAGGCAAACATCTGATGTAACTACTTTAGCGTTTGTAGGGGTTGTGACATATATGGCATAATGCAGCTTGCTAATTATAAGGCCTAAACGTTTAGCACATTCATAAGAAACAAAGGAATGACTTGCACCCGAATCAGACATAACAACCACAGCATAATTATTGAGATAGATGATACCTTGGATCATCTCGGGTGATCTCTGTGCCTCTTCCCTTGTCATTGCAAACACTCGCCCTTGAGTGCATGGCCTTTGATCACTAACTGTTTGGGGACAATTTTTGGAAAAATGTCCAGGCTGGCCACATGTGTAACAGACGTTCTGCCCCATCAAGCATGGTCTGTCTCCATGGTTCTTCCCGCATTTGTTGCATACTCTAGACCTCTGGTCTCTATTATTTGGGTTGCCCCTGTAAGTCCCTCTGTTAGGCTTTCGGTTCTGCTGCCACTGCCTTTTCCTCTTCTTGTTATAGCCACTATCACTGGCTGCATTTCTATTCTGGTTAGGTCTCTCAGGAGCAGCAGTCTCTTTGTTTACTGGTCTCATCAGCATTCGGTGATTCAGACTATTCTCAATAATTCTGCAGGCCTCTACTGCTTTATTGAACTGATGGTATTGTTGAGGGGTCATCTTATCTTTTAGAGTAGTATTCAATCCCCTGATCATCCTCTCCGTCATCCACCGCTCATCGTCCACCTGTCGTAGATAAGTGGAATACTGGGAAAGACGGATGAACTTTGCTAAGTATTCATCAAAGGATTCTTTTTCTCCTTGTCTCAGCACAAGGAATTCTGCTTCTCGTTCATCTCGTACAGACTGGGGAAAATACTTCTCATAAAACTGTTCAAGAAACACTTCCCATGTGATAGGAACATGTCTAGCCTGCAATACTAACTCTGTGTTCTTCCACCATCTGTCCGTATCCCTTTCTAGCTGGTAGATTGCCATCTGTGCTTTACTCTCAGACGGACAACCTAGTACCTTGAAGATCTTCTCTAATCTACTGATCTAATCCTCCGCTTTCTGTACATCGAATGTTCCCTCAAATGTTGGAGGACTATGCTTACAGAACTTAGCCATCCACTGTTGAATACCAGCAGGATCTACTGTCTGTTCTGTCTGTCTTGGTAGTTTTGTTGTCTGTTGAACCATTTCTGGTTCTGTATTAGCTGTACCAGCAGATTCTGGTTGCCGTAGGTTCTCTACTGCTTCTGCTACAGCCGCTGCTATGGCAGCATCCCTTTCCTGTTCGCTCCTTGCTTGAGCGGCTCTTACTTCCTCAATCAGCTTCTGTTGCTATTCTAGCCTTTCTAGAATCAACTGGTTAATGTCTCCAGTGTTTTGGGGTTCATCCGAAGCACTAGCTCTTCTTGTTCGTACCATTTTATTTTACTATGATAATGGGAAATTGGAAAGGAATATTATAATTAACATACTTTATATTTCATTCAAAACATAGCATACAACAAGTTTAACATCATTACATAAACTTTTCATAACATACACACATACATGTACTATGTCATTACTAGTCATGAGTACATAGATTACAGCAATATTTATACATACATCTATTACATTATGTTTTCTTATAGTGGATCCTAATGAACTCCCCTATCATAAAGATCCAATCATGGATATTCTCAAAGGGTTCCTCTTCAAAGTACTGATCTAGCCCTTCTCTCCATTTTGCTGTAAGAGGCAAAATATCATCCATGGTGTTAACCCAATCAGTAAGGGTAAGAGTATTTGGATCATACGCCTGATAGGCCTCCCTTACTCTTGCTATGAAATCTTTGTAAACTCTATAGTCTTGATCCACATCTCTAATCAACATCCTTCCTATCCCATATAGCTGCTTTGTGAGTTCCATAGCTCTCCTAAAATGTTCTTCATCCATATCCTTCCCAGGGATTAACTCAATTATCTGATGGTTACCCAGGTATAGCTGTACTACTATCTTCTTGGTTCCACTTGGACCTGGAATATCTGTAGGGTCTGGCCTCTGACTAGGTCCAGGTATATCAGCTACATGACTAGGAGCAGGTATATTAGCTACATGACTAGGTTTAGACACATTAGCTGTATGGCTGGGACCAGGTACATCAACTGGTTTAGGTACCTGACTCGGTCCAGGAACATCTACCTTATCGGCCTTCTTAGGCACAGGGTCTGTTGCACCCCTAACATAAGAGTAACCCACATCAGATTGTTCCTCTTGAGGGCCTATCATTTCTTTATCATCTATCTGACCTGCATCTCTTTCTAGTACAATATTCATGGGTGGGGCTGGGTTAGGTTCCTCCAGTTCATCATCTTCTGATGGTATATCCTTATCTGATATTTCCTCTTCTTCATCATCATCCTCATCCATCTCATTTGATCCCACCGAAGAATTATCTAACCTGCCCAATTCTGATTCACTACTGGAATCCCGGATATTGATCACTGGGGGAAGACCAAACTCCGGATCATGTATGAAAGCATCTATCTCTTCTGAGTTCCACCCTGATCTATCAGAACTATAGATTGCGGGTCTAGGGTCCCCCTGGTTTACTGTAGTCTCTGATGTTCTAGACTCATTCATTGGTATCCTGCAATAATTAACTTAGGGTCAATTATGCAAATCTTTACTTATATTTTAGTCTAAAATAATCTATTCAGAGCATTTCTTAAGCTAGAATCCTATGCTCTGATACCAAAATGTCATATCCTTACTTTTAACCTCAATTATACTTGATTAGAAGTGATTGGAACCAATTACATGATCATTTGCTTTGAAAACATCTATTTCCAAAAGATTTGCTCTCGGGGACTGTTCACTTTTACTGTTCATTGGGTAATTCCAGAACATGTACCCTACTTTGAAAATTCATAATTAATTGTAGAAAAATTGAAATAACATGGTTCCAATTTCTAATGAAATCCATTTCACATATCTTTGAGGGAAAAATGTGAAACTGAGGTTTTCTTGTCCCAATGAAATCAGTTTAATCGTTGAAAATCACTGTTCATTTGGTAAAATCTGGAAGTTCCAGTTTCTTTACTTAACTTCAAAAATTCATTTCTCTTTGGTTACTTATCCAAATGAACTGTGTTACCTATGGATTTGAAGATTTAGACGTTATCTGTAAGCTCATAAAATTTCATAGAAAAACGCGTTCATTTGGTATATGAAATCTTTGTGTGAACGTCACTGCCTCTCAGCACTCGTTTTACTCAATTCCAGATCTTACTTCCAACTTTGGAAAATCATAACAATTCAGATACTTATCCAAATGAGGCGTTCTTGGTGTTAATTTAAATCTCTGTGTCTTAACTTTAATCAGAAGTTTCATATTAAAACTCGTTGATTTAGATGCCAAAAACATTGTCAAATCACCACGGCCTCAAAACAGGACTAGAGAAACATACACCATGCATACTAGCATATCATCCCATAATGTCATGTAAGTCATGTAGCTTATTATACAAACTTATTCATCAACATTTACTCTCCTCCCTTGAAAAGATCCAGCACCTAAAACATAGTTATGCATGTGGAAGGAATGAGATTTCATGGAAATCCCAATAGCAAGTTACACAAGCTATAATATCATGCATGGATAATTGTATGCTTAACATGTTATCATGAGATGGGAGCTACTTCATAATGGTACATAAGTAAACTCTAACATGCATATTGTCATGACATAACTTGCAAGGAGTTGCAATCATTCATACTTCATCATAACATGATGACATAAGCTCAAACTCAACCAAACACCATAATCAACAAGCAAGCAAAACAATTAAACAAACATGAGTTATAGTTAGGTATCCTTGCTACCTCTTAGCTATCTTGGTCAAGACCTTCTTGAAGTTCTTTCCTTCCTTCACAAATGTCAAAACCTAGCCATCACAACATAATATCAAGTTACAACTCAACTTGAAACCAAATCCAAGACTAGGTTTTCACTAGCTCCCTTTCTTTCTCTAATTTATGTTTCCTACTTCCACCTTTCCAAAATAAATGCTCATGGTTCATTTCCACATAATTTTTCATGTAGAATCCAAATATGAAATCAGAATTTCCAAAATCAAAACATATCAATTGCTACAGTGACAAACCGAAATACATGCTCTTGTTTTCCAAAAATTCTCATTTTGATTCCAATGCTTCCAATACTTGTTCTCCTACTTTATCCCCACACAACTTTCCATTTTAAACTCATTGGAAGCATCAAAATCATGAAATTCCATCATATGAACAGTACCACGTACAGTACCAGCAAGAACACAAAACCCTAATCCAAACATACTTGAATTCACAAGCTTATACCACTTGATTCTAGCTTGTTTAAGCTTGTCTAAACTATCCATAACATAAAACTCATATTTTAACCACATATGAGCAGCACTTCCAGCAGTAACCATAAGGGAAATATAGCATGAAAACCCCGTAAAACCATGAGCTAACCTACTAGAACAAAGCTCAAGATCAAGGGAGATGATTACCTTGCTTGTTACTTCACTTTGGTTGCTTCTTTCTTGGTTGAATGGAAATTTTGCAAGAGTTTCCCTATGGTTCACCATGCATGCCGAAGTGATCTGAATAGGGGGTATTTATAGAGAAATTTGGGTTGAAATGGATGGCCAAGATTGATTTGGTTACTATTTGATCTAAAGGCTCACATTTAATCTTGGATTTAACTTTTTTATAAAAGAATAATTATGACATCATGTGGGACAGCTCATGGGACACCTAAGAGGGTTAGGTGGCTTGCTGCCCATGTCAAGAAGGTTCTGGAAAAATTTCAGTCCAATCTGGTACCGATCGGAGCAGTTTCACAACAACCGGACTGTTTTCTGTTCTGAATTTTTTTATAATATACCAGGATATGTATTATGTCCTGGAAATCAATATTTAGGCTTCTCATATCATTGGAAATGATATATTGAATATTTATCTGCCATCCATTCCTTAAAAAAATAACCAAAATACTCTTAGTGTCCTTTCCTGTGCTGTACTAACCCTAATGGCAAAATCGTCATTTCACACCTCTTTACACTGTCTCAGGGCATATATTGATTCTATATAATCATATTTATACTATGTCCCACATTTTTGGCCTATCCATAATGACCAAAATGACCTCCATCCATCACTAGTACAGTATAGGCATCCAGGGGCATTTTCGTAATTTTGCACTTTTCCTGGACGGCTCTGGCCTGTGGCCCATATAACTGTCCAGTCACCTTAATGGGCTCATGATGGTGTCATTTGGGCCTTATTATGGGCTTATTGCCTATATTGCCTTTATGGCCCAATTCACTGTACAACTCTCCCGATCATATTTATCGGGTATTTTATTTCACTGTAAAATCCCGTATGGCTTCTACAGGATTCCTTTTCTGATTCTGTCAATTTTATAAATTCATATATTAAATATATGAATTTTCTATAAAGTCTCATCTAACTATGAGATCTCAAAAATACTGCAATAATTCCTTCTGAATTCAAGAATTTATATCAATTAATCGGGACCTCAAATCAAAATTCTGTGTTGCGTTAAACTGACCGGAATATTTTTGTCTATCTACTGGTAAAATTTGGGTCTGATCTGATTCCGGGCATTTTTGGCCTATTTTGGCTCAAGTTTTCCATATTTACATTTAGGTCCCTTAACTTTTGAATAATTGCACTTTAGTCCCTGAACTTTCCATTAATTGCATTTAGGTCCCTCCTTTTATTTCTACTTCAACTTTTTGTCTTCAAACTTTTCAATTTGCATTTTGGTCCCTATTCTTTCCTTAGTTTTTAATCCTTCCATTTCTTTTTGCAATCTGATACAGTTTATTCCAAGAATATTATATCTATTGCAGATAAACTGTACAGGTACATCAGGTCAGAAAATTGGGGATATGACAGATTGTCATGCCTAGACGATTCTGGTCTATCAATTTGTTTGGCACTGTCCTGTTCCTGAGTCTCATAAAGAAATACAGTGCGGTCAACATCTCCCCTACTGGGAAACTCCGTCTCAATAAATACAACATCTCTTGATTTTGTTTCAGTCACTGTTCCATCTTCAATTTCACTTATGAATACATATCCTTTTGAGGGTTCAGAGTACCTTATAAAAATATATTTCTTCCCTCTAGGACCCAGTTTTCCATGTCTATGAGAATTGTCATGGATGTATGCCGCTGAGCCCCAAGGTCTAAGGATGGTTAGATCTGGCTGACGTTTAGTCCATAACTTGTAGGGTATGGAAGCGACTGATTTTGAGGGCACACGATTAAGTATGAAAGTTGCCGTCAATAAAGCATCACCCTAATGTGAAATTGGAAGGTTTGCCTGAGCCATCATAGACCTAACAATGTCTAGAAGAGTTCTGTTTCTTCTTTTAGCAACCCATTCTGTTGAGGTGTGCCAGGGATAGTTAGTTGCCTAATAATCCCTTTTTCTTGACAGAGCAGTTTGAATTGATCTGAAAGGTATTCACGACCTCGATCAGTATGTAATGCCTTGATTCTATTATCCATTTGATTCTCTACTTCATTCATGTATCGTCTAAAGCACTCTAGTGCCTCGGACTTATGTGAAATCAAATAGACATGACCATATCGTGAGAAATCATCAATAAAGGTAATGAAATACCAAGCTCCGTGTCTTGCCCTCACACTCATTAGACCGCAAATGTCAAAATGGAATAATTGCAATGGGTTTTTAGCTCGTATTCCCTTACCGAATGGTTTCCTGGTAGCCTTACCAGCTAGACAGCTTTCGCATAATGGCATAATCATTCTATTTTGATTAATATGTCCTAGTCTAGCATGCCAAATATTCATATCAGGATTATTTGAAGTAATAGCAAAGCAATCATGAACATTAAAATCATTAGCAAGATCCAAAATAAAGAAGCTTTGAAAATGGAAAGCTGAACCATAAAATATTGAGTTGCTACAAATGTCTGCAACTTTACCATGAAAGTTTACATTAAACCCAAAGTCTAGTAAGCAAATTATAGAAATTAAATTCCGTCGGATGTCAGGAGCATGAAGCACATCATGCAGTGCAAGGTCTTTCTACTACGCAAAATAAGTTTGCAAGTGCCAATGCCTCGAACCTCAATCCTTGCATTATTGCCAACGAAAAGCCACTTGCTTTGATATGGCAACTGACGATATTCCATGAAAGATCCTCGATCTTGACTTACGTGGTCTGTGGAGCCTGAGTTAATAATCCAAGAAAAAGAAATAGGTTCTGTCAGAAAAATAGTGCTAGAAACAAATGAGACATGTGAATTCACATAATTCACTGTTACCTTTTCGCTCTCGACCTGTTTAGAATAGTCACATGCGAAATGTCCCATTTTCTGGCAGGCAAAGCATTTGACCTTCTTTAAGTCTAGCTTTTTCTTGCCTCCTTTCTTTCCCTTCTTCTTGCACTGTTGCTTGCCCTTCTTGGGTGAAAGACCGCCTTTCTTCCTATTTTTCTGAGATTTCTTTCCCTTTTTGGATTCAGGCTTTGATTAGGAAGGACCTGCACTTTCGGTCAAATAGGCATGTCTAGTGGCTTTATAAGCCTCCAGACGTTCATCCTCTAGTTCCAAATGCTTAGCTACATCACTGAAAGTAATGATATTTTCATTATGGGTTAGATTAACTTTCATGTGCTCCCAACTGACAGGGAACGATCTGATGACAACCTGCACTTGCTGTTAGTTAGATATATTATGTCTAGCTTCCTTCAGTTCATGGATCATTGTGGACATCTCTCGTAGATATTTCCTCATAGGATTATTTAGTTTTAGCTTATAGGTATCGAATTTAATTGTCAACCTTCTAAGCTTAGTTGTGGACACTCCTCCAAACTTATCCTTTAAGGCAATCCACATTGCCTGTGTCGTTCTGTGTGTCTCAAACTCACACATTAAGTCATCAGCCATTGCGCTCAGTAGAGTGATTCTTGCAATGCTATTCTTCTTTTTCCAGGATTGGTAAGCTTCCTGGTCTCTCCTGTGCTGGGCCGTATTGCCAGCCTCATGTTCTACCATGGCTATTGTTAATGGCTCAATGGCATCCTGTTCTTCTAGAATATATTGGACATTTCGGTGCCAAATATCCCAGTTGTCCCCGTTGAGTTTTTCCCCTTGTTTCAATTTAGCAATAATGTTCTTTGATGCCATTGTTCAATATCGGTTCTGTGATAAACCTTTCCCACATTAATTTAATGAACCATAGAACATTTAAGTGAATTTACATATATATATATATATTGTAAGGAATTGGAAGACACGCAGCGAAAATTAAATTAAAAATTTTTCCATTCCTTGCCAGGGTCTACCGTATGTGTTTAAGTCAAGTGGGAAGAAGTATTACCCTCAGCGTTTCTTAGTGACTTCCACTGCTTCTCTCCACAGCTGGTGATCTCTTCCGATCGCAAGAAGACGTCCACAGCTTCTCTCCGCAGGTCATGCTCTCTTTCTGATCGCAAGAAGTCGACGCCTCAGGTCGGCTTCCTCTACTGGTATCCACACGAACATCATTCCAACCAAGAACAACGTGCTAGCATCTCCTGTCCCTCAAAGGCTTTCTCAAGAATTCGTCCTCTCCGTCTCTACTTCAGCAGTTTCTTATCTGCAAACCTTTTTGCAGATTCCGTTCAGCCTTTTGTGTTTTTTGTGTTATGTGTTGTCTGTTGAAAACGTAACTCCTCAAATCAGATATATAGGATGATCTGCATTTTCTTTAACCGAATTGGATTTTGGAATAAATCTATACTAATTCCGAAATTAATACAATATCACATATTGTATAATTTGATAAGAAACTAATTAAATAAATAATATTTATATTAAATCTGTCCCACAGATTTAATTCACCTATTTATTTAATTTAAATAAAGATAAGATTGGACTATATTTGGTTTATTCTCATAAATCAAATTTGAGATATCCTATCAATTTGAATTTCAAATTCAAATGTGATAGAGATTTAATTTATCCTTATAAATTAAATCTTGTAAATATCTCTTATATGAGATATCCTATCAATTTGAATTTCAAATTTAAACGTGATAGAGATTTAATTTATTCTTATAAATTAAATCCTATATATCCCTTATATATAATATATATATACGAATTTATATATATATATGAATATAAATATAAATAAATATATATATCAACCCTGGATCATTCATTGAATCTAGACACGTCTTAGATTCAATGAATCTGGACATCATAGCTCGTGTTGGGCTATTTTGTGAGCGACCCTATAGGCCCATATGAAGTTGGCAGTGGGCCATTTGCTATACTGGCCCACAAGTCGCAAGCGGTCTCTAGCAAGACATAACGACTACCCAAATCATATGAGGATCAATAAACGATGTAACCTTTTATACAACCATATCATGTCCCTTCTGTCACGCGATATTTTGGTCATGGATGAGGCATGGATAATGTCATCCTCCTATTCCTGACCATTACTTTCTCGATCCCTGAGTAGTCTGACTATAGAAATGGAACTACCTTTCCATTACAGTATGACCATACATTTCTCAGACTCACTCATCGAGAGGCCCAGTAATATCTCTCTACGAATGTGAGGGACAAATTCCATCTTGACCATTCATATTCCTTCACATGAAAAACCACTAAGCCCGAACATAGTCTTTATGATCACTCGGTCAAAAGTGACTTTTGACTAGGTCAAAGCTGAGCGTTTGTCATGTAGGAATCCATGATGATCTCAGGTCAAAGGGCATAGTGACATGGTTTATATATGAGAGAAGCTTATGACGTAACCCATGCAGCTCTCTCATAGCGGGTCCGTCCAACACCTTGTACTCTTACATGTGCCTATAACTTTGATTTATATCTCTATACATCTTCAAAGTCATACTGATCTTATTTCATCTCTACTCCCGCACAGATGACCGACCAGGGACATTTAGGATAAGATCATGAATTATCCAAGGATGGTCATCACAGTAAACATGCAAATAATATGATAACACAATTGATAAACTCATAAATCAATAATGTTCATAAGACAATGATTCGCCCCTAGGGCACATTTTCCAACAACCTCCCACTTGTACTAGGTACAATCATTAATTTGACTAATTCACATTGACCTAACATGTCGCTCATGCTTTGCCTGCACAAGCAGCTTTGTTAGAGGATCAGCAACATTGTCTTCTCCTACTACCTTGCATATTTTTATATCACCTCTATCGTTAATTTCTCTAATGAGATGAAATCGCCTAAGTATGTGCTTGGTCCTTTGATATGACCTAGGCTCTTTGTCCTGTGCAATGATACCGTTATTGTAACAAAGCAAAGTTATTGGATCTGAGATGGTAGGTATCACCCCTAGTTTCGTGATGAACTTCCTGATCCAAACGGCTTCCTTAACTGCATCAGATGCTGCTATATACTTAGCTTCCATTGCAGAATCTGCTATAGTGCCTTGCTTAGAGCTCTTCCAGCTTACTGCTCCATTATTGAGGAGGAATATATATCCAGACTGTGATTTTTGGTCATCCTGGTAGTGTGGAAACTCGCGTCTGTGTAACCAGTTACACAGAGTTCGTCATCTAATCCACCATAGACCAAGAATAAGTCCTTAGTCCTTCTTAAGTACTTAAGGATATTCTTGACAGCAGTCCAATGGGCCTTACCAGGGTCCTGTTGATATCTGTTAGTCATACTTAAGGCAAACGAGATAACATGGCGTACATGATAGATCCTATGGCCAAGGCATATGGAACTTTACTCATGCGACCTCGCTGATCAGGTGTACTAGGACACAGATCTTTGCTGAGGTGACTGCCATGAGACATGGGTATGAAACCCCTCTTTGATTCGTGCATACTGAACCTATGCAGTATTTTGTCTATGTATGTACTCTGACTGAGTCCTAGAAGTCTTTTAGATCTATCTCTATAGATCCTAATTCCTAGGATGTAGGTGGCTTCACCCAAGTCTTTCATCGAGAAAGACTTTCCTAACCAAGACTTGACAATCTGCAAGGTAGGAATATCATTCCCAATAAGTAGGATGTCATCGACATAGAGTACCAAAAACACAACTGTGCTCCCACTAACCTTCTTGTACACACAAGGTTCATCAATGTTTTGAAGAAATCCAAACTCTTTGACTACTTCATCAAAACGATGATTCCAACTCCGAGAGGCTTGCTTCAGTCCATAAATGGACCTTTGAAGCTTGCACACTTTACCAGAGTTCTTAGAATGCACAAACCCTTCAGGTTGTGTCATGTACACATCCTCAAGGAGCTTTCCATTAAGGAAGGCTGTCTTGACGTCTATCTGCCATATTTCATAGTCATAATATGCTGCTATGGCAAAGAGGATTCTGATTGATTTGGCCATTGCAACTGGGGAAAAGGTCTCATCATAGTCGACACCATGAGTTTGAGTAAATCCTTTTGCAACCAGTTGTGCCTTGAAGACATTTACATTGCCATCCATGTCAGTTTTCTCCTTAAAAACCCACTTGCACCCGACGGTTTTTACACCTTCAGGCGGGTCGACTAAGGTCCAAACCTTATTGTCGTACATGGATTGCATTTCAGACTTCATGGCATTAAGCCACTTTTCAGAGTTTGGTCCCACTATAGCTTCTCGATAGGTAGTCGGCACATTATGCTCAATGAGCAACACATCACGACTGTCAGAAATTAGAAATCCATATCTCTGAGGCTGAAGTCGTGTCCTATTAGACTTCCGTGGACCTTGCGTGACTTGAGGAGTCTCAACAACTTGTTGTGAGTCTTCTCTATTTTCCATCTGCAGTTCTGTGGTGTCTTGTGTCTCTCAAACTTCTTCGAGGTGTACCTTACTCCCACTGGTTCTTTTAGAGATAAATTCTCGTTCGAGAAAGATACCATTTCTGACAACAAACACTTTGTTATCAGCAGGGTTGTAGACGTAATATCCCTTGGTTTCCTTAGGATATCCCACAAAGAGGCATTTTGAGGATTTGGGCGCTAATTTGTCTGAGGCTTGTTGCTTAACGTAGACCTCGCACCCCCAAATCTTGAGGAAAGATAAACTAGGCGTCCTTGCAGTCCATATCTCATACGGAGTCTTTTCGATTGCCTTAGATGGAACACGATTGAGTGTGAACATAGCTGTCTCTAGGGCATGACCCCAAAAGGAGGGCGGAAGATCTGTTCAACTCATCATGGATCGAACCATATCTAATAGTGTTTGATTCCTCCATTCAGAAATGCCATTCCATTGTGGTGTCCCTGAAGGAGTCAATTGTGAGACTATCCCACAACGCCTGAGATGATCTATGAACTCTTGGCTCAAATATTCACCACCCCGATCAGATCGAAGGGCTTTAATTGTTTTGCCAAGATGGTTTTGTACTTCATTTTGAAATATCTTGAACTTTTCAAAAGACTCAAATTTATGTTTCATCAGATAGATGTACCCATATCTGCTGAAATCATCTATGAATGTTATGAAGTACGAATAACCTCCTCTAGCATTTGTGTTCATCGGTCCACACACATCTATATGTATGAGGCCCAATAAATCAGTGGCCCTCTCACTGTGCCCAGTGAAAGGTGACTTTCTCATCTTTCCTAACAAGCAAGACTCGCAAGTGTCATATGATTCAAAATCAAATGAGTTTAGAAATCCATCTTGATGGAGTTTGGAAATGCGTTTCTCATTTATGTGGCCCAGACGACAGTGCCAGAGGTATGTCGGATTCAAATCGTTTGGTTTGACCCTTTTGGCGGTTATGTTATAGATATTTCCATGACTGGGTTGTTCCAAATTTAATATGCAATGATCAACATGCAAATCACCATGAGTATAGAAAACATCATTACGATAAATAGAATATCTACTATTCCCAGCAATGGAAGTGAAACCTTCCTTATCTAAATAAGAAAGTTAAACAATGTTACTACTTAAAGAAAGAACATAATAGCAATTGTTCAAAACTAACAAAAGCCCAGTGGGCAGAACTAATTCATAAGTGCCTACAGCTAACGCAGCAACCCTTGCTCTATTTCCAACTCGTAGGTCAACCTCGCCCTTTTTCAGCTTCCTACTATCCTTTAGTCCCTGCACATTTGTACAAATGTGAGAACCACATGCAGTATCTAATACCCATAAAGTGGAAGTAGAAAGATTAATGTCTATAACAGAAATACCTGAAGCGATAGCCCCGCTATCCTTCTTGTTATTTTTCATATCTTTGAGGTAGAGTTTGCAATTCCTCTTCCAATGACCAGGTTCATTACAGAAGAAGCAGAATCCTTCCTTCGGAGGCTTTGCCTTCTTTGGTGCAGGCTTGGTTTCGGGCTTGCCTGACTCTTTAGTCTTACCTGATGAGCCATGACCCTTCCCCTTGCCTTTGTCTTTCTTTTTCATACCCTTTCCTTTCTGAACCATCAAAACAGCACTGGGCTTCTTCTTAAGACTCAGCTCAGCAGTTTTAAGCATCCCATGCAATTCAGAAATAGATTTCTCCATGTTGTTCATGTTGTAGTTCATGACAAACTGGTCATAACTTTCTGGGAGTGAGTTCAAGATCAAATCCGTAGCTAACTCCTGGCTCATGGGAAATCCAAGCCTCTTAAGGTGATCAACATACCCTTTCATCTTTAAGACATGAGTACTGACTGATGCACCTTCAGCCATCTTGCAGGAATATAAGGCCTTAGTGGTCTCATACCTCTCTTGCCTTGCCTGTTGCTGGAATATTTCCTTGAGATGCACAATCATCTCATAAGCCTCCATGTGTTCCAGATTCTTTGGAGCTCTGGAACCATGGTGGCTAGCATCAAGTATCCCACATCGACAGAGTCTTCCTTATGCTTCATGTAAGCATCTCTCTGAGCTCTAGGAGCATTGGCCGCTGGCTCCTCAGGAATGGGTTGATCTAGGACATGCGCCTTTCTTTCCTACTTGAGAACAATTCTCAAGTTCCTAAACCAGTCAAGAAAGTTTGTCTCATTAAGTTTGTCCTTCTCAAGGACAGATCGCAGTGATAATGTAGCAGTATTACTAGTCGTCATGATTCTACAATTAAAAATATGCAATTTAATTAGCAATCTCCCACTAAATAAACAACCCTCAATGCAATAGTTAGTGGGCTAAGATCCATATTTGGCTCAAACTTAAGTCCGCTTTGGCAGGACGCTTAAATTAAGATATTTAGGTAGGTAACAACTTTACCAATTACATCAAATGTAACTCTTAGATGTTCATGGGATTCTATCATCATATGATCTGGCATGTTTTTAATCCCATCTAATGCCTTGAGACTCAAAACCATTTTGTTAATCTCAATTAAGTCAAACAATAATAAACATGTGAAAGTAGCACCATTACTCTTGCTTATCTCCCCAAGATAACTCAAAAGCACCCACTTTGGTGGAGTCCACAATTGAGCAATCGAGGTTTTGACAAGTGTTCATAAATTGACGGCATTATGACTTAAGATTTCATTTAGAAGGCTTAATTTAACTATCTGGTTTATAAAAATGCATGTTTCTCAGTTTGTATCTCATATAAGTATATGCATGTTTCTAATATAATCATAATACGCATAATCTAAACGTGATACAATATGGCTCACCTATCCTAAGTCCCCTTAAGCCAATGATGGGAGATCTTCTAGTAAGAGAAGGGAAATTACATATAGAAACCTCTTTTAACATTCAAGGGGAGTGAGATGAGAAGAGAAGGTACATTGAGAGTATATAGAGGAAGACACGACACGCAGGTCGTATTTAAAAATTACAACACTTGCAATCTAGAGCTATATTGTTCACCATACCCAAACATTCAAGAATCAATATTCAGATTTAATTCAAGGGCAATTAATGTTTCATATCTAAAACATTCATCAAATAACATATGTTACAATTATGTTGCGCTACGAACAGGTAGCCACGGCATTCAGTTTTCTTAGACCCCATCATTGTGAATTGATCAAATCAAAAAGCATCACCACCAATTTCAATTCCCTTTTAGATTCCTTTTATGTCATACATAACACAGATTTCTTATATGTCATACATAAAACGCATATTATATAATCGGCTACGACTAACACATATCATATGAATCAACAATCAAGCCTAACTTAAACACAAAACGGCATGCCTCTGATACCACTGTAAGGAATTGGAAGACACGCAGCGAAAATTAATTTAAAAATTTTTCTATTCCTTGTCAGGGTCTACCGTATGTGTTTAAGTCAAGTGGGAAGAAGTATTACCCTCAGCGTTTCTCAGTGACTTCCACTACTTCTCTCCGCGGCTGGTAATCTCTTCTGATCGCAAGAAGATGTCCACAGCTTCTCTCCATAGCTCGTGCTCTCTTTCTGATCGCAAGAAGTCGACGTCTCAAGTCAGCTTCCTCTACTGGTATCCACACGAACAGCATTCCAACCACGAACGATGTGCTAGCGTCTCCTGTCCCTCCAAGGCTTTCTCAAGAATTCGTCCTCTCCGTCTCTACTTCAGCAGTTTCTTATCTGTAAACCTTTTTGCAGATTCCATTCAACCTTTTGTGTTTTTTGTGTTACGTGTTGTCTGTTGAAAACGTAACTCCTAAAATCAGATATATAGGATGATCTGCATTTTCTTCAACCGAATTGGATTTTTGAATTAATCTATATTAACTCCAAAATTAATACAATATCACATACTGTATAATTTGATAAGAAACTAATTAAATAAATAATGTTTATATTAAATCTATCCCACAGATTTAATTCACCTATTTATTTAATTTAAATAAAGATAAGATTGGACTATCTTTGATTTATTCTCATAAATCAAATTTGAGATATCCTATCAATTTGAATTTCAAATTCAAACGTGATAGAGATTTAATTTATCCTTATAAATTAAATCTTGTAAATATCTCTTATATGACATATCCTATCAATTTGAATCTCAAATTCAAACGTGATAGAGATTTAATTTATCCTTATAAATTAAATCCTATATATCCCTTATATATAATATATATATATATACGAATTTATATATATACGAATATAAATATAAATAAATATATACATCAACCCTGGATCATTCATTGAATCTAGACACGTCTTATATTCAATGAATCTGGACATCATAGCTCGTGTTGGGCTATTTTGTGTGCGACCCTATAGGCCCATATGAAGTTGGCAGTGGGCCATTTGCTATACTGGCCCACAAGTCGCAAGCGGTCTCTAGCAAGACATAACGACTACCCAAATCATATGAGGATCAATAAACGATGTAACCTTTTATACAACCATATCATGTCCCTTCTGTCACGCGATATTTTGGTCATGGATGAGGCATGGATAATGTCATCCTCCTATTCCTGACCATTACTTTCTCGATCCCTGAGTAGTCTGACTATAGAAATGGAACTACCTTTCCATTACAGTATGACCATACATTTCTCAGACTCACTCATTGAGAGGCCCAGTAATATCTCTCTACGAATGTGAGGGACAAATTCCATCTTGACCATTCATATTCCTTCACATGAAAAACCACTAAGCCCGAACATAGTCTTTATGATCACTCGGTCAAAAGTGACTTTTGACTAGGTCAAAGCTGAGCGTTTGTCATGTAGGAATACATGATGATCTCAGGTCAAAGGGCATAGTGACATGGTTTATATATGAGAGAAGCTTATGACGTAACCCATGCAGCTCTCTCATAGCGGGTCCGTCCAACACCTTGTACTCTTACATGTGCCTATGACTTTGATTTATATCTCTATACATCTTCAAAGTCATACTGGTCTTATTTCATCTCTGCTCCCGCGCAGATGACCGACCAGGGACATTTAGGATAAGATCATGAATTATCCAAGGATGGTCATCACAGTAAACATGCAAATAATATGATAACACAATTGATAAACTCATAAATCAATAATGTTCATAAGACAATGATTGGCTGGGCACGTTTTCCAACATATATAGCACATGTAAAGTATACAATGTCATGTACTTTTATTAAGTTTTTGATTAGAAAATAATAATATCACTAGACCCATAATCAGGAGAATACATTTGTACCTCCCATCACATAAGCACTAGCAACGCCATCATTCTCTATCAAAATTAATATAAGTACTTTTCTTATGAAATATTACTTTTTAGAATACTCATCATCTAAAAGAGCTCCCACTTATAAAAAAAATATATACATGAATCATAACATATAAAGAATTAAAATGAAACATGTTTCTCTTGCATACAAGGTATGTAATAATGATAAGTCTTTACAAAGAAAGAGTATAAAAGCATGTCTTTAACAAAGTAAAGCAATGGAAATCAAAGTATAAACATACATCATTCGATATGAGTTTTACAATATTCTAACATTACTTTCCTTAGCTTCTTAAGCTCACGAGGTGGCTTTTTAAGGTTACATACAATATTCTAACATTACTTTTCTTGCTGATGCGTCCTGGTTTGGGCTTGCCTCTAACTCTTGTAGCTCTTATAAATTCTATTATGACTTTCAAGTAGAATTCAGTATGCTTCTTATCTGTCATGCCTTCAATGTATTTACCAATTAAGCCATTAATGCATTTCATGTTTGTTAACATAGCTGCATCTCTTTCAGCTATGTTCATGGCCAAAATAGGGGAAAGAGATTGATTCACTTCTTCTCCATCCTCAACTTGAGGTTCTTAAGAGTAGGCGCCCTCTTGGAGTTTAAATCTGAAAATATCATTAAAGGATGTAGAGGAAGTGGTTCGATGGGGAATAATGTTTTCGAGCACGGTCTGGAATCATCTCTTTCTCCTGGTTCCTCTTGTGAAACTTCCTCCATCAACTCCTCTGGGTCTTCTTCAGAAAGATTATCAAGATCTTTCTCTGGATCCTCTTCAGGTTCCTCCTCGGGATCCTCTTGAAGGTTTTCCTCTAGGTTATTGACCTCATCCAATAATGAGATGTCATCATTTATAGTATATCCCAGAGATTCAGTGTTAGATAAACTCATTTTCACCTAAATAATAACACATTAATTATCATAATTTTCTAGAATTTTTAAACACTAAAAAATATCAGAAAATACACTGAATATTCATAAATATGTCCAGAATTGCCTCCAAAATTAGGCAAAGTATATGTCAAAATAAAGATATTGATTTTAGGGATTTTTAGGAATAAACCGCACCTCAATCAGAGATCCCACGCTCCCTCACATGCCCCAAGAAGGAAAAAATTTAGAAAAAATAAAAAACTGAATGAAGCCCACTCTCGGCTGTTGGCGCGTGTACTACACGCGCTAGTCTGGTGCCGCCATGTGTCACTGCCATATGTCACCACCAGAATTTCCCCCCAATATTTTTTTATAAATTAAAAAAAATGAACATTTTTTTGGCCTCTTACAGCCCAGTCTATCATGAACAGTGCCCCGTCAATTTTTTTCACTGAGGCAAAAAACGGCGTTGTTTTGGGGGATAAACAGTGTCAAGTTGGGTCTGCACAGACCCAACTGGAAAATGGATCGGGTCCGACGACCCGACAGGTTTTTCATTCATAACTTCTCCGTCCGATGTCTGATTTTGACGTTCTTGGTGTAATTTTCTTCAATTTTTCATGCTCTACGCAATGGGATAATTTTCAAGGCCTAAAACCTCTATTTTCTAATGACCTAATTTAAAAAAATGAAAATTTTTAATTCAGTTTACGTTGAAAATGCTTCTCTTTATCGTTTAAATGCATGCTCTGTGCATATTATCACTAAACAAACACTTTAAGACATATATATGCAAAGGAACAGTGCATAACCAGAAAAAAAATGAAAATACAGATAAGCATGCAGAAGTGAATAACCATGCTCTGATGCCACTGAAAGTTTTGGGCGTACCTAGAATCCTTTGCTTAACTCACTGGATACCCACACGAGGACTAGAGCACTACGGAAGGCTCTTGGTCACGTTTACACTGTAAATGCACTTTGAGGAATAATGAAAACAGAGCGTCAAAAATAGAGAATTATTGTTCTTTAACTAACTACATTTCTGTCTGTGTATGCACATATATATAGCCTGTGGGGAGGGGAGTTAGATAACCCTATCTAACTCCCTCATTTCAAATTCAAATGTTCCCTCTGTTCTCATGTAAATGGCTCTATATTTCCCATCGTTTAGGTCTGATCTACCATGGGTGGATCGCCCGTTTCCTTACAAGGAGGATCAGAACAAAGGGGTAAGGGAGCATTTATCTGAAAAGACATCAAAATGGGTTCAAGGGTATATTGCATGAATTAATTAAAAATGAGAAACTTAGTCCATCAATGCTAGAGAGTTTCTAAGTGGGGTAGTTGATGATTTTGACGGAAAAACAAAGAGAAGATCTGAATAACAATAATAAAAAAATAGACAAATTAGAAAAACAGGAATGTTTCTTTCGAAAGAAGACGTATTCGTGGATTTAAAGTTCAGTTCTTCTTTGTCAAATTTTTCTTGTGTGCTTTTTTTGGGCCCATTGATTTTCTATTACTCACCTCCAATCTCATACTTTTAGGTTCTTCTGTAAGGAATTGGAAGACACGCAGCGGAAATTAATTTAAAAATTTTTCTATTCCTTGCCAGGATCTACCGTATGTGTTTAAGTCAAGTGGGAAGAAGCATTACCCTCAGTGTTTCTCAGCAACATCCACAGCTTCTCTCCATGGCTGGTGATCTCTTTCCGATCGTAAGGAGACGTCCACAGCTTCTCTCCGTAGCTCGTGCTCTCTTTTTGATCGCAAGAAGTCGACTCCTCAGGTCGTCTTCCACTACTGGTATCCACACGAATAGCGTTCCAACCACAAACGACGTGCTAGTGTCTCCTGTCCCTCCAAGGCTTTCTTAAGAGTTCATCCTCTCCATCTCTACTTCAGTAGTTTCTTATCTGCAACCTTTTGCAGATTCCGTTCGGCCCTTTTTGTGTTATGTGTTGTGCTCAAAATGCAGCTCCTAAAATCGGATATATAGGATGCTCTGCGTTTTTCTCAACCGAATTGGATTTTGGAATTAATCTATATTAATTCCGAATACAATATCACATATTGTATAATTTGATAAGAAACTAATTAAATAAATAATGTTTATATTAAATCTGTCCCACAGATTTAATTCACCTATTTATTTAATTTAAATAAAGATAAGATTGGACTGTATTTGATTTATTCTCATAAATCAAATTTGAGATATCCTATCAATTTGAATTTCAAATTCAAACGTGATAGAGATTTAATTTATCCTTATAAATTAAATCTTATAAATATCTCTTATATGAGATATCCTGTCAATTTGAATATCAAATTCAAACGTGGTAGAGATTTAATTTATCCTTATAAATTAAATCTTGTAAATATCTCTTATATGAGATATCCTATCAATTTGAATTTCAAATTCAAACGTGATAGAGATTTAATTTATCCTTATAAATTAAATCCTATATATCCCCTATATATAATATATATATATACGAATATAAATATAAATAAATATATACATCAACCCTGGATCCTTCATTGAATCTAGACACGTCTTAGATTCAATGAATCTGGACATCATAGCTCGTGTTGGGCTATTTTGTGTGCGACCCTGTAGGCCCATATGAAGTTGGCAGTGGGCCATTTGCTATACTGGCCCACAAGTCACAAGCGGTCTCTAGCAAGACATAACGACTACCCAAATCATATGAGAATCAATAAACAATGTAACATTTTATACAACCATATCATGTCCCTTCTGTCACGCGATATTTTGGTCATGGATGAGGCATGGATAATGTCATCCTCCTATTCCTGACCGTTACTTTCTCGATCCCTGAGTAGTCTGACTATAGAAATAAAACTACCTTTCCATTACAGTATGGCCATACATTTCTCAGACTCACTCATCGAGGGGCCCAGTAATATCTCTCTACGAATGTGAGGGACAAATTCCATCTTGACCATTCACATTCCTCGGCATGAAAAATCACTAAGCCCGAACATAGTCTTTATGATCACTCGGTCAAAAGTGACTTTTGACTAGGCCAAAGCTGAGCGTTTGTCATGTAGGAATCCATGATGATCTCAGGTCAAAGGGCATAGAAACATGGTTTGTATATGAGAGAAGATTATGACGTAACCCATGCACCTCTCTCATAGCGGGTCTGTCCAACACCTTGTACTCTTACATGTGCATATGACTTTGATTTATATCTCTATATATCTTCAAAGTTATACTGGTCTTATTTCATCTCTGCTCCCGCACAGATGATCGACCAGGGACATTTAGGATAAGATCATGAATTATCCAAGGATGGTCATCACAGTAAATATGCAAATAATATGATAACACAATTAATAAATTCATAAATCAATAATGTTCATAAGACAATGATTGGCCCCTAGGGCACGTTTTCCAATAACCTCCCACTTGCACTAGGTACTATCATTAATTTGAGTAATTTCCATTGACCAAACATGACGCTCATGCTTTGCCTGCACAAGCGACTTTGTTAGAGGATCAGCAACATTGTCTTCTCCTGCTACTTTGCATATCTTTATATCACCTCTATCGTTGATTTCTCTGATGAGATGAAATCGCCTGAGTATATGCTTCGTCCTTTGATGTGACCTAGGTTCTTTGGCCTGTGCAATGGCACCGCTATTGTCACAGAGCAAAGTTATTGGATCTGAGATGGTAGGTATCACCCCTAGTTTCGTGATTAACTTCCTGATCCAGACGGCTTCCTTAGCTGCATCAGATGCTGCTATATACTCAGCTTCCATTGCAGAATCTGCTACAGTGCCCTGCTTAGAGCTCTTCCAGCTTACTGCTCCATTATTAAGGAGGAATATATATCCAGACTGCGATTTTTGGTCGTCCTGGTCAGTTTGAAAACTCGCGTCTGTGTAACTAGTTACACAGAGTTTGTCATCCAATCCACCATAGACCAAGAATAAGTCCTTAGTCCTTCTCAAGTACTTAAGGATATTCTTGATAGCAGTCCAATGGCCTTCACCTGGGTCCTGTTGATATCTGCTAGTCATACTTAAGGCAAATGAGACATCCGGTCGAGTACATAACATGGCGTACATGATAGATCCTATGGCCAAGGCATATGGAACTTTACTCATGCGACCTCGCTGATCAGGTGTACTAGGACACAGATCTTTGCTGAGGTGACTGCCATGAGACATGGGTATGAAACCCCTCTTTGATTCGTGCATACTGAACCTATGCAGTATTTTGTCTATGTATGTACTCTGACTGAGTCCTAGAAGTCTTTTAGATCTATCTCTATAGATCCTAATTCCTAGGATGTAGGTGGCTTCACCCAAGTCTTTCATCGAGAAAGACTTTCCTAACCAAGACTTGACAATCTGCAAGGTAGGAATGTCATTCCCAATAAGTAGGATGTCATCAACATAGAGTACCAAAAACACAACTGTGCTCCCACTAACCTTCTTGTACACACAAGGTTCATCAATGTTTTGAAGAAATCCAAACTCTTTGACTACTTCATCAAAATGATGATTCCAACTCCGAGAGGCTTGCTTCAGTCCATAAATGGACCTTTGAAGCTTGCACACTTTACCAGAGTTCTCAGAACGCACAAACCCTTCAGGTTGTGTCATGTACACATCCTCAAGGAGCTTTCCATTAAGGAAGGCTGTCTTGATGTCCATCTGCCATATTTCATAGTCATAATATGCTGCTATGGCAAAGAGGATTCTGATTGATTTGGCCATTGCAAGTGGGGAAAAGGTCTTATCATAGTCGACACCATGAGTTTGAGTAAATCCTTTTGCAACCACTCGTGCCTTAAAGACATTTACATTGCCATCCATGTCAGTTTTCTCCTTAAAAACCCACTTGCACCTGACGGTTTTTACACCTTCAGGCGGGTCGACTAAGGTCCAAACCTTATTGTCGTACATGGATTGCATTTCAGACTTCATGGCATTAAGCCACTTTTCAGAGTTTGGTCCCACTATAGCTTCTCGATAGGTAGTCGGCTCATTATGATCAATGAGCAACACATCACGACTGTCAGAAATCAGAAATCCATATCTCTGAGGCTGAAGTCGTGTCCTATTAGACTTCCGTGGACCTTGCGTGACTTGAGGAGTCTCAACAACTTGTTATGAGTCTTCTGTATTTTCCATCTGCAGTTCTGTGGTGTCTTGTGGCTCTCGAACTTCTTCGAGGTGTACCTTACTCCCACTGGTTCTTTTAGAGATAAATTCTCGTTCGAGAAAGATACCATTTCTGACAACCAACACTTTGTTATCAGCAAGGTTGTAGACGTAATATCCCTTGGTTTCCTTAGGATATCCCACAAAGAGGCATTTTGAGGATTTGGGCGCTAATTTGTCTGAGGCTTGTTGCTTAACATAGACCTCGCATCCCTAAATCTTGAGAAAAGATAAACTAGGCGTCCTTGCAGTCCATATCTCATACGGAGTCTTTTCGATTGCCTTAGATGGAACACGTTGAGTGTGAACGTAGCTGTCTCTAGGGCATGACCCCAAAAGGAGGGTGGAAGATCTGTTTAACTCATCATGGATCGAACCATATCTAATAGTGTTCGATTCCTCCATTCAGAAACGCCATTCCATTGTGGTGTCCCTGGAGGAGTCAATTGTGAGACTATCCCACAATTCCTAAGATGATCTATGAACTCTTGGCTCAAATATTCACCACCCCGATCAGATCGAAGGGCTTTAATTATTTTGCCAAGCTGGTTTTGTACTTCATTTTGAAATATCTTGAACTTTTCAAAAGACTCAGATTTACGTTTCATCAGATAGATGTACCCATATCTGCTGAAATCATCTATGAATGTTATGAAGTACGAATAATCTCCTCTGGCATTTGTGTTCATCAGTCCACACACATCTGTATGTATGAGGCCCAATAAATCAGTGGCCCTCTCACTGTGCCCAGTGAAGGGTGACTTTGTCATCTTTCCTAACAAGCAAGACTCGCAAGTGTCATATGATTCAAAATCAAATGAGTTTAGAAATCCATCTTGATGGAGTTTGGAAATGCGTTTCTCATTTATGTGGCCCAGATGACAGTGCCAGAGGTATGTCGGATTCAAATCGTTCGGTTTGACCCTTTTGGCGGTTATGTTATAGATATTTCCATGATTGGGTGGTTCCAGATTTAATATGTAATGATCAACATGCAAATCACCATGAGCATAGAAAACATCATTACGATAAATAGAACATCTACTATTCCCAGCAATGGAAGTGAAACCTTCCTTATCTAAATAAGAAAGTGAAACAATGTTACTACTTAAAGCAAGAACATAATAGCAATTGTTCAAAACTAACAAAATCCCAGTGGGCAGAACTAATTCATAAGTGCCTACAGCTAACGCAGCAACCCTTGCTCTGTTTCTAACTCGTAGGTCAACCTCGCCCTTTTTCAGCTTCCTGCTGTCCTTTAGTCCCTACACATTTGTACAAATGTGAGAACCACATGCAGTATCTAATACCCATGAAGTGGAAGTAGAAAGATGAATGTCTATAACATAAATACCTGAAGCGATAGCCCCGCTATCCTTCTTGTTCTTTGTCAGATCTTCGTGGTAGAGTTTGCAATTCCTCTTCCAATGACCAGGTTTATTGCAGAAGAAGTAGACTCCTTCCTTAGGAGGCTTTGCCTTCTTTGGTGCAGGCTTGGTTTCGGGCTTGCCTAACTCTTTGGTCTTACCTGATGAGCCATGACCCTTTCCCTTGCCTTTGCCTTTCTTTTTCATACCCTTTCCTTTCTGAACCATCAAAACAGCACTGGGCTTCTTCTTATGACTCGGCTCAGCAGTTTTAAGCATCCCATGCAGTTCAGAAATAGATTTCTCCATGTTATTCATATTGTAGTTTATGACAAACTGGTCATAACTTTCTGGGAGTGAGTTCAAGATCAAATCCGTAGCTAACTCCTGGCTCATGGGAAATCCAAGCCTTTCAAGGTGATCAATGTACCCTTTCATCTTTAAGACATGAGTACTGACTGATGCACCTTCAGCCATCTTGCAGGAATGTAAGGCCTTAGTGGTATCATACCTCTCTTGCCTTGCCTGTTGCTGGAATATTTCCTTGAGATGCACAATCATCTCATAAGCCTCCATGTGTTCGAGATCTCTTTGGAGCTCTGGAACCATGATGGCTAGCATCAAGCATCCCATATCGACAGAGTCTTCCTTATCCTTCGTGTAAGCATCTCTCTGAGCTCTAGGAGCATTGGCCGCTGGCTCCTCAGGAATGGGTTGATCTAGGACATGCGCCTTTCTTTCCTGCTTGAGAACAATTCTCAAGTTCCTAAACCAGTCAAGAAAGTTTGTCCCATTAAGTTTGTTCTTCTCAAGGACAGATCGCAGTGATAATGTAGCAGTATTACTAGTCGTCATGATTCTACAATTAAAATATGCAATTGAATTAGCAATCTCCCACTAAATAAACAACCCTCAATGCAATAATTAGTGGGCTAAGATCCATATTTGTCTCAAACTTAAGTCTGCTTTGGCAGGACGCTTAAATTAAGTTATTTAGGTAGGTAACACCTTTACCAATTACATCAAATGTAACTCTTAGATGTTTATGGGATTCTATCATCATATGATCTGGCATGTTTTTAATCCCATCTAATGCCTTGAGACCCAAAACCATTTTGTTAATCTCAATTAAGTCAAACAATAATAAACATGTGAGAGTAGCACCATTACTCTTGCTTATCTCCCCAAGATAACTCAAAAGGACCCACTTTGGTGGAGTCGACAATTGACCGATCGAGGTTTTGATAAGTGTTCATAAATTGACGGCATCATGACTTAAGATTTCATTTAGAGGGCCTATTTTAACTATCTGGTTTATAAAAACATATGTTTCTCAGTTTGTATCTCATACAAGTAATATGCATGTGCTGATATAATCATAATACGCATAATCTAAACGTGATACAATATAGCTTACTTATCCTAACTCCCCTCAAGCCAATGAGAGGAGCTCTCTAGTAAGAAAAGGGAAATTACAGATAGAAACCTCTTTTAACATTCGAGGGAAGTGAGATGAGAAGAGAAGGTACATTAAGAGTATATAGAGGAAGGCACGACACGCAGGCCGTATTTAAAAATTACAACACTTGCAATCTAGAGCCATATTGTTCACCATACCCAAACAATCAAGAATCAATATTCAGATTTAACTCAAAGGTAATTAATGTTTCATATCTAAAACATTCACCAAATAACATATGTTACGGGCGGCAGTCCCGCTAGCCGGTTAGCAGGCGGGGTCTGGGGGCAGCGCCCCGAGAAGAAAAATTTTGTTTCATAAATAATCACGAATCTGCATTCAGTTTTCTTAGACCCCATCTATGTCAATTGATCAAATCAAAGCACATCACCACCGATTTCAATTCCCTTTTAGATTCCTTTTATGTCATACATAACACGGATTCCTTATATGTCATACATAAAACGCATATTATATGATCGGCTATGACTAACACATATCATATCAATCAACAATCAAGCCTAACTTAAACAAAAACGGCATGGCTCTGATACCACTGTAAGGAATTGGAAGACACGCAGCGGAAATTAATTTAAAAATTTTTCCATTCCTTGCCAGGATCTACCGTATGTGTTTAAGTCAAGTGGGAAGAAGCATTACCCTCAGTGTTTCTCAGCGACTTCCACAGCTTCTCTCCACGGCTGGTGATCTCTTTCTGATCGTAAGGAGACGTCCACAGCTTCTCTCTGCGGTTCGTGCTCTCTTTTTGATCGCAAGAAGTCGACTCCTCAGGTTGTCTTCCTCTACTGGTATCCACACGAATAGCGTTCCAACCACAAACGACGTGCTAGCGTCTCCTGTCCCTCCAAGGCTTTCTCAAAAGTTCGTCCTCTCCGTCTCTACTTCAGTAGTTTCTTATTTGCAACCTTTTGCAGATTCCGTTTGGCCCTTTTTGTGTTATGTGTTGTGTTCAAAACGCAGCTCCTAAAATCGGATATATAGGATGCTCTGCGTTTTTCTCAACCGAATTGGATTTTGGAATTAATCTATATTAATTCCGAATACAATATCACATATTGTATAATTTGATAAGAAACTAATTAAATAAATAATGTTTATATTAAATCTGTCCCACAGATTTAATTCACATATTTATTTAATTTAAATAAAGATAAGATTGGACTGTATTTGATTTATTCTCATAAATCAAATTTGAGATATCCTATCAATTTGAATTTCAAATTCAAACGTGATAGAGATTTAATTTATCCTTATAAATTAAATCTTATAAATATCTCTTATATGATATATCCTATCAATTTGAATTTTAAATTCAAACGTGAAAGAGATTTAATTTATCCTTATAAATTAAATCTTGTAAATATCTCTTATATGAGATATCCTATGAATTTGAATTTCAAATTCAAACGTGATAGAGATTTAATTTATCCTTATAAATTAAATCCTATATATCCCTTATATATAATATATATACGAATTTATATATATACGAATATAAATATAAATAAATATATACATCAACCCTGGATCATTTATTGAATCTAGACACGTCTTAGATTTAATGAATCTGGACATCATAGCTCGTGTTGGGCTATTTTGTGTGCGACCCTATAGGCCCATATGAAGTTGGCAGTGGGCCATTTGCTATATTGGCCCACAAGTCGCAAGCGGTCTCTAGCAAGACATAACGACTACCCAAATCATATGAGAATCGATAAACGATTTAACCTTTTATACAACCATATCATGTCCCTTCTGTCACGCGATATTTTGGTCATGGATGAGGCATGGATAATGTCATCCTCCTATTCCTGACCGTTACTTTCTCGATCCCTGAGTAGTCTGACTATAGAAATGGAACTACCTTTCCATTACAGTATGGCCATACATTTCTCAGACTCACTCATCGAGGGGCCCAGTAATATCTCTCTATGAATGTGAGGGACAAATTCCATCTTGACCATTCACATTCCTCCGCATGAAAAACCACTAAGCCCGAACATAGTCTTTATGATCACTCGGTCAAAAGTGACTTTTGACTAGGCCAAAGCTGAGCGTTTGTCATGTAGGAATCCATGATGATCTCAGGTCAAAGGGCATAGAGACATGGTTTGTATATGAGAGAAGATTATGATGTAACC
Organism: Leucaena leucocephala; assembly: GCA_037074615.1. Lineage (NCBI taxonomy): Eukaryota > Viridiplantae > Streptophyta > Magnoliopsida > Fabales > Fabaceae > Leucaena > Leucaena leucocephala. The sequence continues at coordinate 10,564,901 of CM073553.1, forward strand.
TATGCAACTCTCTCATAGCGGGTCGGTCCAACACCTTGTACTCTTACATGTGCATATGACTTTGATTTATATCTCTATATATATTCAAAGTCATACTGGTCTTATTTCATCTCTGCTCCCGCACAGATGATCGACCAGGGACATTTAGGATAAGATCATGAATTATTCAAGGATGGTCATCACAGTAAACATGCAAATAATATGATAACACAATTAATAAATTCATAAATCAATAATGTTCATAAGACAATGATTGGCCCCTAGGGCATGTTTTCCAATAACCTCCCACTTCGTCGCCAACAGGGGTTCGCGGTCTATTCTTTTTGCCCCAGTTCTCCGTCTTCTGGTCTTATCCTGTCCTTCCTTCTTTTGCTTATGTGGAGCGAATTTGTAAGCAATTTTATTACCCACTTGTGCCACGTATGATGATGACTCAGTATGATTTGGAGAAAACAAGGACAATAATATAAAAGTAAAAAGATGAGGTACTGAGTCATATACAAATAAAAAATTTAGTTAATTAAGTTGTAGCTAGTCATAACTGAAGAACTAGGTTAAGAACTAAGTTATAAATAAAGTAATAGTTGAAAAACTAAAATATTATTTTTTTATTTTAAAGTTAAAAAGTATGGTCTAAAATAAACTTAGTAGTTAAGAATATATGTCTTGTTCCTGTTTAAAATAATAATATTAAGTTTACGTAAAATTAAAATAAAATAAAATAATTCATACGGTTCAATTTTAACTATAACTATAACTATCTAGCTAGATGAAGTATGAGCACCGTGTGATCATATCTAAGACGAACAAAACATCAAATTAAATTGCTGAAGGCAAATGATTTTATTTAATGCATGCATACAATACATACATATCTAATTCTACTATGTGCCATTTTTTGTCATTAATTTTTTTAATTAAATAAGATATAGCATAAATAAATTAATAAAATACCTAATTATTTTTTAAATATATAGCCTATAAGTATATCTAATAATAATATTCACATGAATAAGTTGTATATTATATATGGTGTTGTGGGTATATATGCTCAAAATAATTCTTTAAATAAAGATAAAAGAGTATAAAATTATAGTAAAAATATTTTATATTAACTAATTTAATTAACTTTTTTAATCTAATACCCATCTAGTCTTTAATAGAGGACCTAATTAGAGAGTTGATATTGGTCTTAAATATAAGATATATTTTCTATATTTATCTATTTTTTCCTAAATTACCCATATTGATATTTCCTCAATAATAATCAAGTAATATAAGGGAAAGTGAATTAAGGAAGATTGTTAAGTTGTTTTAGGAAAGACATGTTATGTTCTAACTTAATTAACATCCTTAATAATCAAATTAATTGAATAGGTCTTATATTATGGATCAAATGAGTATGTCATTTATTAATGATAAGAAGAATATAAAATTATGGGGAGTTGGATATTAATTTCTCTAAAGTTTGAACGATTGAGACAATTTCTGATAGAAACATGGTAAATTATACACACACATAATAAACATCTTTGAATGTATGCAAGATATTCCAAACAAACCGACACATATTTCTAATCGATTAGTTTAGATAATTATTTGACTTGTTGAAGAATTAGTTTGAATTTATTTTCAAATTTTCTTATCAATCTATTAGTAGTAATTATGCTCATGTCAGACTACCTAAGAGGTGTTTGAAAAACTAAATAAATAAACTTTTTAAACAAAAGAGTTGCATGTTTAGTTACCCTAAAACCATAGTTTGAAAATTGTTTTTGGGCTAGATTATAGTTTAGCCTAAAAATTAAATAAACAGCCATTAAATATTTAGAAAAATTTTTAGATTAAATAATAGTTTAAAACTATGGTTTCAAATAAACTTGTAGGACTAGCTTCTAGGTAGGGAAAATAGTTTTTAAGCTATGTAATAACTATTTTACCCCCTATTTTTTCCAATAAATCAAATTTAGAATGGAAAAATAACGTATGGGTCCTGTGGAAGAAATCAAATGTCAAAAAATCCTAGAAAATGACATAATTAATATCAAGTCCCATGAGACCTCAAAAGAATTTTTTTCAATTGTAAAACGACATAACTGCCCCTCCACAATCCTTGTGCCAAGTAATCATCTTCTTTCACTTCCTCGTGTCTAAAACACCTTTTCCCATAGCATTCCATTACGTAGAATAAAATGTTTTCCTACAATTCACTCCCACACGTTCTCCATCCCATCAAAACTCCCATAACATTAATCTTCTTCCTCATCTTTGTTCTTCTTCCCTATTCCAATATTTAAAATACTCGTTCCATGGTCACCCAGAGCCCCCAATTTTTTTTTGTCCCTTGCTCCTTAGTTGACATCCATACCTTACCCAAATCTTTCGTCCAACGAATTATCGAGAAGCTCTATAGCCTTGGTTATGTTTAGGGTAGCCATTCTTCAAAACTTGAAGGTGATTATACGTTGAACAACTCAACAAGAGAAATATTTGTTCCTTTGCCACAACAATTGCTTAAGTACCAAATTAGGCACCTAATTAACTCAAGTTGGAGTACACCTAAGAACCCAGTTCCTCAATTAGACACTCAACTGGTATGCTAATTGATATTCACTATGAAGCGCGTGCATGCTTATGGGATTATCGGGACAAGTACATTATATTTACGGCTTTAGCAATAGCTGTAACACTAGTATTGACTATGTATTGTGCTTCCTGCTATGGTCAAACTAATATTTTGGTGGTTTACATTGGAACATGCTTTATAATTCGATCATTGACAGTACGTGACGGTAATAGATACCATGTCAATTTTGAAAGAAATAACATTTTTATGATTTTAGTCATGTGTTGCTTACTGGCTTTTATTTTGTCATTTTTGATATATTATTTTATGGCTCATGAGTGTAAAAGCAATTGTCATTGCAATAGAACTTACGTTAGAGGGAATAAATTAGGTTGGATACTACCAGACATAGATCTTTGCAGTGGTTGCTATTACTTGCATAATTATGTAATTAAATTATCTTAATGTGGTTAGTATCTTGTGTTTCACAGTATCCTTTTCCCCTTAAAAATACTTGCATCATTTTGCATTGCGACACTAACACTTGAATTGTTGCGACACTTAATTAAAGGGTTCATTTTCTTCCCTTGAATTCGTAATCTTATTGAGGAATAAGCAAAAGATCTTTTGTCTTTCAATCTATGACAATTCTTCAGAAAAATTCTTACTATATTCATTTTATTAATAAACTTATGGAAGTTCAATATTAGAAGAATCACTGAAGTTTATTTCTACTTCTCATTATTCATTTATGTGCATGGTAATTCACTGTTCTACCTAGTCACCATCTTGATTCCCTTTAATCATTTGTAGATACAATGTGATTGGATTTTTTGTGCAATAGAGTACTAATATCTTTTGAAACATCATTAGTACCTAGGTCATGGTTCTATCAAATGGGCTTCCTAATTAGACTTTCAGGAATCATATAGCTCTTTTTTTTTTTGCCAATGTTATTCTCTTCTTTTCATTTTTGTTTTCCTTTACCTTGGTTGTTGTTGGCTATTTAGAAGGCAGGGTGGGAATCTTATTCTCTGATTCTGTGGTTTCTTCTTTCATAAATGAATCCTTCTATTTAAACCATCAAAAATTCTCCCTTACCAAAAGATAAGCATATAAAACTATTTCCTCAATTTTGATTTCAATGTATGCATGAAGGGTTATGTACTTATTTAAAGCATATAAAATTACTATATATATATTCTGCCAATCTATTGAATCATATGTGTTGTATTTTTTGCTGATGTTTTCCATAGCACCAACTCATAAGTATATAAATATCTTTTTTATGTTACCCTATAATTTCATTTTTAGAGTTAGTTAGCAGGCAAGCATGTTCTATAATTCTTCATTTATTAATTTTCTCAGGATTATTTTTTATTTGGAGATGAAGAGTACTTGTTTATATTTTAAGAAGCTTCTACTGCTGTAATGAATTATGTTTACAATGACCCTTAGTATTGTTGTAGCTTTACATGCCTCCCTATAATTACAGTTGACTTTTCTCTTGTAATGCTTTAAAACTCTCATGCTTGTTTGTAATGCCTCCCTATTATGTTCATATGGGGGAAAATTTGGCAATGATGGAGGAAGTCATATATAGATTGATAGTCAAGTGAGAATAATGTCAATAAAGGAAGGCACAACATATGATGAGTTCAAAATAGTTTGTGGACAATTGCTATAGATTAACTGCCCAAGAGAAAATATATTCTAGCCTTTTGTGTAAATATGAGCTGAGAAAGGGTGCTAGTTTGTATATTTTTCTGTGTAAATACAGAGCACATTAATGTTTACTTTCTAAATAGCTGTGTAAAGTGATAATCTAATTTTTTTTGCAACCTTCATCAAGTTCCACATTTTGGATGATAGGGTGGATCTTGATCAAGGTGACTATATGTATTGTACTCCTTTCAACTATAAAGTGTGTGTATATATATGAAGTTATATTCTCGCCAGAGTAATGTTGGAAACCTTTGTACCCAAGTTGTTATTTTTTCTTAACAGAGTTGTTAATTATTATTAGTGGAGTTGTTATGTTTATACACACAATGCGTTTTTCCAGGTTCAGTCTAGGTGTTGTGATTGCATCCCAGTTTACTTTATGTCTGTTTTAATCATAGGAAGAGTTATGAAGATGTCATCATGTAGTAGTGGTGGAATTTTTATTTTTCCTATTGTCAGTTTAGTTATTTTCTACTGGTGTATTTATTATTCCTCTAGAGTACAGTTGTTATTTCTTAATGGTCGAGTTGTTGTTTTTCCCAGTGGTGAGGTTGATATATTTTCTGTGTTGTTATTTCAATTTTTAGGTTGTTATTTTCCACTAGTGGAGTTGTTTTTTGTCCAGCATGGAGTTATTATTTCCTTGTAGTTGAGTTGTTATTCTTTCAGTTATGGGGTTATTTTTTCTGTTGTTATTCTAGTTATGCAGTTGTTATTTTCAAGTGGTAGAGTTGTTATTCGTCTACCATAGAGTTGTTATTTCCTAGTGATCGAATTGTTATTCTTTCAGTTGTGGGGTTATTTTTCCTGTTGTTATTCTAGCTGTGCAGTTATTATTTTCTAGTGGTTGAGTTGTTATTATTTCATAATGGACTTGTGATTTCCAAGCAGTGGAGTTGTTATTATTCCTGTTGCATATTTGTTATTTTCATGGGGGTGTTGTTATCTCCAACATGGAGTTATTATGTCCAAGATATATAGTTGTTATTACTCTAGCACAGATTTGTTATTGTTTCATCATCCTTGCCTACCTTAACAATGAAATGTAACAACCTAGGCATTGTAACAGGTGTCTAAAACAATAACAACTACTCGCAAAATGCTTAGGTTGTTATTTCTTGACAATGGAGTTGTTATTCCTTTTAGGTGTAGTTGTTATTTTCTAACCCATATAATGTTGTTATTTCTTCATGCCCAAATTATTATTTTTTCACTAGGACGTTGTCATTCCTTCATATTTGAATTGTTATTTTCCCACACAAGAAGTATTAATTTGTTATCAAATTTGTGAAACTAAATAATTCAACGTCACAAACTTGGCAGATTAACTAACGAACAACATAACAATGTTAAATTACTTTAAATTCTTTGATTACATGAGTTGTCACTAATTGTCAACTTAGTGACTAAATACCATATGCATAATTACACACTAATAATCACTAATTGTACATCTTCCTATTTACCTTTATCTTCACCTTCATATGGCAGAACTTGAAGAATTAAACAACATCTTCAAGTTGAAACCCCCCAAAATTAAACCCAATAGTGGCTATGGTGATGGAGTCACTGGTTAAGGGCATACTTTTGATCACATTTGGTAGAATAGGAGATGAATTGTCATTTTAATAGCTAGAGGGTTTACATCTTGACCACTACCTTATCCATATCTCAGTGTACATTGCTCTAACTTAGAACCAGTATTATCCACACAATCATTAGCCTTTTCTTCATTTGACACATTATTAGTAGCATCCTTTAAATCACCAGTAATCCCATTAATAGAAGGAACCTTTGAGCCAACAAGTGAATTATTAGTGTCATCTCGCAAATTATTGGCTTTCTATTTCTATAACTCATCAAATGCCACACAGATTTCCTTCACATCTTGGGCAAAGTACTTTGCCTAGCTTGATAATAAGCAAACAACTTAATTTTTTCCTCAGGGATGAATGCCTAAATATTCACTGGGGCAGCAAGAGCACTGAGGAAGATAACCAAAATGGATGCAATGTAAGAAGATAATAGGAAAGACAAGCAATCTAATGAACAACAGTGCACATGAAATGTATATAGATTAAAGCATCAGAGTCATCACAAAATAGAAAATAAAGGTATTTGAATAAAGTACCCAAACTAATTTTATTTAAATTTAAAGTTAATTTTATATTTAAAATAATTATTTATTGAAAATCTCATTTTCCTCACCTCAACCCTATCTTGAGAAGCATAGTCTTGATCAAATCCTCCACACCATTATTAGGAACAAAAATCAAATTAATGGAAAAAGTTGAGTTTATTCAAACACACATCATCCTAAAATGCTTAAAAAGTGAAATTGACATTTATGTTAAATCCCTTAAATGTACATTCATAAATTAAAAGTAAAATAACCTACAGCTATTTTGCAAACTAAAGTTACCTAAGATTATGAAATCACAAAATATGCAAGCCTTCCATTCAAATCGATGCATATTACTAATGGAAACTATGGACTAGGAGAGAAATAGAGATAAACTCAATTGCAGTATCAATTGGACAAATAAAATTAAACCAAAAAATTTGATTGAACTCATACTATATATCATATTCTATTAAGTCAAGTAGCATTAACTACCCAGTGATTTACACAAAGTAGGCCCATCATCAAACCAGAGGAGAGGTATATCAATAGTTTTTAATTTTCTATGTCTTTTAACCAAGCCATGCATCTCGGCTTGAGTTCACTAACATGACTATCTCATCTCTATACAAAAAGGAAAAAAATGAGAAGACAACCTAGGATGATTGGCTTCAAAAAAAGTCACAACCTAATCATCATCATTCTTTTCCCCACATCATATCATCCACATCATAAACATAATAATAAAGCCAAGAATGATTTTTTGCTTGGCATGTAACTTGCAAAGGATGTTAATAGATAACCAAGGTATTGACTAGCTATTTCACTTAGATCTACCTCAAAATCTATCCCCCAAGTCCCTAGGAGTTCTATTGAATCGGAAGATGCCTCTGTGAAGTGTGTTCAGAAGAGATAATCCCATATTGTTATCATGAACAATCCCCTTCATCGACTCTTTCATTTGAGTGCAATTGATAAGAAGAACCATCATAGGGTATCTATGGCAGGGGCATCTCCGATGGCAGAGACCGTCACAGTAGCTAGCTAAAGTGTTAGAGGAAGGGAGAGAGAAGGAGGGTACAATATCAAGAGAATCTGAGCAACGATTGTAGAGAGACAGAGAGGAGATTAAGTTTGTGTAATGAAGAGAGAGAGTCTTGATGCTAATGAGAGGGGATTACGAGAAAGAGAAAGGAAAGGAAAAATTTAAGTATTAGGGACAGTTATGTCTTTTCACAATTGAAAAAAGATAATCTCAAGTCTCATGGGACTTTACAATAATTTTATCATTTCTTGGGACTTTTTTGCAATTTAATTCCTTCGATATGACCTAGATGTCATTTTTTTCATTTAAAATTATACTTTATGTAACATTTGACTTTATGCCTTTTCTAATAATTTGCCAATCATAAAAGTTATTCTAGTAATAATTATCTAAACACTTATTATTCAGAATCACTTTTCTTCCCAAAGTTTTTTCTTTAGAAACTATTATCCATAATCACTTTTAAATCATTTTTTTTATAAACTCTTTTTTATAAACTAAATCAAATTGACCGAATTCAAAGATAGGGCGGCAAATTTGAAAAATAAGTATTCTAATTCTGTATGTGGTATGATTTTCAAATAACGCAAATGATGAATAATAATGACATTGTTATGGACATTCGTTGCTTGCTTGAACTTGTAGAAACCTAAGCGTAAATAACATTTTTCATATAAGCCCAAGAGCATTACAAAAAGTATGTTTGGTATAGGGATTTAGAGCAGAGTACTGGATTAGAGATATTTTGTCTATTTACTTTTGTTTAGTACTATAAAATTTTTAAATGGCTAGGTATTTTTTTTAAAAAAAAAATCTTCCCTCTCTTCCAAAATTAAGGGGATTTGAAGGGAAAGGAGTATATTTTCTCTTGACTATTATACATATAACAATTTTTTAATATCTTGTATTTTCCTCATTAATCTTTTAGTTATATATTTATGTGTTACTTATTTACCAATAAATTAATAATTCACGCACGACATAGAAGTTATAATTCACCCAAATAAAGATTCAGTATATGTCGAAACCGTCATAGAATATATTATTAACATTGAAACGCTACTTTTTAGGCAGAAAAAAAATGTATAAAAAGTTGTATTGTTGCCTTGGAAATCGATTTCGATCTTTTGTTGTTAAGAATATTTAGAATATTTAAAAATTTAAAATTATTTTAGAGAATTGGTATATTTATAATTACAGGATATATAGGTAGTATTTGTTTTGGCAAAATTTAACTCCAGTTACTTATCACCAGTTCATCAAGTGGATGGATTAGTTATAAGCACCTGGAGGTAAGTTTTGTACTATTGTTTTTGCAATCGGATATATATTACTTACTGCATATATGGTGACTATTAATTATGCATTATAATTACATTCATTTAATTTTAATAATTATATAATTATATATTTATATACTAAATGTCATTTATAATGATATTTTATTAAACATTATACATAGTTTAAAAACCTAATTTAAATAAAATAAGGATAAAGGTGTTCATATGAAAATATTTCCCCTCCCCTCCCCTCCCCTCCTTCAATGTAAACTATGTAATATTAAAATCCTTCCCTTCTCCTATTCTCCTTTTTCTATTGAGCCAAACATAACGCAAGATGTAAATAACATTTTCGTATAATGTGGAAGCGTAGGAGAATTAAAAAAGTTCTACTCCCAGCATTTAAAATTATAAGGCAGTTTTAGTGAAATATGATGTTTAAGAATACATGGTATTTTAGGTTTTTAAGGATTAATGAGTTTCCCCCCTAAAAATTCCCTTAAAGAGTATTAGAAATCAAGAAATGGTTGAGAATTGACACACACTATTAAGTGTAAATACGGAAATAATTGATTTCCTTTAAGTAGTTCCTCCCATCCCATTTTAAGGCATCTTTGATAATAAATTAATAGTATTTAAGATAAATCACTTATAGTAACAATTGAATAAAGTTGTTGCATTTTATTGGTATAATTTAAGTAGTTATTGCTTATAAAAAAGATTATAAGGAGTGTTTTTTATTAGAGATTATTTTATGCTTTTTGCATCCTATAATAAATTGGACAAGTAATATTATGACAGATTTTTTTTTGGTATAATTGTTTAATATTTGATACTAATCTAATTATTGAACATAGTTGTAATTAAATTAAACAACAGACTTTTTCAATGTTTGCTAAAAAAAATAGACCTTTCCAATGTGACTTTTTCCATTCCCGACGTTGGAATTTACAATCTTACATAAAAGGTGTTATAATTCATTTTATTCTATCTACCCACTGCGCAATGCTCTTTTGATGTTGTTTATATATTACTACCAAAATGTTTTAGTAGAATTAAAGAAAACCTTAAATCCAATTAATTATGTTTTAAAATTTAATAATTTTTTAATTTTATCTCTATTTTAATATTAAACCTTATAAAAACAAGTATGTATAATAATAAATAAAAAATAAATAAATTTGTACATCGATATAAAAATTTAATAATATAATTTATAAATAAGATTAATAAATTTTCTCTCTCTATTATAAATAAGATGAGAAGAATATATAATAGAATAAACATTAATTTGACTAAAGAAAATATTGAATTGAAAAAATTGGTGAAAACATAAAAATTCAAATTCAAATAATTATATAAAGTAGATGGAAGAGATAAAAATAAAAGTTGCCATGATAAAATACAAAAGCATAGAAGTTTATGTACGCCATGTTATTTACGTATGTAGCCCTTGTCTTGTGATAAGTAAATTATATATAGAAAGAGAATATAATTATTGATATATTAAAAATGCAACTTATATGAATATATATATATAAGTGAACGGAATAATATTTTTCTTAGATGCCATATTGCCTTAATATAATTAGTAGATAGTATTTTCTTTAATTTTTAATATAAAATTTAATTAATTAATTTAGATCAATTAAAAAATTAGTTATAGTATTTCCTGGAACAAGTATGAAGGCAGCACCGAGAGAACCCACATGGAGGGCATGCCAGTATCAAACTTTCAATTTCTCTCTAAAATGATAGTAGAAACGTAAAGCATTCCTTAAGAGTTCGATCTGGTCCTTGAGAGAAACAAGAGGAAAAAGAACAAAAGCCTTAACTACCCCACCAATTTTACGATGATCGGCTTCTTCTTCCTCTCATTTGCATTTTCAGTCCACTCTCTACAACGCCCTCGATCTTGCCGCCTCCAACGAAGATGACATCGCGGTCCTCCTCTTCTCCGACTAACGCTACTCCCCTGAGAACCCCCTCATCTGGCTCGACGACGACAGCGACTTCATCCACAACAACTAGTTTCATGACTGGCCTTGGCAAGTGGCGATGGCTTGGAGGAACCCAGCAGAGGAGTTAGATGAGGTGACGGTGGGAGGGAAGGAGGTGGATGAGGCGGAGATTAGGGTTACTGATTGTTCAAATATCAAAGATAAAAAAAAAAAAAATACCTACTTAGCCACCTGCCATGTTACCTACTTATGTGGAAGTATTTTTTTTTTAAGAAAAATGCCTATGCCTCTCTCCTCTCTTAACGAAAGTTATCAGTCTATTAGTCATGGGTGAAATTGCTCCAAATTTAAAATATTGTGAATAAAATTATACTAAATAAAATTATGATACTAGATATACCTATAAAATAAGATTAGGATATTTAGTATTACTTAACCTTTTGTTTAATCTACCTAAATTAGTTAAGTAGATCTTATAATTAGAATTAAAGATAATAATTTTAAGGGATAAAATGAATTGAAGTATTATATTTAGAATTAAAATATACTCTTCATCTACCATATTAATAAATAAATATGTGGTCAGGCAGTTCTACGTGAGATGACCTAATGAGAGTGGGCAAAGAACAGGTGAGGCAATATTACTACATTCGCCCATTTTGAATGAACAATATAACATGGAATAAATGCAGGTTGTCACCCTTTTTACATGTTTTCAAACTTGCTCCTTTTCATCACACTCACACCCCAATCACTTGTTCACTATAGAATAAATAAGTAATCACTTGTTCACTATAGAATAAATATGTTACCACTCTATTTCTTAATATAAGTCACTTGTATTTTAAAAGTTTGTTTATAAATATAAATCATTTATATTTATAATATAATTAATGCTCATTTTTTAATTTTGACCCTATTAAATATCAGAAACTTGTAAGATAATAAATAATATTTTCTTTAATAACGGTAAGTATAAATATTTGTATCAATTTAATGTAGTTTTTAGTGTCGAAACTTTACTTTAAGAACCTAATAAAAAAACTATAAAGCTGTTAAATTATAAGGATTGAAGAATTAATTTTCTCAAATTTTAATATATTGTCAAAACTTGACTTCCTTGCTGTCCTAATTATTTTGATCACACCCACACCCATCAAGCACTTGTTGACTATAGAGTGAATGCATGTCACAAAAATGCATATGTATGAAAATATGAACTCTATATATTAACAGTCATATTTACTAGTGCCACTTTTTTTTTGTGAATTATAAATGTATGAATATAGACAATTTAATCATCTTATATTAATATGAAAAACAAGCTATTATAGCACGAGGAATTATTCACAGCCACGCAATGATTTTTGAGACTTTGTGCAAAGTAAAACAGTGCACCGAGTTTAATATATAAGGCATATTCTAGTTGGATTCATATAATTGAATGAGGAATATCAATCCAAAAAAAAGGAATATCAATAATAAAATTGATAATTTTAATGTTGGAAATTTTCTGAATTTTTTTTATCTGTTATTAGTTTATTTTATAAGTCTTTTATACTTTGAAAAAATGGTAGAAATTGACACAGGCATAAAGTTGGGACAACAAATTCATTAAAAAATAGTAAAAAATTATTTGAGATGGTTCTAACATATACAAAAAATGTAGTTGGATATGCAAATGAGGATTGTATATCATAATGTATGGAGTCATTTGAAATGAGTTAAGGAAAGATTGAAGAAAACATTCAATAAAATTATTAAATATAACTTTTAATTAATAATTTTTCCAAAAATTTGGGTGTTGATAAAACACAATGACATAAAATCTATATAGCCGATCCCATCAAGCGAAATAAGATTTATTATTGTTTATACATTGAAAAATGGTTGAATTATATTCTAAAGTTTTTTTATTGAAAAGTTTATGTGAGTTATGTTATATGGGGCTCATCAGGGTTAGAGTATACTTCCAGATTCAAATATCACTTATAGTTTGACTACCAATAAAGTCATCATATCGATAGTAGAATTTAAACTCACAACTTTATAGCTTATGAGCTAACTCCTTCCTAACTTAATCAACCTTTGCTAGCAATTATATTCTAAAGTTATTTTGACATTAAAAGCCAAATTTTAAGATCATTGATGGGTTTGAAAATGTGACTCGGTACTTATGTACCCATCATACTCACCTTTATTAAGGCAATATTTTTATTTTGTAGAGTCCAAAACATACAAAACAAGAGAAGAGACACTTTTGTTCAACTATTGCTGCCTCCTTGTAATCATGATCCATTTTTGCCATCTTTTCCATGAAAATGGCTCCCTCCCTCGCTCCCTCCCTCTCGCACACGCGCACGTGAAAATATTTAAAATGCATATACTATGGTGCATTTTATTTCAATTATCATATATAATTTGAATAATTTAGATATTATTATTTTTATTGGTTACGTAGCAAGCAAAATAATATTAATTTTATAAGGAAAAATAAATCCGCAAATCTTTATAGTTTATCTCTATTTTAAATGCTATTTATAGTTTATTTTGTTTGAATTGGACTCTATTATTTACTGCATTAATTTTAATCTATAAATTTTATAAAAGTTCATTTATAGAAATGCACGAATATTAAAATTGTATGAAATGAAATTAAGAAAATTTCATAAAGTTTATAAAATTTTATAAATTAAAATTAATAGTTTTTACATCAAGGAAGGATGGATGCCTACAACTGAACAAACTACAAATGGCCCAATTTAAATAAAATAAACTATATAAATCGAATTCTAAATTGAGATAAACTATAAGAATTCATATATTAATTTGTCCATTTTATAAACATCAAATTATAAGAAAATTAAATTATAGTATACAATCACAGAGAACAAACCTTGTATAGCATCTTGCTTTATTTCCCTCCTCTACCTCCTTTATATGTTGATATTTTCTCTCTCTTAACTATAAAAACCCCTTGAAACGCAACAATTCTTACCTATAAAACATTCACTCCTTTGAATACAAACAACCTGTTCTCTCATACAAACACACACACCTTCTGTATCTTCTTGATTTATTTGAGATCTTATAAGTTTTGATCTAGAGAGAAAATTATGCTCATCGGCTCTTTAAGTTATAGCCCTCTCAGCTCTTCTTCTTCCTCCTCCTTTCATCATTCATAGCTGTCGAAGAGGCATCTTCACCTAGGTCTCCACACCACGTACTTCTTCCTACCATATTATCTTTTCATGCTTCAAATTTCTCGAGAATCTAAGTATGTTCTCCGTACACAAAATTTGCTAAATAAGCTCTCCATTGTTCATGACTCGTCAACAGTATGATTTGATAAAAAAAAATCCATTTTATTGTGATATTAATATTGATACAAGTACAACATAAGGAATTTCTCTCAATGAAAATAGCAATATAGATTTCTGTAAATCTATTGAATATTCCAACTGAGATTTCTTTAATATGTGATTTTCTCCATTTCTCTCCAAAGTTTGTTGATGCAGCGGAAGACTTATAAATACCTCTCGCCATTAGCTTAGTTGATATGAGGAAGAACTAAAAATTTAAGTAAAAGACTTGTCAATCAAATAACACGATTAGATAAAAGAACATGTTCTTCCAGCTGGTGATTACGCAGTGATGACAACTTGTATACTACCGTCACTAGTGGAAAACCTTCAGGGAGAAAACTGTATCGCTCTGGGACTCAAAAACTATCGTACAATAAAACTGTAGTTGTTTTAATTTTCACCATCAGAAAAATAATTTTAATAATCTGAGTTAAATACCCACCTTGGACTGGACCCAAATGACTACGAGCCACACTTAGAAATATCTATTAATTATCCTAATTAATATCTAAATAAGTTATATTATAATAATAAATATTCACATTCTTCTACTTGGCCCATATACTCAATGTTATTTTCATGTCGAGGTAAATTGATATCACACTATAAGAATCATGATGATAAGTCATCTTCTATCGAGTATTACCTTCCATGTATTATAGGTAGCATTATCACTTAATTGGTATCACATTATGCATGAACTCAATGTTCATTCAGTTCCTATCTCAATAATGTTTATCAATTTCAATAACACATGTATACAATCACAAATTTGAAATGATTAACCATAAAATATGATTTTATTGCTCATATCTCCACTAATCAAAAGAATGACGAAGTCTCATATTAGGTATATGTGTGACAAAGTTGTTTGGCTTCAATCATTTCGTCAAAGAATCAACGAACATATCATAGTATATTCTAATTAGCTTGGAGATTGAATCCATAATCTTGAGCCCAACAATGAAATTCCTTATCCAAATATCTTGTGAACTTACTTAAAAACAATCAATGTACTCAGTATTATCGGTAGAAGGAGTTGTTTGAGTTTGCTTTGCACTTCTCCAAGATATAGCTCCTTCTTCCAATAGGAAGATATAACCAGATATAGACTTTGTGTTTACACATCCTCCAAGGTCTGAATCTGAGTATCCAATTATATCCATATTGTTTGTTCTTCTATATGTGAGCATGTAGTATTTAGTACCTTGTAGATACCTAAATACCTTCTTTGCAGTTGTCCAATGTGCTTCCCTAGGATTACTTTGGTATCTTCCTAATATACCCATAGCAAAACCGATATCAGGTCTTGTACAAACCTGTGCATACATCAAGCTTCCCATTATTGAGGTATATGGGACATTTTCTATATGTTTCCTTTTAAGCTAGTTTCAGGATATTGACCTAGACTAAAATTATCTCCCTTTTTAATAGGAGCTACGCTAGAAAAATAGTTTTGCATTCTGAATCATTCAAGAATTTTCCCAATATAAGCTTCTTGAGACAAGTCTATAAGACATTGGGTCCTTTTTCTATGGATCTTTATGCCAATGACAAAAGATGCCTCACCCATGTCTTTCATATCAAAACTCTTAAACAGAAACTGTTTCACCTCACGTAATAGTCCTAGATCATTGGTAGCAAGTAAAATATCATCCACATACTAAATCAAGAATATGATCCAACTCCAACTATCCTTATAGTATATACAATCATCCATGATGTTCTCAACAAAACCAAATGATGTGATCACCTCATGGAACTTCAAGTACCAGGGTCGTAAAGCCTGTTTCATACCATATATTGATTTCTTTAGCTTGCAAACCAATTATTTTTACCTTCTACAACTAATCTCTCAGGTTGTTTCATATAGATTTCTTCTTCCAATTCATTACTGAGCTTCATATCCATTTGGTGCAACTCTATATAAAAATAGGCAACTAATGCCATGATGATGCAGAACGAATCTTTCTTGGATATAGGTGAAAAGGTTTCACTATAATCAATTCCCTCCACTTGAGTAAGCCTTTTGTAAAATCCTCCTAAAATATAACTATTATTAATTATTTAAACATATTTTGTACTCAATATAATTTAAAAATAATATTATAAATGAATTTATTTCAAGAGAGTTAACCATTGTAGAAAAGAGTTTAACTAAAATTTAAATGAACTCTGTCATGGTTATAAAAAGGTTTTCCTTAAGATGTAAATAAGGTAATATGATATATGAGTATACAAAATAAAACCTATTGTGGCAATGTACAAATATTCTACATATACCTTCAAAGGAGAAGGCTATGGAATTAATATAGCCTTACTTAAACCTCTTAAGTTTTTCCTGGGGTCCTAAGATGATAATATACCCTAAAATATATTAATAAAGATAGGGTGAGACAAATATCTCAATAACCATCAATCATATTCATTATACATACTAATATATGCTCATGAGGTGTCAAGTGGGACAATTTATAAAGTACAACATTATATAAAAAAGCATATCATCATATTATAATCAAATGGATAAACCACCTAAGTTCCTCCCATCAATATAACCAAACCACCTTATTCCCATCGACTGAACCCATGGGCTAATGATAACTACCATATGACTGGCCACCCAAGAAGCTAACTAGTCAAGTGATATAGATCGGCCAAAATCTATAGAGCACGTGACTGGACCATATTTTCATTCCCCCTCAGTAAACAGGTGGGGGTGTCGTAACCCCTTAGTAAACAGGTGGGGCAAGTTCCTCGATAAACAAGTAAGACAAAAGCCAACCATTTAGCTTAAATGGAGGCTATACCACGTGGAAGAAATACAACAATCTCTTCAACCATTCCCAATGCATAAATCTTAAAATAATCATATTAATCAAAATCTCAATAGCTTGATAATATCATAAAAGAGTATTTTTCTCAAGATAAATTTCTAAATTAAACTTTAAATCTCACAAGACTATTTTCAATGAAAATCATAAAACAACATTTCTGAATATAATAATATCAACATTAATATATATATATATATATTAAAAAACTCACAAACATCATATTAGCACACACAACAATTAGAAAGTGGTTACTTTGAAGGGAATGAGAGAGGTGACTAAAAAGAGAAGAACTGACTCAATAATCAAGTTTGAGAAATAACCTAGGGTCTTAGTTATATTTATAAACCATAAGACTAATTCAAAATTAAATTCATATCTTATCTTTATTAAAATCTTATTATATATAGTAATTTAAAATTTAAATCATATTTTTAAAATAAAATTCTATATCTAATCTGAATCCAAACCCTAATAAATTCTTAACTAATAATAACAATCAAATCATAAAATTCTAAATAGGATAAAAATAGGATAATCTACATATCATATTATATTAAAAATAATCAAAATACTAAACTATAATAATTTAATTAGATAATATTTTTAAGTTATTGATAAATAACATTTTTTATTTTACTTTAATATAAGGATAAAAATTGGGATGTTACACCTTTAGTAACCAACCTAGCCTTGCATCTATCAATACTGCCTTGTGAGTCTCTTTTGGTTTTGTAAACCTATTTACAACCAATGGCTTTTGACCCACTAGGCAACCCTACAAGTTCCCAAATATGGTTGTTTGCCATGTAATTCATTTCATCAATCATAGCATCAAGCCACATTTTAGAGTTCATAATCTTCATTGCCTGAGTGAACGTTAAAGGATCATTTTCAATATTTACATCATAATTAACTTTAACATAATACACTACATAGCCATTAGGTAATGTCAGTCTTCTTTCTCTAATTGACTTCCTTAATTCAACATCTTGGGTAGATCTAGGTTGCTACATAGGGATATCCTCTATCACATTTTGTGGTAGTTCCACTTAGGTTATAGCTTGATCTTGTATGTGTCCATCTCATTTAGCATTGTCAACTTGAGCCACAAGGTCTACATCATGTTCAATATAAATCTCAATAGTAGGATGATAATTAACTATTAAAGTTCCTTCATGAATGATGTAAGTAGTTTGCTCTATGTAATCATCTAGTGGACAATCACTCCCACTAATCACATAATTTTTAAGAAATTTGGCATTCTTACACTCTGCAAACCTTTTAAACTGTGGAGGACAATAAAACTTATAATCCTTTGACATTTCTGTATAACCTACAAAATAAGCTCTAATGGTCTTAGGTCCAGCTTCTTCTCCTATGGATTATACACTTTTGCTTTAGTAGGACAACCCATACCTTGAAATGATTTAAACTAGGTTTCCAAACTTTTCATATTTTAAAGTATGTCTTGGACACTGTCTTTGTTGGAATCCTATTTAATATGAATGTGGTTGTCTTGAGTGCTTACTTCTACAGGGAGGTTGGAAGTTTAAAGCTATTAATCATGCTCCTAACTATATTCAGCAAGGTCCTATTTCTTCTTTCTACTATACTATTCATGTCAGGTGAGCCATACATGGTATATTGGGCTATTATACCTTACTCTCGAAGAAAATCAGCAAATGGACCTGGTGTTTATCTTGTACTAGTGTATCTGTCATAAAACTCACCATCTCTCACAATCTTGATTGGTTTCCCAATCTATTTTCTACTACTTCTTTATATTCCTTAAAGGCATCTCTAGTGCCTCACTTTTATTATAAAGCATGTAGACATATGTGTATGCAAGTAATCGTCATTAAATGAGATAAACTACTTTTGACCATGAGTGATCAAATTATGGCAATAAATATATGTGTGTACAATTTTTAGCAATTCAGAACTTCTCTTAGCCCCTTCATATAATTTATTGGTCTACTTTACCCTTATGTAGTCCACACAAGAATCAAATTCTGAATGGTCTAAATATAGAAAAGTTTCGTCTTTATTTAACCTTTTGATTCTATCAATAGAGATATGTCCCAATTTCCAATGCCATATACTATAAGAATTCTCATAATACTTTCGTATGTCTTAGGGACCATTTTGAAGCATTTAGAACCACTTATATGATCATTGAAGTTCAAATTCAAAATATGGACATTTTCAACTCATGGGTACTGTTCATGTGGTATTTCTAGATTAAGCGATAAACTTCAAAAAATTAAAATTACTTGTATAAAAATTGAAATGAAGTAGTTCAAAATGATACATGAAGCTAACATAATTAACTTTGAGAGAAAAATAATTTTTGTTCATATGGTCAGACCAAATGAGAGAAAAATAATTTTGTATATGAGAGAAAAATAATTCTCATACCAAATGCTCAATCAATCAATACAGACTAGGCATCAAAGATCACTGTTCATATGGTCAAAACTTCTTAAAACAATTTCTAGTCCTTAATTTTGATAAATTTGTTCTCTTTGTGTAGACATCAAAATAAGGTAGTTTTGTTTTCAAAATGAAGATTGATATTAAATAAATATTGGTAAACTTTCATACATTTATTCTATCATTTACTATTTTTTATTACATCATGAAGGTCACTACCTCAATACAAGTTATTGTTCACAGTGACAAATTTTAATATCTATACATGCATATCAATCATGCTATCTATCTACTAAATTCTCCTCATGCATCTTCATCTTTCTCTATTAGTGATAACCTCCTAGTGTTGGGATGACATGGAGGGGTGAGATTTTGAGGGAAACTTTAGTAGCAAACATAAACCATACCATGTATGTAACTACCTGCTTGTGGACAGAACAACAAAAAGCATACCATTCTTTCAAAAATTCTCATTTTGATTCTAATGCTTCCAATATTTGTTTCTCTACTTGATCTCACACAAATTTTCATTTTAAAACTATATGAAATATCAAATCATAAAATTCACTTTACTATTCACATGCATGAACATTAAAAAAGAGGGTTCCATATTTCCCCTTTCTAATTTCAATACTTCTAAGGTTTCAATTATATCCAATCCTACACAAAATCATCAATTGAATTCAATGTAAGCATTATATCTTTGAAATTCATTCTTCTTCATCCTTTATAGTAGGTGAAAGAATGGTTCTCATCAATAGCAAAGTCAAGAGCACAACTTAATTCAATAGCCAATCACTAAATCTATCTTATCTAATTCTTAATTATGAACCATCCTACTTTTAACCACTCAGAGTATGTATTCGGAAGTGTATTTAACTAGAGAAAACATTAATTTGGTCCAAAAATTAAAATTTTAAAATTTGACTATTGGGTACTATTCATTTGGTAAATTCAAGATTAGTAGTCCTACTTTGAAAATTCATAACTAATTCGAGAACAATTGTATGAAGGTGATTCAAATTTCTAATTGAATCTCTTTCATATCTATTTAAGGAAAAAATATAAATATGTATATTTACCTTTCCAATCAATACAGTTAAATTGTTACTTTTTACTATTCATATGACAAATTCTATACATTCTGGATTCTATCTTGTAATTTTGGAAATTTATTTCTCTTGATATACATTTTCAAATGAGACGTGTTACCTATGAATTTAAAGATATGGATGTGTTATAACTGCTCATAAAATTTCATGAATTAATTCCTTCATTTACTAGGTCAAATTGAAGCCACAACAAAACTACTTTAGGACCTATATTTTCACCATTTAACTTTCTTTCATAAATCTCCTAAATTATTTTGACATTTATAAATCATCAACTTGAATTCCCATACACTCATATACAACATGGAGTTATACCATAATTATTTCATATATTTTTTTTACATATAATGGCATTTTATATGACATGAACATAGTTGGCAATTTATACAATACATGCTAGAACAAATAATTGCCACTTTCTTTCTTCCTTTCTTTAGCATTTCTCCATCCATACATTTTCCTTCATGCTTTACCTAACTTTGTTGGTTGTGGGAGGGTGAGATTATGGGAATCTCAGTAGCAAATATTACCACTTAAATATGCAAGATGGATGCTAATGGATGATATGTAATTTCATTAAACTTTCTTTATTTAGTGACATGCTATCATGCTATATGCTTTGTATAAAAATGCATGGTTATGGGAAACATATTATTCATAACATATTCAAAATCATTAATCATGTCACAACATCACTCAATCATCATATACATGCCAACACAAGCATACCACATGAACCACATAAAGAGGTAAGTCCACTACCTTAAACATAAGCTTTTCTCTTGTTCTTGCACTTGCTCCCTCAGCTTCCAATCAAATATTGGTTGCTTGCTCATCCTCTTTAGCTCATTTTCTTTGACATATCATGGCCCTAAACACAATTACATTGTGTATACAACTCGTTAGAACCATTACATAATCCATGCACACTAACTTCCTTAAAACCCCCAACTCTTAACTTAAATTTGGAGTTAGTGGTTTAGCTTTGTAATAATTATTTCCTTAGACCAATCCTGTATGATTTTGTCTAAGTAATCAAATATGAACTTGGAATTATGAAAATCAAAGTCCTTCTATGAAACTTGTCCATAACCATACAACACCTTCCTAAATTCTAAAAATTCTCATTTTAATTTCGATACTTCCAATACTTATTTTTCTACTTTATCCCACACAATTTTTCATTTTAAAACCATTAGAAACATCAAAATTATAAAATTCTAACTCGTACCTAGGTGAATGAATAGTGATAGAAAGGGTCTCAAGATTACAATTCCAAGATTATATGATTTCCTAAGCTCAAACTACTTAATTCTTGCTTGTTTAATCTTATCTAAACATTTTATAACTCAATACTCATCTTCTTCCCCCCATCAATACAGAATGTCCAGCAGCTCACATGGAGAGAAAAATGGTGTTTCAACCATTCAAATCTGAGAGAAATCTTCCTATAACATAATACAAAGGTATAGGGAAGAAGTTACCTTGTATCCTTGCTTGTTTAGCTACTTGATTTTCCTCTTCTTCTTTTTTGAATTTTATTTTGGCAATACCTCCCCATTGTTACTAATGCTTGGTGTGAATGTGTATAAATGCAGGGTTATATATAGAAAATTTTGGGTAGAAATGTTGGCTAGGATTTAATCTTTCACTATTTGATCCAATGGTCCATATTCAATCTTGTACCTGGCTTGCCCACCAAGCCACTTTATGACATCATCCATAACATCATTTAGGGCCTTGCTTGGCACAATCTAGGGCTAGGATCTAATGGGAAAAATTCTAGTCCAATCGATACTGGCCAGGTCAAATTTCACAAAAACTAGATTGTTTAATAACTATAATTTTTCTGAAATTTCATAATATGTTTTTGACCTTAAATTTAGTATCCATATTTTTCCTACCATTAATATTGCTAGACTAGGTATTTATCTGCTTACCATAAGTTGAAAAATGATTGAAATGCCCTTGGTTCATCATTTTACACTATATTAACCTAAATGGCATAATTATCATTTCACACCTTTTTACACTTCATCAGGGCCTATTCTGACTAGGATCAATCATTCCTATCTCGCTCTTGACATTTTGACCATACCTAAATAACCAAAATGCCCTCCACTCATCTCTTATTCAATATTACAACACAGATATTTTTATAATTTTTAAGGGTTTCTTTGGACACTGGCCCACATAACTGTTCAAGTATCTTACTAGCCTATGTGATGCTAACTTAGGCCTTTAAATAGGTCTAATACCTTTTATGGCTCAATTCTTAAGAAAACTCACCCCAAAGTATTTATCGGGTATATTATTCTACTGTACATTCTATTATAAATTCTATATAACTCCTTTTTTAGTTTTGTCAATTTCATAAGTTCTTATATTAATTATAAAAATTTAATATAAACTTTCATATACTTTTGAGGCCTAAAAGATACTGTACTTATTTTTAAACTTTGAAAATTCATATCAATTTATCAGGGATCTCAAATTAAAATTTCATGTTGTGTTAAATGTTAGAAAATGTGCCCTAGGGGCCAATCATTGTCTTATAAACATTATTAATTTATGAGTTTATCAATTGTGTTATCATATTATTTGCATGTTTACTGTGATGACCATCCTTGGAGAATTCATGATCTTATCCTAAATGTCCCTGGTCGGTCATCTGTGCCGGAGCAGAGATGAAATAAGACCAGTATGACTTTGAAGATGTATAGAGATATAAATCAAAGTCATAAGCACATGTAAGAGTACAAGGTGTTGGATTGACCCGCTATGAGAGAGTTGCATGGGTTACGTCATAAGCTTCTCTCATATACAAACCATGTCACTATGCCCTTTGACCTGAGATTATCATAGATTCCTACATGACAAACGCTCATCTTTGACCTAGTCAAAAGTCACTTTTGACCGAGAGATCATAAAGACTATGTTCGGGCTTAGTGGTTTTTCATGCGGAGGAATGTGAATAGTCAATATGGAATTTATCCCTCACATTCGTAGAAAGATATTACTGGGCCCCTTAATGAGTGAGTCTGAGAAATATATGGCCATACTGTAATGGAAAGGTAGTTCCATTTCTATAGTCAGACTACTCAGGGATCGAGAAAGTAACGGTCAGGAATAGGAGGATGACATTATCCATGCCTCATCCATGACCAAAATATCGCGTGACAAAAGGGACATGATATGGTTGTATAAAAGGTTACATCATTTATCGATCCTCATATGATTTGGGTAGTCGTTATGTCTTGCTAAAGACCGCTTGCGACTTGTAGGCCAGCATAGAAAATGGCCCACTGCCAACTTCATATGGGCCTACAGGGTCGCACACAAAATAGCCCAACACGAGTTATGATGTCCATATTCATTTAATCTAAGACGTGTCCAGATTCAATGAATGATCCAAGGTTAATGTATATATTTATTTATATTTATATTCGTATATATATATATATAAATTCGTATATATACATTATATATAAGGGATATATAGGATTTAATTTATAAGGATAAATTAAATTTCTATCATGTTTGAATTTGAAATTCAAATTGATAGGATATCTCATATAAGAGATATTTACAAGATTTAATTTATAAGGATAAATTAAATCTCTATCACGTTTGAATTTGAAATTCAAATTGATAGAATATCTCATATAAGAGATATTTACAAGATTTAATTTATAAGGATAAATTAAATCTCTATCACGTTTGAATTTGAAATTCAAATTGACATGATATCTCAAATTTGATTTATGAGAATAAATTAAATATAGTCCTGTCTTATCTTTATTTTAAATTAAATAAATAGATGAATTAAATCTGTGGGACGGATTTAATATAAACATTATTTATTTAATTAGTTTCTTATCAAATTATGTAATATATGATATTGTATTAATTTCAAATTTAATATAGATTAATTCCAAAAAAATCCAATTCGGTTGAGGAAAAGGCAGAGCATCCTATATATCTAATTTTAGGAGCTACGTTTTAGAACACACATAACACAAAAGGCGGAAGGGAATCTGTAAAAGGTTTGTAGATAAGAAACTGCTGAAATAGAGACGGAGAGGACGAATTATTGAGAAAGCCTTGGAGGGACAGGAGACGCTAGCAAGTCGTTCGTGGTTGGAACGCTGTTCGTGTGGATACCAGTAGAGGGAGCCGACCTGAGGCGTTGAGTTCTTATGATAAGAAAGAGAGCACGAACCGCTGAGAGAAGCTGTGGAGGTCGCTGAGGAACACTCCGTCGACTTCTTGTGATCGAAAGGAGATCACCAGCCGTGGAGAGGAGCTGTGGAAGTCGCAGAGGAACATTGAGGGTAATGCTTCTTCCCACTTGACTTAAACACATACGGTAGATCCTAGCAAGGAATGGAAAAATTTTTAAGTTAATTTCCGCTGCGTGTCTTCCAATTCCTTTCATTAAACTTATCAAAATAATTTTCTCTATTTATTGGTAAAATTTGGGATTGAAATGCTTCCAGGCATTTTTGGCTTTTTTTTTTCTTAACTTTTCATAATTACCATTTTACCCCTAAACTTTTGAAAATTGACTTTAGTCCCTCAACTTTTTATAATTATACTTAATGACCCATAACTTTTGTCTACTTCTATTTTACACCATGCAACTTTTAAACTTTTCAGATTAGTCTCTGTCTTTCTTCAAAACTCACCTAACATTTATCATTTCTTCTAATCATCGTCATAATCCCTTCTAAAGCTCTTTCCTCTATATGTCCCTTACAAGTTTAAATGTTTGTTCCATACATAATTAGAACTTGAATTTCTTCTTTCCCTTCCTTGAATTTAGGCCAGCATGCATACCAAGGAAAAAACTCAATTCTCAACCATTAAAACCTAGGTCTTATACTTCCAAAACACTTGTATAAAAGCTAGGAATATTGTTTACCTTATGCCTTAACTATCTTGGATCAAAGTCCCTTGAACGTCCTCTTGAAATTACCTTGCAAAGGTTGAGTTTTGAAACTAAAAGAGTTTCCCCTTGGTATAAGGATGGGATAAGCTCTTTCTTCCTTGCCTTGTGAAACATCCTTACTTTCGTACATCTTAGGAACCATTCAGGAGCATTTAGAACCACTTACAAGACCTTAGAAGTCCATTAGCTAAATCTAGAATTTTACTCTTCTCAAGTTACTGTTCATATGGTATTTCCAGATTAGGCGATAAACTTCAAAAAATAATAATTAATTCTAGAAAAATCAAAAGGAAGTGGTTCAAAAAGCTAAATGAAAATAACATCTTGAACTTTAAGGAAAAAATAATTTCCATACCAAATACTTAGTCAATTAATACAGTTTATTCATCAAAGATTACTGTTCATTTGGTAAAAAATTCTAAAAATAAATTCTGGTCCCTTATTTTGAAAAATTAGTTCTCTTTGTACATACATCAAAATAAGTTGTTCTTGGTGTCAAAATAAAGCTTGAAATGTTAACTAAATATCTATAAAATTTAATACATTTATTCCATCATTTACTATTTTTCATTAAATCATGACCATCACTACTTATATTGGTCATATAGAAACATTACATATAACAATTCTTCACAAAACATTTATACTATCCAATCCCTAGCTCATCTTCATGCTTCATCATCCTCTTTCATCGTTCATAAACCTATTAGAGTTGGGATTACATGGAGGGGGTGAGATTTCTGGGGAAATCTCAGTAGCAAACGGTACTAAACAATGCATGCATTAATGTAAATACTTTGTACTTGCTTGTAAAGTGTTAACATTGTGTAATATGCATGCTTCCATGTGACATATGAAATACAATTGGCCAAAGTAATCATCGAAATAGAGCTTCAATCATAAGCACATATGTAACATAATTCAACAAAGCCATAGCACAACCAAGCATAATATTCAATATATACAAGTTTAGGATAAGTTTACTACCTCATATACTTGACTTTCTTTCACTTTAACTTTGCTTTTCCTCTTTCTTCTTACTTTTTCTTGATGTGTGGCTGCCTCTTTGGAGTCCACAATCAAATCTTAACATCACATAATCATTCATCCATTACAATCAAACTTTCTCTTAAACATTGAGCTCATTTAACTACATTAACTCTCCTTAATCTTAACTAATGGACTTGACATTTGAATCAATTGATATCTTGACTTTACCTTATACAATTTCATCTTTTGAATCCATTTATGAGCTTAGAATCATAAAATTCTAGCTCCTACACACTATTTTGGACAGATTTGAAAAATATGCATAATTCTTCCAAAAATTCTCATGTTGATTCCAATGCTTTCCATAGTTGCTTCTCTACTTTATCCCACACAACTTTTCATTTCAAAACTATTGGAAACATCAAAATCATGAAATTCCAATCACTGTTCATACAAGTGAATAGTAATAAAGAAGAATTTCAAGAATTACAACTTCCTATTCTAATGTTTTCAAGGTTCAAAACATATCCAATCCTACACAAAATCATCATATAAATTTAGTGGAAGCATTAGATCATTGAAATTCCATCTCCTTCCATCGTGAACAGTGCATACTAAAATGGTTCAACCATGGCAAAGTCAAGAATATCAACTTGATTCAACAACCAATCACTTAACTAGCTTGTTTAAGCTTCAATCACATATCTCTAACTTTAATTTCTTCTTTCTCCTTTTATATAAGGTTTTGGACAGCACAAACACCTTAGAGAAAACTCAACTTTTTTGCATAAAAACCCAAAGTTCAAGCTCCAAAATCAAAGAAAAATAAGCTAGGATATATTGCTTACCTTTAATCTCTAGCTTTCTTGAACTTTAGTACCTTGAATCTTCTTTGTCTTAACTTGAGTTTTAATTTTGCAAGAGGTTCCCCAAGGGTTCTCATGCCATAGTTTTGAAGCTGAAATGTGGGGGTATTTATAGAAAAATCTCATGGAAAATCAATGGCTAACATCACTTTGTGTACTATTTGATCTAATGGCTCACATTTAATCTTGGATTTAACTTTTCTAAAAAGCTAATTATGACATCATCCATGACATCATCAAGGGACAACTCATAGGGTTATGTGGAACCATTCCAAGGGAAAGAAACTTCTAGAAAAATTATAGTCTAATCCGATACAGCTCAGTCTGATTTCTGAAGAACTAGACTGTTTTATAATTGTAATTTTTCTGAGATTCTATAATATCCAAATTCTTCCTACCATTGACATTATTAGATTGGGCCTAAACTTAATTACAGATCCCTTGGTCCTTCTTTATTTACTTTAACATCTTAAGGACATTATCGTCTTTTCATACCTCATCAAAGTATTCCCTGACCTTGGTCAACTATTCTGGGAATTCTCCTTGACCATCTAATCTTAGTCAAATGACCAAAATGCCCTCTGTATGACTCTGACTCAATGACACAACACATTGTCATACTCAGTGGCATTTTCATAATTTTTTATTTTTTCTGGTCTTTATTAGCCCTAGCCCACATACTTATCTGAAAATATTGCTAGGCCTATAAGATGCCATTTTGGGCCCTCTATATGGTCCACTATCTTCATGGGCTAAACTCCTATGAAATTCTCCCAAAACATATTTATTGGGTATTTTAAAATACTGTAAATTCTATAATAAATTGTACAGAACTCCTTTTTGAGCTCTGTCAATTTCATAAATTCTTATATTAATTATAGGAATTTACTGCCAAATTGCATCTGATTCTGAGGTCTAGAGGATACTGTATTAATTTCTCTCTTTTTAGAAATTAATATAAATTTTTTGGGACCTCATTAAAATTCTGTGTTGAGTCAAAATGATCAAAATAATTTTATTTATTTATTGGGAAATTTGGGATTTATATGATTCCAGGCATTTTTTGCCCTTTTCTGGCTCAACTTTCAATAATTACCATTTAGTCCATTATCTTTATACATTTGTCTAATCATTATTTTTCCTTTCTATTTGTCTGATCATTATTTTTCCTTTCTATTCATCATCACAATCCTTTCCAAACCTCTTTCCACTATTAGTTTATACAGATAGAGAAAAAGTAAGATGTGATACCTTGCGTCACTTGGTGGATATGTGGGTCCTACAAGAGACCTCACAATGCCATATCACAAGTCTCTTGAATTTTCATTAATTTTCTTTCTTTAAAAAATTTATAAAACATCCTAACTTGACTTGAGCTATAAGACTTGCTCTTGGGCTTATTGGGCTTGCATATGACACCATGTTGGGCTTGTCAAGGCCCAAACCATAATTTTTGGCATATATCCTAAGACACTTCCTATTCTGAATACCTTAAACTACCCTTTTTTATAAATTCTAGACACCTCTTTTAATTGCTCTGATATTTTTAGAAATTCATTCTAATATAAGATGAATTTCCTACAAAATCTCATAATTTTCTTAGACCCAGAATACCTCATAAAAATTCCATATACTTCATCTAAATATTTTATCAGTGTCCAATTTCTCCTTAAATTATCTAATTAATTATACAAAACTCCTTTTTGACTTATGTTAGTTTCATAAATTGTTATATTAATTATAAGAATTGACTACAAAATTTATCTGATTCTAAGGTCTAAAAGATACTATATTAAGTTCTAAACTTCAGAAATTAATATCAATTTATTAGAATTTTAAATCAGAATTATGAGAGATATGCTTAGCAAAAATTTTATTATCTATTTATTGGTAAAATTTGAGACCAAAATATTTTTGGGCAATTATGGGACTTTTTTGGCTTAACTTTCTATAATTCACTTTAGTCCCTAAATTTGGCAAATTCAATTTTAGTCCATTTCTACCAAATTTGAAATTCCAATTTGGTCCTTGAAATCTCAAAACTCCATTTAGGTCCTTAAACTTTTACTCTTTGCAATTTAGTCCCTAGACTTTCACTATTTATAGTTTAGTCCGTGGACTTTTAACTATTTGTAGTTTAGTTCTTTGGCTTTATAACTTAATACTTTCTCTCTTTTTTTGATTTAAATCTTACCTAATCACTGTCTTTTCATCTACTTATCATTCCAATCCGTTCTTAAACTCCTTCCTCTATCAATCTTATTAGATAGGAAAAAATTGGGATATTACATTTCTACCCCCTTAAAATAAATTTTGTCCTCAAAATTTAATTAGTACCTTAATTAATTAACCTTAGATATGTCTCCTCTTTGTAAACTTTTTGTTTTGTAACAAAGGTTCAAGGGTATCTTTGAGAATTGCTTATTTATGTTATTCTCTCATCTGTATGTATACATCCATTTATGGACAACTCACTATACTGGACTTGTGAGTAGTGCCAATTTTTTTATCCATTTATGGGGTTTTTGTCATTCATTTCACTTCTCACTATACTTCTCATTACATATCTCATTGCATATCCTCTATGTGTATCTCATTGCATATCCTGAGATACTATAAGTCTAATATCCTCTTTGACTTATAACTCAATCAGTCTTTTAAGAGGATTATGCTCTTGTACTATACTCTGAATCTTTCTTCTTAAGTCTTTTATTCAAATTAACATAAGGGTTATAATCTCTCACTTATTATTTATCTAAGTGTTTATACTAACTTCCCAGTGGTCACCCATCATTATATTACCCTTGCTAGAGCACATTTAAGTATTGCATACTGATGGGTTAACACCTGATTATAATCTATAGGGCCATAGGTAATTGCCTATCCTTACTTCAATAATAACATTCTTCTATTATATTGCCTTAAAGCCTCTTCCTTTACTCTTTATCAGGTATATACAACTCTTATTCTCTTTAGTCTCCTTCTAGGGACTTACCTTCTTACATCTGGTTCCTTCTAAGTTTATATGGGATTTTCTTTTCTCTTCTTCAGGCACGCTTTCTATAGGCTTATAATTACTTTGTACTCAAGACTAAAAAATTTAATTATTATCTAGAACTTTTTCCTTGTGTAAGAGAATCATAGGTATGTCTATATAGTAAGGGTTATGAAAGAAAAATATCATGTGTACTCTCTCTATATGAGTTAATCAATTTGTGAGGATTTTATGCCTTAAGGTCATCCTTGATAATAATCTTCTTAGAGAAATACTATGTTGTCACCAATTTCCATGGTTTACCTTCTTTCCCTCAGGCTAGGTTGATTCAAAAACACCCATAATCACCCTTAAGCCTTTTTTAGGATTTATCGAATCTAGGAATAGTGTTATGGTGAAAACCATGTTAGAAATATATCAGTTTCCTAGAAGATTCAAAACCAATGGTCTAAGTCATAAGGATAACCACTTACACTTATTGATAACTCAAATGATAGTTCCTCAAGACAATTTATAAAAACTACTGCTATCTATCTAGAATTTACACATTTCCTCTATCCCTCAAGAGTGTCTCGTATCATTTTCATCTTTGTAATCATAGTTTTACTTTTTTTCTATGACTCTCACTCAATATTATCAGAGTTTTTTTTCATAGCATCACTTTCTTTTATGGCTTTGCACAGAGCTACTCAAGAATTTTCTCATCTCATTTAGTGGACATGGCTCTAAGTTGAACTACACTGCCCATCTCTTTAAAATGATTATATATCAAGAACAATCTTGTTCTATTTCATGAGTAATATCATTCATTACATAGAGGGTACTCTCTTTATCAGAGCTACATCATCACTTTCATAACTATATCTTATTTCACTTCATGTTCATGGTATATCATTTGTATGTCATATCTCTAGTAAAAGAATCTATCTTGAGTACTATAATCATATGTCTATAGGTGTGCCTCTAATATCTTTCAATTTAACATTCTAACGACTTCCTTGTTTTAGCTCTTGTGATCACATTACAACTCAATAATTGTTCCATACAAATAATGTCTCCATATTTTGAGAGCATATACTACCTCTACAAGCTCTAGATCATGAGTAGGATAATTTTCTTCATGTGGCTTTAACTATAGAGAGATGTAGGCTACTACTCAACCTTGATGCATTAACACACATCTTAACCCATATTTACTAGCATCAGTATAGACCACATAGGTCTGGGTTAGATCTGGAATAATCAACACAGGAGTAGTGGTTAACTTCTATTTCAATTCTTGAACACTAGCCTCACACTTCTCATCCCACTTAAACTGCTAGTTCTTTTTGGTCAACTTAGTTAATGGTAAGGCAATGCGAGAAAAATCCTTAATAAATCTTCTATACTACCTTGTTAAGCCCATAATACTTCTAATCTATGTCACTGTCCTTGACTTCTCATAGCTTAATACTACTTTAACTTTGCTAGGATCCATAGCTACCCTTTCATAGGATATAACTTGACTGAGAAATTTTATTTTTTGAAGCCAAAACTCACATTTACTAAGCTTAGTATAGAGCTACTTTTCTTTAAGAGTACTAAAGATAATTCTCAAATGTCTTTCATGCTCTTCTGTAGATTTGGAATACACTAGGATATCATTAATAAATACCACAATAAATTGATATAAATAGGGCATGAAGATTCTGTTCATATAATCCATACAAATTGTAGGTGCATTTATCATACCAAATAGCATCACAAGAAATTCAAAATGATCGTATCGAGTAAGTAGTCTTTGAGATGTCATCTGATTTAATCTTGAGTTGGTGGTAGCCTAATCTAAAATCAATCTTAGCAAATAAAATTGCTCCAGCCAACTGGTCTAGCGGGTCAACAATTCTGAGGAGAGGGTACTTATTCTTAATAGTAAACTTATTTAACCCCTTATAATCTATACATAATCTTAAACTAGGATCCTTCTTCTTAACGAATAATACTAGAGTACCCTATGGTGAAACACTAGATCAAATAAAACCCTTTTCTAAAAGCTCCTCAATTTGCTTCTTTAATTCAATTATCTCATTATGAGCAACAAGATATGGGGCTTTTGATATTAGTTAAGCTCCAGGTACAATATTAGTTGTAAACTTCTTGTTAGGAGGAAATCTTTGAATTTCTTTTAGAAAGACTTCAGGAAATTATTTGACTACTAGGATCTCCTCAATCCCTTCTTCTGCTTATACTTGACCAGAAAAGAAGACCATATACCCTTGACATCCTTTCCATAAACATTTATCTGCATGAGCCTCTGATATAAACTTCAGTGTTGCTTCTAAACTCAAATCCGTTGCCTTTGAACAAAGAACTAGAGTCTTGTTCTTATAGTCTAGCATCATGTTATTAGAAGATAACTAGTTTAATCCGATTATGATATCAATTTATTAGAAAGGCATACATATTAAGTCTAGAGTAGTGCAATAATGTTTATATCGAATAACACTATTTTGGCAAACATCAGATGTAACTACTCTAGCATTTGTAGGAGTTGTCACACATATAGCATAATGTAACTTGCTAATTGTAAGGCCTAGTCATTCAGCATAATCATAAGAAACAAAGGAATTATTTGCACCAGAGTCAAACATAGCAATCACAGAGTGATTATTGAGATGAATGGTACCTTGAATCATATCAGGTGATTTATGAGCATATTCTCATGTAAGTACAAATACTCAACCTTGGGCTTGTGGCCTTTGATTATCTGCTACTTGAGGACAATCCTTAGAGAAATGTCCAGGCTTCCCACATGTATAGCAAATATTATGCCCTATCAAACATGGTCTATCACCATTATTCTTTCATACTTATTGTAAAATCCTCCTAAAATATAATTATTATTAATTATTTAGACTTATTTTGTACCAAATATAATTTAAAAATAATATTATAAATAAATTTAGTTTATTTCAAAAGAGATAATCGTAATAGAAGAGTTTTACTAAAATATAAAAGAAACTCTACCATGGTTATAAAAAATACTTTTCTTAAAATTCAAATAATCAATATAGTACTAGAGTATGCATAATGAAACCTACTGTGGCAATATACCAGTATTCTATGTATACCTTCAAAGGGGAAGGCAATACAATTAATATAGCTTTAATCAAGCTTATGAAGTTTTTCCTAGTGTCCTAAGATGAGACTATCACTTGAAAAATGTTAATAGAAATAGGGTAAGACAAACGTCTAAGTAACTAACAATTATACTCATCATTCATACTAACATGTACTTATAAGGTGTCAAGTGGGACAATACAAAGTACAATATATAAAAAATAACATATTATCATAATAAAATCAAATGAATAACCCTCCCAAGTTCCTCCAATCAATCTAACTGAATTGTCTTATTCATACTGACCGAACCCATAGGCTAGTGATAACTGACCATTCAGAAAGCTAATCGATCAAGTGGTATGGATAGGCCAAAATCCACAGAGCATCTGACCAGACCATGGGTTTATTCCCCCTCAATAAATAGGTAGGGTGTAGTAGCCCTTCGTTAATTAAGTGGGGCACATCTCTCGATAAACTGGTGGGATAAAAGCTAACCATTGAGCTCTAGTGGAGGCTATATCACGTGGTAGAAATACAACTCTATCATCACCCATCCCCAATGCATAATTCTTAAAATAATCACATTAATCAAAATCTCAATAGCTTGATAAATGTCACAAAGGTTTTTCTCAAGATAATAACTTTCTTTAAATTCCACTATCAAGATATAATAAGTTTATAATCCCAACTCAAATTTTATAAATTAAACTTTAAGTCTCACAAGACTATTTTCAATAAAAATAACAAACAAGTTTTCTAAATACAATCATATCAATATTAATAGCTTTATATATATCAAATCACTCATAACATCATATTAGCACACACAATGAGTAAAAAGTAGTTAACTCTCACTAATGTAAAGAATAATTACTACAAGTGTAGCGGCCTCATATATAATAGTATTAATCATAAATAATCTGATGCTTTAACAGAAGTTAATCCAGAACCATAATAATAATCTTATATCCTTATGGAATCACCGATGCGTTAACCTTATAAAAGGCACTATGTTGGGTATGGTATTCCATGAATGTGGTATGAGTAAGAAGGGACGAAAGGAAAGGATATAATAAAAAGAGAGAGAAAGAAAAGTGGTGTGGTTCAGGAGGTAGTACACCAACTGATAATATATATTTATGTATGTATATATTGATTGAAGAAAAATAAAACACGTTATTTCCCAAAGAAACAAGTAATTGTATCTGAAAAATAAACCATAAATGAATAAGAATAATATAATTACAAAAGAGAGAGGGGAGGGCAATTGAGAAGATAAAAAGAGGGCCTTGTGGATATAATTAGAAAAAGGAAATAAAGGATGTTATATATAATTTATAAGGTTTAAAATTTTGGTCTTGTATAATCTGATCTTATTATTTTGTTAGTATTATTATTATCTTACTCTATATCCAGTCTTATATAATCTTATTATTTTTCATGAATTACAATTTGAAATAATATCTTAGGATAATCTATTTGATACTTTCATCCAAAAATCTTATTATACTAATGGATTATAATAAATTCACAAAATAATTCTCTTTTTAATCTAGTATATAATATAGATATCTATATCTAAATCTAAACCCAAATCCTAATAAATCCCTAACTAATAATAACAATCAAATCATAAAACTCTAAGTAAGATAATGGTAGGATAATCCAAATATCCTACTTTATTAATAATAAAAATACTAAACCATAATAATTTAATTAGATAATATTTCTAAGTTATTGATAAATAACATTTTTAATTGTGTTTAAAAATAAAAATACAAATTGGAATGTTACACTTATCATATGCTCAAAACCTTAGGTCTCATGTATCAATATTTCCCTAAAAGTTTCCTCGAGTAGGCCTTATGTTCTACCATTAGCCCTCTAATCATTCTCTCTGTCGTCCATCGTTCATCATCCACTTGTCAAAGATAAATGGAATACTGAGAAAGGTGAATAAACTTAGCCAAATATTCATCCAATGGCTCATTCTCTCCTTGCCTCAGCATAAGGAGTTCAGCCTCCTATTCATCACTTACTAACTGGGAAAAATATATTTCATAGAACTATTCAAGAAAAACTTCCCATGTAATAGGAACTCAATGTTTTCCTCCACCGTTCTACGACTCTTTCCAGCTTAGAAATGGCCATCTGAGCCCTCCTTTCAGATGGGCAATCAACCACTTTAAAAATCCTTTTTGGTCAACTGATCCAGTTCTCTGTCACCTGAGTATCAAATATCCCTTCAAATGTTAGAGGATTGTGCTTGCAAAATTTTTCCCTTCATTGGTAGATACTAACAGGGACAACCAATGGTTCAGCTTGCCCAAGTAGCTCTATAGGCTGCTACACAACTTTTGGTTCTATGTTAACTATTCTTGTAGGTTATAGTAGCATCCCTTTCTTGGTCACAGTAAGCTTGAGCCACCCTCATGTCTTTTATCATTTTTTGTTGTTGCTCTAAGTATTCCACAATTAACTAGTTAATGTTTATAGGATTATGAGGTTCCTCTAGTTGAACAGCTCATCTTGTTTAAACCATTTTGTTTTACTATCTAAATATGAGAGGAAATAAAATAAATAGCATAACTTATACTTCATTTATAACATTGTATACAGACAATTTTCAAAATATCATACACACATACTATCATGTATCATTTCCCAAGTACATATATTTCATTTAAAACCTTTATGATGTCATACATATCTATTATACATGACTTATGTACATACATAACATTTTCATCCATAGATGTCACATCACATTATACTTTCTTTAATGTTCTTCTAAAAAACTTTTCTAGTAAGAAGATCTAGTCTGGTATACTGTCAAATGGTCATTCACTGAAACAACGATCTAATCCTGTTCTCCAAGTCTTTGTTATTAAGCTAGTCTTCTAATGTAAGGGTATTCCAATCAAAAGCCCGATAAACTTCCTAGATCCTATCTATGAAATCTCGATAGATCCTATAATCATGATCTATCTTTCTGACCAGAATGAGGGCTAAATCATACAATTGCCTGGCTAATTCCATAGCCTTCTTGAACTGGTCTTTAGTAATTGGCTCTATAGGAACTATCTCTATGTCTTTGGACTCTAGGTATATTACTATTCTAGTTAGCTAGGACCTGGAACATCTGTCTAATTATGCAACTAACTAGGTCTAAGAATATCTGGGTTAGCAGACTCTTTAGGTATAGGGTCTATTGTACCTAAGATGTAATTGCTCATGAACTTTCAGATTTTAAAATTTGTTTAGCAAAAGGTATATATATATTTTTTTCCTTGTGGAAAATATCAGTTGAGGTCGCTAGCTGAGTGGTCAAGCAGCGGGAGTTGGGTTGTGAGGTACCGTGTTCGAATCGAGAGAACTGCTTCTAGTAGAGTTTTATTTTTTTTAAAGCGTGAAATTACCAAGTTACACCTCCTGCTTTTTCTTTCTCACCCATACCACCCTCTTTCCTTTTCTCTATTTTCAGACGTTGTACTCCCCCAATTTCACTGAATTTGTTGGTGACAGTAGCTAGTAACAAGGGGGCACAATGGCGAAAGTTTTGTGCTAACTTGCCGTACGTCATACCTTGTTTCAACTTGTCCTTTTGTCACCTAGTTCCTTCATCACTGACTAGCATTATTTCATCCTCGACTATAATTATCCCAATGAGCTTCAATTAGTCGCGGGTGTTAGAGAGTAAAAGTTGAAGAATTGTTGGTTGCTGTGAAATTTCTCATCTTTTGAGCTGCCGCTGTGAGTCGATATTACCCCCAGTTGCTCCTGTGAACGCTTGGATACTCTGTCGTCGCAGTGGGGCTGTATTTTCTTCTATGTAGGTGAGCGACAGTGGAAAGGGTGGTCGAGCGTAGGAGCTTGTCAGAACCAGTGGCCTGAACTCCGATAGGTACCATTTCGCCTCCCTGTGGGTCTGTTATCTTTTGCCTAGTTGTGGGGTACTGTACCAAAATCCCCTCCCCTGCCTTTAATTCTCGAACTTCCTGGTTATCTCATTCAAGTGAACTCTGCAGATGGGTGAAGCCGTATAGGTGGATGTGCAACTGTGGAAAGTAGGGAGTCAGGGAGGTAGGGTGATTGGAGTCAGGCAGAGTAGCTGTGAGAAGTGTGGATATTGCTGGCGACGCTTACCCCATAACTTTTATCAATCGTTATGCAGGTACTAAAATCTTGGCTGCTCTCCCTTGAACTTTCTGGTTCTGGCTGTTTTGGTTGCTGCTATTGAGTACCCTGTTTTGGTGCCTGTTGTGCACTAGGTATGCATGTAGTCCTAGCTATATATGATTTGTTACTAGGGCCTCTGTGTTTTTGCATATGTGGGTTATGCAGGGAGGAAAGAGAATCTGAGGCATGCCATGATGGATTGTTGGATTGAATGGAAAGGATATGTATACATATATAGCTTACGGTGTGTATATGTATATGATGGCATGATCTGGTGTTCAGGGAATTTTGCTGCTGTCTTGGTGTGTGTTTTTGTTGAGGTGCTGTTGGGAATTATTTCATATATATTTATTATGGTTACTAGTGCTATGAGGATTTATATGCATATGTATGTGTGCACTGTGATGTTGGTTGCAGTTCTGAGGTTCTATTTAAAGAAATACATATATGTTCATTGACCTATATTGTTGTGATTATTGTATATGTGCACACTACAAGGGGGAATCCGTGTGTATGTATGTATGGTCTTGCTACCAAAAAGAAGAGGAAACAGAAGCATGAGGTTGCTAAGTTTGAATTGGAAATTTAGAAAGTTATTAGAATTAAGGGGAAATGAGGAATTAAACTCAAAGTGTCAAGTTAAGAGATTTTAAGAAGGAATTAGTGATTGAATCCTTGAGTCTTGAAGGCAGTATGAAGTTTAGTAAAATGATATATTAAGGATAATCATTTCTGATTCAAATGTTTATATATGTATTTTGGGATACGAGGGGTTTGAGCAACGAGAACATCAGAAATTGTTTGGCGGGAAGAGTAAAGGTTTAAGAGCGTGTCAGGTGAGTGAATAACGTTCCTTAAAAAATTATATTTTTAAATGCATGGTTATTTTATTGAAAATGTTGAATTTTAAATATGATTTATGAAAAGTAAGGTTTACGAAAGTATGGTTTAAATCGTTGGAAATAATTTTCTTTCGATTGGTTTACAAAAGAATTATGATTATGTATGAAAATTGATGAATAAGTTTTTTAAAAGAGTTTGGCAAAAGTTGCATTGAACGAATGTTATTTATGAAATATATTCTTATGCGAACTTCATATGTTTTCACAGTAATTTGATTTCAAAGGTACGTGCTGGGGTTTTTGGAAAGTTAAAGTGATTTTACCAATGGCTATGGTATTGAAACGATTGAGATTATTTCATGTGAAATAAACCCCACGCATGATGGAAATGTTTTAGGACAGAATACAGAACGCTGGTTGCTAACAGCAGTACTGTTAGTACTTGGTTCACCTTGGTTACTCGAGCTCGACAGTTTATGGCCTTGAGCCACCAGAATTATTT
Source organism: Leucaena leucocephala (assembly GCA_037074615.1). Taxonomy (NCBI): domain Eukaryota; kingdom Viridiplantae; phylum Streptophyta; class Magnoliopsida; order Fabales; family Fabaceae; genus Leucaena; species Leucaena leucocephala. The sequence continues at coordinate 10,603,774 of CM073553.1, forward strand.
CATGGGATTCATTCTCGCGACAGTTTTTGGCCTTGAGCCACCAGAATTATTTCATAGGATTCATTCTCACGACAGTTAGTGGCTTTGAGCCACCAGAATGGTTAGTTACCCTCGTGGACTATGTGTCCACGTCTATTTACGTTCTGTTGAAGTCATATGAGAAGATTATGGTTTTGAAAGGATTATTTTTAAACGATTTATTTGAATGATTATTTAAGATTGATTTGAATTCGTTATTTCAGTTTGATTGAAATGGTTATTTTATATTGCTGTTTTTTCTCTGAAATACAAATGTTTATAGAAAGGTTTGCATCAAATTAAGAAATATTATGAAATATATTTTTAAAATAATTATGTATTGTTGACATTCCGCATTCTTTTAATCATATTGTTGGAAATTTATTCACGAGTAGATTATTTTGGCTTCAGATAGTGCAGGTGACCCTAATCCTCCAGCTGAGTAGTAAAGAGCCTCGCTATCAATCTGAAGTATCATTTGACAAAATCTACTTTTGATATAATTACTTTATTAAGAACTTGTATGATTTTGGAAAGGGTAATGCTGTTGAAAATCGTGCCCTAGGGGCCAATCATTGTCTTATGAACATTATTGATTTATGAATTTATTAATTGTGTTATCATATTTTTGCATGTTTACTATGATAACCATCCTTGGATAATTCATGATCTTATCCTAAATATCTCTGGTCTATCATCTATGCGGGAGCACAGATGAAATAAGACCAGTATGACTTTGAAGATGGATAGAGATATAAATTAAAGTCATAGGCACATGTAAGAGTACAAGGTGTTGGACCGACCCGCTATGAGAGAACTGCATGGGTAATATCATAAGCTTCTCTTATATATAAACCATGTCAATATGCCTTTTGACCTGAGATCATCATGGATTCCTACATGACAAACGCTCAGCTTTGACCTAGTCAAAAGTCACTTTTGACCGAGTGATCATAAAGACTATGTTCGGGCTTAGTGGTTTTTCATGTGGAGGAATGTGAATGGTCAAGATGGAATTTGTCCCTCACATTCGTAGAGAGATATTACTGGGCCCCTCGATGAGTGAGTCTGAGAAATGTATGGCCATACTGTAATGGAAAGGTAGTTCCATTTATATAGTCAGACTACTCAGGGATCGAGAAAGTAACGGTCAGGAATAGGAGGATGACACTATCCATGCCTCAACTATGACCAAAATATCGCGTGACAGAAGGGACATGATATGGTTGTATAAAAGGTTACATCGTTTAACGATCCTCATATGATTTGGGTAGTTGTTATGTCTTGCTAGAGACCGCTTGCGACTTGTGGGCCAGTATAGCAAATGGCCCACTGCCAACTTCATATGGGCCTACAGGGTTGCACACAAAATAGCGCAACACGAGCTATGATGTCAAGATTCATTGAATCTAAAACATGTCCATATTCAATGAATGGTCCAGGGTGGATGTATATATTTATTTATATTTATATTCATATATATATTATATATAAGAGATATATGAGATTTAATTTATAAGGATAAATTAAATCTCCATCACGTTTGAATTTGAAATTCAAATTGATAGGATATCTTATATAAGAGATATTTATAAGATTTAATTTATAAGGATAAGTTAAATCCCTATCACGTTTGAATTTGAAATTCAAATTGATAGGATATCTCATATAAGAGATATTTATAAGATTTAATTTATAAGGATAAATTAAATCCCTATCACGTTTGAATTTGAAATTTAAATTGATATGATATCTCAAATTTGATTTATGAGAATAAATCAAATATAGTTCAGTCCCATCTTTATTTAAAGTTAAATAAATATGTAATTAAATCTGTGGGACGGATTTAATATTATTTATTTAATTAATTTCTTATAAAATTATACAATATATGATATTGTATTAATTTTGGAATTAATATAAGATTAACTCCAAAATCCAATTCGGTAGAGAGAGAAAAAAACGCATAGCATCCTATATATCTGATTTTAGGAGTTGCGTTTTAGAGATACACATAGAACACAGAAAGGCTGAAGGAGAATCTACAAAAGGTTTGCTGATAAGAAACTGCCGAAATAGAGACAGAGAGGACGAATTCTTGAGAAAGTCCTGGAGGGACAAGAGACGCTAGCACGTCGTTCGTGGTTGGAACGCTGTTCGTGTGGATACTAGTAGAGGAAGCCAACCTGAGTCGTCGACTTCTTGCAATCAAAAAGAGAGCACGAGTCGCGAAGAAAAGCTATAAACGTCATGACCAGAAGCTGTGGAAGTAGCTGAGGAACACTGAGGGTAATGCTTCTTCCCACTTGACTTAAACACATACGGTAGATCCTGATAAGGAATAGAAAAATTTTTAAATTAATTTTCACTGCGTGTCTTCCAATTCCTTTTACTGGTATCAAAGCCATGCCGTTTTGTGTTTAAGTTAGGCTTGATTGTTGATTCATATGATATATGTTAGTTGTAGCCTATCATATGATATGCGTTTTATGTGTGACATATAAGGGATCCGTATTATGTATGACATAAAAGGAATCTAAAAGGGAATTGAAATAAGTGGTGATACATTTTGATTTGATCAATTAACGTAGATGGTATCCAAGAAAACTGAATTCAGATTCGTGATTATTTATAAAGCAAAATTTTTTTCTCGGGGCAGGACCCCGCCCGCTAACTGGCTAGCGGAACTGCCGTGGCTACCTGTTCGTAGCGCAACAGAACCGTAACATATGTTATTTTGTGAATGTTTTAGATTTGAAACATCAATTGCCCTGCAATTAAATTTGAATGTTGATTCTTGAATGCTTGGGTATGGTGAACAATATGGCTCTAGATTGCAAGTGTTATAATTTTTAAATACGGCCTGCGTGTCGTGCCTTCCTATATATATACTCTCAATGTCCATTCTCTTCTCATCTCACTCCCCTCGAATGTTAAAAGAGGTTTCTATATGTAATTTCTCTTTTCTTACTAGAGAGCTCCTCTCATTGGCTTGAGAGGACTTAGGATAGGTGAGCCATATTATATCACGTTTAAATTATGCATCTTATGATTATATCAGCACATGCATATTACTTGTATGAGATACAAACTGAGAAACATGCATTCTTATAAACTAAACAATTAAATTAAGCCCTCTAAATGAAATCTTAAGTCATAATGCTGTCAATTTATGAACACTTGTCAAAACCTCGATCGCTCAATTGTGGACTCCACCAAAGTGGGTGCTTTTGAGTTATCTTGGGGAGATAAGCAAGAGTAATAGTGCTACTCTCACATGTTTATTATTGTTTGACTTAATTGAGATTAACAAAACGGTTTTGGGCCTCAAGGCATTAGATGGGATTAAAAACATGACAGATCATATGATGATAGGATCCCATGAATATCTAAGAGTTACATTTGATGTAATTGGTAAAGGTGTTACCTACCTAAATAACTTAATTTAAGCGTCCTGCCAAAGCGGACTTAAGTTTGAGCCAAATATGAATCTTAGCCCACTAACTATTGCATTGAGGGTTGTTTATTCAGTAGGAGATTGCTAATTAAATTGCATATTTTAATTGTAGAATCATGACGACTAGTAATACTGCTATATTATCGCTGTGATCTGTCCTTGAGAAGGACAAACTCAATGGGACAAACTTTCTTGACTGGTTTAGGAACTTGAGAATTGTTCTCAAGCAGGAAAGAAAGGCGCATGTCCTAGATCAACCCATTCCTGAGGAGCTAGCAGCCAATGCTCCTAGAGCTCAGAGAGATGCTTACACGAAGCATAAGGAAGACTCTGTCGATGTGGGATGCTTGATGCTAGCCACCATGGTTCTGGAGCTCTAAAGAGATCTGGAACACATGGAGGCTTATGAGATGATTGTGCATCTCAAGGAAATATTCCAACAACAGGCAAGGCAAGAGAGGTATGAGACCACTAAGGCCTTATATTCCTGCAAGATGGCTGAAGATGCATCAGTCAGTACTCGTGTCTTAAAGATGAAGGGGTACATTGATCACCTTGAGAGGCTTGGATTTCCCATGAGCCAGGAGTTAGCTACGGATTTGATATTGAACTCACTCCCAGAAAGTTATGACCAGCTTGTCATGAACTACAACATGAATAACATGGAGAAATCTATTTCTAAACTGCATGGGATGCTTAAAACTGCTGAACCAAGTCTTAAGAAGAAGCCCAGTAGTGTTTTGATGGTTCAGAAAGGAAAAGGTATAAAAAAGAAAGGCAAACGCAAGGGGAAGGGTCATGGCTCATCAGGTAAGACCAAAGAGTCAGGCAAGCCCGAAACCAAGCCTAAACCAAAGAAGGAAAAGCCTCCGAAGGAACGAGTCTGCCTCTTCTGCAATGAACCTAGTCATTAGAAGAGAAATTGCAAACTCTACCTTGAAGATCTAAAATAGAACAAGAAGGATAGCGGGGCTATCGCTTCAGGTATTTATGTTATAGACATTCATCTTTTTACTTCCACCTCATGGGTATTAGATACTGTGTGTGGTTCTCACATTTGTACAAATATGCAGGGACTAAAGGACAATAGGAAGCTGAAAAAGGGCGAGGTTGACCTACGAGTTGGAAATAGAGTAAGGGTTGCTGCGTTAGCTGTAGGCACTTATGAATTAGTTCTGCCCACTGGGCTTTTGTTAGTTTTGAACAATTGCTATTATGTTCCTGCTTTAAGTAGTAACATTATTTCACTTTCTTATTTGGATAAGGAAGGTTTCACTTCCATTGCTGGGAATAGTAGATGTTCTATTTATCGTGATGATGTTTTCTATGCTCATGGTGATTTGCATGTTGATCATTACATATTAAATTTGGAACAACCCAATTATAGAAATATCTATAACATAACCGCCAAAAGGGTCAAACTAAATGATTTGAATCCCACATACCTCTAGCACTGTCGTCTGGGCCACATAAATGAGAAACACATTTCTAAACTCCATCAAGATGGATTTCTAAACTCATTTGATTTTGAATCATATGACACTTGCGAGTCTTGCTTGTTAGGAAAGATGACAAAATCACCTTTCACTGGGCACAGTGAGATGGCCACTGATTATTAGGCCTCATACATACAGATGTGTGTGGACCGATGAACACAAATACCAGAGGAGGTTATTCGTACTTTATAACATTCATAGATGATTTTAGCAGATATGGGTATATCTATCTGATGAAACATAAATCTGATTCTTTTGAAAAGTTCAAAATATTTCAAAATGAAGTACAAAACCAGCTTGGCAAAACAATTAAAGCCCTTCGATCTGATTGGGGTGGCGAATATTTGAGCCAAGAGTTCATAGATCATCTTAGGAGTTGTGGGATAGTCTCACAATTGACTCCTACAGGGACACCACAACGGAATGGCATTTCTGAACGGAGGAATTGAACATTATTAGATATGGTTTGATCCATGATGAGTCAAACAGATCTTCCACCCTCCTTTTGGGGTCATGCCCTAGAGACAGCTACGTTCACACTCAACGTGTTCCATCTAAGGCAATCGAAAAGACTCCGTATGAGATATGGACTGCAAGGACGCCTACTTTATCTTTCCTCAAGATTTGGGGATGCGAGGTCTATGTTAAGCAACAAGCCTCAGACAAATTAGCGTCCAAATCCTCAAGGTGCCTTTTTGTGGGATATCCTAAGGAAACCAAGGGATATTACCTCTACAACCTTGCTAATAACAAAGTGTTTATTGTCAGAAATGGTATCTTTCTAGAATGAGAATTTATCTCTAAAAGAACCAGTGGGAGTAAGGTACACCTCGAAGAAGTTCGAGAGCCACAAGACACCACAAAACTGCAGATGGAAAACAAAGAAGACTCACAACAAGTTGTTGAGACTCCTCAATTCAAGCAAGGTCCATGGAAATCTAATAGGACACGACTTTAGCCTCAGAGATATGGATTTTTGATTTCTGATAGTCGTGATGTGTTGCTCATTGAGCATAATGAGCTGACTACCTATCGAGAAGCTATAGTGGGACCAAACTCTGAAAAATGGCTTAATGCCATCAAGTTTGAGATGCAATCCATGTACGACAATAAGGTTTGGCCCTTAGTCGACCTGCCTGAAGGTGTAAAAACTGTCAGGTGCAAGTGAGTTTTTAAGGAGAAAACTGACATGGATGGCAATGTAAATGCCTTCAAGGCATGACTCGTTACAAAAGGATTTACTCAAACTCATGCTGTAGACTATGATGAGACCTTTTCCCCAGTTGCAATGGCCAAATCAATCAGAATCCTCTTTGCCATAGCAGCATATTATGACTATGAAATATGGCAGATGGACGTCAAGACAGCCTTCCTTAATGGAAAGCTCCTTGAGGACGTGTACATGACACAACTTGAAGGGTTTGTGCGTTCTGAGGACTCTGGTAAAGTGTACAAGCTTCAAAGGTCCATTTATGGACTGAAGCAAGCCTCTCGGAGTTGGAATCATTGTTTTGATGAAGTAGTCAAAGAGTTTGGATTTCTTCAAAACATTGATGAACCTTATGTGTACAAGAAGGTTAGTGGGAGCACAGTTGTGTTTTTGGTACTCTATGTCGATGACATCCTATTTATTGGGAATGACATTCCTACCTTGCAGATTGTCAAGTATTGGTTAGAAAAGTCTTTCTCGATGAAAGACTTGGGTGAAGCCACCTACATCCTAGGAATCAGAATCTATAGAGATAGATCCAACAGACTTCTAGGACTTAGTCAGAGTACATACATAGACAAAATACTGCATAGGTTCAGTATGCACGAATCAAAGAGGGGTTTCATACCCATGTCTCATGGTATTCACCTCAGCAAAGATCTGTGTCCTAGTACATCTGATCAGCGAGGTCACATGAGTAAAGTTCCATATGCCTCGGCAATAGGATCTATCATGTACGCCATGTTATGTACTCGACCAGATGTCTCGTTTGCCTTAAGTATGACTAGCAGATATCAACAGGAACCTGGTGAGGGCCATTGGACTGCTGTCAAGAATATCCTTAAGTACTTAAGAAGGACTAAGGACTTATTTTTGGTCTATGGTGGATTGGATGACGAACTCTATGTAACTGGTTACACAGATGCGAGTTTCCAAACTGACCAGGATGACCAAAAATCGCAGTTTGGATATATATTCCTCCTCAATAATGGAGCAGTAAGCTGGAAGAGCTCTAGGCAGGGAACTGTAGTAGATTCTGCAACAGAAGCTGAGTATATAGCAGTATCTGATGCAGCTAAGGAAGCAGTTTGGATCAGGAAGTTTATCATGGAACTAGGGGTGATACCTACCATCTCAGATCCAATAACTTTGCTCTGTGACAATAGCAGTGCCATTGTACAGGCTAAAGAGCCTAGGTCACATCAAAAGACCAAGCATATACTCAGGCGATTTCATCTCATTAGAGAAATCAACGATAGAGGTGATATAAAAATATGCAAAGTAGCAGGAGAAGATAATGTTGTTGATCCTCTAATAAAGACATTTGTGCAGGCAAAGCATGAGTGTCATGTTAGGTCAATGGGAATTATTCAAATTAATGATTGTACCTAGTGCAAGTGGGAGGTTGTTAAAAATCGTGCCCTAGGGGCCAATCATTGTCTTATGAACATTATTGATTTATGAATTTATTAATTGTGTTATCATATTATTTGCATGTTTACTGTGATGACCATCCTTGGATAATTCATGATCTTATCCTAAATGTCCCTAGTCGGTCATCTATGGGGGAGCACAGATGAAATAAGACTAGTATGACTTTGAAGATGTATAGAGATATAAATCAAAGTAATAGGCACATGTAAGAGTACAAGGTGTTGGACCGACCCGCTATGAGAGAACTGCATGGGTAACATCATAAGCTTCTCTCATATATAAACATGTCAATATGCCTTTTGACCTGAGATCATCATGGATTCCTACATGACAAACGCTCAGCTTTGACCTAGTCAAAAGTCACTTTTGACCGAGTGATCATAAAGACTATGTTCGGGCTTAGTGGTTTTTCATGTGGAGGAATGTGAATGGTCAAGATGGAATTTGTCCCTCACATTCGTAGAGAGATATTACTGGGCCCCTCGATGAGTGAGTCTGAGAAATGTATGGCCATACTATAATGGAAAGGTAGTTCCATTTATATAGTCAGACTACTCAGGGATCGAGAAAGTAACGGTCAGGAATAGGAGGATGACATTATCCATGCCTCAACCATGACCAAAATATCGCGTGATAGAAGGGACATGATATGGTTGTATAAAAGGTTACATCGTTTAACGATCCTCATATGATTTGGGTAGTCGTTATGTCTTGCTAGAGACCGTTTGCGACTTGTGAGCAAGTATAGCAAATGGCACACTGCCAACTTCATATAGGCCTACAGGGTCGCGCACAAAATAGCCCAACACAAGCTATGATGTCCAGATTCATTGAATCTAAGACATGTCCATATTCAATGAATGGTCCAGGGTGGATGTATATATTTATTTATATTTATATTCGTATATATATAAATTTATATATATATTATATATAAGAGATATATGAGATTTAATTTATAAGGATAAATTAAATCTCTATCACGTTTGAATTTGAAATTCAAATTGATAGGATATCTCATATAAGAGATATTTATAAGATTTAATTTATAAGGATAAATTAAATCCCTATCATGTTTGAATTTGAAATTCAAATTGATAGGATATCTCATATAAGAGATATTTATAAGATTTAATTTATAAAGATAAATTAAATCCCTGTCACGTTTGAATTTGAAATTCAAATTGATATGATATCTCAAATTTGATTTATGAGAATAAATCAAATATAGTTCAGTCTCATCTTTATTTAAAGTTAAATAAATAGGTAATTAAATCTATAGGACAGATTTAATATTTTTTATTTAATTAGTTTCTTATAAAATTATACAATATATGATATTGTATTAATTTTGGAATTAATATAAGATTAACTCCAAAATCCAATTCGGTAGAGAGAGAAAAAAACACATAGCATCCTATATATCTGATTTTAGGAGCTGCGTTTTAGAGATACACATAGAACACAGAAAGGCCAAAGGAGAATCTACAAAAGGTTTGCTGATAAGAAACTGCCAAAATAGAGACGGAGAGGATGAATTCTTGAGAAAGCCCTGGAGGGACAAGAGACGCTAGCACGTCATTCGTGGTTGGAACGCTGTTCGTGTGGATACTAGTAAAGGAAGCCGACCTGAGTCGTTGACTTCTTGCAATCAGAAAAAGAGCATAAGCCGCGAAGAGAAGCTATGAACGTCGTGACCAGAAGCTGTGGAAGTAGCTGAGGAACAATGAGGGTAATGCTTCTTCCCACTTGACTTAAACACATAAGGTAGATCCTGACAAGGAATAGAAAAGTTTTTAAATTAATTTTCACTGTGTGTCTTCCAATTCCTTTCAAATGCTCCATATAGACCTTAGAAAAGATTCCGTATGATTTTGAAAATGTTATGGAAAAAATTGAAGGTTTTATTTAAGGTGTTAGGCTTTTGGAATATGAAATATTTATATTCTGTGCCGATCACGGTCCAAATTTTGGGATGAGACATAAGACGTGGGAATAGAACTCATCAGGTTGTAATAGCGCAGGGGATGGTATACCTCTCTCATCCAGATAAATTATGTCAATTTCTAAGTTAGGGTTTGGTTTTGGCATATCTGGGGGTACAACCTAAAAAAGAGAGGCTAGTATAGGTTCCTCTGACATCCTATACATATCATTACTCCATATTAAATTGAAAACTTAACCAATTGAAGCATTCTTAGTGTCCATTTAAAGCTCTGTATCTTAGCTATATTCATGCCAAATTTCACGTCATAACTCGTTGGTTAAGTCATGCATAAGGTCACTATTGCATCCCATAATGTCAAATAGCTAACTTAATGTACTATTGCATCCCATAATGTCAAATAGCTAACTTATCTTATAATACAAGTTCATTAATCCTTATTTAAGCTTTTCCCTTCGGTGGTTCCAGCACCTATAATATGGTTATGTATATGCAAATAATGAGATTTTATTGAAATCTCAATAGCAAGTCATACAAACTATAATATCATGCATGCTTGATTAAATGCCTAACATGTTATCATTATATAGGAGCTACTTCATAATCATACATAAACAAACTATAACATACATATTGTCATGACATTTAATGCAAGGAGTTGCATCCATCCATACATCATCATTATAGCATCAACTCAAGCTCAACCAAAAAGCACAACTAATAAGTAAGCATAAAGTCAAACAACCATAAAATTATAATTAGGTATTCTTGCTACCTCCTAAGCTATCATTGTCAAGATCTCCTTGAAATGGTATTCTTTCCAAACAAATATCAAAACATATCTATTATAAAGCAATAGCAAGTTACAACTCAATTTCAAAGCAATTCCAAGACTAGATTTTCCCTAGGTTCCATTTTTTGTCCATTTTATGTCTTATACTTTCATCTTTCCAAAATAAATTCTCATGGTTCATCTCCACCTAATTTTTCATATAGAATCCAAATATGAAGTTAGAATTTTCAAATTCAAACTACTTCATTGGCTACTGTATAAAACTGAAATATCCCCTTTTGTTCTTTAAAAATTATCATTTTAATTCCAATGTTTCCACCACTTGTTTCTCTACCTTATCCCACACAATTTTCCATTTTAAACCCATTAGAAGCATCAAAATCATGAAATTATCACATATGAACAGTTATTTGTACAATGGAAGCTAAGAACACAACCCTAATTACATGTACACTTGAATTTCCAAACCAACACTACTTGATTCTATCTTATTTAAGCTTGTCTAAATTATCTATAACATAAAATTCATATTCCCACCACATATGAGCAGCAAATCCAGCAGCAACATCAAAAGGAAAATGCCATAGAAGTCACTTAAAACTAAGAGCAAACTTCCTAGAATAAAGTCCAAGATCAAACGAAACAATTACCTTTCTTTTTTTCTCCAAGTTGTATGCTTTTTCCTAGCTCAAAATTAATTTTGGCAAAGTTTCCTCTTGGGTTCCTATGGCTACCAAAATGGGCTGTGAAGAGGAGGGGTTATTTATAGAAAAATGTGGGTGGAAATGAAAAGCCAAGATTAATCCAAACACTATTTGATCCAAAAGTTCATATTGAATCTTCCATCTAGCTTGCCCACCAAGCCAAAAAATGGCATCATCTATGACATCAAATAAAGCTTTGTTTGGCATAATACATAGAAAAATATTGATAGGAAAATTTATAATATAATCCGGTATTGATAAAGTCAGTTTCACAAAAATCAAAATGTTTTATATTTATAATTTTTATAATATTCCAAAATATGTTTTCTTTCATGAAAACCAATGTTTAGATTTTTTCCTACCACTAATATTGTTAGACTGTGAATTTATCTGCTTATCATCCCTTGGAAAATGACTAAAATGCCCTTGGTTCAATATTTTACACTATATTAGCCCTAAGGGCATAATTGTCATTTCACACCTCTTTACACCTTATCAGGACATATACTGGCTCTGATCAATCATTCCTATAGCTTTCTTGGAATTTTGACCATATCCAAATGACCAAAATACCCTCCATTCATCTCTTGTTCAGTATTCAACACATGTGCTTTTTCATAATTTTATAGTTTTAAGGATTTCTCTGTACACTAGCCCACATGACTATTCAGGTATTTTATTGGGCCTATGGGATACCAACTTGGGCCTTTAAATGATTCCAATGTCTTTATGGCTCAATTCCTAAGAAAACTCATCCAAAAGTATTTATCGGATGTATTATTTACTGTTAACAGTGACAAATTTCAACATCTATACATACATATCAATCATGCCATCTATCTACTAAATTCTTTTCATGCATCTTCATATTCTTCCATGAGTGATAACCTGCTGGTATTGGGATGACATGTAGGGGTGATATTTTGAGGGAAATCTTAGTACCAAACGAAAACCACACCATGTATGTAACTATATGCTTGATGTTAATATGTGTGCACTTAATGATTATGCTTGCATAATGATAACTTACATGCTTCTATGTTCCTTAATTATACCATATAGCCATATCATAAAAAAAATATATCATCAATTAATCATACATACTCCATATAATCAAAGTAAGTAAACATCACTAAAAACATCCAATCAACACAAGCATACAAGTATGTGAGTTTACTACCTCTATTCCTTGCTTTTCCTTTAACCTTTCTTTTGTCACTTCTTCTTAATATGTGAATGCCTTCTTTAATCACACAATCAAATCCTAAACATCATATATTCTTTCATTTATCATACTCCCATTTAACTAATATTCAAGAGCATTGAACTTGATTATAATTAGGATAACTTTTCCTAACTTTTTTTACTTGGCTTGGCCTTTGAATTAATTCATGTGTTGACTTTACCATATACAATTTGGCCTTCTAAATCCATATATGAGCTTATAATTATGAAATTCTATCTCCTTCATCAAATCTAGACAGAACAAAAAAAAACATATAATTATTTCAAAAATTCTCATTTTGATTATAATGCTTATAATGCTTATTTTTCTACTTTATCCCACACATGTTTTCATTTTAAAACCATTGGAAATATCAAAATTGTAAAATTCATATTACTGTTCATGCACATAAATATTACAGAAAAGGTTCCATATTTTCCCTTTTTCCAATTTCAATGCTTCTAAAGTTATAATTATATCCAATCCTTCACAAAATCATGATTTGAATTTAATAGAAGTATTAGATCATTGAAATTCATTATTCTTGGTCCTGTATGTGGAAGAATGGTCCTCATTAATAGCAAAGTCAAGAGCACAACTTAATTCAAGAGCCAATCGCTAAATCTACCTTATATAAGTGTTAATTACATAATTATAACTTGAATTTCTTGTTCCCCTTACTTCCTTCAATTTTGGCCAACAGGCATACCAAGGGAAAAACTCAATTCTCAACCATTAAAACTCAATTCACCATGCATCATGATTTTGTGAAGGAATGGGAAGGGTATTTATAGCCAAAATTTTGGTATATTGGCATAAGATTGTCCCAACTTTTCCTAATTATTACATAGCATTAATCTAGAATCTCATTGGTTGCTTAATTTCTTAATTACCATTTAACTTAATTCTTATATTATTTTAATAAATTAAGCATAAGGGATAAGCTCTTTCTTCCTTGCCTTATGCCACTTGGTGGTTATGTGGGTTCCAAGGGATACCACACAATGCCACCTCATAAGTCTCTTGAATTTTCTGTAATTTTTTTTAAAAAAAAAATCATAAAATATCCTAACTTGAATTGAGCTCCAAGACTTTCTCTTGGGCTTATATATGACACCATGTTGGGCTTATCTAGACCCAAACCATAATTTTTTAGCACACATCCCAAGGTACTTCCTATATCGGACAACTTAAATTACCCTAATTTTTTTAGATAAATTCTAGACACCTCTTTTAATGAATCTAATATTATTAAAAATTTATTATAATATAAAATAAATTTCTTAAAAAGTCTCATAATTTTTGGAGACTCAAAAGTCTTAATAAAAATTCTTTATATTTTCTCTAAATCCTTTATCGGTGTCTAATTTCACCATGTATTCTATAATTAATTCTACATAATTATTTTTTAACTTTTTTAATTTCATAAATTATTATATTAATTATAAGAATTTACTACAAAATTTTATTTGACTCTAAGGTCTGGAAGATACTATACTAATCTCTAGACTTAAGAAATTAATATTAATTTATTGGGATGTTAAATTGGAATTCTGAGAGATATATCTAACCCAAATTGTATTTTCTATTTATTGATAAAATTTGGGAGTAAAATATTTTCAGGCAATTTTGGGCATTTTCTGGCTAAACTTTCGATAATTAGTTTTTTGCATCTTAAATTTAGCAAAATTGCACTTTAGTCCATGAAATTGGCAAATTCCATTTTAGTCCCTTTTTACCAAATTTGAAATTCCAATTTTGTACTTGATATCTAAAAACCCTATTTAGGTCCTTGAACTTTTTACTATTTACAATTTAGTCCCTTAACTTTTACTATTTACAGTTCAGTCCCTGAACTTTTAACTATTGGCAGTTTAATCCTTTTGGCTTTATAACTTAATACCTTTGACTTAAATCTTACCTAATCACTATCTTTTCTTCTACTTATCATCTCAATCCATTCTTAACCTCTTTCCTTTATCAGTTTTATATATATAGGGTAAATTTGGGACATTACAGATGACTCTTCTCTTAGTCCCACGTGAAATAGAAAAAGATTGAGGTGAATGAGAAATAATTTTAAATAAACCATCAATCATAACTAAATTTGCAATTAAAACAGAATCCTTTAATAAAGTCATAAGTTTTTTTAGAAAGAACTAAATGATAATCAAATAGAATAAGCTTTGACATAGAAATCAAATTTCTCTTATAAGAGGGAACATAAAAAATATCATAAAGCTCTAAAATATGATTATTCAAAACAATTATGCTAAAAGTTCCAACGGTTTTCACATGGTCTCCTCTCGCACTGATTGAAAGGACAATTTCCTCATTAGGATATGGAGGCATGCTTGTTAGAAAGTCCTGCATGATAGTTGAAATATAGATAATTGAACCAGTGTCATTCCACCAAGTGTCATAATTAACGCTAGAAAAATTAGATTCAAAAGTAACACACGATGAGAACATAACCATCTTCATTATATATTGCCTCATATTGCCAATACACATAAATCTCACACCGCCAATGCACCAAGCATCACCCATTTGCTTGTCTATCGATTTGAATTATTTATCTAAGACTTCTAGGTATCATTTGGCTGTGTCACACTTAGGGACTACTCCCCTAATGCTTCTGGTGATCCTTTGCTGTATAAGCAAAAGAAATAAGCGATTTCTTCGCTCTCACATATTATACATTTCCTTTTCCTCTTTGTCATTGGAGACATTATCAGGTCTCAGAGGTTTTTCATACCTCAAGGCACAATCCAAGTCCAAGAAATTGAGCAACAGTAAAATATCTTCTCTCCAATCAGCATAGTTAGTACTGCCATATAAGATTATTTTATTAGTTACATCAGCCATAATCCTGGGGGTAAAAATTGGGTCTACAAAATAAAAACAGACAAATGTACAAACAAGCTCACGAGTTAGAATTTGAAACAATGACAATTCACTATGCTATGTATATATGCTTAGCACAAATGTGCATGCAAGCAGTATAAATACGTATCACTAATGCCTATCTATGGGCAAAGGCATTAGCATAGAATGAATTTAACTCAAATGATAGAACTAGAATGCTTTTGTACTTTTTTAATACCTATGGTTTACTTACAAAATAACAAGGCCATTATATCCTTCCCTAATTAAATATTCAATTAAAAGATATCTACCTGTGTGTAAAGATAAATCATAGCTATACATTCAATTACAATTTATATTTCCAATCCATATGTGTTTAATTAATGCATGGAACAAAATTTAATAAACAAGGATGTTATAGCTACTCCTCAAAGAATTTCATGCTAATCATAAATATCATTAATATGCATTTAAAATCTAAATATGCATAACCTGGAGAGTATTTAATAAATTAATTTAATCAACAAATGTGATTAAATAATTTAATTTAAATTCTCCCACTAGTTCATGCACCCAAAAAATATTTAATAATTAATTTCAACTTAAAAGGTTTTAAAAAAATTAAATAGTTAATTTAATTTCCCAAAAATAAATAAATGTACAAAATAGGAAATTAAATAACAAATACAAAATACATTTTGTAAATACCTTTTTTAAATAACAAAATAATAAAGAAAATAATTTTTTCTTTATTTAAACATTGGCAGTACATGTAATAGTAATTAAAAGGACATATTAAAATTAAAAATAATTTAATTTATTTTGAACAAATATATTGTGGAAAATCAAATTAAATAGCCCTAAATAATTTTCTGGGAATAAAACCAAATGACCCTAATTCAAAAATCTAAAACATAACCCAAAAATATGTTCCAGAAACATAAACACAAAATGTTCAGGTCCAAAGCATTTTCTAGAAGCAAAACACAAAAAAGATAATTTCTTTTAGGCCTGAAATCCATGCAGTCCAGCAGGGAGAGAAATAAAAAAAATGTTTGAATAACCCAAAACACTAGTCGGCCCAATATGCTTCTAATTTTTTTATTAGTCGGCCCATAACATGGCCCAACATCCAACCAAAATAAAATGAATATTTTGGATGGCTCAAAATTGATAGCCCAGAAAGATTTTCAGAGAAGAGAAAAAAATTCTTCCGGCCCAAAAACATAACAGCCCAATTCTTTAATGAAATGGAACATTTCGGTTCAAGGTCAAAATGCACCATTTTAGGCCATATGGTTTGTTGAGTCAAGTTGACCTAACCTAACTGAAAAATCTAGAACATAAACGATCGTGCCGCCATAACGTGTTACTTGTAGGGGTCATTGTCGGTGAGTTTCACAGGCTTTTCTTGCATTTTTAACCACGGCGACTACAATGGCAACTCCCACGGAGGCTCCTTGTCCATTTTGTGGTGAGCTTCTCACAACGATGTAATAGTGAACCTGATAACGACTCACAATCGTGACCCTTCTCCAGCTAAGGCAACACCAGCGACTTTAATGGGTGTTTTTTGGTGGTCCAAGGTTCCTTTTTGGGAGGTTCTAGCTGCGGCAGAAAGGGAAAGGATGACGGACATTCCTCTTACCTTGAATCCGTCAATGGGAGGCCAGAACATGATTAAAAATTCTAGATCTTAAGGTACAACAGTGACTCCCTTTCGGTGAGTTCAAGGCAACTTTCTCTTGCAAACTCTCTAGATTTATCTCTCAATTACATATACAACAGAAATAAATGGTTACAGTCAAACAATAACAAATTTTGATCTCTAGAGGTCTCTATATCCCATATTCTATCTCATATTGTTATTCATAAGGATTATAAATTCACAAGCAAGGCAAGGGGGATCTCAAACAAGGCTTTGATACCATATGTTAGAATAAAAATATCTCGTACATAATTTAATCAAGCCATATTATAACATATATAAATATAAAACCTATATGAGATGCAACAGAAGACTTATAAATATCTCTTGTCATTAGCTTAGTTGATATGGGGAAGAACTGAAACTTTAATTTAGAAACTTGTCAATTAGAGAACACTATTAAATAAAATAACAGGTTCTTTCAGCTTGTGATTAGGCACAGTAATGACAACTTGTGTACTACCATTACTAGTGTGGAACCTTGAAGGAGTGAGCTGAGAAAACTATATTGCTCTAGGACTCAGAAACTATCGCACGATAAAATTGTAGTTGTGTTAACTTCCACAATCAAAAAATTAACTTAATAATCTGAGTCAAATGCTAACCTTGAATTGGGCCCAAATGACTACGGGTTATACTAAGAAATATTTATTAATTATCCTAAATAATATTTAAATAAGTTATATTATAATAAATATCTCACATATATAAGTTGAACTAACTCATATTAGTTTAGCGGTATAAGGCCCCGTTAGATCCCTTTAAGTCTTGAGTTCAAGTCCTAAGGGAAACCCAAAACTAGAGTAGTTGGTTGTTTGAATATCTTAGTAATATAATCTAGAAAAAGATGAGAGTATCACAATGCTTGTGTTTGTGTGATGCTGATGAAATAATTGAGGTGTTTTTATGGAATAGGAAGAAGGCAAAATTGAAGGAAGCAAAATAGATGAAGTTGCAGAGAGAAGAGTTTGAGCTAAATAACCTTAAATTGTACATTCATAATTAGATCATCATAGATGAGAATGAGAAGCTAAGGAAGAAAGTTATGCTTCTTCATAAAGAGAATCAAGCCCTCTTATCACAACTCCAAAAATGCTTTCTAAACCAAAAATATTGAAAATAATAGCGGCAAAATCAGTCATCACTAGCTAATATGCTGTTGAAGTTTATTTATTACTCTCTAATCCTTTTTATAAAACAGTCTTATAGAAGGTATGCTTTATTCTTTTTATATGATGTTTTAGTTTTTATATCATTAATCGATTAGTTAATAGATTAATTCACAAAAGCTATTCAAATATGTATTTTTTTAATTAATGAATAAACTAATCTATTAATAAAAATTAATTGATTAACTAATCAAATAATCACTTCATTTTTCACTACTCTGTTATGCTTTACATCAATATAGGTTGAGTATTTCAACCATATCTCAATATCTACTTATCCGATTGAGGTAAAACTTAATTCATATAAAAATAAACTCATAATGCAATTCAATGATACCAATTTCATTAATAAAGAGTCTCATATAAGGGAGATATGATATTCGCAATATAGAACATAGGATTAATACTTTGGCCATGACCTCTATTCACTTTATTGGTTATATCCTTCTGTCTAGAATGAATGTTGGAGTCAAACTTTTTTCATTGCAAAGTAGAAACAGAGAGCTTTTTGGGAATAGGTCATTTGCTATGTTTGGAGTTAAATAGAGGAGGTTATGATAATTGAAAGATGACCATTGTCTTAGGATATTCAATATATTCTATAGCCAAGGAGGCCATTGTCTCATAAGCGTGAATATTCTTCTGGGATATTCAATATATTCTATCAGCTTCAGGCAGAGCACAAGTTTACTCAAGCAAGTTCTTCACATCTACAATCTTAAAGGCTCTGCTTGCTCCAGTGTGTTTTTAATATAATTATAGGGTAAATTTGTATTTAGGAACTTTGGCCCTATAGAGGGAAAATGGGATCCCACGAAAATAGGCAGGATATGATTTTCCCACCTTTAAAGGAAAATCAGGGGAAGCGTTAAAATTGATTCATGGCTAGAAAGAAAATTAAATTTTCCTTTTCCCTCCCCAAATTTTTAGTGAACCAAACGGGCCCTTACTTTTCCTAAACTAGAGCATAAGACAACAACGGCGGATAGAACTAGTGGTGGTGGCAGCGACAACCAAGGGCAGCGGTGGTGGCAAGCTCTGGTGAGGCAACGCCTTATAAAAAATTTTCTATGAAAATTATGTAAGGGTAAAATAGACTATGTTATATAATTAATTTTAAATAATTATTGAAAAACTCCCCATTGCACTTTGCTTAAAATGTAATTAATATTGCACTCCATTGCTGGATGCAATGAGATTGAACCAGGGCCCTTTGTTTTCGTGCATGTTAACCACAATCTACACAAAATGTCTTTTTTTAAAGAGTCGTGAATTTAGCTTATTGATTAGATCAGTGATTCAATCAATGAATAGATGAACAATAAACATAGTTGATAAAATTTGTTCTATTTATTTTTTACAATTTTTAATCTATAATTATAATCAATAATCTCAATTGGACTAATAACTATTTTTTTTAATAAACTAATAATTATTTTTGTAATAAGACAATTTTACTAATCAATAAAGGATAGAAGGAGGCCTTCTCTCCCAAGATAGGTCATTGGTAAGGAAGAAGGCCCAATCCAAGTTAGCAAGATGATAGCATGAAAACATTAAAAAAACAAGTGCCCAAGATGAGCAGAAGCCCATTTTCTTGTCAGCAGTGTGAAGATGGCCCAAAGCTCAAATTGTCTTCTACTGCAACAACCTTCTATATGGTAAACTACTTAGTATCACTTAAGTGAGGTATCGAGTTCGAACATTGACATATACAGAAAATCCCCATTGGGAGACTCGCCCACCATAGCCAGGTGCGCAATGCAGGTCAGATCCGGATGTAGTCGGGGCAAAGCTCCGGTGAACCGAGTGGGCAACAAAAAAAAAAAGGATCAAAAGCATTTCAACCTACCCATCGTCTGTGGATTTAGCTAGCGAAAGGGTGCAACATGTGACAATTTAGAGCATATTCGATCCTTAGGGAATATCACTTTATTGTGGTTTTAGTCGCAGCACTTGGGGAGGCATTCTAGCTCTTGGGTGCCTAAGTTTATGCCTAAAGGTAATAAACAGCTCGTCCTACTCGATATTGGTATCGTCTAGGAGGAAGAGAGACTTTGCCCTGTCTCTAGATTGTAGGTGAACTTAACCCTTTTCTAAAAATTTTTATACAAAAAAAGTATTTCAACCTAGTATCAAGAAAACAAAACAAGTATTTAAACAGACCATGTTGATTCAAGTGGAAGGAGCTTGGCTACTTAAGAAGTTTCAAGTTTAAATTTGTATAAATGCTTATATTATAAGAATATATAAGTATTTCTCCTATTAGAATCAAATTTTAACCATTTAAATTTATTTAAAAGTTGATTTAATGGTAGGGTTAAAAAATAGAAAGTGAGTGGAGAAGATGGTATTTATGGAGACATTCTTCCCCCTTAAGGTAGGACCCCACACAGTGACCAATTTTTTTCCAGTTAATGCAGAAGAAATGGATGTGTTCAAAGAGAATTGAAACAGTAAGTCAATCACCAGAATAGATACTTAAAAATAGGTTCATCGGCATATCAATAAGTTAAGTGCAACAACTTTAATATCTCAATCCTCTGGCTTGAGTGGGACTTCTATGATCATAATACAGAAGCATGCCAAGTTGACTCCCAAACAAATATGATAAAATAAAGGGAAGCCAAATACTTGAATCTATGCATTAACATATGAGAACTGAACCTTATCAATAGACTTGTTACTTAGGACTCGATTCGAACACCGCAAGAGACGAACCTTGCAACGACCAAAACCCCTTGCTCTAAAATCATAACACTGTCTTGATTATTAGCAAAGAAAATAACAAAGTAATTATTAACGTACATTCCAGTAATAGGAAAGATGCGATTGAAGCTTAGATGCATGAACCTTTTTTTATCCAACACTTCCAAGAAATAGATCATGATGCTGGCAGTCGAACATGAAGGCTACAACATGGCTTGAAAGAAAATAAAAATCCCTCTAAATCAAGAACAAGTGATCATGTAAAAGAACGGAGAGCAAAAACAACCAAAGTCGAACGTAGCACACGATAGAGGATTACCCAAGAAAGTGAAAAGAGAGATGACACAATCAAAGACCTTTAGTCTAATGATGCCTGTAGGTTTGGGGCGCATTAAAATTATAAATAAATAAAACTTGTCATTTCTAACAGTACAGCATCTTCAATCTACTAACTAACTTTTATGTGTTATATATATGTTATAATTCAACACATAAATAGTTTAAATATTTTAGGTGAACTCAACTTTTTCTAAAAAAATTTATAACAAAAAAAAAGCTTGAATGTATTACTATGAACAATATCGAAATGGATAAATCCAAAAATGAACAAATTACGGCATCCTATTCTAAATATAAAAACTAAAAAATTTAATTAAATTAATTATTGATAACAAATAGCTTACACAATACGTAATTAATTAATAAAGATAGCTTATAAAAAAAATTTATAAATGTGAAAAGTAAAGTAAATTTATATTTTATATTAAAAACAAAATAAAATTTTTAATTTATATATTTAGAATTAGAGAGAATATAAGGAGTAAAAGATTTTTTATCTGTATTTCCAAATCTCAAGCGTTCTTATTCCTCTCAATCGCACGAATTAGCTTCTTCAAAATGCACGATTCAATCCAGACCAAGCAGCGTTAAGAGGAAGAAACTAAAGTGCTCTTTCTTATCTACAATTACCACCTTTGATCCTTACCTCCCAACTTTCTAAGCAGATCTCTGATTTTTGCAGTTGGATTCATATCTGTGGCTGATCAGATTCAATAGATACTCCATAAGGTAACGTCATTTATAATCTTGAGAAAATATGACGTACAAATCTACGTTGTACATAATGATCATCTGGTCTTGAACTAAGGAAAATCTCCAAGTAGGATACAAAATACCACACTATTAATAACAAGTCTAAAGATAGCAGCCTAAATTAATATCGACCAACCAAAATAAAGTCGTCGTCATTAAGAACCTCGAGCACTTTATTGCCGATAAAATGCTCTCGGCCAATTTGATTCACCAATCTGACAAATGCTTGCCTTTCCTCCACGGGGAGAGGAACATATGGTAGCCTAAAGACTGGCCTGATAACTCCGAGTTGAGCAAGTGCCGTGTTCAAACCAATGGGATTTGGTTCTTTAAATAGCCAGTGGATCAACGGCAACACTTTTGAGGTCAGATTTGGATTCTTACCACCAAACATGAGTTCGTGCATTAAGCCAGGAATTAGGTTGCTCGCAACAGATATAACTCCAGTAGCCCCGAAGTCCCATCTAGCATCATGACATTCATCATCATTCCCGCTCCACACGACAATTTCATTTCCGGTATAAAGTTTGACTCGGTTGTTTCCTACACACTCCTTGATACCTGCTAAGTTTGTGCTTTGCATCGCCAAGGTTTGAATCACAGATGGAGGAATATCTTGACCAGTTCGCGAAGGCACATTATAAATGATGGTGGGCCCCATAGAAAGCACACTACAGAAGTGAGAGATCATACCAGCAACAGATGTTTTACCATAATAAGGATTTATGTGAAGGGCAGCGTGCATTCCAACAGCAAAACCTTGCTCAGAGGCATGAATAGCTTCCCTGGTCGAGTTGCTTCCGGTGTTTCCAATAACCTTAATTTTCCCACCAAAACAGTTGACTGTGTGCCCAATAAGCATTACGTGTTCATCCCAGCTCATTAATTGACCTTCACCAGTTGTGCCACCAACAATAAGACCCTCAACACCATTTTCAATCTGCATATTGACCAAGTCATCATATGCTTCAAGATCAAATCGACCATCAGGCAGGTAAGGAGTTTTAATGGCAGCTATCAATCTAAGACACTTTATGTCCTCAACTGATGTCCTGTAAATACAGCATCACATAATTCTTCATCATTTATTCAAATATTTATGATGCTCAGAAACAGGATATTCATCAGTTGGATAAAACAAAAGAGGCCAGAGAGATACAAATCCAAATTTCTCTAAGATCATTTCTTAAAATCTTTATGTGCAAAAATTGCACTTTCTCTTATAAATCAACATAAGACTTCTTTGCAGATACACAAATTTTGCTGAGAAATAAGTGCTTTTTATTATATCTAAATCAGACGTCAAAGTAAATAATCAAGTAAAGAAAACTCAGATAATATCAAATTGTAATTAGTAAGAGAATTTTTTTTTTATAAAAAGATCAATTATATATAAATTAAAGAAAATCATACAACTAAAGTTGGTATAATAAAGTCTAGGGATGGGGGAATTTATAAAACATCACTTTGTATATGGAGTGAGTGAAAAAAGATTGAAGTAGTAAATGGACACCTTTTCCAAGATGCCACTGAAATTTGAAGGGATGAGGAGCTTATAACACAGAATATATTAAAACAATACTTCATGTGACTATTACAGAAAAAATGCACACAGAAAAAGAACCTAATCCACACAATACACACATAATTAGACATGATATACAAAAGATCATAAAAGAACTTAAACGAAAGGAGCCTAAACAATCTCCTACCTATTTTTCATCTCAAAGCTTCGCATTGGAAGGTGGACACTGGGCATCACAGCTGCCTGTGGAGGCTTCCAGTTTGAGTTTCTGGTTCAAATAAAGAAAGAAATAGTTAACGCCATCAGAAAACCAACTTTCAGATTTGATTTTTACTTCTTTAATTACTCAAGGTCATGCATGCTAAGCTTTGATCGGTTTGGTTTCGGTAAAAACCGAATTCAAGATCATAGAAGTAGAGAACCATAATAAAAAAGCATAGTTACAGCCATCGATTAATGATATCAGCCTCAATATTTAAAAAATGAAAGTCTAAAAAAATCAAACTCTACTCAATCTGTAAAGCCCTAGGAAGTTCCAAATCTGAAGCCATGAAGACTGGAGATTGAAGGCAGATTTCTCAAAGCTAGATGTCTCACCGGATTTTGTATCCAGATGTGAAGTCGTGAAGACAGGAAATGGCGGCCATAAGACGAGAGTGAAGGTTCGAAGCCGTGAACGGTGACGACGGATGAGGATGAGGTCCACGGTAACGAGACTGAAGGGTGAAGCCGTGGACGATGAAGAAGGAGGTTTAGACCGGCAACGACGATGCGAGACGGAGGCTAAACATGTGAGACGGAGATTGGGATGCAATGGGCAGAGAAGCAACAAAGGAGGAGGCTGAGGACGTGCGGGTGAGTTTGGGGAAAAGTAATTGGGGTAGGTCTTGGAGGAGTGAAACCCGGTAAAGCTACAGGAGGTGAAAGCTGCTTCTCTGGTTTCTATTTGATCCTTGTGGATAATCATTTCTGAATTGATTACTTTAATGGTCGATTTTTTTTTTTCTAAAATTGTGAAATTTTGGACTTGTAACGTTGTGGTAAAGGCCATTGTTTCAAGAAGACTGTTCATTAAATTTTCAAGTGGGGATTTGCATCGAATTTCTATCTTTTACTGTGTAGTATGAACCATTTAAAATAAGCAAAATGATTTACTTGAGCTAAAAAGATGAGGTGCATTTTGGCCAAAAACAAATAAGATGAGGTGCATTATTCATTCTCCTTACATGCTATTGAGTTTCTACTCGGTCTCTTCAAATTTTTTATCAAAAGAAAACTTCTCTTGTGAGATTTAAACCCTTATTTGTAGAAAGGCCTTCCGTGCGTTGCATGGGGTGATGGGTTTGTAGGTAAAATCTGCAAAATAATAAAGTTTATACTTTAAGTCGTATTTGAGGACACTGTCCTTAAGAGATATTTCGTGACTCCTCATCAAATTTAGAAGCGGCTCTCTCCAAGATTAAGCGAACTCTTCCTGTAAAAATACATGGCAACATAACTGGTGGAAGATAAAGTAATCTCAGAAGATTGGTGTATCATTCTCCATGTCATTCTCTGTGTGTCTATATGTTTCTCTATATGCTTCTTCTTCATCAAGAAGCCCTTTTTATAGATTGTGGAAAGCCACAAGATATGTTTTTTAGACATATGTCCCTTAGATTTAAGGGTTATGTTAAAAAGACTCTTCTTCAACATACCCTTTCATAATGAAGAATTATGTTAGAAAGACTCCTCTTTCTTCAACATACCTTT
Organism: Leucaena leucocephala; assembly: GCA_037074615.1. Taxonomy (NCBI): domain Eukaryota; kingdom Viridiplantae; phylum Streptophyta; class Magnoliopsida; order Fabales; family Fabaceae; genus Leucaena; species Leucaena leucocephala. Next base: position 10,628,879 of record CM073553.1, read on the forward strand.
TCACAATAAAGAGTTATGTTAGAAAGACTCTTCTTTCTTCAACATACCCTTTCACAATAAAGAGTTATGTTAGAAAGATATTTCTTTCTTTAACACACCCTTTCACAATATTTAAAATATTTCCAACAATCCCCCACATGTGTCAAAGAAACACCATTAACTGAGTTACACAAATGGATATAATCATTGTATCCAGTGGTCTTTTGGACTATGAACCAGACCTAAAATGATAATACTTGATACACAGAGATGTCAGTGGTCCTATGGACTATGAACCAACATTTCTTGGGTGTATACCAGAGGTACTAACAGCCAGATTATATCCCCACATTTCCTTTATTTACCTCACGATTTTGCGCTTTAGGCAGCCATGCGCGTGTCCTATTTTTAACAAATGCTCTAGAGATTTCGCCACGATCTCATAGGAGTGGCTCATACCCCTCATTCGTGTAGGTAATTTTTTTAAGTGTATCTTGCACGTAATGCACCATCCCATAGGATTTAAAATCATTAAGAGCTTTTGCTCACCCTCCTCTATGCAATCTAGCACTTTTTCATACACCATAAGAAAAGGACCAGTAATAATATTTGGTGCTAGCAGAACTAACAAACGACTTGTTCTTACCCATTGAACCTTCTTCATGGGATCACCAATCACAAAGATTGGGTTGCCATCGCTGTAGTTATCAACTGGCTTTAGTCCTATTCCCCCAATGTCTCAACAATTTATTTTCTTCCCAGGGTTTTGTTATCAGATCCGATAGGTCTATTTTTGACCTCACCAAAATTGATTGAGATAACTCCACAATTTGTAAGCATGCTTATTCTCATAGTATCTCAAACGATTGCACCATTGTTCTCTTAACAATGTTTATTGCTATTTTGCAATTATGACTCATCAACAATAAGTGTTGCTCATCTTTGTTCTCTTTAACAAAGGTTATTGCCATTTTACAAACACAATTCATCAACACTAAATGTTGTACATCTTTGTTATCCGTAACAAAGGTTATTGCTATTTGGCAAATATAACTCATCAACATTAAGTATTGCACGTCTTTGTTCTGTCAACAAAGGTAATTGCCGTTTGGCAAACACATCTCATAAACACTAGGTGTTGGTTTTACATCAAAACAGTTGCTATAATGTTTTCAACCACTTAGCCTCAATACCAACCAATTCCAAAGCAGTAAATTCATAATCCCTTTTGGTTAGAATTGTTTGCTTTGATGATTTCCATGAGACTATACTACCACCAAGAATAAACACATAACCACTAGTAGATTTTAACCCTTATGAATCTGAGATCCAGTTCACATAACTGTATCCTTCTAATACAGCGATAAATCTACTATAATGTGTACTGTAATTCATGGTGCCTTTAAGGTATCTCAATAACTTTATTAGAGCATCTTAATGTTCACTTCTTTGATAGTGATTATATTTGCTCAATTTACAGAGTAATAAACTCAAGATAAATCACCACTTATCATCCGTGTATTTTAATACAACGGGATTTCACCAGACATGATACCAATAATTATGGTACCCCTCAAATTTTTATTCCCCTCATGAGATTGAATTTTTATGTTTGTATGCCCAATCCTTCACATAGTATATACTATATCATAAGAATTAATTCTAATGCACCAAATTCTCATAATTTGTGCATAAACAAATTGAGCAAATAACACGCTCAAATAATATATTATCATCATAAAGAATAATCACACTATAGTTCTCAAAACCAAAATTTGAAATACTTTTCAAGATGATATATTCCTTTATGATTTTAACTCCTAAAAACATATTTAATTCATGCTTTCAAACTCAAATTTAAAATAGCATAATATTATAATATGTCATCCATATCATATATATTTATGTTAAGATAAATATATATCCATAAATAATAATATCATGAAAACTAACATATTTATCTCTCCATAGATAAATGATCAAATTTTCATGTTTCTATCATAAAGCCACACATAAAAGTTTGATAATAATCAAATTTAGTGTCAACAATAAATAATAAAGCCTCCATTTAATTTGATTATAACATACTTCATAATTATAAAATGGGGCTAACAGACACATAACTTTTCATTCATAAATTTTATAAGGTATCTCATATCTTAGACACCCCCACACTTTTAAATATCAAATTATATCTCAATAACTTCTCAATAATAATTCTAATTAAATTAGAATTTCATACCATATAATCTCTTTCCATTCTAATTAAATTAGAATTTTCACCATATAATCCTCCTCAATTCTAATTACTTAGAATTTCCCAAATATATCATCAACATCCTAATTCACGATGATGAGACTTTTATCTCCATAATCAAAACTCAATTTTGATCCCATTATAAAACTGATTGAATATATTTACTAATATCAAGACCAATAAAACTCCATCAGAATGTATTAAATTCACCAATGGAGGAAATAATTTATCAAGATAAAAGTATCTATTAAACAGGAGGTTATGACTGATTAAAACCAAATTCATTAACCGAAAAATTCTAAACGTTGGCATAATATAGACGCACCTTTTCATTTGTGATCCTGGAGCGTCACAATCTTCAACCACCAATTGTATGGCAATATCAGAAATCCAAACAAGTACCACCCTTTGATGGCTTTCAACACTAGAAGAATCATCAAGGAAGTCATGGGAATTCACATAAAATATTTCCAACTCATCACATCCATTCATTCTTTACCCTCTTCGTCAACTTTCATGCACAAAACTAAAATATCCAAAACTAAATAGTACGGTCCAAAAATTCTACTTCAAAACTCATGACTGTTGTTACAGTTTTTTTTTAAACCGTCATGTCCCCCGCATTAGGATATTTAAACAATAGATTTCAAAAGCCAAACATATCAGTTTTTTATGACAATTAAGTTGAAATCAAAAGCAAGTTTCAGAGCATGAGAATCATAGTATCTCATACCTGTTGGATTACCCGATTGGTATATTGGATGGCTTGAAAGAATGACCTTAGCACATACCTGAAAATTGAAACCATGCGTGTATACCTCCATCTCCTTCACGGACTGATATTATCATGCTTCCATCCACAGTTTGCAAAGGTCATCGCAATCTGCTTGAGGCTTCGGTACTTCATCATATATTTCCATACATACATCAAAGCGATGCAGAGTGTTATCCCCATAAAAAGCCCAGAAATCAAACCCATTTCCTAGACTTCAAGCACTGCTTCTTCTTTGATGGTACAGACTATACAATCAAACATGCCCTTGAATTTAAGACTTCCATGGGCAACAATGTTTATATTTCTTTCTTGGATCTGCAACAAAAGTTTCACCCTATCAATTTGAGTTATCATCTGAAGGTATGTTCAGATCAATCTAACCCTATCTCTATGGCTTCATGTTCAAGTTTCTTCATCTTCTTCCCACTACTCTTTCAACGGATTGAGACTCATCTCCTTTCCTTTTCATCAAAGTCTAATTTTCATATAGAATAAGCAGGAAATATCTCTTAAGATTGTAGGCGAAATATGCAACATAACAAAGTTTATAGTTCGAGTCGCGTCTGAGGACACTATCCTTAAGAGATATTCCGTGACTCCTTATCAAATTTAGAAGCGGCTCTCTCCAGGATTAAGTGAACTCTTCCTGTAAAAATACATGGCAACATAACTGGTGGAAGATAAAGTAATATCAGAAGATTGGTGTATCATTCTCTATGTCATTCTTTGTGTGTCTATATGTTTCTCTATATACTTCTTCTTAATCAAGAAGCCCTTTTTATAGATTGTGGAAAGCCACGAGATATGTCTTTTAGACATATGTCCGTTAGATTCAGTAGTTATGTTAAAAAGACTCTTCTTTCTTCAACATACCCTTTCACAATGAAGAGTTATGTTAGAAAGACTCTTCTTTCTTCAACATACCTTTTCACAATAAAGAGTTATGTTAGAAAGACTCTTCTTTTTTCAACATACCCTTTCACAATAAAGAGTTATATTAGAAAGACATTTCTTTCTTTGACACACCCTTTCACAATATTTAAAATATTTCCAACAGGGTTACCCGCTATTAATCTTCCTACTGACATAAAAAACTACTAAAATATTGAGACTAACAAAGTAATTTAGAGAAATCGTCATCAATTTTGAATGGGAAGAACAGAGAAAAACAAATGATCTATCTGTGACCAAAACAAAAAGAAAGGGGGGGACAACAAAGCCCAAGACCAAAACAAATGGGCATGCGAAAAAATAGAAGCTGTCACAAATGGACTGGGAGCATATGTTCTCATGGAAGAAAGAGAGGCCATGAAAAAATGCACGGAGTATGAGTATTGCGTATAAACATAATGCTTAACCAAAAGCATTATAAGAACATGACATAGTAGTCAGGGAGCAATAAGATAAATCCAAACACATAAATGTACAGACAAAAGCGTATGAACATGGCAAAAAAAACAAACAAACAAGAAGATAAAATCCAAGCAGAACACCGATAAATGACAATTGTCTTCTAGAAAGCTGAACGTATACAGCCTTTGAACTACAATGTGAAACACTAAAGTGATCCCAAGCCCCAATCATAGGACGATTGGCATAGTCCATATCAGCAAGGCTGGGATCGACAAGAATGCGTGTAGCATCCATGTACGATGAAATAATGGTTCCTCTGAACGGTAATCAGAACATAAACAGTACCACTTATGCACAGTATGCAAAAAAGTTCAAGAATTAGGATCACACCCTCGTGTTTAAGGTTCAGAGGCCTCAATTTAACTCTCTAATTTCTGACACAAACATGAGACTTCAGTGTTACATACCTCTAGGTCCAACACCCATTACAACAACATACTGAATGACAACGAAAACATCAAGTGTTGAGGGTGTTCAACGTTAGAAAGTTGCCACGTCCACCTTAGGTGGATTAGATCCAAACCCAATAGATATTGGGATAATAGAGAAAATAGAGGGAATAGTTTTTCCTTTTAGTTTTCAAAAGGAGAAAAATGTGGGAGAGGAGAGTTATATGTTAACCCAACTCCTTCCACCATAGACAGAAAATATATACGGATGAGCACAAAGAAAAGTAGAAAAAACTTTTCATTTTGACATATGCTCTGCTCCTCTCTCTCTACACGTCTAACGCTCTGTTGTTTCTTTCGTCGGTGTCATTTACTGTGAAACATACCAGAGTCCATACAAGGTCCTCTGGTTGCATATGGGTATCTCAGTGGATAAGAGAATGTCCAAGGTATGCTCAAAATCTTTTGGTGGTATCAGAGCTAGTTTATGTGTTTCGGCATCCATTTTGTAATTTTTTATTTTTCTAGTAGCATGTTGTTCTTGCCTCTATTTATGCTTAAAAAAATTTGTTTTAAGCCAAGAAACATAGGGAATGCATTTAAATCATAAACAAAAGCATATTAAACGTCCATAGAATCTAAGCTTCTTCATTTCAAAATTTGATCATTAGAAAATAACACTTTTTTAGGCCTTGAAAATTAGTCCCATTGCATCGAGCACGAAAAAATGAAGAAAATGACACCAAGAACGTCAAAAATCAGACATTAGACGGAGTATTTATGGTCAAAAAATAGACCTAGCCCGTTTTGAAGTCGGGTCTATGTGACCCGGCTAGAGGTTAGGGATGATCAAAATGCACAGTTTTAATCATCTCAAAATGGCATCGTTTTGACATTGTGCAAAAACAAGGGTGCTACTGCCTACTGCTGTACTTTGGACTAGGTTAGCGCAGCCTAATCCAGCCAAAAAAAAATTTGGTCTATAGTGGGCGAAGCCCATTTAAAAAAATGGTAGGGGTATAGTCTATGTTAGATCAGAGGATCCCACCTGGACCTACAAAATTCTTTTTCTTAAATTTAAAGAAAAAGAATTTTTTAAATTAAAAACAAGTTTTTAAATAACAATAAAAAAGAGGAAAATCTGGTGATTAACACGTGACAGTGCTCACGTGGCAGCACCAAACTGGCGCATGTATTAGCCGAGAGTGGGCTTTGTTCAGTTTTTTATTTTTTCTAAATTTTTCCTTCTTGGGGAGTGTGAAGGAGCATAGGATCAACGATTAAGGTACAATCTATTCCTAAAAATCTCTAAAATCAAAATATTTATTTTGATACATAATTTGCCTATTTTATGGGCGATTATGGACATATTTAAATATTAAGTGTCTTTTTTGGTATTTTTAGTATTTAAAAATTCTAGAAAATTATGATAATTTTTTTTATTATTTAGGTGAAAATGACTTTATCTAGCACTGAATCTCTTGAATATAGCTTAAATGATGACATCTCATTTTTGGATGATGTCAATAACCCAGAGGAGAATCTTCAAGAGGACCCCGAGGGGGAACTTGAAGAGGATCCATAACAAAAACTTGATGAACTTTCTGAATAAGACCTAGAAGAGTTGGTGGATGAAGTTTCACAAGAGGAACCAGAAGTAATGTATGATTCCAGACCAAGGTCAGAAACTTAAGGAATTGGAAGACACGCAGCGGAAATTAATTTAAATTTTTTTCTATTCCTTGACAGGATCTACCGTATGTGTTTAAGTCAAGTAGGAAGAAGCATTACCCTCAGTCTTCCTCAGCTACTTCCACAACTTCTGGTCACAATGTTCATAGCTTCTCTCTGCGGCTCGTGCTCCATTTCTGATCACAAGAAGTCGACGACTCAGGTCGGCTTCCTCTACTGGTATCTACACGAACTGCGTTCTAACCATGAACGATGTGCTAGCATCTCTTGTCCCTCCAAGGTTTTCTCAAGAATTCATCCTCTCTGTCTCTATTTTAGCAGTTTCTTATCTGCAAACCTTTTACAGATTCCCCTTTGGCCTTTCTGTGTTCTATGTGTGTATTACTGAAAATGCAGCTCCTAAAATTAGATATATAGGATGTTATATGCATTTTTCTCTCTACCGAATTGGATTTTGGAGTTAATCTTATATTAATTCTGAAATTAATACAATGTCATATATTATATAATTTTATAAGAAACTAATTAAATAAATAATATTAAATCCATCCCACAGATTTAATTACCTATTTATTTAACTTTAAATAAAGATGAGACTGAACTATATTTGATTTATTCACATAAATCAAATTTGAGATATCATATCAATTTGAATTTCAAATTCAAACGTGATAGGGATTTAATTTATCTCTATAAATTAAATCTTATAAATATCTCTTATATGAGATATCCTATCAATTTGAATTTCAAATTCAAACATGATAGGGATTTAATTTATCCTTATAAATTAAATCTTATAATATCTCTTATATGAGATATCCTATCAATTTGAATTTTAAATTCAAACGTGATAGAGATTTAATTTATCCTTATAAATTAAATCTCATATATCTCTTATATATAATATATATATATACGAATTTATATATATACGAATATAAATATAAATAAATATATACATCCACCTTGGACCATTCATTGAATATGGACATGTCTTAGATTCAATGAATCTGGACATCATAGCTCGTGTTGGGCTATTTTGTGTGCGACCCTGTAGGCCCATATGAAATTGGCAGTGGGCCATTTGCTATACTGGCCCACAAGTCGCAAGCGGTCTCTAGCAAGACATAACGACTACCCAAATCATATGAGGATCGTTAAACGATGTAACCTTTTATACAACCATATCATGTCCCTTCTGTCACGCGATATTTTGGTCATGGTTGAGGCATGGATAATGTCATCCTCCTATTCCTGACTGTTATTTTCTCGATCCCTGATTAGTCTGACTATATAAATGGAACTACCTTTCCATTACAGTATGGCCATACATTTCTAGACTCACTCATCGAGGGGCCCAATAATATCTCTCTACAAATGTGAGGGACAAATTCCATCTTAACCATTCACATTCCTCCACATGAAAAACTACTAAGCCCAAACATAGTCTTTATGATCACTCGGTCAAAAGTGACTTTTGACTAGGTCAAAGCTGAGCGTTTGTCATGTAGGAATCCATGATGATCTCAGGTCAAAGGGCATTTTGATATGGTTTATATATGAGAGAAACTTATGACGTTACCCATGCAGTTTTCTCATAGCAGGTCGATCCAACACCTTGTACTCTTACATGTACGTATGCTCTGATTTATAACTCTATATATCTTCAAAGTCATACTGGTCTTATTTCATCTGTGCTCCCGCATATATGACCGACCAGGGACATTTAGGATAAGATCATGAATTATCCAAGGATGGTCATCACAGTAAACATGCAAATAATATGATAACACAATTAATAAATTCATAAATCAATAATGTTCATAAGACAATGATTGGCCCCTAGGGCACGATTTCCAACAGAAACTTTATTCCCCATCGAACTCCTTCCTCTATAACCTTTCATAGTTTCTTCAAACTCAAACTCCAAGATGGTGCATACTTTTCATGATGAATCTCCAGTTGAAGATAGAGAAGAAGTGAACCAACCTCTAACCCTACTTTGGTCATGAGTATAGCTGAAAGAGATGCAGCCATACTAACAAATATAAAAGGCATTAATGGCATGATTGGAAATTAGATTGAATTCATGACAGATAAGGAGAATACTGAATTATACCTAAAAGTCATAATGGAGTATATAAGAGCAACTAGGGTTAGAAGAAAGCCTATACAAGGACGTATGGCTTAAAACAATAGAATTTGTAGTTAACCTTATCAAGCCGCCTCGTAAGATTAAGAAGCTAAGAAAAATGATGTTAGAATATTGTAAAGCTCATATCGAATGATGTATATTTGTATTTGATTTCCATTGCTTTGTTAAGACATGTTTTATTACTCTTTCTTTGTAAAGACTTGTCATTTATTATATGTCTTATATGCAAGAGAAACATGTTTCATTTCATTTCTTGATCTTAGTTATGATTCATGTTACTTTTTATAAGTTGGAGTCTTTTAGATAATGAGTATTCTAAAAGCAAAATTTGATGAGAATAATGATTATATTAATTTTGATAGGAAGTGATGGTGTTGTTAGGGCTTATGTGATAGGAGGTAAAAACATATTCTCCTAATAATAGGTATAGTGATGCTATTATTTTCTAAGTGACTTTATATACTTTACATGTGTTATATATATAAATTTACTTAAATGTTTTATGGTTCAATAAATTAATGTGGGATAGGTTTGTCACAGAACCAATATTGAACAATGGCATCAAAGAAAATTATTGCTGAATTAAACAAGGGGAGAAAACTCAACGGGGACAACTGGGATATTTGGCACTGAAAGGTCGAACATATTCTAGAAGAATAGGGTACAATTGAGCCATTAACAATGGCAATGGTAGAGCCTGAGGCTAGAAATACATCCCAGCACAAGAGAGACTAGGAAGCATACATGTTTTGGAAAATGAAGAATACTATAACAAGAATCACACTGCTGAGTGCAATGGCTAATGATTTAATGTGTGAGTTTGAGACACTTAGATTACCTTAAATGATAAGTTTAGTGAAGTCTCATGACTAAGCTTAAAAGGTTGATGATTAAATTTGATACCTATAAGCTAAAACAAAATAATCCTATGAGGCAAAATCTACGAGAGATGTCTATAATGATTTATGAACTGAAGGAGGCTGGACATAATTTATCTGATGAGCAGCAAGTGTAGGCTATCATCAGGTTGCTCCCTACGAGTTAGGAGCACATGAAAGTTAATTTGACCCATAATAAAAATATCATCACTTTCAATGATGTAGCTAAGTATCGAGAGCTAGAGGATTAACGTTTGAAGGCTTATATGGCCACTGGACAAGCCTATTTGATCGAAGGTGCTGGTCCTTCCCAATAAAAGACTGAATTCAAAAAGGAAAAAAATTCAAAAAAATATGAATAAAGGCGATCCTCTACCCAAAAAAGGCAAGCAACAATACAAGATAAAGGGAAAAAAAGGAGGCAAGAAAAAGCTAGACCTAAAGAACATTAAATGCTTTGCCTACCACAATATGGGACATTTCACATGTGACTATTCTAAACAGACCGAGAGCAGAAAGATAATAGTGAATTATGTGAATTCACATGTCTTTTTTGTTTCTAATATTGTTTTTCTAATAGAACCTATTTCTTTTTCTTGTATTATTGACTCAGGCTCCACAGACCACGTAAGTCGAGATTAAGGATCTTTCATAGAATATTGTCAGTTGTCATTTCAAAGCAAGTGGCTTTACATTGGCAATAATGCAAGGATAGAGGTTTGAGGCATTGACGCCTGTAAACTTGTTTTATGTGGTAGAAAGACCTTGATGCTGCACGATGTGCTTCATGCTCCTGACATCCGACGGAATTTAATTTCTGTAATTTGCTTATTAAACTTTGGATTTAATGTAAACTTTCATGGTAAACTTGCATAAATTTATAGCAACTCAACATTTTATGGTTTAGCTTTCCAATTTCAAAGTTCTTTATTTTGGATCTTGCCGGTGATTTTAATACTCATAATTGTTTTGCTATTACTTTGAATAATCCTAATATGAATATCTATCATGCTAGACTAGGACATATTAATCAAAATAGAATGGTTAAACTGGAAAAAGAAGGCTTGTTAAGGGTAATCCTTAACATGGATGTCATTATACGAAAGTTGTCTAGTTGATAAGGCTACTAGAAAACTATTCGGTAAGGGAACACGAGCTAAAAATCGTTGCAATTAATCCATTCCAATATTTGCGGTCCAATGAGTATGAGCACAAGACATGGAGCTTGGTATTTTATTACTTTTATTGATGATTTTTCATAATATGGACATGTCTATTTGATTTCACATAAGTCTGAGGCACTAGAGTGCTTTAGACAATACATAAATAAAATAGAAAATCAAATGGACAATAAAATCAAGGCATTACGTACTGATCGAGGTCGTGAATACCTTTCAGATCAATTCAAGTAGCTCTGTGAAGAAAAATGGATTATTAGGCAACTAACTATCCCTGGCAGACCTTAACAGAATGGGGTTGCCGAAAGAAGAAATATAACTCTTCTAGATATGGTTAGGTCTGTGATGGCTCATGAAAACCTTCCAATTTCACATTAGGGTGATGCTTTATTAACGGCACCTTTATACTTAACCGTGTGCCCTCAAAGTCAGTCGCTTTCACATCTTACAAGTTATTGACTAAACGTCAACCAGATCTAAACATCCTTAGACCTTAGGGTTTGACGGTATATATCTATAACAATTCTCATAGACATGGGAAACTAGGTCCTAGAGGGAAGAAATGTATTTTTATAAGGTACTCTAAACCCTCAAAAGGATATGTATTCATAAGTGAAATTGAAGATGGAACAGTGATTGAAATATAATCAAGAGATGTTATATTTATTGAAATAGAGTTTCTTAATAAGGGATATGTTGACCGTACTATATCTCTTTTTTAGACTCAGAAACAGGACATTACTGAACAAATTGATATACTACAATCTTTTAGGTATGTTAATCTAAGTGGGAACCAAGAATGGTCAACAAAAAGCCCAAGACAAATGAGAAAAAGATAAGCAACTTGCTTATACCAGAAGGAGTAATAGGAAAAGTGTTACAAAGAGACGCTTCCAAATAGAAGGAGAAGCACTTTTAGTTACTCCAGATGAAGATGATGAACCCTATACTATTCATGAGGCTTTGGTAGGTCTTGCCAAAGAGGAATAGAAGAAAGTAATGAAAGAGGAAATATACTCAATGATGAAAAACTAAGTTTGAGAATTAGTTGATTTGCCAAAAGGGCATAAAGCTGTTGGGAACAAGTGGGTTCTTAAAACCAAGAGAAAGGTAGAGGATCAATTGATAAATTTAAAGCTTAACTGGTTGCAAAGGGATATACACAATAGGAAGATATAGATTATGAGGATACTTTTTCACTTGTTGTATGCTTCAATTTGATAAGACTTATTCCGGCTATAGTAAACAATTTAAACTTGGAGTTAGATTAGATGGATGTAAAAATTGAATTTCTGAATGGTGATCTGGATGAAGAAATCTATATGGAACAACCAATAGGTTTAATTGAAAAAGGGTTTGAACATAAGAAATGTAAACTCAAAAGATTCATTTATAAATTAAAACAGTTATCCAGACAGTGGTACTTGAGGCTTCACAAGGCAATAACTTCATATAACTTATAGATGATAGAGGAAGACCACTGCGTCTATGTTAAGCAGTTTGAGGGTAACTTTGTGATATTATCCTTATACGTAGACGATATACTCTTAGCCAAAAATAGTCTTGACCCAGTGATAGTTATTAAAGAATAGCTTTCATCAAATTTTGAGATGAAAGACATGGGTGAAGCAAAATACATACTTAAAGTCAAGATTCAAAGGAATCACTCCAAGAAAATTCTCACTCTTTCACAAGAGAATTATATCAAGAAGATACTTGAGTAATTCAATATGAGTTACTGCAATCCCATGGATATCCATGTGGCCACTGGAGTAGCCTTGAGTTTTGACATGTGTCCCAAAACTAAATTAAACAAAAAGTAAATGGAAAGAGTTCCATATGCCAGTATCGTTGGTAGCCTTATGTATGCAATGATGAGTACAAGACCAAATATTTATTATGCCATAGGGCTGTTAACATATTCTAGTCCAACCCGGGTGATAAACACTGGAAAGTAGTGATGAGGATCTTGATATACTTAAAGGGCACAACTAACTATGCATTGTGTTATCAAGGAAGCGATCTATACCTAACTGGATATTTGGATGCTGATGTAGGCAGTGATGAAGAAGAACAAAAGTCAACTTAAAGATACACATTCTTGTTTAACAACGGCGCCATATGTTCAAGAAGTAGAGATGCATTGCTTTACACTCTATGGAAGCTGAGTTTCTGGCATACACTGCAATAGCACAAGAGGCTATTTGGCTGAAGAGATTTATCGAACACCTAGGATTTAGGAAGGAGAGCACCAATCTAGTATTGATACACTGTGACAATATTGCAGCCATAGCCTATACCAAAGGCCTTAAGTATCAAGTAAGACCAAACACATTGATATAAAATATAACTTTGTGAGGGATTATATAGCACAGAAAATTGTAAATGTGCAATACATTTCAACCAAATGTATGGTTGCAGAACCTCTGACCAAGCCAATAGGTAAAGAAACATTTGAGAAACATGTAAAAGCCATTGGCATGAGAAAAATATAAAGTTACATACTATATGTAATATTTTTTATTAATGATATTATGTCATTTATTATTACTAGTATGTCTGCGTGAAAGTATACAACGTCTAGTATGTCATACAGGTTAAAAAAGGTAGCTCTCTCACACGAGCAATCGCCTTTGATACTAGAGAAGTTTTCAAAGTTGAGACATGTGTTCACTAATAAAGCAGCCAAAGTGCTGATATGGTAGAGAAGAAACAAAATAAATGTCGCCTTGGCTTAAAAAGTGCAGTAAGTCAAGGTGAGATCCATGAGTAAGGCTATGGATTGAACTATGGATACCCACATCCATGAAACATGTAGCTAGGTAATAAATTCTTCAAAATTGACGTCATATTATGTGAATAGAATTGAAGAGTATGGGTTTAGATACTATAAGTGTCTAGACTTAAGTATGAACGATGTGATTGATAGAATCAAAATGACATACAATCTTATAGGATAAGAGGAGCACCGTAACATGTTATTCATACCACATGTGCTAAAGAACCGCAAATGGAAAGCAAGTAAATCACTCTCTGCTTCATTGTTGTGTGAGTTCCATAAAGGTATCATCCTTTTATTAATGTCCTTTGACTTTGATAGTATTATAGAGGTATGGTTCAGCAATTGCTACTTTAGTATATATCTTATGGTCAAATTATAATGAACCAAAGGTATTAGGTAAGGAATGCAGTTGATTCATATCAAGAGGGTTAATTCATGTATATATCCCATGTATAAGTGGAGGCTATTTGTGTCATATCCTAATTTTTCTCTATCTGTATAGTACTAATAGTGGAAAGAGGTTTAGGAAAGATGATGACAAAGATCAGAAGAAATGATAAAGGTTAAATGAGTCTTAAAGGAAGAAAGGGACCTAAACAAAAATTGGAAAAGGTTAAAGGCCAAAAGTTAAAGTAGAAATAAATGTTGGGCCAAAAGTGGTAATTTCTAAAAGATTAGGGACCTAAATGTAAATATCCAAAAAGTTAGGGACATAAATGTAATTAAGCAAAAAGTCAGGGACATAAATGTAATTATGGAAAAGTTCAGCCAGAAAAGGTTTATAACTGCCTGTAAGTATTTCAGTCCCACATTCCATCAGTAAATAGAGGAAGTCATGCTGGGTAATCTAGCATGATACAGAAATTTTATTAGGACTCCAGACAGTAGAAAATTATCTGATAGTCTAAAAGTTATATGAATTTTTATCAGATTCTATGGACATCAGATATATGTGGGGGAATTACAGGAAAATGTGCCCTACAGTGTCAGATGTTATGAATCTGACAGAACCCCAGAAGAAGTTATGTATAAAAAGTTATTCACATATTAGTGAATTTTGACAGGAGTTTGACAACACCCGTGATCCGATAATAGAACTTATCGGTATGTGAGCCTAGATAGAATGAGATCAGATGACCTCATATATAGGCCCATAATGACACCAAGGAAGGCCCAAAACCCAGGGTACCAGTCTATCAGTAGAAGAGGCCAGTGCCAGAAAAAGTACAAAATTACAAAAATGCCCCTGGATGCCCAGATTGTACCAGAGATGGATGAAGGGCATTTTGGTCACCTGGGACAGGCTAAAAATGTGACACATGGTATAAATATGATTAGTTGACCCCAGATACACCCTGAGACAGTATAAAGAGGGGTAAAATGACGATTATGCCCTTATGGTCAATATAGTGCAAGAAAGGACACCAAGGGTATTTTGGTCATTTTCTAAGGGATCTGTAATTAAGTTGTGACCAGTACAAGTATGTAAATGGTGTGGGAAGCCTAGACATTGATTTCCAGGACATAATACATATCCTGGTATATTATAGAAAAATTCAGAATAGAAAACAGTCCGGTTGTTGTGAAACTGCTCCGATCGGTACTGGATTGGACTGGAATTTTTCCAGAAGCTTCTTGGCATGGTGAGCACGCCACATAACCCCTTGAGGTGTCCCATGAGCTGTCCCACATGATGTCATAATTATTATTTTATGAAAAAGTTAAATCCAAGATTAAATGTGGGCCTTTAGATCAAATAGTAACCAAATCAATCTTGGCCATTCATTTTTCTTGGATTTTGGCTATAAATACCCCTCCAATTCTGCAGCAAACCGTAGCTTCATGGACCCTTGGGGAAACTCTTGCAAAATGAAAACTCAAGCAAAGACAAAGAAGATTCAAGGTTCCAAAGTTCAAGCAAGCTAGAGATTAAAGGTAAGCAATCTCTCCTGTCTTATTTTCCATTGATTTGGGAGCTTGAACTTAGGGTTTTGATGGGAGAAAAGTTGAGTTTTCTCTAAGGGGTGGTGATGCCCAAAGACCTTAAAGGAAAGGGGAAAGAAGAAATTAAAGTTAGAACTAGATGATTGAAGCTTAAACAAGCTAGTTAAGTGGTTGGTTGTTGAATCAAATTGATATTCTTGACATTGCCATGGTGTGCCCTGTTCAGTATGCACTGTTCATGAGGGAAAGAAATTGAATTTCAATGATTTAATGCTTCCATTGAGTTTGTATGATGATTTTGTGTAGGATTGGAGAGGTTTTGAACCTTGGAAACATTAAAATCTCAAGGTTGTAGTCTTTGAGATTCCTTACGGTTACTGTTCACTCGCATGAACAGTGATTGGAATTTCATGATTTTGATGGTTCCAATGGTTTTAAAATGAAAAGTTGTGTGGGGTAAAGTGGAGAAACAAGTATGGGAAGCATTAAAATCAAAATGAGAATTTTTGAAAGAATTGTGTGCTTATGTTCAATTCTGTACAGCATGCCATGAAGGAGCTGGAATTTTATGATTCTAAGCTCATAAATGGATTCAAAAGATGAAATTGTGTAGGGTAAAGTCAAGACATCAATTGGTTCAAGAGCCAAGTGGATTAGTGAAAATTAGAGAAAGTTATGACAATAAAGAGTGTAACAAAGTTAGTCTTGAACATGGTTGGAGTTCATGAGTTCTAATGAGTTATGTGATGAATATGAATGTGTTTAGGACCATGAAAAATCCAAGAAGATGTTGGGAAGTGATGGACATAAATGCTTCATGGTTGGAAAGCTAGGGAGCAAGGGCTAAAGGTCAAGAGAAAAGCTTAAGTGCAAGGTAGTGAACTTATCTCTTTATGTGCTTGATGTGGTATGCTTATGTGTTTACATGTATATGTTATTTGAATGATATTGTGATATGATAAATGATGTTGAATGTGTTATGAATAACATGTTTCCATGGCCATGCACTTTATGTAAAAGTTTGTAGCATGATGGCATGTCACTAATCAAAGAAAGTTAATGAAATTACATATCATGCATTAGCATCCATCTTGCATATTTAAGTGGTAATGTTTGCTATTGAGATTCTCTAGAATCTCACTCTCCCATAACCAACCAATTTAGGTCAAGCATGAAGAAAAGGTATGCATGGAGAAGAGCTAAAGAATGGAAGAAAGGAAGTGAAGTATTGAGATTTTAGTATATACTATAAATTGTCCATGTATGTAAATGCCATGTAAGGTGTCCATTTATGTGATGAAACTATTGTAATACTTATGGCATATGTACATGATGTATATGAATGTTAAGAAGCTTATTAAATGGCTTGTGCATGATGAAACAATTATCGAAAATGAAAGAAAAGAAACTGAAATGGTAAAAACGTAGGTCCTGAAGCAGTTTTGTTGTGGCTTCAGTTTGACCTATCAAATGAAGGAATTAGTTCACAAAATTTTATGAGCATGTATTACACATCCATAGCTTTAATTTCATAGGTAGAACGTTTCATTTGGATGTGTATATCAAGAGAACTGATTTTCCAAAGTAAGGGACCAGAATCTGTTTCCAGAGTTTTTGACCAAATGAACAGTAAACTTCAACGAATAAACTGTATCAATTGACTAATCATTTGGTCTAGAAATTATTTTTACCTTAAACTTCAAGATGTTATGTTCATGTATATTTTTGAACCTCTTCATTTCGATTTTTCTAGAATTAATTATGATTTTTTGAAGTTCGTTACATAATCTGGAATACCATATGAACAGTAACCCGAGAAAGAGTAAAATTCCAGATTTGGCTAATGGACTTCCAAGGTCTTGTAAGTGGTTCTAAATGCTACTGAATGGTTCGTAAGACGTATAAAAGTAAGGATGTTGCAATTTGAGTTATATACTAATTAAAGAGGAATTAGATTAGCCATAAGAAAAGTGTATATGGGTAAATCTAGGACATTCAAGGAACTATAACTTATTCTGATTGAGCTGCACTAAAGGGTTACCTTGTGCTAGTCTCTATAAAATGGATTTTTATTACAAATGCTTGGAAGGAGACATCATGCCTTTGTGGTCACGACAAAAAGAAGCATGACGTGTGTAATATACCCCATACAAAAAGAAGTTGGAGTTACCCACTGGATATGCAGGAGCATGACGTGTGTAAGTGGGTAAGTTTTATTTTTGAATGCCATTTCCCCTTATTTCATGAGGGCATAAACAGGATATATAGATAAGCATTTTCTAGGTCTCTCAGCTTCTCTCCCTCTGCACGTCTGAAGCTCTTTTATTCTTCCTAGGGTGTCATTTGTTGTGTGAACATACTAGAGCCTGTACAAGTTGCTCTAGTTACGTGTGTGTATCTCGATGAATAAGAGAAGATCCAAGGTACCCAAAAGCTAATCTGCTAAAAAACCAAGGAATAACAGACTAAACAACATATACCCAGATTTGCATGAGTAGCAAATTGTACTGATTGTAAAAATATCACAGCCCACAAATTAAAAACTCATGTTGACCTATTATGCTACCCTGATATGATATGGTGATGAATGCCTATTTTATCATGTTATTTCTTATCTATTTTAAAGATTTTATTGTATTTAATAGGTCTTATTGTGCTAGTTGTGGCTATTTTCTGCTTTAATTAATTATACGAATTAAATAATTAAAAATGTCATATTCTTTTGTTTTTATTAATTTTATTATTTCTCTTAATTAAATTGATTTGCATGAAAGTAATTTGCTTTTGTGTATTTTAAAAAATTAGGAAAATAAATAAATGATAACTAGGATCCACATCATCTACTACACAATTATATTATATAAGGAAGGTTAATTGAGGAATTGCTAAATTAAAGGAGGAAATTATAATATTTAATTAGAGAAAATTAAAATATCTCCAATAATATTATATTAATCCATTCCTTTAATATAATATTATATTATATTAGTATTATGATATATTATATTAATTCAATATCATTTGAATTAATTCAAAGATAATTCCTTAATATCTAACATTTGAATTTAATCAAAGGATAATAGATAAATGTGTAATCTTTTCTTATATTTTTATTAATTATTTTATCTCTTTTATCCTATTACTTTTTATTTGAATTGTTTATAGGATATTTAAGTTTTAAAAAATAGATTATCTATGGAGATATTGAAAAAAATAATAGTTTAGAAGGATACTGAAGATAAATAAAGATTATCATTATCTTTTAGAGAGACAATTAGAGAAGAAACCAACGGCAACATGACTCACTCCCAAAAGCTATATAGAGGAACCCAAAGCTCCTCTATTTAATACACCAATCACCACCACTATAAATCATCTTCATGTTTTTCACAATTCCATCAATTTCTTTCTAAGTTCTTAAGGATAGATGTAGTGGCTTGAGTTTCTGTTCTTTAGAGTTAAGAGTTAAACAATTTTATATTTTGATCTTTTTCTTGATACAAATTTATGATTTCCTAGATTTAGGTTTTGAGATTGGACTTAGGGTTTTGATTGAGACACCTTTGCGATCAAGCCCTTGTGATTTGTTATTTCAATTTATGATTTCGTGTTCTTTATTTAAAATATTTGGTTTCCCCTCTTATAATTATTTATATTGGGTTCAAATGGTTTGTTATAGGGTGTTCGGTTGAATATCTACGTTAGATGAACAAATCATGCATTCTTGAAATTATCACATGCTAAGTAGATCTTCACTAATTATTCTTGATACAATTATATGTTAGATCTAGGTATAATTATGGATTGTTTGATTATGACCATGGCAGTTGTCTAGAGTTATGCATGATAGGGATTAACATATATAATTGTTAAAACTACAATATATTATTGAACAATGATAGCATGCATCAATCTTGGGAGTGCTTGTCTTATTGGTGATATCCTCCTACACTATTATTTTTATTTTATTTTTGATATTATCTATTTTTACTTTCTAAATATTATTAATCAAGTGCTCTTCTACTACTCTTCATACTCACACTTAGTATAATTTAGAGTTAAGACGCATTGACTTCATGTAAAGAATACAACATAGGTTGACCTCTATACTATATATAGATTAATTTAGTAATTAATTTGAGCACTAATGGTCGGCAATATCAAATGGTCCACTTGTTCAAATCTTTAATGGGCCTCAGGCTGAAGCAGTGATGTGGGAAATGGTCTATTGTCAAGTGAATCCTACTATAATACTCGATACTAAGATGGTAGCATGGGTGTATTCCTTCTCCACTAGTTGAAACATGGAAATCCGACATCTGACATGACCGCTTTACAAATTTCTAACCAGGATGATCTATGATGTCTTCATTTTTAAATTTGACCAACATGCAAACACCCTAACAGACAATGTCATGTGAGATAGAATTCAGTAATAGAAGTGACAACTAAGAGCATGTTTCGATAGACTTTTAGAAAAGTACTTTTGGAGAAGAGCTTATGAAAAAAAGTGATTTTGGATAAATGAATATTTGGATAAATATTGCTAGAATGACTTGGTGATTGGTAAATTACCAGAAAAGGTATAATTTTTAAAAAAATATAATTCTATTTTTTTCATCTCTCTCCTATGCTCTCTCCACGCAGTGACCACCAGCGACCCATGATAAAACAACAGCGACAGAGGAAGAAAGTGATAGAGAAAGAAGATCAATGTGCACCAGCGATGGAGGAAGAAGATGAAGACAAGCGACAATGAGCTCCAGCGAAGACCAGTGACTTAGTGACCTAACGACGAAGGAAGAAAACGAGCAACGACAGTGAGGTCTAACCATGGCGATGATGGCGGGACAATGATGGTGAAGAAGAATCGCAAAAGAAAGAAAGAAGAGAAGAGAGAGAAGGAGGAGGAGGAAGGATAGAGATTGTGTAAGAAAAAGTAATAGTAAAATAGAAATTGGGTAGTCTATAAGCCCTTTTACTATTCCAGAAGTTATTCCTAGTAGCTTTTAAAAACCATTGTTTTAAATTATAGTTTGGTCTAGAAGCCCTTTCGAAATATCCTTACTTTTATACATCTTAGGGATCATTTAGTAGCATTTAGAACCACCTACAAGACATTGGAAGTCCATTAGCTAAATCTAGAATTTTACTCTTCTTGAGCTATTGTTCATGTGGTATTCTAGATTAGGCAACGAACTTCAAAAAATCATAATTAATTCTAAAAAAATTGAAATGAAGTGGTTTAAAAAGATACGTGAAGATAAAATCTTCAAATTTAAGAGGAAAATAATTTCCATACCAAATTCTTAGTCAATTAGTACAATTTATTCGTAAAAAATTACTGTTCATTTGGTCAAAAATTATGGAAACAAATTCTGGTCCCTTACTTTAGAAAATTTGTTCTCTTGGTACATACATAGAAATAAGGTGTTCTTGATGTCAAAATGAAGTTTGACATGGTAACTAAATGTCTATAAAATTTCATACATTTATCTCATCATTTACTATTTTTTATTATATCATGATCATCACTACTTATATGGATCATATAGCAACATTTCATATAACAATTCTTCACATAACATTTATACTATCCAATCCCTAGCTTCTTTTTATGCTTCTCCATCCTCTTTCATCATTCATAACCTATTGGGATTGGGATTACATAGAAGGGATGGGATTTCTGGGAAAATCTCAGTAGCAAACGGTACTAAATAATGTATGCATTAATATAAATACTTGTGTTTGCTTGTGAAAGTGTTAACATTGTGTAATGTACATGCTTTCATATAACATATGAATTACAATTAGCCAAGTAATCATAGAAACAGAGCTTCAATCATAAACACATATGCAACACAATTCAACATCGCCATAGCACTACCAAGCATAATACTCAATACATACAAATTTATGATAAGTTTACTACCTCACTTGTTTGATTTCTTTCACTTTAACATTGCCTATTTCTTCTTACTTCTCTTTGATGTATGGCTGTCTCCTTGGAGTCAAATCCTAACATCACATAATTATTCATCAATTACAATCTAACTTTCTCCTGAACGTTGAGCTCATTTAACTACATTAACTTTCCTTAATCTTAACTAATGGACTTGGCCTTTGAATCAATTGATGCATTAACTTTACCCTATACAATTTCATCTGTTAAATCCATTTATGATCTTAGAATCATGAAATGCCAGCTCCTATGCACTGTTATGGATATATTTGAAAAACATGCATAATTCTTCCGAAAATTCTTATTTTGATTCTAATGGTTCTCATACTTGTTTCTCTACTTTATCCCACACAACTTTTCATTTTAAAACCATTGGAATCATCAAAATCATGAAATTCTAATAACTATTCATGCTAGTGAATAGTAATAAAGAAGAATTCTAAGAATTATAACTTTCAATTCTAATGCGTCTGAGGTTCAAAACCTATTCAATCATACACAAAATCATCATATAAATTCAATGGAAGCATTATATCATTGAAATTCCATATCCTTCTATCATGAATAGTATAGACTGAAATATATCTCCAACGGTCAAGTCAAAAATATCAACTTGATTCAACAACCAATCATCTAATTAGTTTATTTAAGCTTCAATCACATAACTCTAACTTTAATTTCTTCTTTCTCCTTTCATCTAAGGTTTTTGGACAGCACATACACCATATAGAAAACTCAACTTTCTTCTATGAAAACTCTAAGTTCAAGCTCCCAAATTAAAGGAAAATAAGTTAGAATAGATTATTTACCTTTAATCTCTAGCTAGCTTGAACTTTAGTATCTTGAAACTTCTTTATCTTGGCTTGAGTTTTTATTTTTCCATAGTTTCCCCAAGGGTTCTTACTTCACAGTTTTGAGCAAAAATAGTGGGGGTATTTATAGAAAAATCTCATAAAAAATGAATGGCCAAGATCACTTTATGTACTATTTGATATAATAGCTCATAATTGTTCTTACATCAAATTTGTCCACCAACCTAACTTGGGATAAGATCACATGATAAAAATCTTCTCTTCCCCTTGCCTTGGATGCCATGTGTGAGGTCTTATGGGTCCCACCATGTGCAAACCCTAATTCTCACTTTATTCCTTTTTCTTTTCTTTTTCAAAATTCATAAATTATTCATTATTGGACTTAGGTTCCAAGACAACTTTTGGGACTTATTGGGCTGCCCTAGGACAAAATATTGGGCTTCGCTATGTCTTCCTTGGGTCCAATAGCTAATTAGCACAAACCTTTGACACTTTTTTTATACTGATATTCTTAAAATATCCTAATTTTAAATAAATGCTATACACCTTTTTTAATGGTTCTAATATTTTTAGAAATTCATTGTAATATAAAATAAATCCCTTGCAAAGTCTCATAATTTTTTGATACCCAGACGTTCTGATAAAAAATCCCCATATTTCCTCAAGACCCTTTATCGCAGCCCGATTTCACTTTAATTTCTCAAAGGGCATTATTGTCTTTTCACACATCATCAAAGTATTCCTTGACCTTGGTAAACTATTATGAGAACTCTCCTTGACTATCAAACCTTAGTCAAATAACCAAAATACCCTTTATTTAATTCTGGCTCATTAACACAACACAGTGGCACACTTAGTGGCATTTTCATAATTTTATATTTTTTCCGGTCTTTATTAGCCTTGGCCCACATACTTATCTAAAAATATTATTGGTCCTATAAGGAGCCATTTTGAGCCCTCTACATAATCCACTACTTTCATGGGCTCAACTCTCGAGAAATTCCTCTGAAACGTATTTATCGGGTGTTTTAATCTACTGTAAAATCCATAATAAATTCTATAGAACTCC
Organism: Leucaena leucocephala; assembly: GCA_037074615.1. Classification (NCBI taxonomy): domain Eukaryota; kingdom Viridiplantae; phylum Streptophyta; class Magnoliopsida; order Fabales; family Fabaceae; genus Leucaena; species Leucaena leucocephala. The sequence continues at coordinate 10,652,164 of CM073553.1, forward strand.
TTTTTTAGCTCTGTCAGTTTCATAAATTCTCATTAATTATAAGAATTTAATGTTAAATTTCTTTGATTATGAGGTCCAGAGGATACTTATTAATTTCCCTTTCTTCATAAATTAATATAAATTTTTTCGAGAGCTCAAATTAAAATTATGTGTTGCATCAAATTGATCAAAATAATTTTCTCTATTTACTGGGACAATTTAGGACTAATCTAATTCTGGGCATTTTTTGGCCCTTTCTGGCTCTACTTTCAATAATTATCATTTTGCCCTTGAACTTTTAAAAATTACACTTTTGCACCATAAAACTTTTAAACTTTTCATTTTAGTCTCTCATCTTTATACCTTTGTCTAATCATTATTTTTTTCTTTCTATTCATCATCACAATCCTTTCTAAACCTCTTTCCACTTAGGATGTGACACCTTTTAGATAAATATAACTGTTTGTTTTAAAAAAAATTAAATCAAAGTTTAGGCTAAAAGTCCCTTATAAGATCATGGTTTTATTACAAACCAAACATACATTAAAAAAGTAAGAGGTATATAAAAAAGATAAGTTCTAATAGGTTCGCCAAATATAACGACATCAATTGATTGGACTTTCTTTTGCGGGGTTCTTATGCCATGTAGACTTGTTGGATTTCTTGTTTGTAATTATGTGGTCGACCCATACCTAGATAGATGACACCTCAATGTGAACTATATCATTTGACTTCATTGTCTTTGAGATAGCTAGGTGTAAGTGGTAGAGATGCAGAGAAGATAAGAAGTCAGAAGGAAGTTACAAACTCTAAAAAATATTAAAAGTTCAGAACGAATTAGTAAAATATAAAAGAATATGAACTAGCAGTTACAATGTTGGCAAAATTATAAATTTATAACTATGTAATTTTGGGTATAGAGGGGTATCGGATGAAGCAGGTAGTAGAGAAAATCAATCTTAAAAGCGAAGTGAAAGAAAACATCGAACATAAAAGCATTCCATACAGTTACTAAAGTAAGCATAGTACTATAGGGATTGTCTGTATTGCTTTTGACCCCATTAAATACGATTTATTATTTTAACTGAAAACAATTATAGGACATTAATGTTTTTCCCATCAAGTAATCCAATTATCTTTCAGCAAAGGAAATCAAACATTGTATTGACGAATGCCGTCACTCCCACTATACCCACAGAACATCACAACTTTAACACTTTGAAAATTACCATAATTCCACATCCACATATATATATTATAATGGCCCTAGAAAATAAATATGTGAATAGCACTACTTTAATATATATGTATTATTTCCTGCGGTTATCAACTAAGAAAAGTTGGTTGTTGAGTGGTGTTTTAGTCAGTAAGAGGTCTTGAGTTCAAAACCAGTTCTTTCAAAAGTGAAATTTTACTTTTGAGTTCATTTATGTAAAACTACAGAATTACCCCTCTTCCTATATCACTTTCCCTTTCTCTAGTTTTCTTGGGGAAAGCATGGCAAGAAGAGACAAATGTAAGGAATTGGAAGACACGTAGCGGAAATTAATTTAAAATTTTTTTCCCATTCCTTGCCAGGATCTACCGTATGTGTTTAAGTTAAGTGGAAAGAAGCATTACCCTTGGTGTTTCTCAACGACTTCCACAGCTTCTCTCTGCGACTAGTGATCTCTTTCCGATCGCAAGAAGATGTCCACAGCTTCTCTCTGCAGCTCGTGCTCTCTTTTTTATCGCAAGAATTCAACGCCTCAGGTCAGCTTCCTCTACTGGTATCCACATGAACAGCGTTCCAACCACGAATGACGTGCTAGCGTCTCCTGTCCCTCCAAGGCTCTCTCAACAATTTATCCTCTCCGTCTCTACTTCAGCAGTTTCTTATCTGCAAACCTTTTACAGATTCCGTTTGGCCTTTTGTGTTGTGTGTCAAAAATGTAGCTCCTAAAATCAGATATATAGGATGCTCTGCGTTTTCCTCACCGAATTAGATCTTGGAATTAATCTATATTAATTCTGAAATTAATACAATATCACATATTGTATAATTTGATAAGAAACTAATTAAATAAATAATGTTTATATTAAATCCGTCCCACAGATTTAATTCACCTATTTATTTAATTTAAATAAAGATAAGATTGGACTATATTTGATTTATTCTCATAAATCAAATTTGAGATATCCTATCAATTTAAATTTTAAATTCAAATGTGATAGAGATTTAATTTATCCTTATAAATTAAATCTTGTAAATATCTCTTATATGAGATATCCTATCAATTTGAATTTCAAATTCAAACGTGATAGAGATTTAATTTATCCTTATAAATTAAATCTTGTAAATATCTCTTATATGAGATATCCTATCAATTTGAATTTCAAATTCAAACGTGATAGAGATTTAATTTATCCTTATAAATTAAATCTTGTAAATATCTCTTATATGAGATAACTTATCAATTTGATTTTCAAATTCAAACGTGATAGAGATTTAATTTATCCTTATAAATTAAATCTTGTAAATATCTCTTATATGAAATATCCTATCAATTTGAATTTTAAATTCAAACGTGATAGAGATTTAATTTATCCTTATAAATTAAATCCTATATATCCCTTATATATAATATATATATATACGAATTTATATATATACGAATATAAATATAAATAAATATATACATCAACCCTGGATCATTCATTGAATCTAAACATGTCTTAAATTCAATGAATCTAGATATCATAGCTCGTATTGGGCTATTTTGTGTGCGACCCTGTAGGCCCATATGAAGTTGGCAGTGGGCCATTTGCTATACTAGCCCACAAGTCACAAGCGGTCTCTAGCAAGACATAACGACTACCTAAATCATATGAGGATCGATAAACGATGTAACCTTTTATACAACCATATCAGGTCCCTTCTGTCACGCGATATTTTAGTCATGGATGAGGCATGGATAATGTCATCCTCCTATTCCTGACCATTACTTTCTCGATCTCTGAGTAGTCTGACTATAGAAATGGAACTACCTTTCCATTGCAGTATGGCCATACATTTCTCAGACTCACTCATCGAGGGGCCCAGTAATATCTCTCTATGAATGTGAGGGACAAATTCCATCTTGACCACTCACATTCCTCCGCATGAAAAACCACTAAGCCCGAACATAGTCTTTATGATCACTCGGTCAAAAGTGACTTTTGACTAGGTCAAAGCTAAGCGTTTGTCATGTAGGAATCCATGATGATCTTAGGTCAAAGGGCATAGTGACATGGTTTGTATATGAGAGAAGCTTATGACGTAACCCATGCAACTCTCTCATAGCGGGTTAGTCCAACACCTTGTACTCTTACATGTGCCTATGACTTTGATTTATATCTCTATACATCTTCAAAGTCATACTGGTCTTATTTCATCTCTGCTCCCGCACAGATGATCGACCAAGGACATTTAGGATAAGATCATGAATTATCCAACGATGGTCATCACAGTAAACGTGCGAATAATATGATAACACAATTGATAAACTCATAAATCAATAATGTTTATAAGATAATGATTGGCCCCTAGGGCACATTTTCCAACAATAAAAACAAAGTAGAGAAGAAGATTCACGATCTTGTTTGAGACTCCACCGGTATTGTGATTTCCAGCGGCTCCTATTATCATTTGTGTTTATCGCCAACTACTGTGCCATTATTCTTCTTTTATGTTCATACCTTGGGTTGCGGGGAGGCTTGGCATCGTGCTTCCATTGTCTGCTATGATTCTTATTCTTTTATTTAGAGAGTGGTTAATGCTATTATAGGAGATCCTTCTCCTTCCTCTTATGTTTTCGCATCACTTTATAGAGAGAGAGTGTGCAACTACACCAAGAAAGAAGGAGGGCAATAGTGAGCTTTTGGTCAATGGAGAAGGTGACCGGAAGGGAGAGCTTGCTTGTAGAAGTGAGTTCAACAAAGGTGAGTTTCTCCGATAGTTTTTCATCTTTAATTTTTTTTGGTTGATGACGTTTGAGAGCGATGAATCTAATTAAGTTGGAGCTTTTGGAAGAATGTTTAATCAGAGTAGAGAAGTTTATGTGTTAGATATTTTTGCTCTGTTCTGAGATTAATATTGTGAAAACAATAGCTTGTACTTGTGTGTGGATAAATTCATGGTTTTATAAATAAGATTTAAAGTTGTAAATATGTGTCTTTAGGAGCCCCAATTCTTCTTCTAGTTACTGTGATGTATGGAGTAGGGAATTAAAATTCCATTGTTTTATATATATATAGCTGGACGTTTAAAATAAGAAGGGAATTTGGGAATGTCTTATTGTTGGGCAAAGGGTTTGAATAAAATAGAGGAATTACTGATGAAATATGGACATAAATTCAACAAAAGTTGAAAAATATCTATCTTTGTGGAGTTACTATGAGATCATGAATTCAATAGTTCAGGTTTGAGTCATCAATTTCTTATGTTTCATGTGGTGGTGATAATAGTTATTCAACCATAGGTCACAAGTTTAGCTAAAATTCAACTAAACAAACAATATAAAGAAAATTTGAGAAACAATTTCACTGAATTAATATGGTTTATAGATGGTTGTGCCAAGGGTGTGTTACTGTTTAAAGATTTTGTTTGGCATGTTTTATTCATTGGTAAAGATCCATTACCAAAAATCTATTTAAAGGGTTTCAAACTAATTGTCATTTTTTATCACATTGTTTAGTGGGATGAATATAGACTGCAGATTTTTTTGTAATTGGAGTGATGTGTGCAAAGTGGGATTATTTAGACACTTGTAGGGACTTTTATTATAGGTTTTCTTAAGGGTTTAGGACTGGAGAAGCCAAGCTAAGAAATAAAAAATTTATGAAGATGTTTAATAATATCATTGTATGCTAGTATTCAGAACTGCAGTATTGCCTCTTATTTGATGTAAAATAAAATAATTTATTTGTTCTTTTTGGTTGCTGCTGAACATCTATAATAGGGGAAGCTTTAGAGTTTCTTGTCTGTCTAAGAAATTAATGTTTTGAGTCTTTGATAAAAGTAGGGGCTTGTAAGTTTGAACTACTGAATATTTGGAGTATTAATGTTTTTTTTTCAGGATATCAGGGGTTGAGGAGTGAGAATAATTCAGGAGATGAATAAACAAGATAAGTTATATATTGGTAGCTCAACAGATGAGTGAATAACATCCTATTATAATTTATTTTTAATGATATTTTAGCCATTTGTTATACTTTTATCAGTTTATCAATTCTGTCAAATATTATTTAATCATAACAAGCTTATGGAAATTATATCTTTTGATTATTGATAATTAACTGTTTAGATGAAATAAGGATTTTAATTATTTATTCTACTTCAACTTTGATTTTATTAAATGATCATTTATGAATTACAAATGAAATATTGTGCAATGATTTTCATGTTGGGGTACTTGACTATGAAATATTCTTTGTGAGATTTCAATATTGAAAGGTCTTGTTCTTTATTAATATTAAAGTGACCCTATGCATGCTTGGAAATTAAGTTTTGAGAGGACTTAACTGTCCAATCACCATATTGGGCTCATGATAGCGCCATTTGGGTCTTGATATGGACTCATTGTCTTTATTACCTTTATGGCTCAATTCACAAGAAAACTCTCCTGATCCTATTTATCGGGTATTTTATTTTACCGTAGAATCCCGTAATAATTCTACAAGATTCCTTTTCTGACTCTTTCAATTTTATACATTCTTATATTAAATATAGACATTTCCTGTAAAGTTTCATCTGATTATGAAGTCTAAAAAATAGTACAATAATTCTTCTGACTTTAGAAATTTATATCAATTAATCGGGACCTCAAATCAAAATTCTATGTTGCATTAAACTGATCGGAATAATTTTGTCTATCTACCAGTAAAATTTGAGTCTAATATGATTTTGGGCATTTTTCGCCTATTTCGGCTCAATTTTCTCATATTTATATTTAGGTCCTTGAACTTTTGAATAATTGCACTTAGGCCCCTGGACTTTTGGGATATTTAAAATGAACAAGATGATCCATTGACCTTGACTTCAGTAGTCTGCAAATGTCGGGAGTGTATTCATAACAACATGATCTAACAAGAGACAAAGTGAAGTAGGGGAAAATGATGTAGCAAGGAATTTACCATATAATTGAAACTCGTCAGGAATGTTGTTTCACAGGTTAGCAAAGTTCGACAAATGAAAGTAGTACTTAGGAAGGATCTCTATGGACTCTGACACAATCGTTGTAGACAAAAGAGTTATATGATATTTATTTTATCGCTGCTAAAATTCCTGAATTTTTACATTGACAAAAAAGTCGCCATTGAAAGTCTACTTTTAGCGTTGACATTATCCTGTCACTGAGTAAGACTTTTTGCGTAACTTTTTTTGTAGCCACAGAAACTCATAAATTTTAATAGCGACAAAAAAAGTTATCACTGAAAATAGAAAAAATTGTCACCAAAACTCTATTTTTTTTAGTGACCGTTGCAGCGTCCATTCAATCATGATATAACACACCAAACTCTATCCATATATGTAGCAGATTATATCTGCATATTTATCTTGTATCTGTGTTATGAATCATTATTTTATATACATATATTATCAGAAGTATTTTATCATGATACGTATGTATTCCTACACATTCATTGTATATTAATAAATAAATATTTATCTTGAATTCATTTTTCTCAATGAGGCTTATATGGTTGGAGAAGTCGTGCATTTATGTTCAGCAATTAGCGGTAAAAGGATTTTATTTATATACTTATAACAATAAGGAATAACAATTACTTTGTCTTTGTTATTACTTTATTTTAGATGTCAACACTTCCTTATGTTTTTGTTATTTTGCCGCTGAAAATAAGACTTTATATGGTGACATAAATTGTCACCGTAAGAGTTCAATACATAAAAGAGGAGTTTTGGTGATGACTTTTTAGTGGTGACAAAAACAGTTGCCACTGAAAGTAATACTTACTACAGCAACAATAATTGTCACCACAGAAAGTCAATATTTTATGTGATAACTCTACTTGTTGCTGCAGAAGATCAATAGTTTTTGTGTCGACATATAGTGTCACGACAGAAAGTCTATAGTTTTTGCGGAAGGTAGGATTTATTAGTGACTTTTCTCACCTTCAACAACAACAAATGTCGCCATTGAAAGTCTTCATGTAATTTTTTTTCCAATTTAAAGGGTTTTTAAGAAACTATCTAATATATAGAATGGAATTATTGAATAATGTCACTTTTAAAGAATAAATAAATGAATTCCACATATTGTTATTGTAATAAGAAGGGATTATATAAATAATAATGTGGTGTGTGTGAAATAAAGAGATGAAGTAGGGGTTAGAGAGATATTATAATTGTGTGTCAATGAGTGTGGGAGTTAGTAAGTTGGTGTTAGATATGTGGTGGAGAAGATATAGAGAGAGATGTGTGTATGAGAGAGATAGGGAGAAAGAAGGGAAAGTGAAATACATATTGTGTGTGTTAGAGAGTGGGGGGATTGTAATTAAGCATGAGAGATAGGGAGAAAGAAGAGAAAGTAAAATACATATATATATATACATATATATATATAGACAAACATACATACTGTTGCCTCTGCCCTCTATTGCTGCCTTTCATATAATATCCCAAATTTTGATAAAAGGGATTTATAAGGTATTATTGAGGTCAAGAGTATTTTTTTGAAATAAGAAAATCTCAAAGGTGAAATGTGCGAGAAAGAATAATCATTAAAAATATTTTAGGGCTCAAGAAAATTTAAAAAATTATGAAATAAGTATTTTGGGGACGTAAAACATTATGGGAGAATTTATTTTGCCAAAAGAGGTTTAAATAATTTAATAGCTATTTTTTAGGAATTTAAAGACTATTGTTTTTTAAAAGTCAAGACAAATAGTTAGAGGTTATTGTTTGCCTAGAATATTTTAGGAAAATTCCCTTATGAGTTGAAGAAGCTACTGGAGGAAAAATACCATTATTCTATTAAGAAGATTACTTCCTAGAAATTATTTGGTACATTCAGTACTGATAGAAAAGGGTAAAATAGTAAATTAAATTACCCTAAGTTTAGGAGTTGGCAATGATTTTTCAGTGGTTGAAATTCCCGAGTTTCTGTGGTGACAAAAAATTTGCTGTTAAAAGTAAGACTTTATGCTGTGTACAAAGTCAATATTTAATTTCTAACATATTTAATTTCATTAGCTTTCGTAATTCCTCAAATTTCAACTTCATAACCCTAAATGCTTTTCCCTCGCCTCTCTTCATTAGCTCTCGTGTAGACACATCGCTCCCTCTCATCCCTCTCTCTTTAATTGTTATCCCTACTTCCATAGTTTACTGGTCACTAGAGCACTGCTCCCTTTTCTCAATAGGTTCAAATTTTTCCTAAAACCAAGTTTGTTTCAATTTGACACCTCGATAGTATATTCCTTATTTTGAGGGAAAAGAGAAGTTGAACTTTATCATTATGTGAACACCTCCATTAATAAATACAAAAGACACCAGAATCATAGCTTGCTCTTTCTACACAAAATTTGCTACTTGTTAACATTCTAAAGTGACTCTAACATGGGTCTCAATCTCTTAAAATTTTCTACTTTTAAGGCGTTAGTGATCTGGATTTGTTCTGTGACTTTCTTCTGATCCATTCTCTCTTGTTTCACAAAGTTGGGTTCATCTCCCTCTCCTTTTTATATCTCTAAACCTCCCACATTTTTCAAGTTGGGTTTTGAGTCATGCTTCGAGTTTCCTTGGATTGTGTGGTTTAGCGTCTATGTCCTGTTGAACTTATGCATGTATCTAAAAAATTCTCATTGGCTACTTTGTATTATTTATTAATTATAACTGAATCTTTTACTCGGTTATCTTGCTAGATCAATTTGTACATCTCTTATCTCTATTCATGTGTTTTGGTTAGGGTTGAGTCCAGGATTTCCATAACAGATTTCTCCATGGTAAGAACTTGGTTATCCTTCTATTTTGTCGATGATATAGAATGGTAAAAAAAAATGTCAAGTTTTCAGAATACGTAGTTAGATTTGTTGGAAATTGTGCCCTAGGGGCCAATCATTGACTTATGAACATTGTTGATTTATGAATTTATTGTGTTATCATATTATTTGCATGTTTACTGTGATGACCATCCTTGGATAACTCATGATCTTATCCTAAATGTCCCTAGTCGGTCATCTATGCGGGAGCAGAGATGAAATAAGACCAGTATGACTTTGAAGATGTATAGAGATATAAATCAAAGTCATAGACACATGTAAGAGTACAAGGTGTTGGACCAACCCGCTATGAGAGAGCTGCATGGGTTAAGTCATAAGCTTCTCTCATTTACAAACCATGTCACTATGCCCTTTGACCTGAGATCATCATGGATTCCTACATTCACATTCCTCCACACGGAAAATCACTAAGCTCGAACATAGTCTTTATGATCACCCGGTCAAAGTGACTTTTGACTAGGTTAAAGCTGAGCGTTTGTCATGTAGGAATCCATGATGATCTCAGGTCAAAGGGCATAGTGACATGGTTTGTATATGAGAGAAGCTTATGACTTAACCCATGCAGCTATCTCATAGCAGGTCGGTCCAATACCTTTTACTCTTACATGTGCCTATGACTTTGAATTATATCTCTATACATCTTCATGTAAGGAATTGGAAGACACGCAGCGGAAATTAACTTAAAAATTTTTCTATTCCTTGCCAGGATCTACCGTATGTGTTTAAGTCAAGTGGAAAGAAGCATTACCCTCAGTGTTCCTCACCAACTTCCACAGGTTCTGGTCACGACGTTCACAACTTCTCTCTGTGACTCATGCTCCCTTTTCGATCGCAAGAAGTCGACGACTTAGGTCGGCTTCCTCTACTGGTATTCACACGAACAACGTTCCAACCAAGAATGACGTGCTAGCGTCTCTTGTCCCTCTAGGGCTTTTTCAAGAATTCGTCTTCTCTGTCTCTATTTCAGCAGTTTCTTATCTGTAAACCTTTTGCAGATTCCCCTTCGGCCTTTCTATGTTCTATATGTTTTCAAAATGTAGCTCCTAAAATCAGATATATAGGATGCTATGCATTTTCCTCTACTGAATTGGATTTTGGAGTTAATCTTATATTAATTCCGAAATTAATACAATATCATATATTGTATAATTTGATAAGAAACTAATTAAATAAATAATATTTATATTAAATCCGTCCCACAGATTTAATTCACCTATTTATTTAACTTAAAATAAAGATAAGACTGAACTATATTTGATTTATTCTCATAAATCAAATTTGAGATATCATATCAATTTGAATTTTAAATTCAAACGTGATAGAGATTTAATTTATCCTTATAAATTAAATCTTATAAATATCTCTTATATGAGATATCCTATTAATTTGAATTTCAAATTCAAACGTGATAGAGATTTAATTTATCCTATATGATAGTTATTTGATTATTGATAATTAATTGATTAAATAATAGATTAATGTAAAATTAGTTAATTGATTAATTGTTCAATTAATGTCGAAAGCTTGCCTTCTAGAAGTAAGTTAATGAGCCTATTAATCGATTGGTTAATCGATTATTCTATTTAAAAAAAAATCTCCTGAACAAAGATATTGCTATTAATGGATTAATTTATATTAATCTATTAACTGCTTGATTAATCAGTGAAGCATCAATTTTGTTAAATTCAAATATAAACTAATTAATCAATTGGTTAATCGATTAATTTGTATTAACAAATTAACTGTTCTATTAATTTATGTTGAAAACTCTTCTATTTCAAATTTTCTAAACACATTAATCGATTAGGAATTCTATTAACTTTAGAAACTTCAAAGATATCTCTTCTTCAAGCTACAAACTGATTTCCTTTTTCATAAAATTGATTCAAATGATAACTTGCCTATGTTTTTCATTATTCTTCATGATAATTTTTTTTAGAAACTTATCTTTATAAGATTACATTATATATGGTTGAACAATACATTCAGTATGATGCTCTATTTTCTATTTCACACGTTAATTCTAATTAATCGATTGGGTAACCAATTAATATAGAATAATCTTTAAAAACAAACATAATCTTTATATGATCTTGAAATATTTATAACTAAATTAATTTTATACACTTGATCATTCAGTGGCCTATCAAATACTAATTAATATGATTGAGTACATATTATTCTCATATCATTCTTGTTGTGATTATTCCATTTAAGTTTAAATTCATCAATCCTCACTTCACATGTTTATAGATTAATGATTAAATCTTGAACTTTTTATAGGATCAATGTCAAGAGTTTATATTCTATTAAGATCAAGGTTAATCCTAATATTAGATTGAGATCAAAGCCAACAAACTTTCAATTACAAAAAGACAAAAGTCTCAACGGCTGCAATGGCTAGTTCAATATTCATATTTCTAATGGGAAGAAAACTTAATGGAAGAAAACGTCAATAGAAAGATTGCTCAACGATCATAAGATTAATATAAATAGAAAAGCACTCAAAGTTAAGAAGTTAATGACTAATGTAATAACCAAAAAAGCATTCAACCCTCTGTCATTATGTATTATTTCATTAAGAGAGAAAAAACCATGAGCTAGAATGCTTATAATACACTATATCTTAGAGTTAGATGCACCCTTATTTCTTTATTTATCTAAGAACGAAATTTTGGAATCAGGGGATTCAGCGTTGGAATTTTCTCATATCTGTTTAAGGGGGAGTTAACCTCACGATTGATGTGGTTCTCAATAACCCATAACAATTGATGTTGTAAAGGTTACCAAGAGCCCAATGTAATATTGGTGTATAGTGGATTGAAAAATCTCAGTGGGAAGCTGAGGACTGGACATAGGTAAGGAAAGACCAAATTAGGATAAATTCTTTGTCCAAATTCTTCTTCCTTAACTCTTTGATTTCCAGTAAATTATATTCTTAACCAAAGCTTTTTAAATTATATAGTTTTACTTATCAAGTTTTCAAGGAGTTGCAAAAGTTTTTCAAAAGTCTTTGTTCACCCAATTCACCCCCTCTTGGGTAATCCCACCTATCTACCTAAATTTAATACAAGGGAATGATCAAGAACAAATTCTCTGTGATGACCAGGAAGTAACTACAGTTTAGTTAAGAATAGATTAGGACAAGCAGACAGGCAGAAGAAAAGTTTTCAATGTTTAAGAAGAGAAGTTTATAATGCTTAGAAAGAGAAAGGTAGCCATAGTTCAAATTAAAGATAAAAAGACTCCCTTGTTTAAGAAATGTTAATGATCAAGAGCCATATACAGTAGTTAAGGATTGAGTATGTACCCTAGCAAGAGGGTAATATGGCAACCTAAGCTAGATGAGTAAATGTAGTCTTGTAAAAGCTAATACAATAAAATCAATTAGTTATTTCATATTCCTGAATAAGTGAACAAAACTTGAAAGACAATGTGATAGAGGAAGCATGGACAAAGTAGTTAGACTTAGTTAAACCCCTTAAGCACTATAATTTATATTAGAATTAGAATTATGATAGAAGGTTAAGAACAAAACTTGAGATAGGATAGCAATAGGAAAATACCTAGGAGGACAAACAATCTTAGCAAGTGGGACAGTCAGTTGCAACATGATGATTGGGGTTACTTAAGTATTTTAATAGGCTTGTGAATATAGTACTCAGGGCTATTTCTTATGGTAGGGTTATATCAAGTACCAAGAATGGCAAGCTACATTTTGAAACCAAGAATGCCTTATTTTGATGTTTGTACAAATAGAACAAAATTTTCAAAGTTAGGGATCAGAAACTGTTTTCTAAAATATTTGACTAAATGAATAATAATCTGTGATACTAGGTCTATATTAATTACTAAGCATTTGGTTTAAGGATTATTTTTCCCTTATAATTCATTATGTTATCCTCAAGTAGCCTTTTGAACCACTCCATTTTGATTTTTCTATAATTAATTTTGAGTTTTTGAAGTTCGTCGCAAAATTTGGAAATATCAAATGAGCAGTACTTGTGAAATTTGGAAATTCCAAATTTTGTAATTGAACTTCAATAGATGTTTAAGTGGTTATAAATAATATAGAATGGTGTCTAAGATGTATAAAAGTAAGGTGTTATAGTAGGTTGCTTGTCCTGGGTGTCTATAGGAGTCAAGCCTTTCATGGCATTATAAGGAATTTTGATCTTTATCTTGTTCAACTGTGACATCTTAAAGGCTCCAATTTGTACCTTCTCTATTTCCTCTAAGTGCTAAGACCCAGGATCTTACACAATCCTATGCACTATAGGCAAATTAGAAAGTGAGAAAGAACAACAGCTTTTGACTAAGAAGATAACCCAAGAGGATAACTCACAAGCACAAGAGGAAATACAAGACAAACAACAGGAAGTGACAATACCAAGTCAAGCATACAAAGGGAAACAAGAAGAGGAGAAGGCAGAGTTGAGTTAGCAAGGAGCCTCTATGCATACAAGTAAGGAGGTAAGCATAAAGGATCTTCCTTTTCCTAAAGCTTACTTTGCTGGAAAGAAAATTATTGACCCTGAGTCTACAAAAGATGCTTATACTCTTTTTAATAAAATCAAAATAAATATTCCTATGGTTAAATTCCTTAAAAGAAGCCCTAAGTATGCTAAATTTTTGAAAGAGTTGTATGTTGATAAGAAAAGGTTTAGGCCTCTTGAAAGAATTTAGGTGAGTGCAAATGTGTCATCACTTTTTAAGGCTAAATTACTTGTTAAGTGCGAAGACTCAGGATCTTACACAATCCCATGCACTATAGGCTAAGTTCATATTAAGGGAGCGTTATTAGATCTAAGGGCTGCTATTAATGTAATGCCTTGGTCGGTATACTTAGCTTTAGGGATTAATAATCTTAGAGACATAAGTGTAGTGCTCCAATTAGCTGATAGATCAATTAGATATCCTAAGGGAATTCTTGTGGATATTCTAGTATAGGTTAAGGATTTAGTGTTCCCAACTGATTTCTATGTTCTAGATATATCCAGTGAGCTAGTGAATGAGAGCACTTTGATCATAGGCAGACCCTTCCTCCAAACTTCCAAGACAATCATTAGTATGAAGCATAGTTCCATTACAATGGAGGTTAGAGGACATATAGTGACTTTCATTATGAACAAAGCAATGAAATATCCTTTTGATAATTTTACTTGTGATGGGGTAAATACCATTGATTATGCTATTGAAGAAACTAGGGATGAGCATGAATTGAGTTTTCATTATGGGTATGATCTTATATTACATAATTTCCAAAATTCCCATGAAGCATTTCAGGAGCATGTGGATTCAAATTCATCTTTGAGTACTTATGAGAACTATTTTGAATCTCTTTCTTCTGTTTATTCTTTTCCTTGCTCTTGTGAAGGGAATACATCATGTTTTAATTGTTTTGATGTAAATGCATCCTTTCAATCTCTAAAGATTTCTCATTTCCATCTAACTTTGATACAATTTTATCATCCTCTAGTGATAATATTTTCGGAAAGGATTTTGTAAGTGATTTTCTAGGAATACAAGACATTGTGGAAGATGGAAGTGGATTGAAAAAAGAGAGTTCAAGCTTATGTGATATCAGGTCGTGATATAAAGACCTCAAAGTCACGACTAGATATGAACTTGCTGAGGGATATACTCTATGCAACGTAATCACGACATGATGATTGTTTGGTCATGACCCAAAACTCCCAATGTAATATCCTTACTTTCATACATCTTAGGGACCATTCAGTAGCATTTAGAACCACTTACAAGACCTTGGAAGTCCATTAGCCAAATCTGGAATTTTACTCTTTCTCGGGTTGTGTTCATATGGTATTCCAGATTACACAATAAACTTTAAAAAATCATAATTAATTCTAGAAATCTCAAAATTAAGTGTTTAAAAAATCTAAGTGAAGATAACATCTTGAAAATTAAGGAAAAAATAATTTTTAGACCAAATAATTAGCCAATTGATACAGTTTATTCGTTGAAGTTTACTGTTCATTTGGTCAAAAACTCTGGAGACAGATTCTGGTCCCTTACTTTAGAAATTCATTTCTCTTGATATACACATCCAAATGAAACGTTCTACCTATGCACTTAAAGCTCTGGATGTGTAATACATGATCATAAAATTTTGTTAAATAATTACTTCATTTGTTAGGTCAAACTGAAGCCACAACAAAACTTCTTTAGGACCTACATTTTTACCATTTGAGTTTCCTTTCTTTCACTTTCCATAATTGTTCCAGCATACATAAATCATCTCTTTTGCCTTTTCTGAATTCATATACATCATGGGTTATAAAATAATTGTTTCATACAATCTCATCACATAAATAGATACTTTACATGGCTTTGACATACATGGAAAGTGCATAGCACTTGCTAATATCTTAGATACTTCACTTTTCTTCTTCCTTGCTTTAGCTCTTCTTCATGCATACCTTTTCCATCATGCTTGACCTAAATTGGTTGGTCATGGGAGAGTGAGATTCTAGGGAATCTCAGTAGCAAATATTACCACTTAAATATGCAAGATGGATGCTAATGCATGATATGTAATTTCATTAAACTTTCTTTGATTAGTGACATGCCATCATGCTATATACTTTTACATAAAATGCATAGCCATGGAAAACATGTTATTCATAATACATTTAACATTATTTATCATGTCACAACATCGTTCAAACATAATGTACATGTCAACATATAAGCATACCACATCAAGCACATAAAGAGGTAAGTTCACTACCTTATAGATTTGACTTTCTTTCACTTTATCTTGCTTCTTTCTTCTCACATCTCTTGGACATGTGGCTGCCTCTTTTGGGAGCATAACAACCAATTCCTAACATCACATAACCATTCATCCATTACCATCTAATTTCCTTGAGCATTAAACTTACTTTAACTAACATAACTCCCTCTTGAACATTAAGCTCATTTACTTTCCTTAATCTTAACTAATGGACTTGGTCTTTGAATCAATTGATGTCTTGACTCTACCCTACACAATTTCATCTTTTGAATTCATTTATGAGCTTATAATCATGAAATTCCAGCTCCTTCATGGCCTGCTGTACAGAACTGAACACATGCACACAATTCTTTCAAAAATTCTCATTTTGATTCTAATGCTTCCCATACTTGTTTCTCCACTTTACCCCTCACAAATTTTCATTTTAAAACCATTGGAAGCATCAAAATCATGAAATTTCAATTACTTTTCATGGAGTGAATATCATCATACAAATTCAATGGAAGCATTAAATTCAAGGTTCAAAACCTTTCCAATCACATGCACTGTTCATGCTTCCCATACTACAATCTTGAGATTTTAATGTTTCTAAGCTTCAAAACCTTTCCAATCCTACACAAAATTATCATACAAATTCAATGGAAGCATTAAAACATTTAAATTCCATTTCCTTCCCTTATGAATTGTGCAGACTGAACAGGGCTCATCATGGCAAAGTCAAGAATATCAACTTGATTCAACAACCAATCTTTTAACTAACTTGTTTAAGCTTCAATCATATACTTCTAACTTTAATTTATTCTTTTCCCTTTCATCTAAGGTTTTTGGGCAGCACAATACATTAGATAAAACTCAACTTTTCTCCATGAAAACCCTAAGTTCAAGCTCCCAAATCAAAGGAAAATAAGCTAGGAGAAATTGCTTACCTTTAATCTCTAGCTTGCTTGAACTTTTATACCTTAAATCTTCTTTGTCTTGGCTTGAGTTTTCATTTTGCAAGAGTTTCCCCAAGGGTCCATGAAGCCACGGTTTTGATGCAAAAATGAGGGGGTATTTATAGCCAAAATCTAAGAAAAATCAATGGCCAAGATTGATTTGGTTACTATTTGATCTAAAGGCTCACATTTAATCTTAGATTTTCCTTTTTCATAAAATAATAATTATGACATCATGTGAGACAGCTCATGGGAAACCTCATGGGGGTATTTGGCGTACTCATAGTGTAAGAAAGCTTTTGGAAAAATTCTAGTCCAATCCAGTACCAATCGGAGCAGTTTCACAACAACCGGACAATTTTTTGTTCTGAATTTTTTATAATATACCAGGATATGTATTCTGTCCTGGAAATCAATATCTAGGCTTCTCATGCCATTAACATGGTTATACTAAATATTTATCTGCCATCCATCCTTGGAAAATAACCAAAATACCCTTAGTGTCCTTTCTTGCACTATACTAACCCTAAGGGCATAATTGTTATTTCACCCCTCTTTGCTCTACCTCAAAGCATATACTGGCTCTAAATAATCATATTTATGCTATATGCCACATGTTTGGCCTTTCTAAAATAATCAAAATGCCCTCCATCCATCACTGGTACAATATGGGCATTTAGGGGCATTTTTGTAATTTTGCACTTTTCCTGGACTGCTCTGGACTCTGGCCCACATAATTGTTTCACTACTTTATTGGGCTAATGATGGCGCCATTTGGGCCTTGATATGGGCTCATTGCCTTCATACCTTTATGGCACAAATCCTAATAAATCTCATCTGATCTTATTTATTGTGTATTTTATTTCACCGTGAAATCCCGTAAGGCTTTTACAGGATTCCTTTTCTAACTCTGAAAATTTTATAAATTCTTATATTAAATATAGGAATTTCCAGTAATGTCTCATATGATTCTGATGTCTGAAAAATATTGTAATAATCCTTCTGACTTCAAGAATTTATATCAATTAATCTGTATCTCAAATTAAAATTTCATTTTATGTTAAACTGACCGAAATAATTTTGTCTATCTACTAGTAAAATTTGAGTCTGATATAATTCTGGGAATTTTTGGCCTATTTTGGCTCAACTTTTCCATATTTATATTTAGGTCCCTAAATTTTTGAATAATTGCACTTTGACCCTTGCACTTTTAGCTATTTGCATTTAAGTCCCTTAACTTTTGAAAATTATACTTAAGGGCCCAACTTTTGTTTCTACTTTCACTTTTTGCCTTTAACCTTTTCTATTTTTTATTTTAGTCATTCTCTTTCTTAAAGAATCATGTAACCTTTATCATTTCTTCTGTTCTTCATCATAATCATTTGCAAACCTCTTTCCACTATAAGTAGTATACCGATAGGAAAAAATCAGGATATGACACCCAAGATGTCCAGTTATGACATGAGGATGATGAAGTCGTGATGGCATATCATGGCACTCGGGGAATAGTCTCTCTGTGATTCCAAGTCATAACAAAAATACGACTACAATGTGACCAAACGTTTCAGAGATAGTCACTATCAATTTGAGTCATGATGAGAAGTTAAAGATAAGCTTGAGAGGTCATGACCAGAAATGGCAGACACAACCAGTGAATTTCAAATTCCTTCTATTCCATATTTTGCTGATTTAGTTAAAGAGCCAATATGTTCTTACTCTATTTATCCTCACTCATATTCAATAATTACCTCTCATACTTTAAGATTCTTGGATGATTTGATCTCAAATAATGATGCAGGAATGAAGGAAATTGATCTCAACTATGTTATAGCTATAAACCAACTTAAGCTTGGTGTAACACCTGAGTAGATTGAAAGCTAGATGGAGAATCTAAATGAATCGAAGGAGAGTGATCTTAAGTATGTTGCAGCGGTATATCAACCTCAACTAGGTGAAGCACTTGAGGAAGTGGAATATACAAAGGATATAAAGGGAACACCACCCAAGTTTGTTGCTAATTTATACCAGCCATAGTTGGGCAAGTTCAAGTTTAAATAGGGAAAATTCAAGACAAGGTTGGATGGACTTCATAATGTAATCAAAGTGCATGATTTAGGATTCTAGTATGGAGAGAGAAGGCAATGGGGAATATTGTTAAATTAAATAGTCATCTCTCAAAATTCTGAGTTCCCACCATCGCCTTTATGCTAGGTTGTCCCTTTCCTATCTCTTACTTTTTACAAGTTTTCTTAATGTGGTATATGTTTGACATGTTGGTTTGATGATTGGAAAGGGATGAACCAGTAGAAGTAGGAGTTAATTATTTTTTTTCTACTTGATGATTCAATAGGATAGCGTTTAATTTTAGTTTACTTTAGTTTTGAATAATACCCGTGTTGCAATGTGTTGTTCACTTATTATTGTTTCTCTTAGCTGAATCTACACTCAATTACATGATTTTAGCTTACCTATCTTGTGATATTTGCTTTACTTGTATTGAGATGTATGATTTGAATGTGATTGCCAGCTTCACCATGAAATTGCATTGAGTGATTGTTTAACTGCTGTGCTGAAGCTAGATTTACATTGATCTTATATAATTCTATGGTGTCTATAATTTTGCTGATAGTGAGGACACTATCAAGTTTAAGTATGGGGAGATGCTATTGTCTCTGTGCTCTTTAATGTGAAATTCTTCGATTAATCTAATATTTCATCACAAATTTTTTTGTTTTTTGAACTTAATGTGCGATGAATTGCTAAAAATTGAATTCCCACTTTAAATTGTTTCGTTGTTGGCTAAAAGGTTTTAATGCAAACTATGTTTTAGGCATTGAAAACTATCAAGTGGTAGTCTCTATGGTTTTTAGTCGCGACCTGACATAGAACTTTGGACTTAATATGCTTTCTGTGAAAATTAGTCGTGATATGTGTGCAATTAGATCGCGACAATAACTCTCTTTGTATTAGGGTCACGACTTGATCTTTCCTAGTCACAACTAGTTGTTGTAAGTTTAGAGCAAGCACACACTGTGAAATTTAGTCATGACCTTCACTGCTTTCAGTAGCGACCTGAGTGTGGAAATGCCCATTTACCTTCTCTTTGCTTTGTACAATGCTATATAGAAGGATTTCTCTTGAGCTACTAAGGTTCTATAAATGATTTATTTCTCTCTTGTTTCAAACCTTTTGCATAAATGTCCATTTACCTTCACCATTATTTTTTGCATAAAAAACCAATCAAACTCAAAACCCATTTTACTTTCACTCAGGTTTTCAATGATTCACTAATATGTTAGGGTTCCAATAAAAAGGTCTCCTTAAGAAGAATGATAGGGTTTTGCCTTATACTACATTAGTAGGGTGCAATTAGTTTTTTTTATGACATGAAAGATAACAATCCATACGAAGCAATGGCGTCGTTGCTAGGGAGCCAAGTAATTGGTTCATTAGCAATTGGTCATCAATATCATTACTTACCTGAGTTATTTTTTGTTTGAATTTTAGTTTTTGTTGTTTTTATTGCATAGCATTATGCATTTTTTCAAGTTTATGTGAAGTTGCTCTCTATAGCTTTAAGTCGTGACCAAATTGCTTCTTTATAGTGATTGATTACTCTCTGCGAACTCTAGTCGTGACATTAAAAACCTCTTGTTGCAACTGTTTTAGAAAATTTACTCTCTGTGATTGTTGGTCACGACCAGAACACATTTTAGTCATGAGGTTGAATCAAATTTTTAGAACTTTTACTCTATGTAATTGGGTCACACTTGAACACCATTTTGTCACCACTAGTTGAACTTTTCTACTATGAAGCTTCTGTGTATGATTGTGATTAATAGTCTCATTATTCTTGATTGTTCTTTTGATTGCATGTGTAGAAGAGTTGAACTATTAATGGCTTTTGAACCTAAAATTGATAGACAACTTAGGCAACTAAGGAAAGAATTTAGATAAGAGGCAAAGTCAATAGATTCTAGTTTAGAATCTAGCATTCTGAGATATGAATTTGAAATTAATTTAAAGACTCCATTAGAAACTTCTAACATGGCTGAGATTAATCCTAATGGAATAATGGGCATAATAGACAAGGAGAGAATGAAATACTAATGAATGTAGAAGATAATAGAAGTGTGAGGGAAATAAATCATTCACATGTGAATTATGATCCTTATGGTTTTTATACTAAAGGGGATAATTTTGAAATTAAAGGAGTTTTGATTGCAGCCTTACCTAAATTTCATGGTTTTGTAGGAGAATGTCTACATCGACACTTACAAACCATGCATATGATCTGCTCTTCAATGAAGCCTCCAATGACTGCATTGGATGATGTCTTAAGAGATGTTTCCATTTCACTATGGAAAGGAAGGCTAAGGAGTGGTTATACCAACTTATTTCTCTACTCTTATATGTGATCAGTTGAAGTCAACATATTTAGAACAGTTCTTCCCAGCCTCTAAGATAATTTGGATAAAGAAGGAGATTACAAACATTCTGTAATATGATGGAGAGTCATTACATGAATATTGGACAATATTTATCAACTTGTTTACTCGATGTCCACATCACAACCTGACAAAGGCTGATCTATTAGACATTTTCTTTGATGGTTTACTTCCTCACAATCAGGCGTTCTTGAATGTTGTCATATAATGATTTTTAGGCCTAGAAGCCCAATATGTAGCCTGAAAGAGGTAGACTACTTGACCGTGTTGAGCAAAAGTCCTAGAGTATACAAACGATGCTTAGGGACTAAACTGCAAGTAAATGAAAGATCAGGGACTAAATTATAAATAGTGAAAGTCCTTAGGGGTATAATGGTCATGTTGAAGAAAGAGAGGGACTAAAATAGAAAGTCTAAAAGTTCCAAGGCTAAAAATGAAAGTGGATACAAGTTGTGGGCCATTAAGTGTAATTATGAAAAGTTAAGGGACTAAAGTGTAATTTCTAAAACTTTCTAAGGGCAAAATTGTAATTATAAAAAGTTCAGTCAGAAAAGGCTTAGAACTGCCCAAAAGTATTCCAGTCCCAAAATTTATCAGTAGATAGAGAAAGTTATGCTGGTTAATCTAGTAGGATACATAAATTTTATTGGAGTTATAGATAGATGATATTTAACTGATAGTCTAAAAGTTATTTGAAGTTTTTATCAGATATTCTGAACCTCAGATATAAGTGAAAAAGTTATAGGAAGGTGCGTCCTATAAAGCCAGAGGTTAGGAAATTGACAAAACCCCGAAAGGAGTTATGTATGAAAAGTTATTCACATGATAATGATGCCAAGTGAAGCCCAAACCCATGGTATCAGTTCATCGGTTAAAGGGACTAGTGTCCTGAAAAGGTACAAAATAATGAAAATACCCCTATGTTATAAACTAATTGAATAATGAGTGAAGGGTATTTTGGTCATTTGATTAAGGTTGGACAGTCAAGGAAGGCTATCTGGATAGTTGACCAGGGTCAGAAAATACTCTAGAAATGTGTGAAAAGACAATAATGCCCCTAGAATTATTAAAGAGGAACTAAAGGCATTTTGATAATTTGTTAAGGGATATTTCTTGGGAACCGATCTACTAGAATGCTTGAGCTTCATTAGAGACCCAAGATGGCATTCCAAGATGTCCAAAAATGTAGCCCAAGAGTTATGTGGCTCTAAGTGGCATTAAAATAATATTTTAGTTATTTTCAATAAAGCATAGTTACCCAGTTAGAGATATAACTTAGGAAAGTGATCAGATAGAGCTTTAGACTCATCCAGAACCATGAGTTGACATGAAAGATGTCCTCATGGGACCCACAAGGTGTGACATGGCAGGAGTATAGGGAAAGAAGAAAAAGCTAATGACATGTGGCACGATCTCAGCCATTTATTCTAGGAAAAGATATGGAATTCTCTGGAAACGCTGAGTCAGCTGGTAAGGTGTCTCAAGGGCCCCACCATTATGCCACCTAAGCATGTAAGGTCTCCCTTAATGATGCCACTTTGATGAGTCATTGAGGATGATGATGTCATCATTATGATGCAAGCAAGGCGTCTTGTGGAAGCTAAGCGATCTAAGCCGTTCATCGCAATTCGATCTGGACCTCCACTCCACCTCTATTCACCTATAAATACCTCACCCCCTTCCATTCAAAGCACATACATGGAAAGGAACAAAGAAGAAGAGAAAGAGAGAGAAAGAGAGGAAGAGAGGAAGGAAGAGAAAGAGAGGAAGGAACAAGAAGGAGTTCTGGCAGAGCTAGGAGCAATCCAAGGAGCTTAGGTACTTGACAAGTTTAAGAATAAGGTAAGTAATTTATTTTATTCCTTTTTCTAATAAATTGGAGGATTGTTCTTATGAATTTAATAGTTAGAATAGAGAAATATCTCTCTCTTGATAAGGTTATTCGTGGATAGAAAGAAAGTTAGGGGAATATCAGATTAAGGGTATTACTCCAAGTTAAGCTTGAGTTAAGTAGAGCTATACTGGATAGGATAATAATGAAGATATTATTATGCTATATATAGGATCTAACCTATGTAAAGAAGGAACATCAAAGAAAAGACTAAAGACTAAGGAAAAGCTACCCAACAGGTAGTAAACTTACCTAAACTTGTATATATTGAATGTATGATTGTTGATGTTATGGCTTAATTGATATTATTCATATGTAAATGTCGAATCTATACTATGATTACTTTGGCCAATTGTATTTCATATGTTACATGGAAGTATACACATTACATTATGTTGACACAATCATAAGCAAGCACTAATACCAATCATTATGCATACATTGTTTAGTACCATTTACTACTGAGATTTCCCCAAAAATCTTACCCCTTCCATATCAATCCAATCATAGCAGGCCTTCTCAAGATTGAGGAGATAAAGATGCATGAAGAGAAGTTAAGAATTATTTAGCATGATTGATATGTGATTGATGTATGTTATACATATGTATGTAAAGTTGGGTGCTGGAATTTGCCACTATGAATAGTAACTTGTGGTGAGTCAATGGCAATTGAACTAAAATTAGAAATAGTAAATAATTGAATAAATGTATTATATTTTACCAATAAATAGTACACATACCAACCTTCGATTTGATATATAGAACGTCTCATTTGGATGTCTACATGTAACATCCTTACTTTTATACGTTTTAGGGACCATTCAGTAGCATTTACAACCACTTACAAGACCTTGGAAGTCCATTAGCCAAATCTAGAATTTTACTCTTTCTCGGATTATTGTTCATATGGTATTCTAGATTACGCAACGAACTTTGAAAATTCATAATTAATTCTAGAAAACTCAAAATGAAGTGGTTCAAAAAGCTAAATGAAGATAACATCTTGAAATTTAAGGGAAAAATAATTTCTAGACCAAATGATTAGCCACTTGATACAGTTTATTCGTTGAAGTTTACTGTTCATTTGGTCAAAAACTCTGGAAACAGATTCTGGTCCCTTACTTTGGAAAATCATTTCTCTTGATATACACATCCTAATGACACGTTATACCTATGAATTTAAAGATATGGATGTTTTCTACATGCTCATAAAATTTTGTGAACTAATTCCATCATTTGCTAGGTCAAACTGAAGCCACAACAAAACTGCTTCAGGACCTACGTTTTTACCATTTCAGTTTCTTTTCTTTCATTTCCAATAATTGTTTCAGCATGCACAAGCCATCAAATTAGCTTCTTAACATTCATATACATCATGTACATATGCCATAAGTATTACAATAGTTTCATCACATAAATGGACACCTTACATGGCATTTACATACATGGACAATTTATAGTATATACTAAAATCTCAATACTTCACTTCCTTTCTTCCATTCTTTAGCTCTTCTCCATGCATACCTTTTCTTCATGCTTGACCTTAATTGGTTGGTTATGGGAGAGTGAGATTCTATGGAATCTCAGTAGCAAACATTACCACTTAAATATGCAAGATGGATGCTAATGCATGATATGTAATTTCATTAAACTTTCTTTGGTTAGTGACATGCTATCATGCTATATACTTTTACATAAAGTACATGGCCATGGAAAACTTGTTATTCACAATACATTGAACATCATTAATCATGTCACAACATCATTCAAATATCACATACATGTCAACACATAAGAATACCACATCAAGCACATAAAGAGATAAGTTCACTACCTTGCACTTAAGCTTTTCTCTTGACCTTTAGCCCTTGCTCCCTAGCTTTCCAACCATGAAGCCTTTATGTCCATCACTTCCCAACATTTTCTTGGATGTTTCATGGTCCTAAACATATTCATATTCATCACATAACTCATTAGGACTCATGAACTCCAACCATGTTCAAGACTAACTTTGTTACACTTTTTATTGTCATAACTTTCTCTAATTTTCACTAATCCACTTGGCTCTTGAACCAATTGATGTCTTGACTTTACCCTACACAATTTCATCTTTTGAATCCATTTATGAGCTTAGAATCATGAAATTCCAGCTCCTTCATGGCATACTTTACAGAATTGAACATAAGCACACAATTCTTTCAAAAATTCTCATTTTGATTCTAATGCTTCCCATACTTGTTTCTCCACTTTACCCCACACAACTTTTCATTTTAAAACCATTGGAACCATCAAAATCATGAAATTCCAATCACTTTTCATGTGAGTGAACAGTAACTGTAAGGAATCTCAAAGACTACAACCTTGAGATTTTAGTGTTTCCAAGGTTCAAAACCTTTTCAATCCTACACAAAATCATCATACAAACTCAATGGAAGCATTAAATCATTGAAATTCAATTTCCTTCCCTCATGAACAGTGCAGACTGAACAGGGCACACCATGGCAAAGTCAAGAATATCAATTTAATTCAACAACCCACCACTTAACTAGCTTGTTTAAGCTTCAATCATGTGTTTCTAACTTTAATTTATTCTTTCCCTTTTCCTTTAAGGTCTTTGGGCAGAACCTTCCCTTAGAGAAAAATCAACTTTTCTCCCATTAAAACCCTAAGTTCAAGCTCCCAAATCAAAGGAAAATAAGCTAGGAGAGATTGCTTACCTTTAATCTCTAGCTTGCTTGAACTTTGGAACCTTGAATCTTCTTTGCCTTGGCTTGAGTTTCCATTTTGCAAGAGTTTCCCCAAGGGTCCATGAAGCTACGGTTTGCTGCAGAATGAGGGGGTATTTATAGCCAAAATCCAAGAAAAATGAATGGCCAAGATTGATTTGGTTACTATTTGATCTAAAGGCCTACATTTAATCTTGGATTTAACTTTTTCATAAAATAATAATTATGACATCATATGGGACAGCTCATGGGACACCTAAGAGGGTTAGGTGGCGTGCTGCCCATGCAAGGAACCTTCTGGAGAAATTCCAGTGCAATCCGGTACCGATCAGTGCAGTTTCACAACAACCGGACTGTGTTCTGTTCCTAATTTTTTTATAATATACCAAGATATGTATTCTATCCAGGAAATTAATGTCTAGGCTTCTCACACCATTGACATACTTGTACTGGCCACAACTTAATTATAGATCTCTTGGGAAATCACCAAAATACCCTTGGTGTCCTTTCTTGCACTATATTGACCCTAAGGGCATAATTGTCATTTCACCCCTTCTTGTACTGCCTCAAGGCATATATTGGCTCAACTAATCATATTTATACCATGTGCCACGTTTTTAGCCTATCCCAGATGACCAAAATGCCATTCATCTATCTCTGGTACAATCGGGGCATCCAGGGGTATTTTCGTAATTTCACACTTTTTCTGGCACTAGCCCCTTCTACTGATAGACTGGTACCCTGGGTTTTGGGCCTTTCTTGGCGTCATTATGGGCCTATATATGAGGTCATCTAATCTCATTCTATCCAGGCTTACATACCGATAAGTTCCATTATCGGATCACAGGTGTTAACAAACTCCCGTCAAAATTCACTAATATGTGAATAACTTTTTATACAGAACTTCTTCTACAGTTCTGTCAGATTCATAACATCTGACACTGTAGGGCACATTTTCCTGTAATTCCCCCACATATATCTGATGTCCATAGAATCTGATAAAAATTCATATAACTTTTAGACTATCAGATAATTTTCTGCTGTCTGGAGTCCTAATAAAATTTCTGTATCATGCAAGATTACCCAGCATGACTTCCTCTATTTACTGATGGAATGTGGGACTAAAATACTTACAGGCATTTCTAAGCCTTTTCTGGCTGAACTTTTCCATAATTATATTTATGTCCCTGACTTTTTGCTTAATTACATTTATATCCCTAACTTTTTTGCATATTTACATTTAGGTCCCTAAACTTTTAGAAATTACCACTTTTGGCCCAACATTTATTTTTACTTTAACTTTTGGCCTTTAACCTTTTCCAATTTGCGTTTAGGTCCTTCTCTTTCTTTAAGACTTATCTAACCTTTATTATTTCGTCTGATCTTTGTCATAATCCTTTCTAAGCATCTTTCCACTATCAGTACTATACAGATAGGGAAAAATTAGGATATGACATTTCTACCCCCTTAAAATAAATTTCGTCCTCGAAATTTACTTAGCACCTTAGTCTGTAATCTTAGATATCCTTGTCTTTTTTTTGACTAAGTATTGGGGTATCTATCTCTTATATTTTATCTTGACATGTTAGCGGAGTACTTTTCATATCCGCAATTCTTCATATCTTTGCTATTATCACTTTCTCTTATTCTGAATCAACTCAATAAGAGTTGAACTCCAGTTAATTCTATTACTTTCTTGCTTTCTCACTATGCTTGACTTGTGAGTAGTGTCCATTTCTTTCATGTCAAACTCCCTCGAATACTGCTATATTCTAGAGCTTCTACCAACTATTCATCATATTTCTTAGTGCAATCACTTATTGCTCATTTGAGTATCTAGCGGAATTCTCTGAATATCCACAAACTTTAACTCTCATTCTCATATCATCATACATTCTTATCATCTTTAAAAACTCATTATAATACAGAGAGAGGACTTGTATCATTATTCTTTCTTTCATTGCTCTACTGCCAGCAGGAGCACATAGGAGCACATATGAGCATATAGGAGCACATAGGAGCATATAGGAGAACATAGGAGTACATACTCTAACATGCATAATGCCTAGCCAACATACTGTAGGACTGCATACTTGCCCATGAATGCAAAGCTCTAACATTGGACCTCAAGCATTCCTTCTCTTAATATGCACAGCTCTAACACTTGGAGCTTGCACAGCTCTAACGCTCAGAGCTTGCACTACTCTAACATTTGGAGCTTTATCATATTCTATAAATATCACATAATATAACGTAACATAAGGCATGGCATTCTATGCAAGGAGTGGAAGCTCTCAAAGCTCTCATTTTCTCTTTCACATGTAGCTAATCATTCAGACATCTTATCTTTTCCCGAACGGAAGCCTCTCTATCTGTTTACAAAGCTAGCTATACAGCCGCTTCTCAAGGCATATCTTATCACATATCTTTTATGCCATATCATGGCATCTCTGGCCAAATCTGGCTACATCATAGTCTATATTTCAAATCCATTTCATTTGGACTTGACATAAGGGTTTTAGTCTCTTATTATTCATAACCCTTTCTAGCTTTTCATAGGTCTTTCCATCATTTCCCAGGGGGTCACCCATCATTGAATTATCCTTATCTGAGCACGCTTAACCAAAATGTGCAAATAAAAATTTGAAGTACTGGTGCTTACAGGCTTCAACCCTGGTACTTTATTATTTTAGACCTATCTTATACTATCTCTTTTGGGTCTATCTGGACTTCTAATCTCTTTATCCTCATCTGGAGGATTTACTTGTCTTTTATTTTATGTAATCTTATCATAAGGATCACTTCTTATATCTTATGTAATATTCCCATAAGTCCTTGGGACTCAGCATTAAAAGCTTTAACTTTGATCACTTAGTTCCTGATACGTGTAAGTAGATTCTGAGTTCAAACCCTGATAGTAATAAGGCTATCTGAAACTAGCATCATGGGTACTCTCTCTGTTATGAGTTAATCAACTTGTGAAGCTTCTATACCTTAACTTTTCCTTGGTATTTGTCATTCCAAAGAAATACTGTACTTATGGCTCATTACTTTCTTGCTCTAGGCTTGGTCTACTGCGACCCTCGGGATCTACTGCGATCAACCGTAAGCCATTCAGGATCTAACTATGACCCTATGAGCCATACTAGGATCTAACTACAATCCTCCAGAATCTACTGGATTCTGTTGTACTGTATTCTCATCTCTGGAAGACCTAAACCAACGAACAAAGTTACAAGGTTAGTCACTTCCACATAGTTGTTAACTCCACAGATAATTCCCCAAAAATGATCACAGAAGCCAATATTATCTATTAGGACTTGACTCATTTCCTCTATCACTCAGGAACTTCATATACCATTCTCATCTTTATAATTGTACTACATTTAACATTGCAGGGAGCTACACAAGGTCTACCATGCATAAATCTATCATCATCTATTTATCTCATCAGAGGGACTTTACTCTATTGCAAAAATATTAACTTATATTACTTAAAAACTGCTTTTTCTTAGAGCCATATCATCTTTCATAACTGCGTCTCATTTCCTTTCATCTATCTTATCCCTACTAAAGGGATATGTCCTGAGTATCATAATCATTTATCTGTAGGCTCACTACTAATCTTCACCTTTAATCTCATTCTCTATCCCATTGACTATCATAGTCTAATCATAAATTCTCTTTCTATCTTCTGAGAATCAAGTAGCTAACTTTCTAGTTTAGCACTTTACTATTGCTTCATTATTGCTAAGTTGAATTATTTAATTGCATGTCATAGGGCATAGGAGCAACATAACTTTCTCATCTGGTATACTCTACCCTGCATGTAATGTAAAGGGGAGTATTCATTTATCATAGCATACTCAACATGCATAATATGCAAGTAGATGCAATCAATTAAGCATTCTCTAGTATGTGTGTCATCACATGACAACTGCAATGAGATGCAATTTCTTATTATAACTTATGGCAACATAAGCAATATCATTATTACATACATCTGCTCAACCATCCCTTATCACCTTAATCACTAGGTCCTGATCATTTATTCAGGTACCTGAGTCATTTACTTGTTTCACTTAGGCTGCCACATCACCCTCTTGCTAGGGTATAGGCTCAACCCTTCTTTACTCTTTCTTACATAGGAATAGGGGAGTCACTTTATCTTTGAATATGTGGCTACCTTACTAGGCCATATTTATTCTATCATATTATCCCTTATTGCCTGTACGATTTCTATGTCTTTAGCCTGAAGGATTTATGTATCCTTGGCCTCACAACAATCCAAAACTATGTCAGCTAATTGAGAAAAGTTTGGCTCCTATCTTTATACCATCTGTACTTTTACGTTTCTCCCTAATCTTCCTGGATTATAACAGGCAAGAAAGTATCTCTTATTAAGCCTTAAGGTTCATATGAATGAACTCGATTAAGTATCCATCAAAAAAGTTCTCTTCCTTTAGCTCTAACCCTTAGTCTCATGCTCACCTCTCTCTAATTGAGAGGAATACTTCTTTTAAACTTTTTGAGAAAAACTTCTCAAGTAATCGGATAATTCTCCATCTCATATGGAGTAACTTCTGTGCCTCTCTATATCTCTTAACTCTTTCTGTCTATCAATCTCAGTCTACTTTGGACTAGACTGTGATTCTTTTCTGGTCTGCCCCTAGTTCCTGACCAATTCAGGTCACTTGGATCTCATTTATCACTTAACATTACTATTTATGTTCTCTAGGGCAGAGCGTTAGGTTACTATCTCTTCGTGATAGAATCCCTTTGCTTTGGGAATATTAACTTTCTATCTATTATCCATCATAACTTTAACCTTAGGCCATGTACTAGATTATTCTTAGGCAAGTCTCATTCTAACTTCTCATTATTGTTTTTGGTAAAGACTAGCTGCACAAAGTCTTTCATACTGTAGATCAACTCCTGATGATCATACAGAGGATCTACTGTTGAACCTCTTCTTAAACTGATCTTCTGTATCTTAGTGCTTTGTACTGTTTAACTTGCCTATACTCTGTACTAAACCTCTAACTGATAGACTTTAGTGAGGTTAGCATCTTTAGTCTCATGACACTTGACTTACTATCATCTCATACCAATCCTCTAAAGTATATTAGGTTAATGCCCTTTACTGGATGTCTGTTTATCATTCCTGCTATGGCATTGAGAAACTGCAGACAACTAACTGTTCTTAATCTCTACTTCTGTCTATCCCTTGACCTAGACTGAGTAAGTCATTCTCCATAGCTTTCTTCAAACCAATATGGTCAACACTAACTGTCATTAACAAAGAAGGCTGGAGTTAACTAGAACCAGGAACATCACACTGATCTTTCTTTATAAAGTCACATATTCCTGGACTTTGGGAATGGACAAGAACTATCATAGGCTCTGACTGGATATCTGAATTAGGGGACTGTTGTATCTTAAGTATCTTCAATCTATCCTCAAACTCTGGTAGAGGAGGAATAATATATGGTCTACCCATAATCCAGTACCAGTACTCAGCTTTCTCAGCCGTAATCTATCATCTCATAAGAGGGATAAAGCTTATATCAGGGTTAGAGGGCATTCCAACAAACTTATACCATATAGATTCACTAGACTCAACATCAACTGGTGCATATTAGGCTTCAGGCTGAATCTCTACATCACCTCTAGACTGTAGGTTTTAGTCTACAGAAACGTCTATGGAACATTCAACTGTAGACTTTCCTGACTAATCCCCTAAACTCTCATTTGGACTCTCTTCACTGTCTAAGGGATGTGGATATATATCATCTTCATATATCACTATTGGTCTAGAATCTCCCTTATTAACTGAAGCCTCTGACTTAACCTTATGGAATCTCATATATATTCCTGCAACATTTGCTTAATTAAGCAATGTTAACCATCCCATAACATACCCTACCTTAACAAAATACTCATTTTTTAGGGTTAGGGTCTGGGAATAATCTCATATTAGTCCATAAATAATCTATTCAGAGCATTTCTTAAGCCATAATCCTTTGCTCTGATACCATAATATAACATCCTTACTTTTATACGTCTTAGGGACCATTCAGTAGCATTTAGAACCACTTACAAGACCTTGGAAGTCCATTAGCCAAATCTAGAATTTTACTCTTTCTCAGATTATTGTTCATATGGTATTCTAGATTATGCAACGAACTTTGAAAAATCATAATTAATTCTAGAAAAATCAAAATGAAGTGGTTCAAAAAGCTAAATGAAGATAACATCTTGCAATTTAAGGGAAAAATAATTTCTAGACCAAATGATTAGCCAATTGATACAGTTTATTCGTTGAAGTTTACTGTTCATTTGGTCAAAAACTCTGGAAACAGATTCTGGTCCCTTACTTTGGAAAATCATTTTTCTTGATATACACATCCAAATGACACGTTATACCTATGAATTTAAAGATATGGTTTTCTACATGCTCATAAAATTTTGTGAACTAATTCCTTCATTTGCTAGGTCAAACTGAAGCCACAACAAAACTGCTTCAGGACCTACGTTTTTACCATTTCAGTTTCTTTTCTTTCATTTTCCATAATTGTTTCAGCATGCACAAGCCATCAAATTAGCTTCTTAACATTCATATACATCATGTACATATGCCATAAGTATTACAATAGTTTCATCACATAAATGGACACCTTACATGGCATTTACATACATGGACAATTTATAGTATATACTAAAATCTCAATACTTCACTTCCTTTCTTCCATTCTTTAGCTCTTCTCCATGCATACCTTTTCTTCATGCTTGATCTAAATTGGTTGGTTATGGGAGAGTGAGATTCTAGGGAATCTCAGTAGCAAACATTACTACTTAAATATGCAAGATGGATGCTAATGCATGATATGTAATTTCATTAAACTTTCTTTGGTTAGTGACATGCTATCATGCTATATACTTTTACATAAAGTACATGGCCATGGAAAACATGTTATTCACAATACATTGAACATCATTAATCATGTCACAACATCATTCAAATATCACATACATGTCAACACATAAGAATACCACATCAAGCACATAAAGAGATAAGTTCACTACCTTGCACTTAAGCTTTTCTCTTGACCTTTAGCCCTTGCTCCCTAGCTTTCCAACCATGAAGCCTTTATGTCCATCACTTCCAACATCTTCTTGGATGTTTCATGGTCCTAAACATATTCATATTCATCACATAACTCATTAGGACTCATGAACTCCAACCATGTTCAAGACTAACTTTGTTACACTTTTTATTGTTATAACTTTCTCTAATTTTCACTAATCCACTTTAATCTCTAGCTTGCTTGAACTTTGGAACCTTGAATCTTCTTTGTCTTGGCTTGAGTTTCCATTTTGCAAGAGTTTCCCCAAGGGTCCATGAAGCTACGGTTTGCTGCAGAATGAGGGGGTATTTATAGCCAAAATCCAAGAAAAATGAATGGCCAAGATTGATTTGGTTACTATTTGATCTAAAGGCCCACATTTAATCTTGGATTTAACTTTTTCATAAAATAATAATTATGACATCATGTGGAACAGCTCATGGGACACCTAAGAGGGTTAGGTGGCATGCTGCCCATGCAAGGAACCTTCTGGAGAAATTCCAGTCCAATCCGGTACCGATCAGTGCAGTTTCACAACAACCGGACTGTGTTCTGTTCCTAATTTTCTTATAATATACCAGGATATGTATTCTATCCAGGAAATTAATGTCTAGGCTTCTCACACCATTGACATACTTGTACTGGCCACAACTTAATTACAGATCCCTTGGGAAATGACCAAAATATCCTTGGTGTCCTTTCTTGCACTATATTGACCCTAAGGGCATAATTGTCATTTCACCCTTCTTGTACTGCCTCAGGGCATATATTAGATCAACTAATCATATTTATACCATGTGCCATGTTTTTAACCTATCCCAGATGACCAAAATGCCCTTCATCCATCTCTGGTACAATCTGGGCATCTAGGGGTATTTTCGTAATTTCGCATTTTTCTGTCACTAGCCCCTTCTACTGATAGACTGATACCCTGGGTTTTGGGCCTTCCTTGGCGTCATTATGGACCTATATATGAGGTCATCTAATCTCATTCTATCCAGGTTTACATACTGATAAGTTCCATTATCGGATCACGGGTGTTAACAAACTCCCGTCAAAATTCACTAATATGTGAATAACTTTTTATACAGAACTTCTTCTAGAGTTCTGTCAGATTCATAACATCTGACACTGTAGGGCACATTTTCTTGTAATTCCCCCACATATATCTGATGTCTATAGTATCTGATAAAAATTCATATAACTTTTAGACTATCAGATAATTTTCTGCTGTCTGGAGTCCTAATAAAATTTCTGTATCATGCCAAATTACCCAGCATGACTTCCTCTATTTACTGATGGAATGTGGGACTGAAATACTTACAAGCATTTCTAAGCCTTTTCTGGCTGAACTTTTCCATAATTACATTTATGTCCCTGACTTTTTGCTTAATTACATTTATATCCCTAACTTTTTGCATATTTACATTTAGGTCCCTAAACTTTTAGAAATTACCACTTTTGGCCCAACATTTATTTCTACTTTAACTTTTGGCCTTTAACCTTTTCTAATTTGCGTTTAGGTCCTTCTCTTTCTTTAAGACTTATCTAACCTTTATTATTTCATCTGATCTTTGTCATAATCCTTTCTAAGCATCTTTTCACTATCAGTACTATACAGATAGGGAAAAATTAGGATATGACACTACACATAGAGATATAATTTTTCAAATTTGGGACCAAAATGCTAGAATAAGGGAAGAACGCTGGATGAACAATAAAATTGAAGTGTTAACTGATGTTGACTTGGTCAAGCCATGGTCAACGAGTTATTTTTTCCTAAAAGTGCATTAAGTTATGTTTGTGTAGCAATTTGAACAACTTCATTTAGATTTTTCTAGATTGAATTATGATTTTTCAAAGTCAAGTCACTTCTCCAGAATTTACGCAGTGAACAATACTCAATAGAGTAAAATTCTAGATTGTGTAATTTGACTTCAAGAACCTTAAAAGTGGTTCCACATGCTATCATTTGGTCCTTAAGATGTGAGAAAATTAAGATGTTACAAATAGAGCAGCGAATGGATCGTTGAGGGATAAGACTCCACAAGCAAGTTAGGAATTATTCCAAAAAATGGCTAATGAAGACTATCAGACTGAGGATCCAAGGAGAATGACCTTATCATCTTTGGGTAATTCAAAAGAGATCTTGGCAAAAATAGTAGCTTTAGGTAACTGAATAGAAAAGAGGATGAATGTAATTGAAAGAGAGTTGCATTCCACAAAGTAAATTCATGCAGTGGGGACCTCACAAGTACTAGTTACAGGATATAAGTCATGCAGTTCAATAATGCATGCCACAAGTACATGCCATAGATAGTATGAAGAAGTAGCAGCAATGTATCAAGAGAGAGACATCAATACCAGAAGAGAGACCCATACTCCAACACATATAACCCTGGTTGGAGAGACCACCCAAATTTTAAGTGGGGGAGTGAGGAAAATAGGCCAAATCAATTACAAGGAAGCAGTGCTTCCTCAATCAACTACCAAAATAAAGCAAGGTCTACGATTCCTTCTTACCCTAATGCTTTAATAGCATCAAGACCATATGAGACTTCTCAATTGTTGAAGAGTATGGCTACACAAATGAACAACATAGATGGTAGAATGACTAATATATATAACAAGCTTAAAGAGAATGATGGTCAGTTCACCTTCATAGCTTCAACTCTTTAAAGTAAGCAGAAGGATAATGTATATGTACACAGTAAACTCTAGGAGTTAAGTTTCAAGAATGCAGATATTACAAGTCATTTAACTCAAGTTTCCAATACAGTGAGTGACATCAAAATAAAGAGCAATGGCAGTATACCTTTGAATACTGTCATTAATCTAAAGAGTTTGAATGCCATATCACTCAAAAGTGGGAAAGAAGTCTGATTTAAGGAAGATGATGCACCAAAGGAGGATATGAAAGACCTTGAGCCTGAAAATGCACCATTGTCACATATAAAGATTGGGAAATCAGAAAGTGAGAAAGAACAACATCTTTTGACTAAGAAGACAACCCAAGAGGAGAACTCGTAAGCACAATAGGAAATACAAGAGAAGCAAGAGAAACTGATAATAACAAGTCCAGGATACAAGGGGAAACAAGAAGAGGAGAAGGTGGAATCGAGCAAGCAAGTACCCTCTATGCATACAGGTAAGGAGGTAAGTATAAATGATTTTCCTTTTCCTAAAGTTTACCTTGCTAGAAAGAGAATGATTAATCCTGACTTTGCAAAAGATACTTATACTCTTTTTAATTAAATTGAAATAAAAATTCCTATTGTTGAATTCCTAAAAAAAACCCTAAGTATACTAAATTTTTGAAAGAGTTGTATACTGATAAGAAAAAGTTTAGGCCTCTTGAGAGAATTCAGGTGAGTGCTAATATGTCATCACTTTTTAAGGTTGAATTACCTGTTAAGTGCCAAGACCCAAGATCTTACACAATCTCATGCACTATAGGCTAAGTTCATATTAAGGGAGTGTTATTAGATATAAGGGCTACCATTAATGTAATACCTTGGTCAGTATACTTAGCCTTAAGGATTAATAATCTTAGAGATATAAGTGTAGTGCTCCAATTAGCTGATAGATCAATTAGATATCCTAAGGGAATTCTTGAGGATATTCTAGTCCAGGTTAAGGATTTAGTGTTCCCAACTGATTTCTATGTTCTGGATATGTCCAGTGAGCTAGTGAATGAGAGCACTTTGATCATAGGCAGACCCTTCCTCTAAACTTCTAATACAATCATTAGTATGAAGCATAGTTCCATTACAATGGAGGTTGGAGGACATGTAGTGACTTTCAATTTGAAAAAAGCAATGAAATATCCTTTTGATAATTTTACTTGTGCTGGGGTAAATACCATTGATTATCCATCTAACTTTGATACAATTTCATCATCCTCTAGTGATAATATTTTTGGAAAGGATTTTGTAAATGATTTTCTATGAATACAAGACATTGTGGAAGATGGAAGTGGATTGAAACAAGAGAGTTTGAGCTTATGTGATCTCAAGTCTTGACTAGATATGAACTTACTAAGAGAGAGACTCTCTGTAGAATAGAGTCATGGCATGATGATTCTTTGGTAGCGACCCAAACTCTTGAGACATCTAATCGCGATACGAGGATAATAAAGTCGCGATAACATATCATAGCACTGGGGGACAGTCTCTCTATGATTCTAAGTCATTACAAAAAGATGACTACATTATAACCAAATATTTCAAAGACACTTACTGTCAGTTTGATTCCTGACAAGAAGTTGAAGATAAGCCTAAAAGGTCAAGAGCAAAAATGGCAGACACAACTAGTGAATTTCAAGTTCCTTCAATTCCATATTCAACTGCTTTGGTTAGAGGGCCAATATATTTTGAATTTATTTATCCTCACTTATATTCAATAATTACCTCTCATACTTTAAGATTCTTAAATAATTTGATCTTAAATAATGATGTAGGAATGAAGGAGACTGATCTTAACTACATTATAGCTGTAGACAAACTTAAGCTTGGTGCAACACTTGAGGAGATTGAAAGCAAGATGGATAATCTGAATGAATTGAAAGAGAGTAATCATAAGTATGTTGCAGCAGTATATCAACCTCAACTAGGTGAAGCACTTGAGGATGTGGAATATATAAAGGATATAAAGGGAACACCACCCAAGTTTGTTGCTAATATATACCATCCATAGTTGGACAAGTTCAAGTTTAAACAAGGAAAATTCAAGACAATCTTGGATGGACTTGACAATGTAATCAAAGTGCACGATTTTAGGATACTAAGGTGGAAAGAGAAGGCAATGGGGAACTTTAGACTTAATATGCTCTCTATGAAAATTAGTCATGATGCGAGTGCAATTAGGTTGCTACAATAACTCTGTGTATTGGGGTCGTGATTTGATCTTTCCTAGTCATGATTAGTTGTTGTAAGTTTAGAGCAAACATTCATTATGAAATTTGGCCGTGACCTTCACTTCTTTCAGTCGCGACCTGAGTGTGAAAATGTCCATTTACCTTCTCTTTGCATTGTGTAATGTTGTATAGAAGGATTTCTCTTAAGCTACTAAGGTTCTATAAATGCTTCATTTCTCTCTTGTTTCTAACATTTTGCATAAATAGTTTATAGAAACCTTTGTCACACTTGAATTTTTGAAAATTGAAAGCGAATTGGAAACACTTAAGCTTTTACTATTTGATTTGGTATTATTTCATGATTCAGAATGATTACTTTGAAACTTTTAATTCATCATTTAAGAGGGTTTTTAATTGTGATAAGTGTTTTAATCCCTTGTGAATGATTAACATTGTCTGAGACTTTAGCTTATGAGCAATTTAGATAAAAGCCTTAGTTGGAAGGATTCTCAACCTAAATTTCTATATTGGGTGGTTATTCAATTGTTTATATCCTCTATAACTTGTCTTAGCCCTGAGTTAAAAATTACTTGCACATTTATGTTATTGAGTATGATAGAGACATTCATTTCTAAACCCTTTTATCCCAAACACAAGCCAGCACTATTATAGCCATAGTCACCCCCTTTGAGCCTATCATTTTTCTTTTTCCATCATAGAAAGTCATATATGCATGAACATCTTCTTGAAATAAACCTCTTATTCGTGTCAGAAAATCATTGTTATTGTGAAATTGTGCTATATCTTTTATGTACAAGATGCCAAATAGAGTAAAGAAAAAGCATATTGCATACAAAAAGGGAGAGATAGTGCAAGAAAAATTAAAAAAAGAAAAGAACAATGAATGAGGCACTATTATCAACTCTTGTTCACATAATTACCACCTCTACATCTCAGAAGACATGAATTCATGCTATATATTTATTGTCAAAATCATATGGTACTTTTTATCATTTATATTCCATTCCATGTGGTCTATCTCCATCATTGCGCCCTTAAAAGACCTCTTAATTCTTTGTATAAGTGTTGTATATTTAATGTGATTTAGAGCCATTATAAGCATATGGTAGCATGTTTTCCAATTTGAATCTGAGTTAAAGAACCCTAACAATGAGATGATATAGAGAGCTAAACACTTACATCCTTAGAGAGAATCTATTGCGCTCATATAGTTAAAGTTGATTTCATTTAGTAGTTGATTACTTGGCATTGCTCATATTATCACTTTTGCATTCCCAAAAGATGGTGCATTAATTGTTTTAAGGTGTCACTGCGGACGATGTTGTTACCTCAAATTTAATAGTGCTAGCCTAAGGTACTTCATTTCTTTGTCCAAGAGTACAAAGGTTCAAGTGTTGGGGAATTGATAAGACACAAATTGTGTATAGTCTCTATGACATTTTAAAGGTTTTGTGATAGTTTTACCATTCATTTTATGCCTACAATTGTGCTTTTGGGGTAATACATGATTGTGCTTGACAATATGCTAATTTAAGGGTAAAATGGTAAATTAACTCCTCCAAACTGCATATATGTCATTCTTTAGTAACTGGTTGGACTTTTACAGTGAGCTTTAATTCTGAATTGTAAATATTTTAGAGGAGAACCAAGGACTAATGTGAGCAGAAAAGAAATCACAAGACAAAGAGAATTAAATCAAGGAAGTCAGCTTTGTGCTCTTTGGTCTCACGAAAGCATCCACAAATCGCGCCCTCATTTCTTCTAGGAAGTTTTCTTGCGTTCACAGGTCATGGCCAAAATTGGATATGGCCATGACCAAAGAAGAGAATCAGTGGAGTTGTACATTTTTTATTAGGTCATTCTAGCTTTAAAAGGAGAGGGAAGCCGTAGATGCAAAGGGAGGCTGGTTTTTACCTGATAAAGCTAAGAAGCAGTTCTCGAACATTCTCTCCACAACCTACCCATATATCTTCCATCATTCATCTTTCCTTCACCATTTTTATTCTTTCTTTATGGCATCATATCTGAGTAGTGATTGCAGAGCAGCAGGAGTCATGAGAGGCTAAATCTTTAGTCTCTTGGTGATGGATTGCATATCTTAAGCGCATAGACTGCACTACATTGGGGAGCCTTCTGTTTTGATCTCACCTTTTTCATATTTTAGAATTACTAGATCTAGGGTTTTTATTGTATGAGTAGGGATTGAATATCGATCGTTATTCTGATATTAGGTTTTGTAATTGAATTTGGATGATTTGAATGTTGATTTTAATATGAATATTTTAGTTTTGATTTATGGATGATTGGACTTTTATAAACGATCGTTGCTAACTGATTTGATTGCTTGAAATCTATGGTTATTGATTGGTGATCATTTGAGAACATTTTTATCATATGATTTAATTACAATCTATATGGATTTTTAAGAGTGTATTAGTGGTATTTGAACTAGCTTCGATCAAAGGAGTTTAAGGAATATTAATGTTAAGGACTCAATCGATCGATTGAGGTTTTATTTAAGACTTAGTGATTTTAAAACCCCCATATCATTTAAGGGCAAGGATAGATAGGTTTTCTGAAACATCCTTACTTCCATACGTCTTATGGACCATTCAGTAGCATTTAGAATCACTTAAAGATCTTGGAAGTCCATTAGCTAAATATGGAATTTTTACTCTTCTCGAGTTATTGCTCATATGATATTCTAGATTTAGCAATAAACTTCAAAAAATCTTAACTAATTCAAGAAATTTTGAAATGTTGTGGTCCAAAAAGCTACATGAAGATAACGCCTTGAAATTTAATGGACAAATAATTTCCAAACCAAATGCTTAATCAATTAATACAGTTTTTTCGTCAAAAATTACTTTTCATTTGGTAAAAAATTCTAAAAGTAGATTCAATCCCTTACTTTGGAAATTTTGTTCTCTTTGTATAGACATCAAAATAAGGTGTTCTTAATGTCAAAACAAAGCTTGACATGTTAAATAAATGTATGTAAAGTTACATACATTTATCTCATCATTTACTATTTTTCATTACATCATAACCATCACTACTTATATTGGTCATATAGCAACATTACATATAACAATTCTTCACATACTATTTTTATTATCCAATCCCTAGCTTCTCTTCATACTTCATCATCCTCTTTCATCATTCATAAACTTGTTGGGATTGGAATTACATGGATGGAGTGAGATTTCTTGGGAAATCTCATAAGCAAACAATACCAAACAATGCATGCATTAATCTAAATACTTGTGCTTGCTTGTGAAAGTGTTAACATTGTGGAATGTGCATGCGTCCATGTAACATGAAATACAATTGGACAAAGTAATCATAGAAATAGAGCTTCAATCATAAAAATATATGCAATATCAATCAACATAGCCATAGCACAACTAAGCATAACATTCAATACATACAAGTTTAGGATAAGTTTACTACCTCATATACTTGACTTTCTTTTTACTTTAACCTTGTTTTGCCTCTTTCTTCTTACTTCTCATGGATGTGTGGCTACCTCTTTAGAGTCCACAATCAAATCCTAATATCACATAATCATCAATCCATCATAATCTAACTTGCTTGAGCATTAAACTCACTTTAAGTAACATAACTTCCTTTGATCTTTACTAATTGACTTGGTCTTTGAACCAATAGATGTCTTGACTTTATCCTACAAAATTTCATCTTTTGAATCCATTTATGAGTTTAGAATCATGAAATTCTAACTCCTATGCACTATTCTAGATAGATTTACAAAACATATATAATTCTTCTAAAAATTCTCATTTTGATTCCAATGCTTCAAATACTTGTTTCTCTACTTTATCCCACACAACTTTTCATTTTAAAACCATTGGAAGCATCAAAATCATGAAATTCTAATCACTGTTCATGCGAACAAACAGTAATAGAGAAGAATTCTAAGAATTGTAACTTTAAATTTTAATACTTTTGAAGTTCAAAACCTATCCAATCTTACACAAAAATATAATATAAATTCAACAGAAG
Source organism: Leucaena leucocephala (assembly GCA_037074615.1). Classification (NCBI taxonomy): domain Eukaryota; kingdom Viridiplantae; phylum Streptophyta; class Magnoliopsida; order Fabales; family Fabaceae; genus Leucaena; species Leucaena leucocephala. Next base: position 10,693,968 of record CM073553.1, read on the forward strand.
CATTACAACATTGAAATTTCATCTCCTTCTATCATGAATAGTGTATACTGAAAGGTTTTAATCATGGCAAAGTCAAGAGTATCAACTTGATTCAACAACCAATCATCTAACTAGCTTGTGTAAGCATAATTCATATAGCTCTAACTTTAATTTCTTCTTTCTCCTTTCATCTAAGGTTTTGGACAGCACATACACCTTAGAGAAAACTCAACTTTCTTCCACAAAAACCCTAAGTTAAAGCCCCTAAATTAGAGGAAAATAGGCTAAGATATATTTCTTACCTTTAATCACTCTAGCTTGAACTTTGGTGCCTTGAATCTTCTTTGTCTTGGCTTGAGTTTCCATTTTGACATAGCTTCCCCAAGGGTTCTCATGCCCTGATTTTGAATCAGTAATATAGGGATATTTATAGAAAATTCAATGGAAAATGAATGGCTGAGATCATTTTGTGTACTATTTAATTTAAAGGCTCATATTTATTCTTGAATAAAGCCTATCGTAAGCCAATTATGGCATCATCTATGACATCATCAAGGGACAACTCATAGAGACATGTGGCAAAATTTCAAGGGAGAGAAGCTACTGGAAAAATTCTAGTCAAATCCAGTACCAACTCAGTCCGATTTCTCAAAAACCATACTGTTTTTTTAATATAATTTTTCTAAGATTCTATAATATGCTTTCGACCTTAAATCCAGTATCCAGATTCTTTCTGCCATTGACATTCTTGTACTAGGTCTAAACTTAATTACATATCCCTTGACAAATTACCAAAATGCCCCTTGGTTCTTTATTTACTTTAATACCTCAAGGGCATTATTGTCTTTTCACATCTCATCAGAGTATTTCCTGACCTTGGTCAACTATTCAGGGAACTCCCATTGACTGTCTAACCTTAGTCAAATGACCAAAATACCCTTTATCTATATCTGACTTAATGACACAACACAGTGGCATACTCAGTGGCATTTTCATAATTTTATATTTTTCTGGGTCTTTATTAGTCTTAGCCCATATACTTATTTAAAAATATTATTAAGCCTATAAGGCACCATTTTGGGCTTTTTACATGATCCACTACCTTCATGGGCTCAACTTCTGAGAACTTCCCCTAAAACGTATTTATCAGGTGTTTTAATCCACAGTAAATTCCATAATAAATTATACATAACTCCTTTTTGAGCTGTTAGTTTCAAAAATTCTCATATTAATTATAAGAATTTACTTCCAATTTTCATATGATTCTCAGGTCTAGAAGATACTGTATTAATTTTTCTTTCTTCATAAATTCATATAAAATTTTTAGGATCTCAAATCAAAATTCTGTGTTGCGTCAAATTAATCAGAATAATTTTTTCTATTTACTGAGAAAATTTGGGACTAATATGATTTCAGCTCAACTTTCTACAATTACTAGTTTGCCCATGAACTTTTGAAAAGTACACTTTAGGCCCTCGATATTTTATAATTATACCTAAAGGTTTTCTTTACTTTACACTTTGCACCATAGAACTTTTAGACTTTTCATTTTAGTCCCTCTCTTTATTCAAGACTCATCTAACCTATATCATTCATTCTAATCATCTTCACAAATTTTCTAAACCTCTTTCCTCTATCAGTCTTATACAGATAGGGAAAAATTTGGATTTGACATTTATACTCTCCTTAAAATAAATTTTGCCCTCTAAAAATTTACTTAGCACCTTAGTCAACTATCTTGGATAGATATCTTTTTCTACTTTATAACTAAGTATTGGGGTATCTATCTTTTATCTTTTATCTTGGCATCTTAGCAAAATACTTTCCATATCCGCAGATCTTCATATCTTTGCTGTGATTATTCTTCTTTTCTGAATCAACTCAATCAGACTTGAACTCTACTTCATACCTGCTCATGAATGCAAAGCTCTAACATGGGAGCTCAAGCATTCTTTTCCTTAATATACATAGCTCTAATACTCAGAGCTTGCACAGCTCTATCACATGGAGCTTGTACTGCTCTAACATTTGGAACTTTAGCATATTTTACATACATAATATAGTGTCTGGCATTTAATGCAAAGAGTGAAAGCTCTCACTTTCTATTTTATTTGTAATATAACATTTAAACATCTTATCCCTTTCAAAAAAGGAGCCTCTCTATCTGTTTACAAAGCTAGCTACAAAGCCACTTTGTATTGTACTTCTTAATATATATTTCTCATTATGTATTACATTACATACTTTTCATGCCATATCATGGCATATCTTGCCAAATCTTGCTATATCATGGTGTATCTCACCCATTCATGACTTATTTTGCCTTATCATGAAGTATCCTAAGATCTCATAAGTCTAATATTCTCTTTAACTTATAACTTTGCTAGTTTTTGAGAAAACTCTGTGAGGAAGACCTTGCTCTTAAATCTTTCTAACTTCCTCCTGATATAAATCTGTAATATGAATTTTTCTTTTCAAATCCACTCTATTTGGACTTGACATAAGGGTTATAATCTCTTATGTTCATAACCCTTGCTAACTTTTCATAGCTCTTTCTATCATTTTACATAACTTTGTTCATCTATGCCAAATTTCTATAGCATTTACACTCTTTCTCATCACTTCCCAGGGATCACCCATCATTAGGTAACTATTGCCTGAGCACGATTAACTGAAGAGTACCGATAAAAATCTAAAGTATTGGTGCTAACAGGCTCTAATGCCTTAGATATATTATCTACAGACTCATAAATATATGTTACTCAGGACTAAAAACTTTAACTCTGATCTCTTAATTCCTTTTTTGTGTAAGAAGATTATGAGTTCAGTCAATGATAATAATAAGGCAACATGAAACTAATATCAGGGATACTCTTTCTATTATGAGTTAACTAACTTGTGAGGTTTTTCTACCTTAAACATGTCATTGGTAATTGTTCTTCCAAAGACATACTATACTTATGGCTTATTTATTTTCTTTTTTTAGGCTAGGTCTACTATGACCCTCAGGATCTATTGCGGTAATCGTCAGTCTCTTCAGGATCTAACTATGACCCTAGAGTTCTATTCTCTGTGAGCCATTATAGGATGTAACTGCAATCCTCCAGAATCCACTACTATTCCATTGTACTGTATTCTCATATCTGGAAGACCTAAACTAATGAACTAAATTACAAGGTGATTTAGGGCACGGATGTTGATGTCTGACCCATCAAAATAAAAGTAAATTGCACCCTATTCATGCAATATAAGGCACAACCCTATGCCACTTCCCTCTCCTTTTAAAGCCAGAAAAACCTAATAAAAAAAGTATAGCTTCACTGATTCTCTTCTTTGGTCGCAACTAGATTCTATTTTGGTCATGACCTGTGAATACATAAAAACTTCCTAGAAGAAATTAGGTCATGAACACTTTGGTCACGACTAAAGTCCACAGAGGTTACATCCTTGATTTAGTTATCTTTGTCTTGTGATCTCTTTTCTGCTCACATTGATCCTTAGTTCTCCTCCTAAATACCTACAATTCAACATTAAAGCTCACTGTAAAAGTCTAACCAGTTACTGAAGAACATATCTGCAGTTTAAAGGAGTTAATTTACCATGTTACCATTAAACTAGCATATTACCAAGCACAACTATGTATTACCACAAAAGCACAATTTAAGGTATAAAATAAATGCTAAAGTTGTCATAAAACCCTAAAAAATTTTATAAAAACTATACACAATTTATGTCTTATCACAAGGTTAGCCACTTCTACATAGTTGTTAACTCAATAGATAATTCCCTAATAATGATCACAGAAGCCAATATTATTTATTAAGACTTTGCTCATTTCCTCTATCACTGAGGAATTTCTCATATCATTCCCATGTTTTATAACTTTGCTATATCTAATAATGTAGAGAGTTATACAGGCTCTATCATGCATATATTATCTGGTAGACATAGTAGACATGGCTCTAACATGAGGTGCACTGTCCATTATCTTGGCTTTATCTCTAGAGCAATCTGATTCTATCGTAAGAGCAATTTAGCTTTATTACGAGAATGCTAATTTTTATAGGCACTACTTTATTAGAACTACATTATCTTTCATAACTACGTTTCATTTCACTTCATGTTCATGGTATACCATTCATGTATCTTATCCCTATTGAAGGGATATGTCCTTAGTACTATAATCATATGTTTATAGATTTGCTACTAACATTCATCTCTAATCTTATTCTCTGCTAGCTGACTATAATTATCTGATCATAATTTCTCATTCTACTCTATCATTATTTATCACTTTTCTATTGATTTATCATTATCAAGTTGAATTATCTAATTGCATGTCGTATGGTATGGGAGCAACATAATGTTCTTATTATATATACTCTACCCTTAATGAAATATGAAAAGAGAGTATTTATTCATCATAGGATACTCTAACATGCATAATATGTAAGGAGATGCAATCATTTAAGCATTATCTAACATGCATGTCATTATATGACAATTGCAAGGAGATGTAACTGCTCATCATAACTTATGGCAACATAAGCCATATTACAAAATTTGCTCAACCATTCCTCATACGCACATTGCAATTAAATAATTAACTAGATAAACTTTAAAGCATTCAATATGTTTATCACCTTAACTGCCATATCAGTCATTTACTCATTTCACTTAGGCTCCCACGTTACCCTCTTATTAGGGTATAGACTCAACCCTTCATTACTCTTTCTTACTAGGGAATAGGGGAGTCACTTTATCTTTTTAATTGTGGTTACCTTTCTCTCTCTATATATCATAAACTTCTTTTTCTTATTTAGCATATATCTATCTCTCTATTAAACTTCTACAACTACCAAAGAAAAACTCTTTCTTTGTACCATGGAATTCAATCTTTAAACTAACTCTCAGTTATTCAACTCTGACTATTAATGTGGATGAACTTGGCTAAATATCCATTAAAGGTTTTCTCTTTCCTTGTTTTTGTTGGAAATTGTGCCCTAGGGGCCAATCATTGTATCGGGTTATCACATTATTTGCATGTTTACTGTGATGACCATCCTTGGATAACTCGTGATCTTATCCTAAATGTCCCTGGTCAGTCATCTATGCGGGAGCAGAGATGAAATAAGACCAGTATGACTTTGAAGATATATAGAGATATAAATCAAAGTCATAGGCACATGTAAGAGTACAGGGTGCTGGACCGACCCGCAATGAGAGAGCTGCATGGGTCAAGTCATAAGCTTCTCTCATATACAAGCCATGTCACTATGCCCTTTGACCTGAGATCATCATGGATTCCTACATGACAAACGCTCAGCTTTGACCTAGTCAAAAGTCACTTTTGACCGAGTGATCATAAAGGCTATGCTCGGGCTTAGTGGTTTTTCATGCGGAGGAATGTGAATGGTCAAGATGGAATTTGTCCCTCACATTCGTAGAGAGATATTACTGGGCCCCTCGATGAGTGAGTCTGAGAAATGTATGGCCATACTGGAATGGAAGGGTAGTTCCATTTCTATATTCAGACTACTCAGGGATCGAGAAAGTAACGGTCAGGAACAGGAGGATGACGTTCACCATGCCTCATCCTTGACCGAAATATCGTGTGACAAAAGGGACGTGATATGGTTGTATGAAAGGTTACATCGTTTATCGATCCTCATATGTTTTGGGTAGTCGTAATGCCTTGCTAGAGACCGCTTACGACTTGTGGGTCAGTATAGTAACTGGGCCACTGCCAACTTCATATGGGCCTACAGGGTCGCACACAAAACAGCCCAATGCGAGCTATGATGTCCAGATTCATTGAATCTAAGAGATGTCTAAATTCAATGAATAATCTAGGGTGGATATATATTTTATATATATATATAAATTAGTTTATATATATATTATATATATAATATAAGAGATATTTGTAAGATTTAATTTATAAGGATAAATTAAATCTCTATCATTTTGAATTTGAATTTAAATGGATATGATCTATTTGAATTTGAAATTCAAATTGATAAGATATCTCAATTTTGATTTATGAGAATAAATCAAATATAATTCTGTCTTATCTTTATTTTAAATTAAATAAATAGGTGAATTAAATCTGTGGGACGGATTTAATATAAATCATATTTATTTAATCAGTTTCTTATTAAATTATGCAATATATGATATTGTATTAATTCAGAATTAATATAAGATTAATTCTGAAGCCCGGCCCTATTAGAAGCCCGATAGCTTCCTATATATTTGACATTAGGAGCTAGGGTTCCACACACAATAGATCTCTTCACACACATTCAGTCGTGAGAAAAGGGGGCAGGGAGAGTGCAAAAGGTTTGCAGATAAGAAACTGCCGAAATAGAGACGGTGAGGACGGAACCTCCAGAAAGCCATAGAGGGACAAGAGGCGCTAGCACGTCGTTCGCAATTGGAACGCTGTTCGTGTGGATACCGGTAGAGGAAGCCGATCTGAGCTGTCGACTTCTACGATACGGCCAGACACGAAGATAGGTCGCGACCAGAACACACTTAGGTCGCGACCATACGGGCATCTGAACGTCAGAAATCCGAAAAGAAGAGGCAGGTCGCGACTTGAAGCTGACGAGGTCGCGACTAAAAGCTCCAGAGGCGACAGGTCGCGACTAGAAGCAGAGTAGGTCGCGACTACAAACTCCAGAGGCGACAGGTCGCGACTAGAAGCTGAGGAGGTCGCGACTGAAAGTTCCAGAGGCGAGGAGTCGCGACTAGTGGACACTGAGGTCGCAACCAAAGCTTGAAACCGAAGGTAACACTTCTTTCTCCTTGACTTAAACACATTCGGTAGATCCTGGCTGGGAATGGAAAAATTTTTTAAAGTTAATTTCCGCTGCGTGTCTTCCAATTCCCTTCAGTGGTATCAGAGCCATGCCGTTTTGTGTTTAAGTTAGGTTTGATTGTTGATACATGTGATGTATGTTAGACTTCTTAGCTGATTATATGATAACATGCGTGATATGTATGACATATATGGAATCTGTTTATGTATGACATATACGGAATCTAAAAGGAAACTGAAATCGGTGGTGTATGTTAATTGATTTGATCAATTAATATTGATGGGGTCTAAGGAAAAAGAATTAAGATTCTTGATTATTTATCAAAAAAAAATTTCTATTGGGGCGCTGCCCCACACCCCGCCCGCTAACCGGCTAGCGGGACCGCCGTGGCTATTTAATCGTAGCGCAACATAATCGTAATATGTATTGACTTTCCTGATATATGAATGTTTTGAAACATTTATTGCCCTTCAAATAGTATGAATTTTGATTCTTGAATGTTTGGGTATGGTGAACAATATGGCTCTAGATTACAAGTGTTGTAATTTTTCTAAATACGGCCTGCGTGTCGTGCCTTCCTCTAATGACTCTCGTTGTACATTCTCTTCTCATCTCACTCCCCTCGAATGTTAAAACGAGGTTTCCTTATGTACTTTTCCTATTCTAATTAGAGAGCTCCTCTCATTGGCTTGAGGGGACTTAGGATAGGTGAGCCATATTGTGTCACGTTTAAGATTATGCATCTTTTGATTAGATCACTGCATGTATGTTTTAATATGCATAATACTTGTATGAGATACAACCGCGATACATGCATCTTATAAACCAGTTAATTAATTAAACCCTCTAAAAGAAATCTTAAGTCATATGCCGTCAATTAATGGACACTTGTCAAAACCTCGATCGCTCATTTGTAGGTCCACCAAAGTGGGTGCATTTGAGTTATCTTGGGGAGATAAGCAAGAGTAATGGTGCTGCTCTTATGTTTGTTATTGTTTGACTTAATTGAGATTATCAAAACGGTTTTGGGTCTCAAGGCATTAGATGGGATTAAAACATGCCGGATCATATGATGATTGAATCCCATAAATATCTAAGAATTACATTTGATGTAATTGGTAAAGTTGTTACCTACCTAAATAACTTAAAGTTGAGCGTCCAGCCAAAGCGGACTCAAGTTTAAGCCAAATATGGATCTTAGCCCACTAATTATTACATTGAGGGTTGTTTTATTCAGTGGGAGATTGCTAATTCGCTTGCATATTTTAATTGTAGAATCATGACGACTAGTAATACTGCTACATTATCGTTGCGATCTGTCCTTGAGAAGGACAAACTCAATGGGACAAACCTTCTTGACTGGTTCAGGAACTTGAGAATTGTTCTCAAGCAGGAAAGAAAGGCATATGTCCTAGATCAACCCATTCCTGAGGAGCCAGCAGCCAATGCTCCTAGAGCTCAGAGAGATTCTTATGCGAAGCATAAGGAAGACTCTGTTGATGTGGGATGCTTGATGCTTGCCACTATGGTTCCGGAGCTCCAAAGAGATTTGGAACACATGGAGGCTTATGAGATGATTGTGCATCTTAAGGAAATGTTCCAGCAACAGGCAAGGCAAGAGAGGTATGAGACCACTAAGGCCTTACATTCCTGCAAGATGGCTGAAGGTGCATCAGTGAGTACTCATGTCCTAAAGATGAAAGGGTACATAGATCACCTTGAGAGGCTTGGATTTCCCATGAGCCAGGAGTTAGCTACAGATTTGATCTTGAACTCACTCCCGGAAAGTTATGACCAGTTTGTCATGAACTACAACATGAACAACATGGAGAAATCTATTTCTGAACTGCATGGGATGCTTAAAACTACTGAGCCGACTGTTAAGAAGAAGCCCAATACTGTTTTGATGGTTCAGAAAGGAAAGGGTATGAAAAGGAAAGGCAAGGGCAAGGGGAAGGGTCATGGCTCATCTGGTAAGACCAAAGAGTCGGGCAAGCCCGAAACCATGCCTGCACCAAAGAAGGCAAAGCCTCCAAAGGAAGGAGTTTGCTTCTTCTGCAATGAACCGGGTCATTGGAAGAGGAATTGCAAACTCTACCTTGAAGATCTGAAAAAGAACAAGAAGGATAGCGGGGCTATCGCTTCTGGTATTTATGTTATAGACATTCATCTCTCTACTTCCACTACATGGGTATTAGATACTGCATGTGGTTCTCACATTTGTACAAATGTGCAGGGCCTAAAGGACAGTAGAAAGCTGAAGAAGGGCGAAGTTGACCTACGAGTTGGAAATAGAGCAAAGGTTGCTGCTCTATCTGTAGGCACTTATGAATTAGTTCTGCCCACTGGGCTTTTGTTAGTTTTGAACAATTGCTATTATGTTCCTGCTTTGAGTAGTAACATTGTTTCTCTTTCTTATTTGGATAAGGAAGGTTACACTTCCATTTCTGGGAATGGTAAATGTTCCATTTATCGTAATGATATTTTCTATGCTCATGGTGATTTGCATGTTGATCATTACATATTAAACTTGGAACAACCCAATCATGGAAATATCTATAACATAACCGCCAAAAGGATCAAACCAAATGATTTGAATCCGACGTACCTCTGGCACTGTCGTCTAGGCCACATAAATGAGAAACGCATTTCTAAACTCCATCAAGATGGATTTCTCAACTCATTTGATTTTGAATCATATGATACTTGCGAATCTTGTTTGTTAGGAAAGATGACAAAGTCGCCTTTCACTGGGCACAGTGAGAGGGCGACTGATTTGTTGGGCCTCATACATACAGATGTGTGTGGACCGATGAATACAAATGCCAGAAGAGGTTATTCGTACTTCATTACATTCATAGATGATTTCAGTAGATATGGCTATGTCTATCTAATGAAACATAAATCCGAATCTTTTGAAATGTTCAAGATATTTCAAAATGAAGTACAAAACCAGCTTGGCAAAACAATTAAAGCCCTTCGATCTGATCGAGGTGGCGAATATTTGAGCCAAGAGTTTATCGATCATCTTAGGAATTGTGGAATAGTCTCACAATTGACTCCTCCAGGAACACCACAATGGAATGGGGTTTCTGAACGGAGGAATCGAACACTATTGGATATGGTTCGATCCATGATGAGTCGAACAGATCTTCCACCATCCTTTTGGGGCCACGCCCTAGAGACAGCTGCGTTCACACTGAATCGTGTTCCATCTAAGGCAGTTGAAAAGACTCCGTATGAGATATGGACTGGGAGGAAACCTAGTTTGTCTTTTCTCAAGATTTGGGGATGTGAGGTCTATGTTAAGCAACAAGCCTCAGATAAGTTAGCGCCCAAATCTTCAAAGTGCCTTTTTGTGGGATATCCTAAGGAAACCAAGGGATATTATGTCTACAACCCCACTGATAACAAAGTGTTTGTTGTCAGAAATGGTATCTTTCTAGAACGAGAATTTATCTCTAAAAGAACCACTGGGAGCAAGGTACACCTCGAAGAAGTTCGAGAGCCACAAGACGCCACAGAACTAGAGATGGAAAGTAGAGAAGACTCACAAGAAGTTGTTGAGACTCCTCAAGTCACGCAAGGCCCAAGGCGATCTAATAGGGCACGACTTCAGCCTCAGAGATATGGATTTCTGATTTCTGATAGTCGTGATGTGTTGCTCATTGAGCATAATGAGCCCACTACCTATCAAGAAGCTATAGTGGGACCAAACTCTGAGAAATGGCTTAATGCCATGAAGTCTGAGATGCAATCCATGTACGACAATAAGGTATGGACCTTAGTCGACCCGCCTGAAGGTATACAAACCGTCGGGTGCAAGTGGGTTTTTAAAGAGAAAACTGACATGGATGGCAATGTAAATGTCTTCAAGGCACGACTGGTTGCAAAAGGATTTACTCAAACTCATGGTGTGGACTATGATGAGACCTTTTCCCCAGTTGCAATGGCCAAATCAATCAGAATCCTCCTTGCCATTGCAGCATATTATGACTATGAAATATGGCAGATGGACGTCAAGACAGCCTTCCTTAATGGAAAGCTCCTTGAGGATGTGTACATGACACAACCTGAAGGTTTTATGCGTTCTGAGGACTCTGGTAAGGTGTGCAAGCTTCAAAGGTCCATTTATGGACTGAAGCAAGCATCTCGGAGTTGGAATCATCGTTTTGATGAAGTAGTCAAAGAGTTTGGATTTCTTCAAAATATTGATGAACCTTGTGTGTACAAGAAGGTTAGTGGGAGCATAGTTGTATTTTTGGTACTCTATGTCGATGACATCCTACTCATTGGGAATGACATTCCTACCTTGCAGATTGTCAAGTCTTGGTTAGGAAAATCTTTCTCGATGAAAGACTTGGGTGAAGCCACCTACATCCTAGGAATTAGGATCTATAGAGATAGATCTAAAAGGCTTCTAGGACTGAGTCAGAGCACATATATAGACAAGATACTGCATAGGTTCAGTATGCAGGAATCAAAAAGGGGTTTCATACCCATGTCTCATGGTATTCACCTCAGCAAGGATTTGTGTCCTAGTACACCAGATCAGCGAGGTCGCATGAGTAAGATTCCATATGCCTCGGCCATAGGATCTATCATGTACGCCATGTTATGTACTCGACCGGATGTCTCGTTTGCCTTAAGTATGACTAGCAGATATCAACAGGACCCCGGTGAGGGCCATTGGACTGCTGTCAAGAATATCCTTAAGTACTTAAGAAGGACTAAGGACTTATTCTTGGTCTATGGTGGATTGGATGACGAGCTCTATGTAACTGGTTACACAGATGCAAGTTTCCAAACTGACCAGGATGACCAGAAATCGCAATCTGGATACATATTTCTCCTAAATAATGGAGCACTAAGCTGGAAGAGCTCTAAGCAGAGCACTGTAGCAGATTCTGCAACGGAAGCCGAGTATATAGCAGCATCTGATGCAGCTAAGGAGGCCTTTTGGATCAGGAAGTTCATTACTGAACTAGGGGTGGTATCGACCATCTCAGATCCAATAACTTTGTTCTGTGACAATAGTAGTGACATTGCACAGGCCAAAGAGCCTTGGTCACATCAAAGGACCAAGCATATACTCAGGCGATTTCATCTCATCAAAGAAATCAATGATAGAGGTGATATAAAAAATATGCAAGGTAATAGGAGAAGACAATGATGCTGATCCTCTAACAAAACCGCTTGTCCAGGCAAAACATGAGCGTCATGTTAGGTCAATAGGATTGAGACAAATTAATGATTGTTCCTAGTGCAAGTGGGAGGATGTTGGAAATTGTGCCCTAGGGGCCAATCATTGTATCGGGTTATCACATTATTTGCATGTTTACTGTGATGACCATCCTTGGATAACTCGTGATCTTATCCTAAATGTCCCTGGTCAGTCATCTATGCGGGAGCAGAGATGAAATAAGACCAGTATGACTTTGAAGATATATAGAGATATAAATCAAAGTCATAGGCACATGTAAGAGTACAGGGTGCTGGACCGACCCGCAATGAGAGAGCTGCATGGGTCAAGTCATAAGCTTCTCTCATATACAAGCCATGTCACTATGCCCTTTGACCTGAGATCATCATGGATTCCTACATGACAAACGCTCAGCTTTGACCTAGTCAAAAGTCACTTTTGACCGAGTGATCATAAAGGCTATGCTCGGGCTTAGTGGTTTTTCATGCGGAGGAATGTGAATGGTCAAGATGGAATTTGTCCCTCACATTCGTAGAGAGATATTACTGGGCCCCTCGATGAGTGAGTCTGAGAAATGTATGGCCATACTGGAATGGAAGGGTAGTTCCATTTCTATATTCAGACTACTCAGGGATCGAGAAAGTAACGGTCAGGAACAGGAGGATGACGTTCACCATGCCTCATCCTTGACCGAAATATCGTGTGACAAAAGGGACGTGATATGGTTGTATGAAAGGTTACATCGTTTATCGATCCTCATATGTTTTGGGTAGTCGTAATGCCTTGCTAGAGACCGCTTACGACTTGTGGGTCAGTATAGTAACTGGGCCACTGCCAACTTCATATGGGCCTACAGGGTCGCACACAAAACAGCCCAATGCGAGCTATGATGTCCAGATTCATTGAATCTAAGAGATGTCTAAATTCAATGAATAATCTAGGGTGGATATATATTTTATATATATATATAAATTAGTTTATATATATATTATATATATAATATAAGAGATATTTGTAAGATTTAATTTATAAGGATAAATTAAATCTCTATCATTTTGAATTTGAATTTAAATGGATATGATCTATTTGAATTTGAAATTCAAATTGATAAGATATCTCAATTTTGATTTATGAGAATAAATCAAATATAATTCTGTCTTATCTTTATTTTAAATTAAATAAATAGGTGAATTAAATCTGTGGGACGGATTTAATATAAATCATATTTATTTAATCAGTTTCTTATTAAATTATGCAATATATGATATTGTATTAATTCAGAATTAATATAAGATTAATTCTGAAGCCCGGCCCTATTAGAAGCCCGATAGCTTCCTATATATTTGACATTAGGAGCTAGGGTTCCACACACAATAGATCTCTTCACACACATTCAGTCGTGAGAAAAGGGGGCAGGGAGAGTGCAAAAGGTTTGCAGATAAGAAACTGCCGAAATAGAGACGGTGAGGACGGAACCTCCAGAAAGCCATAGAGGGACAAGAGGCGCTAGCACGTCGTTCGCAATTGGAACGCTGTTCGTGTGGATACCGGTAGAGGAAGCCGATCTGAGCTGTCGACTTCTACGATACGGCCAGACACGAAGATAGGTCGCGACCAGAACACACTTAGGTCGCGACCATACGGGCATCTGAACGTCAGAAATCCGAAAAGAAGAGGCAGGTCGCGACTTGAAGCTGACGAGGTCGCGACTAAAAGCTCCAGAGGCGACAGGTCGCGACTAGAAGCAGAGTAGGTCGCGACTACAAACTCCAGAGGCGACAGGTCGCGACTAGAAGCTGAGGAGGTCGCGACTGAAAGTTCCAGAGGCGAGGAGTCGCGACTAGTGGACACTGAGGTCGCAACCAAAGCTTGAAACCGAAGGTAACACTTCTTTCTCCTTGACTTAAACACATTCGGTAGATCCTGGCTGGGAATGGAAAAATTTTTTAAAGTTAATTTCCGCTGCGTGTCTTCCAATTCCCTTCAGTTTTAACCCTTAGCCTTGCACTCATCACTATCTAACTTAGAGGAATGCTTCTTGTAAAATATTGGAGAAAAACTTCTCAGGTGAGTGGAACTTTTACATCTCTCTACTATCTCTTCACTCTCTCTTTGTCTGTATATCAGTCCCAGTTTGCTCTTGACAGGACTATGGTTCTTTTCTAGTTTGTCTCTTGACTCTAACTAACGTAAGTCATATAAATCTCATTCATCATCTATTATTATTACTTATGCTCTCTAGGGTACTTTACCCTAGGTCCTGCTAGGCTACTGTTTCTTCATGATGGGGTCCCTCTGTTTCAAGAACATTAACTCTGATTTATTAACCATCATGTCTCTAAACTTAAGCCATGTATTAAGCTCATTTCTTATCAAGTCTTATTCTAACTTTTGATTCTTTTGTTTAGGGAATAATAGCTGAACAAATTCTTTTGTAAGGCAGATCTACTCCTAATGGTCACATGGAGGATCTACTTCTAAACATGTTCTTAAACTAATCTGTATCTCTATACCTTATATTGTTTAGCTTGTTTGCACCTTATGCTAAACCTCTAATAGATAAACTTCAGTTAGGATGGCATCTTCATTCTCATCATTAGATCTTTGTGCATCTTAGTCGTAACCTGAGTATTAGCTAGTCGAGACTCATAGTATCTTTAAACTTTAGTCGCGACCATCTCAACTTACTCATCATGACTTGATAGCTCTGTGTTCTTCTATCGTGACCATAACTGTTCTTCGGTCGTCACTTAACCTACTATCTATATTAGTTGTGTCCTATGACCTAACTCATTATGACTTGAAAGCTCCATGACTTTCATCACAGCTAATGGTCTTTACTATTCACTACCAAAATGCCTCATATTATGACTTGTTCATAGCTTTCTTTAAACATTATCTTCTAACGTTCCTTATCTAGTCTTGACTCTAGCAATGTTCAATTCTTGTTTTTGGCTTTGATAAACTTGAGTCACTTAAAACTCATTCATATCTATCTACTACAATCACATTAAATAGGGAACATATTCAAATAGATGTTCAATCAACTATCATTTTATTATATCACGTCAAAACTCATATTTCATATCACCATAACATTTGTACATATATTGCATAAATATCCACTACATATTCGAGGTATATCATAACTATCATACATCTATGTAATTACTTTACTTTACACTATTTACAAATTTACATTACCCCTCATATATTTTTACATTCTTTTATAGGGAATAGTAAATTGTAAATACTTTTGCATATATAAATGATACCCCTGTATATTATATGGTGGATCATTCTCTAAAATCTTACTTAGTTCTATGTGCCATATAGGGGTATATGGCAGTATTTGACTTACTACTATCTCATGCCAATCTTTTAGTGTATAAACTTGATTCAGATCAATGCCCTCTATTGTACATCTGCTTATCATCCCTGCTATGGCATTGAGGAAATATAGATAAATTGACTGCTCTTAATCTCTACTTCTATTCATCCCTTGACCTACACTGAGTAGTTCACTTTCTACAGCTTTCTTGAGATTAATATAGTCAACATTATATGTCTTTAACAAACAAGGCTGGGGTCGAGTAGGACCAGGAATGTCACATCCTTACTTTTAACCTCAATTATACTCCATTAGAAGTGATTGGCACCAATTAAATGATCATTTGCTTTAAAAAATCCATTTCCAAAAGATGTGCTCTCAGGTACTGTTCACTTTTACTGTTCATTTGATAATTCTAGAACATGTACCCTACTTTAAAAATTCATAATTAATTGTAGAAAAATCAAAATAATGTGGTTCCAATTTCTAATGAAATCTATTTCATAAATATTTGAGGAAAAATATAAAATTAAGGTTCTCTTGTCCACACGAAATCAGTTTATTGGATAAAAATCACTGTTCATTTGGTAAAATCTGGAAGTTCCATTTTCTTTGTCTTAAATTTAAAAATTCATTTCTCTTTGGTTATTTATCCAAATGAACCGTATTACCTATGGAATTAAAGCTCTAGATGTCCTCTTTAAGTTCACCAAATTTCATAGAAAACTTCATTCATTTGATATATAATATCATCGAGTGAATGTCACTATCTCTAATCGTTTACTTTATCTCAATTCCAGATTTTAGTTCCAAATTTGAAAAATCATAACATTTTGGTTACTTATCCAATTAAGGCGTTCTTGGTGTCCATTTAAATATTTGTATCTTAGCTACCCTCACACCAAATTTTAGACTAAAACTCATTGATTTACACATAAAAATCATCGTCACATCACCACGGCCTCACAACAGGGTTACAGAAACATACACCATGCATGCTAGCATATCATCCCATAGTGTCATGTAAGTCATATAACTGTTAGAAATTGTGCCCTAGGGGCCAATCATTGTCTTATGAATATTATTGATTTATAATTTTATTAATTGTGTTATCATATTATTTGCATGTTTACTATGATGACCATCCTTGGATAATTCATGATCTTATCCTAAATGTCCCTGGTCGGTCATCTATGCGGGAGCAGAGATGAAATAAGACCAGTATGACTTTGAAGATGTATAGAGATATAAATCAAAGTCATAGGAACATGTAAGAGTATATGGTGTTGGACTAATCCGCTATAAGAAAACTGCATGGGTTACGTCATAAGTTTTTCTCATATCAAACCATGTCACTATGCCCTTTGACCTGAGATCATCATGGATTCCTACATGACAAACGCTCAGCTTTGACTTAGTCAAAAGTCACTTTTGACTGAGTAATCATAAAGACTATGTTTGGGCTTAGTGGTTTTTCATGCGGAGGAATGTGAATGGTCAAGATGGAATTTGTCCCTCACATTCATAGAGAGATATTACTAGGCCCGCCGCTAAATGAGTCTGAGAAATGTATGGTCGTACTGTAATAGAAAGGTAGTTCCATTTCTATAGTCAGACTACTCAGGGATCGAGAAAGTAACGGTCAGGAATAGGAGGATGACCTTATCCATGCCTCATCCATGACCAAAATATCGCGTGATAGAAGGGACATGATATGGTTGTATAAAAGGTTACATCGTTTAACGATCCTCATATGATTTGGGTAGTCGTTATGTCTTGCTAGAGACCGCTTGTGACTTGTGCGCCAGTATAGTAAATAGCCCACTGTCAACTTCATATAAGCCTACAGGGTCACACACAAAATAGCCCAACACGAGCTATGATGTCCAGATTCATTGAATCTAAGACATCCAGATTTAATGAATGATCGAGGGTGGATGTATATATTTATTTATATATATATTCATATATATGTAAATTTGTATATATACATTATATATAAGAGATATATGAGATTTAATTTATAAGGATAAATTAAATCTCTATCACGTTTGAATTTGAAATTCAAATTTATAGGATATCTCATATAGGAGATATTTATAAAATTTAATTTATAAGGATAAATTAAATCTCTATCACATTTGATTTTGAAATTCAAATTGATAGGATATCTCATATAAGAGATATTTATAAGATTTAATTTATAAGGATAAATTAAATCTCCATCACGTTTGAATTTAAAATTCAAATTGATATGATATCTCAAATTTGATTTATGAGAATAAATCAAATATAGTTCAGTCTTATCTTTATTTTAAGTTAAATAAATAGGTGAATTAAATCTGTAAGACGGATTTAATATAAACATTATTTATTTAATTAGTTTCTTATCAAATTATACAATATATGATATTATATTAATTTCAGAATTAATATAAGATTAACTCTAAAATCCAATTCGGTAGAGGAAAACACATAGCATCCTATATATCTGATTTTAGGAGCTACGTTTTAAAAAATATAAAACACAGAAAGGCCGAAGGGGAATTGGCAAAAGGTTTGCAGATAAGAAACTATCAAAATAGAGATGGAGAGGACGAATTCTTGAGAAAGCCCTGGAGCGACATGAGACGCTAGCACGTCATTCGTGATTGGAACGCTGTTCATGTGGATACGAGTACAGGAAGCCGACCTGAGTCGTCAACTTCTTGCGAGCAGAAAGGGAGCACGAGCCGTGGAGAAAAGCTATGAATGTCGTGACCAGAAGCTGTGGAAGTCGCCAAGGAACACTGAGGGTAATGCTTCTTCCCACTTGACTTAAACACATACGGTAGATCCTGGCAAGGAATGGAAAAAAATTTAAGTTAATTTTCGCTGCGTGTCTTCTAATTCCTTACAATAACTTATTATACAAACTTAATCATCAACATTTACTCTCTTCCCTTGAGAGGTTCTAGCACCTAAAACATAGTTATGTGCAACATACTCATTTTCATACATCTTAGGGTCCAAACAGTAGCATCTGGAACCACTTCCAAGGCTATTGAAGTCAAATTACTCAATCTGGAATTTTACTCTTAGAGAGTACTGTTCACTATGCAAATTCTAGAGGAGTGACTTGACTTCAAAAAATCATAACTAATTCTATAAAAATCAAAATAGAGTGGTTCAAATTGATACACAAAGCTAACATAATGCTCTTTCAGGAAAAAAATGATTTGTTGACCATTCCTTGACCAGGTCAATGTTGGTAAACGTCTGAAGTTTACTCTTCCTCTAGCATCCTGACCCTAATTCTAGCATTATGGTCCCAACTTTGATAAATCATATCTTTACGTGTAGACATCCAAATGAGACATTCTATATATCAAATTGAAGCTTGACATGTATAATATTTACTAGAAAAATATCATACATTTATTTAATCATTTACTATTTATAATTATAGCTCAAATGTCACTGTGTCACCACGAGTTACTGTTCACAATGACAATTTTCAGCAATTATACATATATGAATCACATATTAATCATGCTAAGCAATTAACATCTCTTCATGCATCTTTATCTCCTCCATCTTGAGAAGACATGCTGTAATTGGATTGATATGGAAGGGGTGAGATTTCTGGGGAAATCTCAGTAGCAAATGGCACTAAACAATACATGCATTAATGTGAATACTTGTGCTTTCTTGTAAAAGTGTTAATATTGTCTAATGTGCATGTTTCAATGTTACATATGAAATACAATTGGACAAAGTAATCATAGGAACAGAGCTTCATACATAAGCACATGTTCAACACAATTCAACAAAGCCATAGCACATCAAGCATAACATTCAATGCATACAAGTTTAGGATTAGTTTACTACCTGACATGTAGCCTTTCCTTCTATCTCTTAGCTCTGTTTCTAATGTCTCTTCTTTTCATAGGTCAGAGCCTATACATAGTATAATAATATCTTCATTATTATTCTATCAGTATAGTTCTACTTAACTCATGCTTAACTAGGGGTGATATCATTATTCTGACATTCCCCTGGCTTTCTTTCTACCTTTAGCTACCTTTATTAATAGAGATATTTCTCTATTCTAACCACTAAGAGCAATCCTCTACTTTATTAGAGCAGGGACTAGATAACTTACCTCATTCCTAAGTTTTGCCCAGTCCCTCGGCTCCTTAGACTGCTCCTGGCTCCACCAGAACTCCTTCCTTTCTTTCCTTTCTTTCTTTCCTTCTCTCTTTCTCTCTTCTTTCTCTTCTTTCTCTTGCCAAATCCATGCTGTGCCTTGAAATGGGAGGGGAGCGGCCTATTTATAGTTGAGAGGAGGTGGAATGAATGGTCCAGATTGATTCACGATGAATGGCTCAGATTGCTTGCTTCCTCAAAAAGCTTTGCCTGCATCATCACACTGACATCACCATCCTTAATGACTCACTACTTATGACATCATCCAGGACACCTCAAGGGACACCTCAGGTGTATATGTGGTGCAATGGTGGGGCCCTTGGGATACCTCACCAGCTAACTCAGCCTTTCTAGAGAGTTCTAGAGTCTTTTCCCAGAATGGACGACCGAGATCATGCCACGTGTCCTCTTGCTTTCTCTACTTTTCTTGTAATCATGCCATGTGTCCTTTGCTTTTCCTCTTTTACTGTAATCATGCCATGTGGCGCCTTGTGGGCCTCATTCATGATTCCATATCACTTTACCCAGTTCTATCTTGGACCGGGTCACTTTACTCTTGGGCCCACATTACTCTTAGGCTACGTTCTTGGGCCTTGGATTGTCATCTTGGGTTTCTAACCTAGCCCAAATACTCTGGTGGCTCGGTTCCCAAGAAACATCCTTAGTAAATTACTAAAATACCCTTAGTTCCTCTTTAGTACTTATAGGAGCACTATTATCTTTCCATACCTTACCAGAGTATTTCTTGACCCTGGTCAACTATCCAGATATCCTTTCTTGATTGTCTAACCTTAGTCAAATGATCATAATACCCTTTATCTGACTCTGACTCTGACTCAATGACACAACACAGTGGCATACCTTCAATGGCATTTTTATAATTCATTATTTTTCTCGGTCTTTATTAGCCCTAGCCCACATACTTATCTAAAAATATCATTGGGCCTATAAGGTGCCATTCTGGACCCTCTGTATGATCCACTATCTTCATGGGCTCAATTCCTGAGAAATTTCCCTAAAACCTATTTATCGGGTATTTTAATCCATTGTAAATTCTATAATAAATTCTATAGAACTCCTTTTTGGGCTCTATCAGTTTCAGAAATTCTTATATTAATTATAGGATTTTACTTCCATATTTCATATGATTCTGAGGTCTAGAGCATACCATATTAATTTTTCTTTTCTTTAAAAATTAATATAAATCTTTCAAGACCTCATATCAGAACTTTGTGTTGCATGAAAATGATCAGCATAATTTCCTCTATTTACTGAGACTTCTGCTCAATAGGGCCTGGTAGCATCCCTTTTTCAGGCTATATATTGAGCTTCTAGGCCTAAAAATTGGGATATGACATTATGCATATGGAAGGAATGAGATTTCATGGAAATCCCAATAGCAAGTTACACAAACCATAATATCATGCATGAATAATTGAATGCTTAACATGTTATCATGTGATGGGAGCTACTTCATAATGGTACATAAGCAAACTATAACATGCATATTGTCATGACATAACTTGCAAGGAGTTGCAATCATTCATACTTCATCATAACATGATGACATAAGCTCAAGCTCAACCAAACACCATAATCAACAAGCAAGCAAACAACTAAACAAACATGAGTTATAGTTAGGTATCCTTGCTACCTCTTAGCTATCTTGGTCAAGACCTTATTGGGATGATTTCCTTCCTTGACAAATGTCAAAACCTATCCATTACAAAATAATACCAAGTTACAACTCAACTTGAACACAAATCCAAGACTAGGTTTTCACTAACTTGCTTTCTTTCTCCCTTTTATGTTTCATACTTTCACCTTTCCAAAATAAATTCTCATAGTTCATTTCCACATAAATTTTCATGTAGAATCCAAATATGAAATCAGAATTTCGAAAATCAAATCATACCACTTGCTACAGTACCAAACTGAATGCATGCTCTTGTTTTCCAAAAATTCACATTTTGATTCCAATGCTTCCAATACTTCTTCTCCTACTTTATCCCCACACAATTTTCCATTTTAAACTCATTGGAATCATCAAAATCATGAAATTCTATTATATGAACAGTGTCATGCACAGTACCAGCAAGAACACAAAACCCTAAATCCAAACATACTTGAATTCCCAAGCTTATACCACTTGATTCTAGCTCGTTTAAGCTTGTCTCAACTATCCATTACATAAAACTCATATTTAAACCATATATGAGAAGCACTTACAGCAGCAAACATAAGGGAAATATAGAATGAAAACCCCTTAAAACCATGTGCTAACTTGCTAGAACAAAGCTCAAGATCAAGGGAGATGATTACCTTGCTTGTTACTTCACTTTGGTTGCTTCTTTCTTGGTTGAATGGAGATTTTACAAGAGTTATGCTATGGTTCACCATGCATGCCAAAGTGATCTGAATAGGGGGGTATTTATAGATAAATTTGGATTGAAATGGATGGCCAAGATTGATTTAGTTACTATTTGATCCAAAGGCTCACATTTAATCTTAGATTTAACCTTTTCTAAAAAGAATAATTATGACATCATGTGGGACAGCTCATGGGACACCACATGGGGGTATGTGACGTGCTCATAGTGTAAGGAAGCTTCTGGAAAAATTCCAGTCTAATCCAGTACCGATTGGAGAGTTTCACAATAATCGGACTATTTTCTGTTCCAGATTTTTTTTATAATATACCAAGATATGTATTCTATCATGGAAATTAATTTCTAGGCTTCTCATACCATTGAAAATTTTATAATGAATATTTATCTACCATCCATCTCTTGGGAAATGACCAAAATATCCTTGGTGCCTTTCTTGCACTGTACTAACCCTAAGTGCATAATTGTCCTTTCACCCCTCTTGGTACTTCCTTATGGCATATCCTGGCTTTAACTAATCACATTTATACTATGTGCCACATTTTTGTCCTATCCAGAATGACTAAAATGACCTCCATCCACTACTGGTATAGTATGGGCATTCAAGGGTATTTTCGTAATTTCACACTTTTCCTGGACTGCTCTAGTCTCTGGCCCACTTAACTATCCAGTCACCTTAATGGGCTCATGATGAATCCATTTGGGCTTTGATATTGGCTTATTACCTGTATTGCCTTTATGGCCCAATTCACAATACAACTCTCCCGATCCTATTTATCGGGTATTTTATTTTACTGTAAAATCCCATATGGCTTATACATGATTCCTTTTCTGACTCTGTCAATTCTATAAATTCTTCTATTAATTATATGAATTTTCTATAAAGTCTCATATGGTTTTGAGATTTGAAAAATACTGTAATAATTTCTTCTGACTTCAGGAATTTATATCAATTAATCAGGACCTCAAATCAAAATTCTGTGTTGCGTTAAACTGTCCGAAATATTTTTATCTATCTACTAGTAAAATTTGGGTCTGATATGATTTCAGGCATTTTTGGCCTGTTTTGGCTCAACTTTTTCATATTTACATTTAGGTCCCTTAACTTTTGAATAATTACACTTTAGTCCTGAACGTTTCATTAATTGTATTTAGGTCCCTCCTTTTATTTCTACTTCAACTTTTTGTCTTCAAACTTTTCAATTTGCGTTTTGGTCCCTATTCTTTCCTTATTTATTAATCATTCCATTTCCTTTCTCAATCTGCTATAGTTTATTCCAAGAATCTTATTTCCATTGCAGATAAACTGTACAGCTACATCAGGTCAAAAAATTGGAGATATGACAAGGAGCGTCACATTGATCCTTATATGTAAAGTCATATATTCATGTACTGTGATAATAGGAAGGGACTATCGTTGACTCTGACTGGATCTCTGGATTAAGGGACTACTGTAAGTTACTCATATCAAGTCTATCCTCAAACTCTGGTGTAGGACGAATAATATATGGTCTACTAGTACTCAACTTTCTCAGCCATAATTTGTACTCTCATCAGAGGAATATGGCTTACATTAAGGTTAGAGGGCACTCTAACAAACTCATACTATATAGAATTACTGGACTCATAATCATGTGGTACAACATCATGTGGTGCATACACAACATCAGGTTGAACCCCTACATAACCTTCAAATTGTAGGTTGTAGTCTATGGAAGCATTTATGGGACATTCTACTATAGATCTCCCTAATTTATCCCCTATCCTACCATATGAACTCTCTTCACTCTCTGAAGGAGGATCAAAGTCTGGAAGTAAACCATCTTCATATATCATTACTGGCCAGGTCTCTCCCTTATTAACTGATGGCTCTGACTTAACTTTATGAAATCTCATATATACTTTTGCAGGAGTTACTTAAATAAGCAATACTAATTATCCTAATATATACCCTAACTTAACAAAGTACTTACTACTTAGGGTTAGGGTCTCGGGACTATCTTATATTATGTCAAAAACTTCTACTCTAATACCAAAATGAAACATCCTTACTTTTATGTCTTGGGGAATATTCAGTAGTATTAAAAACCACTTACAAGACCTTGGAAGTCCATTAGCTAAATATATAATATTTACTCTTCTTGAGTTACTATTCATATGGTATTCCAGATTCAGCAATGAACTTCGGAAAACCATAATTAATTTTAGAAAAATTGAAATGATGTGGTTTAAAAGCTACATGAAGATAACACCTTGAAATTTGAGGGAAAAATAATTTTCATGCCAAATGCTTAGTCAATTAACACAATTTATTCGTCAAAGATTACTGTTCATTTGGTCAAAATTTCTAAAAATAGATTATGTCTACTTTAGAAAATTTGTTCTCTTTATACAAACATCAAATAAGGTTTTTATGGTGTCAAAATGAAGCTTGACATGTTAACTAAATGTATGTAAAATTTTATACATTTATCTTATCATTTACTATTTTTCATTACATCATAACCATCACTACTTATATTGGTCATATATCAACATTACCTATAACAATTCTTCACATAACATTTATACTATCCAATCCCTAGCTTCTCTTCATACTTCATCATCCTCTTTCATAATTCATAAACCTACTGGAATTGGGATTACATGGATGAAGTGAGATTTCTGAGAAAATCTCAGTAACAAACAATACTAGATAATTCACGCATTGATGCAAATACTTGTAGTTGCTTGTGAAAGTGTTAACATTATGTAATGTTCATGCTTCCATGTAACATATGAAATACAATTGGCCAAAGTAATTATAGAAATAGAGCTTTAATAGTAAAAACATATGTAACACCTATCGTATCCTTATTTTCAACCTTAATTATACTCAATTGGAAGTAATTTGAACCAATTACATATCCCTTTGCTTTAGAAATATGCATTTTCAAATGATTTCTTCTCGGAGGTACTGTTCACGGGAACTGTTAATTTGGTAATCCAGAATACATATCTAATTTTGAAAACTCATAATTAAATATAGAAAATTCTAAATGAAGTGGTTCCAATTTCTAATAAAAGCTCTTTCATTTAACTTTGAAGGAAAAATATAAAACTAAGGTTTCATTATCCAAATAAAGTAGTTTATTCGTTGAAAACACTGTTCATTTGGTAAATCGGGAAGTTCCAGCTTCTTTGCCTTAAATTCAAAAATTCATTTCTCTTTGGTTACATGTCCAAATGAAACATGTTACCTGTGGAGTTAAAGCACTAGATGTGTTCTTTAAGACCATAAAATTTTGTGAAGAAATTCATTCATTTACTATATGAAATAAGAGGTTGAACGTCACTACATCTAGTTGCTCACTTTATCTCAATTCCATATTTTATCTCAAATTTAGAAAAATCATAGTAAATAAAAAACTTAACCAATTGAGATGTTCTTGATGTTTATTTAAATCACTGTATCTTAGATATTTTCATACTAAATTTCAAGTCCAACATCATTGGTTAAGTCATCGTAATTATCATCATAAGGTTACTGCCTTATATTACAAACACACTATATCATGCTAGGTATGCCATCAAGTCATCTCATAGTGCCAAGTGATCAGCATAACTTATTACACAAGTTGAACAATCTATATTTACCCTTTTTCTTTGAGATATTGTAGTGCCTATAACATGATTATGCATATGGAAAGAATGAGATTTCATGAAAATCTCAATAGCAAGTCATACAAACTATAATATCATGCATGATTTATTAAATGCCTAACATGTTATCATGAGATGTGAGCTACTTCATAATAATACATAAGGAAACTCTAACATGCATATTGTCATGACATTAGTTGCAAGGAGTTGCAATCATTCATACTTCATTATCATCATGATGGTATAATCTTAAGCTCAACCAAACATCATAACTAACAAGCAAGCATACTATCAAACAAACATGAAATTATAGGTAGGTATTCTAAGATATCCTTGTCACACTCTTCTTAAAATGGTCTTCTTTCCACACAAATGTCAAAACCTAGCCATTACAAAGTAACATCAAGTTACAACTCAACTTCAAAACAATTCCAAGACTAGGTTTTCACTCACTTCCATTTTTTTCATTTTATGTTATATACTTCCATCTTTCTAAAATAAATTCTCATGGTTCATTTCCATATAATTTTTCATGTAGAATCTAAATATGGAACCAGAATTTTGAAAATCAAAACACAATCTTGTATGCTGTACATAACTGACATGCCTCTACTATTTTCCAAAAATTCACATTTTTTATTCCAATGCTTCCAATACTTGTTTGTCTACTTTATCCCCACACAATTTTCTATTTTAAACTCATTGGAAGCATCAAAATTATGAAAGTATGACACATGAACAGTGATTCATATAGTGGCAACTAAGAACACAAAACCCTAACTACATGCATACTTGAATTTCCAAGCCTATACCACTTGATTCTAGCTTGTTTAAGCTTATCTAAACTATCCATAAGGTAAAACTCATATTCTTATCACATATGGACAGCATGCCCAGCATCACCATCATGAAAAATATGTCACAAAAACCTCTTAAAATCAAGAGCTAACTTGTTAGATTAAAGTCCAAGAACAAAGGAACTAGTTACCTTTCTTGTTGCTCCAAGTTGTATACTTCTTTCTTGCTTCAAAGGAAATTTTGGCAGAGGTTCCCTAAGGTGTCTAAGATGCTGAACCAAGTCTGAAATGGTGGGGTATTTAGAAGAAAAATTGGGTGGAAATGGAAGGCCAAGATTAGTTTGGTTACTATTTGATCTAATGGTCCCTAACTCACCTTCCATCAAGCTTGCCCTATAAGCCTTATTAATGACACCATGCATGACCTCATTTAGGGCCATGTTTGGCTGAAGAAAAGTAGAAATACTTATAGAAAAAATTTTAGTCTAGTCTGGTACCAATCTGAGCAGTTTCACAAAAATTAGACTGTTTTATGTTCAATATTTTTATAATATTTCAAAACATGTATTCTATCATCAAAACCAGTGTCTATATTTTTCCTACCATTGACATTGTTAGACTGAGTATTTATCTGCCAACCATCCATTAAGAAATGACTAAAATACCCTTATTGCACTTTCTTGCACTATATAGCCCTAAGAGCATAATTGTCATTTCACACCTCTTTATACTTCATCAGGGTATATACTGGCTCTAACTAACCACTCCTATACTTACTTGGACATTTTTTACCTTTCCAAAATGACAAAAATGCCCTCCATCCTTCTCTGGTACAATCTTACAACATAGGGGCATTTTCGTAATTTCTCATTTTTTGGAGTTGCTCTAAACTCTGGCCCACTTAATTGTTCAACAATCTCACTGGGCCTTGGGATGCCATTTTGGGCCTTTATATAGGTTCATTGCCTTTATGGCACAAATCCTGAGAACTTCTCTCGAAGGTATTTATCAGGTATTTTATTACACTGTAATTTCCCTTAAAAAATCTACAGGATTCCTTTTCTGATTCTATCAATTTTATAAATTGTCATATTAATTATAGGAATTTACTATAAAGTTTCATCTTATTATGAGATCTAAAAAATACTGTAATAATTTTTCCTAACTTAAGGAATTCATATCAATTAATCGGGACCTCAAATCAAAAATATGTGTTGGTAAAATTTGGGACTAAACTGTTTCCGGGCAATTTTAAGCCTTTTCCGGCTCAACTTTCTCATCATTACATTTTTGCCCTTGAACTTTTGGTAAATTATATTTAAGTCCCTTAATTTTTGGTAATTACACTTTTTGGCTTAACTTTTATCTCTACCTTTAGTTTTGGCCTTAAACCATTTATAAATTTCATTTAGGTCCTTGAACTTTCCTTAGTTACCAGTCACTCTCTTTCCTTCCTCAATCTGATACAGTTTACTTTGAAAATCTCATGTTAATTACATATAAATTGAACATAAGATAGGAAAATTGGGGATATGACAACAACATTCAACATAGTCATAACACAACTAAGCATAACATTCAATACATACAAGATTAGGATAAGTTTACTACCTCATATACTTGGCTTTCTTCTTACTTTTCTTGGATGTGTGGCTACTCTTTGAAGTACACAATCAAATCCTAACATCACATAATCATCCATCTATCACAATCTAACTTGCTTGAGCATTAAACTCAGTTTAACTAACATAACTTCCTTTGATCTTTACTAATTGACTTGGCCTTTAAACCAATTGATGTCTTGACTTTATCCTACACAATTTCATCTTTTAAATCCATTTATGAGCTTATAATCACGAAATTCTAGCTCCTATGCACTAGTTAGACATATTTACAAAACATATACATCTTCTAAAAATTCTCATTTTGATTCCAATGCTTCGAATACTTATTTCTCTACTTTATCCCACAAACTTTTCATTTTAAAACTATTGGAAGCATCACAATAATGAAATTCTAATCACTATTCATGTGAGTGAACAGTAACATAGAAGAATTTCAAGAATTATAACTTTAAATTTCAATGTTTCAAAGGTTCAAAGCCTATCCAATCCTATACAAAATCATCATATAAATTCAATAGAAAAACTAGATCATTGAAATTCCATCTCCTTCTATCATGAACAGTGCATACTGCAAGATTTTAACCTTGGCAAAGTCAAGAATATCAATTGGATTCAACAACTAATCATCCAACTAGCTTGCTTAAGCATCAATCACATAAATTTAACTTTAATTTCTTCTTTCTCCTTTCATCTAAGGTTTTGGACAGCACAAATACCTTAGAGAAAACTCAACTTTCTTCCATAAAACCCTAAGTTCAAGCCCCCAAATTAGAGAAAAATAAGCTTGGATAGATTGGTTACCTTTAATTACTAGCTAGCTTAAACTATGTTGCCCTGAATCTTCTTTGTCTTGGCTAGAGTTTCCATTTTGACATAGCTTCCCTATGGGTTCTCATGCCATGATTTTGAATTAGAAATATAGTGGTATTTATAGAAAATCCAAAGGAAAATGAATTTCTAAGATTATTTTGTACACTATTTGACTATCTACCTTAGTCAAATGACCAAAAAGCCCTTAATCTATCGCTGACTTAACAACACAACTCAGTGGCACTTTCATAATTTTACAATTTTTTGATAGAGGAAAACACATAGCATCCTATATATATCTGATTTTAGGAGCTACATTTTAAAAGATATAGAACACAGAAAGGCCGAAGGGGAATTGGCAAAAGGTTTGCAGATAAGAAACTGCCGAAATAGAGATGGAGAGGATGAATTCTTGAGAAAGCCCTAGAGGAACATGAGACGCTAGCACGTCGTTCGTGGTTGGAACGCTATTTGTATGGATACTAGTAGAGGAAGCCGACCTGAGTCATCGACTTCTTGCGAGCAGAAAGGGAGCACAAGCTGTGGAGAGAAGCTATGAATGTCGTGACCAGAAGCTATGGAAGTCGCTAAGGAACACTGAGGGTAATGCTTCTTCCCACTTGACTTAAACACATACGGTAGATCCTGGCAAGGAATGGAAAAAATTTTAAATTAATTTCCGATGCGTGTCTTCTAATTCCTTTTAGCTGATATATTATAAAAATTAGGAAGAGAAACCAATCCAGCTTTTGGTAAAACTGCTTTGATCGGTACCGGATTGGACTAAATTTTTTCCAGAGGCTTCCTACCATGAGAATTTTACCACATGTCCCATGAGGTGTCACATGAGTTGTCCCTTGTGATGTCATGGATGATGTCATAATTTTTCTTTTTGAAAAAGTTAAATTCAATATTAAATATGAGCCTTTAGATTAAATAGTGCACAAAGTAATCTTGGCTACTGATTTTCCATAAAATTTTCTATAAATACCCCCTCAAATCTGGTTCAAAATCATGGCCTCATGAACCTTGTGGAAACTCTTGCAAAATGGAAAGTCAAGCCAAGAGAAAGAAGAATCAAGGTATCAAAGTTCAAGTAAGCTAGAGATTAAAGGTAAGCAATCTCTCCTAGCTTATTTTCCTTTGATTTGGGAGCTTGAACTTAGGGTTTTTATGGGGAAAAAGTTGAATTTTCTCTAAGGTGTTGTGCTGCCCAAAAACCTTAGATGAAAAGGGAAAGAAGAAATTAAAGTTAGAAGTATATGATTGAAGCTTAAACAAGCTAGTTAAGTGATTGATTATTGAATGAAGTTAATATTCTTGACTTTGCCAAGAGTGAATTTGTTCGGTATGCACTGTTCATGATGGAAGGAAATGAAATTTCAATGACTTAATGCTTCCATTGAATTTATATGACGATTTTGCGTAGGATTGGAAAGCTTTTGAACCTTGGAAGCATTGAAATTTGAAATTCTTCGCTGTACTGTTCACTCACATGAACAGTGATTAGAATTTCATGATTTTTATGCTTTCAATAGTTTTAAAATGAAAAATTGTGTGGGATAAAGTGGAGAAACAAGTATGGAAAGTATTAGAATCAAAACGAGAATTTTTGAGGGAATTGTGTACATATTTTGGTTCTATACAGCAGGCCATGAAGGAGCTAGAATTTCATGATTCTAAGCTCATAAATGGATTCAAAAGATGAAATTGTGTAGGGTAAAGTCAATACATCAATTGGTTCAAGAGCCAAGTTGATTAGTAAAGATTAGGAAAGTATGATAATAAAGAGTGTAACAAGGTTTGTCTTGAATATGGTTAGAGTTCATGAGTCCTAATAAATTATGTTATGAATACGAATGTGTTTAGGACCTTGAAACATCCAAGAAGATTTTGGGAAGTGATTGACATAAAGGCTTTATGGTTAGAAAGCTAGGGACCAAGTGGAAAAGATCAAGAGAAAAGTTTAAGTGCAAGGCAGTGAACTTACATCTTTATGTGCTTGATATGGTATACTTATGTGTTGACATGTATATGATATTTGAATGATGTTGTGACATGATAAATGATGCTGAATGTATTGTGAATAACATGTTTTCCATGGCCATGCATTTTATGTAAAAGTATATAGCATATGGCATGTCACTAATCAAAGAAAGTTTAATGAAATGACATATCATGCATTAGTATCCATCTTGTATATTTAAGTGGTAATGTTTGCTACTGATATTCCCTAGAATCTCACTCTTCCATAACCAACCAACTTAGGTCAAGTATGATGAAAAAGGTATACATGGAGAAGAGCTAAAGAATGGAAGAAAGGAAGTGAAGTAATTGAAATTCTAGCATATGCTATGAATTATCTATGTATGTAAATGCCATGTAAGGTGTCCATTTATGTGATGAAACTATTTGTAATAATTATGGCATATGTACATGATGTATATGAATATTGAGAAGCTTATTTGATGGCTTATACAGTTGGAACAATTATTAGAAGTGAAAGAAAAGAAACTGAAATTGTAAAAATGTAGATCCTGAAGTAGTTTTATTGTGGCTTCAGTTTGGCCTAGCAAATAAAGGAATTATTTCACAAAATTTTATGATCATGTAGCACACATCAGATATTTAAATTCATTGGTAGAACACTTCATTTGGATGTGTATAAAAAGAGAAAAAAATTTCCAAATTAAGGGACCAGAATTTGTCTTTACAATTTTTGACCAAATGAACAATAAAGTTTGACAAATAAACTGTATTAATTGGTTAATCATTTGGTCTAAAAATTATTTTTTCCTTAAATTTCAAGATGTTAGCTTCATGTAGATTTTTTAACCACTTAATTTCTATTTTTCTAGAATTAATTATGATTTTTTGAAATTCGTCGTGTAATCTAGAATACCATATGAACAATAACTCGATAAAGAGAAAAATTCCATATTCAGCTAATGGACTTCCAAAGACTTGTAAGTGGTTCTAAATGCTACTGATTGGTTCCTAAGATATATGAAAGTAAGTATGTTTCATTATCCATAACCTACATACTCATCTTCTATCTTTCTGCACCTTTCCACAGAATCTCACATCTCACCATTAATCTATCACCTCTTTCTATTTTCTTCATGGCATCATATCTGGACAATGATTATGGCACAGTAGGAGTCATGAAAGGCTAAATCTTTAGTCTCTTGGTGATGGATAGGACATCTTGAGCTTATAGACTACAGTGTACATAGGGAGTTTTCTATTTTAATCTCACCTTTCTTATGTTTTTGGAATTCCTAGATCTAGGGTTTTGATTTTAGAGTAAGGATTGCATATTGATCGAATATTTTGAGATTAAGTTTTGTAATTGAATTTGGATGATTTGGATGTTGGTTTAATATGAATATTTTAGTTTCAATTTCTGGATAATTGGGTGTTATCAACGATCGTTGCTAACTAATTCGATTGCTAACTGTTGATCAAATCTATGGTCATCGATCGATGATCATTTGAGGGCATTTATATCATATGATTTAAATTGCACGTTAAGTGGCTTTTAATAATTCATTAAGAGTTTTTAAACTAGTTTTGATCAAAGGAGTTTAAGGAATGTTACTATGCTTGACTCAATCGATCAATTGAGGTTTCTTTTAAGACTTAGTGATTTTAAAACCCCATATCGTATTAAAAGCAAGGATATATAGTTTTCTATCAGCAAGAGTCTGTCTCAACACATTCCTTTCAAAATTTACTCATTTTCCAACTTAATCAAAAATACAAAAATATTTACTTTACTGCACCCTTATTTTATTGCCTCAAAAATAAATCAAACCCAAAAACCAATTTTTACTTTTACTAAGGTTTTCAATGGTTTTGTCACCTGTTTGCTAGGTTTTCAATAGAAAGGTTCCTTGAGAAGAACGATAGGGTTATGCCTTATACTACATTAATAGGGTGCAATTAATTTTATTTTGATTCATAGGATGACGAGAGCCCATGCGAATCATGTACCTCAGGAATATGGCTACACAGAGATAAGCTCACAATCTGAGGAAGCAAACTTTTGGTTTTGGTGGCACTGAATCTCATAAACTAGAAGAATCAATAAGTAGCCCATACAAAAATCAAGTATTCATTGGGACAAGAGGGATAATGGTTAAATCTATTCTTATCCTTGTGTTTATTAAATAAATTGATAATTGGGTAATGAATACTTGTTCCTAGTTAAATTCCATTAGCAATAATTCATTAAAGGTTTTTCAGATTTTTTTATTGCAAAATGGATTACATTTTTTTTTAAAAAAAACACAATTGATTCACAAAAATGCATATCTATATTTCCAAGAAAATTTTCCGAACATGTTATTCAATTGATTAATATTTTTCTTTGTTCTCTTGATTCTTAAATATGTTGAGAAATCAATTCTTCAGATAATCATTTTAGGAAAATAACATTGAAAACACACATTTGTCTTTGAAACACTATCTCAAGATATTTTAAAAAGAAATAAAAGTTTTATATATAGTTATAAATTTGTTTATATTTAACAAGCTCAGACTCTTTTACTCATCAAGCTTTATTCACTAAGAATATATATGATTTGATAATGAGTTGTCATGGTATGATTTCACGGTTATTTTAGAAGTTAATACTAACATTCTCTCATAAAGAAAGAAGATTTGTAAATACATCAAGCAGCAAAAACTGAATAAGGTTTCTTCAACCCTCTCTTTATATCTAGAATATATTTGAAGAATATTGATATTAATATGTTTTAAATGATATGATATATGTATTTTATTTAAACAAACACTTATGCTTCAATGAGTATTCTTTTCTAAACTTAATTTCAAGTGTGCATGAGTAAAGTTAATATTCTAAGTAATCAGTAACTTCATTTTATAAGCTGATAATCGATTAGTATTTGGATTAAATGATATTTGAAAAGGTGTTAAAAGTTATTTTACTTTAATAATAATCGATTAAATATTCGATTAATGTCAATTAATTGAACAACTAATCGATTAATCATAGTTGAAAAGATATTCAAAGAAGTTTTATGTTGAAATTAATTGATTAAGAAGTCAATTAATGAAAATTAATCGAACAACTAATTGATTAGTGGATAATAACTATGTGTTTAAAGTTGTTTCTCTTGAGAATTAATAATTTGATTGATTAATGAAAATCAATCAAATATCTAATCGATTAATCATTATTATAATGGGTAGTACATGTTGTTTTGTTTGCAATTATTCGATTAACTGAAATTAATCGACACTTAATCAATTAATTGGGGTATGTATATGCATATTTAATGAAATTAATCGATTACTTAATTGATTAATGGGCATTAATCAATTAATATAGGGTTTTATTGTAAGGAATTGGAAGACACGCAGCGGAAATAAACTTTAAAAATTTTCCATTCCTTGCCAGGATCTGCCGTATGTGTTTAAGTCAAGTGGAAAGAATCCTTACCCTTAGTGTTGCTCAGCGAATTTCACAGCTTCTCTACGTGGGTGGTGATCTCTTTCTGATCGCAAGAAATCGACGGAGTGTTCCTCAGCGACCTTCACAGATTCTCTCCGCGGACGGTGGTCTCTTTCCGATCACAAGAAGTCGACGCCTCAGGTCGGCTTCCTCTACTGGTATCCACACGAACAGCGTTCCAACCACGAACGACGTGCTAGCGTCTCCTGTCCCTCCAAGGCTTTCACAAGTCTCCGTCTCTATTTCGGCAGTTTCTTGTCTGCAAACCTTTTGCAGATTCCGTTCGGCCTTTTGTGTTCTATATTCTTTTCAAACGTAGCTCCTCCAATCAGATATAGAGGATGCTATGCGTTTTTCCACCTGACCTAATTGGATTTTGGAGTTAATCTTATATTAATTCCGAATTGATACAATATCATATATTGTATAATTTTATAAGAAACTAATTAAATAAAATAATATTAAATCCGTCCCACAGATTTAATTACTTATTTATTTAACTTTAAATAAAGATGAGACTGAGTTATATTTGATTTATTCCCATAAATCAAATTTGAGATATCCTATCAATTTAAATTTCGAATTTCAAACGTGATAGAGATTTAATTTATCCTTATAAATTAAATCTTATAAATATCTCTTATATGAGATATCCTATCAATTTGAATTTCGAATTTCAAATGTGATAGAGATTTAATTTATCCTTATAAATTAAATCTTATAAATATCTCTTATATGAGATATCCTATCAATTTGAATTTCGAATTCAAACATGATAGGGATTTAATTTATCCTTATAAATTAAATCTCATATATCTCATATATATAATATATATATATATACGAATTTATATATATACGAATATAAATATAAATAAATATATATATACATTCACCTGGATCTTTCATTGAATCTGGACATGTCTTAGATTCAATGAATCTGGACATCATAGCTCGTGTTGGGCTATTTTGTGTGCGACCCTGTAGGCCCATATGAAGTTGGCAGTGGGCCATTTGCTATACTAGCCCACAAGTCGCAAGCGGTCTCTAGCAAGACATAACAACTACCCAAATCATATGAGGATCGATAAACGATGTAACCTTTTATACAACCATATCATGTCCCTTCTGTCACGCGATATTTTGGTCATGGATGAGGCATGGATAATGTCATCCTCCTATTCCCGACCGTTACTTTCTCGATCCCTGAGTAGTCTGACTATAGAAATGGAACTACCTTTCCATTACAGTATGGCCATACATTTCTCAGACTCACTCATCGAGGGGCCCAGTAATATCTCTCCACGAATGTGAGGGACAAATTCCATCTTGACCATTCACATTCCCCCGCATGAAAAACCACTAAGCCCAAACATAGTCTTTATGATCACTCGGTCAAAAGTGACTTTTGACTAGGTCAAAGCTGAGCGTTTTGTCATGTAGGAATCCATGATGATCTCAGGTCAAAGGGCATATTGACATGGTTTGTATATGAGAGAAGCTTATGACGTTACCCATGCAGTTCTCTCATAGCGGGTCGGTCCA
Source organism: Leucaena leucocephala (assembly GCA_037074615.1). Lineage (NCBI taxonomy): Eukaryota > Viridiplantae > Streptophyta > Magnoliopsida > Fabales > Fabaceae > Leucaena > Leucaena leucocephala. Next base: position 10,729,778 of record CM073553.1, read on the forward strand.
ACACCCTGTACTCTTACATGTGCTTATGACTTTGATTTATATCTCTATACATCTTCAAAGTCATACTGGTCTTATTTCATCTGTGCTCCCACATAGATGATCGACCAGGGACATTTAGGATAATATCATGAATTATCCAAGGATGGTCATCATAGTAAACATGCAAATAATATGATAACTCAATTAATAAATTCATAAATCAATAATGTTCATAAGACAATGATTGGCCCCTAGGGCACGATTTCCAACAACCTCCCACTTGCACTAGGTACAATCATTAATTTGACTAATTCCCATTGACCTAACATGACGCTCATGCTTTGCCTGCACAAGCGGCTTTGTTAGAGGATCAGCAACATTATCTTCTCCTGCTACTTTGCATATTTTTATATCACCTCTATCGTTGATTTCTCTGATGAGATGAAATCGCCTGAGTATATGCTTGGTCCTTTGATGTGACCTAGGCTCTTTGGCCTGTGCAATAGCACCGCTATTGTCACAGAGCAAAGTTATTGGATCTGAGATGGTAGGTATCACCCCTAGTTCTGTGATGAACTTCCTGATCCAAACGGCTTCCTTAGCTGCATCAGATGCTGCTATATACTCAGCTTCCGTTGCAGAATCTGCTACAGTGCCCTGCTTAGAGCTCTTCCAGCTTACTGCTCCATTATTGAGGAGGAATATGTATCCAGACTGCGATTTTTGGTCGTCCTGGTCAGTTTGGAAACTCGCATCTGTGTAACCAGTTACACAGAGCTCATCATCCAATCCACCATAGACCAAGAATAAGTCCTTAGTCCTTCTTAAGTACTTAAGGATATTCTTGACAGCAGTCCAATGGCCCTCACCAGGGTCCTGTTGGTATCTGCTAGTCATACTTAAGGCAAACGAGACATCCGGTCGAGTACATAACATGGCGTACATGATAGATCCTATGGCCGAGGCATATGGAACCTTACTCATGCGACCTCGCTGATCAGATGTACTAGGACACAGATCTTTGCTGAGGTGAGTACCATGAGACATGGGTATGAAACCCCTCTTTGATTCGTGCATACTGAACCTATGCAGTATTTTGTCTATGTATGTACTCTGACTGAGTCCTAGAAGTCTTTTAGATCTATCTCTATAGATCCTGATTCCTAGGATGTAGGTGGCTTCACCCAAGTCTTTCATCGAGAAAGACTTTCCTAACCAAGACTTGACAATCTGCAAGGTAGGAATGTCATTCCCAATAAGTAGGATGTCATCGACATAGAGTACTAAAAACACAACTGTGCTCCCACTAACCTTCTTGTACACACAAGGTTCATCAATGTTTTGAAGAAATCCAAACTCTTTGATTACTTCATCAAAACGATGATTCCAACTCCGAGAGGCTTGCTTTAGTCCATAAATGGACCTTTGAAGCTTGCACACTTTACCAGAGTCCTCGGAACGCTCAAACCCTTCAGGTTGTGTCATGTACACGTCCTCAAGGAGCTTTCCATTAAGGAAGGCTGTCTTGACGTCCATCTGCCATATTTCATAGTCATAATATGCTGCAATAGCAAAGAGGATTCTGATTGATTTGGCCATTGCTACTGGGGAAAAGGTCTCATCATAGTCCACACCATGAGTTTGAGTAAAACCTTTTGCAACCAGTCGTGCCTTGAAGACATTTACATTGCCATCCATGTCAGTTTTCTCTTTGAAAACCCACTTGCACCCGACGGTTTTTACACCTTCAGGCGGGTCGACTAAGGTCCAAACCTGATTGTCGTACATGGATTGCATCTCAGACTTCATGGCACTAAGCCATTTTTCGGAGTTTGGTCCCACTATAGCTTCTCGATAGGTAGTCGGCTCATTATGCTCAATGAGCAACACATCACGACTATCAGAAATCAGAAATCCATATCTCTGAGGCTGAAGTCGTGTCCTATTAGACTTTCGTGGACCTTGCGTGACTTGAGGAGTCTCAACAACTTGTTGTGAGTCTTCTCTATTTTCCATCTGCAGTTCTGTGGTGTCTTGTAGCTCTCGAACTTCTTCGAGTTGTACCTTACTCCCACTGGTTCTTTTAGAGATAAATTCTCGTTCAAGAAAGGTACCATTTCTGACAACAAACACTTTGTTATCAGCAGGGTTGTAGACGTAATATCCCTTGGTTTCCTTAGGATATCCCACAAAAAGGCATTTTGAGGATTTGGGCGCTAATTTGTCTGAGGCTTGTTGCTTAACATAGACCTCGCATCCCCAAATCTTGAGGAAAGACAAACTAGGCGTCCTCCCAGTCCATATCTCATACGGAGTCTTTTCGATTGCCTTAGATGGAACACGATTGAGTGTGAACGCAGCTGTCTCTAGGGCATAGCCCCAAAAGGAGGGCGGAAGATCTGTTCGACTCATCATGGATCGAACCATATCTAATAGTGTTCGATTTCTCCGTTCAGAAACGCCATTCCATTGTGGTGTCCCTGGAGGAGTCAATTGTGAGAGTGTCCCACAATTCCTAAGATGATCTATGAACTCTTGGCTCAAATATTCACCACCCCGATCAGATCGAAGGGCTTTAATTGTTTTGCCAAGCTGGTTTTGTACTTCATTTTGAAATATCTTGAACTTTTCAAAAGATTCAGATTTATGTTTCATTAGATAGATGTACCCATATCTGCTGAAATCATCTATGAATGTTATAAAGTACGAATAACCTCCTCTGGCATTTGTGTTCATCGGTCCACACACATCTGTATGTATGAGGCCCAATAAATCAGTGGCCCTCTCACTGTGCCCAGTGAAAGGTGACTTTGTCATCTTTCCTAACAAGCAAGACTCGCAAGTGTCATATGATTCAAAATCAAATGAGTTTAGAAATCCATCTTGATGGAGTTTGGAAATGCGTTTCTCATTTATGTGGCCCAGACGACAGTGCCAGAGGTATGTGGGATTCAAATCGTTTGGTTTGACCCTTTTGGCGGTTATGTTATAGATATTTCCATGATTGGGTTGTTCCAAATTTAATATGTAATGATCAACATGCAAATCACCATGAGCATAGAAAACATCATTACGATAAATAGAACATCTACTATTCCCAGCAATGGAAGTGAAACCTTCCTTATCCAAATAAGAAAGTGAAACAATGTTACTACTTAAAGCAGGAACATAATAGCAATTGTTCAAAACTAACGAAAGCCCAGTGGGCAGAACTAATTCATAAGTGCCTACAGCTAACGCAGCAACCCTTGCTCTGTTTCCAACTCGTAGGTCAACTTCACCCCTTTTCAGCTTCCTACTGTCCTTTAGTCCCTGCACATTCGTACAAATGTGAGAACCACATGCAGTATCTAATACCCATGAGGTGGAAGTAGAAAGATGAATGTCTATAACATAAATACCTGAAGCGATAGCCCCGCTATCCTTCTTGTTCTTTTTCAGATCTTCGAGGTAGAGTTTGCAATTCCTCTTCCAATGACCCGGTTCATTGCAGAAGAAGCAGACTCCTTCCTTCGGAGGCTTTGCCTTCTTTGGTGCAGGCTTGGTTTCGGGCTTGCCTGACTCTTTGGTCTTACCTGATGAGCCATGACCCTTCCCCTTGCCTTTGCCTTTCTTTTTCGTACCCTTTCCCTTTTGAACCATCAAAACACTACTGGATTTCTTCTTAAGACTCGGCTCAGCAGTTTTAAGCATCCCATGCAGTTCAGAAATAGATTTCTCCATGTTGTTCATGTTGTAGTTCATAACAAACTGGTCATAACTTTCCGGGAGTGAGTTTAAGATCAAATCTGTAGCTAACTCCTGGCTCATGGGAAATCCAAGCCGTTCAAGGTGATCAATGTACCCTTTCATCTTTAAGACATGAGCACTGACTGATGCACCTTCAGCCATCTTGCAGGAATGTAAGGCCTTAGTGGTCTCATACCTCTCTTGCCTTGCCTGTTGCTGGAACATTTCCTTGAGATGCACAATCATCTCATAAGCCTCCATGTGTTCCAGATCTCTTTGGAGCTCCGGAACCATGGTGGCTAGCATCAAGCATCCCACATCGACAGAGTCTTCCTTATGCTTCATATAAGCATCTCTCTGAGCTCTGGGAGCATTGGCGGCTGGCTCCTCAGGAATGGGTTGATCTAGGACATGCGCCTTTCTTTCCTGCTTGAGAACAATTCTCAAGTTCCTAAACCAGTCAAGAAAGTTTGTCCCATTAAGTTTGTCCTTCTCAAGGACAGATCGCAGCGATAATGTAGCAGTATTACTAGTCGTCATGATTCTACAATTAAAATATGCAATGTAATTAGTAATCTCCCACTAAATAAACAACCCTCAATGCAATAGTTAGTGGGCTAAGATCCATATTTGGCTCAAACTTAAGTCCGCTTTGGCAGGACACTTAAATTAAGTTATTTAGGTAGGTAACACCTTTACCAATTACATCAAATGTAACTCTTAGATATTCATGGGATCCTATCATCATATGATCTGGCATGTTCTAATCCCATCTAATGCCTTGAGATCCAAAACCGTTTTGTTAATCTCAATTAAGTCAAACAATAATGAACCTATGAGAGTAGCACCATTACTCTTTGCTTATCTCCCCAAGATAACTCAAAAGCACCCACTTTGGTGGAGTCCACAATTGAGCGATCGAGGTTTTGACAAGTGTTCATAAATTGACGGCATTATGACTTAAGATTTCTTTTAGAGGGCCTAATTTAACTATCTGGTTTATAAAACGCATGTTTCTCAGTTCGTATCTCATACAAGTAATATGCATGTGCTGATCTAATCATAAGATGCATAATTCAAACGTGATACAATATGGCTCACCTATCCTAAGTCCCCTCAAGCCAATGAGAGGAGCTCTCTAGTAAGAAAAGAGAAATTACATATAGAAACCTCTTTTAACATTTGAGGGGAGTGAGATGAGAGGAGAAGGTACATTGAGAGTATATAGAGGAAGGCACGACACGTAGGCCGTATTTTTAAAAATTACAACACTTGCAATCTAGAGCCATATTGTTCACCATACCCAAACATTCAAGAATCAATATTCAGATCTAATCGAAGGGCAAAAAACATTTACAAAGTAACATATGTTACGGTTATGTTGCGCTACGAACAGGTAGCTACGGCGGTCCCGCTAGCCGGTTAGCGGGCGGCTGTCCCGCTAGCCGGTTAGCGGGCGGGGTCTCTGGGGCAGCGCCCCGGAAGAAATTTTTGTTTTGTTTCATAAATAATCACGAATCTGAATTCGGTTTTCACAAATAATCACAAATTCGAATTCGGTTTTCTTAGACCCCATCTATGCGGATTGATCAAATCAAAAAGCATCACCACCGATTTCAATTTCCTTTTAGATTCCTTTTATGTCATACACAACAAGGATTCCATATATGTCACACATACAACGCTTATTATATGATCGGCTACTACTAACATATATCATATAAATCACAAATCAAGCCTAACTTAAACACAAAACGGCATGGCTCTGATACCACTGTAAGGAATTGGAAGACACGCAGCGGAAATAAACTTTAAAAATTTTCCATTCCTTGCCAGGATCTGCCGTATGTGTTTAAGTCAAGTGGAAAGAATCCTTACCCTTAGTGTTGCTCAGCGAATTTCACAGCTTCTCTACGTGGGTGGTGATCTCTTTCTGATCGCAAGAAATCGACGGAGTGTTCCTCAGCGACCTTCACAGATTCTCTCCGCGGACGGTGGTCTCTTTCCGATCACAAGAAGTCGACGCCTCAGGTCGGCTTCCTCTACTGGTATCCACACGAACAGCGTTCCAACCACGAACGACGTGCTAGCGTCTCCTGTCCCTCCAAGGCTTTCACAAGTCTCCGTCTCTATTTCGGCAGTTTCTTGTCTGCAAACCTTTTGCAGATTCCGTTCGGCCTTTTGTGTTCTATATTCTTTTCAAACGTAGCTCCTCCAATCAGATATAGAGGATGCTATGCGTTTTTCCACCTGACCTAATTGGATTTTGGAGTTAATCTTATATTAATTCCGAATTGATACAATATCATATATTGTATAATTTTATAAGAAACTAATTAAATAAAATAATATTAAATCCGTCCCACAGATTTAATTACTTATTTATTTAACTTTAAATAAAGATGAGACTGAGTTATATTTGATTTATTCCCATAAATCAAATTTGAGATATCCTATCAATTTAAATTTCGAATTTCAAACGTGATAGAGATTTAATTTATCCTTATAAATTAAATCTTATAAATATCTCTTATATGAGATATCCTATCAATTTGAATTTCGAATTTCAAATGTGATAGAGATTTAATTTATCCTTATAAATTAAATCTTATAAATATCTCTTATATGAGATATCCTATCAATTTGAATTTCGAATTCAAACATGATAGGGATTTAATTTATCCTTATAAATTAAATCTCATATATCTCATATATATAATATATATATATATACGAATTTATATATATACGAATATAAATATAAATAAATATATATATACATTCACCTGGATCTTTCATTGAATCTGGACATGTCTTAGATTCAATGAATCTGGACATCATAGCTCGTGTTGGGCTATTTTGTGTGCGACCCTGTAGGCCCATATGAAGTTGGCAGTGGGCCATTTGCTATACTAGCCCACAAGTCGCAAGCGGTCTCTAGCAAGACATAACAACTACCCAAATCATATGAGGATCGATAAACGATGTAACCTTTTATACAACCATATCATGTCCCTTCTGTCACGCGATATTTTGGTCATGGATGAGGCATGGATAATGTCATCCTCCTATTCCCGACCGTTACTTTCTCGATCCCTGAGTAGTCTGACTATAGAAATGGAACTACCTTTCCATTACAGTATGGCCATACATTTCTCAGACTCACTCATCGAGGGGCCCAGTAATATCTCTCCACGAATGTGAGGGACAAATTCCATCTTGACCATTCACATTCCCCCGCATGAAAAACCACTAAGCCCAAACATAGTCTTTATGATCACTCGGTCAAAAGTGACTTTTGACTAGGTCAAAGCTGAGCGTTTTGTCATGTAGGAATCCATGATGATCTCAGGTCAAAGGGCATATTGACATGGTTTGTATATGAGAGAAGCTTATGACGTTACCCATGCAGTTCTCTCATAGCGGGTCGGTCCAACACCCTGTACTCTTACATGTGCTTATGACTTTGATTTATATCTCTATACATCTTCAAAGTCATACTGGTCTTATTTCATCTGTGCTCCCACATAGATGATCGACCAGGGACATTTAGGATAATATCATGAATTATCCAAGGATGGTCATCATAGTAAACATGCAAATAATATGATAACTCAATTAATAAATTCATAAATCAATAATGTTCATAAGACAATGATTGGCCCCTAGGGCACGATTTCCAACATTTATCAGTTATCAGTCATGACTCTTCACTATTCAACTTGAATCCTAACCAATTAATTTCCAAATTCTCTCTCTTTCAATATTCAAAAATCCATAAATTCACTCGGGAAAGCTTGCATACCTCTCTCCAATCAAAACTACCCAAAATATTCCAAAATTCATACATTTAACCATTCAATTCTTCAAATTTTTGAGTCAAATGATGTAATGTCCTCATTTTCTTATGTATTAGGGACCAAATGGTAGCATCTGGAACTACTTTTAAGGTCATTGAAGTTAAATTACATAATCTGGAATTTTACTCTAGCGAGTACCGTTCACTGTGCAAATTCCAGAAAAGTGACCTGACTTCGAAAAATCATAACTAATTCTAGAAAAATCTAAATTAAGTGGTTCAAATTGCTACACAAATCTAACTTAATACTCTTTCAAGAAAAAATAACTTGTTGACCACGCCTTAACTCAGTCAATCTTAGTCAAAGTCCAAAATTTACTATTCATCCAGTGTTTTTCCCTGATTCCAGCATTTTTGTCCCAACTTTGAAAAATCATATCTCCATGTGTAGACATCCAAATGAGACGTTCTATATATCAAATAGAAGCTTGGTATGTCTACTATTTAATGGAAAAATATCATATATTTATTCAACCGCTTACTATTTCTAATTACAGTTCAAATGTCACTGCCTTACCACGAGTTACTGTTCACTGTGACAATTTCCAACAATGATACATACATCAATCACATATCAATCATGCTAAATAATTAACGTCTCTTCATGCTTATCTCCTCCATTTTGAGAAGACCGGCTGTAATTGGATTGATATGGAAGGGGTGAGATTTCTGGGAAAATCTCAGTAGCAAACGGAAACTATACAATGTATGCAATTATATGCTTAATGTTACTATGTGTGTACTTAATGATCATGCTTGCATAATGACAACTTACATGCTTCCATGTCCCTTAATTATAACATATGGCCATAGCATAAAAAGAAACAGAGCATTACTTAATCATACATACTTCACATCGTCAAAGTAAGAAAACATCACATAAAACATCCAAGCATTATAAACATACAAGTAGGTAAGTTTACTATCTGATGTGGAGCCTTTCCTCTAGTCCTTAACCTTTGCTCTAAGGTTCCTTCTTTTCATAGGTCAGAACCTTATTCCTAACCTAGCCAAATCCCTAAGCTCCTTGGACTGCCCCTAGCTCCACCATAACTCCTTCCTTCCTTTCTTTCTCTCTTTCTCTTTTTCTCTCTTCTTTCTCTTGTTTTTTGATCTTGGCTATAGGAATGAAGTGAGGGGAAAGGGTCTATTTAAAGTTGAGTAGAGGAGGAATGGATGGTCCAGATTAAATCGCATTGAATAGATCAGATTGCTTAGCTTCCTCAAGAAGCTTTGCCTGCATAATCACGATGACATCATCCATAGGACACCTCACATGCTAGGTGGCGCAATGGTGGGGCCCTTAGGACACCTCACCAGCTGACTCAGCCTTTGTAGAGAATTCCAGAGTCTTTTCCCTGAATGAACAGCTAAGATTGTGCCACATGTCCTTTTGCTTTTTCTAAACTCATGACATGTGTCCTTAACTTTTTTTCTTTTCCTAGAATCATGCCATGTGGCACCTTGTGGGTCCCTTTTATGCCACCTCATGATTCCATATCACTTTCCTCAGTTCTATCTTTGACCAGGTCACTTTACTTTATTGAAAAAGTACTAAACTAATATTTTAATGACACTTGGGCCCACATCCCTCTTGGACTACGTTTTTGAACATCTGGGATGCTATCTTGGCCTTTGATCAAGCTCAAGCACTCTGGTGGCTCAATTTCTAAGAAACATCCCTTTCTTTTCTAAAATGACCATTATGGCCCCAGAAACTTTCACTATTTGCATTTAGTCCCTAAACTTTCACTTTCTTGCAGTTTAGTCCCTGAACATCATATGTATACTTCTGGGACTTCTGCTCAACAGGGCCTAGTAACATACATTTTTCAGGCTACATATTAGGCTTCTAGGCCTAAAAATTGGGATATGACAAATGATGTAGACCAAAATCACAAATGTAGTTGGATATGAGCTTTAACCATCCGAATTAGTATAAAAAACTCCTCAGGCCTCTCAATCAAAGGAGAAGAAGAGAGAATTTCAACCAAAAGTGGTGTAGGATAGGGCAGAAGTGGGAAAAGAGAAGGATAAGACTCTGGTAAGCAAGCCACTGGTTAAGGGCAAAGGTAAAGCTCTTGTACCCTTACCATAGTTTACCTCCAAGAAGAAGGCCAAGGCATAATAGGCTAACTCTGATATTAATTCTGATCCATAATTCATAGAAACACTAAAGAAGATAGTACAAACTGCCACTGAGTCTCTTGGAAAGAGAAAGAGGTCCTCTACCATTTTGAAGATAAATCATGGGGTGAATATGGACCTAATAGAGCCCCTCCACCATTTTGAGAGTTCATTAGGGATAAATGAGCCATGTTGCCAAGAGGTAGTTAGAAGATTTTATTGCAATATAGAGATATTTAACTCATTGGATGAAGAGGATAATATCGTAGACAACTACCAACAACACCAGGCTTAGGTTTAGAGAGATTAAGCTAGACTTCAGTGTGATCAACCACCTGACAGGAGCCCCTCCCTTTATAATTATGAAGCCTATAGATCAACCGCACACATATTTCACCCTTCTTCATACTAACAAGCCATATCCTAGATCCCTAACCTTTACCCTGAGTCAAATTTGTGATGAAACATCCTACTTTTACCACCTTAGAGTATGTATCTAGAAGCGTATTTGATTAGGGGAAGCATCACATTAGCCCAAAAATTAAAATTTTAAAACTTACTTATTGGGTACTGTTCATTTGGGGAATTTCAGATTTATAGTCCAACTTTAAAAAATCATAACTAATTGTAGAAAAATCTTATAGAAGTGAACCAAATTTCTAATTGAAGCTATTTCATGGCTATTTAAGGGAAAAAATAAATCTCGACATTTACTTTGCCAATTGATACAGTTAAATCGTTACTTTTTAATGTTCATATGGCAAATTCTAGAATTGCTAGATTCTATCTCTTAACTTTGAAAATTCATTTATCTTGATATACACATCCAAATGAGGCGTGTTATCTATGCATTTAAAGTTCTCAACAAAACTATTTCAGGACCTATGTTTTTACCATTTCATCTTTTTGCTTAAATGTTCCTAAACTAATCTAGCATTCCTAAACCATCAAATAAGCTTCTCATATATTCATATACATCATGTACATATACCATAATTATTTCATATAGTTTCATCACATAACTAGACACCTTACATGGCATTTACATACATGGATAATTCATAGCATATGCTAAGATCTCAATTACTTCACTTCCTTTCTTTCATTCTTTAGCTTTTCTCTATGCATACATTTTCCTTTATGCTTGACCTAAATTGGTTGGTTATGGGAGGGTGATATTCTAGGGAATCTCAATAGCAAACATTACCACTTAAATATGCAAGATGGATGCTAATGCATGATATGTAATTTCATTAAACTTTCTTTAATTAGTGACATGCCATCATGCTATATACTTTTGCATAAAAGTACATGGCCATGGAAAACATGTTATTCACAATACATTAAACATAATTTATAATGTCACAACGTCATCCAAATATCATGTACATGTCAACACATAAGCATACCACATCAAGCACATCAAGAGGTAAGTCCACTACCTTGCACTTAAACACATTCATATTCATCACATAATTCATTAGGACCACAAACTCTAACAGTGTTCAAGACTATCATTGATAAATTCTTAACTCTTTACTAATTTAACTTTCTCTAGTCTTCACTAATTAACTTTTCCCTTTAACCAATTGATGTCTTGACTTTACCCTACACAATTTAATGTTTTGAATCCATTTATGAGTTTAGAATCATGAAATTCTAGCTCTTATGCATTGTTCTGTATAGAACTACATAACACCCTTTTTTCTTTGAAAAATTCTCATTTTGATTCTAATGCTTCCCATACTTGTTTCTCCACTTTATCCCACACAAATTTTCATTTAAAACCATTGAAAGCATCAAAATCATGAAATTCCAATCACTGTTCATGCCAATAAACAGTAACTGAGAATAACTTCAAAAACTATAACTTGAAATTCCAATACTTATAAGGTTCAAAATCTATCCAATCCTACACAAAATCATCATATAAATTCAATAGAGGCATTAGATCATTGAAATTCCATTTCCTTCCATCATGGACAGTGCAAACCAAAATGGTTCAACCATGACAAAGTCAAGAATATCAACTTGATTCAACAACCAATCACTTAACTAGCTTGTTAAGCTTCAATCATATAACTCTAACTTTAATTTCTTCTTTCTCCTTTCATCTAAGGTTTTGGACAGCACAAACACCTTAGAGAAAACTCAACTTTCTTCTATAAAAACCCTAAGTTTAAGCTCCCAAATCAAAGGAAAATAAGCTAGGATAGGTTGCTTAACTTTAATCTCTAGCTTGCTTGAACTTTGGTACCTTGAATCTTCTTTGTCTTGGCTTAAGTTTTCATTTTGCAAGAGGTTACCCAAGGGTTCTCCTTCATGGTTTTCTTCAAAATTTATGGGGGTATTTATAGCCAAATCCCATAGAAAATCAATGGCCAAGATTACTTTGTGCACTATTTGATCTAATGGCTCATATTTAATCTGGGACTTAATTTTTCTAAAAAGCTAATTGTAACATCGTCCATGACATCCCCATGGGACAACTCATAGGGAGTGGCACCATTCCAAGGGTAGAAGCTTCTAGAAAAAGTCCAATCCAATCTGGTACTGACTCAATCCGATTTCCCAAAACCAAACTATTTTCTAAATCTAATTTTTCTGAGATTTCATAATATGCTTTATGACCTTAAATCTAGTACCTAGATTCTTCCTACCATTGACACTCTCGTACTGGGTTAAAACTTAATTATAGATCCCTTGGCAAATGACTAAAATGCCCTTGGTTCACTATTTTGTACTATATTAACCCTAAGGGCATAATTATCATTTTACATCTCTTTACTTCTTCTCAGGGCATATACTGACACTGACTAATCACTCCTGTACTTGCCTGGACATTTTTTACCTATCCAAATGACCAAAATCCCCTTCATCTTACTCTAACTTAATGACACAACACAGTGGCATACATTCATTGACATTTTCGTAATTCTATATTTTCTCAGTCTTTATTTGCCCTGGCCCACATACATATATGAAAATATTATTGGGCCTATAAAATGACATTTTGGGCCCTGTACATGATCCACTATCTTTATGGGCTCAACTCATGAGAAATTCTCCTGAAACATATTTATTGGGTGTTTTAATCTACTGTAAATTCCATAATAAATTCTATATAACTTCTTTTTAAGCTCTATAAGTTTCATAAATTCTTATATTAATTATAGGAATTTATTGCCAAATTTCATATGATTCTTAGGTTCAGAGGATACTGTATTAATTTCCCTTTTCTTCATAAATTAATATAATTTTTTCAGGACTTCTCATCAGAATTATGTATTGGATCAAACTGATCAGTATAATTTTCTCTATTTACTGGGAAAATTTGGGACTAATATGATTCTAGAAATTTGTAGGCCTTTTCTGGCTTAACTTTCTCATAATTACCATTGTGTCCCAGAAAATTTGAAAATTAAACTTTAGGCCCTCAATTTTTCATAATTACACTTAATGGCCTAAAGCTTTTGTTTACTTTCATTTTCTACCATGGAACCTTTAAACTTTTCATTTTAGTGCCTCATCTTTATACCTTTGTCTAATCATTATCTTTCCCTTCTATTCATCATTACCATCCTTTCCAAACCTCTTTCCACTATTAGTATTATATAGATAGGGAAAAAGTAGGATGTGATATTTCTAGCCCCTTAAAAATAACTTTTGTCCTCAAAATTTACTTAGCGCCTCAATCAAATATCTTAGATATATATCCTTGTCCTACTTTATGACTAAGGATTGGGGTATTTATCTCTTATCTTCTATCTTGACATTTAGTGGACTACTTTCTATATCTGCAGATCTTCATATCTTCATTGTGATTATTCTTCTGTTCTTTATCAACTCAATCAGAGCTGAATTTTACTTCATTCTATTACTTGCTTACTTGCTATGCATCTATTTGCATATAGAATTCTCACCATATTAGACTTGTGAGTAGTGTCCATTTCTTTCATATCAAACTCTCTCGAATACTGCTATATTCTGAAGTTTCTGTCAACTACTCATCATACCTTTAACATGTATCTCTTATTATTTCTCTGAGTATCTAGCGGAATTTTCTGAACATCTACAAAACTTTATCTCTCATATTTGTACCATCGTACTTCTTTTCTTCTTATCATCTTTAATAACTCATCATAATATAGAGAAAGGATTTATGTCATTATTCTTTCTTTCTTTACTTTACTGATTGATAGGAGCACATACTCTAACATGCATAATGCTTGGCCAACATATCATAGGACTATATACCTACCCATGAATGCACAGCTCTAACGTCGGAGCTCAAGCATTCCTTTTCTTAATATGCACAGCTCTAACACTCGGAGCTTGCACAACTTTATCACATGGAGCTTGCACTGCTCTAACATTTGGAGCTTTATCATATTTTACAAATATAACATAATGCCTAGCATTTCATGCAAGGAGTGAAAGCTATCACTTGTTGTTTCATATGTAACTTAACATTCAAACATCTTATCCCTTTCAAAAAAGGAGTCTCTCTATCAGTTTACAAAGCTAGGTACAAGCCACTTCGCATTGTACTTTTCATGTTATATCATGGCATATATGGCTAAATCTAACTATATCATGGTTTATCTTGCCTTATCATGACGTATTATGAGATACCAAAAGTCTAACATTCTCTTTAACTTATAGCTTTGCTAGCTTTTGAGAAATCTAAATATTTTCTTTCAAATCCATTTCATTTGGACTTGACATAAAGGTTCTAGTCTCTTAAGATTCATAATCCTTTCTAACTTTTTATAGCTCTTTCTATCATTTTATATAACTCTGTGCATATAAGCCAAATTTAAATGGCATTTACACCTTTTTCTATCACTTCCCAGGGGGTCACCTATCATTGAACTACTCTTACCTGAGCAAGCTTGACTGAAAAGTGCATATAAAAATCTGAAGCACTGGTGCTAACATGCTCCAACCCTGGTACTTTACTATCTTAGACCCTTCTTATACTATATCTCTTGGGTCTATCTGGCCTTCTAATCTCTTTATCCTTATCTGGAGGATCTATTTGTCTCTCATTCTTATTCTCTGTAATCTTATTGTAGGGAAGTCTTTATTCTTATTTGACCCATTCTCATATCTTATATGAGATATTATCATAAATTCTTGGTACTCAAGATTAATAACTTTAACTTTGATCACTTAGTTTCTGTTTTGTGTACGAAGATTCTGAGTTCAGTCCCTAATAGTAATAAGGCTATCTGAAACTAAAATCAAGGGTACTCTCTCTATTATGAGTTAACCAACTTGTGAAGCTTATATACCTTAACATTTTCCTTGGTATTCGTCCTTCCAAAGAAATAATGTACTTGTGACTCATTACTTTCTTTCTCTATGCCAGGTCTACTATGACCCTCGGGATCTACTGCAATCAACTGTAAGCCTCTTTAGGGTCTAACTGTGACCCTAGAAGTCTATTCTTTGTGAGCCATGCTAGGATCTAACTGTAATCTTCTAGAATCTACTGCGATTCTGTTGTACTATATTCTCATCTCTGGAAGACCTAAACTAACAGACAAAGTTACATGGTTAGTCACTTCCATATAGTTGTTAAATCAACATATAATTCCCTAAAAATGACCACAAAAGCCAATATTATGTATTAGGACTTTACTTATGTGCTCTATTACTCAGGAATTTCTCATATCTTCCCATCATTCATAACTTTACTATGTCTATTACTGTAGAAAGCTACACAGGCTCTACCATGCACATATCTATCATAATATATTCATCTCATCTGATAGACATTACTCTACATGAGCTACATTGTCCATTCTCTTGGCTTCATCTCAAGAGTAATCTTACTCTATCGCAAGAGCAATCTAGCTCTATTGAGAGAACATTAACTTTTATTACATAAACACTGCTCCTTCTTAAAGCTGTATCATCTTTCATTAATGCTTCTCATTTTATTTCATATTCATGGTACATCATTCATGTATCTTATCCCTACTGAAGGGATATGTCTTGAGTACTATGATTATTTGTCTATAGATTCGCTATTAACCTTCATCTCTAATATTATCTATTACTTTATCATTACCAAGTTGAATTATCTAATTACATGTCGTATGGTATAGGATAACATAATTTTCTCATTATATATACTCTATCCTTAATGAAATGTGGAAGGGGGTATTCATTCATCATAACATACTCCAACATGCATAATATGCAAGGATATACAACTATTTAAGCATTGTCTAACATGCATGTCATCACATGACAACTGCAAGGAGATGCAACTTCTCATCATAACTCATGGCAACATAAGCCATATTATCACTGTATAATTTTCTCAGTCATCCCTTATATGCATACTGCAATTAAACAATTACCTTGATAATCTTTTAAAGCATTATGTCCCTTTATCACCTTAACTGCCAGATTATCTATCACATTATCTAATCAGATCATTGTCAGACCCTGAAGTAATTATTCATCTAACTTAGGTTGCCACGTTACCCTTTTACTAGGGTATAGACTCAACCCTTCATTACTCTTTCTTACATAAAGAATAGGGGAGTCACTTTATATTTTTAACTGTGGCTACCTTTCTCTCTCTAATCATCATAAAGTTTTTTTCTTATTTTGCATACATCTACCGCTCTGTTGAACTTCTACAACTACCTAAGAAAAACTTTTTCTTTGTACAGCTAACTTCTCAGTCATTCAACTCTCAAAGTTCATATGGATAAACACGGCTAAGTATTCATCAAAGGGTTTCTCTTTCCATACTTTAACCCCTACCCTCATGCTCATCTATATTTGACTGGGAGGAACACTTCTAGTAAACTATTTGATAAAAACTTCTTAGGTGAGCGGATCAATCTTCATCTTATATGGAGTAACTTCTGTATCTCTCTACTATCTCTTAAATCTTTCTATCTGTCAGTCTCAGTCAGCTCTGGACTAGACTGTACTTCCTTTCTAGTATGTCTCTAGATCCTAACTAACTTAAGTTACATGGATCTCATTTATCATCTAGAACTATTACTTTTGTTCTCTAGTATGCTCTACCATATGTATGCTAGGTTACTGGTTCTTCATGATGGTATCCCTCTATTTTAGGGACTTTAACTTTTTATCTATTGACCATCATGTCTCTAACCTTAAGCCATGTATTAGGCTCATTCTTAGGCAAGTCTCATTTGAACTTCTTATTATTTTGTTCAATAAAGACTATCTAAATTAATCTTTCATAACATAGATCAACTCCTGGTGATTGTATGAAGGATCTACTTTTGAACATTTTCTTAAACTAATCTTCTATATCTCAGTGCCTCGTACTATTTGGCTTGCCTGCACTATGTGCTAAACTTCTAACTAATAAACTTTAGTGATGTCATCATCTTTATTCTTGCCATAAGGTCAACGTACATTCTAGTCGTGACCTGAGTATTGGCTAGTCGTGACTCATATTCTTTGTAAACTTTAGTCACGGCTATCTCCACTTACTTGTCACGACTTGACAGCTCTTTGTTCTTTAATCGTGATCATAGTTCATCTTCTGTCGTGACCTAAACTGCTTATACATTAGTCACATCCTATGACTTGACTCGATGCGACTTGAAAGATCTGTGACTTTCCATGGCGGCCAATGGTCAAATCTTGTTATTGGCTTTAATAAACTTGAATCACTTAAAGCTCATCCATATTTATCTACTAAAATCACATTAAATTGGGAACATATTCACATAGATGTTCAACCAACTATCATTTCATTATATCACATAAAAACTCATATTTCATATTACCATAGCATTTGTACATACAATACATACATGTCCACTATATATTTGGGGTACATCATAACTATCATACATTAATGTATCTACTTTAGTTTACACCATTTACAAATTTACATTACCCCTCATCTCTTTTTACCTTTTTTTCTAGGGAATATTGAACTATAAATACTTCGGCATACAGAAATGCCACCCGTATATATGTAAGGAATTGGAAGACACGCAGCAAAAATTAACTTAAAAATTTTTCCATTCCTTGCCAGGATCTACCGTATGTGTTTAAGTCAAGTGGGAAGAAGCATTACCCTCAGTGTTCCTCAGCGACTTCCATAGCTTCTGGTCACGACGTTCACAGCTTCTCTCCGCGGCTCGTGATCACTTTTCGATTGCAAGAAGTCAACGACTCAGGTCATCTTCCTCTACTGGTATCCATATGAAAAGCGTTCCAACTACGAACGATGTGCTAACGCCTCCTATCCCTCTAGGGCTTACTCAAGAATTCATCCTCTCCGTCTCTATTTTAGCAGTTTCTTATCTATAAACCTTTTGCGGATTCCCGTTCACACTTTTTTTCTTTTTCCAACCGTAGCTCCTAAATATCAGATATATAGGATGCTATGCGTGTTACCACAGACTTGGATTTTTGGAATTAATCTTATATTAATTTTGAAATTAATACAATATCATATATTATATAATTTGATAAGAAACTAATTAAATAAATAGTGTTTGTATTAAATTTAAAATAAATATAAGACGGAATTACATTTGATTTATTCTCATAAATCAAATTTGAGATATCATATCAATTTGAATTTCAAATTCAAACGTGATAGAGATTTAATTTATCTTTATAAATTAAATCTTGTAAATATCTCTTATATATAATATATATATACAAATTTATATATATACGAATATAAAAATAAATAAATATATACATCAACCCTGGATCATTCATTGAATCTAGACACGTCTTATATTCAATGAATCTAGACATCATAGCTCCTGTTGGGCTATTTTGTGTGCGACCCTATAGGCCCATATGAAGTTGGCAAGACATAACGACTACCCAAATCATATGAGAATCGATAAACGATGTAACCTTTTATACAACCATATCATGTCCCTTCTGTCACACGATATTTTGGTCATGGATGAGGCATGGAGAATGTCATCCTCCTATTCCTGACTGTTACTTTCTCGATCCCTAAGTAGACTGACTATAAAACTGGAACCACCTTTCTATTACAGTATGGCCATACATTTCTCAGACTCACTCATCGAGGGGCCCAGTAATATCTCTCTACGAATGTGAGGAACAAATTCCATCTTGACCATTCACATTCCTCCGCACGAAAAACCACTAAGCCCGAACATAGCCTTTATGATCACTCGGTCAAAAGTGACTTTTGACTAGGTCAAAGCTGAGTGTTTGTCATGTAGGAATCCATGATGATCTCAGGTCAAAGGGCATAGTGACATGGTTTGTATATGAGAGAAGCTTATGACTTAACCCATACAGCTCTCTCATAGTGGGTCGGTCCAACACCTTGTACTCTTACATATGCATATAACTTTGATTTATATCTCTATACATCTTCAAAGTCATACTGGTCTTATTTCATCTCTAATCCCGCATATATGACCGACCAGGGACATTTAGGATAAGATCATGAGTTATCCAAGGATGGTCATCACAGTAAACATGCAAATAATATGATAACACAATTGATAAACTCATAAATCAACAATGTTCATAAGATAATTATTGGCCCCTAGGGCACAATTTCCAATAGTATATCAGTTGGCAGATTATTTGCTAAAAACTCACTTAGCTCTATGTGCCACATAGGGGTATATGGCAGTATTTGACTTACTACCATCTCATACTAGTCTTCTAGAGTATAAACTTGATTCAGGCCAATGCCCTCTCTTGTATATCTGTTTATCATCCCTGCTATATCATTGAGGAACTATAAATAAACTGATTGCTCTTGATCTTTACATCTGTCCATTCGTTACATAGACTGAGTAATTCACTCTCCACAGCTTTCTTGAGACTGATATGGTCAACATTATCTGTCTTTAGTGATGAAGGCTGGGGTTGAACAGGACTAGGAATATCACACTGATTTTTCTCTATAAAGTCACATATTCCTGGACTTTGAGAATGGGTAGGGACTGTTATAAACTCACACTGGATCTCTGGATTAAGGGACTGTTGTATATTTCTCATAGCAAATCTATCCTCAAACTCTGGTGAAGAAGGACTAATATCTAGTCTACCTGTAATCAACTACTAGTGTTTAGCTTCCTCAGCTATAAATTGTTCTCTCATAGGAAGAATAGGACTTACATTAGGTTTAGAAAGCACTACCAAAAACTCATTATATCTCTTATCATCTCTTTCTACTAATCCTCAAGAAATTTCTAAGGCTATTTATCTTTAGCTTACATCTCCAATATCCTATATATTCATTTAGGAACTGAGATAGCTTATCATATTAGGCTATTTTACCTTAACTAGGCTATATTTATTCTATCATAACATCTCTCATTGCCTGTAAGACTTATGTGTCCCTAGCCTGAAGGACTTATGTGTCATTGGCCTCACTGTAATCTAACTATAATCCATAACTGAGTTGGCTATTTTATTTTATCTAACTGAGGAAAGGTTTGGCTCACATTTCTATGCCATTCATACTTTTAAGTTTTCCCTTATCCTCCTAGATCACTAACAGGCGATAAGGTATCTCTTATTAAACCTTAATGTTCTATTTCCCTAGAGCATTCATTACCAATCCATAATCTTAGTTGGACTGTGAACAAGTAACCCATTACAAACCTCAACTTCAATCAGGCCTTAGGTAACTACTACATACTCTGTTTCCCAATCATAGCAAGTTTATCTTGCACCATAACCTCTATTCTGTGCTAAAACTTTATTCTGCACTAATGCCAGAAACTTTTACTCTGATACCAATATGAAACATCCTACTTTTACCACCTCAGAGTATGTATTTAGAAGAATATTTGATTAGCAGAAGCATTATGTAACATCCTTACTTTCATATGTATTAGGGACCAATCAGTAGTATTTAGAACCACTTATAAGACCTAGAAAGTTCATTAGCTAAATCTAGAAATTTACTCTTTATTTGGTTACTGTTCATATGATATTCCACTTACAAGACCTAGGAAGTTCATTAACTAATTCTAGAAAACTCAAAAAGAAGTGGTTCAAAAAGCTAAGTGAATATAACATCTTTAAATTTAAGGGAAAATAATTTCTAGACCAAGTGATTATCCAATTGATACAGTTTATTTGTTGAAGTTTATTGTTCATTTAGTCAAAAACTCTAGAAACAGATTTTGGTCCCTTACTTTGGAAAATCATTTCTCTTGATATATACATCCAAATGAAACGTTCTACCTATGCACTTAAATCTATGGATGTGTACTACATTCTCATAAAATTTCGTTAAATAATTCCTTCATTTGCTAGGTCAAACTGAAGCCACAACAAAACTGCTTTAGGGACTACGTTTTACCCTTTTAGATTCTTTTCTTTCACTTTCAATAATTGTTCTAGCATACATGAATCATCTCTTTTGCCTTGTATGAATTCATATACATCATGGGGTTATACAATAATTGTTTCATACAATCTCCTCACATAAATAGATGCTTTACATGGCTTTGACATACATGGAAAGTGCATAGCATATGCTAACATCTTAAATACTTCACTTTTCTTCTTCCATGCTTTAGCTCTTCTCCATGCATACATTATCCATCATACTTGACCTAAATTGGTTGGTTATGGGAGAGTGAGATTCTAGGAAATCTTAGTAGCAAATATTACCACTTAAATATGCAAGATGGATGCTAATGCATGATATGTAGGTTCATTAAACTTTCTTTGATTAGTGACATGCTACCATGCTATATACTTTTGTGTAAAATGCATGTCCATGGAAAACATGTTCTTCACAATACATTCAACATCATTTATCATGTCACAACATCATTCAACTATCACATACATGTCAACACATAAGCATACCACATCAAGTACATAAAGAGGTAAGTTCACTACCTTGTACTTAAGCTTTTCTCTTGATCTTTTGCACTTGCTACCTAGCTTCCCAACCATGAAGCCTTTATGTCAATCACTTCCCAACATCTCCTTGGATGTTTTAAGGTCCTAAACACATTCATATTCATCACATAATCCATTAGGACCCATGAACTCCAACAATGTTCATGACTAACTTTGTTACACTCTTTGTTATCATAACTTTCTCTAATCTTCACTAATCAACTTGGCTCTTGAACCAATTGATGTCTTAACTTTACCCTACACAATTTCATCTTTTGAATCCATTTATGAGCTTATAATCATGAAATTCCAGCTCCTTCATCACATGCTGTACAGAATTGAACATAAACACACAATTCTTTCAAAAATTCTCATTTTGATTCTAATGCTTCCCATACTTGTTTCTCCACTTTACCCCACACAACTTTTCATTTTAAAACCATTGGAACCATCAAAATCATGAAATTCCAATCACTGTTCATGCGAGTGAACAGTAACTGTAAGGAATCTCAAAGACTACAACCTTGAGATTTTAATGTTTCCAAGGTTCAAAACCTCTCCAATCCTACACAAAATCATCATACAAACTCAATGGAAGCATTAAATCATTGAAATTCAATTTCCTTCCCTCATGAACAGTGCATACTGAACAGGGCACACCATGGCAAAGTCAAGAATATCAATTTGATTCAACAACCAACCACTTAACTAGCTTGTTTAAGCTTCAATCATCTAGTTCTAACTTTAATTTCTTCTTTCCCCTTTCCTTTAAGGTCTTTGGGCAGCACCACCCCTTAGAGAAAACTCAACTTTTCTCCCATCAAAACCCTAAGTTCAAGCTCCCAAATCAATGGAAAATAAGCTAGGAGAGATTGCTTACCTTTACTCTCTAGCTTGCTTGAACTTTGGTACCTTGAATCTTCTTTGTCTTGGCTTGAGTTTTCATTTTGCAAGATTTTTCCCAAAGGTCCATGAAGCCATGGTTTTGATGCAGAAATGAGGGGGTATTTATAGCAAAAATCCATGAAAAATGAATGGCCAAGATTGATTTGGTTACTATTTGATCTAAAGGCCCACATTTAATCTTGGATTTTACTTTTTCATAAAAGAATAATTATGAAATCATGTGGGACAGCTCATGGGACACCTCATGGGGGTATGTGGCTTGCTCATAGTGTAATGAAGCTTCTAGAAAAATTTCAGTCCAATCCGGTACCGATCGGAGCAGTTTCATAACAACCGGACTGTTTTCTGTTTTGAATTTTTTATAATATACCAGGATATGTATTCTGTCCTGGAAATCAATATATAGGCTTCTCATACCATTAACATGATTATACTAAATATTTATCTGCCATCCATTCCTTAGAAAATAACCAAAATACCCTTAGTGTCCTTTCTTACACTATATTGACCCTAAGGATAAAATCATCTTTTTACCCTTCTTTGTACTGCCTTAGGGCCTATACTGGCTCTAACTAATCACATTTATACTATATGCCACCTCTTTAGCATATCCAGAATGACCAAAATGCCCTCCATCCATCACTGGTACAGTATGGGCATTCAAGGGCATTTCTATAATTTCGCACTTTTCCTAGCCTACTCTGGACTCTAGCCCAGTTAACTGTCTAGTCATCACATTTGGCCTAATATGGCGCCATTTAGGCCTTGGTTTGGGTTCATTGCCTTTATGCCCTTTATGGCACAAATACCAATAAACCTCCCTGATCATATTTATCAGGTATTTTATTTCACTGTAAAATCTCGTAAGACTTCTATAGGATTCCTTTTCTGACTCTGTCAATTTTATAAATTCTTATATTAAATATAGGAATTTCCAGTAATGTATCATATGTTTCTGATGTCTAAAAAATAGTGTAATAATTCTTCTGACTTTAGGAATTTATATCAATTAATCGGGACTTCAAATTAAAATTCTGTGTTGCGTTAAACTGACTGGAATAATTTTGTCTATCTACTGGTAAAATTTGAGTCTGATCTGATTCCGGGCATTTTTAGCCTGTTTTGACTCAACTTTTATATATTTACATTTAGGTCCCTGAACTTTTGCATAATTGCACTTAGGCCCCTGAACTTTTGGCTATTTGCATTTTAGCCCCTTAACTTTTGAAAATTACACTTAAGGGCCTAACTTTTATTTATACCTTCACTTTTTGTCTTCAACCTTTTCAAATTTTTGTTTTAGTCCTTCTCTTTCTTCAGGACTCATTTAACCTTTATAATTTCTTTTGATCTTCATCATAATCCTTTATAAACCTCTTTCCACTATCAGTACTATACAGATAGGGAAAAATTTAGGATATGGCACATTACATTAGCCCAAAAATTAAAATTTTAAAACTTACTTCTCGGGTATTGTTCATTTAATGATTTCCAGATTTATAGTCCAAATTTAAAAATTCATAACTAATTGTAGAAAAGTTGTATAGAGGTGTTCCAAATTTATAATTGAAGATCTTTCATAGCTATTTAAGGGAAAATATAAATCTAGATATTTACTTTGTCAATTGATACAGTTAAATCGTTACTTTTTACTGTTCATATGGCAAATTCTGGAATTTCTAGATTCTTTCTCTTAATTTTAGAAATTCATTTCTCTTTATATACACATCAAAATGAGGCATGTTACCTATGAATTTAAAGCTCTCGATATGTACTACATGCTTATAAAATTTCATGAAATAATAATTTCATTTGCTAGGTCAAACTGAAGTCCCAACAAAAATGCTTTAGGACCCACATTTTTACCGTTTCATCTTCTTGCTTAAATGTTCTTAAACTAATCTAGCATTCCTAAACCATCAAATAAGCTTCTCATATATTCTTATATATCATGTACATATGCCATAATTATTTCATACAGTTTTATCACATAAATATATACCTTACATGGCATTTACATACATAGATAATTTATAGCATATGCTAAGATCTCAATTACTTCACTTCCTTTCTTCCATTCTTTAGCTCTTCTCCATGCATACATTTTCCTTCATGCTTGACCTAAATTGGTTGGTTATGGGAGGGTGATATTCTAGGGAATCTCAGTAGCAAACATTACCACTTAAATATGCAAGATGGATGCTAATGCATGATATATAATTTCATTAAACTTTCTTTAATTAGTGACATGCCATCATACTATATACTTTTGCATAAAAGTGAATGGCCATGGAAAACATGTTATTCACAATACATTAAACATCATTTATCATGTCACAATATCATTCAAATTTCATGTACATGTCAACACATAAGCATACCATATCAAGCACATAAAGAGGTAAGTTCACTACCTTGTACTTAAGCTTTTTTCTCTTGATCTTTTGCACTTGCTCCCTAGCTTTCCAACCATGAAGCCTTTCGGTCAATCACTTCCCAACATCTTCTTGTATGTTTCAAGGTCCTAAACACATTCATATTCATCACATAATTCATTAGGACCATGAACTCTAACATTATTCAAGACTATCCTTGATAAATTATTAACTCTTTACTAACATAACTTTCTCTAGTCTTCACTAATTAACTTGTCCCTTGAACCAGTTGATGTCTTGACTTTATCCTACACAATTTCATCTTTTGAATTCATTTGAGATTAGAATCATGAAATTCTAGCTCCTATGCACTGTTATGTACAAAATTACATAACTCCTCTTTTCTTTCAAAAATTCCTATTTTGATTCTAATTCTTCCTCTGCTTATTTTTCCACTTTATTCCATACAACTTTTCATTTTAAAACCATTGGAAGCATCAGAATCATGAAATTCCAATCACTTTTCATGTCGTATGCTTATTTTCAACCTCAATTATGACATGCAGGCCGTATTTAAAAAATTACAACACTTGCAATCTAGAGCCATATTGTTCACTATACCCAAGCATTCAAGAATCAACATTCAGATTTAATTGAAGGGCAATTAATGTTTCAAAACTAAAATATTCACAAAACAGTATATGTTACGGTTATGTTGTGCTATGAACAGGTAGCCACGGTGGTCCCGCTAGCTGGTTAGCGGGCGTGGTCTAAGGGCAGCGCCCAGGGAAAAAAATCTTGTTTCATAAATAATCACGAATCTGAATTCAATTTTCTTAGACCCTATCTATGTTAATTGATCAAATCAAAACGTATCACCACCAATTTCAATTCCCTTTTAGATTCCTTTTATGTCATACATAACACGGATCTCTTATATGTCACACATAAAATGCATATTATATGATCAGCTACGACTAACACATATCATATGAATCAAAAATCAAGCCTAACTTAAATACAAAATGGCATGGCTCTGATACCACTGTAAGGAATTGGAAGACACGCAACGAAAATTAACTTAAAATTTTTTCCATTCCTTGCCAGGATCTACCGTATGTGTTTAAGTCAAGTGGGAAGAAGCATTACCCTCAGTGTTCCTCAACGACTTCCACAGCTTCTGGTCACGACGTTTACAGCTTCTCTCCGCGGCTTGTACTCCCTTTATAATCTCAATAAGTTGATGACTCAGGTCGGCTTCCTCTATTTCCAGGGCTTTCTCAAGAATTTGTCCTCTCTGTCTCTATTTCGGCAGTTTCTTATGCGCAAACCTTTTGCAGATTCCCCTTCAGCCTTTCTGTGTTCTATGTGTTTTCAAAACGTAGCTCCTAAAATCATATATATAGGATGCTATGCGTTTTTCCCTACCAAATTGGATTTTGGAGTTAATCTTATATTAAGTCTAAAATTAATACAATATCATATATTGTATAATTTGATAAGAAACTAATTAAATAAATAATATTTATATTAAATCTATCCCACAGATTTAATTCACCTATTTATTCAACTTAAAATAAAGATAAGACTGAACTATATTTGATTTATTCTCATAAATCAAATTTAAGATATCATATCAATTTGAATTTCAAATTCAAACGTGATAGAGATTTAATTTATCCTTATAAATTAAATCTTATAAATATCTCTTATATGAGATATCGTATCAATTTGAATTTCAAATTCAAACGTGATAGACATTTAATTTATCATTATAAATTAAATGTTATAAATATCTCTTATATGAGATATTCTATCAATTTGAATTTCAAATTCAAACGTGATAGAGATTTAATTTATCCTTATAAATTAAATTTCATATATCTCTTATATATAATGTATATATACTAATTTATATATATACAAATATAAATATAAATAAATATATACATCTACCCTGGATCATTCATTGAATCTGGACATGTCTTAAATTCAATGAATCTGGACATCATAGCTCATGTTGGGCTATTTTGTGTGCGACCCTATAGGCCCATGTGAAGTTAGCAGTGGGCCATTTGCTATACTGGCCCACAAGTCACAAGTGATCTCTAGCAAGACATAGTGACTACCC
This sequence comes from Leucaena leucocephala, assembly GCA_037074615.1. Lineage (NCBI taxonomy): Eukaryota > Viridiplantae > Streptophyta > Magnoliopsida > Fabales > Fabaceae > Leucaena > Leucaena leucocephala. Next base: position 10,756,773 of record CM073553.1, read on the forward strand.
AAATCATACGAGGATCATTAAACGATGTAACCTTTTATACAACCATATCATGTCCCTTCTGTCACACGATATTTTGGTCATGGATGAGGAATGGATAATGCCATCCTCCTATTCCTGACTGTTACTTTCTCGATCCCTGAGTAGTTTGACTATAGAAACATAACTACCTTTCCATTATAGTATGGCCATACATCTCTCAGACTCACTCATCGAGGGGCCTAGTAATATCTCTCTACGAATGTGAGGAACAAATTCCATCTTGACCATTCACATTCCTCCGCACGAAAAACCACAAAGCCCAAACATAGCCTTTATGATCACTCAGTCAAAAGTGACTTTTGACTAGGTCAAAGCTGAGCGCTTGTCATGTAGGAATCCATGATGATCTCAGGTCAAAGGGCATAGTGACATGGTTTGTATATGAGAGAAGCTTATGATGTAACCCATGTAGTTATCTCATAGCGGGTCGGTCCAACACCATGTACTCTTATATATGCCTATGACTTTGATTTATATCTCTATACATCTTCAAAGTTATACTGGTCTTATTTCATCTCTGCTCCCACATAGATGATCGACCAGGGACATTTAGGATAAGATCATGAATTATCCAAGGATGGTCATCATAGTAAACATGTAAATAATATGATAACACAATTAATAAATTTATAAATCAATAATATTCATAAGATAATGATTGGCCCCTAGGGCATGATTTCCAACATTATATTGGTTGTCTCGCCATTGCTATGGTAAAGGATAATTGATTTGAGCGATTGAACAGTAAAATAGAGGAATTTGTGAGTGATTTTTAGTGTGTTTTTATCTATAGAGTGTGCGCAAGATATCCTGCAAACAAATTTGAGGAATTGGGAAGGTTGAAGATGAGAGAAAAAGAGATTTAATCGATTAGGGCTCAAGTTAAATAGTAAAGAGTCATGACTTATTGCTGATAAAACTTAATATTATCGATTAACTAATCGATTAATTACCATTAATAATTGATTAATTTCATCAAATGCACATATATTCAGACATATTCATCAATTAGTTGTTTGATTAATTATAATTAATTGATTAATTTTTAAATAAAAACAATATTTGATACATATTCACACATATTAATCGACTAGTTATTCAATTAATTATAATTAATTGAATTTTTAATCAGTTAATTGTCAAAGAAAAATAACATTTAACACATATTCAATATTGATTAATCGATTAGATGTTTAAATAATTACAATTAATCAAATTGTTAATTGATTAGTTTAAAAAATAAGATATTTATCGCACATTTTACAAAATATAAATATTGAATAATTATTTTGAGAAAATCAAGGCAGAAGAAATCTTAAAGAAAAACAAGTTCAGTTAGTTTATTATGGAAACATAATCATTACAACTCATTTGGATTTACCATTTCCAATTGTCTCCTGATATATTTGAATTGATGTTTAGTGAAAATATCTGCTAGTTAAAGATGAGTTGGGATGAATTCAACTTTTATTCTTTCTTCAGCACGCGACCTCTTATAAAATGATGTCTATTATCAATATGCTTAGTCTGAGAATGAAGTATAGGATTCCTTGACGAACTGATTATACTTGTGCTGCCACATAGATTTGGAATCTTGTTCAAATGTATTCCCAAATCTTGGAGTTGTTGTTTAAACCATAGTACTTGATCCAATTCAAACTTTTTCAAGAGCTCCTTCAGGTACTTTGTCTACGAGATAAAAATTTCATTCTTCTATTATTTGATTTTAATTCCAAAAAGGAAGTTTAATTCACCCAACATAGATATTTGAAATTCTCCCTACATTAACTTGGCAAATTCTTAACAAAGATCCTCATTAGTAGCACCGTAGATAATACCATGAATATAAATTTAAACTACTAATAGATTTGGTTTGTTTCTTTTAATAAACAATGTATTATCCATTTTTCCTTTTCAAAGACTTTTTCTATTAGGAATTTGTAGATACAATCATACAAAGTTCTAAGAGCTTATTTTAACCTATATAATGCTTTTTTAAGCTTGTGCACATGATCTCAAAAGTGATAGTCTTCAAAACTAAGAGATTGTTCTACTAGATCCCTTCCATTATATATCCATTAAGAAAAGCACTTTTGACATCTATTTATAAAGCTTAAAATCTTTAATATAAGCAAATGCTAAGAGTACTCATATGGCTTTTAATCTTGCCACTAGAGCATAGGTTTCCTCAAAATCAATACCTTCTTATGGATTATAAACTTTTTGTAACTAATCTATATTTATTTTTTATGATTATGGTAGATTCATAAAGATTATCCTTTAATACCTATTTAGTCTCATTGACTAGATGATCATTGGGTCTAGGTACCAAGTCCTAAACTTGATTAGTTCAAATTGATTTAGATCTTCCTATATAGCAACTATCTAGAAATTATCTGATAATGCTTCATCTATATTGGTGGGTTCAATGTTTGAAATAAATGTAGATAAATGCATGTCATTGAACACTTGTCTTTGGGTTCTAAACCCTTCATCGACTTCACCAATAACTTGATCAAAGGATAACCTCTATTATGTCTCTAGGCTCTAGGTTGATCTTTATCTGTTACATTAGACCTATTACTAGGTTGATTACCTATATGTTCTTTTTCTATGTTTAATTTTAACTTTTCAAGGCCCTATTTTATCCCAGCTTCATCACTAGAGGCTTTGAAACTAGTTCTGTTTCAAAAAACAAGAAGTAGTAGAGTAACTCTTGAAGTTACAATATATATGAACATCGAGCAAAATAGTTTCAAGTATGTACAATATTTCTAAAGTAATGCAGATATGATTTGTTACCTAATTTTTTCTTTCCTCTATACTTTCTAAATTAGGATCATAGATATCATATTCCTGACTTGTCGAGACACATCTTAGATCCCTGACTTTCTAAGCATTTCACTACCTCTAGTGATTTTTTTGGGAGTTTTGGTTAACTCCTATTTTTATTTTATGATTCTTCACATTTTTCACACTTTATTCAACCTCAAGTTTTACACTTAACTTTCTGAAGAACTTTTTCCCCATATTGATGAAAAAAAATGCTCTTCTCTTATGAAACTTCTCTTTCTTCTTTTCTCTGTCTTTCTTAGAGACTTGTGGAAATTTAGCTTTGATGTGTCTTGACCTCTTGCATTTGAAATAAATAATCTGTTCTTTTTGCTCCTTTGATTATGAAATACTTTTCTTTGGTTGGAATTTCCTTGTTGTTGGTTTTTGTAGAACTTTTTGAATCTCTAAACTCTGAGACCCATTTCATCATCTTTAAGCTCTTCATCATCATTATCACTTTCTTGAACTTTAAGAGAAATCCATTTTTTGCTCTTTTATTTGATATTCTTGTTGTATTCCTACTTGCCCTCATGTTTGGCTAGGCTTCCAAAAAGTACATTAACAGACCTCATAGAGTCACCTTTTGCTTCTTATATATTTGTGACCTTTGTCTCCCATTCCTTTGTAAGCCCATTGAGAATCTTTCATACTTAATCTCTTGAGCTATATTATTGCCCAAGGGAAGTTAAGTGGTTAATAAGATGTTAAAATCTCACTTCCATGTCTTAGACACTCTTCTATGAACTATCCAAAAAATCTCAGACTTTATTTTGAGTTGTTGACATTGCTTTCTTTGAATCTGAAAGCTCCTTCATAGGCTATTTATAAGGCTTCCCACATCTCTTTTGCTATCTCTGCAAATGTTAATGGCCTTTGTCATTAAGTAATATCATCTTCCAGTCATCATCATCATATTCACTTTGCTCCTTCAAAACTTTAGCTCTATCAACGAATTTTGTAGGAATATAGTTTTCATCTTGTATCACGTGCAAAAGACTACCATAGTATAATAGTGTAAAGAGAATAGAGATTAGAAAGATATCATCTAAGGATATAAGAATTAACACAATATATTTATCCTATTTTGGACAAATCTTCTTGTTCTACTTACAATCCTCAAAGGCCTTTTAAGATTTTTAATTATACCCCAAGATTTAAATGGGTTATAGGTGTCATATCCTAAATTTTCCATATCTGTATAATACTGATAGTGGAAAGAGATTTGGAAAGAATTATGACGAAGATCAGAAGAAATGATAAAGGTTAAATGACTATTGAAGAAAGAAAGGGACCTAAACAAAAATTAGAAAAGGTTGAAGGCAAAAAAGTTAAAGTAGAAACAAGATTTGGGCCAAAAGTGGTAATTTCTAAAAGTTTAGGGATCTAAATGTAATTAAGCTAAAAAGTCAGGGACCAAAATGTAATTATGAAAAAGTTCAGCCAGAAAAGGCTTAAAATTGCCTGGAAGTATTTTAGTCCCACATTCTATCAATAAATAGAGAAAGGTATGCTGATTAATCTAGCATGATATAGAAATTTTATTAGGGCTCCAAACAGCAGATATTTATTTGATAGTCTGAAAGTTATCTAAAATTTTATCAGATTTCATGGACTTCATATATAAGTAAGGGAATTACAGGAAAGTGTGCCCTACAGTGTCAAATGTCATGGATCTGACATAACCTCAGAAGGAGTTCTATATAAAAAGTTATCCCTATATTAGTGAATTTTGATGGGAGTTTGAAAATACCCATGATCCGATAATGAAACTTATCAATAAATAAGCCTAGATATAATGAACTCTGATGGCCGCATATATGGGCCTATGATGACACGAAGGAGGGCCCAAAACCCAAGGTACCAATTCATCAGTAGAAGGGGCCAGTGTCCAGAAAAAGTGTGAAATTATGAAAATGCCCCTGGATGCCTATATTGTACCAGTGATAGATGGAGGGCATTTTGGCCATTTGAGATAGGCTAAAAATGTGGCATATAGTATAAGTATGATTAGTTAGAGCCAGTGTACACCATGAGGCAGTACAAAGAGGGGTGAAAAGACAATTTTACCCTTAGGGTTAATATAGTGCAAGAAATGACACCAAGGGTATTTTGATCATTTTCTAAGGGATAGATGGCAGATAAATACTCAGTATAATAATGTCAATAGTATGAGAAGCCTAGACATTGATTTCCAAGATAGAATATATATCCTGATATATTATAAAAATTAGGAACAGAAAATAGTCCGATTTTTGGTGAAACTGCTCTGATTGGTACCGGATTAGACTTGAATTTTTCTAGAGGCTTCCTACCATGAGAATTTTTCCACATTCCCCATGAGGTGTCCCTTGTGATGTCATGGATGATGTCATAAATCTCCTTTTTGAAAAAGTTAAATTCAAGATTAAATGTGAGCCTTTAGATTAAATAGTTCACAAAGTAATCTTGGCCATTGATTTTACATGAAAATTTCTATAAATACCCCCTCAAATCTGGTTCAAAACCGTGGCCTCATGAACCTTGGGGAAACTCTTGCAAAATGAAAACTTAAGCCAAGATAAAGAAGATTCAAGGTACCAAAGTTCAAGCAAGCTAGAGATTAAAGGTAAGCAATCTAACCTAGCTTATTTTCCTTTGATTTGGGAGCTTGAACTTAGGGTTTTCATGGGGGAAAAGTTGAATTTTCTATAAGGTGTTATGCTTCCCAAAAGCCTTAGATGAAACATAAAAGAAGAAATTAAAGTTAGAGACATATGATTGAAGCTTAAACAAGCTAGTTAAGTGATTGGTTGTTGAATCAAGTTGATATTCTTGACTTTGCCAAAAGGTGAACCTGTTCATTATGTATTGTTCATAAGGGAAGGAAATGGAATTTCAATGATTTAATGCTTCCATTGAATTATTTTGTGTAGGATTGGAAAGGTTTTGAACCTTGGAAATATTGAAATTCCAATATTGTAGTTTTTGAAATTATTCTCTGTACTGTTCACTCATATGAAAAGTGATTGGAATTTCATGATTTTCATACTTCCAATAGTTTTAAAATGAAAACTTGTGTGGGATAAAGTGGAGAAACAAGTATGGGAAGCATTATAATGAAAATGAGAATTTTTGAAGGAATTGTATACATGTTTCGGTTCTGTATAGCAGGCCATGAAGGAGATTAAATTTCATGATTCTAAGCTCATAACTAGATTCAAAAGATGAAACTATGTAGGTTAAAGTCAAAACATCAATTGGTTCAAGAGCCAAGTTGATTAGTAAAGATTAGAGAAAGAATGATAATAAAGAGTGTAACAAGGTTAGTCTTGAACATAGTTAGAGTTCATGAGTCCTAATGAATTATGTGATGAATATGAATGTGTGTAGGACCTTGAAACATCCAAGAAGATGTTGGGAAGTGATTGACATAAAGGCTTCATGGTTGGAAAGCTAGGGAGCAAGTGCTAAAGATCAAGAGGAAAGCTTAAGTGCAAGGTAGTGAACTTACCTCTTTATGTGCTTGATGTAGTATGCTTATGTGTTGACATGTATATGTTATTTGAATTATATTGTGACATGATAAATGATGTGGAATATTGTGAATAACATGTTTCCATGGCCATGCACTTTTATGTAAAAGCATATAGCATGATGGCATGTCACTAATCAAAGAAAGTTTAATAAAATTACATATCATGATTTAGCATCCATCTTGCATGTTTAAGTGGTAATGTTTGCTACTGAGATTCCCTAGAATCTCACTCTCCCATAACCAACCAATTTAGGTCAAGCATGATGGAAAAGGTATACATGGAGAAGAGCTAAAAAATGGAAGAAAGGAATAGAAGTAATTGAGATCTTATTATATGCTATGAATTATCTATGTATGTAAATATAATGTAAGGTGTCCATTTATGTGATGAAACTATTTGTAATAATTATGGCATATGTAAACGATGTATATGAATATTGAAAAGCTTATTTGATGGCTTACACATGTTGGAACAATTATTGAAAATGAAAGAAAATAAACTAAAATGGTAAAAACATAAGTCCTAAAGTAGTTTTGTTGTGGCTTCAGTTTGACCTAACAAATGAAGGAATTATTTCACAAAATTTTACAAGCGTGTAGCACACATCCAGAGCTTTAAGTGTGCATAGGTAGAAGATTTCATTTGGATGTGTAAAACAAGAGAAATGAATTTCCAAAGTAAGGGACTATAATCTGTCTTTGGAATTTTTCACCAAATAAATAGTAAACTTTGACAAATAAACAGTATTAATTGGTTAATCATTTGTTCTGGAAATTATTTTTCCCTTAAATTTCAAAATGTTATCTTCACGTAGCTTTTTGAACCACTTCATTTCAATTTTTCTATAATTAATTATGATTTTTCAAAGTTCATTGAGTAGTGTGGAATACCATATGAACAGTAACCTGAGAAAGAGAAAAATTCCTGATCTAGCTAATAAACTTCCAAAGATTTGTAAGTGGTTCTAAATGCTACTAAGTGATCCCTAAAACGTATAAAAGTAAGGATGTTTCAATAGGTGCATCAATACAACAAGTGATCAAATCTCTTCAGTTTACATAATGAAAGAAAAATTATCTCTCATAAAGTATATATGATGATGAACATTGAAGCAAAAGAATATATAGTTATAGAATAATGAATGAAGAACTCAAGAGTGTAATAAAATCAATCATTGTTGTTTGTTCTTCCTTAATTTTGAGTCTTCCTTAAATAGCACTTATTTTGTTTTGTAGCCATTAGACTCAACCTTGTAACCATTATAACCATTAGAGTGAAGGCGTCGTTGGTATGTAGGTGACAATTTAATCTTTTCCAAATGTAGCAAGTTTCTGTTGATGTAGCCTTCATCATTTAAAACTTTAGTTTTTTTCGAAAACACTCAATCTCAAAAGATTTGTCAAGAATTTAAGCATTGATTATGTGTATTAATAATTAATAATCTATTCATATTATAAAGATCAAGTTCTAATAAGATTCGAATGGCTTTCAAGAAAATATATTGTATTAATCATTAAACATCATTAATTTAACCAATTTTTCAATTAATGAGAAGAAGAGAAAATAGAGCATCACATTGATCAAAATATTTAATCAAAATCAATATGATTTTATAATATAAGTTTCTCTAGAGATTCATCAATGAATATTAATGAGAAACAGAAGCACACTTAATGATTAATTCAAACATATATAGTTCAAAGAATAATGCAAATATATTCAATGTAAAGGGATGAATACTAGTGAAATTTATTGTATTAATCGAATAGTTAATCTATTAATGTAAGTTAATTGAATCTTTAGTCGATTAATGTCTTTGGAGGAATTGACATAGAAAGCTTTTCAAAATATATTAATCAAACAACTAATGGATTAATTTATATTAATCAAATAACTAATGGATTAATAATTTATATATGATTTTCACATAATGATTCTGAATTGATTCATAGAACAATGAATGCATTAATATAGATTAGTCAATTAACTAATCCATTAATAGAGTTTGTTTTGACTAAAGGAAGAATAGTTCTAAATAAATTAATTGGATAGATAATCGATTAATTATAATTAATTCTTTAACTAATTGATTAATCCACTTATCTTTTCAATTCCAGAGAGCAACTTTATAACATTAATTGAATAGTTAATTGATTAATGTACACTTATTAATCGATTGATTAATCTATTAATTGACTTTCTTTTTAACAATAAAGGGCAATGTCCTGACATTAATTGAACATTTAATCGATTAAATGATACTCATTAATCGATTAAGTATCATTAATCGATTAACTTGATCTAACTTATGTCACTTGAATGATATTCTATAGAAACAATTTTGAGTTACTTGTGATATCATCAAAACATCATTGAGTATAGATTATAACATAATCCCTAATTTATCATATTATTTTCTATTTACTTTAGGAAATTTATCGTGCTCAATAGGCATTATTATAGTGGTTGTATATTTATTGTAGTGGTTGGATTTTTTTTATTTAATTGATTATATGAATGTCTTGGGTTTATTGATTGTATTATTTATCTTCGTTAAATTGACTTGCATGAAGATATTTTGCTTTTATGCATCTTAAAAAATTGGGAAAAATAAATACTGACTAGGACCCACAACAACTACTATACAATTATATTATATAAGGAAATTTAATTGAGGAATTGCTAAATTGAAGAAAGGAATTATAATATCTAATTAAAGAAAATTAAAATATTATAATGGTTGTTACACCCAAGAGGGGTGAATTGGGTGATATTAAACAATTTAAAACTCCTTGGAAATGAAATAGATAAGAGTGATTTCACTGATTGGGAGTAATGGAAAGAAGTTGAAACCAAAACTTTATCTTGGTTCAGCCTAACCACTTGGACTATGTTTAGTCCTAAGATTCCCTCTGAGATTTTTCCACTATAATCTCCAAGATTACTTGAACTCTTAGTGTCTCAATACAATCGTCGTGAGAATTCCCTCTATAACACCTTAGTTTCATACATCTTAAAGATCATTCAGTAGCATGTAGAACCACTTATAAGTCTATTGAAGTTCAATCTCAAAATGAAAAATTTCCAAGTTCACAGTTACTTTACATTTGGTAATTCCATATTCGACGATGAACTTTGAAAAATCATAACTAATTCTAGCAAAATCGAAATGCAGTGATTCAGAAGGCTACTCGAAGCTAACATAATATGTAATTTAAGGAAAAAAAATACTTCATTGGACCAATTTATCAGCCAACTAAGTAAACTCTAAAGCCACATGTTACTATTTATTTGGTCAAAAATTTTGAAAAACATATTCCCATCCCTAATTTTGGAAAATTTGTTATCTTTGTACAAACATTAAAATAAGGCATTCTTGGTGTCAAAATGAAGCTTGACATGTTAAATAAATGTATGTAAAATTTTATAAATTTATTCCATTATTTACTATTTGTAATTACATCTCAATTACCATTGCATCATCATGAGTTACTGTTTACAGTTGCAACTTTCAACAAATAACTTTACATACATATATATATCACACATGCAACTAATCCTTATCTCTTCTTAATGATTCTTCACCTTCTTCTTCATGTGAAATACCTGCTATGTTTGGGATATGGAGGGGGTGAGATTTCTGGGGAACTCTCAATAGCAAACGATACTAAACAGTATATGCATAATGTAAATACTTGTGTTTGCTTGTGAAAGTGTTAATATTGTGTAAAGTGCATGCTTCCATATAATATTTAAAATACAATTTGCTAAGGTAATCATAAAAGTAGAGCTTTAATCATATACAAATATGCAACACAATTCAATATTGATATAGCACAACCAAGCATAACATCCAATACATACAAGTTTTGGATAGTTCACAACCTTATTGTTTTACTTTCTTTTATTCTTTTTCTTGTCCTCTTCCCTTGCTAAGTGGTTGTTTCTTGAGTCCACAAAACAAAGTCTAAACATTACATATTAATTCATTCATCATGATTTAATTCAACTGACATATAAATACATTGAACTTAACCTAATCCATTAACCCTAACTCTCTTAATTTGTGGTTAATTGCCTTGTCCTATGAATTAATTTGTGCCTTGACTTTACCCCACACAATTTCACATTCTAAATCCATTTATGATCTTATAATCATGAAATTATAGTTCCTTCATTTCCTACTGGATAGAACCAAAAAATGTACATAATTTTTCAAAAAGTTATTATTTTTGTTTTAATGCTTCCATTACTTATTTCTCTTCTTAATCCCTCACAATTTTTTATTTTCAAACCATTAGAAGCATCAAAATCATAAATTCCAATCATTGTTCATGTATGTTAACAGTACAGAGAAGACTTAAAATTACAACTTTCAATTCCAATGGTTCTAAAGTTCCAAACCTATCCAATCCTATATAAAATCATCATTTGAATTCAATAGAAGCATAATATCATTAAAATTCATTATTCTTGGTCTTGTATAGTAGGTGGCAGAATGGCCTCTTCAATGGTAAAGTCAATAGCACAATTCAATTCAATAACCAATCATTAATTCTAGCTCATCTATGCATCAATTTCATAGTTATAACTTAAGTGTCCTCTTCCTCCTTTACCTTTGAATTTTTGACAGCAAGGGTTCCAAGAGAATAATCCATTTTCCAACTATTAAAACCTACGTTTTATCCTTCCAAAATACTTACAAATAAACTATGAAGGATCTCTTACCTTAGGTATGTGCTGGGTGGCTTCTTATTGATCTTATTTTGAGTTTTCTCTTCAATTTGGCATGGTTTCCCCAAGGGTCCTCTAGGTGCACGAAATTGTGAAGGAGGAAGGGCCATTTATAGTGAAATTTTAAATCTCCTTGGACTAATCTACCCCTCCTTCAACTAATTATTACAATGCCTTAATCTTGAATCTCATTGGTTGCTTAATTTCTTAATTACCATTAACTTAATTCTTACATTATTTTAATATAATTTCACATGTTCCAAAACTCTTCCTTTTGTGTTTAGCTTCCAAGTAGCATTCTTCCACATGGTGTGGGTCCCACCAAGGAACTTCACATGCCATCTTGCATTATCTCTTGATTTTTGTTGATTTCTTTCTTTAAAATTTTATAAAATATCCTAAAATATTTATTTAGCCATGTGATAAATTCCTTGACATCTTGGGCTCTTAATTGATGCCACTTTGGGCCTAAATTGGGTCCAATTGGCTAATTGGCACAAATCACAAGGAATTCCCTATACGGATGTCCTTAAATTGCTATAATTTTTAAGATAAATTTTATAGAGCTCTTTTAATGATTATAACATTTTTAGAAATTTATTCTAATATAAAATTAATTTCTCACAAGGTCCAATAATTTTGAGACTCATAAATCCTGTTAAAAATTCATACATCTTCTTTAAATATTTTATCGGTGTCCTTTTTACCTTAAAATAATGTTCATCATTCACTAGGCATTAAAACGCTTATTACAACTAAAAACCCTCTTAAATGATGATTTAAGAGTTATAAAGTAATCACTAAGAATCATGTAATAATCCCAAATCTAACAATAAAAGATTGAGTATTTCCAGTTCAATTTCCATTTTAAAAAATTCAAGTGTGACAATGGCTTCTATAAACTATTTATGCAAAAGCTTAAAAATAAGAGGGTAACGAATCATTTATAAAAGTACCTTAGTAGTTCAAAAATAATCCTTCTATATAGCATTGTATAAAGCAAATAGAAGGTAAATATATATTTTCGCATTCAGGTCACCACTAAAAACAATGAAGGTCGTGACCAAATTTCACAGTGAGTACTTAATCTAAACTTCACATTTAGTCATGACCACATTACACTAAGGTCGCGACTCCTTGTCACATAAAGGTATTGACACGACCTAAAGCACTCGTGTCACAACTAAAGACCACACAGACTACTACTTGATAGTTTTCAAAGCCCAAAACATCTTTTACACTAAAACTTTTTTAGCTAACCACAAAACAGTTTAAAATAGAGATATAATTTTCAGCAATTCATCATACATTGAGATCAAAAACAAAAAAATTTATGATGAAAGATTGGATTTTTGAAAACTTTTTACATTCTTAGTACAGAAACATAAACATCTCCTCCATACTTAAACATGGTAGTGTCCTCACTGTCAACAGAGTTATAGACATTACATCACTATATAAGGTAAATTTAAATTTAGCTTCAACACAATAGTTAAACACATCACTCAATACAAATTCACAGTGAATCTCGCAGTCACATTCAAATCACACATCACAATACAAGGAAAGTAAAGATGACAAGATTTGTAAGCTAACATCATGCATGAGAGTGTATGGATGGAAAGATGATTGAACAAAAAGTAAGTCACTGAGGAATTTTATTCAAAAACCCCAAGAAACAATAAACAAAGAAATTAACTACTACTTTTATTAGTTCATCCCTTTCCAATCATCAAACCAACATATCAAACATAAATCACATTAGAAAAACTAGTAAAAGGTAAGAGATAGGAAATGGACGACTCGCTTCAAGGCGGTGGTGGGAACTCATAGAATTTTGAGAGATGATTGTTTGATTGAAAAATCTTCCCTATTGCCTTCTCTCTTCACTTTAGCATCCTAAAATCATGTACTTTGACTATATTGGGAAGTCCATCCAAGCTTGTCTTGAATTTTCCCTATTTAAACTTGAACTTGACCAACTGTGTGATAACTATCATTTAATTATCAAACAAAACTAAACTAATTAATAGTAAAGTAGAGGCTAATCTAGGTCAATTCATAAGAAGCCTAGATGGATATTAAGGTACCTAATTAACAAGTTAACAAGTTAAAGAGATGGTGTGTGATAAGATTTAATCTAACTTCTAAAAGTAAATCCTATGCTATTGTTTATGCTTTTAAGTGTTTATGATGATGAGATGAATGAATGACAAGTGTGTTCCCTTAGAGATTATCTTACCTTCATTATCCATAGAATATGAGAAGTTAATCAGTTGAATTAGAAGAAGCTATCTAACAACTCGCTAGCTAAAATCTCAATCAAAGCTACAACTCGCAAACATTGAGAAAAGAAATAAGAATCATTCAACTTGAGATAGAAGAAAATGAAATAACAAATACAACTATACTCTATTTTATGATTACTCTAATTAATCACAGTCATGTCTAACTCAGTCCAAAGATGAGAATCAACTAAAGCAATCAATCATGTAGAAGTAGGAAATTCAACTCAGTTCCCTATTCATTAATCTTCTACTAGCTCTACTTGCATCAATAATTATAGACTTAAACATATCAACTCAATACAATCATGTCTGGATTAAAGACACAATAAACTCCCTGTTCAGCTCAAGGATTCTAGTTTAGCATCATTTCCAAGAGGGCACAATAGCTTTGCCTTGCATTGTTATCTAAACTTCAGTAGCAACATAAAACATTGTAGTAGACATGATGAATATGGAAGAAGAAGAAGATGATAGCTAAATATAACATCCTTACTTTTATACGTCTTAGGGACCATTCAGTAGCATTTAAAACTACTTACAAGACCTTGGAAGTCTATTAGCCAAATCTGGAATTTTACTCTTTCTTGGGTTACTGTTCATATGGTATTCCAGATTACGCAACGAACTTTGAAAAATCATAATTAATTCTAGAAAACTCGAAATAAAGTGGTTCAAAAATATAAATGAACATAACATCTTGACGTTTAAGGGAAAAATAATTTCTAGACCAAATGATTAGCCAATTGATACAGTTTATTCATTGAAGTTTACTGTTCATTTGGTCAAAAACTCTGGAAACAGATTCTGGTCCCTTACTTTGGAAAATCATTTCTCTTGATATACACATCCAAATGAAACTTTCTACCTATGCACTTAAAGCTATGGATGTGTGCTACATGCTCATAAAATTTCGTGAACTAATTCCTTCATTTGCTAGGTCAAACTGAAGCCACAACAAAACTGCTATAGGACCTACGTTTTTACCATTTCAGTTTCTTTTCTTTCATTTCCAATAATTGTTTCAGCATGCACAAGCCATTAAATAAGCTTCTTAACATTCATATATATTTCATGTACATATGCCATAATTATTACATACAAGTTTATCACATAAATAGACACCTTACATGGCATTTACATACATGGAAAATGCATAGCATATGCTAACATCTTAAATACTTCACTTTTCTTCTTCCATGCTTTTGCTCTTCTCCATGCATACCTTTTCTTCATGCTTGACCTAAATTGGTTGGTTATGGGAGAGTGAGATTCTAGGGAATCTCAGTAGCAAACATTACCACTTAAATATGCAAGATGGATGCTAATGCATGATATGTAATTTCATCAATCTTTCTTTGATTAGTGACATGCTATCATGCTATATACTTTTACATAAAGTGCATGGCCATGGAAACATGTTATTCACAATACATTCAACATCATTCATCATGTCACAACATCATTCAAATAACATATACATGTCAACACATAAGCATACCACATCAAGCACATAAAGAGATAAGTTCACTACCTTGCACTTAAGCTTTTCTCTTGACCTTTGGCCCTTGCTCCCTAGCTTTCCAACCATGAAGCATTTATGTCCATCACTTCCCAACATCTTCTTGGATGTTTCATGATCCTAAACACATTCATATTCATCACATAACTCATTAGGACTCATGAACTCCAACCATGTTCAAGACTAACTTTGTTACACTCTTTATTGTCATAATTTTATCTAATTTTCACTAATCCACTTGGCTCTTGCACCAATTGATGTCTTGACTTTACCCTACACAATTTCATCTTTTGAACTCATTTATGAGCTTAGAATCATGAAATTCCAGCTCCTTCATGGCATGCTGTACAGAATTGAACATAAGCACACAATTCTTTCAAAAATTCTCATTTTGATTCTAATGCTTCCCATACTTGTTTCTCCACTTTACCCCACACAACTTTTCATTTTAAAACCATTGGAACCATCAAAATTATGAAATTCCAATCACTGTTCATGAGAGTGAACAGTAACCGTAAGGAATCTCAAAAACTATAACCTTGAGATTTTAATGTTTCCAAGGTTCAAAACCCTTCCAATCCTACATAAAATCATCATACAAACTCAATGGAAGCATTAAATCATTGAAATTCAATTTCATTCCCTCATGAACAGTGCAGACTGAACAGGGCACACCATGGCAAAGTCAAGAATATCAATTTGATTCAACAACCAACCACTTAACTAGCTTGTTTAAGCTTCAATCATATGGTTCTAACTTTAATTTCTTCTTTCCCCTTTCATCTAAGGTTTTTGGGCAGCACCTCCCCTTAGAGAAAACTCAACTTTTCCCCATGAAAACCCTAAGTTCAAGCTCCCAAATCAAAGGAGAATAAGCTAGGAAAGATTGCTTACCTTTAATCTCTAGCTTGCTTGAACTTTGGAACCTTGAATCTTCTTTGTCTTAGCTTGAGTTTTCATTTTGCAAGAGTTTCCCCAAGGGTCCATGAAGCTATGGTTTGCTGCAGAATTAGAGGGGTATTTATAGCCAAAATCCAAGAAAAATGAATGGCCAAGATTGATTTGGTTACTATTTGATCTAAAGGCCCACATTTAATCTTGGATTTAACTTTTTCATAAAATAATAATTATGACATCATGTGGGACAGCTCATGGGACACCTCAAGGGGTTATGTGGCGTGCTCACCATGCCAGGAAGCTTCTGGAAAAAATCTAGTCCAATCCGGTACCGATCGGAGCAGTTTCATAACAACCGGACTGTTTTCTGTTCTACATTTTTCTATAATATACCAGGATATATATTATGTCCTGGAAATCAATGTCTAGGCTTCCCACACTATTTACATACTTGTACTGGTCATAACTTAATTACAGATCCCTTGGGAAATGACCAAAATACCCTTGGTGTCCTTTCTTGCACTATATTGACCATAAGGGCATAATCGTCATTTTACCCCTCTTTATACTGTCTCAGGGTGTATCTGGGCTCAACTAATCATATTTATACCATGTGTCATGTTTTTAGCCTGTCCCAGGTGACCAAAATGCCCTTCATCCATCTCTGGTACAATCTGGGCATCCAGGGGCATTTTCGTAATTTCGCACTTTTTCTGGCACTGGCCCCTTCTACTGATAGACTGGTACCCTGGGTTTTGGGCCTTCCTTGGCGTCATTATGGGCCTATATATGAGGTCATCTGATCTCATTCTATCTAGGCTCACATACCGATAAGTTCTATTATCGGATCACAGGTGTTGTCAAACTCCCGTCAAAATTCACTAATATGTGAATAACTTTTTATACATAACTTCTTCTGGGGTTCTGTCAGATTCATAACATCTGACACTGTAGGGCACATTTTCCTGTAATTCCCCCACATATATCTGATGTCCATAGAATCTGATAAAAATTCATATAACTTTTAGACTATCAGATAATTTTCTGCTGTCTCGAGTCCTAATAAAATTTCTGTATCATGCCAGATTACCCAGCATGACTTCCTCTATTTACTGATGAAATGTGGGACTGAAATACTTACAGGCATTTCTAAGCCTTTTCTGGCTGAACTTTTCCATAATTACATTTATATCCCTGACTTTTTGCTTAATTACATTTATATCCCTAACTTTTTGCATAATTACATTTAGGTCCCTAAACTTTTAGAAATTACCACTTTTGGCCCAACATTTATTTCTATAACTTTTGGCCTCTAACCTTTTCCAATTTACGTTTAGGTCCTTCTCTTTCTTTAAGACTTATCTAACATTTATTATGTCGTCTGATCTTTATCATAATCCTTTCTAAACCTCTTTCGACTATCAGTACTATACAGATAGGGAAAAATTAGGATATGACACTAAACTTTCCTCTAGTTCTATTATCTAGAATAGCCAAAAGTTACAGATGAGATAGTAGAAAATATATATGGAAGAGGAGGGAGCATGCATCTAGAATGGATAAGAGAATAGAACTAGATGTGTGATGTTTGGAACTTATAATTTAGAATGGTAAGATGAGAGATAACATGATGAGTCCAAGCATCCCCCAAAGTGTGCTCTACGTGAATATACAATTGTGTATGAGGTGTGAGCTAAGATCTGTGGAGAATGTGAGTGTGTTATCTTCATGATAGCATGTGCATGAATCTATTATAGAGCATGTGCTAAGCCTCCCGATTACATTATGTTATATTGCACATGTGCTATCAAATTTGAAAAAGGTATTACTAGTATAAGTGATTCATGAGCTACTTCCTCTTAAGTGTCATGCATGAGCTGCTTCTGTTATCAGCTCCTTCTAGCTATGATTCTGTTTGCCCACTTGTTCAATCCAGCACATGCTTCTCTTGTCTAGCTATCAATTATCTAATATGCTGATTGATCAATGTAAAAATGGAAATTTAATAGATTATTTATCCAATTAACCATGAAAATCAAATCAATTAATTTCCACTTGTTCCATTTTAATTTTATTAATTAATTGCTCATCATATTGGTAAATGGGGATAAAATCAATAATAAAAATTACTATAAACACATTAAAAATCACTACAAATATCAGTTTGTCATTGTGGTTAGTATATATTAACAAGTTTTGGTGGTGTTCCCTTTATATCCTTTATATATTCTACTTCCTCAAGTGCTACAACCACTTGAGGTTGGTATACTACTACAAAATACTTAAGATCATGCCCGGTTGAACAGAAGCCCTAAAAGTATACAGATGCTGTTTAGGGACTAAATTGTAAATAATGAAAGTTTAGGGACTAAATTGTAAATAGTAAAAGTTCCTAGAAGCATAATGGTTATTTGAAGAAAGAGAGGGACTAAATTAAAAAGTCTAAAAGTTCCATAGTGAAAAATGAAAGTAGAGACAAACTTTGGGCCAATAAGTGTAATTATGAAAAGATGAGCGCCTAAAGTGTAATTTTTAAAAGTTTAGTGGCAAAATGGTAATTATGAGAAAGTTGAGCTAAAATAGGCCCAAAATTTCCCGGAATCATTTAAGTCCTAAACTTTCACAATAATTAGAGAAAATTATTTTGACAAGTTTAACGCAATACAGAATTTTGGTTTGAGGTCCCGATAAATTGATATGAATTTTTTAAAGAATGAGAAATTAGTATAGTATCATTTGGATCTCATAATTAGATGAAATTTGGTAATAAATTCTTATAATTAATATGAGAATTTATAAAATTAACAGAACTAAAAAATGAGTTTTGTAGAATTTATAATGGAATTTATATTGGATTAAAACACCCGATAAGTGATATTCAGCGGAATTTCTTGGGAGTTGAGCTATTATGGTAGTGGTCCATATAGAAGACCCAAAATAGTAGATTATAGGCATAACAATATTTTTAGATAAGTACATGAATCGGTGCTAATAAAGACCTAAAAAATATAAAATTACAAAAATGCTATTGTTGTGCTATTGAGCGAGATAGATGAAAGGTATTTTTGTCATTTGACTAAGGTTAGATAGTCAAGGAGAGTTCCCAGAGTAGTTGGCCAATGTTAAGGAATACTCTTGTGATGTGTGAGAAGACGATAACGCCCTAAAGATATTAGGGTAAATAAAGAAGAACCAAGGGGTATTTTAGTAATTTGCCAAGGGATTAGTAATTAAGTTTAAACCTAGTCCAAGAATGTCAATGGTAGTAAGAATCCAGATATTGAATTTAAGATAAAAAACATATTATGGAATCTAAGTAAAATTATATTTATAAAACAATCTATTTTTAAAAAATTGGATTGAGCCAGTACGGATTGGACTGTAATTTTTCCAAACTATTCTTCCCTTGGATTTGCATTACATGTGATATGAGGTGTCCCTTGATAATATCATAGATGATGCCACCAGAACAATCTTACGTCTGATGTCACCTTGGGGTTACTTAAAAAATTAAACTAGGGATTAGGTATGTACAACCTCGGGTCATTTTCTTTGAGGAGACAAAAATAAAATTTAATTCCTAAATAACTAAATGTAATGCAACCTAAGTTACAAACTAGAATTTGAAGACGTTACCACCAGCGAATTCTCACAACCACCCATAGTTAATGACAAAGAGAATATAGAGGTTTGTTGCTAGACTCATGTCATTTTGTTGCTGTATGTGCTTTTCTATTGGGTCTATAGAGAATGGAGTGGAAGAAGTGAAGTCACGATCGCCTCCTGGCATGTAGAAGGAATTGCGTTCTCCTCTGGTTGTTTTTTGATCTCCTTTTTGAATCGCGTTTTGACTCTCTTGCTGCTTGCTGCCATTCCACACTTTTGTTCTGCATCCCTATGCTTCCCTTTAATGAATTGCTGAAGGAACAATTAAAAAGTGACCTAATGGGCCAAATCACCAGGTTCGACCCATTGAGTCTTTATATGCAATTTCTCAATTTCTAGTCCTTTGTTGTTATTTATAAGTTCTAATTTCTCATGAGTGCCTAAAATATAAATCATAATAATGTAATATTTTTTATTCCAAAAAAATTGTTTAGGAGAATAATAAAAATATGACAATTATACCCCTATTAAGCACTAATTCAATGTAAGATATATTAATCCAAATAGTGCACAAATTATATAATTAAGGACCAAAACATGACAAAAGCCCAATAAAATGATATGAATAAATACATATATAAAAAATATGGGTTTGTCAACTCCCTCACAGTTAGTCTTTTGAACTCTTGGGCAAAATATCAGTCAAAGGAATCCAACAATGAAACTCAATGTAAGTAAAAAAAACTTTCAAGGAAAGAATATAAAATCAACTCAAGTAGCATCTATCCATAATCAATTAAGAGTCATGGAATACTTCAGAGCAAAGATATCAACACAAGACACATAGCAAGATAGAGGAAGGGAAGGATAATATAACTCTCATGGGTATAAGTGTCTCATTCAACTCTCAAATATAAGGAATTGTCACTTAGTCTATGTCATATCCTAAATTTTCCCTATCTATATAATAGTGATAGTAGAAAGAGATTTGGAAAGGATTATGATGAAGATCAAAAGAAATGTTAAAGGTTAAATGAGTCTTGAAGGAAAAGAGAAACCTAAACAAAAATTGGAAAAAGTTGGAGGCCAAAAGTTAAAGTAGAAACAAAAGTTGGGCCAAAAGTGATAATTTTCAAAAGTTTAGGAACTTAAATGTAAATAAGCAAAAAGTTAGGGACCTAAATGTAATTATGAAAAAGTTAAGCCAAAAAAGACTTAAAACTACCTATAAGTATTCTAGTCCCACATTTCATCAGTAAATAGAGAAAGCTGGTTAATCAAGCCCAGATAGTGGATATTTATTTAATAGTGTAAAAGTTATCTAAAATTTTATCAGATCTCATGGACTTCAGGTATAACTAGAAAAGTTATAGGAAGTTGTGCCCCATGAAATCAGGTATAAGACTTCAAGTATAACATGTTAAGTATTCAATTAATCATGCATGATATTATAGTTTGTATGCCTTGCTATTGGGATTTCCATGAAATCTCATTCCTTTCAAATGCATAACTATGTCTTAGGTGCTGGAACCTCACAAAGAAAAAGGGTAAACATGCATGGATGAATTTGTATAATAAGTTATAGCATTTGCTCGACATTATGGAAGGATATGATGAATGTATGATGTATGATTTTGTAATTGAATTTTGAGGCTGTGGTGGTGTGATGATGATTTGAACATCTTAGCCAACGAATTTGAACCTAAAATTTGGCGTGATCATAGCTAAGATACAAATATTTAAATGAACACCATGAACACCTCGATTGGACAAGTATTCGAATTGTTATGATTTTTCAAAGTTGGAGTTAAAATCTAGAATAGAGATAAAGTAAGCAATTGGAGGCAGTAACATTTTAACATTAATATCATATAGGAAAAGAACGAGTTTTTCCACAAAATTTTATGAGATTAAGGAGGACATCTAGAGGCTTAAATATATAGGTAACACGGTTTATTTGGACAAGTAATGAAAGAGAAATGAATTTTTGAAGTTAAAGCAAAGAAACTGAAATTTCAAGATTTTACCAAATGAATAGTGTTTTTCAACGAATAAACTAATTCCATTGGGAAAATTGAACCTCAATTTTATATTTTTCCCTCTAATTTCAATGAAATATATTTCATTAGAAATTTGAACCATCCTATTTGGATTTTTCTACATTTAGTTATGAATTTTCAAAGTAGGGTACATGTTCTAGAATTACCAAATGAACAGTAACATGAATAGTACTCGAGAGCAATTCTTTTGAAAATAAATGTTTTCAAGGCAAAAGGCTATGTAATTGGTTCCAATGACTTCCAAATGAGTATAACTGAGGTTGAAAACAAGGATGTGATATTTTGGTATCAGAGCAAAGGATTCTAGCTTAAGAAATGCTCTGAATAGATTATTTATAGATTGATATGAGATTATTCCCAGACCCTGACCCTAAATAATAAGTATTTAGTTAAGTTAGGGTATAACTTAGGATAGTTAGCATTGCTTGATAAAGCAAATAGTGTAGTAGTATATATGGGGTTATATGAAGTTAAGTCATAGGCCTTAATTAATAAGGTAGTTAATAAGAGAGACTCCTGGCTAGTAGTGATACGTGATCCGGACTTTGATCATCCCTCAAATAATGAAGAGAGTTCAAAGGAGAGTGTAGGGGATCAGTCAAGGAAGTTTACTGTAGGATGTCCCATAGATGTTTCTATAGACTCAAACCTGCAGTCTGAAGGTTATGTAGAGATTCATTTTAAAACTATACATGTGCCAGATAATGTTGAGTCTAGTGACTCTATGCAGTATGAGTTTATTGGAGTACCCTCTAGCCCTAGTGTAAGCTTTATCCCTTTGGTAAGAGGATAGATTATGGTTGAGGAAGCTGAGTACTAGTACTACATTATAAGTAGACTAGACATTAATCATCCTTTAACAGAGTTTGAAGATAGGTTTAAGATAAGTAATATACAACAGTCCCTTAATCTAGAGATCCAGTCAGAGTTTATAATAGTTCTTGTCCATTCCTAAAGTCTAGGAATATGTGACTTTATGGAGAAAGATCAGTGTGGTGTTCCTGGTCCTCGTCAACCCCGGCCTTCTTCATTAAAAATGGACAATGTTGACCATAATAGTGTCAAGGAAGCTGTGGAGAGTGAATTACCTAGTCTAGGATAAGGGATGGACAGAAGTAAAGATCAAGAATAGGTAGTTTATATGCAATTCCTCAATGTCGTAGCAGGTATGATAAGTAGATATACAGTAGAGGGCATTAACCTAAATCCAGTTTATGCTCTAGCAGACTGACATAAGATGGTAGTAAGTTAGACATTGCCATATGCCATACATGACACGTAGAGCTAAGTTAGATTTTGGCAAATAATATGCGAGCTGATATACAGGGGAGGTACTTCTGTGTGCAGAAGCATGTGCAACATATGATTCCCTAGAAAACAATATAAAAAGAGATAAGAGGTAAGGTAAATATGTACAGTGTAAAGTAAATGTACAGATATATGACGGTTATAGAATACCCCGAATATGTGATTGACATGTATGTAAGGTATGTACAAATGTTATGGTGACATGAAATATGTAGTCTTGTATATAATGAGATGATAGCTGGTTGAACATTTATATGAATATGCTCCCTATTTAATGTGATTATGATGTATAGATATGAATGAGTTTTAATTGACTTGAATTCATCAAAGTCAAGACTATTAGATGTGACTATTTAGAGAAAGTGATGCTAGGTCATGATAGAAGGTGACCTATAGTCATAGCTAAAGAACACATAACTCGCAAGTTATGATGAGCAAGTAGAGATGGCCAAAACTAAAGTGTACAGAGAACATGAGTCATGACTAGCCAACACTCAAGTTGCAACTAGTTGCATAGAGACTTGATGACAAGAATAAAGATGATTACCTCACTGAAGTGTATCAGTTAGAGGTTTAGCTCAGTGTTCAGGCAAGCGAAATAGTACAAGATACTAAGATACAGAATATCAGTTTAAGAAAATATTTAGAAATAGATCCTCCATATAATCATCAGGAGTATATCTACATTATGAAAGAATTAAAGTTAGATTGACACTTGCCTATAAATGAGCCTAGCATGTGGCTTAAGATTAAAGACGTGATGGCTAATAGTGCTATATGATGAAGGAGATCCAAGCGACTTAAGTTGGTCAGGATCCAAAGATAGACCAAAAAAGAACAACAGTCTAACCCAAAGAAGACTAAGACTAATAGACAGAAAGAATTTAGAAATAGTAGAAATATACAGAAGTACTCCACACGAGATAGAGATAAGTTTAGGCTAAAGGTTAGAGTAAGGAAAAGACAAACCCTTTGATGAATACTTAGATGAGTTCATCCACATGGATATTGAAGTTTAATAAGAGATACTTTCTAGCCTATTAGTGATCCAGGAGGATAAGGGGAAAACTTAAAAGTATGAATGGCATAGAGATGTAAGCCAGACCCTTCCTCAGTTAGCTGCAAGAAAATAGTTGACCCAGTTATGGGTTATAGTGAGGCCAAGGACACATAAACCCTTCAGGCTAGAGACATAGAAGTTTTATAGGCGATGAGAGATATTTTGATAGAATGAATATAGCCTAGTAATGAAAAATGGCTTATGTGATAAGCTATCTCATATTCCTAAATGAACAAATAGGATATTGGAGATGTAGGCTAAAGATAAATTGCCTTAGAAATTTCTTAAGGATTAGTAGAAAAAGAAGTTTGTTGTAACATCCTTACTTTCATACGTATTAGGGACCTATCAATAGCATTTAGAACCACTTACAAGACCTTGGAAGTTCATTAGCTAAATCTGGAATTGTACTCTTTCTCGGATTACTGTTCAAATGGTATTCTAGATTAGGCAACAAACTTCGAAAAATCATAATTAATTCTAGAAAACTCGAAATGAAGTGGTTCTAAAAGCTACATGAATATAAATCTTGAAATTTAAGGGAAAAATAATTTTCAGACCAAATGATTAGCCAATGAATACAGTTTATTTGTTAAAGTTTACTGTTCATTTGGTCAAAAACTCTGGAAACAGATTCTGGTCCTTTATTTTGGAAATTCATTTCTCTTTGTACAGACATCCAAATAAAGCATTATTTGTGTCAAAATAAAGCTTGGCATGTCATCTAAATGTATGTAAAATTTTATATATTTATTCCATCATTTACTATTTTTTATTACATCATGACGATCACTACTTACATTGGTCATATAGCAACATTACACATTCACATAACATATATACTATCCAATCCCTAGCTTTTCCTCATGCTTCATCATCCTTTTTCATGATTCATAAACCTGTGGGACTAGGATTAGATGGAAAGGGATGAGATTTTGTGGGAAATCTCAGTAGCAAACGGTATTAAATAATGCATGCATTCATGTAACTACTTGTGCTTGCTTGTGAAAGTGTTACTATTGTGTCATGTGCATGCTTCCATGTTACATATGAAATACAACTGGCCAAAGTAAACATATAAATAGAGCTTCATACATAAGCACATAGGCAACATAATTCAATCAAGCCATAACACAATCAAGCATAACATTCAATGTATACAAGTTTAGGATAAGTTTACTACCTTGAACACTTGACTTTCTTTCACTTTAACTTGCTTCTTTCTTCTCACTTTCCTTGAACATGTGGCTGCCTCTCTTGGAGTACACCAATCAATTCCTAACATCACATAATCATTCATCAATTACAATCTAACTTCCTTGAGCATTAAACTCACTTTAACTAACATAACTTCTTCTTGAATATTAATCTCATTAACTTTCCTTAATCTTAACCAATGGACTTGGTCTTTTAATCAATTAATGCCTTGACTTTACCCTACACAATTTCATCTTTTGAATCCATTTATGAGCTTAGAATCATGAAATTCCAGCTCCTTCATCACCTACTGTATAGAACTGAAACTGCACTTAATTCTTTCAAAAATTCTCATTTTAATTTCAATGCTTACCATACTTGTTTCTCTACTTTATCCGACACAACTTTTCATTTTAAAACCATTGGAAGCATCAAAATCATGAAATTCCAATCACTGTTTATGCAAGAGAACAGTAACAGAGAAGGATTTCAAAAACTACAATCTTGGAATTTCAATGCTTTCAAGGTTCAAAACCTTTCCAATCCTACACAAAATCATCATCTAAATTCAATGGAAGCATTAAATCATTGAAATTCAATTTCCTTCCCTCATAAATAGTGTAGACAAAACAGGTTCTATTAAGGCAAAGCCAAGAATACCAACTTGATTCAACAACCAATCTCTTAATTAGCTTGTTTAAGCTTCAATCATATGTTTCTAACTTTAATTTCTACTTTCCCCTTTCATCTAAGGTTGTTGGGCAGCACAACCCCTTAGAGAAAACTCAACTTTTCTCCCATGAAAACCCTAAGTTCAAGCTCCCAAATCAAAGGGAAATAAGCTAGGATAGATCTTACCTTTAATCTCTAACTTGCTTGAACTTTGGAACCTTGAATCTTCTTTGTCTTGGCTTGAGTTTTCATTTTGCAAGACTTTCCCCAATGTATCACAAGGCCACAGTTTTGGGCAGAATGAGGGAGTATTTATAGCCAAAATCCAAGAAAAATCAATGGCCAAGATTGATTTGGTTACTATTTGATCTAAAGGCTCATATTTAATCTTGGATTTTATTTTTTCATAAAAGAATAATTATCACATCATGTGGGACAGCTCATGGGACACCTAATAGGCTAGGTGGCGTGCTCATAGTGTAAGGAAGCTCCTGGAAAAATTTCAGTCCAATCTGGTACCGATCGAAGCAGTTTCACAACAACCGGACTGTTTTCTGTTCTGAATTTTTTATAATATACCAGGATATGTATTATGTCCTGGAAATCAATGTCTATGCTTATCATACCCTTGACATGGTTATACTGAGTATTTATCTATCATCTATTCCTTTGGAAATGACCAAACTATCCTTGGTGTTCTTTCTTATACTATATGGACCCTAAGGGCATAATTGTCATTTTACCCCTCTTTATACTGCCTCAGGGTGTATCTGGGCTCAACTAATCATATTTATACCATGTGCCACATTTTTAGCCTGTCCCAGGTGACCAAAATGCCCTTCATCCATCTTTGGTATAATATGGGCATGCAGGGGCATTTTTGTAATTTTACACTTTTTCTGGACACTGGCCCCTTCTACTGGTACCCTGGGTTTTGGGCCCTCCTTGGCGTCATCATGGGCCCATATATGAGGTCAACTAGTCTTATTTCATTTAGGCTCACATACCGATAAATTCCATTATCAGATCACGGGTGTTATTAAACTCCCGTCAAAATTCACTGTTATGGGAGTAACTTTTTATACAGGAATTTTTCTAGGATTATGTCTAATTCATAACATCTGACAGTGTAGGGAACACTTTCCTGTAACTCCCCCACTTATATCTGATGTCCATGAAATCTGATAAAAATTCAGACAACTTTTAGACTATTATATAATTTTCTGCTGTCTAGAGCCCTAATAAAATTTTTGTATCATGCCAGATTAACCAGCGTAACTTCCTCTATTTACTGATGGAATATGGTAGTGAAAACTTTTGGGCAGTTATAACCCTTTTCAGGCTGATCTTTCTATAATTACAATTTTGCCCCTGAACTTTTTACTTAATTACATTTAAGTCCCCTAACTTTTAGAAATTACCACTTTTGGCCCAAATCTTATTTCTACTTTCACTTTTTGCCTTTAACCTTTTCTACTTTTCATTTTAGTCCTTCTCTTCCTTAAAGAATCATCTAACTTTTATTATTTCTTCTAATATTCGTCATAATCCTTTACAAACCTCTTTCCACTATTAGTACTATACGAATAGGGAAAAATTAGGATATGACATTTGTGATAACTAAAGAAAGTAAGGTAGCCACAGACTTAAAGATAAAGGGACTCCCCTATTCCCTATGTAAGAAAGCGTAAAGAAGGGTTGAGTCTATACCTAGTAAGAGGATAGAATGGCAGTCTAAGTTAAACAAGCAAATGACTCAGGTTTTGGGATAGATGATCGAAACCTAGCAGTTAAAGTGATAAACAGATAGAGTATTTTAAGGTTTACCTAGTTAATTGTTTAATTGCAATGCGAGTATGGAGGATGGTTGAGCAGATATATACGATGATGTTATGGCTTATGTTGCCATATGTTATGATGGATAGTTACATCTTGTAATCGTCATATGATGACACGTATGTTAGAGAATACTTAAAAGATTACATATTATGCATTATTGAGTATGCTATGATAAATGAATACTCCCCTCACATAGTATATATAAGGTAGAGTACACCAGATGATAAAGTTATGTTGCTTCCATGCCATACAACATGTAATTAAATAATTCAACTTGTTAATGATAAAATAATAGAAAAGCAATAGCAAAGTGATAAATAATATAGCTAGCTAGTTAATTCCTAAAGAATAAAATAAGAATTTATGACTAGACAAATGATTGTAGTACTCAAGGCATTCCCCTTTAGTAGGGATGTGATATATGAATGATATACTATAAATATGAGATGAAATGAGCAACATATATGAAAGATAATGTAGCTATGAGAGGGAGCAGTATTTTTGCAATAGAGCTAGATTGCTCTTGCAATAGAGTCAGAATGCTCTTGAGATAGAACCTAGAGAATGAATAGGTTATGATAGATATGTGCATGGTAGAGCCTATGTAACTCTCTGCAATAATGGACATAGTCAAATTATCAAAGAAGGGAATGATATATGAAGTTCTTGAGCGATAGAGGAAATGAGTAAAGTCTTGATAAATAATATTGGCTTCTGTGATCATTGTTGGGGAATTATTTGTTGAGTTAACAACTATGTGGAAGTGACTAACCTTGTAACTTTGTCTGGTTGTTTAGATCTTCCAGAGATGAGAATATAGTACAACAAAATCGCAGTAGATTCTGGATGATTGTAGTAGATCCTAGCATGGTTCATAGGGTCACAGTTAGATCCTGAAAAGCCTTACAGTTGATCACAGTAGATCCCAAGGGTCATAGTAGACTAAGCCTATAGAAAGAAAGTAATTAACCATAAGTACAATATTTCTTTGAAGGATGAATACCAAGGAAAAGTTAAGGTATAGAAGCTTCATAAGTTGGTTAACTCATAACAGAGAGAGCACCCATGATCTAATTTCAAATAGCCTTATTACTATTAGGGGCTGAACTTAGAATCTTCGTATATGCAACAGGAACTAAATGATCAAAGTTAAAGTAGTTAACCCTGAGTACCAAGAATTTATGAGAA
Organism: Leucaena leucocephala; assembly: GCA_037074615.1. Taxonomy (NCBI): domain Eukaryota; kingdom Viridiplantae; phylum Streptophyta; class Magnoliopsida; order Fabales; family Fabaceae; genus Leucaena; species Leucaena leucocephala. The sequence goes on from CM073553.1 coordinate 10,785,530, forward strand.
TATCTCATAAGATATGAGAAGGGTCAAATAAGAATAAAGATATCCCTGTGATAAGATTATAAAGAGTAAGAATGAGAAACTGATAGATCCTCCATATGAGGATAAAGAGATTAGAAGGCCAAATAGACCTAAGAGAGATAGTATAAGAAGGGTCTAATATAGTAAAGTACTAGGATTGGAGCCTATGAGCACTAGTATTTCAGATTTATATCTGCATTTGTCAGTTAAGCGTGCTTAAGAAATAATAGTGTCATATCCTAATTTTTTCTATCTGTATAATACTGATAGTGGAAAGAGGATTAGAAAGGATCATGACGAAGATCAGAAGAAATAATAAGGGTTAGATGATTCTTTAAGGAAGAGAAGGACTAAAATGAAAAGTAGAACAGGTTAAAGGCAAAAAGTGAAAGTAGAAACAAAAGTTGGGCCCTTAAGTGTAATTTTCAAAAGTGAAGGGACTTAAATACAAACAGCTAAAAGTTCAAGGGCCAAAGTGCAATTATTCAAAAGTTCAGGGACCTAAATGTAATTATGGAAAAGTTTAGCCAAAACAAGCCAAAAAGGCCCAGAATCAGATCAGACCCAAATTTTACCAGTAGTTAGACAAAATTATTCTAGTCAGTTTAACACAATACATAATTTTGATTTGAGGTCTTGATTAATTGATATAAATTTATGAAGTCATGAGAATTATTACAGTATTTTTCAGACAGCATAATCAGATGAAACTTTATAGGAAATTCCTATATTTAATGTAACAATTTATAAAATTGTCAGAGTCTAAAAAGGAATCCTGTAGAAGCCTTATGGGATTTTATGGTAAAATAAAATATCCGATAAATATGATCGGGAGAGTTGTCTTGTAGATTGGGCCATGAAGATAATAAAGGCAATAAGCCCATATTAAAGCCCAGATGGCACCATCATTAGCCCAATAAAGTAATGAGACAGTTCACTGGGCCAGAGTCTAGAGCAGTCAAGGAAAAATGCGAAATTATGAAAATGCCCCTAGATGCCTATACTGTACCAGTGATGGATGGAGGTCATTTTGGTCATCTTGGATAGGCCAAAAACATGATACATAGTATAAATATGATTATTTAGAGCCAATATACGCCCTGAGGCAGTAAAAAGAGGTGTGAAATGACAATTATGCCCTTAGAGTTAATATAGTGCAAGACAGTGAACTAAGGGCATTTCAGTCATTTTCCAAGGGATGGATGGCAGATAAATATTAAGTATATCAATGTTAATGGTATGAGAAGCCTAGACATTAATTTTTAGGACAGAATACATATACTGGAATATTATAAAAAAATTCAGAACAGAAAATAGTCCGGTTGTTGTGAAACTGCTCCGATCGGTACCGGATTGGACTGCAATTTTTCCAGAAGCTTCCTTACACTATGATCATGCCACATACCCCCATGAGGTGTCCCACATGATGTCATAATTATTCTTTTATGAAAACGTAAAATCTAATATTAAATATGGTCCTTTAGATCAAATAGTAACCAAATCAATCTTGGCCATTGATTTCCACCAAGATTTTTCTATAAATACCCCCTTCATTTCTGAAGCAAACCGTGGCTTCAAGGACCCTTGGAGAAACTCTTACAAAATGAAAACTCAAGCCAAGACAAAGAAGATTCAAGGTTACAAAGTTCAAGCAAGCTAGAGATTAAAGGTAAGCAATCTCTCGTAGCTTATTTTCTTTTGATTTGGGAGCTTGAACTTAGGGTTTTCATGGGGAAAAATTGAGTTTTATCTAAGGGGTTGTGCTGCCCAACAACCTTAGATGAAAGGGGAAAGAAAAAATTAAAGTTAGAAATATATGATTAAAGCTTAAACAAGCTAATTAAGAGATTGATTGTTAAATCAAGTTGGTATTCTTGACTTTGCCAAGAGTGAATCTGTTCAGTCTGCACTGTTCATAAGGGAAAGAAATGGAATTTCAATTATTTAATGCTTCCATTGAGTTTATATGATGATTTTGTGTAGGATTGGAAAGGTTTTGAACCTAGGAAACATTAAACTCTCAAGGTTATAGTTTTTGAAATCCTTCATGGTTACTGTTCACTCACATGAAAAGTGATTGGAATTTCATGATTTTGATTGTTCCAATGGTTTTCAAATGAAAAGTTGTGTGGGGTAAAGTCAAGACATCAATTGATTCAAAGGCCAAGTCCAATGGTTATGATTAAGGAAAGCTAAGGTAGTTAAGTGAGATTAATGATCAAGAGAAAGTTAGGTTAAGTTAAAGTAAGTTTAATGCTCAAAGAAATTAGATGGTAATGGATGAATGGTTATGTGATGTTAGGGATTGGTTGGTATGCTCCAAAAGAGACAGCCACATGTCCAAGAGATGTGAGAAGAAAGAAGCAAGATAAAGTGAAAGAAAGTCAAGTCTATAAGGTAGTGAACTTACTTCTTTATGTGCTTGATGTGGTATGCTTATGTGTTGACATGTATGTGATATTTGAATGATGTTGTGACATGATAAATGATGTTGAATGTCTTGTGAATAACATGTTTTCCATGGCCATGCGCTTTATGTAAGAGTATATAGCATGATGGCATGTCACTAATCAAAAAAAGTTTAATGAAATTACATCTCATGCATTAGCATCCATCTTACATATTTAAGTGGTAATATTTGCTACTGAGATTCCGTAGAATCCCACTCTCCTATAACCAACCAATTTAGGTCCAGCATGATGGATAATGTATGCATGGAGAAGAGCTAAAGCATGGAAGAAGAAAAGTGAAGTATTTAAGAAGTTAGCATATGCTATGCACTTTCCATGTATGTCAAAGCCATGTAAAGTATCTATTTATGTGATGAGATTGTATGAAACAATTATTGTATAACCCCATGATGTATATGAATTCATAAAAGGGAAAAGAGATTATTTATGTATGCTAGAATAATTATTGAAAGTGAAAGAAAGGAATCTAAAAGAGTAAAACGTAGCTCCTAAAGCAGTTTTGTTGTGGCTTCAGTTTGACCTAGTAAATGAAGGAATTATTTCACTAAATTTTATGATCATGTAGTACACATCCAGATCTTTAAGTGCATAGGTATAATGATTCATTTGGATGTGTATATGAAGAGAAATGAATTTTCAAAATAAGAGACCAGGATCTGTTTCCAAAGTTTTTGACCAAATGAATAGTAAAGTTCAACGAATAAACTGTATCAATTGGCTAATCATTTGGTGTGGAAATTATTTTTTCCTTAAATTTCAAGATGTTATCTTCACGTAGCTTTTTGAACCACTTCATTTTGAGTTTTCTAGAATTAATTGTGATTTTTTGAAGTTCATTGCGTAATCTGGAATACCATATGAACAGTAACCCAAGAAAGAGTAAAATTCTAGATTTGGCTAATGGACTTCCAAGGTCTTGTAAGTGGTTCTAAATACTACTGAATGGTCCTTAAGACGTATAAAAGTAAAGATGTTACAAGTATCCCAATGATGGGTGACCTCTTGGGAAGTGATGGAAAGAATGTAAATGCCACAAAAGTTTGGCATATATGCACAGAGTTATGTATGATGATAGAAAAAACTACGAAGAGTTAAAGAAGGGTTATGAATAGTAAAAAGCTAGAACCCTTATGTCAAGTCCAACTGAAATGGATTTGAAAGGAAATGATTAGAAGAGATTTCTTAAAAGCTAGCAAAGTTCTCAGTTAAAGAAAATGTTTAACTTATGGTATCTCAGAATACGGTATGATATGGCAAGATAGGCCAGGATGTAGCCAAAATTGGCCAGATATGCCACGATAAGGCATGAAAGATATATAATGAGATATGCTATGAAAAGTACGTAATGAGATATGTTATGAGAAATATGTGATATGATACATAATGAGAAATATATATTGAGAAGCGACTGTATAGCTAGCTTTGTAAATAGATAGAGAGGCTCCCTTTTTTGAAGGGATAAGATTTTTAAGTACTATGTTACAAATAAAGTAGCAAATGGGAGCTTTCACTCCTTGCATAAAATGTCAGGCATTATGTTATATCTGTAGAATATGCTAAAGCTCCAAATGTTAGAGCAGTACAGGCTCCATGTAATATAGCTGTGCAAGCTTTGAGTCTTAGAGCTGTGCATATTAAGAAAAGGAACGCTTGAGCTCTGATGCTAGAGCTTTGCATTTATGGGCAGGTATGTAGTCCTGCAATATATTAGCTAGGCATTTTGCATGTTAAAGTATGTGCTCCTATATGTTCCTATGTGCTCTTATCTAGTAGTAGAGTAAAGAAGAATAATGACTTAAGTCCTCTCTCTGTATTATGATGATGTTTGTGGATATTTAAAGAATTTCGCTGGATACTCAAATAAGTAATAAGTGATTGTACTAAGAAGTATGATGAATAGTCGACAGAAGCTCCAGAATACAGTAGTATTTGAGGGAGTTTAATATGAAAGAAATTGACACTACTCACAGGTCCAGTAGGGTAAGAAGTCTATATGCAAATAGATGCAAATCCATTAAGCAAGTAACAGAATGAGGTAGCGTTCAACTCTGATTGAGTTTATTCAGAATAGAAGAAAAGTAATAATAGTAAAGATATGAAGATCTATCAACATGAAAGGTGCTCTGCTAAAATGTTAAGATAGAAGATAAGAGATAGAAACCCCAATCCTTAGTCCTATAGAAGAAAAAAAGATCTATCTAAGATTATTGACTAAGGTGCCAAGTAAATTTTGGGGACAAAATTTATGTTAAGGGGGTAAAAATATCATATCCTAAATTTTCCCTATCTGTATAATACTTATAGTGGAAAGAGGTTTTGAAAGAATTATGACGAAGATCAGGACAAAATTGTGGCCTAGTACAAGTATGTAAATGGTATGAGAAGCCCATACATTGATTTCCAGGACAAAATATATATCCTAGTATATTATAAAAAAATTAGGAACAGAAAACAATTCAGTTGTTGTGAAACTACTCCGATCGGTACCAAATAGGACTGAAATTTTTCCAGAAGCTTCCTGGCATGGTAAGCATGCCACATACCCCCTTGAGGTGTCCCTTGAGCTGTCCCACATGATGTCATAATTATTCTTTTTAGAAAAAGTGAAATCCAAGATTAAATGTGAGCCCTTGGATCAAATAGTAACCAAATTAATCTTGGCCATTGATTTTTCATGAAATTTTCTATAAATACCCCCTCAATTCTGAATCCAAACTGTGGCCTCATGAACCTTTGGGAAACTCTTGCAAAAAAAAAACTCAAGCCAAGATAAAGAAGATTCAAGGTATCAAAGTTCAACCAAGCTAGAGATTAAAGGTAAGCAATCTCTCCTAGCTTATTTTCCTCTGATTTGGGAGCTTGAACTTAGGGTTTTCATGGGAGAAAAGTTGAGTTTTCTCTAAGGGGAGGTGCTACCCAAAAACCTTAGATGAAACGGAAAAGAAGAAATTAAAGTTAGAAACATATGATTGAAGCTTAAACAAGCTAGTTAAGAGATTGGTTGTTGAATCAAGTTGATATTATTGATTTTGCCTTGATGGAACCTGTTAGGTCTGCACTGTTAATGAGGGAAGTAAATGGAATTTCAATGATTTAATGCTTCCATTGAATTTAGATGATGATTTTGTGTAGGATTGGAAAGGTTTTGAACCTTGAAAGCATTAAAATTCCAAGATTGTAGTTTTTAAAACCCTTCTCTATTACTATTCACATGCATGAACAGTGATTGGAATTTAATGATTTTGATGATTCTAATGGTTTTAAAATGAAAAATTGTGTGGGATAAAGTGGAGAAACAAGTATGGGAAGCATTGGAATCAAAATGAGAATTTTTTAAATAATTGAGTGCATATGTTCGGTTCTGTGCAGCATGTTATGAAGGACCTAGAATTTCATGATTCTAAGATCATAAATGAATTTAAAAGATGAAATTATGTAGGGTAAAGTCATGATATCAATTGATTCAAGGACCAAGTCCATTGGTTAAGATTAAGGAAAGTTAATGAGATTAATGTTCAAGAAGAAGTTATGTTAGTTAAAGTAAGTTTAATGCTCAAGGAAGTTATATTGTAATGGATGAATGCTTATGTGATGTTAGGAATTGATTGGTATGCTCCAATAGAGGCAGCCACATGTTCAAGAAAAGTGAGAAGAAAGAAGCAAGATAAGGTGAAAGAAAGTCAAGTGCTCAAGGTAGTAAACTTATCCTAAACTTGTATGCATTGAATGTTATGCTTGATTGTGCTATGGCTTTGGTAAATTGTGTTGTAATTGTGCTTATGTATAAAGCTCTATTTCTATGATTACTTTGGCCAATTGTATTTCATATGTTACATGGAAGCATGCACATTACATAATGATAACACTTTCACAAGCAAGCACAAGTAGTTACATTAATGCATGCATTGTTTAGTAATGTTTGCTACTGAGATTTCCCCAAAAATATCATCCCTTTTCATGTAATCCCATCCCTACAGGTTTGTTAATGATGAAAGAGGATGATGAAGCATGAAGAGGAATTAGGGATTGGAGGAGCCCTAATATAAGGGATATAATGATTACCATATAATTTTCTTCAGTAAGGCACCTGCAAGAGATTTGACAAAATGCGAGCAACATTTTTTCCAACTCCGAGTATGGGACAAGAATCAAAATACTTGAAACCGTTAAAAGCCTTCAAGCATGAAGGTCAATAATCAAGATACCAGATGTCAAAACTCTATAAGATATATAAGGACACAAGTATTTCTCACATCCAATAATATCAATAAGACTCCATTCAGTAAGAGTCTTGACTTCAACATGAGGAATTGGAATGTAATCATTAGTGGATGAGTCTCTATCAGTTGTCAAATCACATAATAATATTTCATCCTTATTAGCACCCTCCTTTTTATCATCTTGAATGGTAAACATAATTTGTGATGATTTGGGATTGGTTTAATGGCTAATTTTCTTTGTTATGGCTTTTTGTGGTGCTAGAACGACTTTCTATATTATTATGGTAGCATTTAATGCCTAATTTCCTTGGATCTTGGAAATACAATAAAATACCTTCCTCAAACTTACAAGTGCATAATGAATAGTAATATCATAATTGAAATTAGATGATGCATCAAATTCATGAGTAGTAGAATACTCACTATCTATCTCTAAATAATAGACACATGATACGCCAGCCTCACATGCAAATAAATGAGAAGGATAGGAGGAAGATATACAAGCAAAAGCATCACCATGCTTCACAACCATGTCATACCTATCAGTTTCATGTATATCAGTCTCCTCATCACCCGTGGAGTCTGAAGGTGATACTTTATGTAGTTGTATCTTCATGATAGTTTTATCCTCTTCTTTATTTCGCACCACTAGTTGTTTTTTAGACTACTCAAAGAGCTTCTTTTCTTACAGGCTTTTAGATTGAATAGAGGCTTCTTTCTTAACTTAGAAAATTTCTTAAGCAGTGTAGGCTAGAGGAGACTCAACTTTTATTTCCTCACCAACTGGTTCTTCATCCTCTTTATTCTCTTCTAATTGCATTTTTTAGCTCCACTTTCCTTACCACTTCTCAGTGTGATTGTATTCATAGATTGAGGATTTATCACTATGCTGAAGGGTATATAACTAGTACTCTTTGCTTGTTTTTCACTCAAGTTGTTGGAGATTTGAGTAATAAAAGTGTTCAAGTTCTCACGCTTAATCTCCATTTGCTCCAATTTAGAGAAGATATTTTGTATACATGAGTCTATCTTATTCTCCATAGCATATAGCTTAACCTTAACTGGATTCTGATAGTCAACTTTTGAATTAAGTTCAATAATACCTTTCACGATAATAACAAGTTCATAATTTTTGGAAGTCTTCTCTATTACTATTCACACACATGAATAGTGAATGGAATTTCATGATTTTGATGCTTCTAATAGTTTTAAAATGAAAAATTGTGTGGGATAAAGTAGAGAAACAATTATTAGAAGAATTCCAATCAAAATGATAATTTTTGGAAAGAAAAAGGGGAGTTATGCAATTCTATCTAGAACAATATGTAGTTGCTAGAATATAGGAATTCTTAGTTCATAAATGGATTCAGAAGGCCAAATTGTGTAAGGTAAGGTGAAGACATCAATTGGTTCAAAGGCCAAGTTAATTAGTAAATATTAGAGAAAGTTATGTTAGTTAAAGTAAGTTTAAAGTTCAAGAAAGTTAGATCGTAATTAATTGATGATAATCTATTATATGAATTGATTGGTGTGCTCAAAAAAGGGCCATCACACATCAAGGAGAAGTAAGAGGGAAGAAGTAAAGGAAAGTCAAGCATGCGAGGTAGTAAATTATCATAAACTTGTATGTATTGGATGTTATGCTTGGTTGTGCTATGGCTATGTTGAATATGTTTTTATGATTGAAGCTCTCTTTCTATGATTAATTTGGCCAATTTTATTCCATATGTTACACGGAATCATGCACATTACATAATGTTAATACTTTCACAAGCAAACATAAGTATTTACATTAATGCATGCATTGTTTAGTACCGTTTGCTACTGAGATTTCCCTATAAATCTTACCCTATCCATGTAATCCCAATCCCATTAGGTTCATGAATGATAAAAGAACATAAAGAAGCATAAAGAGAAGCTAGGGATTTTATCGTATAAATGTTATATGAAAAATTGTCATATGTCATGATGTTATATGACAAGTTTGAACAATAATATTTATGATGCAATGCAAAATAGTAAATGATGAAATAAATATATGAAATTTTATAGACATTTAATTAACATTTCAAGCTTTATTTTGACACTAAGTATGCCTTGTTTCAATGTCTGTACAAAGAGAATGAATTTTCCAAAATCAAGGACTAGAATTTGTTTCTAAACTTTTTGATCAAATAAATAGTAAATTTTGACATCATAGTTGACTCAGTTTAATGGCCAATTGGTCCAAGGAATTATTTTTTCCTTAAATTTTAAGAAGTTAGCTTCAATTTGGATTTTTGAACCACTTCATTTTGATTTTTCTATAATTAATTATGATTTTTTGAAGTTCATCACTAAATATGGAATACCAATGAATAGTAACTTTTGAAGAGTAAAAATTTTAGATTCGACTAATGGACTACAAATGTCATGTAAGTAGTTCTAAATGTTAAGAAATAGTCCCCAAGATATATGAAAGTAAGGATATTTCATAAATCAAGAAATTACAATCATTGTTCATATGTGTGAATAGTAACATATAAGACTCTAAAATTTCAACTTTCAATTCCAAACTTTCAAGGTTCCAAACTTATTCAATCCTACACAAAATCATCATCTAAATTAAATGGATGCATTGAAACTATGAAATTCATCTTTCTTGGAAATTTTCTTGCCTATTAAGTTTTTGATGACTTTATCCATGACATCATCAAGGCCAGGTTTAGCGCTTTACACATGGTATGGTTCCCATCATGTGCCATGTAACCTTATCTTTGACTTTCTTAGATTTTCTTATTTTTAAAATTTATAAACATCCTAAAATTTGTCTTGAGCTCCAAGACATCAACTTGGGCTTAATGGGGCTTTAGGGATGCCATTTGGGCCTCTTCTAAGTCCAACTGCTAATTGGCATAAATCCCAAGGTACTTTCCTTATACTGATATTCTTAAATTACACTGATTTTGAGATAAATTATATACACCTCTTTTAATGGTTATGACATTTTTATAAACTCATTCTAATATAAAATGAATTTCCTGTATAGTTTCATAATATTTTGAGACTCATAAGTCCTGATAAAAATTATATATATTTTCTTTAAATCCTTTATCGGTGTCTATCTACCCCTTAAATTTTATAATTAATTCTACAGGGCTACTTTTTACTTCTATTAGTTTCATAAATTCTTATACTCATTATAGGAATTTACTACAAAATTTTATCTAATTTTAAGGTCTGAAAGATACTGTACTAATTTCCAGACTTGAAAATTAATATCAATCTATTGGGACCTTAAATAAAGATTATGAGAGATATGCCTAACCCAAATTCTATCCTTTATTTATTTGGATCAAAAATTTTCTGGGCAATTTTGGGCCATTTCTAGCTTAACTTCCATAATTACACTTTTGCCCCTGAATTTGGCAAAATTGTATTTTAGTCCTTGAAATCACCAAATTTCATTTTAGTATGATAACTGTCATTTTAAGTATCAAACAAAACTAAGCTAACTAATAGTAAAGTAGAGGCTAACATAGGTCAATTCACAAGGAGCCTAGATGGATACTAAGATACCTAATTAATCTAGTGAGCCACAAATTAACAAGTTAAAGAGATAGAACAAGTTAAAGAGATAGTGTGTGATGAAACTTTATCTAACTTCTGAAAGTAAATCCTATGCTAATGTTTATGCTTTTAAGTGTTTATGATGATGAGATGAATGAATGACAAGTGTGTTCACTTAGAGATTACCTTACCTTCATTATCCATGGAATATGAGAAGTTAATCAATTAAATTAGAATATGTTAGCTAACAACTCGCTAGCTAAATATCAATCAAAGCTATAACTCATAGATATTAATAGAGACTATGAATTATTCAACTCAGAGGCAGAAGAAGATGAATTAACATATACAACTTTACTCTTTTTATGATTACTCTAATTAACTATAGCCATGTCCAACTCGATCAAGGATGAAAATCAATCAAAGTATCAATAATGCAGAAATAAGAAATCTAATTAGGTTCTCTACTTCTATGTCATCTACTAACTCTAATTGAATCAATAAATCAGAAGTAACTACATCAACTTGATACAATTAAATCTGACTTAAGACACAATGGAACTCCCTATTCAGCTCAAGGATTCTGGTTAGCTTCATCTCTAAGAGAACACAATAGCTTAGCCTTGCATTGCCATCTGAACCTCAGCAGCAACAGAAAACACAACAGCAATCATGGTGAAAGTGGAAGAAGAAGATAAAGATGACAGCTAAATTTTCCTCTAGTTCTATTGTCTATAATAGAGGAAAGTTACATATGAGAGAGAATAAGAATAGAGATTGAGAGAGAATAGAGAATGGTGTATAGAATATGGGATAGAATGGAGAAGAATGATATGTAAGGGAGCTTTACATGAAGTGTGTGTATGAATGTGTATATGGGAGATGGAATCAAAGTGTGTTATGTGTATGGTAGTTGTGATTTTTCCCCTAGGTAGTGGTGTTGGTGTGAATATATAAGTGTGGAAGGAAAGTGAGAGTTAGCTGAGATGGCGTGAGAGTGATGTGTAGAATGTGTGAGGTAACATAATCAGTTCATCAATGGTGCTATCAAATTTGAAGTAATATGTTGCTGGTGTGAGTGATTTAGTTCAGAGTATCTGTGTGTGCATCATGCATGATTAAACTCTCCTTCAATGCCAACACTTACTTTCCAATTAGTTGTTTAGTCCACTTGATTCTATTAGCAACCCATTCTAGCATGTGATTTTGTTAGCATTTGCATTCAAACAACTTTAGCCTACTTGCTCCTATTTACCATGTGCTTAAATATGTTATTATCTTCTTCAATCCAACACATGTCTAATTTCATGTCCAATTGTCAATTGATCTAATAGGTTGATTGGTCACTGCATAATAGAAATTTAATTAGATTATTTATCCAATTAATCACTAAAATCAAATCAATTAATTTTCACTTGTTCTATTCTAATTTTATTAATTAATTGCTCATCATATTGGTAAATGGGGATAAAATCAATAATAAAACTCACTATAAACACACTAAAAATAACTACAAATATGAGTTTACCAACTCCCTCATACTTAGCTTTTGCTCTATGAGCAAAATTATGGATTCAAATTGAAATTCAAACACACTTGTTCAGCAAATTTGGCAAAATAAATTTAGCATACGTACTTATAATCATCAACCTTTTATGTTCAATTGGAAAGAGTCCAAACTAATCTCATATCAATTAAATAATCTAACTCATGCAATTAAATCAAAGTAAGCAGTAAGGTGAGATTTCCTCACAAGGTGTAGTGTTTCACTCATTCTCTTATCAAGGTAATTTCACTCAAGCTTAGGCTTCCCATAGGCTTGTTGTCATATCCTAATGTTTTCCTATCTGTATAGTGCTGATAGTGGAAAGAGGTTTAGAAAGGATTATGACAAAGATCAGACGAAATAATAAAGGTTAGATAAGTCTTAAAGCAAGAGAAGGACCTAAACGCAAATTGGAAAAGGTTAAAGGCCAAAAGTTAAAGTAGAAATAAATGTTGGGCCAAAAGTGGTAATTTTCAAAAGTTTAGGGATCTAAATGTAATTAAGCAAAAAGTCAGGGACATAAATGTAATTATGGAAACGTTCAGCCAGAAAAGGCTTATAACTGCCTGTAAGTATTTCAGTCCCACATTCCATCAGTAAATAGAGGAAGTCATGCTGGGTAATCTGGCATGATACAGAAATTTTATTAGGGCTCCAGACAGTAGAAAATTATCTGATAGTCTAAAAGTTATCTGAAATTTTATCAGATTTCATGGACTTCAGATATAAGTGGGTAAATTACAGGAAAGTGTGCCCTACAGTGTCAGATGTCCTGGATTTGATAGAACTCCAGAAGAAGTTATGTATAAAAAGTTATTCACATATCAGTGAATTTTGACAGGAGTTTGTTAACACCCGTGATCCGATAATGGAACTTATCAGTATGTAAGCCTGGATAGAATGAGATCAGATGACCTCATATATAGGCCTATAATGACGCCAAGGAAGGCCCAAAACCCAAGGTACCAGTCTATCAGTAGAAGGGGCTAATGCCAGAAAAAGTGTGAAATTACGAAAATGTCCCTAGATACCTAGATTATACCAGAGATGGATGAAGGGAATTTTGGTCATCTAGGACAAGCTAAAAATGTGGCACATGGTATAAATATGATTAGTTGAGCCAATATATACCCTGAGGCAGTACAAGAAGGGGTGAAATGACAATTAAGCCCTTAGGGTCAGTACAGTGCAAGAAAGGACACCAAGGGTATTTTGGTCATTTCTAAAGGATGGATGGCAGATAAATACTCAGTCTAACATTTTCAATGGTATGAGAAGCCTAGACATTAATTTTCAGGATAGAATACATATCCTAGTATATTATAAAAAATTAGGAACAGAACACGGTCCGGTTATTGTGAAACTGCACTGATCGGAACCGGATTGGACTGGAATTTCTCCAGAAGGTTCCTTGCATGGGCAGCACGCCACCTAACCCTCTTAGGTGTCCCATGAGCTGTCCCACATGATGTCATAATTGTTCTTTTATGAAAAAGTTAAATCCAAGATTAAATGTGAGCCTTTAGATCAAATAGTAACCAAATCAATCTTGGCCATTCATTTTTCTTGGATTTTGGCTATAAATACCCCTCAATTCTGGTTCAGAACCGTAAGCTCATGTACCCTTGGGGAAGCTCTTGCAAAATGGAAACTCAAGCCAAGACAAAGAAGATTAAAGGTTCCAAAGTTCAAGCAAGCTAGAGATTAAAGGTAAGCAATCTCTCCTAGCTTATTTTCCTTTGATTTGGGAGCTTGAACTTAGGGTTTTGATGGGAGAAAATTTGAGTTTTCTCTAAGGGGTGGTGCTGCCCAAAGACCTTAAAGGAAAGGGGAAAGAAGAAATTAAAGTTAGAACCATATGATTGAAGCTTAAACAAGCTAGTTAAGTGGTTGGTTGTTGAATCAAATTGATATTCTTGACTTTGCCATGGTGTGCCCTGTTCAGTCTGCACTGTTCATGAGGGAATGAAATTGAATTTCAATGATTTAATGCTTCCATTGAGTTTGTATGATGATTTTGTGTAGGATTGGAAAGGTTTTGAACCTTGGAAATACTAAAATCTCAAGGTTGTAGTCTTTGAGATTCCTTACGGTACTGTTCACTCGCATGAACAGTGATTGAAATTTCATGATTTTGATGGTTCCAATGGTTTTAAAATGAAAAGTTGTGTGGGGTAAAGTGGAGAAACAAGTATGGGAAGCATTAAAATCAAAATGAGAATTTTTGAAAGAATTGTGTGCTTATGTTCAATTCTGTACAGCATGCCATGAAGGAGCTGGAATTTTATGATTCTAAGCTCATAAATGGATTCAAAAGATGAAATTGTGTAGGGTAAAGTCAAGACATCAATTGGTTCAAGAGCCAAGTGGATTAGTGAAAATTAGATAAAGTTATGACAATAAAGAGTGTAACAAAGTTAGTCTTGAACATGGTTGGAGTTCATGAGTTCTAATGAGTTATGTGATGAATATGAATGTGTTTAGGACCATGAAACATCCAAGAAGATGTTGGGAAGTGATGGACATAAATACTTCATGGTTGGAAAGCTAGGGAGCAAGGGCTAAAGGTCAAGAGAAAAGCTTAAGTGCAAGGTAGTGAACTTACTTCTTTATGTGCTTGATGTGGTATGCATATGTGTTGACATGTATATGTTATTTGAATGATGTTGTGACATGATAAATGATGTTGAATGTATTGTGAATAACAGGTTTCCATGGCCATGCACTATATGTAAAAGTATATAGCATGATGGCATGGCACTAATCCAAGAAAGCTTAATGAAATTACATATCATGCATTAGCATCCATCTGTGGTAATGTTTGCTACTGAGATTCCCTAGAATCTCACTCTCCTATAACCAACCAATTTAGGTCAAGCATGAAGAAAAGGTATGCATGGAGAAGAGCTAAAGAATTGAAGAAAGGAAGTGAAGTATTGAGATTTTAGAATATACTATAAATTGTCTATGTATGAAAATGCCATGTAAGGTGTCCATTTATTTTATGAAACTATTGTAATACTTATGGCATATGTACATGATGTATATGAATGTTAAGAAGCTTATTTTCTGGCTTAAGCATGCTGAAACAATTATTGGAAATGAAAGAAAAGAAACTGAAATGGTAAAAACGTAGGTCCTGAAGCAGTTTTGTTGTGGCTTCAGTTTGACCTAGCAAATGAAGGAAATAGCTCACGAAATTTTATGAGCATGTATAACACATCCATAGCTTTAAATTCATAGGTAGAACGTGTCATTTGGATGTGTATATCAAGAGAAATGATTTTCCAAAGTAAGGGACTAGAATCTGTTTCCAGAGTTTTTGACCAAATAAACAGTAAATTTCAACGAATAAACTGTATCAATTGTCTAATCATTTGGTCTAGAAATTATTTTTCCCTTAAATATCAAGATGTTATCTTCATGTATCTTTTTGAACCACTTTATTTCGAGTTTTTTAGAATTAATTATGATTTTTCGAAGTTCGTTGCGTAATCTGGAATACCATATGAACAGTAACCCGAGAAAGAGTAAAATTCCAGATTTGGCTAATGGACTTCCAAGGTCTTGTAAGTGGTTCTAAATGCTACTAAATGGTCCCTAAGATGTATAAAAGTAAGGATGTTACACTTGTAACCATCCTACATCTCCACTACTTTATGTCACAAGGGTTGTGAATAAAATGGTCTTTATTGGGTTGTAATGTTGGAAAGGCTAAGTGATTAAATATGAAGAAGTAATTAGGCACATGTAAAGGCAAAAATAATCAAGAGGACAAGGCTGAACCAAAATTCAAGATGAACTTATTAATTTTTATCTACCCCACTAACTTGGTCTCCTCCTCCATACTTAATTAACAATTAAGAGCTTAATTATATAAGTAAACTGATTGAAGCAGACTACTATAAGTGGGGAAACAAGAAAGGAGACAACCTGAGTATCATGGGGGTTTGAAGTTCTCCTTGTACATCTTGAATAATTGGTCATTAACCTGAACTATGTACCATCAACTTCATCCTCTCTTGTTAGTATATCATTTACCCATCTTGAGAGATAATCTATAGCTAGTAGACTGTATGCATATCCAAAAGATAGTGGAAATGGCCTTGATGGTGTAACTACTACATTATGCTTTTGTCCTTGCAGTGAAATTCTCAACAACTATATCTTTAGCCACACATTTGTCATGTTTGTTCTCTTCATTCAAAAGGTTATTGATAGATGTCACATTCTCACTTTCCTAGCCTTCATCTTCTCCAAAGGTTTGAGATAAAGTAAAGATAGAACACAGTTATATGAGAAAAGTTGTAAATGCCACAAAGGTTTGGCATAGATACATGAAGTTATGCAAGATAGTTAGAAAAGTTAATAAGAGCTATAAAATTAAGAAAATGTTATGAAATAAAAGGGACATTCTCCTCAGAGGAAACTATTCGTTAAAGTATGAATAGAGATTTGACCCTAAAATTTCGAGGATGAAACTTATTTTAAGGGGAAGATAAATGTCATATCCTAATTTTGAAGCCTAGAAGTCTAGTATATAGCTTGAAAAAAGAAGGCTACTAGACCCTATTATGCAAGAGTCCCAGAAGTATACAGATGATATTCAAGGACTAAACAGTAAAAAAGTGAAAAGTCAGGAAAAATAGTGAAAGTCCCTATGGGCATAAAGAAGAAGTAAGAGGCGTTTCTTAGAAACTGAGCCACCAGATTGCTTAGGCTTGGTTAGAAAATCAAAATACAATCCAAGAGCCCAAAAACATAGGCCCAAGGATTATGGAGTTTAAGAGGCATTAAAATAATATTTTAGTGATTTACCATAAAGTAAGGTTACCCGGTTAAAGATAGAACTGGGAAAAATGATCAGATATGACTTTAGACCATAAGGTGGCATGAAAGGTGTTCTCATGGTACCAACAAGGCACCACATGGCATCATTCTAAGAAAAGAAAAAAATGTTAAGGACACATTTCATGAGATTAGAAAAAGTAAAGAGGACACGTGGCACAATCTCGGCCGCTCATTCTAGGAAAAGGCTCTAGAATTCTCTGGAGAGGCTGAGTCAGCTGATGAGGTCTCCCAAGGGCCCCACCAATTGTGCCACATACCCCCTGAGGTGTCCTTGGATGACATCATAATGGTGAGTCATCAAGGAGGATGATGTCATCATGATGATACAGGCAAAGCTTCTTAAGGAAGCTAAGCGATCTGGGCCATTAATCACAATTCGATCTGAGCCATTCATTCCACCTCCACTCACCTATAAATAGGCCACCCCTACCTTCATGTTATGCACGGCCAAGATCCAAGAAAGGAGAGAAAGAAGAGAGAGAAAGAGAGAAAGAAAGGAAGGAAGAGAAAGAAGGAATGAGTTCTAGTAGAGCTAGGAGCAGTCTAAGGAGCTTGGGGACTGGACAGAGCTTAGGAATGAGGTAAGTAAGTTATCTAGTCTATGTTCTAATAAAGTAGAGGATTTCTCTTAATAGTTAGAATAGAGAAATATCTCTATTAATAAATGTTAGCTGTAGAAAGAAAGAAAGTTAGGGGAATGTCAGAGTAAGGATATTACACCTAGTTAAGCATGAGGTAAGTAGAGCTATACTGGATAATAATAAAGATATTATTATGCTATGTATAGGCTTTGACTTATGAGAAGAAGGGACCTTAGAGACAAGGCTAAGAGTAGGAAGGAAAGGCTACACGCCAGGTAGTAAACTTACCTACTTGTATGCTTATACTGCTTGGATGTTTTATGTGATGTTTTCTTACCTTGATGATGTGAGGCACATATAATTAAGTAATGCTCTATTTCTTTTTATATTATGGCCATATGTTATAATTAAGTAACATGGAAGTATGTAAGTTATCATTATGCAAGCATGATCATTAAGTACACACATAGTAACATCAAGTAAATAGTTGCATACATTATAGGGCTTTCGTTTGCTACTGAGATTTCCCTAGAAATATCACCCCCTTCTATGTAATCCCAATCCCACAGGTATGTTAGAAAAGGATTGAAGAAGTATGAAGAGAAGCTGGAGATTGGATAGTGCAAATGTTGGGACCAAAATGCTAGAATTAGGAAAAAATGTTGGATGAACAGTAAACTTATGACATTTATTAATGTTGACCTGGTCAAGGCATGGTTAATGAGTTATTTTTCCATGAAAGGGCATTAAGTTATCTTCGTGTAGCAATTTGAACCACTTTATTTTGATTTTTTTTAGAATTAGTTATGATATTTTAAAGTCAAGTCACTGCGCTGGAATTTATACAGTGAATAGTACTCGCTAAGAGTAAAATTCCAAATTGAGTAATTTGACTTCAATAGCCTTAGAAGTGGTTCCAGATGCTACCATTTGGTCCCTAAGACGTATGAAAAGGAGGATGTTTCACATAACATGACTTATATATAGAGTTCTAAGGTTATAGTTAGATCCTAAAGAGGCTTACGGTAAATCATAGTAGATCCCAAAGGTCACAATAGACCTATCCTAAGGAAAGGAATGGGCTATGAAGTTATAAGTATAATGTAGTATTTCTCTAGGAATACGATTACCAAGGATAAGGTTAAGAAAGGAAAGCCTCACGAATTTATTCGATTAACTATAGCCAATGATATTGAATTTATTTCATATTAATCGATTAACTAATCGATTAATGCCCATTAATCCATTAAGTTATCGATTAATTTCACCAATTAACCAATTAGGTGTCATATCCCCAATTTTCTTATCTGATGTATATGTATAGTTTTATATGTAATGGACATGAGATTCTTGGAATAAACTGTATCAGATTGAGGAATGAAAGAGAGGGAGTATTAACTAAGGAAAGTTTAGGGACCTAAATAAAAATTATAAATGGTTAGAGGCCAAAATTGAAAGTAGAAACAAAAATTGGGCCAAAAGTGGTAATTATTAAAAGTTTAGGGACAAAAATGTAATTATGAGAAAGTTGAACTAGAAAAGGCTCAAAAATGCCCAGAATCATATTAGACTCAAATTTTACCAGTAGATACACAAAATTATTCAGGTCAGTTTAACGCTATACAGAATTTTGATTTAAGGTCCCGATTAATTGATATAAATTCTTGAAGTTAGGAAGAATTATTATAGTATTTTTTAGACCTCAGAATCAGATGAAACTTTATATTAAATTCCTATATTTAATATAAGAATTTATAAAATTGATAGAGTTAGAAAAGGAATCCTGTAGAATTCTTACGGGATTTTACAGTGGAATAAAATACCCGATAAATACAGTCAGGAGAGATTTATTGGGATTTGTGCCATAAAGGTAATGGACTAATACCAAGGTCCAAATGATGTCCAAAGAGGCCCAATAAGGTGGTGGGACAGTTAAGTAGGCAAGAGTCTAGAGCAACCCAGGAAAAGTGTGAAATTATGAAAATGCCACTAGATGGCCAGATTGTACCAGTGATGGATGGAGGGTATTTTGGTCATTTTGTGAAGGAAGAAAATCATCTCAAGAAGACTTTGTCAAGGATAGCTAAAGAGGTAGAAAAAATACCTAACTATGGTTTTATGTTTGCTTGATTGTATGCTTGCTTGTTAGTTATGGTGTTTGGTTGAGCTTGAGATTATGCCATCATGTTTATGAAGTATGAATGATTGCAACTCCTTGCAACTAATGTCATGACAATATGCATGTTAAAGTTTGCTTGTGTATTATTATGAAGTAGCTCCCATCTCATGATAACATGTTAATCATCTGTCATATCCTAAAATTTGAGCCGTGACTGGCACAAATATGAATAATTTCACATTCTGAAAGCCTAATACTTTAAATGAAACATTCAAACTTTCCATAATATTTTTTTTTGAAAATAAACGCAATATCTTCTAAGGACTATATGGGGCATTTGCCTTCCTTTCAAATTAATACAAGCACTTTCTAAATGATAATGACATCAAAAGTAATTTTGTCAAAAATGAACTTTAAACTGACAACGAGGCTCTTCACTGCTAAGTGGGAAGGTTAGGGTCACCTGCACTATCTGAGGCCAAAATAATCGACTCGTGAATAATGTCCCAAAAACATGATTTAAAAGAATGCAGAAAAAACAATGCATAAATATGTTGCAAATAACATTTCATATCTCGATGCAAACTTTTCCTTAAACTTTTTCTTTTAAGGAAAAACAATTTGGAATAACCATTTCAAATCAATCGTTTAAAAATAATCCTTTCAAAACCAATCTTTCTATAGGACTTCAACAGAACAAAAATAGACGTGGACACACAGTCCATGAGGGTAACTAACCATTTTGGCGGTTGAAAGCCACTAATACAGACATGGACACACAGTCCACGAGGGTAAATAACCATTATGGCACCTCGAAGCCACTGACTGTCGCGAGAATGAATCTCACAAACTAATTCTGGTGACTAAAGGCCACTAATTGTCATGAGAATAAATCCCACGAACTAATTCTGGTGACTCAAGGCCACTAACTATCGAGAGAATAAATCTCACGAAATAATTTTGGTGGCTCAAGGCCACTAATTGTCGAGCTCCAGTAACCAAGGTGTACCAAGGACTAACAGTATTGCTGTTAGCAATCATTGTTCTACATTTTGTCCTAAAAAGTTTCCATTATGCGTGGGGTTTATTTCACATGAAATAATCTCAATCGTTTAAATGCTATAACCGTTGGTAAAAACCACTTTGAATTTCAAAAACCCCAGCATGTACATTTAAAATCAAATATCAAGTTACTGTGAAAACATATGAAATTCACATAGGAATATATTTCATGAATAACACCAGTTTAATGCAACTTTTGCCAAACTCTTTTCAAAAGCTTATTCATTCATTTTCATACATAATCGTAATTCCTTTATAAACCAATGAAAAGAAAATCATTTATAACGATTTAAACTATACTTTTGTAAAATTTGCTTTTCATAATTCATATTTGAAATTCAACATTTAAAATGACAATGCATTTGAAAATGTAAATTTTAGGGAACATTATTCACTCACCTGGAATGCTCCACTCATTGACTCTTGCTTTTAGCTTTAGAATATCACTTTCTCTTTATTTCCCTATGTTTCCCAAAATAAAATATTTTATCAGGAAATAATGTTCATTTCTTTAATAATATGTACTATTTTTTGACATAACCACAACAATTCTCATATACATATTAACATTACAATATTCCAAATCAATTTCTCTCATCATCGATTCTAGTTTTTTAAGGCAGTGAGTTTAATTGATTACTTTCAATTCCAATCCTTAACCTTCGAGCTCCACATACTCCTAAAATCTTGAATTGGCCTTGACCATGATTTCACCACTTCAACACTTGATACATATTAAAATTTCAGCGTAAACAACTCCCAATTAAACATTACTTTAATGATCTACAACTCCCAACACAATTTAACAATTCAAGCCTAAGTTACCCAAAATAGCAACTAATTCCAATGTTTTAATGGCCAAATACTATTTTAAAGAGCTAGAACAATTATTTCCTAAATATAAAACCAATCAGTAATTCATCATTATTAACATGTCCTGGCCATGATTTATTTCCAAAATTCAAACCTTTTGCTCCACTTTCCTTCATACTGCCCACAAACCTTTCTTTCTTTAAAACCTCAATCTAAACATCACCTTATGACCTTTATGTTTGCTTCAATTATCTCAAATTCTATTAATGTAACATAAACCTTCCACTGACATTGCAACTTAATTATCATCTATCTTCTTATTACAATAGACTCCTCCATAATCTGCAAAATTCTTCCCAGATTCTAAAAGTTAATGTCCCCCAAGCAAAACTTAATATACTATTTTCTCAAATGCAACATAATGTACTATCCCTAAGCCTCATTTCATATTCCCCCATGCCTATTTCACTTATAACTCCCTTTCTCAGTTTCACAATCTTGCATCTGCATTGAAGATTATCACATGCAACTAAAATTTCATAAATACTGAAACTATAAAACTTAAATGATAAGCTCTACTATATTTTTTTCAGGAATCGTTGCTCAACAGAGAGCCCATATAGTAGTAAAAACATATGATATTAGTTTGAGTTTACAGTAACAGTCTTGATTACTTGCTTGTTCTCATGAAATTAGACCTCAATTTTCTCAATTTTTCAACTTTGAATTAGTCCATATTCCACAGTAGCAAGAACGAAGGATCTAAAAATATCAAAGGATTTAGAGGACTCACCCTTGTTCTGGCAACCTCCCTTCATTCTCCTTCTTGCTTCACGATGCTCTATCTTTTCCTCACTCTCACTGTCTCTCCTTTGTCACTGGTAACCCCTTTGATCACTCGCCCCTCTGCTATTCTCTCTTTCCTTCTAATTTCTTATACATAAAACCAGAACTTCACCAACACCGAGACAGGAACAGAAAACCAAAAGCTTCAATGCCCTATTTCTAAAACACGATGACACCTACTGTTGATGATGGCGACGATGATTGACCCCAGCAGCATCTCACAATGGCGTTGACCCTCTTCTCTCTTTTCCCACCGTCTGTGAACTCCTCTAATTTCTCTCATAGGATCCATTTATCTGAAAGATGTATCTTGCTAACTGATGTGATGACTCCAATGACAGCAGAGGAAATGACAGAACACTGGAGATGATAGCTACACGGCATTGACAGCGTGGAGTTCCCTTCCTACTCCTGCTAATTTCTGTCTGCACCACTACTTATTTCAGAAGAGAAATGGTGAAGGTATAGTTCTACAGAATTAAAATTGGAAGGAGGGTAGAATCATACTTTTGCACGATAGAGAAAAGAAAAATAAAACCCTTACTTGCAGTAGCTGGAACTCGAACACATGACCTTATGCTTATGTCTGTGCCTTTTTACCACTCTACTAATGCCTTTTTATTGCCATTTTTTGCCTCCAATATATATATATTGTCAAATTATTTTTCTATTAAATTTCTCAAAGCCATAACAGCATATGTTAATCATGCATGATATTATAGTTTATATGACTTGCTATTGAGATTTCCATGAAATCTCATTCTTCCCATATGCATAACCATGTCATAGGTGCTAGAACATCTCAAGGAAAAAGGGTAAACATAGATGGTTGAACTTGTATAATAAGTTATATTGGTTACTTGACACTATGGAAGGATATGATGGAATGCATAGTGTATTATCATGTAGTTGTATTATGAGGCCATGGCTTTATGACAATGTTTATGATGCCTTAACCAATGAGTTTGAACTTGAAATTTGGTATGACAATAGCTAAGATACATAACTTTAAATTAACATCAAGAATGCCTCAATTGGTTAAGTATTCGATTTGTTATGATTTTTTTAAGTTGGAGGTAAAATCTGGAATTAAGATAAAGTGAATAACTGGAGGCAGTAACATTCCAACATTAACTTCATATGGTAAATGAACGAGTTTTTCTATGAAATTTTATGATCTTAAAGAACAAATATGAAGCTTTAAATTCATAGGTAACACAGTTTATTTAGACAAGTAACAAAAGAGAAATCAACTTTTAAAGTTAAGGAAAAGAAATTGGAACTTCTAGTTACCAAATGAACAATATTTTTCAATGAATAAACTGATTTCATTGAGACAATTAAACCTCAATTTTACATTTTTCCTTCAAAGATAAATGAAAGAGGTTTCATTAGAAATTGGAATCACCCTATTTTGATTTTTCTACATTTAATAATGAATTTTCAAAGTTAGGTACATGTTCTGGATTATCAAATGAACAGTAATCATGAACAGTAGCTGATAAGCAATCTTTTGAAAATGCATCTTTCTAAGACAAAAGGCTATGTAATTGGTTCAAATGACTTCTAACTAAGTATAATTGAGGTTGAAAATAAGTATACTACATTAGGTGTTTGGTTAATTCCAATTAATTGAATGATTAATAGATTAATTGTCAACAAAAATTCAATACCATTTTAACAATGATTAATCGATTATATGTTCGATTAATTTCTATTAATTGATCAATTAATAAATTAATCTTCAAAGAAAACTTTTAACACATAGTCATTATCCATTAATCGACTAGCTACTCTATTTTTCATTAATCAAATTCATAATCAATTATTTTCAACATAAACCAACTTTGAACAATCTTTCAAAAATCATCAATTCTATATAAACATGAAATCATTAACAACTGAGAATATTAAATTTTCTTGAGATACAATGACAAATTTTGAAAATGGATTTTATAAACTTATTGTAGCATAAGCTTTTGTTTGAGTTATTGGAAAATAAAACACATATATCATATTATGAAAAACATATCAATCATTAAAAATGCTTCAAATATATTTATATTCACTATAAAGAGAGGGTTGAAGAAAGTTTATTCAAGTTTTGTAGCTTAATGTATTGACTAATTTCCCTTTCTTTCCTTTATCATCTTGTATTAGCAATGAGTTGACTTCTTCAATTTATTGCCAACTATTCTCCACTGATTCAGTGCTCACTTCATCAGTTATATCATCTCTGATATATCATTGCCTTCCATTGATATATCTCTTTATTCTCCTGTCATGAACACAATTCTCTTTCTTTCTTTGAGAATGGTTAGTATAATCATATAAGGATTACCTTTTAAAATCAACGATATCATACAACAATAACTCAATGCCAAAACATATAGATTTTTGGTGATTTAAGCTAGATGAGTAAAAGAGATTGAGCTTGTCAAATATAAACAAATTTATAATTATATAAAACTTATTTTCTTTTAAAAATCTTGAGATAACGTTTTTAAAAACAAATATGCATTTTCAATGTTATTTTCCTAAAATGATTCTTTGAAGAATTGATTTCTTAACATATTTAAGATTCAAATGAATGGAGGAAAATATTAGACAACAATTGAATAGCATGTTTGGAAATTTGAAATTTCCTTTCAAATGTATTAATCTCCAACATTGATATCGTCATATTTAAAGAATCAAATGTCTTCAAAGGAATTTGCATGCTTTCAAAAAAATTTAGAACATGATGCAGGGGTTTAAAAATTTTTCTTGACAATATGAATATGCATTTTTGTAAATTTATTTAATATGAATATGAATATGCATTTTTGTAAATTTATTTAGAACATGATGCAGAGGAACAACTATTCATTACCCAATTATAAATTTATTTAATAAACACAAGGGTAAGAATATATTTCACCATTATTGCTCTTGTTCTAGTGTATATTTTATTTGTATGGGCTACTTACTTATTCTTCGAGTTTGTAGGATTTTGCACCACCAAAATCAAAAGTCTACTTCCTCATAATGTGAATTTGTCTCTATGTAATCATATTCCTGAGGTGAAGCTTTCTTTGTCTTTCTTTCCTAGAAGATAAATCTTTTTCTTCTAAAATATCCAACTTTCTTAGATGCACTTATGGCTAGTTTGTAGGAAAACACATACACAGTTCATATGCTCAGAAAAATATGATCAGCGATAATTGAGCATAGTGAAATAAATATCTTTATGCATAAAATATATATTTTTCTATTTCAGTAACACGTACGCATAAAGATTTGTGCTTTTGGATATTGCTTTTTCTTCTTTAAGAAATGTTTATCAATTAAGTTTTATTATGAGTATATAAAGACAGTTTAAAATTCAATTGAAATGTTTATTTCTAAAGATACATATGTAAACTTCAAAGATGTGTTAAACATGATTACACATGAAGCTTACCATTGTAGCTTTACCCATTGCATCATTTGATTGATTCTGACAAATGCTTGCAATGGTCTCTCAATAATTTAGACTTTAAGTATGAGAGATCATTCTTCTTCTATTCTCCTCAAGATAGTTGAATGGCTGTCTCTGATAGTCCATTCTTAAGGCAAAACGTACTCCTTGTGCATACTTTCTTTCTCTCTATTGTGTTCCAGTATTATGATTGGAATAGAAAATATTTTTGCTTTTCAAAACAGAATCAATGTTTGATTCAAAAATCATATCATGAAAACTTTTGAGATCATTTTTCACAAATTCACAAGAGTTGAGATTTTTTACGATTTAGGTATTTTGAGCTCTGGATAATGATTCCACAAATTC
The DNA here is from genome assembly GCA_037074615.1 of Leucaena leucocephala. Lineage (NCBI taxonomy): Eukaryota > Viridiplantae > Streptophyta > Magnoliopsida > Fabales > Fabaceae > Leucaena > Leucaena leucocephala. Next base: position 10,811,414 of record CM073553.1, read on the forward strand.
ATATGTATTAAGCTCTTTTTAATTCTTTTTTTGCTCTTATTGTTCTTGTTGACATACTTATGGAAGTCAGTTTGGATTTATACTTTAAAGCTTTCTACTACAATTTGTTCATCCTTAGTAAATAAATCATTTTCTAATTCTGATGAGCTGTCAACACTTTCAACACATAAGTCAGAGGAGTAAGTAGATTCAAGTGTATTGAAAATGTCTCTAAAATTAGAGCAATGTTTGATTTTCAAATAATCTTTTTCAGAAGCAGCATTAAATAAAATTGTCATTGCTATAATATTTAGGGAAAATAATTTTTTTCCAAAGTCAATCCAATCTTTTCTCAGTTTAAAGTCAAATTCATTTAAAATATTCTCCTCATATAAAAATCAAGAGTTTTCAAAAATATAGTCATTCGGGCCTTTCTAATACAAAAACCCATATTTTCTAAAGTTTGAGGAATGGTAAAATCAAAACCTTCAGAAAGCATTTCATTGACTAATCCATCCATGATCTTTCCACCTGAGATTGTTAGATCCTTTAAACAAGTGATATCATCTAATACCAAATGTTAGATTTAGATAGATAGGCTATATCACTCAATGAGGGGTGAATTAGGTGATCGACGACTTTTAAAAACTCTTTCGAAATCTTAACAGTGAAACAAATCAACTTAAAAAACTTTGATTGGATATTGGAAATATATTACTAAAAATAAAAGAGTTAAGGAAGAGAGAAATTGCATGACAAATTTTATCCTAGTTCTATTTTTTCTTGACCGACGTCCAGTCCTCAGCTTCCCACTAAGATTTTTCAATCCACTATATATCAAGAGTACAATGGGCTCTTGGTAGACTTTGTAAGATCAATTTTTGTTGCTAATTGAGAACCACCACAAACTAGATGTTACACCACACTTCTGGTGGCAACACTCCCCTTAAACATATACAAGGAAATTCTTAACTTTGAATCTCTTGATTCCAAGGTTTTGCTCTCAGATTGATAAGAATGAAGGGTGAATCTAACTCTTAGAAAGAGAGAATATATAGACATTATATATCATAACATTTTCTCTCTGAAAACATAATGATACATAATGAATAGATAGTTGAATGCTTTCTGGGTAGAGATATATCTAGCATTGTTATTCACTCATAGCTCTTTTGTTGTCATTGTCTCTAACCTTTTAAATTTGAATACTCTTCTATTTATAGTTGATATTATGACTATTAAGTATTATTTATGTTGAGGTTCTCTTTTGTTTAGTTTTCTTCCCATTGTAAATATGACCATTGAAATAACCATTGTAGCTATTGAGGCTTATGACACAAAGTGTCTTTTTGTCATTGAAAGTTTGTTGGCTTTAATCTTAGTCTTTGTCATTTTTAGCTTTGAACCTGAATCTTAATATATGAATCCTGTAAACACTTCAATTAGTTTACTCATTAGTATCTAAATATGTAAAGTGAGGATTGATGAATTTAAACTCAATTGGAAATAATCACAAAAAGAATGATATGAGAATAATATATACTCAATCATATGAATTAATATTTGATAGCCCAATTACTGATCAAGTGTATAAAATTAATTTAGTTATAAACATTTCAAGATCATATAAAGATTCTACTTGCTTTCAAAGATTATTCTATATTAATCAATTAATTAGAATGAATGTGTGAAACAAAAAACATAGTATCATATTGAGTGGATTATTCAACCATATATAATGTGATCTTATAAAGATAAGTTTGTTAAAAGAATTATCATGAAGAATAATGAGAAACATAGACAAATTAACACTTGAATCAATTATATAAAATAGGAAATAAGTATATAGCTTAAAACAGAGATATATTGAAGTTTCTGAAGTTAATCAAATTCTCAACCTATTAATGTTTATGGAAGATTTGAGAAAAGTTTTCAACACAAATTAATCGATTAATTGGTTGCTTGGCTCGAGGATCCTTCAGAACCTTCCCTTCTTTGCATCATATGGCATCTTGTTTAGCTACGTCATCCCAAATACATTGATCTCTTCCATATTCCTTCCTTCTAGATGGTGAATGTCGAAGTGTTTGAGGATAAGGAGACACTTTAGACATAAATCAACTAAATCAACTTAATTCTTTTCTTCTCTTTTGACATCACCAAAATGTATTCAATATAACAGGAAGAAATAGACTTTAGAGAGGAGATATATCCAAGAAAATTTAACTAATGTACTAATTAAATTTTGAGTACAAAATTAATTTTGAGGGAGAATTGTAATATCCCAATTTTTAGGCCTAGAGACCTAGAAAGTAGCTTGAAATATATAGGCTATGAGACCCCTTTGAACAGAAGTCCTAGAAACATATAGAGGGTTTTAGGGACTAAACCAAAATAGTGAAAGTTCAAGGACTTTTATCTATAAATAGTGAAAATCTAGGGACTAGATTACAAATAGTGGAAAGTTCAAGGACTTAAGTATAAATTAGAAAAGTCACAAGGCCTAAAATAAATAAAGGTACATTATGGGGCATAAAGTGTAATTAAAAAAAAGTATAGTAAGGGACCAAAGTCGAATTTAACAAATTTAGGGACTAAAGTATAATTTGTCAAATTAAAGGCAAAAATGGTAATTGTGAGGAAATTGAGCCATAAATGGCCAAGAACTGGTCAAAAATATTTTAGTCTCAAATTTTACCAGTAAATAGAGAATGATAATTTGGACAGACCTATTTTTCAAAATTTTTATATGATGTCCCAAATAATTGGTATTAATTTCTAAAGTTTAAAGATTATTAAAAGATCTTTTGGACCTCAAAATTAGATGAGATTATACAAAAAAAATCATAATTAATATAAGAATTTATGAAACTGATAAAACTTAAAAAGGAGTTATGTAAATTTATAATATAATTTAAGGATGAAATAAAATATCGTTAAATATTGTTAAGGCAAGTTTCTTAGGAATTGGACATGGTCAAAGGCCCAAGATGATGCCTCAAGGGCCCAATAATGTGCTCCAATAGTTATGGGGGCCTATGTTAAGAAAACCTAAAAAGTGTAAAATGACAAAATGCCTTTTGTTATATATTAAACAACAAATGAATATAAGGCATTTAGTTTATATAGATACTATCAAAAGGTCAAAATGGATATAGGAATGATTGGCCAGAGTCTGAATATATTATGATATAGTGTAAAGAAGTATAAAATGACAATTATTCCCTTAGGGTTAATATAGTGTAAAGTAATGAACTAAGTGCATTTCAATAATTTTCCAAGGGACAAGAATTAAATTTATACCCAATTTAACAATGTCAATGTTAGAAAGAAATCTAGACATTGGATTTGAGTATAGAATACATTTTATAATATTATAAAAATCATAATTATTGAACAATCTGGTTTTTGTAAAATCTAGCCGGGTGAGTACTAGATTTGACTGGGATTTTTTCAATGAGATCTTAGCCATAAATTTTGATAAACAAGACCCTAAATGATATCATCGATGATGTCATAAATTGCCTTGGTAGGCAAGAAAAGTTCAAGAGTGAATATGGACCATTAGATCAAATAGTAATTAAAGCAATTTAGCCCTTCATTTTCATTTGATTTTGCCTATAAATACTTCACCCACTTTAGCAAGATGCAAGGCTTGAAGACCATAAGAAAATGCTACAAAAATGAGAACTCAAAGTGAGAAGAGGAGGAAATCAGTAGCTAAACAAGCAAGGATCCAAGATAACTTATTCCTTCAACCTTTGTATTATGTTGTAGGGAGATTTCTCTTGAATATAGATGGTTGAAACACCATTTTTATTCCACTATAGCTTCTGGATGTGATCTAAATTTAAGGGGGAACATGAATTAAATGTTATGTGATATGAATTTAAGGGGAAACATGAATTAAATGTTATACATAGCTTAAGGAAGTAAGAACAAGCTATAATTACTTGATTTAAGCTTAAGGAATCAATATGTTGTTGGAATTTTATGTTTGGAACCCTTGCTGTCACTTTAAAAACTATGACCAGGGATGAAAATTTTATGATTTTGATGTTTCCAATGGGTTTGAAAGGAAAAATTGTATGGGGTTAAGTAGAGAAACAAGTATTGGAAGCATTGAAATTAAAATAGAAACTTTTGGAAAAAACATTGTTATAGCACATTTGCTTCTGTCCAAGTCTCAAGGAAGGAGCTAGAATTTGCCACTTATAACTTCATATTTGGATTCCATGGGAAAATTATATGGGAAATTGTCAAGGTACTGATTAATTTAAAGGGCAAGATAATTAAATGAAATAAGAGAATTTATTTAAGATAAGGAAAGCTAGTTTTCCATTTGGTCCTAATGAATTATGTGATAATATGATTGTATTTAGGACCTTGAGTCATCCAAGAGGATATTGGGAAGTGGTTGACTGAAAGGCTTCATGGTTGGAAAGTTAGGGAGGAAGTTTAAGAACAAGGAAGAAAGCTTAAGTTCAAGGTAGTGAACTTACCCATTATTGTATGCTTGATGCTCATGCTTGAGTGTTGATATGTTTTATTATATGTGATGATGATGCATGATATGTATTAATGATATATGCTCTTCCCTTTATGAGTTTATGATCATGCATGATAGTATAAGGAATTGAGCATGCTAATATGTAAATGAAAGATTAAGAAAGATAAAGGAAGCATGTCATGTACTTGCATTCAACTTGTATCATTGAATGGTACCGTTTGCTACTAAGATTCCCTAAATTCTCACCCTCCCATAACCAACCAATATATGCCAATAATGATGAAATTGTATGCTTGAAAAAGAACTAAAGAATGCAAGAAGAAAATTGGACAAAATGTGTAATATCTGAATTTTCAGCCCCAGAGACCTAAAAAGTCACCTGAAATAGATAGGCTATCAAATCCCTTTGAGTAGAAGTCCCAAAAACATATAGAGGCTTTTTAGGGACTTGATAGGACACAAATTGTGTATGTTTTCTATAGCATTTTGAGGGTTTTATGACAACTTTACCATTAAATTTATACCTGTAAATGTGCTTTTGGGGTAATACATGATTGTGCTTGGCAATATGCTAATTTAAGGGTAAAATGGTAAATGAACTCCTCCAAATGCATGTATATTGTTCTTTAGTAAGTAGTTGGACTTTTACAATGAGCTTTGATGTTAAATTGCAGGTAGTTTGGAGGAGAACCAAGGATTAATTGAGCAGAAAAGATATTACAAGACAAAGAGAATCAAATTAAGGATGGTAGCCTATGTGCACTTTCGTCATAACCAAGTGTCTATAGGTCATGACCTCACTTCTTCTGGGAAGTTTTCCTACATTCACAGGTCACGATCAAAAATAGGATCTGGTCATGACCAAATAAGATAATCAGTAAAGTTGTGCAGTTTTGATTAGGTTATTCTGGCCCTAAAATGAGAGGAAGCATCAGGAGTCAAGGGAAGCTGGTTTTTTACCTTTTACAGCAAAGAAGCAGTACTCAAACATTCTCTCCACGCTATCTTCATAACTTACCCTCATATCTCCCATCATTCATCCTTCCAATACCGTTCTTCTACTTTATTCATGGCATCACATCTGAGTAGCGATTGTAGCACAGTAGGAGTCATGAGAGGCTAAATCCCTTGTGATGGATCACATATCTTGAGCTCATAGACTACACTGTACTGGGGAGTTTTCTATTTTAATCTCACCTATCTTATAGTTTGGAATTCTTAGATCTAGGGTTTTGATTTTGTAAGTAAGGATTGGATATTGATCGATTATTCTGAGATTATGTTTTGTAATAAAATTTGGATGATTTGGATGTTGATTTAATATGAATATTTTAGTTTTGATTTCTGGATAACTGGATTTTTATCAATGATTGTTGCTAAGTTATTTGATTGCTTGAAATCTATGGTGATCGAACGATGATCATTCGAGGGCATCTTTATCTTCTGATTTAATTACACACTAAGTCAATTTTAAACAGTGTGTTAGTGGTTTTTGAACTAGCTTTGATCAAAGGAGTTTAAGGAATATTAATATTCTAGACTCAATCGATTAGTTTAAACAGTGCGTCGTTACGGGTAGCGTAACATCCTTACTTTTTTACGTCTTAGTGATCATTCAGTAGCATTTAGAACTACTTACAAGACCTTGTAAGTCCATTAGCCAAATCTAGAATTTTACTCTTTCTCGAATTACTGTTCATGTGGTATTCCAGATTACATAACAAACTTCAAAAAATCATAATTAATTCTAGAAAACTCGAAATGAAGTGGTTCAAAAATATACATGAACATAAAATCTTGAAGTTTAAGGGAAAAATAATTTCTAGACCAAATGATTATCCAATTGATACAGTTTATTCGTTGAAGTTTACTGTTCATTTTGTCAAAAACTCTGGAAATAGATTCTGGTCCCTTACTTTGGAAAATCATTTCTCTTGATATCCACATTCAAATGAAATGTTCTATCTATGCACTTAACGCTATGGATGTGTGCTACATGATCATAAAATTTCGTGCACTAATTCCTTCATTTGCTAGGTCAAACTGAAGCCACAACAAAACTGCTACAGGACCTACGTTTTTACTATTTCAGTTTCTTTTCTTTCATTTCCAATAATTGTTTCAGCATACATAAATCATCTCTTTTGCCTTTTCTGAATTCATACACATCATGGGGTTATACAATAATTGTTTCATACAATCTCATCACATAAATAGATACTTTATATGGCTTTGACATACATGGAAAGTGCATAGCATATGCTAACATCTTAAATACTTCACTTTTCCTCTTGCATGTTTTTGCTCTTCTCCATGCATACCTTTTCTTCATGCTTGACCTAAATTGGTTGGTTATGGGAGAGTGAGATTCTAGGGAATCTCAGTAGCAAACATTACCACTTAAATATGCAAGATGGATGCTAATGCATGATATGTAATTTCATTAACATTCTTTGATTAGTGACATGCCATCATGCTATATACTTTTACATAAAGTGCATGGCCATGGAAACATGTTATTCACAATACATTCAACATCATTTATCATGTCACAACATCATTCAAATAACATATACATGTCAACACATAAGCATACCACTTCAAGCACATAAAGAGGTAAGTTCACACTACCTTGCACTTAAGCTTTTCTCTTGACCTTTAGCCCTTGCTCCCTAGCTTTCCAACTATGAAGCCTTTATGTCCATCACTTTCCAACATCTTCTTGGATGTTTTATGGTCCTAAACACATTCATATTCATCACATAACTCATTAGGACTTATGAACTCCAACCATGTTCCAGACTAACTTTGTTACACTCTTTATTGTCACAACTTTCTCTAATTTTCACTAATCCACTTGGCCCTTGAACCAATTGATGTCTTGACTTTACCCTACACAATTTCATCTTTTGAACTAATTTATGGGCTTAGAATCATGAAATTCCAGCTCCTTCATGGCCTGCTGTATAGAACTGAACATAAGCATACAATTCTTTCAAAAATTCTCATTTTGATTCTAATGCTTCCGATACTTGTTTCTCCACTTTATCCCACACAAATTTTCATTTTAAAACCATTGGAACCATCAAATCATGAAATTCCAATCACTGTTCATGCGAGTGAACAGTACCCGTAAGGAATCTCAAAGACTATAACCTTGAGATTTTAGTGTTTCCAAGGTTCAAAACCTTTTCAATCCTACAAAATCATCATACAAACTCAATGGAAGCATTAAATCATTGAAATTCAATTTCCTTCCCTCATGAACAGTGCAGACCAAACAGTGCACACCATGGTAAAGTCAAGAATATCAACTTGATTCCACAACCAATCACTTAACTAGCTTGTTTAATCTTCAATCATATAGTTCTAACTTTAATTTCTTCTTTCCCTTTTCCTTTAAGGTGTTTGGGCAGAACCTTCCCTTAGAGAAAACTCAACTTTTTCCCCATTAAAACCCTAAGTTCAAGCTCCCAAATCAAAGGAAAATAAGCTAGGAGAGATTTCTTACCTTTAATCTCTAGCTTGGTTGAACTTTGGAACCTTGAATCTTCTTTGTCTTGGCTTGAGTTTCCATTTTGCAAGAGCTTCCCCAAGGGTACATGAGCTTACAGTTCTGAACTAGAATTGAGGGGTATTTATAGCGAAAATCCAAGAAAAATGAATGGCCAAGATTGATTTGGTTACTATTTGATCTAAAGGCTCACATTTAATCTTGAATTTTACTTTTTCATAAAAGAATAATTATGACATCATGTGGGCCAGATCAAGGGACACCTCAAGGGGTTATGTGGCATGCTCACCATACCAGGAAGCTTCTGGAAAAATTCCAGTCCAATCCGGTACCGATCGGAGCAGTTTCACAACAACCGGACTGTTTTCTTTTCCGAATTTTTCTATAATATACCAGGATATGTATTCTGTCTTGGAAATCAATGTCTAGGATTCTCATACCCTTGACATGGTTATACTGAGTATTTATCTGCCATCCATTCCTTGGGAAATGACCAAAATACCCTTGGTGTCCTTTCTTACACTATATTGACCCTAAGGGCATAATCATCATTTTACCTTTCTTTATACTTCCTCAAGGTGTATCTGGGCTCAACTAATCATATTTATACCATGTGCCACATTTTTAGCCTGTCCCAGATGACCAAAATGCCCTTCATCCTTCTCTAGTACAATCTGGGCATCCAGGGGCATTTTCGTAATTTTGCACTTTTTCTGGCACTAGCCCCTTCTACTGATAGACTGGTACCTTGGGTTTTGGGCCTTCCTTGGCATCATTATGGGCCTAAATATGATTTCATCTGATCTCATTCTATTCAGGCTTACATACCGATAAGTTCTATTATCGGATCACGGGTGTTAACAAACTCCCGTCAAAATTCACTGATATGTGAATAACTTTTTATACATAACTTCTTCTGGAGTTCTGTTAGATCCAGGACATCTGACACTGTAGGGCACACTTTCCTGTAATTTTGCCACTTATATCTGAAGTCCATGAAATCTGATAAAATTTTAGATAACTTTTAGACTATCAGATAATTTTCTGCTGTCTGGAGCCCTAATAAAATTTCTGTATCATGCCAGATTACCCAGGCAGTTCTAAGCCTTTTCTGGCTGAACTTTTCCATAATTACATTTATGTCCCTGACTTTTTGGATATTTACATTTAGGTCCCTAAACTTTTGGAAATTACCACTTTTGGCCTAACATTTATTTCTACTTTAACTTTTGGCCTTTAACCTTTTCCAATTTGTGTTTAGGTCCTTCTCTTTCTTTAAGACTTATCTAACCTTTATTATTTTATCTAATCTTCATCATAATCCTTTCTAAACCTCTTTCCACTATTAGTACTATACAGATAGGGAAAAATTAGGATATGACAGGTAGCCAAGTAATTGGTTTATTAGCAATTAGTCATCAATACATTACTTACCTAAGTCAATTTTTTTGTTTAAATTTTAGTTTTTATTGTTTACATTGCATAGCACTCTGCATTTTTCAAGTTTCTACAAATTTGCTCTATGCACCTTTGAGTTACGACCGGATTACCTCTATGTAGTGCTTGATTACTCTATGTGAACTCCAGCCACGATAGTAACAACCTCTAATCATGACTGTTTTGGAAAATTTCCTCTCTGTGATTTGGGGTCATAACCAAACCATATTTTAGTCGCGAATTGAAATCCATTTTTAAGAACTTTTACTCTGTGTAATTGGGTCGCGACTTGAACACCATTGTGTCGTGACCTGTTGAATTTTTCTGCTATAAAACTTTTGTGTCTGATTGTGATTATTTGCCTAGTTATTCTTGATTGTTCCAGCATTGCATGCATAGTAGACTGAACCATTAGTGCCTTTTGAACCTGAAATTGAGAGATAACTTAGCAGACTGAGGAAATAATTTAGGAAGAGGCAAAATCAACAGAATATAGCTCATCCTCTAGTGTCCCTGAATATGAAATTGGACTTAATTTAGACATTCCATTAGAAATTTCTAATATGGCAGAGATTTATCCTAATGGGCATTATGGGCATAATAGACAAGGAGAAAATGAAATACCAATTAATGTAGAAGATAATAGAAGTGTGAAGGAAATAAATCATTCGTATAATTTTGATCCTTATAGTCCTTATGAATTATGATCCTTATAGTTTTTATATTGAAAAGGCTAATTTTGAAATTAAAGGAGCTTTGATTACAAGCTTACCTAAATTTCATGGTTTTACAGGAGAATGTCCACATCGGCACTTATAAACCGTGCATATGATATGTTCCTCGATGAAGCCCCCAATGACTATATTGAATGATGTCTTAAGGAGGTATTTCAATTTCACCTTGGAAGGGAAGGCTAAGGAGTGGTTATATAATCTACCAACTCATTTATCAATTCTTACTTGGGATTAGTTGAAGTCAACATATCTAGAACACTTCTTCCTAGCCTATAAGACAACTCACATGAAGAAGAAAATTACAAACATTCTGCAATAGGATGGAGAGTCATTACATGGATATTGGAAAATATTTATCAACTTGTTGTCTCGATGTCCACACCATAACATGACAAAGGCTAATCTAGTAGACATTTTCTCTGATGGTCTACTCCCTCACAATCAGGTGTCCTTGAATGTAGCAGCAAATAGATCATTGTGAGACAAGAGTCCGCAAGTGAGTTGGGAATTATTCCAAAAAATGGCTAATGAAGACCATCAAACTGAGGATCCAAGGAGAATAACCTCATCATCTTCGGGTAACTCAAAAGAGTTGTTTGCAAAAATAGTAACTTTGGGAAACTGAATGGAAAAGAGAATGAATTTAATTGAAAGAGAGCTACATTCCATAAAACAAGTTTATGTAGTTGGAACTTCATAAGTACTTGTTATGAGATATGAGTCATGTGGTTTAATGATGCATGTTACTAGTACATGTGACAAACAGTATGAAGAAGTAGCAACAATATATCAAGGGAGAGAAAATCAATACCAGAAGAGAGACCCACACTCTAACACATACAACCTTGGTTGGACAGACCACCCAAATTTCAGGTTGGGGAGTAAGGAAAATAGGCCTAACCAATTCCAAGGAGGTGGTGCTTCCTCAAGCAACTACCAAAATAATGCAAGGTCTATGGTTCTGACTCACCTTAATGATTTAGTGGCATCAAGACCGGATGAGACTTCACAGTTGTTGAAAAGTATGACTACATAAATGACAAACATGGACGGTAGAATAACCAATATAGACCACAGACTCAAAGATAATGACAGTCAATTTGCCTCTACAGCTTCAATCTTTCAAAGTATGTAGAAGGATAATGCTGGTGTGTATAGGAAACTTGAGGAGTTAAGTTCCAAGAATATAGATATTACAAGTCATTTACCTCAAGTTACCAATACAATAAGTGACATCCAAACAAAGAGCAGTGGCAGCATACCTTTGAATACTGTCATTAATCTAAAGGGTCTAAATGCCATATCACTCAGAAGTGGGAGAGAAGTTTGATTTAAGGAATATGAAATAGTAAGGGAGGATATGGAGGATTCTGAAGTTGAAAATTCAGCAATATCACAAATAAAATTAGGAAATTAAAGAGTATTAAAGAACAACAGCTTAAGATCAAGAAGGCAACTGAAGAGGAGAACTCATACTCATAAGAGGAAATACAGGAAAAGCAAGAAGAGGAAATGACCATTTTAAATCCAGCATACAAGGGAAAGCAAACTGAGGAGAAGGTGGAGTCGAGCAAGCAAGGAGTCTCTACACATACAGGTAAAGAGGTAAGTATAAAGGATCTCCTTTTTCCAAAATCTTATTTTACTGGAAAGAAAAAGATTGATTCTGAATTTGCAAAAGATGCTTTCAATCTATTCAATAAGTTAAAAGTAAACATCCCAATGGTTGAATTACTCAAGATAAATCCTAAATATGCTAAATTTTTAAAAGAGTTGTGTGCTACTAAGAAAAAGTTTAGGCCTATTGAGAGATTCAGGTGAGTGCTAATGTGTAATCACTTTTTAAGGCTAAATTACTGGTTAAGTGCCAAGACCCAGGATCTTACACAATCCCATGCATTATAGGCAAGGTTCATATTAAGGGAGCGTTATTAGATCTAGGGGTTGCCATTAATATAATGATATGGTTGGTATACTTAGCCTTAGTTATTAACAATCTTAAAGACATAAGTATAGTGTTCCAATTAGCTAATAGATCAATTAGATATCCTAAGGTAGTTCTTGAGGATATTCTAGTGCAAGTAAAGGATTTGGTGTTACCAGCTAATTTTTATGTTCTAGACATGTCCAGTGAACTAGTGAATGAGAGCACTTTGATTCTAGGCAGACCTTTCCTTCAAACTTCTAAGACAATCACTAGCATGAAGCATGGTTTATTATAATGGAGGTTAGAGGACATGTAGTGACTTTCAATATAAACGAAGCAATGAAGTATCCTTTTGATAATTCTACTTTTTTTGAGTTGAATGCCATTGATTATGCTGTTAAAGAAATTAGGGTGAGCATGAATTGAGCTTGCATGATGAGTATGATCCTATGTTTTCACAATTTCCAAAATTCCTATGAAGTACTTCAAGAGCATAGGGATTCAAATTCATCTTTGAGTGTTTATAATAACTATTATGAATATCTTTCCTCTATATATTCTTTTTCTTGCTCTTGTGAAGGCAATGCATCTTGTTTTAATTGTTTTGACATGAATAGCATGCTATCAATTCCCAAATATTTCTCATTCCCATATAACTTTGCTACAATATCATCATTCTCTAGTAATAATGTTTTTGGAAAGGAAGTTGTGAGTGATTTTAGAGGAAAATAAGAGATTGTGGGAACTGGAAGTGGAACAAACAAAGAGAGGTCGAGCTTATGTGACCACAAGTCACGATGTAAAGACCATAAGTAAGAATTTTTTTATGCAACAGAATCATGACAGGATGATTGTTTGGTTGCGACCAATAACTCTTGAGAAGATAAGTCACGACATGGGGATGATGAAGTCAAGATTAAATATCAGGATACTGAGGGACATTCTTTCTATGACCCCAAGTCACAACTAAAGGAAAATTACATCATGAGCAAACATTTTAGAGACACTCACTATCAGTTTGAGTTATGATGAGAAGTTAAAGATAACCTTGAGAGGTCACGACCAGGAATGGCAGACACAACCAGTGAATTCTAATTTCCTTTAGCTCCACAGTCCACTATTTTGGTTAAAGGGCCAATATATTCTAACTCTACATATCCTTACTCATATTCACCAATTATCTCCCATACTTTAAGATTCTTAAATGATTTGACCTCAAATAATGATGCAAGAACAAAAGAGACTGATTTCAACTATGTCGCAGTTGTGGATCAACTTAAGCTTAGTGCAACACCTGAGGAGATTGAAAGCAAGATGGAGAATATGAATGAATCGATGGAGAGTCATAAGTATGTTATAGTGATATACCAACCTCAACTGGGTGAAGTACTTGAGGAAGTGGAATACACAGAATATAAAGGCCACCCTGATGAAGGCATATTGTCATGGTATGATCCATCAAAATAAATTTTATTGCACCCAATATAATATAGTATAAGGCACAACTTTATTGTTCTTCTCGAGGATCCTTTTATGTGAAAACCTAACAGATTGGATGTCAAAATCAATGAAAAACCTGAGTAGGAAAAAATAGTTTTGGGGTTTAAGTGATTGATTGCAATAAAAGTAGGGTGCAAAATAGTAAATCTTTTTGGAATTTTATGATTAAGATGAAAACGAGTTGGTTTGTGGAGAAATATGTTATGAAAGGCTCTTGATGATGAAAATATATCTATCCTTGCTCTCATGTTTAAAATTGGAGTTTAGAAATCACTAAGTCTCAAACAAAACCTCAATCGATCGATTGAGTCTAGAACCCTAATTTTCCTTAATCCCCTTCGATCAAAGCTAGTTTAAGAACTATTATTGAACTTTTATAAACCACTTAGCGTGTAAGTTGAATTTAGATTATGAAAATGCCCTCAAAACTAAAATATTCTATTAAAAAAGAAACGTTCAAATCATCCGAATTCGATTACAAAGTCTAATATGAGAATGATTAATCAATATTCAAAACTTGCTTATAAAATGAAAACCCTAGATCTAGCGGTAATCATAACATGAGAAGATGCAAATTAGAATAGTAGAAACTCCCCATTTTAGTCCATGAGCTCAAGATATCAGATCCATTACTAAGAGACTAAAGGTTTAGCCTCTTATGACTCCTGATGTACTGCAATCGCTGTTAAGATGAGATGCTATGAAGAAACTATGAAAAGATGGTAGATTGATGGTGTAAAGATGTGGAGAAATCTGTGGAAAAGTGTAAAATGATGGAAGAGGTCAAGAAGGTGATCAGAGGATGCTAGAGTACTACTTCTTAGCCTAATCAGGTCAAAAATTAGCCTCCTCATTGATGGCAGCCTTTCTCCCCTTTTATTTTTGCATAACCTAATTCAAAATACGTAGTTTCAGTGATTTTGCATTTTAGTCATGACCAGATCCATGTTTTGGTTGCAACCTATAAACACAAAGAGAATTTCAAAAGAATCAAGGTCGTGACCGACAGACTCTTTGGTCTCGACTAAAATGTACAAGAGCGTGATTTTACTTTCATTGACTTGTGATTTCTTTCCTGGTCATTGCTCTCTTCCAAAATACCAACAATTTAACATAAAAGCTCATTATAAAAGTCCAAATCAGTAAATACCAGAATATATACAGTTTAGAAGAGTTAAATTACCATTTTACCCTTTAATTAGTACATTGCAGGCATAATTGTGTATTACCATAAAAGTACAATTTAAGGCATAAAATTAATGGTAAAATTGTTATAAAACTCTTAAAAGCATCATAGAAACCATATACAAAATGTGTCTTATCAAACGCCACCAAAATTTGTTGCTAATATATACCATCCACAGTTGGGCAGCATGGAATGGAATATGAAGAACATAAAGTACTATATGTATTCAACAATGAATATGTAGCATGAATTAATGTCTATAGGGATGTAGTTATGGTAATGGTGATAATAAGAGTTGATAATGGTGCCCTATTCTCTTTTTCTTTTCTTTTCTTTTTGTTTTCTTTTCCTTTCACTCTCTTTTTTTTTCAGTGCAATATGTTTCTTTCCTCTTCCTCTTTTATTTTGCACCTCATTCATGGAAACTGCAGCACAATAACATAACAATAATGGCTTTTTAACATCAATAAAAATTTTATTTCAAAACAATGTTTATGCATATATGACTTTCTATAAGGATGATGAAAAGAAAAAGTGATGGGCTCAAGAGAGGTGACTAAGGATGTAATATGTGGTGGGCTTGTGTTTGGGATAAAAGGGTTTAGAAAGAATGCCTCTATCATGTTCAATTCATAAATGCGCAAGTAATTCTAAACTTAGAGTCAAGACAAGTTCTAGAGGATATAAACCAATTGAATAATCACTCAACATAGATTTTAAAGCCAAGAATCCTTCTAACAAAGGTTTTGATTTAGATTGCTCATAAGCTAAAGTCTCAAACAATGTTCATCATTCACTTGGCATTAAAATACTTATCACAACTAAAAACCCTCTAAACGATGATTTAGAAGTTTCAAAGTAATTACTTAGAACTATGTGATGATCCAAATCTAACAGCAAAAGCTTAGGTGTTTCAAATTCAATTTCTATGATTTTTGAAAAAAAAAATCAAGTGAGGTAGTGATTTCTAGGATCTAAAAAGGTTTTGAAATAAGGTAACAATGAATCATTAGTGAAAGAATCTCAATAGTTCAAAAGGGATACTTCTATACAGGTTTGCACAAGGCAAAGAGAAGGTGATTAGATATTTTGTCAAACATAGGTCATGATTGAAAATTGTTAAGGTCATGACCACTTATCACAAGGATGCATGCTCAGTATTTTCAAAACATTTAGTTGCGACCATGCAATTAGAGGAAAGAACGCTTTAAAGTTTATTTAGTTAATTGTTCAATTGCAGTGTATGTATGATGGATGGTTGAGCAAATTTATGTGATGATATGGCTTATGTTGACATAAGTTATGATGAATAGTTGCATCTCCTTGCAGTTATCATATGATAACACGCATGTTATAGTATGCTATGATAAATGAATACTCCCCTCACATAGTACATATTGTTGGAAAACATACCCTAGGGGCCAATCATTGTCTTATGAACATTATTGATTTATGAATTTATTAATTGTGTTATCATATTATTTGCATGTTTACTGTGATGACCATCCTTGGATAATTCATGATCTTATCCTAAATATCCCTGGTCGGTCATCTATATGGGAGTAGAGATGAAATAAGACCAGTATGACTTTGAAGATATAGAGATATAAATCAAAGTCATATGCACATGTAAGAGTACAAGGTGTTGGACCGACCCGCTATGAGAGAGTTGCATGGGTTACATCATAATCTTCTCTCATATACAAACCATGTCTCTATGCCCTTTGACCTAAGATCATCATGGATTCCTACATGACAAACGCTCAGCTTTGGCCTAGTCAAAAGTCACTTTTGACCGAGTGATCATAAAGACTATGTTCGGGCTTAGTGGTTTTTCATGCGGAGGAATGTGAATGGCCAAGATGGAATTTGTCCCTCACATTCGTAGAGAGATATTACTGGGCCCCTCGATGAGTGAGTCTGAGAAATATATGGCCATACTGTAATGGAAAGGTAGTTCCATTTCTATAGTCAGACTACTCAGGGATCGAGAAAGTAACGGTCAGGAATAGGAGGATGAGATTATCCATGCCTCATCCATGACCAAAATATCGCGTGACAGAAGGGACATGATATGGTTGTATAAAAGGTTACATCGTTTATCGATTCTCATATGATTTGGGTAGTCGTTATGTCTTGCTAGAGACCGCTTGCGACTTGTGGGCCAGCATAGCAAATGGCCCACTGCCAACTTCATATGGGCCTACAGGGTCACACACAAAATAGCCCAACACGAGCTATGATGTCCAGATTCATTGAATCTAAGACGTGTCTAGATTCAATGAATGATCCAGGGTTGATGTATATATTTATTTATATTTATATTCGTATATATATAAATTCGTATATATATATATTATATATAAGGGATATATAGGATTTAATTTATAAGGATAAATTAAATCTCTATCACGTTTGAATTTGAAATTCAAATTGATAGGATATCTCATATAAGAGATATTTACAATATTTAATTTATAAGGATAAATTAAATCTCTATCACGTTTGAATTTGAAATTCAAATTGATAGGATATCTCATATAAGAGATATTTATAAGATTTAATTTATAAGGATAAATTAAATATCTATCACATTTGAATTTGAAATTCAAATTGATAGGATATCTCAAATTTGATTTATGAGAATAAATCAAATACCGTCCAATCTTATCTTTATTTAAATTAAATAAATAGGTGAATTAAATCTGTGGGACGGATTTAATATAAACATTATTTATTTAATTAGTTTCTTATCAAATTATACAATATGTGATATTGTATTGGGAATTAATATAGATTAATTCCAAAAAAATCCAATTCGGTTGAGAAAAACACAGAGCATCCTATATATCCGATTTTAGGAGCTGCGTTTTGAACACAACACATAACACAAAAAGGGCCGAACGGAATCTGTAAAAGGTTGCAGATAAGAAACTACTGAAGTAGAGATGGAGAGGATGAACTCTTGAGAAAGCCTTGGAGGGACAGGAGATACTAGCACGTCGTTTGTGGTTGGAACGCTATTCGTGTGGATACCAGTAGAGGAAGACGACCTGAGGAGTCGACTTCTTGCGATCAAAAAGAGAGCACAAGCCGCGGAGAGAAGCTGTGGACGTCTCCTTACGATCGAAAAGAGATCACCAGCCGCGGAGAGAAGCTGTGGAAGTCGCTGAGAAACACTGAGGGTAATGCTTCTTCCCACTTGACTTAAACACATACGGTAGATCCTAGCAAGGAATAGAAAAAATTTTAAATTAATTTCCGCTGCGTGTCTTCCAATTCCTTACACATACATGGTAGAGTATACAAGATGAGAAAGTTATTTTGCTCCTGTATCATATGACATGTAATAAGAATATACCCAGGATGATAGACAGTCTCAGTAAGTGGGACAACTGTTACAGTATGATTGGGGTTACTCAGGTATTTCTACAGACTTGTGAATACAGTACTCAAGGCTATTTCTTATGTTAAGGTTACAGCAAGTACCAAGAGGATGGTAGTGCTATAATTCTATCAAAAGAAATGGTATACAGAAAGAGCAAAAGATAACAGTAAAGAGATTATTTTTATATTATTCTTCAGATAAGAGTTGGATATAAAATAGATGGCTCTCAGATAGAGCTACATTCATATGAGTTCATATTACTCTTCAGATAAGAGTTAGATCTGATATAGATTACTCATAGTTAGAGCATAGTTCAAATGGCTTGCAGTTAGAGCACATATTTAAATGATAAGTTATGATGAGGTCATAAGCAACCGAATACAATGACAGGTGGTTATACCATAATTCGTAACCCACAACAGAATAAGAAAGATGAGAAAGAACTCCTGAGTAAGAGGGACAATAAGTAAAGTCTTGGTAAATAATAAGGGTTACTGAATGTATTCAAAAATTGATTGATTGTGTTATCAACAAGTAGAAGCAGTTAACCTTATAACTTAGTCTATTGGTTTGACATCTTTCAGAGATGATGATATAGAACAACATAATCATAGAGGATTCTGGAGGGTCGGAATTAGATCCTAGCGTGGCTCTAGGATCGTAGTTAGATCCTAATAGCTTTAGAGTCGCAGTTAGATTCTGAAGAGGTATACGGTTGATCACAGTTAGATCTCGAGGTCGCAGTTAGACCTAGCCTAAGGAAAGTAATGAGCCATGCAGAAATGAGAATAGTACAGTATCTCTCTAGAAAGATGATTACCAAGGACAAAGTTAAGGTAGGGAGCTTCACTAGTTGATTAACTTATCTAGAAAACTTATTTATAATGATTTTCCTCAAATAGCCTATATTATATATAGACTGAACTTAGTTTATCTTAAATGAAGATGGAGTCCAAATTCAAGTATGAGTACTGATATTCAAAAGTGTTATAGAAGTATGCATGAGGAATAGAGAAGAGAACCCACATGTTTTGAGAATAGAAAAGTATGAGTAGATAGATCCTTCAGATAAGGATAAAGAAATTAAAAGGCTAGCGACACCCATAAAAGATGGTATAAGATAGAGTAAAAATAGAACACAGTTGTATGAGAAAGAATATACTAGGGCTTAGTGCTATAAGAAAAGTAACCTAGCCCTAACCCAGTAGAATGCTTAGCTGAAAGTTGGTCAGGCAAGAGTAGCCTAATGATGGGTGACCCCTGGGAATTAATAAGAAAGGGTGTAAATACCACAAAAGTTTGGTATAGATACACAAGGTTATGTAAGATAGAAGAAAAGTTAAGAAGAGCTAAAAAAGTCAAGAAAATATTATGAAATGTAAGGAACATTCTCCTTAGAAAAACTCTTCATCAAAGTATGAATAGAAATTTAACTCTAAAATTTTGAGGACAAAATTTATTTTAAGGGGAGGATAAATGTCATATCCTAATTTTTAGACATAGAAGCCAAGTATGTAGCCTGAAAGAGATAGGCTACCATGCCCTATGAAGTATAAGTCCCATAAGTATACATAATGGTCATTTTGAAGAAACAGAGGGACTGAACTGAAAAGTCTAAAAGTCCCAAAGCCACAAATGAAAGAAGATACAAGTTATAGGCCATTAAGTGTAATTATGTAAAGTTGAGGGACTAAAGTATAATTGTCAAAAGTTTCCAAGGGCAAAATTCTAATTATAGAAAGTTCAGCTAGAACAACCTTATAACTGCTCGAAAGCATTTCAGTCCTAAAATTCATCAGTAGATAAAGTTATACTGGCTAATCAACATGATACAGAAATTTTATTAGAGTTGCAAATAGCTGATATTTATCTGATAATCTGAAAGTTATCTAAAATTTTATCAGATCCTATGGACCTCATATATAAGTGAAAAGTTATAGGAAGGTGTGTTGTATGATGCCAGATGTCATGAATCTAACAGAAACTCGAAAGGAGTTATACAAAAAAAGTTATTCCCATATTAGTGAATTTTCACGAGTTTGAGAATGCCCGCAATCTGATTATGAAACTTAGCAGTAAGTGGGACGGAATGGGCTAAGATAACATCATAAAGAGGCCTAGCATGATGCCAAGTAAGGCCCAGACATATGATATTAGTTTATCAATTAAAGAGATCAGTGCCCAAAAATATGCATAAAAAGTTGAAAATGACAAAAATGCCCTTATGTTGTAAAATAATTAAATAATGATTGAAGGGTATTTTGGTCATTTGATTAAGGTTAGACAGTCAAGGAAGGTTATCTGGATAGTTGACCAAGATCATAAAATACTCTCGCAAATTATGGAAAGACAATAATACCCCTAGAATTATTCAAGGAAATAAAGAGTAACCAATCGCATTTTGATAATTTGCTGAGGGATGTTTCTTAGGAATCGAGCCACCAGAGTGCTTGAACTTGATTAGAGGCCAAGATAGCATTCCAAGGGTCTAAAAATGTGGCCCAATGATTATTTTAAGTTTAAGTGCATTAAAGTAATAGTTTAATATTTTTTCATAAAGTAAAGTTACCCGGTTAACAATGGAACTGGGGAAAGTGATCAAATAGAGCTTTAGACTCATCTAGAACCATGAGGTGGAATGAAAAGTATCCTCATGGGACCCACATGGTGCCATATGGCATAAGTATAAGGAAAGAAGAAAAAGCTAAGGATACATGGCACAATCTCAGCCGTTCATTTTGGGATAAGACTTTAGAATTATCTAGAAATGCTAAGTCAGCTAGTGAGATGTCCCAAGGGTCCTACCATTACGCCACTTAAGCATGTGAGGTGTCCATGGATGATGTCATTTTTGATGAGTCATATAGGATGATAATATTATCATTATGATGTAAGCAAGGCTTCATGAGGAAGCTAAGCGATCTAAGCCGTTCATTGTGATTCGATCTGAGCCATCCATTCCTTCTCTCTCCACCTATAAATACCCTACCCTTCCCTCCATTCCATTCATGGACAAGCAAGGAGAAGCAAGAGAAATAATAGAGAAAAGGAGAAAGAGAGAAAGAAAGGAAGGAAGAGAAAGAAAGGAACGAAAAAAGAGGAGTTATGGCGAAGGTAGGAGCAATCCAATGAGGTTAGGGACTTGGAAAGATTAGGAATAAGGTAAGTAATTTATTCTAGTCCATACTTTAATAAATTAGAGGATTATTCTTATGAATTTAATAGTTAGAATAGAGAAATGTCTCTCTTGATAAGGTTAGCCATGAATAGAAGGAGAGTTAGGGGATTTGCATATTAAGGGTATTACCTCAAGTTAAGCATGAGTTAAGTAGAGCTATATTGGATAGGATAATAATGAAGATATTATTATGCTATATATAGGCTCTAACTTATGAAAAGAATGAATCTTACAGCAAAGGCTAAGAGCTAGAGGAATGGTTATGTCATATCCTAGTTTTTCCTTATTTGTATAATACTGATAGTGGAAAGAGGTTTGGATATGATTATGACGAAGATAAGAAAAAATGATAAATGTTAGATGAGTGTTGAAGAAAGAGAAGGAATAAAATGTAAATTAGAAAAGGTTGAAGGCAAAAAGTTAAAGTAGAAATAAAAGTTGGGCCAAAAGTGGTAATTTCTAAAAGTTAAGAGACTTAAATGTAATTAAGTAAAAAGTTCAAGGGCAAAATTGTAATTATAGAAAGATCAGCCCAAAAAGGGTTAGAATTGCCCATAAATATTTTATTCTCATATTCCATCAGTAAATAGAGGAAGTCATGCTAGTTAATCTAGCATGATACAGAAATTTTATTAGGGCTCCAGACAACAGATATTTATCTGATAGTCTAAAAGTTTATCATATTACATGGACTTCAGATATAAGTGAGGGAATTACAAGAAAGTGTACCCTACAGTGTCAAATGTCATGGAACTGACAGAACCTCAGAAGAAGTTCTGTATAAAAAGTTATCACCATATTAGTGAATTTTAACAGGAGTTTGAAAAGACCCGTGATCCGATAATGAAACTTATCAGTAAATAAGCCTAGATAGAATGAACTCATATAGCCTCATATATGGGCCTATGATGACACCAAGGAGGGCCTAAAACCCAAGGTACCAGTTTATCAGTAGAAGGGGCCAATGTCTAGAAAAAGTGTGAAATTACAAAAATGCCCTTAGATGCCCATATTGTACCAGTGATGGATGGAGGGGCATTTTTGTCATATGAGATAGGATAAAAATGTGGCATATAGTATAAGTATGATTATTTAGAGCCAATATATGCCCTGAGGCAGTACAAAGAGGGTTGAAATGACAATTATGCCCTTAGGGTTAATATAGTGTAAGAAATAATACCAAGGGTATTTTGGTCATTTCACAAGGGATGGATGGCAGATAAATACTCAGTATAACAATTTCAATGGTATGATAAGCCTAGAAATTGATTTCTAGAACATAATACATATCTTGGTATATTATAAAAATTAGGAACAAAAAATATTCTAGTTTTTTGTGAAACTGTTCCAATCGGTACCAGATTGGACTAGAATTTTTCCAGACGCTTCCTACCATGAGAATTTCACCACATGTACCATGAGGTGTCCCTTGAGTTATCCCTTGTGATGTCATGGATGATGTCATAAATCTCCTTTTGGGAAAAAGTTAAATCCAAGATTAAATGTGAACCCTTAGATCAATAGTGCACAAATCAATCTTGGCCATCTATTTTCATCCAAATTTCTCTATAAATACCCCCTCATTTTATACCTATTTGGAAGCCCTTGGAACCATGGGGAAACTTGCAAAATTTCCATTCAACCAAGAAAGAAGGAATCAACTTGAAGCAAGAAGCAAGGCAATCATCTCCCTTGATCTTGAGCTTTATTCTAGCAAGTTAGCTCTTGGTTTTAAGGGTGTTTGTGCTCTATTTCCCTTATGATTGCTTCTGGAAGTGCTGTCCATATGGGGTTGGAATATGAGTTTTATGTTAGGGATAGTTTAGACAAGCTTAAACAAGCTAGAATCAAGTGGTATAAGCTTGGGAATTCAAGTATGTTTGGATTTAAGGTTTTATGTTCTTACTGGTACTGTGCATGACACTGTTAATATGATGGGATTTCATATTTGTGATGCTTGCAATGATTTTAAAATGGAAAATTATGTGGGGGATAAAGTAGGAGAACAAGTATTGGAAGCATTGGAATCAAAATGTGAATTTTTGGAAAAAGGGGGCATTTACTTCGGTTTGGCACATCACCTTTTGAGATATTTTGATTTTGGAAATTCTAGTTTCATATTTTGATTATACATAAAAAATTATGTGGAAATAAACTATGAGAATTTATTTTGGAAAGATGGAAGTATGAAACATAAAAGGAAGAAAGAAAGCAAGTTAGTGAAAACCTAGTCTTGGATTTGGTTTCAAGTTGAATTGTAACTTGATATTATTTTGTAATGGCTAGGTTTTGATATTTGTGAAGAAAGGAAACTACTTCAAGAAGACCTTGTGAAGGATAGGTAAGAGGTAGTAAGGATACCTAAATATATTTCATGTTTGCTTAATTGTTTGCTTGCTTGTTGATTATGGTGTTTGGTTGAGCTTGAGCTTATGTCATCATGTCTATGTGAAGTATGAATGATTGCAACTCCTTGCAAGTTATATCATGAAAATATGCATGTTAAAGTTTGCTTATGTACCATTATGAAGTAGCTCCCATCTCATGATAACATGTTAAGTATCCAATTATTCATGCATGATATTATGGTTTGTGTAAATTGCTATTGGGATTTCTATGAAATCTTATTCCTTCCATATGCATAACCATGTTTTAGGTGCTGGGATTTCTCAAGGAAAGAGGGTAAGCATGGATGGTTAGACATGTATAATAAGTCAAATGAGTTGCTTGACATTATGGAAGCATATGCTAGAATGTATATTGAATATTCATGTGTTAGTGTTCTGAGGCTGTGACCTTTTAACGATTTTTACAGTACGTTAACCAACAAGTTTGATTATATTTAATATATATACTTTTAAATGAACACCAAGAACACCTCAATTGGTTAAGAAATTGATTTGTTATGATTTTTATAAGTTGTAGTTAAGATCTGGAAAAGAGATAAAACAAGCAATTAGAGGCAATGAGGTTTCAACATGAATTTCATATGGCAAATGAACAATTTTTCCATGGAATTTTGTGAGCTTAAAGAGGACATATAGAGTTGTAAATCAATAGGCAAAACATCTCATTTGGACAAATAACCAAAGAGAAATTAATTTTTAACTTTATGCCAAGAAACTAGAACTTTCAGCTTTTACAAGATGATTAGTAATTTTCAATGAATAAACTGATTTCATTTGGCCAAGGAAACCTCAGTTTTATATTTTCCTTCAAATTTAAATGAAATAGCTTTTATTATAAATTGGAACCACCTTGTTTTGATTTTTTTTACATTTGATTATGATTTTTCAAAGATAGGTACATGTTCTAAAATTACCCAACTAAACAGTAGCATGAACAGTGCCCGAGAGACCAACTTTTGAAAATACATCTTTTTAATGTTAAAGGTTATGTGATTGGTCCAAATGGGTTCCAATTGAGCATAAATGAGGTTGAAATTAAGGATGTGACAGGCTACACGTCAGGTAGTAAACTTACCTAAACTTGTATGTATTGAATGTATGATTGTTAGTGTTATGGCTTAATTGATATTATTCATATGTAAATGTTGAAACTCTGTGCTATGATTACTTTGGCCAATTATATTTCATATGTTATATGGAAGCATGCATATTACATTATATTGGTACAATCACAAGCAAGCACTAATACCAAGCATTAATGTATACATTTTTTAGTACCATTTACTACTGAGATTTCCCCAAAAATCTCACTCCTTCCATATCAATCCAATTACAGCAGGTCTTCTCAAGATGGAGGAGATAAAGATACATGAAGAGAAGTCAATAATTATTTAGTATGATTGATATGTGATTGATGTATGTATAAATTAGTTGCTGGAAATTGTCACTATGAACAATAACTCATGGGGAGATAGTGACAACTGAGCTATAATTAGAAATAATAAATGATTGAACAAATATATGATATTTTACCACTAAATAATAGATATACTAAGATTCTATTTGATATATAGAATGTTCCATTTGGATGACTACACATGGAGATATGATTTTTCAAAGTTGGGACCAAATATGCTAGAATAAGGGAAAGGACGCTGGATGACAGTAAATTTTGAGAATTGACTGACAATGACTGGGTCTAGGCGTGGTCAACGAGTTAATTTTCCCTGAAAGAGAATTAAGTTATCTTTGTATAATAATTTGAAACACTTCATTTCGATTTTTATAGACTTAATTATGATTTTTCAAAGTC
Source organism: Leucaena leucocephala (assembly GCA_037074615.1). Lineage (NCBI taxonomy): Eukaryota > Viridiplantae > Streptophyta > Magnoliopsida > Fabales > Fabaceae > Leucaena > Leucaena leucocephala. Next base: position 10,836,988 of record CM073553.1, read on the forward strand.
AGGTCACTTCTTTGGAATTTACACAATGAACAGTACTCGGTAGAGTAAAATTCCAAATTATGTAATTTGACTTCAATGACCTTAAAAGTGGTTGCAGATGCTACCATTTGGTCCCTATGATTTAAGAAAATTAGGATGTTTCATTTTGATATCAGAGCAAAGGGTTCTGGCTTAGAGTATAAGATTCTGGCACATAACAGAAGATTATAGCTTAGTGATGCTGTGGTTTAGTTAGACTGACCCCCTTAAACAAGTTAGAGATTTAAACTAAAGAGGTTCCCTCCCTAGTATGAGATATGGGGATGGTGTTCACTACTTAGAGAATGTTTCCAACAACAGACAGGGACACCCAGATAAATAGAGCAATACCCTATACCCCACCACTTTATAAGGTAGTCTTCAAGGAAATGACTACGATAGACTAGTCTTAGTTAGCCATTACTGCTGAGGTCTGGTGTTTCTTAGCATGATGTGGCTGGACTAAGCAGGATAGTGTCTGGGGAGCAGTTTCTCAATTAATAGAAGCTAACCAGTCTAAGGTCAAGAGAAGCTGCAATAGTAGCTTAAGGTATCATCATGTGGCTAAACATTATAGTAACAATGATAATGAAGGTACCAACCTCAATGAATTTCATCAGTTAGAGGATTGGTATAAAGTGTGATCAAGCCAAATAGTACAAGTACTAGATATGAAAGATTTGTTTAAGACAATGTTCAGAAGTAGATCCTCCATGTGAGTAGATCTACATTATGAAAGAATTTATTCAGCTAGTCTTTCTTGAAAAAAAATCAAAAGTTAGAATGAGACTTGCCTAGGAATGATCCTAGCACATGGCCTAAAGTTAGAGACAAGATGGTAGAGAGCTGATATCCCAAGACAGAGGGACCACATCATAAAAGAATAATAATTTGGTAGACCTAAGGTAGAGCACCATAGAGAACAAAAGTAATAGTAGTAGATGATGAATGAGATCCATTGACATAAGTTCGTCAGGATTAAGAAAAAGACCAGAAATGAACCATAGTCTGGTCAAGAATAGACTAGGATTGATATATAGATAGAATAAGTTAAGAGATAGCAAAGAGATACATAACTACTCCATAGAGATGGAGATTTATCCGCTCACCTGAGAAGTTTTTATCAAACAGTTTACTAGAAGCATTCCTCTTAGTTAGATGGAGATGAGCGTAAGGCTAAGAATTAAAGCAAGGAAAGAGAAACCCTTTGATGAATACTTAGCTAAGTTCATCCACATGAATGTTGAGAGTTGAATGACTAAAAAGTTATCTCACGGATTGAATTATGTGTTACAAAGAAAGAGTTTTTCTCAGGTAATTATAGAAGTTCAACAGAGCAGTATATGTAAGATAAGAAAAAGAAGTTTCTGATATTTAAAGAGAGAAAGGTAACCACAATTTCAAACATAAAGAGACTCCCCAATTTAAGAAAGAGTAATTAGCAAGAGTAAGATAAAGTAATGAAGGGTTGAGTCTATACCCTAGTAAGAGGGTAATGTGGCAGCTTAAGTTAAATAAGTAGTTATTTCAAGTTCCTAAATGAATGTTTAGGATATGGAAGATAATGTGATAGAGGAAAGAATGCTTTAAAGTTTACTTAGTTAATTGTTCAATTGCAGTGTACGTATTATGGATGGTTGAGTAAATTTATGTGATGATGAAATGGCTTATGTTACCATAAGTTATGATGAATAGTTGCATCTCTTTGCAGTTATCATATGATGGCATGCATGTTAGAGTATACTATGATAAATGAATACTCCCCTCACGTAGTACATATAGGGTAAAGTATAGAAGGAGAAAGTTATATTGCTCCCATACTATATGACATGCAATAAGAATGTACCTAGGATGATAGACAGTCTCAGTAAGTGGGATAGTTGTTATAGTATGATTGGGGTTACTCAAGTATTTCTACAAACTTATGAATACAGTAATCAAGGTTATTTCTTTTGTTAAGGTTGCAGCAAGTACCAAGAGGATGGTAGTGTTATAATCCTATCAAAAGAAATGGTATATAAAAAGAGCAAAAGATAACAATAAAGAGATTATTTTCATATTACTCTTCAGATAAGAGTTGGGTCTAAAATAGATGGCTCTCAAATAGAGCTAGATTCATATGAATTCATATTACTCTTCAGATAAAAGTTAGATTAGATACTAATTGCTCGCAGTTAGAGCATAGTTCAAATGGCTTACAGTTAGAGCACATATTTAAATGATAAGTTATGATGAGGTAATAAGCAACTGAATACAATGACAGGTGGTTACACCATAATTGGTAACCCACAACAGAATAAGAAAGATGAGAAGGAACTCCTGAGTAAGACAGAAAATAAGTAAAGTAATGGTAAATAATATAGGCTACTGAATGTATTTTAAAATTTATTGATTTTGTTATCACCAAGTGGAAGCAGTTAACCTTATAACTTAGTCTGTTAGTTTGAGATCTTTCAGAGATGATGATATAGTACAATAGAATCATAGCTAGAGGGTTGCAGTTAGATCCTAGCATGGCTCTAGGGTCACAACTAGATCTTAATAGCTTCAGAGTCATAGTTAAATTATGAAGAGGCATACAGTTGATCACAGTTAGACCCTAAGGTCATAGTTAACCTAGTATAAGGAAATTAATAAGCCATGAAGAAATGAGAATAGCACAGTATCTCTCTAGAAAGATACTATCAAGGAAGAAGTTAAGGTAAGGAGTTTCACTAGTTGATTAACTTATCTAGAAAACTTATTTATAATGATTTTCCTCAAAAAGCCTATATTATATATAGACTAAACTTATATTTCTTTTAAACAAAGATGGGGTCCAAATTCAAGTCTGAGTGCTGATATTCAAAAGTTTTGTAGAAGTATAGCTGAGGAATAGATAAGAGAACCCCATATGTTTTGAGAATAGAAAAGTATGAGTAGATAGATCTTTTATATAAGGATAAAGAAATTAAAAGTCTAGTAAGACCCATAAAAGAGGGTCTAAGATAAAGTAAAAATAGAACACAGTTGTATTAGAAAGAATATGTTAGGGCTTAGAGCTATAAGAAAAGTAACCAAGCCTTAACCCATTATAACGCTTAGCTGAAAGTTTCTCAGGTAAGAGTAGCCCAATGATGGGTGACCCTTGGGAATTAATAAGAAAGGGTGTAAATACAACAAAAGTTTGGCATAGATGCACAAAGTTATGTAATATAGAAGAAAAGTTAAGAAGAGATAGAAAAGTCAAGAAAATATTATGAAATGTAAGGGACATTCTCCTTAGAGAAACTCTTCATCAAAGTATGAATAGATATTTAACCCTTAAAGTTTGAGGACAAAATTTATTTTAAGGGGAGGAGGAAAAATGTCATATCATAATTTTTAGACACAGAAGCCCAGTATGTAGCCTGAAAGAGGTAGACTACCAGGTCTTGTGGAGCAGAAGTCCCATAAGTATACAAATGATGTTCAATAACTAAACTGCAAGAAAGTGAAAGATCAGGGACTAAATTATAAATAGTGAAAGTCCCTAGTCCCTAGGGGCATAATGGTCATTTTAAAGAAAGAGAGGGGCTAAACTAAATAGTCTAAAAGTCCCAAATCCAAAAATGAAAGAAAATACAAGTTGTGGGCCATTAAGTGTAATTATGAACTAAATTATAAATAGTGAAAGTCCTTAGGGGCATAATGGTAATTTTGAAGAAAGAGAGGGACTAAACTAAAAAGTCTAAAAGTCCCAAAGCCAAAAATGAAAGAAAATACAAGTTGTGGGCCATTAAGTGTAATTATGAAAAGTTGAAGGACTAAAGTTCAATTTTCAAAAGTTTCCAAGGGCAAAAGTGTAATTATAAAAAGTACAGCTAGAAAAGGCTTAGAACTGCCAAAAGCATTTCAGTCCCAAAATTCATCAGTGGATAAAGAAAGATATGCTGGTTAATCTAGCATGATACATAAATTTTATTAGAGTTTCAGATAGCTGATATTTATCTGATAATCTAAAAGTTATCTAAAATTTTATCAGATCCATGGACCTCAGATATAAGTGATAAGCTATAGAAAGGTGTGCCATATGACGCCATATGTCATGGATCTGACAGAACCTCAAAAGGAGTTCTATAGAAAAAGTTATTCACATATTAGTGAATTTTGACAGAAGTTTGAGAACGCCCACGATCCAATTATAAAACTTAGTAGTAAGTAAGCTTGGACAGAATGAGCTCAAATGACATCATAGAGAGGCCTAGGATGATGCCCAGTGAGGCCCAGGCCTATGATATCAGTTTATCAGTTAAAGAGATCAGTCCCCAGAAAATATGTAGAAAAAGTGTGAAATGACGAAAATGCCCCTATGTTGTAAAATAATTAAATAATGAGTAAAGGGTATTTTAGTCATTTGATTAAGGTTAGACAGCCACGGAAGATTATATGGATAGTTGACTAAGTACAAAAAATATTCTGGCAAAGTATGAAAAGACAATAATGCCCCTAGAATTATTCAAGGAAATAAAGAGTAACCAAGGGCAATTTGGTAATTTGCTAAGGGATATTTCTTAGGAATTGAGCCACCAGAGTGCTTGAGCTTAATTAGAGGCCAAGATAGAATTCCAATGGTCCAAAAATGTGGCCCAATGATTATGTTAAGTTTAAGTGGAATTAAATTAATAGTTTACTACTTTTTTATAATGTAAAGTTACCTGGTTAAAGATAGAACTGGGGAAGTGATCAGATAGAGCTTTAGACTCATCCAGAACCATGAGGTGGCATTAAAAGTATCCTCATGGGACCCACAAGGTGCCACATGGCATAAGTCAAGGGAAAGAATGAAAAGCTAAGGACACGGGCACGATCTCAAACGTTCATTCCGGGAGAGGACTTTAGAATTCTCTAGAGACGCTGAGTCAGTTGGTGAGGTATCCCAAGGGCCTTACTTGTAACATCCTTACTTTTGTACGTCTTAGGGACCATTCAGTAGCATTTAGAACCACTTACAAGACCTTGGAAGTCCATTAGCCAAATCTGGAATTTTACTCTTTCTCAAGTTACTGTTCATATGGTATTCCAGATTATGCAATGAACTTCGAAAAATCATAATTAATTCTAGAAAACTCGAAATGAAGTGGTTCAAAAATATAAATGAACATAACATCTTTAAGTTTAAGGGAAAAATAATTTCTATACTAAATGATTAGCCAATTGATACAGTTTATTCGTTGAAGTTTACTGTTCATTTGGTCAAAAACTCTGGAAACAGATTCTGGTCCCTTACTTTGGAAAATCATTTCTCTTGATATACACATCCAAATGAAACGTTCTTCCTATGAACTTAAAGATATGGATGTTTACTACATGCTCATAAAATTTCGTGAACTAATTCCTTCATTTCCTAGGTCAAACTGAAGCCACAACAAAACTGCTTCAGGACCTACGTTTTTACCATTTCAATTTCTTTTCTTTCATTTCCGATAATTGTTTCAGCATACATAAATCATCTCTTTTGCCTTTTCTGAATTCATACACATCATGGGGTTATACAATAATTGTTTCATACAATCTCATCACATAAATAGATACTTTATATGGCTTTGACATACATGGAAAGTGCATAGCATATGCTAACATCTTAAATACTTCACTTTTCTTCTTCCATGCTTTTGCTCTTCTCCATGCATAACTTTTCTTCATGCTTGACCTAAATTGGTTGGTTATGGGAGAGTGAGATTCTAGGGAATCTCAGTAGCAAACATTACCACTTAAATATGCAAGATAGATGCTAATGCATGATATGTAATTTCATTAATCTTTCTTTGATTAGTGACATGCTATCATGCTTTATACTTTTACATAAAGTGCATGGCCATGGAAACATGTTATTAACAATACATTCAACATTATTTATCATGTCACAACATCATTCAAATAACATATACATGTCAACACATAAGCATATCACATCAAGCACATAAAGAGGTAAGTTCACTACCTTGCACTTAAGCTTTCCTCTTGACCTTTAGCCCTTGCTCCCTAGCTTTCCAACCATTAAGCCTTTATGCCAATCACTTCCCAACATGTTCTTGGATGTTTCAAGGTCCTAAACACATTCATATTCATCACATAATTCATTAGGACTCATGAACTCCAACCATGTTCAAGATTAACTTTGTTACACTCTTTATTGTCATAACTTTCCCTAATATTCACTAATCCACTTGGCTATTGAATCAATTGATGTCTTGACTTTACCCTACACAATTTCATATTTTGAACTCATTTATGAGCTTAGAATCATGAAATTCCAGCTCCTTCATGGCCTGCTGTACAGAATTGAACATAAGTACACAATTCTTTCAAAAATTCTCATTTTGATTGTAATGCTTCCCATACTTGTTTCTCCACTTTATCCCACACAACTTTTCATTTTAAAACCATTGGAACCATCAAAGTCATGAAATTCCAATCACTGTTCATGCGAGTGAACAGTAACCGTAGGGAATCTCAAAGACTACAACCTTGAGATTTTAATGTTTCCAAGGTTCAAAACCTTTCCAATCCTACACAAAATCATCATACAAACTCAATGGAAGCATTAAATCATTGAAATTCAATTTCCTTCCCTCATGAACAGTGCAGACCGAACAGGGCACACCATGGCAAAGTCAAGAATATCAATTTGATTCAACAACCAACCACTTAACTAGCTTGTTTAAGCTTCAATCATATAGTTCTAACTTTAATTTCTTCTTTCCCCTTTCCTTTAAGGTCTTTGGGCAGCACCACCCCTTAGAGAAAACTTAACTTTTCTCCCATCAAAACCCTAAGTTCAAGCTCCCAAATCAAAGGAAAATAAGCTAGGAGAAATTGCTTACCTTTAATCTCTAGCTTGCTTGAACTTTGGAACCTTGAATCTTCTTTGTCTTGGCTTGAGTTTCCATTTCTCAAGAGCTTCCCCAAGGGTACATGAGCTTACGGTTCTGAACCAGAATTGAGGGGTATTTATAGCCAAAATCCAAGAAAAATGAATGGCCAAGATTGATTTGGTTACTATTTGATCTAAAGGTCCACATTTAATCTTGGATTTAAATTTTTCATAAAATAATAATTATGACATCATGTGGGACAGCTCATGGGACACCTAAGAGGGTTAGGTGGCGTGCTGCCCATGCAAGGAACCTTCTAGAGAAATTCCAGTCCAATCCGGTACCGATCAGTGCAGTTTCACAACAACCGGACTATGTTCTGTTCCTAATTTTTTTATAATATACCAGGATATGTATTCTATCCTAGAAATTAATGTCTAGGCTTCTCACACCATTGACATACTTATACTAGCCACAACTTAATTACAGATCCCTTGGGAAATGACCAAAATAGCCTTGGTGTCCTTTCTTGCACTATATTGACCCTAAGGGCATAATTGTCATTTCACCCCTTCTTGTACTATCTCAGGGCATATATTGGCTCAACTAATCATATTTATACCATGTGCCACATTTTTATCCTATCCCAGATGACCAAAATGCCCTTCATCCATCTCTGGTACAATCTGGGCATCCAGGGGCATTTTCGTAATTTCATAATTTTTCCGGCACTGGCCCCTTCTACTGATAGACTGGTACCCTGGGTTTTGGGCCTTTCTTGGCGTCATTATGGGCCTATATATGAGGTCATCTGATCTCATTCTATCCAGGCTTACATACCGATAAGTTCCATTATCGGATCACGGGTGTTAACAAACTCCCGTCAAAATTCACTAATATGTGAATAACTTTTTATACATAACTTCTTCCGGGGTTCTGTCAGATTCATAACATCTGACACTGTCGGGCACACTTTCCTGTAATTCCCCCACATATATCTGATGTCTAGAGAATCTGATAAAAATTCAGATAACTTTTAGACTATCAGATAATTTTCTGCTGTCTGGAGCCCTAATAAAATTTCTGTATCATGCCAGATTACCCAGTATGACTTTCTCTATTTACTGATGGAATATGGGACTAAAATACTTACAGGCAGTTCTAAGCTTTTTCTAGCTGAACTTTTCTATAATTACATTTATGTCCCTGACTTTTTGCTTAATTACATTTAGGTCCCTAAACTTTTGAAAATTACCACTTTTGGCCCAACATTTATTTCTACTTTAACTTTTAGCCTTTAACCTTTTCCAATTTGCGTTTAGGTCCTTCTCTTTCTTTAAGACTTATCTAACCTCTATTATTTCGTCTGATCTTCGTCATAATTCTTTCTAAACCTCTTTCCACTATTAGTACTATACAGATAGGGAAAAATTAGGATATGACATTACCATTGCACCACCTAAGCATGTGAGGTGTCCATAGATGATGTCATTTTTGATGAGTTATCTAGGAAGATAATGTAAGTAAGGCTTATTGAGGAAGTTAAGTGATATGAGACATTCATTGCGATTCGATCTGAGCCATCCATTCCACCTCTCTCCACCTATAAATACCCACCCCTCCCTCCATTCCATTCATGGCCAAGCAAGGAGAAGCGAGATAAAGAAGAGAGAAAGAGAGAAAGAAAAAAAGGAACAGAAAGAAAGTAAGGAAAAAAGAGAAGTTCTAGCGAAGTTAGGAGCAATCCAAGGAGCTTATGGAATTGGCAAGATTAGAAATAAGGTAAGTAATTTATTCTATTCCATACTCTAATAAGTTAGCGGATTTTTCTTATGAATTTAATAGTTAGAATAGAGAAATGACTCTCTTGATAAGGTTAGCCGTGGATAGAAAGAGAGTTAGGGGATTGGCAGATTAAGGGTATTACCTCAAGTTAAGCATGAGTTAGGTAGAGCTATACTGGATAGATAATAATGAGGATATTATTATGCTATGCATATGCTCTGACTTATGAAAAGAAGGAATCTTAGAGCTAGAGGAAAGGCTACACGTCAGGTAATAAACTTACCTAAACTTGTATGTATTGAATGTGTGGTTGTTAGTGTTATGGCTTGATTGATATTATTCATATGTAAATGTTGAAGCTCTGTTCTATGATTACTTTGGTCAATTGTATTTCATATGTTATATGGAAGCATGCATATTACATTATGTTGACATAATTACAAGCAAGAACTAATACCAAGCATTAATGCATAGATTATGTAGTACTATTTACTACTGAGATTTTCCCAAAAATATCACCACTTCCAAATCAATCCAATTACAGCAGGTCTTCTCAAGATGGAGGAGATAAAGATGCATGAAGAGAAGTTAATAATTATTTAGCATGATTGATATGTTATTGATGTATGTATAAATTAGTTTCTGGAAATTGTCACTAGAAAGAGTAACTCGTGGGGATATAGTGACAATTAAGCTATAATTAGAAATAGTAAATGATTGAACAAATGTATAAGATTTTACCAGTAAAATAGTAGACATATCAATCTTTGATTTGATATATAGAATGTCCCATTTGGATGTCTACACATGGTGATATGATTTTTCAAAATTGGGACAAAAAATGTTGGAATCAGGGAAAGGACGCTAGATGAATAGTAAAATTTGAGCGTTGACTAACATTTAGTGGTTCAAGGAATGGTCAACAAGTTATTTTTCCATGAAAGAACATTAAGTTATATTTGTATAGAAATTTGAACCACTTCATTTCAATATTTCTAGATTTAATTATGATTTTTTAAAGTCAGGTCACTTCTCTGGAATTTACACAGTGAACAGTACTCAGAGAGTAAAATTCCAGATTATGTAATTTGACTTTAATGACCTTAAATATGGTTGCAGATGCTACCATTTGGTCCCTAAGACATAAGAAAATTAGGATGTTTCAATTTGTGCAGTCATACTCTTTAACAATTGAGAAGTATCATCTGACCTTGATGTTAATAAGGTCATAGGGTGAGTTAGAACTATATGTAAGGAATTGGAAGACACGCAGTGGAAATTAATTTAAAAATTTTTCCATTCCTTGCCAGGATCTACCGTATGTATTTAAGTCAAGTGGGAAGAAGCATTACCCTTAGTGTTTCTCGGCGACTTTCACAGCTTCTGGTCACGATGTTCACAGCTTCTCTCTGCGGCTCGTGCTCCCTTTCTGATCTCAAGAAGTCAACGACTCAGGTCGACTTCCTCTATTGGTATCCGCACGAGCAGCGTTCTAACTACGAACAACTTGCTAGCGTCTCTTGTCCCTCCAGGGCTTTCTCAAGAATTCGTCCTCTCTGTCTCTCTCTCGGCAGTTTCTTATCTACAAACCTTTTGCAGATTCCCCTTTGGCCTTTCCGTGTTATATGTGTGTCACTAAAATGCAACTCCTAAAATCAGATATATAGGATGCTATGCATTTTTCTCTCTACTGAATTGGATTTTGGAGTTAATCTTATATTAATTCTGAAATTAATACAATATCATATATTGTATAATTTTATAAGAAACTAATTAAATAAATAATATTAAATCCGTCCCACAGATTTAATTACCTATTTAATTAACTTTAAATAAAGATGAGACTGAACTATATTTGATTTATTCTCATAAATCAAATTTGAGATATCATATTAATTTGAATTTTAAATTCAAGCGTGATAGGGATTTAATTTATCCTTATAAATTAAATCTTATAAATATCTGTTATATGAGATATCCTATCAATTTGAATTTCAAATTCAAACTTGATAGATATTTTATTTATCCTTATAAATTAAATCTCATATATCTCTTATATATAATATATATATACGAATTTATATATATACGAATATAAATATAAATAAATATATACATCCACCCTGGATCATTCATTGAATCTGGACATGTCTTAAATTCAATCAATCTGGACATCATAGCTCATGTTGGGCTATTTTGTGTGCGAACCTGTAGGCCCATATGAAGTTGGCAGTGGCCATTTGCTATACTGGCTCGCAAGTCACAAGCTATCTCTAGCAAGACATAACAACTACCCAAATCATATGAGGATCATTAAATGATGTAACCTTTTATACAACCATATCATGTCCCTTCTGTCACGCGATATTTTGGTCATGGTTGAGTCATGGATAATGTCATCCTCCTATTCCTGACTGTTACTTTCTCGATCCCTAAGTAGTCTGACTATAGAAATGGAACTACCTTTCCATTACAGTGTGGCCATACATTTCTCAGACTCACTCATCGAGGGGCCCAGTAATATCTCTCTACGAATGTAAGGGACAAATTCCATCTTGACCATTCACATTCCTCCGCATGAAAAACCACTAAGCCCGAACATAGTCTTTATGATCACTCGGTCAAAAGTGACTTTGGACTAGGTCAAAGCTGAGCGTTTGTCATGTAGGAATCCATGATGATCTCAGGTCAAAGGGCATATTGACATGGTTTGTATATGAGAGAAGCTGATGACATTACCCATGCAGTTCTCTCATAGCGGGTCAGTCCAACACCTTATACTCTTACATGTGCCTATGACTCTTATTTATATCTCTATATATCTTCAAAGTCATACTAGTCTTATTTCATCTGTGCTCCTGCAGAGATGATTGACTAGGGACATTTAGGATAAGATCATGAATTATCCAAGGATGGTCATCATAGTAAACATGCAAATAATATGATAACACAATTAATAAATTCATAAATCAATAATGTTCATAAGACAATGATTGGCCCCTAGGGCACGATTTCCAATAACCTCCTACTTGCACTAAGTACAATTATTAATTTGACTAATTCACATTGACCTAACATGACGCTCATACTTTGCCTGCACAAGCGGCTTTGTTAGAGGATCAGCAACATTATCTTCTCTTGCTACTTTGCATATTTTTATATCACCTCTATCGTTGATTTGTCTGATGAGATGAAATCGCCTGAGTATATGCTTGGTTCTTTGATGTGACCTAGGCTCTTTGGCCTGTGCAATGGCATCGCTATTGTCACACAGCAAAGTTATTGGATCTGAGATGGTAGGTATCACCCATAGTTCTATGATAAACTTCCTGATCCAAATGGCTTCCTTAGTTGCATCTGATGCTGCTATATACTCAGCTTCTGTTGCAAAATTTGCTATAGTTCCCTGCTTAAAGCTCTTCCAGCTTACTGCTCCATTATTGAGGAGTAATATATATCTAGACTGCGATTTTTGGTCATCCTGGTCAGTTTGGAAACTTGCATCTGTTTAACCAGTTACACAGAGTTCGTCATCCAATCCACCATATACCAAAAATAAGTCCTTAGTCCTTCTTAAGTACTTAAAGATATTCTTGACAGTAGTGCAATGGCCCTTACCAGGGTCCTGTTGATATCTGTTAGTCATACTTAAGGCAAATGAGACATCCGGTCGAGTACATAACAAGGCGTACAAGATAGATCCTATGGCCGAGGCATATGGAACTTTACTCATGCGACCTCGCTGATCAGATGTACTAGGACACAGATCTTTGCTGAGGTGAATACCATGAGACATGGGTATGAAACCCCTCTTTGATTCGTGCATACTGAACCTATGCAGTATTTTGTCTATGTATGTACTCTGACTAAGTCCTAGAAGTCTTTTAAATCTATCTCTATATATCATGATTCCTAGGATGTAGGTGGCTTCACCCAAGTCTTTCATCGAGAAAGACTTTCCTAACTGAGACTTGACAATCTGCAAGGTAGAAATATCATTCCCAATAAGTAGGATGTCATCGACATAGAGTACCAAAAACACAACTATGCTCCCACTAACCTTCTTGTACACACAAGGTTCATCAATATTTTGAAGAAATCCAAACTCTTTGACTACTTCATCAAAACGATGATTTTAACTTTGAGAGGCTTGCTTCAGTCCATAAATGGACCTTTAAAGCTTGCACACTTTACCAGAGTCCTCAGAACGCACAAACCCTTCAGGTTGTGTCTTGTACACATCCTTAAGGAGCTTTCCATTAAGGAAGGCTGTCTTGACGTCCATCTGCCATATTTCATAGTCATAATATGCTGCTATGGCAAAGAGGATTCTGATTGATTTGGTCATTGTAACTGGGGAAAAGGTCTCATCATAGTCCACACCATGAGTTTGAGTAAATCCTTTTGCAACCAGTCATGCCTTGAAAGCATTTACATTGCTATCCATGTTAGTTTTCTCCTTAAAAACCCACTTACACTCGACAGTTTTCATACCTTCAGGCGGGTCCAAACCTTATTGTCGTACATGGATTGCATCTCAGACTTCATGGCATTAAGCCATTTTTCAGAGTTTGGTCCCACTATAGCTTCTCGATAGGTAGTAGGCTCATTATGCTTAATGAGCAACACATAACGACTATCAGAAATCATAAATCCATATCTCTGAGGCTAAAGTCGTGTCCTATTAGATTTCTGTGGACCTTGCGTGACTTGAGGAGTCTCAACAACTTGTTGTGAGTCTTCTCTATTTTCCATCTGTAGTTCACTGGTGTCTTCTAGCTCTCAAACTTCTTCGAGGTGTACCTTACTCCCACTGGTTCTTTTAGAGATAAATTCTCATTCGAGAAAGATACCATTTCTAACAACAAACACTTTGTTATCAGAAGGGTTGTACACGTAATATCCCTTGGTTTCCTTAGGATATCCCACAAAAAGGCACCTTGAGGATTTGGGCCCTAATTTGTTTGAGGCTTATTGCTTAACATAGACCTTGTATCCCCAAATCTTGAGGAAAGACAAACTAGGCATCCTTCGAGTCCATATCTCATACAGAGTCTTTTCAATTGCCTTAAATGGAACACAATTGAGTGTGAACGCAACTGTCTCTAGGGCATGCCCCAAAAGGAGGGCGGAAGATCTGTTCGACTCATCATGGATTGAACCATATCTAATAGTGTTTGATTCATCCATTCAGAAACACTATTCCATTGTGGTGTCCCTAGAGGAGTCAATTGTGAAACTATCCCACAACTCCTAAGATGATCAATGAACTGTTGGTTCAAATATTCACCACCCCGATCAGATCGAAGGGCTTTAATTGTTTTGCCAAGCTAGTTTTGTACTTCATTTTGAAATATTTTGAACTTTTCAAAAGACTCAGATTTATGTTTCATCAGATAGATATACCCATATCTGCTAAAATCATCTATGAATGTTATGAAGTACGAATAACCTCCTCTGGCATTTGTGTTCATCGGTCCACACATATTTGTATGTATAAGGCCCAATAAATCAGTGGCCCTCTCACTGTGCCCAGTGAAAGGTGACTTTGTCATCTTTCCTAACAAGTATGACTCGCAAGTGTCATATGATTCAAAATCAAATGAGTTTAGAAATCTATCTTGATGGAGTTTGGAAATGCGCTTCTCATTTATGTGGCCCAGATGACAGTGCCAGAGGTATGTGGGATTCATATCGTTTGGTTTGACCCTTTTGGTGGTTATGTTATAGATATTTTCATGATTGGGTTGTTCCAAATTTAATATGTAATGATCAACATGCAAATCACCATAAGCATAGAAAACATCATTACGATAAATAGAATATATATTATTCCCAACAATAAAAGTGAAACCTTCCTTATCCAAATAAGAAAGTGAAACAATGTACTACTTAAAGCAGGAACATAATAGCAATTGTTCAAAACTAACAAAAGCCCAGTGGGTAGAACTAATTCATAAGTGCCTATAGCTAACGTAGCAACTCTTGCTCTGTTTCCAACTTGTAGGTCAACCTCGCCCTTTTTCAGCTTCCTACTGTCCTTTAGTCCCTGCACATTTGTACAAATGTGAGAACCACACACAGTATCTAATACCCATGAGGTGGAAGTAGAAAGATGAATGTCTATAACATAAATACCTGAAGCGATAGCCCCGCTATCCTTCTTGTTCTTTTTCAGATCTTCGAGGTAGAGTTTGTAATTCCTCTTCCAATGACCAGGTTCATTGCAAAAGAAGCAGACTCCTTCCTTCGGAGGCTTTGCCTTCTTTGGTGCATGCTTGATTTCGGACTTGCCTGACTCTTTAGTCTTACCTGATGAGCCATGACCCTTCCCCTTGCCTTTGCCTTTCTTTTTCATACCCTTTCCTTTCTGAACCATCAAAACACTATTGGACTTCTTCTTAAGACTCGGCTCAGTAGTTTTAAGCATCCCATACAGTTCAGAAATAGATTTCTCCATGTTATTCATGTTATAGTTCATGACAAACTGGTCATAACTTTCTGGGAGTGAGTTCAAGATCAAATCCGTAGCTAACTCCTGGCTCATGGGAAATCCTAGCTTCTCAAGGTGATCAATGTACCCCTTCATCTTTAAGACATGAGTACTGACTGATGCACCTTCAGCCATCTTGCAGGAATGTAAGGCCTTAATGGTCTTATACCTCTCTTGCCTTGCCTATTGCTGGAACATTTCCTT
This sequence comes from Leucaena leucocephala, assembly GCA_037074615.1. NCBI lineage: Eukaryota > Viridiplantae > Streptophyta > Magnoliopsida > Fabales > Fabaceae > Leucaena > Leucaena leucocephala. Next base: position 10,852,324 of record CM073553.1, read on the forward strand.
GAGATGTACAATTGTAACATCCTTACTTTTATATGTCTTAGGGACCATTCAGTAGCATTTAGAACCACTTACAAGACCTTGGAAGTCCATTAGCCAAATCTGGAATTTTACTCTTTCTCAAGTTACTGTTCATGTGGTATTCCAGATTACGCAACAAACTTCAAAAAATCATAATTAATTCTAAAAAACTCAAAAAGAAGTGGTTCAAAATTATAAGTGAATCTAACATCTTGAAATTTAAGGGAAAAATAATTTCCAGACCAAATGATTAGCCAATTAGTACAGTTTATTCGTTGAAGTTTATTGTTCATTTGGTCAAAAACTCTGGAAACAGATTCTGGTCCCTTACTTTGGAAAATTATTTCTCTTGATATACACATCCAAATGAAACGTTCTACCTATGCACTTAAATATATGGATGTGTACTACATGCTCATAAAATTTCTTGAACTAATTCCTTTATTTGCTAGGTCAAACTGAAGCCACAACAAAACTGCTTTAGGACCTACGTGTTTACCATTTCAGTTTATTTTCTTTCATTTCCAATAGTTGTTTTAGCATGCACAAGCCATCAAATAAGCTTCTTAACATTCATATACATCATGTACATATTCCATAATTATTTCAAATAGCTTCATCACATAAATACACACCTTACATGGCATTTACATACATGGATAATTCATAGCCTATGCTAGAATCTTAATACTTCACTTTCCTTCTTCCATACTTTAACTCTTCTGCATGTATACATTTTCCTTCATGCTTGACCTAAATTGGTTGGTTATGGAAGAGTGAGATTCTAGGGAATCTCAGTAGCAAACATTACCACTTAAATATGCAAGATGGATGCTAATGCATGATATGTAATTTAATTAAACTTTCTTTGGTTAGTGACATGCTATCATGCTATATACTTTTACATAAAGTGCATGGCCATAGAAACATGTTATTTACAATACATTCAACATTATTTATCATGTCACAAAATCATTCAAATAACATATACATGTCAACACATCAGTATACCACATCAAGCACATAAAGAGATAAGTTCACTACCTTGCACTTAAGCTTTCCTCTTGATCTTTAGCATTTGCTCTCTAGCTTTCCAACCAATAAGCCTTTATGTCAATCACCTCCCAACATGTTCTTGGATGTTTCAAGGTCCTAAACACGTTCATATTCATCACATAATTCATTAGGACTCATGAACTCTAACCATGTTCAAGATTAACTTTGTTACACTCTTTATTGTCATAACTTTCCCTAATATTCACTAATCCACTTGGCTCTTGAATCAATTGATGTCTTGACTTTACCCTACACAATTTTATATTTTGAACTCATTTATGAGCTTAGAATCATAAAATTCCAGCTCCTTCATGGCATTCTGTAAGAATTTAACATAAGCACACAATTCTTTCAAAAATTCTCATTTTGATTCTAATGCTTCTCATACTCATTTCTCCACTTTACCCCACACAACTTTTCATTTTAAAACCATTGGAACCATCAAAATCATGAAATTCCAATCACTGTTCATGTGATTGAACAGTAACTGTAAGGAATCTCAAAGACTACAACCTTGAGATTTTAATGTTTCCAAGGTTCAAAACCCTTCCAATACTACACAAAATCATCATACAAACTCAATGGAAGCATTAAATCATTGAAATTCAATTTCCTTCCCTCATGAACAGTGCATACTGAACAGGGCACACCATGGCAAAGTCAAGAATATCAATTTGATTCAACAACCAACCACTTAACTAGCTTGTTTAAGCTTCAATCATATGTTTCTAACTTTATTTTCTTCTTTACCCTTTCATCTAAGGTTTTTTGACAGCACCTTCCCTTAGAGAAAACTCAACTTTTTCCCCATGAAAACCCTAAGTTCAAGCTCCCAAATCAAAGGAAAATAAGCTAGGAGAGATTGCTTACCTTTAATCTCTAGCTTGCTTGAACTTTGGAACCTTGAATCTTCTTTATCTTGGCTTGAGTTTTCATTTTGCAAGAGTTTCCCCAAGAGTCCATGAAGCTACGGTTTGTTGCAGAATGAGGTGGTATTTATAGCCAAAATCCAAGAAAAATGAATGGCCAAGATTGATTTGGTTACTATTTGATCTAAAGGCCCACATTTAATCTTGGATTTAACTTTTTCATAAAATAATAATTATGACATCATGTGGGACCCATCAAGGGACACCTAAAGGGGTTAGGTGGCGTGCTCATAGTGTAAGGAACCTTCTGGAGAAATTTCAGTCCAATCCGGTACCGATCAGTGCAGTTTCACAACAACTGGACTATGTTCTGTTCCTAATTTTTTATAATATATCAGGATATGTATTCTATCATGGAAATTAATGTATAGGCTTCTCATACCATTGAAAATGTTAGACTGAATATTTATCTGCCATCCATCCCTTGGGAAATGACCAAAATACCCTTGGTGTCCTTTCTTGCACTGTACTGACCTTAAGGGCATAATTGTCATTTCACCCCTTCTTGTACTGTCGCAGGGCATATATTAACTCTATATAATCATATTTATACTATGTCCCACGTTTTTGACCTATCTAGAATGACCAAAATGACCTCCATCCATCACTGGTATAGTATGGGCATCTAGGGGTATTTTTGTAATTTCGCCCTTTTTCTGGCACTGGCCCCTTCTACTGATAGACTAGTACCCTGTGTTTTGGGCCTTCCTTGGCATCATTATGGGCCTATATATGAGGTCATCTGATCTCATTCTATCCAGGCTTACATACCAATAAGTTCCATTATCGGATCATGGGTATTAACAAACTTCCATCAAAATTCACTGATATGTGAATAACTTTTTATACAGAACTTCTCCTGGAGTTCTGTCAGATCCAGGACATCTGACACTGTAGGGCACACTTTCCTATAATTTATCCACTTATATCAGAAGTCCATGAAATCTGACAAAACTTCAGATAACTTTTAGACTATCAGATAAATATCTGCTGTCTGGAGCCCTAATAAAATTTCTGTATCATGTCAGATTATCCAGCATACCTTCCTCTATTTACTGATGGAATATGGGACTAAAATACTTCTGGGCAGTTTTAACCCTTTTCGGGCTGATCTTTCTATAATTACAATTTTGCCCTTGAACTTTTTACTTTAATTACATTGAAGTCCCATAACTTTTGAAAATTACCACTTTTAGCCCAAGTCTTGTTTCTACTTTAACTTTTGGCCTTTAACCTTTTCTACTTTACGTTTTAGTCCTTCTCCTTCTTCAAGACTCATATAACCTTTATCATTCCTTCTTATCTTCGTCATAATCCTTTCTAAACCTCTTTCCACTATCAGTACTATACAGATAGGGGAAATTAGGATATGACAACAATCATCTCATAAGCCTCCATGTGTTCCAGATCTCTTTGGAGCTCCGGAACCATGGTGGCTAGCATCAAGCATCCCACATCGACAGAGTCTTCCTTATGCTTCGTGTAAGCATCTCTCTGATCTCTAGGAGCATTGGCTGCTGGCTCCTCAGGAATGGGTTCATCTAGGACATGCGCCTTTCTTTCCTGCTTGAGAACAATTCTCAAGTTCCTAAACTAGTCAAGAAAGTTTGTTCTTCTCAAGGACAGATCGCAGCAATAATATAGCAGTATTACTAGTCGTCATGATTCTACAATTAAAATATGCAATTTAATTAGCAATCTCCCACTAAATAAATAACCCTCAATGCAATAGTTAGTGGGCTAAGATCCATATTTGGCTCAAACTTAAGTCCGCTTTGGCAGGACGCTTAAATTAAGTTATTTAGGTAGGTAATACCTTTACTAATTACATCAAATGTAACTCTTAGATGTTCATGGGATCCTATCATCATATGATCTGGCATGTTTTTAATCCCATCTAATGCCTTGAGACCCAAAACTATTTTGTTAATCTCAATTAAGTCAAACAATAACAATCTCTATCACTATTACTCTTGCTTATCTCCCCAAGATAACTCAAAAGCACCCACTTTGGTGGAGTCGACAATTGAGCGATCGAGATTTTGATAAGTGTTCATAAATTGACGGTATTATGACTTAAGATTTCATTTAGAGGGCTTAATTTAACTATTTGGTTTATAAGAATGCATGTTTCTTAGTTTGTATCTCATACAACTAATATGCATGTGCTGATTTAATCATAAGATGCATAATTTAAATGTGATACAATATGGCTCACCTATCTTAAGTCCCTTCAAGCCAATGAGAGGAGCTCTCTAGTAAGAAAAGGGAAATTACATATAAAAACCTCTTTTAACATTCGAGGGGAGTGAGATGAGAAGAGAAGGTACATTGAGAGTATATATATATAGGAAGGCACGACACGCAGGCCGTATTTAAAAAATTACAACACTTGCAATCTAGAGCCATATTGTTCACCATACCCAAGTATTCAAGAATCAACATTCAGATTTAATTGCAGGGCAATTGATGTTTCAAATCTAAAACATTCACAAAATAACATATGTTACGGTTATGTTGCGCTACTAACAGGTAGCCACGGTGGTCCTGCTAACCGGTTAGCGGGCGACGGTCCCGCTAGCCGGTTAGCGGGCGGGCCCCTCGAAAAAAAATTTTGCTTTATAAATAATCACGAATCTGAATTCGGTTTTCTTGGACCCCATCTACGTTAATTAATCAAATCAAAATGTATCACCGCCCATTTCAATTCCCTTTTAGATTCCTTTTATGTCATACATAATACGGATCCCTTATATGTCACACATAAAACGCATATCATATGATCAGCTACGACTAACACATATCATATGAATCAACTATCAAGCCTAACTTAAACACAAAACGGCATGGCTCTGATACCACTATAAGGAATTGGAAGACACGCAACGGAAATTAATTTAAAATTTTTTCCATTCCTTGCCACGAACGACGTGCTAGCGTCTCTTGTCCCTCCAGGGCTTTCTCAAGAATTTGTCCTCTCTGTCTCTCTTTTGGCAGTTTCTTATCTACAAACCTTTTGCAAATTTCCCTTCAGCCTTTCTGTGTTTTATGTGTGTCACTAAAACGCATCTCCTAAAATCAGATATATAGGATGCTATACGTTTTTCTCTCTACCAAATTGGATTTTGGAGTTAATCTTATATTAATTCTGAAATTAATACAATATCATATATTGTATAATTTTATAAGAAACTAATTAAATAAATAATATTAAATCCGTCCCACATATTTAATTACCTATTTATTTAACTTTAAATAAAGATTAGACTAAACTATATTTGATTTATTCTCGTAAATCAAATTTGAGATATCATATCAATTTGAATTTCAAATTCAAACGTGATAGGGATTTAATTTATCCTTATAAATTAAATCTTATAAATATCTCTTATATGAGATATCCTATCAATTTGAATTTCAAATTCAAACGTGATAGAGATTTAATTTATCCTTATAAATTAAATGTCATATATCTCTTATATATAATATATATATATACGAATATAAATAAATATATACATCCACTCTGGATCATTTATTGAATCTGGACATGTCTTAGATTCAATGAATCTGGAAATCATAGCTCATGTTGGGCTATTTTGTGTACGACCCTGTAGGCCCATATGAAGTTGGCAGTGGGCTATTTGCTATACTGGCCCACAAGTCACAAGCGATCTCTAGCAAGACATAACGACTACCCAAATCATATGAGGATCATTAAACGATGTAACCTTTTATACAACCATGTCATGTCCCTTCTGTCACGCGATATTTTGGTCATGGTTGAGGCATGGATAATGTCATCCTCCTATTCCTGACCGTTACTTTCTCGATCCTTGAGTAGTCTAACTATAGAAATGGAACTACCTTTCCATTACAGTGTGGCCATACATTTTTCATACTCACTCATCGAGGGGCCCAGTAATATCTCTCTACGTATGTGAGGGTCAAATTCCATCTTGACCATTCACATTCCTTCGCATGAAAAACCACTAAGCCCAAACATAGTCTTTATGATCACTCGGTCAAAAGTGACTTTGGACTAGGTCAAAGCTGAGCGTTTGTCATGTAGGAATGCATGATGATCTCAGGTCAAATGGCATATTGACATGGTTTGTATATGAGAGAAGCTGATGCCATTACCTATGCAGTTCTCTCATAGCGGGTTGGTCCAACACCTTATACTCTTACATGTTCCTATGACTCTAATTTATATCTCTATATATCTTCAAAGTCATACTGGTCTTATTTTATCTGTGCTCCCACATAGATGACCGACCAGGGACATTTAGATAAAATCATGAATTATCCAAGGATGGTCATCATAGTAAACATGTAAATAATACGATAACACAATTAATAAATTTATAAATCAATAATGTTCATAAGACAATGATTGGCCCCTAGGGCACGATTTCCAACACTATAGACCTTGTATTATTTTTGTAGTTGCTTAAGGAAGCACCACCTCCTTGGAATTGATTTCGCCTATCTCCAACCAGGGTTGTAGGTGTTAGAGTATAGGTCTTTCTTCTGGTATTGATTGTCCCTCCCTTGGTATATTGTTGCCACTTCTTCATACTGTCTGTCACATGTACTGGTAGCCTGCATCATTGAATGGCATGATTCACATCGTGTAACCAAGGCTTGCGAGGTACCCACTGCTTGAACTTGTTTTGCATAATATAGCTCTCTTTCAATCATATTCATCTTCTTATCCATTATGCTTCCCAGGGCTGCTATTTCTGCTAAGATCTCTTTTGAATTACTCAAAGGTGATATGGGCATTCTCCTTAGGTTCCCTGTCTGATGGTCTCCATTAGCCATTTTTTGGAATAACTCCCAACTTATTCGTGGGGTTTTATCTCTAAAAGATCCATTTTCTACAGTATTCAAGGAAACCTGATTATGAGGAAGTAAACTATCAAAGAAAATGTCTATTAAATTAGCCTTAGCCATGTTGTGGTGAGGACATCGAGCCAATAGGTTAAGAAACCTCATCCAATACTCATGTAAAGATTCTCCATCCTGTTGCAGAATATTAGTGATCTCCTTTTTCATTTGAGTGATCTTTAAAGGTGGAAAAAACTGTTCAAGATAGGTTGATTTCAGCTGATTCCATGTAAGAGTGGAGAAATGAGTTGGCAGATTGTATAGCCACTCCTTAGCCTTCCCTTCCAAGGTAAAATGGAAACATCTCCTTAACACATCATCCAGTGCAGTCATTATAGGCTTTATCGAGGAACATATCATATGCATGGTTTGTAAGTGCCTGTGTGGACATTCTCCTACAAAACCATAAAATTTAGGTAAGGCTACAATCAAAGCTCCTTTAATCTCAAAATTAGCTTCTCAGTATAAAAACCATAAGGATCATAATTCACATACGAATGATTAATTTCCCTCATACTTCTATTATCTTCTGGATTCATTGGTATTTCATTTTCTCTAAGCCCATTAGACCCATTATGATTAATATTACCCATATTCAGTTCAATTTTAGACTTTGGAATACTAGAAGAGGAACTAGATTTTGCTTATTCTTCTCTAAATTCTCTCTTAAGTTTCTTAAGTCTTCTCTCAATTTCAGGTTCAAAAGGCACTAATGGTTCATCTCTTTTACAAATGCAATGCAGAAACAACAGAGAATAATCAATGCAATCAATCAGAGTCAGTCACAGAATTTGCACAGTAGAAAATTTTTAGTCAGTCGTGACTAAAGTGTGTTTTTGTCACGGCATAATATCACAGAGAAAAGTAGTCGTGACTGAAGGTGTTAAATGTCATGACTCATTTTTATAGAGTAATCAAATTTCACAGGGAACCAATAAGGTCGTGACACAAATGGTATTTCGTTGTGACATAAAGTCATAGAGAGTATTCGTCGCTATGCAGGCAAGTGTAGGTTGCAACTCACAGTCACAGAGACTAATTTTGCATAAACTTATAAAAGTGCATAATGCAATGCAATTTTAAAAACTACTAAAAAACTAAAATTCAAACAAAAACAAGAAAAACTAACTCAGGTAGCTAATGAAATTGACAATCAATTACTAGGGAACTAATTACTTGGCTACCCGGCAATGACGCCATTGATGAAGGCATATTGTCGTGGTTTGATCCATCAAAATAAAGTTTATTGCACCCAATATAATATAGTATAAGGTAGAACCCTATTGTTCTTCTCGAGGAATCTTTTATGTGGAAACCTAGCAAATTTGATGTCAAAATCAATGAAAAACTGGAGCAGGAAAAATGGTTTTGGGGTTTTAGTGATTGATTGCAATAAAAGTAAGGTGCAGACAAGTAAATCTTTTTAGATTTTTTTGATTAAGATGAAAACGAGTTAGTTTATTGAGAAATATGTTATGAAAGTCTCTTGATGATGAAAATGTATATATCCTTGCTCTCACATTTAAAATTGGAGTTTAGAAATCACTAAGTCTCAAAGAAAACCTCAATCGATCGATTGAGTCCAAAACTCTAATTTTCCTTAAACCCCTTCAATCAAAGCTGGTTTAAGAACTATTAGTGAACTTTCATAAATCACTTAGTGTGTAATTTGAATTTAGATGATGAAAATGCTCTTAGATGGTCATCATCGAAAACCCTATAATTTAAGCAATTGAATTAGTTAGCAACAATCTCAGATAATAACCCAACTTTCTTAAAATAAAACTAAAATATTCTATTAAAAAGTAAACTTTCAAATCATCTTAATTCGATTATAAAATCTAATCTGAGAATGATCAATTGATAACATGAGAATATACAAATTAGAACAATAGAAACTCCCCATTTCAGTCAACGAGCTCAAGATATCATATCCATCACCAGAGACTAAAGGTTTAGAATCTCATGACTCCTATTGTACTACAATCGCTGATAAGATGAGATGCCATGAAGAAACTATGAAAAGATGATAGATTGATGGTGTAGAGATGTGGAGAAATCTATGGAAAGGTGCAAAATAATGGAAGAGGTCGAGAAGGTGATCAGATAGCGCTAGAGTACTGCTTCTTAGCATAATCAGGTAAAAAATTAGCATCCTCATTGATGGCAGCCTTCCTCCCTTTTTATTTCAACCTGAGATCATCATGGATTCCTACATGACAAACACTCAGCTTTGACCTAGTCAAAAGTCACTTTTGACCGAGTGATCATAAAGACTATGTTCAGGCTTAGTGGTTTTTCATGCGGAGGAATATGAATGGTCAAGATAAAATTTGTCCCTCACATTCGTAGAGAGATATTACTGGGTCCCTCGATGAGTGAGTCTGAGAAATGTATGGACATACTGTAATAGAAAGGTAGTTCCATTTCTACAGTCAGACTACTTAGGGATCGAGAAAGTAACGGTCAGGAATAGGAGGATGACATTATCTATGCCTCAACCATGACCAAAATATCGCGTGACAGAAGGGACATGATATGGTTGTATAAAAGGTTACATCGTTTAACTATCCTCATATGATTTGGGTAGTCGTTATGCCTTGCTAGAGATCGCTTGTGACTTGTGGGCTAATATAGCAAATGGCCCACTACCAACTTCATATGGGCCTACAGGGTCGCACACAAAATAGCCTAACACGAGCTATGATGTCCAGATTCATTGAATCTAAGACATGTCCAGGTTCAATGAATGGTCTAGGGTAGATGTATATATTTATTTATATTTATATTCGTATATATATAAATTCGTATAAGAGATATATGAGATTTAATTTATAAGGATAAATTAAATCTCTTTCACGTTTGAATTTGAAATTCAAATTGATAGGATATCTCATATAAGAGATATTTATAAGATTTAATTTATAAGGATAAATTAAATCCCTATCACGTTTGAATTTGAAATTCAAATTAATAGGATATCTCATATAAGAGAAATTTATAAGATTTAATTTATAAGGATAAATTAAATCTCTATCACGTTTGAATTTGAAATTCAAATTGATATGATATCTCAAATTTGATTTAGGAGAATAAATCAAATATAGTTAAGTCTCATCTTTATTTAAAGTTAAATAAATAGGTAATTAAATCTGTGGGACATATTTAATATTATTTATTTAATTAGTTCCTTATAAAATTATACAATATATGATATTGTATTAATTTCAGAATTAATATAAGATTAACTCCAAAATATAATTTGGTAGAGAGAAAAAAATACAAAGCATCCTATATATCTGATTTTAGGAGCTGCGTTTTAAAGACACACATATAGAACACAAAAAGGCCGACGGGAATCTGCAAAAGGTTTGTAGAGAAGAAACTATCAAAATAGAGACGGAGAGGACGAATTCTTGAGAAAGCCCTGGAGGGACAAGAGATGCTAGCACGTCATTCGTGGTTGGAACACTATTCATATGGATACCAATAGAGGAAACTGACATGAGTCGTCGACTTCTTGCGATTGGAAAGGGAGCATGAGCAGCGGAGAGAAGCTGTGAACGTCGTGGCCAGAAGCTATGGAAGTAGCTGAGGAACATTGAGGGTAATGCTTCTTCCCACTTGACTTAAATACATACGGTAGATCCTGGCAAGGAATGGAAAAATTTTAAATTAATTTCCACTGCATGTCTTCGAATTCCTTTCAGAAATTGTGTAGGGTAAAGTCAAGACACAAATTAATTCAAAGGACAAGGCAGTTAACCACACATTAAGAAAGATATGGATTAATTAATTAAGTTAAGTTTAATGTCCTTATATGCCAATTGAGTTGAATCATAATGAATGAGTGAATATGTGATGTTTAGGATTTGATTGTGTATTCAAGAATACAACCTTAATACAAGGAAAGGTGACAAGAAAGAGGATGAGGAAAAAGTAAAGCATCAAGGTAGTAAACTTACCTAAACTTGTATGTGTTAAATGTATGGTTGATTGTGTTATGGCTTGATTGATGTTGTTCATATGTAAATGTTGAAGCTCTATGCTATGATTTCTTTGGCCAATTGTATTTCATATGTTACATGGAAGCATGCACATTACATTATGTTGACACAATCACAAGCAAGCACTAATACCAAGCATTAATGCATACATTGTTTAGTCCCGTTTACTACTGTGATTTCCCCAAAAATCTCACCCCAAATTATATCTCTAATCAACAGGAACCTCAAGCATGAGATAGGAAGAATGTTAGATGAAGATATGTTTTGCTTATATGGTTGTTATAGTCAAGTTTTGGGTGAATGTATGTAAAGTTAGTTGTTAAAATTTTGCATTGGAACAAAAACAGTTTTCAGCTATGACACTTGGGCTATACTTAAAAATAGTTAATGATGTACTAAATGTATGAAATTTTACAGACATGTAGTTTACATGCCAAGCTTCATTTTGACACCAAGAATGCCTTATTTCGATGTCTGTACAAAGAGAACTAATTTTCCAAAGTAAGGGACCAGAATTTGTTTCCAGAATTTTTGACCAAATGAATAGTAAAATTTGGCGAATAAACTGTATTAATTGGCTTATCATTTGGTCTGGAAATTATTTTTCCCTTAAAGTTCGAGATGTTATATTCACGTAGCTTTTTGAACCACTTCATTTCAATATTTTTATAACTAATTATGATTTTTCAAAGTTCATCGCGAAATCTGGATTATCATATGAACAGTAACCCATGAAGGAGAAAAATTCTAGATTTAGCTAATGGACTTCCAAAGTCTTGTAAGTAGTTTTAAATGCTACTGATTGGTCCCTTAGATGTATAAAAGTAAGGTGTTACACATATTGTAGATCAACTCCTGATGATCTTACAGAGGATCTACTTTTGAACTTCTTCTTAAACTGATCTTCTATATCCTAGTGCCTCGTACTGTTTAACTTGCCTGCACTTTGTGCTAAACCTCTAATTGATAACCTTCAGTGAGGTCAGCATCTTCAGAGTCAATTAAGTCTCATTCATGTCTACACATCATAATTACATTAAAAAGGGAACATATTCATATAAATGTTCAACCAACAATCATTTCATTATATCACACAAAACTTTATATTTCATGTCACCATAACATTTGTACATACATTACATTTATGTCAATTACATATTCGGGGTACATTATAACTACTATACATCTGAGTAATTAATTTACTTTACACTTTACATAGTTACATTACCCCTCATCTCCTTCTACAATATTTTTTAGGAAATCATAGATTGCAAGCACACAGAAGTGCTACTCCTGTATATCAGCTGGTGGATCCCTTGCCAAATACTCGCTTAGCTCTATATGCCATGTATGGGTATATGGTAGTACTTAACTCACTACCATCTCATGCCAGTTTACTAGAGCATAAACTTGATTTAGGTTAAGGCCCTCTACTGTGTATCTATTTATCATCCTTGCTACGACATTGAGAAACTGTAGATAAACTAACTTTTCTTGATTTCTACTTTTATCCATCCCCTAACCTAAACTGAGTAATTCACTTTCCACACTTTCTTGAGACTGATACAATTAGCATTATCTGTCTTTAACAAAGAAGGCTGGGGTTGACTAGGACTAGAAACATCACGCTGATCTTTCTCTATAAAGTCACATATTCTTGGACTTTGGGAATGGACAAGAACTATCATAAAATCTAAATGGATGTCTAAATTAGGGGACTGTGATCTATTACTCATAACAACTCTATCCTCAAACTCTGGTGAAGGAGCAATAATTTCTGGTCTACCCATAATCTAGTACTAGTACTCAGCTTCCTCAGCCGTAATCTGTTATCTTATCAGAGGAATAAAACTTATATAAGGGTTAATGAGCACTCTAACAAACTCATATTATGTAGAGTCACTAGACTCAACATCATCTTGTGCATACACAGCTTTAGGCATAATCTCTACATCACCTCCATACTGCAGGTTTGAGTCTACAGAAACATCTATGGGGCATTCTATTGTAAACTTTACTGACTGATCCCCTATACTCTCTTCTAAACTCTCTTAATTGTCTGAAGGATGATCAAAGTCTAAATGTACATTATCCTCACATATCACTACTAGCTAGGGGTCTCCCTTATTAACTGAAGCCTCTGACTTAATTTTATGAAATCCCATATCTACTCTTGCAATATTTTCTTAATTAAGTAATGCTAACTATCTCAATACATACCCTAACTTAACAAAGTACTTACTATTTAGAGTTAAGGTCTGGGAAATATCTTAAATCATACCAGAAACTTCTGCTATGATACCAAAATATAACATCCTTACTTTTGTACATCTTAGGGACCATTAATTTGTCATATCCCCAATTTTTTGACCTGATGCACCTGTACAATTTATCTGCAATGGATATAAGATTCTTGGAATAAACTGTATCAGATTGTGAAAGGAAAGGGAAGGATTAATAACTAAGGAAAGAATAGGGACCAAAATGAAAATTTAAAAGTTTGAAGGTGAAAAGTGAAAGTAGAAGAAAAAGGAGGGACCTAAATGCAATTAATGAAAAGTTCAGGGACTAAAGTGCAATTATTCAAAAGTTAAGGGACCTAAATGTAAACATGGAAAAGTTGAGCTAAAGCATGCCAAAAATGCCCGCAATCAGATCAGACCTAAATTTTACCAGTAGATAGACAAAAATATTTCGGTCAGTTTAACGCAACACAGAATTTTGATTTGAGGTCCCGATTAATTGATATAAATTTTTGAAGTCAGAAGGAATTATTACAATATTTTTCAGATCTCATAATCAGATGAGACCTTATAGAAAATTCATATATTTAATATATGAATTTATAAAATTGAGAGAGTCAGAAAAGGAATCCTGTAGAAACCATACGGGATTTTTCAGTGAAATAAAATACCCGATAAATAGGATCGGGAGAGTTGTAACGTGAATTGGGCCATAAAGGCAATACAGGCAATAAGCCCATAATAAGGCCCAAATTGTGCCATCATAAGCCATTAAGGTGACTGGACCGTTATGTGGGCCAGAGACCAGAGCAGTCCAGGAAAAGTGCAAAATTATGAAAATGCCCCTGGATGCCTATACTGTACCAGTAGTGGATAGAGGTCATTTTGATCACTTTAGACAGGCTAAAAACGTGTCATATAGTATAAAGAGGATTATTTAGAGCCCATATACACCATGAACCAGTATAAAAAGGGGTGAAATGACGATTTTGCCCTTAGGGTTAGTATAGTGCAGGAAAAGACACCAAGGGTATTTTGGTCATTTTCCAAGGGATGGATGGCAGATAAATACTCAGTATAATATTTTCAATGATATGAGAAGCCTAGACATTAATTTCTAGGATAGAATACATATCCTGGTATATTATAAAAAAAAATTAGGAACAAAACACAGTCCGGTTGTTGTTAAACTGCACTGATCGGTACCGGATTGGACTAGAATTTCTCCAGAAGGTTCTTTGCATGGGCAGCACGCCACCTAACCCTCTTAGGTGTCCCATGAGCTGTCCCACATGATGTAATAATTATTCTTTTTAGAAAAAGTAAAATCCAAGATTAAATGTGAGCCTTTAGATCAAATAGTAACCAAATCAATCTTGGCCATCCATTTCAACCCAAATTTCTCTATAAATACCCCCCTATTCAGAACACTTTGGCATGCATGGTGAACCATAGGGAAACTCTTGCAAAATTTCCATTTAACCAAGAAAGAAGCAACCAAAGTGAAGTAACAAGCAAGGTAATCATCTCCCTTGATCTTGAGCTTTGTTCTAGCAAGTTAGCTCATGGTTTTAAGGGGTTTTCATGCTATATTTCCCTTATGGTTTCTGCTGGAAGTGCTGCTCATATGTGGGTAAAATATGAGTTTTATATTATGGATAGTTTAGACAAGCTTAAACAAGCTAGAATCAAGTGGTATAAGCTTGTGAATTCAAGTATGTTTGGATTTAGGGTTTTGTGTTCTTGCTGGTACTGTACGTGGTACTGTTCATATGATGGAATTTCATGATTTTTATGCTTCCAATGAGTTTAAAATGGAAATTTGTGTAGGGATAAAGTAGGAGAACAAGTATTGGAAGCATTGGAATCAAAATGAGAATTTTTGGAAAACAAGAGCATGCATTTCGGTTTGGCACTGTAGCAATTGGTATGTTTTGATTTTCGAAATTCTGATTTCATATTTGGATTCTACATGAAAAATTCTGTGGAAATGAACCATGAGAATTTATTTTGGAATGGTGGAAGTAGGAAACATAAATTAGAGAAAGAAAGGGAGCTAGTGAAAACCTAGTCTTGGATTTGGTTTCAAGTTGAGTTGTAACTTGATATTATGTTGTAATGGCTAGGTTTTGACATTTGTGAAGGAAGGAAAGCACTTCAAGAAGGTCTTGACCAAGATAGCTAAGAGGTAGCAAGGATACCTAACTATAACTCATGTTTGTTTAATTGTTTTGCTTGCTTGTTGATTATGGTGTTTGGTTGAGCTTGAGCTTATGTCATCATGTTATGATGAAGTATGAATGATTGCAACTCCTTGCAAGTTATGTCATGACAATATGCATGTTAGAGTTTGCTTATGTACCATTATGAAGTAGCTCCCATCACATGATAACATGTTAAGCATACAATTATTCATGCATGATATTATAGTTTGTGTAACTTGCTATTAGGATTTTCATGAAATCTCATTCCTTCCACATGCATAACTATGTTTTAGGTGCTGGATCCTCTCAAGGGAAGAGAGTAATTGTTGATGATTAAGTTTGTATAACAAGTTATATGACTTACATGACAATATGGGATGATATGTTAGTGTGTATGGTGTATGTTTCTGTAACCCTGTTTTGAGGCCGTGGTGATGTGACGCTGATTTTGATATGTAAACCAACGATTTTTAGTCTAAAATTTGGTGTGAGATTAGATAAGATTCATATCTTTAAATGGACACCAAGAATGCCTTAACTGGATAAGTATCCGAATTGTTATGATTTTCCAAAGTTTGAAGTAAGATCTGGAATTGAGATAAAACGAGTGCTGAGAGGCAGTGACGTTCATGCAATGATTTCATATATCAAATGAACGAATTTTTCTATGAAATTTGGTGATCTTAAAGAGGACATCTAGAGCTTTAATTCCATCTGTAACAAATTTCATTTGGACAAGTAACCAAAGAGAAAAAAATTTTTAAATTTAAAGCAAAGAAACTGGAACTTCCAGATTTTACCAAATGAACAGTGATTTTCAACGATTAAACTGATTTCATTGGGACAAGAAATCCTCAGTTTCATATTTTTCCCTCAAATATATATGAAAGAGCTTTTATTAGAAATTGGAACCATATTATTTTGATTTTTTTACAATTAATTATGAATTTTCAAAGCGGAGTACATGTTCTGGAATTACCAAATGAACAGTAACAGTGAACAGTACCCGAAAGCAAATCTTTTGGAAATGGATATTTTCAAAGCAAATAATCATGTAATTGGTTTCAATCACTTCTAATGGAGTATAATTGAGGTTAAAAGTAAGGATGTGACATAAGTAGTATTTGGAACCACTTACAAGACCTTGGAAGTCCATTAGCCAAATCTGAAATTTTACTCTTTCTCGGGTTACTGTTCATATGGTATTCCATATTACGCAACAAACTTCAAAAAATCATAATTAATTCTAGAAAAATCAAAATGAAGTAGTTCAAAAAGATACATGAAGATAACATCTTTAATTGTAAGGGAAAAATAATTTCCCGACCAAATGACTCGTCAATTCATACAGTTTATTCGCCAAATATTACTGTTCATTTGGTCAAAAATTCAGAAACCAGATTCTGGTCCCTTATTTTGGAAAATTAGTTCTCTTTGTAAAGACATCAAAATAAGGAGTTCTTGGTGTCAAAATAAAGCTTCGCATGTCATCTAAATATCTATAAAATTTTATACATTTATTCCATCATTTACTATTTTTCTTTACATCATGACCATCACTACTTACATTGGTCATATAGCAACATTACACATTTACATAACACATATACCACAAACCCTAGCTTTCCTCCATGCTTCATCATCATCTTCTATTACTCATAAACCTATGGGATTGGGATTACATGGAAAGAGATGAGATTTATAAGGAAATCTCAGTAGCAAACGTTACTAAACAATGCATACATTAATGTAGACACTTGTGCTTGCTTGTGAAAGTGTTAACATTGTGTAATGTGTATGCTTCCATGTAATATATGAAATACAATTGGCAAAAGTAATCATAGCAATAGAGATTCATACATAAGGACATATGCAACACAATTCAATAAAGCCATAGCACATTCAAGTATAAAATTCAATGTATACAAGTTTAGGATAAGTTTACTACCTTATACACTTGACTTTCTTTCACATTATCTTGCCTCTTCCTTCTCACTTTTCTTGAATATGTGGATGCCTCTTTTGGAGCATACCAACCAATTCCTAACATCTCTAACTTCCTTGAGCATTAAACTCAATTTAACTAACATATCTTCCTCTTAATATTAAGCTCATTAACTTTCCTTAATCTTAACTAATAGACTTAGCCTTTGAATCAATTGATGTCTTGACTTTACCCTACACAATTTCATCTTTTGAATCCATCTATGAGCTTAGAATAATGAAATCCTAGCTCCTTCTTGGCCTCATATCCAGAACTGAACATATGCATACAATTCTTTCAAAAATTCTCATTTTGATTCTAATGCTTTCCATACTTGTTTCTCTACTTTACCCCCACACAAGTTTTCATTTTAAAACTATTGGAAGCATCAAAATCATGAAATTTCAATCACTGTTCATGTGAGTGAACAGTACTATGAAGAATTTCAAAATCTATAATCTTGGAATTCCATTTCCTTCCATCATTAACAGTGCAGACCGAATAGGTTTAACCATGGCAAAGTCAAGAATATCAACTTGATTTAACAATCAACCACTTAACTAGCTTGTTTAAGCTTCAATCATATGTCTCTAACTTTAATTTCTTCTTTTCCCTTTCATCTAAATTTTTTGGATGGCACAACAACTTAGAGAAAACTCAACTTTTCTCCCATGAAAACCCTAAGTTCTATCTCCCAAATCAAAGGAAAATAAGCTAGGATAGATTGCTTACCTTTAATCTCTAGCTTGCTTAAACTTTGGTACTTTGACTCTTCTTTGTCTTGGCTTGAGTTTCCATTTTGCAAGAGTTTCCCCAAGGTATCATAAGCTCATGGTTTTGGGCAGAATTTGGGGGGTATTTATAGAAAACTTCATGGAAAATCAATGGCCAAGATTACTTTGTGAACTATTTGATCTGAAGGCCCATATTTAATCTTGGATTTAACTTTTTCCAAAAAGCTAATTGTGACATCATCCATGACATCACAAGGGACAACTCAAGGGGCACCTAATGGGGTATGTGGTGAAATTATCATGTAAGGAAGCCTTTGGAAAAATTTCAGTCCAATCCAGTGCCGATCGGAGCAGCTTCACAACAACAAGATTGTTTTCTGTTCCTAAATTTTTTATAATATACCAGGATATGTATTCTATCCTGGAAATCAATGTCTAGACTTCTCATACCATTGATATTATTATACTGAGTATTTATCTTCCATCCATTCCCTAGGAAATGACAAAAATACCCTTGGTGTCATTTTTTGCACTATATTAATCTTAAGAGCATAATTATCATTTTACCCCTCTTTGTACTGCCTCAGGGCATATACTAGCTCTAACTAATCATATTTATACTATATACCACATTTTTAGCATGTCCTAGATGACCAAAATGCCCTCCATCCATCACTTATACAAGAAGGGTATCCAGGGGCATTTTCATAATTTTACACTTTTTCTGGACACTGGCCCCTTCTACTACTGAACTAGTACCCTGGGTTTTGGGCCCTCCTTAGCATCATCATGGGCCTATATATGAGGTCATCTGATCTCATTCTATCTAGGCTTACATACCGATAAGTTCCATTATTGGATCACGGGTTTTATCAAACTCCCGTCAAAATTCATTAATATGGGAATAACTTTTTATATAGAACTTCTTCCGGGGTTCTGTCAGATCCAGGACATCTGATACTGTAGGGCACACTTTCCTATAACTCTCCCACTTATATCTGAAGTCCATGAAATCTATTAAAATTTAAGATAACTTTTAGACTATCAGATAAATATCTGTTGTCTCATGCCTTAATAAAATTTCTGTACCATGCTAGATTAACTAGTGTAACTTCCCCTATTTACTGATAGAATATGGGACTGAAATACTTCCAAGCAATTCTCACCCTTTTCAGGCTAACCTTTCCATAATTACACTTTTTTCCTTTAACTTTTTACTTAATTACATTTAAGTCTCTTAACTTTTGAAAATTACCACTTTTGGCCTAACTTTTGTTTATACTTTAACTTTTGGCCTTTAAACTTTTCTAATTTTTGTTTAGGTCCCTTTCTTCCTTCAAGACTTATTTAACCTTTATTATTTCTTCTTATCATCATCATAATCCTTTTCAAACCTCTTTCCTCTATCAGTATTATACAGAGAGGGGAAATTAGGATATGACACGATTAGAAGATGCAGGAGCATGATTTCACTTTGATTGACTCGTGATTTCCTTCCTAGTCCTTTCTCTCTTCCAGAATACATGTAATCCAATATAAAAGATCAATCTAAATATCCAAATCAGTAAATAATAGAATATATGTAGTTTGGAAGAGTTAATTTACCATTTTACCCTTAATTACCACATTGCCACGCATAATCATGTATTACCATAAAAGTATTATTTAAGACATAAAATGAATAGTAAAGTTGTTATAAAGCTCTTAAAAGTGTCACAGAAACCATATACAAAATGTGTCTTATCAATTCCCCCACACTTGAACCTTTGTCCTGGACAAATAAATGAATCACACCTAGAACAACACTATTAAATTCAAGAGAACAACATAATCCATAGTGTACCCTGAAAATAAATAATTCGTCATCTTTTGGGAATACAAAGGTGATAATGTGAGCAATGCCAAGTAATCTACTACTAAGCGAAATCAACCTCAACTATATAAGTGTAACAGATCCTCTCAAAGGGTGTAAGTGTTCAGCTCTTTATTTCCTCTCATTGTTAGGGTTCTTTCACTTAGATTCAAATTGGAAAACATTATACCATATGCTTGTAATGGCTCTAAATCTCAGTAACTATATAACACTTATGCAAAGAATCAAGAGGTCTTTTAGGGTTAAAATGATGGAGATGGGCCACATGGAATAGAATATGAAGAATAGAAAGTACTATATGCATTCAACAATGAATATGTAGAATGAATTAATGTCTCTAGGGATGTAGTTGTGGTAATTGTGCTAATAAGAGTTGATAATGGTACCCTCTTCTATTTTTTTCCTTTCTTTTCTTTTGGTTTTCTTTTTCTTGCACTCTCTTTGTTTTAGTGCAATATGTTTCTTTCCTCTTCCTCTTTTATTTGGCACCTCATTCATGGAAGCTACAGCGCAATAACACAACAATAATGATTTTTTGGTATGAATAAAAATTTTATTTCAACACAATGTTTATGTAGGTATGACTTTCTATAAGGATGATGAAAAGGAAAAGTTATGGGCTCAAGAGGGGCTGACTAAGGATATAATATGTAGTGGGCTTGTGTTTGGGATTAAAGGGGTTTAGAAAGAATGCCTCTATCATGTTCAATTCATAAATGTGCAAGTAATTCTAAACTCAGAGCCAAGACAAGTTATAAGGATATAAACCAATTGAATAATCACTCAACATATAATTTAAGGCTGAGAATCCTTCCAACAAAGGTTTTTATCTAGATTTATCATAAGCTAAAGTTTCAAACAATATTCATCATTCACTAGGCATTAAAACACTTATCACAACTAAAAATCCTCTAAATAATAATTTAAAAGTATCAAAGTAATCACTTAGAACCATGTAATGATCCAAATCTAATAGCAAAAGCTTAAGTGTTTCAAAATTAATTTCTAAGGTTTTCCAAAAGAATTCAAGTGAAGTGGTTTCTAGGAGCTAAAAAGGTTTTGATATAAGGAAATAATGAATCATTTGTGAAAGAATCTCAATAGTTCAAAAGGGAACCTTCTATACAGCTCTGCACAAGGCAAAGAGAAGGTGATTGGATATTTTTTCAAACATAGGTCACTATTGAACATAGTGAAGGTTGCGACCACTTGTCACAGGGATGCATACTCAGTATTTTCAAAACATTTAGTCGCATCCACATAATGTATCTTTTGCGACACATATACACAGAGAGGAAGAGTCCCAACCAGGTAGGTACTCATGTCACAACTCAAATCAACAGAGATTTATTGTCACGACCACTATGTAAGTAGGTCACGACCATAGTTCACAGAGAGCATGTTAAGTCCAAAATTCTATTACAAGTCACAGCCCAAAAGCCATTATGTCACAAGTCCCAAAATATTTTTTGTGCTAAAACCTTTCCAGTTATCAACATAGTTTAAAATGGGGATCCAATTTTTAGCAATTCATCACACATTAAGATAAAAAATAAAAATATTTGTGATGAAAGATTGGATTAATCGAAGAATGTCATCTCGAGTAGTACATAAACATTAAGTAGCACAGAAGCATAGCCATCTCCCCCATACTTAAACATAACTAAAGTAGAAAAGATCACAATCACTTTGTAAAGTTAATCAAATCTAGCTCCAAAATAGCAGGTAGCCTAATCACTCAATGCAAATTAATAGTTTAGCACACAGTCATATTCAAGTCATGCAAAGCAATACTAGTAAGGTAGTGATGACAGGATAGGTAAGCTAAGATCATGCATGTGAGTGTGTATATTCTACAAAGAACAATCAATGAGTATACAACACATGGACAGTAACGAGAGTGTTCAAAATAGAAAAAGACCTAGAATAAATAGAAAAAATAGAAAATGAAAACTATCCTACTGAAACATCAAGCATAAAAATTAACTATGACTTCTACTGGTTCATCCCATTCCAATCATCAAACCATCATCATCAACATATCACATCAGGGAAAACTTGTAGAGGTAAGAGATAGGAAAGGGACAACTTGTCCTCAAGGCGGCGGTAGGAAATCATAAAACTTTGAGAGATGGTTGTTTGATTGGAAGGTTTTTTCCATTGCTCTTTCTCTCCACTTTAGCATTCCACAATCGTGCACCTTATACTAAGATTCATCCAAGTTCGTCTTGAATTCTCCCTCTTTAAACTTGAACTTACCCAACTATGGTTGGCATGTCACAGAAACAGACTTGGGAAATTTTTCCTTCGCCTCCTTCGTATATTCCCTGCAGTTGCTCTTCTCTAGGTTGTATGGCTCCTCTAATTTATCATCTTCTTCTCCAAGTGTCACACCAAGCTGAGGTTGGTTTACATCTGCAATGTACTTAGGATCATTCTTTTCCATACCTGCATTATTATTAGAGATTAAGTCTTCCAAAAACCTTAAGGTATGAGATATAATTTTGGAATGAGAGTGAGGGTGAGAATAGTTAGAATGTATTAGC
This sequence comes from Leucaena leucocephala, assembly GCA_037074615.1. Lineage (NCBI taxonomy): Eukaryota > Viridiplantae > Streptophyta > Magnoliopsida > Fabales > Fabaceae > Leucaena > Leucaena leucocephala. The sequence continues at coordinate 10,874,811 of CM073553.1, forward strand.
CCTTTAACCAAATAGTGGAGTATAGAACAGAAGGAGTTTAGAGTTCCCTGGTTACATATAGCATTTCTGATCGCAACCTTTCAGCTTTTCGTCGTGACTTCAATTGACAAGGTGTGTCTATGGAACTTGTCATTGCAACCTATTCATTTATCAGTCATAGCTTGGGGTCATAGAAAGTCTCTCCCTCAGTAGATTGTTGTTTAGTCGTGACATCTTCATCTTTGAGTCATGACTGATAGTCTCTAGAACTTTGTGTTATGACCTTAAAGCCATTTGGTCTCAACTCATATTCACAGTAGATCTCATATTGATATTTAGTTATGATGTGGAGGTCATTTGGTCACGACCGTGGGTCATAGAAATTCGACCCTTCTTTAATTGTTGCACTTCCAGTTTCCAGAACATCTTGGGATCCTACTAGATCACTCAACAAACCATTTTCAAACGTATTATCTCTATCATTATCATGCAAACTCAATTCATGTTCATCCCTAGTCTCTTCAATAGCATAATCAATGGCTTTCAAAGTAGTAAAAGTAGAATTATTTTAAGGAAATTTCATTGCTTCATACATCCTCTCCAACTCCCATTGTGATAGAACTATGCTTCATACTAAGTATGGTCTTGGAAGTTTGGAGGAAATGTCAGCCTGGATCAAAGTGTTGTCATTTACTAACTTATTGGACATGTCCAAAACATAAAATTCAGCTGGGAGCACTAAGTCCTTGACCTGTACTAGAATCTCCTCAAGGATTCCCTTTGGATACCTATTGACCTATAGCTAACTGGACCATTACGCTTATGTCTCTAAGATTGTTGATACCTAAGGCTTGATATACTTACTAAGGCATTACATTAATGGCTACCCCTAGATCTAGTAACATTCCCTTAATAAGAACATTTCCTATAGTGCATGGGATTGTGTAGGATATTGGGTCTTAGCACTTAACAGGTAGTTTAGCTGTAAAGAGTAATGACACATTAGCACTCACCTGATTCTCTCAGGAGGCCTAAACTTCTTTTTATCAGCACACACTTCTTTTAAAATTTTTGCCTATTTATGGTTTCTCTTCAGGAACTGAACCAATGAGATGTTTATTTATAACTTATTGAATAGAGTATAAGTATCTTTTGTAAAATTAGGGTCAATCTTTTTCTTTCCAGCAAAGTAAGAGTTAGGAAAAGGAAGATATATTTGTTGGAAAATGTGCCCTAGGGGCCAATCATTGTCTTATAAACATTATTGATTTATGAATTTATTAATTGTGTTATCATATTATTTGCATGTTTACTGTGATGACCATCCTTGGATAATTCATGATCTTATCCTAAATGTCCTTGGTCGGTCATCTGTGCAGGAACAGAGATAAAATAACACCAGTATGATTTTGAAGATGTATAGAGATATAAATCAAAGTCATATGCACATGTAAGAGTACAAGGTGTTGGACCGACCCGCTATGAGAGAGCTGCATGGGTTAAGTCATAAGCTTCTCTCATATACAAACCATGTCACTATGCCCTTTGACATGAGATCATCATGGATTCCTACATGACAAACGCTCAGCTTTGGCCTAGTCAAAAGTCACTTTTGACCGAGTGATCATAAAGACTATATTCGGGCTTAGTGGTTTTTCATGCGGAGGAATGTGAATGGTCAAGATGGAATTTGTCTGTCACATTCGTAGAGAGATATTACTGGGCCCGTCGATGAGTGAGTCTGAGAAATGTATGGCTATACTGTAATGGAAAGATAGTTCCATTTCTATAGTTAGACTACTCAGGGATCGAGAAAGTAATGGTCAGGAATAGAAGGATGACATTATCCATGCCTCATCCATGACCAAAATATCGCGTGACAGAAGGGACATGATATGGTTGTATAAAAGGTTACATCGTTTATCGATTCTCATATGATTTGGGTAGTCGTTATGTCTTGCTAGAAACCGCTTGCAACTTGTGGGCCAATATAGCAAATGGCCCACTGCCAACTTCATATGCGCCTGCAGGGTCACACACAAAATAGCCCAACACGAGCTATGATGTCCAAATTCATTGAATCTAAGACGTGTCTAGATTCAATGAATGATCCAGGGTTGATGTATATATTTATTTATATTTATATTCATATATATATAAATTCATATATATATATATTATATATAAGGGATATATAAGATTTAATTTATAAGGATAAATTAAATCTCTATCACGTTTGAATTTGAAATTCAAATTAATAGGATATCTCATATAAGAGATATTTATAAGATTTAATTTATAAGGATAAATTAAATCTCTATCACGTTTGAATTTGAAATTCAAATTGATAGGATATCTCATATAAGAGATATTTACAAGATTTAATTTAGAAGGATAAATTAAATCTCTATCACGTTTGAATTTGAAATTCAAATTGATAGGATATCTCAAATTTGATTTATGAGAATAAATCAAATACAGTCCAATCTTATCTTTATTTAAATTAAATAAATAGGTGAATTAAATCTGTGGGACAGATTTAATATAAACATTATTTATTTAATTAGTTTCTTATCAAATTATACAATATGTGATATTGTATTCGGAATTAATATAGATTAATTCCAAAATCCAATTCAGTTGAGAAAAACGCAGAGCATCCTATATATCCGATTTTAGGAGCTACATTTTGAACACAACACATAACACAAAAAGGGCCGAACGAAATCTGCAAAAGGTTTGCAGATAAGAAACTGCTAAAGTAGAGACAGCGAGGACGAACTCTTGAGAAAGCCTTGGAGGGACAGGAGACGCTAGCACGTCGTCTGTGGTTGGAACGCTGTTCGTGTGGATACTAGTAGAGGAAGATGACCTAAGGAGTCGACTTCTTACGATCAAAAGGAGAGCACGAGCCGCGGAGAGAAGCTGTGGACGTCTCCTTACGATCGGAAAGAGATCACCAGCCGCGGAGAGAAGCTGTGGAAGTCGCTGAGGCACACTAAGGGTAATGCTTATTCCCACTTGACTTAAACACATACGGTAGATCCTGGCAAGGAATGGAAAAATTTTTAAATTAATTTTCGCTGCGTGTCTTCCAGTTCCTTACAATATTATACTTGCCTCCTTACCTTTGTGCATAGAGGCTCCTTGCTTGCTCAACTCTGGCTTCTCCTCAGGTTGCTTTCCTTTGTAGGCTAGACTTGGTAGTGTTGCTACTTCTTCTTACACCTCTTGTATCTACACTTGGGCTTGTGAGTTCTCATCTTGGGTTGGCTTCTTCATTCTAAGCTATTGTTCTTTAACACTTTCATATTTCCCAATTTGTACCTGGTGTAGAGATGAGTTCTCAAATTTAGTATCTTCCACATCCTTCTCTGGTGTATTAGTTTCCTTAAAATGCACCTTTTTACTGCTTTTGAGTGATATAGCATTTAAACCCCTCAGATTAATAATGGTGTTCGAAGGTATACTGCCACTACTTTTTCCTTGAATGTCACCTACCTTATTGGAGACTTGAGTTAAGTGACTTGTGATATCTGCATTCTTGGAACTTAACTCCTTAAGTTTCCTGTACACATAAGCATTATCCTTCTACATACTTTGAAGGATTGAAGCTTTGGAGGTGAATTGACTATCATTCTCTTTGAGCTTGTTGCCTATATTAGTCATTCTACTATCCATGTTGTTCATCTGTGCAGCCACACTCTTCAACAACTGAGAAGTCTCATCTGGCCTTGATGTTAATAAGGTATTAGGGTAAGTTGGAACTATAGACCTTGCATTATTTTGGTCGTTGCTTGAGGATGCACCACCTCCTTGGAATTGCTTTGGCCTATTTTCCACACTCCCTCACCTAAACTTTGGGTGGTCTCTCCAACCACGGTTGTATGTGTTAGAGTATAGATCTCTCTTCTAGTATTGATTGTCTCTCCCTTGGTATATTGTTGTCACTTATTCATACTATCTGTCACATGTACTAGTAGCATGTATCATTGAACCGCATGATTTACATCATATAACCAAGGCTTGCGAGGTACCAACTGCATGAACTTGCTTTATGGAATGCAGCTCTCTTTCAATCAAATTCATCCTCTTCTCCATTCTATTTCCTAGGGCTAATATTTATGCTAAGATCTCTTTTGAATTACCTGAAGATGATATGAGCATTCTCCTTGAGTCCCCTATTCGATGGTCTTTATTGGCTATTTTCTATAATAACTCCCAACTTGCTTGTGGGGTTTTATCTATCAAGGATTCATTTACTGCAGTATTCAAGAAAACCTGATTATGAGGAAGTAGACCATCAAAGAAAATGTCTACTAAATCAGCCTTGGTCATGTTATGGTGAAGGCATCGAGCCAACAGGTTAAGAAACCTCGTCCAATACTCATGTAAAGATTCTCTAAAACATCCTCCTTTTCTTAAATTTTAGGGACCATTCAGTAGCATTTAGAACCACTTCTAGGGCCGTTGAAGTCAAATCATACAATTTAAAATTTTACTCCTAGCAAACACTGTTCACTGTGTAAATTCTAGCAGAGTGACCTGACTTCAAAATATCATAACTAATTCTAGAAAAATTGTAATGAAGTGGTTCAAATTGTTACACTAAGCTAACATAATCATTTTTCAAGGAAAAATAACTAGTTGACCATGCCTTGATCAGGTCCACGTCATTCAACATCTAAAGTTTACTGTTCATCCTGTATTTTTCCCTGATTCCAGCACTTTGGTCCCATCTTTGCATAACCTCTGCACTATCCAATCCCTAGCTCCTCTCTATAATTCTTTAGTCCTCTTTAAACATACCTTCGGGATTGGGATTACATGGAAGGGGATGAGATTTCTGGGGAAATCTCAGTAGAAAACAGTAACCATACAATATATGCAACTATATGCTTGATGTTACTATGTGTGTACTTAATGATCATGCTTGCATCATGATAACATACATGCTTCCATGTTACTTAATTATAACATATGGCCATAGTATAAAAAGAAATAGAGCATTACTTAATCATACATGCCTCACATCATCAAGGTAAGAAAACATCACATAAAATATCCAAGCAGTATAAGCATACAAGTAGGTAAGTCTACTACCTGGCTTGTAGCCTTTCCTTCCAGCTCCTAGCCTTGTCTCAAAGGTCCCTTCTTTTCATATGTTAGAGCCTATACATAGCATAATAATATCTTTGTTATTATTTAGTACAGCTCTACTTAACTCATGCTTAACTAGGGGTGATATCCTTATTCCGACATTCCCCTGACTTTCTTTCTACCTTTAGCTACCTTTATTAATAGAGATATTTCTCTATTCTAACCACTAAGAGCAATCCTCTACTTTATTAGAGCAGGGACTAGATAACTTTCTTACCTCATTCCTAAGCTTTGCCCAATCCCTCAGCTCCTTAGACTGCTCCTGACTCTACCAGAACTCCTTCCTTTCTTTCCTTTCTTTCTTTCCTTCTCTCTTTCTCTCTTTTTCTCTTCTTTCTCTTCCTTTTCTTGCTAGATCCGTGGTGTGCCTTAAAATGGTAGGGGAGTGGCCTATTTATAGGTGAGAGGAGGTGGAATGAATGGTATAGATTGATTCGCGATGAATGGCTCAGATTGCTTGCTTCAACAAGAAGCTTTGCCTGCATCATCACGATGACATCACCCTCCTTGATGACTCACACTAATGATATCATCTAGGACACCTCAGGGACACCTCAGGGGTATATGTGGCATAATGGTAGGGCCCTTGGGACACCTCACGAGTTGACCAGCCTTTCCAGAGAGTTCCAGAGTCTTTTCCCTGAATAGACAGCCGAGATCATGCCACGTGTCCTCTTGCTTTTTCTCCTTTTTCTCTAATCATGCCATGTGTCCTTTTCTTTTCTTATTTTATTGTAATCATTCCATGTGGCACATTGTGGGCCCCATTTATGTCCCCTCATGATTCCAGATCACTTTACCCAGTTTTATCTTGGACCTGGTCACTTTACTTTATTGAAAAAGCACTAAAATAATATTTTAATGCCTCTTAGGCCCACATTACTCTTGGGCTACGTTTTTGGGCCTTGGATTGTCATCTTGGGTTTCTAACCAAGCCCAAATACTCTGGTGGCTCTGTTCCCAAGAAACATCCTTAGTAAATTACCAAAATACCCTTAATACCTCTTTAATACTTTTACTAGCACTATTATATTTCTATACCTTACCAGAGTACCTCTTGACCCTGGTCAACTATCCAAATACCCTTTCTTGACTGTATAAACTTAGTCAAATGATTAGAACTCCCTTCGTCTGACTCTAACTTAATGACACAACATAGTGGCATTTTCATAATTCTTCATTTTTCTCGGTCTTTATTACCCCTGGCCCACATACTTATCTGAAAATATCATTGGGCCTATAAGGTGCCATTCTGGACCCTCTGTATGATCCACTATCTTCATGGGCTCAATTCCTGAGAAATTCCCCCGAAACCTATTTATCGAGTCTTTTAATCTACTGTAAATTCTGTAGTAAATTCTACTAACTCCTTTTTGGGCTTTATCAGTTTAAAAAATTCTTATATTAATTATAGGAATTTACTGCCATATTTTATCTAATTCTGAGCTCTTGAGTATACCGTATTAATTTTCCTTTTCTTTGGAAATTAATATAAATCTCTCGGGACCTCATAGCAGAACTTTGTGTTGCATCAAACTGATCAGCATAATTTTCTCTATTTACTGAGACGTCTGCTCAACAGGGTCTAGTAACATCCCTTTTTCAGGCTATATACTGGGCTTCTAGGCCTAAAAATTGGGATATGACATTCTCTATCCTGTTACAAAATATTAGTGATCTCCTTCTTCATTTGAGTGGTCTTTGAAGCTGGGAAAAACTATTTAACATAGTTTAATTTTAGCTTATCCCATGTAAGGGTGGAGAAATAAGTTGGCAAATTGTATAGCCACTCCTTAGCCTTCCCTTTCAAGGTAAAATAGAAACACCTCCTTAAGACATTATCCAGTAAAGTCATTAGAGGCTTTATTGAAGAACATATCATATACATGGTTTGTAAGTACCTATGTTGACATTCTCCTGTACAACCATAAAATTTAGGTAAGGCTATAATCAAAGCTCCTTTAATCTCAAAATTAGCTTCTTAAGTATATAAACCATAAGGATCATAATTCACATGCGAATGATTAATTTCCCTCACACTTCTATTATATTCTGTATTCATTGGTATTTCATTTTCTCCATTCCTATTATGCCCATTATCATTAATATAACCCATAATTAGTTTAGTTTCAGACTCTAGAATACTATAGGAGGAACTAGATTTTGCTTCTTCTCTAAATTCCCTAAATTCTCTCTTTAGTTTCCTAAGTCTTCTCTCAATTTTAGGTTCAAAAGGCACAATGGTTCAGCTCTTTTATGTATTCAATACATAATCAATAGAGAATAATCAAAGCAATTAGTCAGAGTTACTCATCGAAGTTACACAGCAAAAAAATTTCAGTGAGTCACCAATAAAGTGTGTTTTTATCGTGACTCAATATCACAAAGAGTAGTTGTCACAACTGAAGATTTTAAATGTCGTGACTAGTTTCTGTAGAGTAGTCAATTTTCATAGGGAAGCAATCAAGTGACGACACAAACAGTTTTTGGTCATGACATAATGTCACAGAGAGTAATTGTCGCGACTCAATTGAAATTGGGTGAGACTCATAGTCACAGAGACTGATCCTACAGAAACTCAGAAAAGTGCATAATGCAATGCAATTTAAAAACTACTAAAAAACTAAATTGCAAACAAAAATAAGAAAAATGACTTAGGTAGCTAATGAAATTGACAATCCGTTACTAAGGAACCAATTACTTGATTCTTTGACAACAATGCCATTGATGAGGGAAGATTGTCATGGTCTAATCCATCAAAATAAAGTTTATTGAACCTAATATAATATAGTATAAGGCACAACCCTATCGTTCTTCTCGAGGAGCCTTTATGTAAAAACTGTTGGAAATTGTGCCATAGGGGCCAATCATTATCTTATGAACATTGTTAATTTATGAATTTATTAATTTTGTTATTGTATTTGCATGTTTACTGTGATGACCATCCTTGGATAACTCATGATCTTATCCTAAATGTCCCTGGTCGGTCATCTATATGGGAGTAGAGATAAAATAAGACCAGTATGACTTTGAAGATGTATAGAGATATAAATCAAAGTCATAGGCACATCTAAGAGTACAAGATGTTGGACCGACCAGCTATGAGAGAGCTGCATGGGTTAAGTCATAAGCTTCTCTCATATACAAACCATGTCACTATACCTTTTGACCTGAGATCATCATGGATTCCTACATGACAAACGCTAAGCTTTGACCTAGTCAAAAGTCACTTTTGACCTAGTGATCATAAAGACTATGTTCGGGCTTAGTGGTTTTCTGTTCGGAGGAATGTGAATGGTCAAGATGGAATTTGTCTCTCACATTCATAGAGAGATATTACTGGGTCCCTCGATGAGTGAGTCTGAGAAATATATAGCCACACTGTAATGGAAACATAGTTATATTTCTGTAGTCAGACTACTCAAGGATCGCGAAATTAATGGTCAGGAATAGGAGGATGACATTCTCCATTCCTCACCCATGACCAAAATATCGTATGATAAAAGGGACATGATATGGTTGTATAAAAGGTTACATCGTTCATCGATCCTCATATGATTTGGGTAGTCGTGATGTCTTGCTAGAGACCGCTAGTGACTTGTGAGTCAATATAGTAAATGGCCCACTGCCAACTTCATATGGGCCTACAGGGTCACACACAAAATAGCCCAACACGAGCTATGATGTCCAGATTCATTGAATCGAAGACATGTCCAGATTCAATGAATGATCCACGGTGGATGTATATATTTATTTATATTTATATTCGTATATATATAAATTCATATATATATATATTATATAAGAGATATTTACAAGATTTCATTTATAAGGATAAATTAAATCTCTATCACGTTTAAATTTGAAATTCAAATTGATATGATATCTCATATAAGAGATATTTATAATATTTAATTTATAAGGATAAAATTAAATCTCTATCACGTTTGAATTTGAAATTCAAATTGATATGATATCTTAAATTTAATTTATGAGAATAAATCAAATGTAATTCCATCTTATCTTTATTTTAAATTAAATAAATGGGTGAATTAAATCTGTGGGATAGATTTAATACAAACACTATTTATTTAATTAGTTTCTTATCAAATTATACAATATATGATATTGTATTAATTTTAGAATTAATATAAGATTAATTCTAAAAAATCCAAGTCTATGGTAACACGTATAGCATCCTATATATCTGATATTTAGGAGCTACGGTTAGAAAAAAAAGGGTGAACAGGAATCCGCAAAAGGTTTGCAGATAAGAAACTGCCGAAATAGAGATGGAGAGGACGAATTCTTGAGTAAGCCCTGGAGGGACAGGAGGCGCTAGTCATTCGTGGTTGGAACACTGTTCGTGTGGATACCAGTAGAGGAAGTTGACATAAGTTGTCAACTTCTTGCGATAAAAAAGAGATCACGAGTCATGGAGAGAAGTTGAGGACGTCGCAACCAGAAGCTGAGGATGTTGCGACTGAATACTGAGGGTAATACTTATTTCCACTTGACTTAAACACATACGGTAGATCCTGGCAGGGAATGGAAAATATTTTAAGTTAATTTCTGCTACGTGTCTTCCAATTCCTTATAGAAACCTACCAGATTGGATGTAAAAATCGATGAAAAACTTGAGCAAGGAAAAAATGGTTTTGGAGTTTTAGAGATTGATGCGATAAAAGTAGGGTGTAGAAAGGTAAATGTTTTTGAATTTTTGATTAAGATTAAAACAAGTTGGTTTGTTAAGAAATATGTTATGAAAGGCTCTTGATGATGAAAACGTATCTATCCTTACTCTCACGTTTAAAATTTGAGTTTAAAAATCACCAGGTCTCAAAGAAAACCTCAATCGATCGATTGAGTCCAGAACCCTAATTTTTCTTAAACCTCTTTGGTCAAAGCTGGTTTAAGAAATATTAATGAACTGTCATAACCCACTTAGCGTGTAAGTTGAATTTAGATATGAAAACACCCTCGAATGGTCATCGATCGAAAACACTAGATTTCAAGCAATTGAATTATTTAACAATGATTGCTAATAATAACCCAACTTTCTTAAAATTAAAACTAAAATATTCTATTAAAAAGAAAACATTCAAATCATCCGAATTCAATTACAAAGTCTAATATTTGAATGATCAATCGATATTTAAATAATTAAATAAAGAGTGAAGGGTATTTTGGTCATTTGATTAAGGTTAGACAGTCAATAAAGGTTATTTGGATAGTTGATAAAGGTCTAAAAATACTCTAGCAAAGTATGAAAAGACAATAATGCCCCTAGAATTATTCAAGGAAATAAAGAGTAACCAAAGGTGTATTGGTAATTTGCTAAGGGATATTTCTTGGGAATTGAGCCACCAGAGTGCTTGAGTTTGATTAGAGGCCAAGATATCATTCTAATGGTAAAAAAATGTGGCCCAATGATTATGTTAAGCTTAAGTGGAATTAAAGTAATAGTTTAATACTTTTTCATAAAGTAAAGTTACCCGGTTAAATATAGAACTAGGGAAGTGATCAGATAGAGCTTTAGACTCATCTAGAACCATGAGGTGGTATTAAAAGTATCCTCATAGGACCCACGATGTGCCACATGGCATGAGTCTAGGGAAAGAAGAAAAAGTTAAGGACACGGACACGATCTCAACTATTCACTCTGGGACAGGACTCTAAAATTCTCTGGAAATGTTGAGTTAGCTCGTGAGGTGTCCCAAGGGCCCCACCATTGCACCACCTAAGTATGTGAGGTGTCCATGGATGATGTTATTTTTGATGAGTCATCTAGGAAGATGATGTCATCATGATGATGTAAGTAAGGCTTCTTGAGGAAGCTAAGTGATCTGAGATGTTCATCGTGATTTGATCTGAGCCATCCATTCCACCTCTCTCCACCAATAAATACCCTATCCATCCCTCCATTCCATTCATGGGAAAGCAAGGAGAAGGAAGAGAAAGAAGAGAGAAAAAGAGAAAGAAAGGAAGGAAGAGAAAGGAAGGAAGGAAAAAGGAGGAGTTTTGACATAGCTAAGAGCAATCCAAGGAGCTTAAGGACTTGGCAAGCTTAAGAATAAGGTAAGTAATTTATTCTAGTCCCTGCTCTAATAAATTAGAGGATAGTTCTTATGAATTTAATATTTAGAATAGAGAAATATCTCTCTTGATAAGGTTAGCCATGGATGGAAAAAAAGTTAGGGGATTGTTAGATTAAGGGTATTACCTCAAGTTAAACATGATTTAAGTAGAGCTATACTGGATAGGATAATAATAAATATATTATTATGCTATGAATAGGCTCTGACCTATGAAAAGAAGGAATCTTATAGCAAAGGCTAAGAGCTAGAGGAAAGGCTATACGTCAGGTAGTAAACTTATCAAAACTTGTATGTATTGAATGTATGGTTGTTGATGTTATGGCTTGATTGATATTATTCATATGTGAATGTTGAAGCTCTGTGCTATTATTACTTTGGCCAATTGTATTTCATATATTACATGGAAGCATGTACATTGCATTATGTTGACATAATCACAAGCAAGCATTAATGCGTATATAGTATTTAGTACCATTTGTCACATCTTAATTTTTCCCTATCTGCATGATATTGATAGTGGAAAGAGGTTTGGAAAGGATTATGATGAATATCAGAAGAAATGATAAAGGTTAGATGAGTCTTGAAGAAAGAGAAGGAATAAAATGAAAATTAGAAAAGGTTGAAGGCCAAAAATGAAAGTAGAAACAAAAGTTGGGCCAAAAGTGGTAATTTCCAAAAGTTAAGGGATTTAGTTGAATTAAGTAAAAAGTTCAAGGGCAAAATTTTAATTATAGAAAGATTAGCCCAAAAAAGGTTAGAACTGGCCGAAAGTATTTTAGTCCCATATTCCATCAATAAATAGAGGAAGTTGCACTGGTTAATCTAGCATGATATAGAAATTTTATTAGGGATCCAGATAGCAGATATTTATCTGATAGTCCAAAAGTTATCTAAAATTTTATCAGATTTCATGGACTTCAGATATAAGTGGGAGAATTACAGAAAAGTGTGCCCTACAGTGTCAGATGTCATGGATCTGATAGAACCCTGGAAGAAGTTCTATATAAAAAGTTATTCATATATTAGTGAATTTTAATGGGAGTTTGATAATACCCATGATCAGATAATAGAACTTATCGGTATGTAACCCTGGACAGAATGAGATTAGATGATCTCATATATAGGCCCATGATGATGCCAAGGAGGGCCCAAAACCCAAGGTACTAGTTTATCAGTAGAAGGGGCTAGTGTCCAGAAAAAGTACAAAATTACAAAAATACCCCTAGATGCCCAGATTGTACCAGAGATAGATAGAGGGCATTTTGGTCATCTGGGACATGTTAAAAATGTGTTATATAGCCTAACTATAATTATTTAGAGCCAGTATAGGCCCTGAGGCAGTATAAAGAAGGGTGAAAAGACGATTTTACCCTTAGGGTTAGTATAGTGTAAAAAAGGACACCAAGGGTGTTTTAGTCATTTCCCAAGGGATGGATGGTAGATAAATATTAGTATATCAATGTCAATAGTATGAGAAGCCTAGACATTGATTTATAGGATAGAATACATATCCTGGTATATTATAAAAGATTGGGAACAGAAAATAATCCTGTTGTTGTGAAACTGCTCTGATCGGTACCAGATTGGACTAGAATTTTTCCAGAAGCTTCCTTACATGAGAATTTCGCCACATACCCCCATGAGGTATCCCTTGAGCTGTCTCTTATGATGTCATAATCATTCCTTTTTGAAAAAGTTAAATCCAAGATTAAATGTGAGCCTTTAAATCAAATAGTGCACAAAGTAATCTTGGCCATTAATTTTCTATAAATACCCCCTCAAAACTGGTTCAAAACTGTGGCCTCATGAACCTTGTGGAAACTCTTGCAAAATGGAAACTCAAGCCAAGATAAAGAAGATTCAAGGTACCAAAGTTCAATCAAGCTAGAGATTAAAGGTAAGCAATCTATCCTAGCTTATTTTCTTTTGATTTGGGAGCTTGAACTTAGGATTTTCATGGGAGAAAAGTTGAGTTTTCTCTAAGGTGTTGTGCTGTCCAAAAACCTTAGATGAAAGGAAAAAGAAGAAATTAAAGTTAGAGACATATGATTGAAACTTAAACAACCTAGTTAAGTGATTTATTGTTGAATCAAGTTGATATTTTTGACTTTGCCATGGTTAAACCTGTTCGGTCTGCACTGTTCATGAGGGAAGGAAATGGAATTTCAATGATTTAATGCTTCCATTGAATTTATATGATGATTTTGTGTAGGATTGGAAATGTTTTGAACCTTGGAAGCATTGAAATTCCAAGATTGTAGTTTTTGAAATTCTTCACAGTTACTATTCACTCACATGAATAGTGGTTAGAATTTCATGATTTTGATGCTTCCAATAGTTTTAAAATGATAAATTGTGTGGTCTAAAGTGGAGAAACAAGAATGGGAAGCATTAGAATAAAAATGAGAATTTTTGAAAGAATTGTATGCATATGTTTAGTTATGTACAACAGGACATGAAGGAGCTATAATTTCATTATTCTAAGCTCATAGATGGATTGAAAAGATAAAATCGTGTAGGGTTAAAGTCAATACATCAATTGATTTAAAGGCCAAATCCATTAGTTAAGATTAAGGAAAATAAGTGAGCTTAATGTTCAAGAGGAAGTTATGTTAGTTAAAGTGAGTTTAATGCTCAAGAAAATTGGATGATGATGGATGAATGGTTATGTGATGTTAGGGATTGATTGATATGCTCCAAAAGGGGAAGCCACATATCCAAGAGAAGTGAGAAGAAAGAAGCAAGATAAAGTGAAAGAAATCAAGTATATGAGGTAGTAAACTTATCCTAAACTTGTATGCATTGAATGTTATACTTGATTGTGCGGTAGCTTTATTGAATTGTGTTGCTTATGTGTGTAAGTATGAAGCTCTATTTCTATGATTACTTTGGCCAATTGTATTTCATATGTTACATGGAAGCATGCACATTACACAATGTTAACACTTTCACAAGCAAGCACAAGTATCTACATTAATGTATGCATTGTTTAGAAATGTTTGCTACTGTGATTTCCCCAGAAATCTTATTCCTTTTCATGTAAACCCAATCCCACAGGTTTAGGAATAATGAAAGAGGATGATGAAGCATGAAGAAAAGCTACAGATTGGATGGTATATATATTATGTAAATGTGTAATGTTGTTGTATGACCAATGTAAGTAGTGATGGTCATGATATAAAGAAAAATAGTAAATGATAGAATAAATATATGAAATTTTACTAACATTTATATGACATGCCAAGCTTCATTTTGACACTAAGAATGCTTTATTTGGATGTCTATACAAACAGTACTAATTTTCAAAATTAAGGGACCAGAATATGTTTTCAGAATTTTTAACCAAATGAACAGTAAAATTTGACAAATAAACTGTATTGATTGACGCATCGTTTGGTCTGGAAATTATTTTTCCCTTAAATGTCAAGATGTTATCTTCATGTAGATTTTTCAACCACTTCATTTCAATTTTTCTATAATTAATTACCATTTTTTGAAGTTCATTGTGTAATTTGGAATACCATATAAACAGTAACTCGAGAAAGAGTAAAATTCCAGATTTGGCTAATGGACTTCCAAGGTCTTGTAAGTGGTTCTAAATGCTACTGAATGGTCCCTAAGATGTATGAAAGCAAGGATGTTATATTTTGATATCAGAGCAATAGTTTCTAGCATGATTGAAGATATTTCCCAGACCCTAACTCTAAATAGTAAGTACTTTATTAAGTCAGGGTATTTATTGGGATAGTTAGCATTGCTTAATTAAGCAAATATTGCAGGAGTAAATATGGGATTTCATAAGGTTAAGTCAAAGGCTTTAGTTAATAAGGGAAACCCCAGACCAGTAGTAATATATGAAGATAAGGTACATCGAGACTTTGATAATCCCTCAGACAATGAGGAGAATTCAGAAGAGAGTATAGGGGATCAATCAGGGAAGTATACAGTTGGATGTCCCATAGATGTTTCTTTGGACTCAACCTACAATCTGGAGGTCATATAGAGATTCAGCCTGAAGCCGTGTATGCACTAAATGATGTTGAGTCTAGTGACTTTACACAGTATGATTTTGTTGGAGTGCCATTTAACCTTGATATAAGATTTATTCCTCCGATAAGAGGACAAATTATGGCTGAGGAAGCTGAGTACTGGTACTGGATTATGGGTACACCAGATATTATTCCTCCTCTACCAGAGTTTGAGGACAGAGTTGTTATGTGTAATAGATTATAATCCCTTAATTCAGACATCCAATTAGAGTTTATGACAGTTCCTATCCATTCCCAAAGTCTAGGAACTTGTGACTTTCTAAAGAAAGAACAGCTTGATGTTCTTGGTCCTAGTCAACCCTAGCCTTCTTTGTTAAAGACAGATAATGCTGACTGTATCAGTCTCAAGAAAGCTGTGGAAAGTGAATTACTCAGTTTATGTCAGGGGATAGATAGAAGTAGAAAATAAGAGCAGTTAGTTTACCTATAGTTCCTAAATGCCGTAGCAAGGATGATAAATAGATACACAGAGGAGGGCCTTAACCTAAATCAAGTTTATGCTCTAGTAGACTGGCATGAGATGGTAGTGAGTCAAGTACTACCATATACCCCTACATGGCATATAGATCTAAGCGAGTATTTGGCAAGGGATCCACTAGCTGATATACAAGAGTGCTTCTGTGTGCAAAAGTATGTGCAGTCTATTATTTCCTAGAAAATAATGTAGAAGGAGATTATGGGTAATGTAAATATGTAAACTCTAAAGTAAAGTAATTACTCATATGTATAGTAGTTATAATGTACCCCGAATATGTAATTGACATAAATGTAATGTAGGTACAAATGTTATGTTGACATGAAATATGAAGTTTTGTGTGATATAATGAAATGATTGTTTGTTGAACATGTATGTGAATATGTTCCCTTTTTAATGTGATTATGATGTATAGACATGAAAGAGTCTTAATTGACTTTGAAGATGCTGACTTCACTGAAGGTTATCAGTTAGAGGTTTAGCATAGAGTGCAGGCAAGTTAAACAGTATAAATCACTAAGATAAAGAAGATTAGTTTAAGATAGAGGGATCCCATTATGAAGAGACAGTAACCTAGTGCTCTACCCATAAAATAGAGGTAATAGTGCTGGATGATAAATGAGATCCATATGAACTAAATTAGTCAGGATCCAGAGATAGGCTAGAAAGGAATCACAGTCCAACCAAGAGCAGACTGAGACTGACAAACAGAAAGAGTTAAGAGATACAGAGAGATACATAAGTTACTCTCTACGACATAGAGAGGGATCCGCTTGCTTGAGAAGTTTTAGACGAAGAGTTTAAATGAAGTATTCCTCTCAATTAGAGAGAGATAAGCGTGAGGCTAAGGGTTAGAGCAAAGGAAAGAGAAACCCTTTGATGAATACTTAGCTAAGTTCATCCATATGAACGTTGAGGCGTAATAAGAGATACTTTCTTGCCTGTTAATAATCTAGGAGGATAAGGGAAAACTTAAAAGTACGAATGGCATAAAGATGTGAGCCAGACCCTTCCTCAGTTAGCTAAAAGAAAATAGCTAACTCAGTTATGGATTATGGTGAGGCTAAGGACACAAAAGTCCTTTAGGCTAAGGATATAGAAGTCTTACAGGTAATGAGAAATATTATAATAAGGACGAGTATGGCCTTGTAAGATAGCCACAGATTCAAAGATAAAGTGACTCCCATATTCCTATGAAAAAAAGAGTAAAGAAGGGTTGAATCTATACCCTAATAAGAGGGCGATGTGGTAGTCTAAGTGAAACAAGTAAATGATTTAACGTTTCAATTTTACTATTCATCTAGCGTCTTCCCCTAATTCTGGCATTTCTAGTTACAATTTTGAAAAATCATATCTCTATGTGTAGACATCCAAATGACACTTTCTATATATCAAATTGAAGCTTGGTATGTCTAATATTTATTGGTAAAATATTATACATTTATTCAATCATTTACTATTTTTAATTATAGCTCAAAAGTCATAGCCTCTCCACGAGCTACTATTCACAGTGGCCAATTCCAGCAATCAATATTACATACATACATTAATCGAATATCAATCATGCTAAATAATTATTAACTTTTCTTCATGCATCTTCATCTCCTCCATGTTGAGAAGACATGCTATAATTGGATTGATATGGAAAGGGTGAGATTTCTAGGGAAATCTCAATAGCGAACAGTAATAAACAATGCATTCATTAATGTGAATAATTGTGCTTGCTTGTGAAAGTCTTAGCATTGCGTAATGTGCATGCTTCCATGTAACATATGAAAAACAATTGGCCAAAGTAATCATAGAAATAGAGCTTCATACATAAGAACATTTTGCAACACAATTTAACAATGCCATAGCACAATCAAGCATAACATTCAATGCATACAAGTTTATGATAAGTTTACTACCTGGTGTGTAGCCTTTCCTTAGTCCTTAACCTTTACTCTGAGGTTCCTTATTTTCCTAGGTCAGATCTTATACATAGCATAATAATATCTCCATTATTATTCTATCCAATATACCTCTACCTAGGTCATGCTTAACTTGGGGTAATACCCTTAATCTGACAATCCCCTAACTTTCTTTATATCCATGACTAACCTTATCAAGAGAGATATTCTCTATTCTAAATATTAACTTTGTAAGAAAAATCCTCTCATTTATCAGAGCAGGGAATAGAATAAATTGCTTACCTTATTCCTAAACTTGCCAAGTCCTTAAGCTCCTTGGATTGCTCAAAACTACACCAGAACTCCTTCCTTTCTTTCTCTTTCTTTCTTTCTTTCTCTCTTTCTCTCTTATTTCTCTTGTTTTTCCATACTTGGGCGTGGGAATGAAGTGAGGGGGAGTAGGGTATTTATAGTTGAGTGGAGGTGGAATGGATGGTCTAGATCAAATCGCGATAAATGGCTCATATTACTTAGATTCCTCAAGAAGCCTTGACTGCATCATCATCCTCAATGACTCATCAAAATGACATCATCCATGGGACACCTCACATGCTAGGTGGCATAATGGTGGGGCCGTTGGGACACCTCACTAGCTGACTCAGCATTTCTAGAGAAGTCCATAGTCTTTTCCTAGAATGAACAGCTGAGATCGTGCCATGTGTCCTTAGCTTTTTCTTCTTTTTCTATACTCATGACAGGTGGCACCTTATGGGTCCCATAAGGACACCTTTTATGCCACCTCATGGTTCTGGATGAGTCTAAAGCCTTATATGATCACATTCCCCTGTTCTATCTTTGACCGGGTAATTTTACTTTATTGAAAAAGTACTAAACTAATATTTTAATGCCACATGGGCCCACATCCCTCTTGGGTTACGTTTTTGGGCCCTTGGAATGCTATCTCGGCCTCTAATGAAGCTCAACCACTCTGGTGGCTTAATTCCCAAGAAACATCATTTTCTTTTCCAAAATAACCATTATGGCCCCAGGGACTTTCACTATTTACAATTTAGAACCTGAACTTTCACTTACTTGCAGTTTAGTCCCTGAACATCATATGTATACTTCTGAGACTTCTGCTCAATAGGGCCTTGTAGGATACCTTTTTCAAGTTACATACTGGGCTTCTAGGCCTAAAAATTGGGATATGACATTTCTCCTCCCCTTAAAATAAATTTCATCCTCAAAATTTTAGGGTTAAACTTCTATTCATTCCTTGGTGAAGAGTTTCTCAGAGGAGAATGTCCCTTTCATTTCATAATATCTTCTTCACTTTTTTAGCTCTTCTTAACTTTATGCATCTATGCCAATCTTTTGTGGCATTTACACCATTTCTGATTAATTTTTAGGGGTCACCCATCATTGAGTTACTCTTGCCTGAGCAACTTTTAGCTAACCATTCTACTTGGTTAGGGTTAGGTTACATTTCTTATAGCTCTAAGCCCTAGCATATTCTTTCTCATATAATTGTGTTCTTTTTTTACTCTATCTTAGACCCTCTTTTCTGGGTCTCACTATCCTTTTAATTTCTTTATCCTTATCTAAAGGATCTATCTACTCATACTTTTCTATTCTCAAAACATATAGGGTTCTCTTCTCTATTCCTCAGGCATACTTCTACAAAACTTTTGAACATCAGCACCCAAACTTGAACTTGAACTTGAACTCCATCTTTATTTAAGAGAAAACTAAGTTCAGTCTATATATAATATAGGCTATTTGAGGAAAATCATTATAAATAAGTTTTCTAGATGAGTTAATCAACTCATGAAGCTTCCTTACCTTAACTTCATCTTTGGTAATTATCTTTCCAGAGAGATAATGTACTATTCTCATTTCTTCATGGCTCATTACTATTCTTAGGCTAGGTCTAACTGTGACCTCAGGATTTAACTGTGATCAACCATAAGCCTCTTCAGAATCTAACTATGACTCTGAAGCTGTTAGGATCTAACTGTGACCCTTGAGCCATGCTAAGATCTAACTGTGACCCTCCAGAATCCTGTGTGATTCTGTTGTACTGTATCATCATTTCTGAAAGATCTCAAACCAATAGACTAAATTATAAGGTTAAATGCTTCCACCTGTTAATAACTCAATCAATAAATTTTAAGAAATACATTCAGTAGCCCATATTATTTACCAGGACTTTACTTATTTTCCCTCTTACTCAGGAGTTCCTTCTCATCTTTCTTACTCTATTGTGGCATACCCATTATGGTCTAACCACTTGCCATTGCATTCAGCTGCTATGACCTCACCATAACTTCTCATTTAAATATGTGCTCTAACTGCGAGCCATTTAAACTATACTCTAACTGTGAGCAATCTGAATAAGATCTAACTCTTATCTAAAGAGTGATCTAAGCTCATTTGAATCTAGCTCTATCTGAGAGCCATCTATTTCAAATCCAACTCTTATCTGAAGAGTGATATGAGAATAATCTCTTTATTGTTATCCTTTGCTCTTTATGTATACCATTTCTTTTGATAGAGTTATTGTAACATCCTTACTTTTATACGTCTTAGGGACCATTTAGTAGCATTTAGAACCACTTACAAGACCTTAGAAGTCCATTAGCCAAATCTGGAATTTTACTCTTTCTCGGGTTACTCATATGGTATTCCAGATTATGCAACGAACTTCAAAAAATTAATTCTAGAAAAATCAAAATAAAGTGGTTCAAAAAGATACGTTAAGATAACATCTTAAAATTTAAGGAAAAAATAATTTCCATACCAAATGATTAGTCAATTGATACAGTTTATTCGTTGAAGTTTATTGTTCATTTGGTCAAAACTCTAGAAACAAATTCTAGTCCCTTAGTTTGGAAATTCAGTTCTGTTTGTACAGACATCCAAATAAAGTGTTCTTGGTGTCAAAATGAAGCTTGACATGTCATCTAAATGTCTGGGAAATCTCATACATTTATTCCATCAGTTACTATTTTTCATTACATCATGACCCTCACTGCTTAAATTGGTTATACAACAATAATACATTTAACAATTCCTCATATAACACACATATACTGTTCAATCCCTAGCTTTTCTTCATGCTTCATCATCCTCTTTCATCATTCATAAACCTGTGGGATTGGGATTACATGGAAAGGGATGAGATTTCTGGGGAAATCTCAGTAGCAAACCTTACTAAACAAGGCATGCATTAATGTAACTACTTGTGCTTGCTTGTGAAAGTGTTATCATTGTCTAATATGCATGCTTCCATGTAACATATGAAATACAATTGGCCAAAGTAATCATAGAAATAGAGTTTCATACATAAGCACAATTGCAACACAATTCACCAAAGCCATAGCACAATCAAGCATAACATTCAATGCATACAAGTTTAGGATAAGTTTACTACCTTATACACTTGACTTTCTTTCACCTTATCTTTCTTCTCACTTTTCTTGAACATATGGCTGCCTCTCTTGGAGCATACCAATCAGTTCCTAACATCACATAATCATTTGTTCATTACCATCTAACTTCCTTGACCATTAAGGTCACTTTAACTAACAGAACTTCTTATTGAACATTAAACCCATTAACTTTCCTTAATCTTAACTAATACACTTGGTCTTTGAGTCAATTAATGTATGAACTTTACCCTACACAATTTCATCTGTTGAATCCATTTATGAGCTTAGAATCATGAAATTCCAGCTCCTTAATCACATGCTGTACAGAATCGAAACTGCACTCAATTTTTTCAAAAAATCTCATTTTGATTCCAATGCTTCCCATACTTGTTTCTATACTTTATCCCACACAATTTTTCATTTTAAAACTATTGAAATAATCAAAATCATGAAATTCCAATCACTGTTCATGCGTGTTAGCAGTAACAGAGAAAGGTTTCAAAAACTACAACCTTGGAATTTCAGTGCTTTCAAGGTTCAAAACCTTTCCAATCCTACACAAAATCATCATCTAAATTCAATGGAAGAATTAAATCATTGAAATTCCATTTTCTTCTTCATGAACAGTACAGACTGAACAGGACACACCATGGAAAAGTCAAGAATATCAACTTGATTCAACAACCAATCTCTTAACTAACTTGTTTAAGCTTCAATCATACACTTCTAACTTTAATTTCTTCTTTTCCCTTTCATCTAATGTTTTTGGGAAGCACCACCCTTTAGAGAAAACTCAACTTTTCTCCCATAAAAACCCTAAGTTCAAGCTCCCAAATCCAAGGAAAATAAGCTAGGAGAGATTGCTTACCTTTAATCTCTAGCTTGCTTGAACTTTGGTACCTTGAATCTTCTTTGTCTTGGCTTGAGTTTTCATTTTGCAAGAGTTTTCCCAAGGGTCCATGAAGCCACTGTTTTTGCTGTAGAATTGAGGGGGTATTTATAGCCAAAATCTATGTAAAATGAATGGCCAAGATTGATTTGGTTACTTTTAATCTAAAGGCTCGCATTTAATCTTAAATTTAATTTTTTCCAAAAAGAATAATTATGACATCATGTGAGACAGCTCAAAGGACACCTCATGGGGGTATTTGGTGTGCTCACCATGCCAGGAAGCTTCTGGAAAAATTCTAGTCGAATCTGATACCAATCGGAGCAGTTTCACAACAATCGGACTATTTTCTATTCCTACTTCTTTATAATATTCTAGGATATGTATTCTATCTTGTAAATCAGTGATTAGGCTTCTCATACCCTTGACATGGTTATACTTAATATTTATATGCCATCTATCCCTTGGAAAATGAGTAAAATACCCTTGGTGTCCTTTCTTACACTATATTGACCCTAAGGGTAAAATCATCTTTTTACCCCTCTTTGTACTGCCTTAGGGCCTATACTGGCTCTAAATAATAACATTTATACTATATGCCATGTTTTTATCCTATCCCAGATGACCAAAATGCCCTCCATCCATCACTGGTACAATATGGGCATATAGGGGCATTTTCATAATTTTGCACCTTTTCTGGACACTGGCCCCTTCTCCTGATGGACTGGTACCCTGGGTTTTGGGTCGTTCTTGGCATCATCATGGGCCTATATATGAGTTCATGTGATCTCATTCTATTCAAGCTCACATACTAATAAGTTTTATTATTGGATCACGAGTGTTATCAAACTCCCATCAAAATTCACTGTTATAGGAATAACTTTTTATCTCTATGGAGTACTTTGTATCTCTTTACTATCTCTTAACTTTTTCTATCTATTAACCATCTTGTCTCTAACTTTAGGCCATATGCTAGGATCATTCCCAGGCAAGTCTCATTCTAACTTTTGCTTCTTTTGTTCAAGAAATACTAGATGAACAAATTCTTTTGTAATATAGATCTATTCACATGGAGGATCTACTTTTGAACATTGTCTGAAACTAATCTTTCATATCTCAGTACTTTGTACTATTTGGCTTGATCACACTTTATACCAATCCTCTAGCTGATCAACTTCAATGAGGTTGGTACATTCACTATCATCGTCACTGTAACGTCTGGCCACAAAATGATATCTCGAGCTACTATTGCAGCTTCCCTTGACTGTAGACTGGTCAACTTCTATCTCTTTTGATAGAGGAAACTGTTCCCCACAAGTTATCTTGCTTAGTCTAGCCACATCTTACTAAGAAACATGAGACCTCAGTGGTAATGACTGATTAAGACTAGTCTATCATAGTCATTTCCTTGAAGACTATCTCGTAAACTTGTAAGGTATGGGGTATTGTTCTATTTATTTGGGTGTCACTGTCTCTTGTTTGAATCATTCTCTAAGTAGTGAACACTATCCCCATATCTCATACTAGGGAGGAAACCTCTTTAGTTCAATTTTCTAACTTGTTCAAGGGGTTATTCTAACTAAACCAGAGCATCACTGAGCCAGAACCTTCTATTCTGTGCCATAATCTTATGCTCTGAGTCAGAACCCTTTGCTCTATACTAGAACCCTCTCAATTCTGTACCAGAACCTTATGCTCTAATACCAAAATGTAACATCCTAATTTTCTTATGTCTTAGGGACAATTCAGTAGCATTTAGAACCACTTACAAGACCTTGAAAGTCTATTAGCTAAATCTGGAATTTTTACTCTACTGAGTATTGTTCACTATGTAAATTCCAGAGGAGTGACATGACTTTGAAAAATTATAACTAATTATAGAAAAATTGAAATTAAGTGGTTCAAATTGATACATAAATATAACTTAATTCTCTTTCAGGGAAAAATAATTCCTTCACCATACCTTGCCCAAGTCAACGCAGGCCAACATTCCAATTTTACTGTTTATCTAGCGTCTTCCCCTGATTCTAGCATTTCTAGTCCCAACTTTGAGAAAATATATTTCCATGTGTAGACATCCAAATGAGGCATTCTATATATCAAATCGAAGCTTGGTATGTATAATATTTATTGGTAAAATATTATACATTTATTCAATCAATTACTATTTTTAATTATAGCTCAAAGGTCACAGCCTCTCCAGGAGCTACTGTTCACAATGGCCAATTCCAGTAATCAACATTACATACATACATTAATCACATATCAATCATGCTAAATAATTCTTAACTTTTCTTCATGCATCCTCATCTTCTCCATCTTGAGAAGACCTACTGTAATTGGAATGATATGGAAGGGGTGAGATTTTCGGGGAAATCTCAGTAGCAAACAATACTAAACAATGCATGCATTAATGTGAATAATTGTGCTTGCTTGTGAAAGTCTTAACATTGCGTAATATGCATGCTTCCATGTAACATATGAAATACAATTGGCCAAAGTAATCATAGAAATAGAGCTTCATACATAAGTACATATGCAATACAATTCAACAAAGCCATAGCACAATCAAGTATAACATTCAATGCATACAAGTTTAGGATAAGTTTACTACATGGTGTGCAGCCTTTCCTTAGTCCTTAAACTTTACTCTGAGGTTCCTTCTTTTCCTAGGTCAGAGCCTATACATAGCACAATAATAATATCTCCATTATTATTCTATCCAGTATAGCTCTACCTAGGTCATGCTTAACTTGGGGTAATACCCTTAATCTGACAATCCCCTAACTTTCTTAATATCCATGGCTAAGCTTATCAAGAGAGATATTCTCTATTCTAACTATTAATTTTATAAGAACAATCCTCTAATTTATTAGAGCAGAGACTAGAATAAATTACTTACCTTATTCCTAAGCTTGCCAAGTCCCTAAACTCCTTGGATTGCTCCTCGCTCCACCATAACTCCTTCATTTCTTTCTCTTTCTTTCTTTCTTTCTTTCATTCTCTCTTATTTCTCTTGTTTTTCCATGCTTGGTCATGGGAATCAAGTGAGGGGGAGTGGGGTATTTATAGTTGAGTAGAGGTAAAATAGATGGTCTAGATTGAATCGCGATGAATGGCTCACATTGCTTAGCTTCCTCAAGAAGCCTTGCCTTCATCATCACGATGACATCATTATCCTCAATCACTCATCAAAATGACAGCATCTATGGGACACCTAACATGCTAGGTTTTGCAATGGTGGGGCTGTTGGGACACCTCACCAGCTGACTCAGCATTTCTAGAGAATTCTATAGTCTTTTAATAGAATGAATGGCTGAGATCGTGCCACGTGTCCTTAGCTTTTTCTTCTTTTTCTATACTCATGACATGTGGCACCTTGTGGGTCCCAAGAGGACACCTTTTATGCCACCTCATAGTTCTGGATGAGTCTAAAGCCTTATCTGATCACTTTCCCCAGTTCTATCTTTGACCAGGTAACTTTACTTTATTAAAAAGGTACTAAACTAATATTTTAATGCCACTTTGGCCCACATCCCTCTTGGGCTACTTTTTTGGACTCTTGGAATGCTATCTTGGCCTCTAATCAAGCTCAAGCACTCTGGTGGCTCAATTCCTAAGAAATATCCCTTTCTTTTCTAAAATGACCATTATGTCCCCAGGGACTTTCATTATTTACAATTTAGTCCATGAACTTTCACTTACTTGCAGTTTAGTCCCTAAACATCATATGTATACTTCTGGGACTTCTGCTCAATAGGGCCTTGTAGGATACCTTTTTCAGGCTACATACTGGGCTTCTAAGCCTAAAACTTGGGATATGACACTTCAGATTTATATCTGGACTTTTCAGTTAAACATGCTCAGGCAAGAGTAGCCCAATGATGGTGCCCCTAGGAAGTGATAGAAAAAGGTATAACTGCCATAGAAATTGGCATATATGCATAAATCTATGTAAAATGATAGAAAGAGCTATGAAAAGCTAGAAAGGTTTATAAACAGTAAGAGACTAGAACCCTTATGTCAAGTCCAAATGAAATGGATTTGAAAGATAGACTATGATATAGCCATATTTGGCCAGATATGCCATGTTATAGAATTAAAGATACAAAATGAGAAATGCTATGAATAGTACGTAATGAGATATGTTATGCGAAATACGTATTGAGAAGTATGATATGAAGTGGCTTTATAGTTAGCCTTGTAAATAGGTTGAGCGGCTCTGTTTTTTAAAGGGATAAGATGTTTGAATTATAAGTTATAGATGAAAGAGCAAGTGAGAGCTTTCACTCCTTGCATGAAATGCCAGCCATTATGTTATGTTTATAGAATATGCTAAAGCTCCAAATGTTAGAGCAGTGCAAGCTCTGAGTGTTAGAGCTGTGCATATTAAGAGAAGGAATGCTTGAGCTCCAATGTTAGAACTTCGCATTCAGAGGCAGGAATATAGTCCTACAATATGTTGGCTAGGCATTATGCATGTTAGAGTATGTGCTCCTATTTAGTAGTAAAGCAATGAAAAAAGGAATGATGACATAAGCCATCTCTCTGTATTATGATGAGTTATTAAAGATGATGAGAAGTATGATGATATGAAAATGATAGATAAAGTTTTGTGGATGTTCAGAGAATTTCGCTAGATACCTAGATGAGCAATAAGTAATTTCTCTAAGAAGTATGATAAATCATTAATAGAAACTCTAGAGTGTAATAGCATATGAAAAGAAATAGGCACTACTCACAAGTTTAGTATGGTGAGAAGTCCATATGTAGATAGATGCATAGCAAGAAAGTAAGTAATAGAATGAACTGGAGTTCAACTCTGATTAAGTTGATTCAGAATAAAAGAATGGTCATAGTAAAGATATGAAAAAATGCAGATATGAAAAGTACTAGGCTAAGATGTCAAGATAAAAGATAAGAGATAGATACCTCAATCCTTGATTGAGGTGTTGAGTAAATTTAGAGGACAAAATTTATTTTAAGGGGGTAGGAATGTCATATCCTAATTTTTCCATATCTGCATAATATTGATAGTGAAAAGAGGTTTAGAAAGGATTATGATGAAGATTATAAGAAATGATAAAGGTTAAATGAGTATTGAAGAAAAAGAAAGACTAAAAAGAAAATTAGAAAAGGTTGAAGGCCAAAAATAAAAGTATAAACAAAAGTTGAGCCAAAAGTGGTAGTTTCCAAAAGTTAAAGGACTTAAATCGAATTAAGTAAAAAGTTTAAGGGCAAAATTGTAATTACAGAAAGATCATCTCGAAAAAGGTTAGAACTGCCCCAAAAGTATTTTAGTCCTATACTCCATCAGTAAATAAAGGAAGTTACACTAGTCAATCTAGCATGATACACAAATTTTATTAGGGTTCCAGACAACAGATTTTTATCTGATAGTCTAAAAGTTATATAAAATTTTATCAGATTTTATAGACTTCAGATATAAGTGGGAGAATTACAGGAAAGTGTGCCCTACAGGGTTAGATGTCATAAATTTGACAGAACCCTGGAAGAAGTTCTGTATAAAAAGTTATTCACATATTAGTGAATTTTGACGAGAGTTTGATAACACCTGTGATCCGATAATGGAACTTATCAGTATGTAAGCCTGGATAGAATGAGGTCAAATGACCTCTTATATAGGCCCATGTTGATGCCAAGGAGGGCCCAAAACCCAGGGTACCAGTTTATCAGTAAAACGAGCCAGTGTCTAGAAAAAGTGCAAAATTGTGAAAATGCTCCTGGATGCCCAGATTGCACCAGAGATGGATGGAGGGTATTTTGGTTATCTGGGATAGGCTAAAAATGTGGGATATATCTAGTATAATTATTTAGAGCCAATATAGGCCCTGAGGCAGTACAAAGAAGGGTGAAAAGACGATTTTACCCTTAGGGTTAATATAGTGCAAAAAAGGACACCAAGGGTATTTTGGTCATTTCCCAAGGGATGGATGGTAGATAAATATTCAATATATCAATGTCAATGGTATGAGAAGTCTAAAAAATGATTTATAGGATAGAATACATATCCTGGTATATTATAAAAAATTGGGAACAGAAAACAATCCGGTTGTTGTGAAACAGATCTGATCAGTACCGAATTAGACTAGAATTTTTTCAAAAGTTTCCTTACATGAGAATTTCACCACATACCCCCATGAGGTGTCCCTTGAGCTGTCCCTTATGATGTCATAATTATTCCTTTTTGAAAAAGTTATATCAAAGATTAAATATGAGCCTTTAGATCAAATAGTGCACAAAGTAATCTTGGCCATTATTTTCTATGAAATTTTCTATAAATACCCCCTCAAATCTGGTTCAAAACTATGGCCTCATGAACCTTGGGAAAACTCTTGCAAAATGGAAACTCAAGCCAAGACAAAGAAGATTCAAGGTACCAAAGTTTAAGCAAGCTAGAGATCAAAGGTAAGCAATCTCTCCTAGCTTACTTTCCTTTGATTTGGGAGCTTGAACTTAGGGTTTTTATGGGAAAAAAAGTTGAGTTTTCTCTAAGGTATTGTTCTGTTCAAAAACCTTAGATGAAAGGGAAAAGAAGAAATTAAAGTTAGAGACATATGATTGAAGCTTAAATAAACTAGTTAAGTGGTTGGTTGTTGAATCAAGTTGATATTCTTGACTTTGCCATAGCTGAACCTGTTTGGTCTGCACTGTTCATGAGGGAAGGAAATGGAATTTCAATGATTTAATGCTTCCATTGAATTTATATGATGATTTTGTGTAGGGTAGGAAAGGTTTTGAACCTTGGAAGCATTGAAATTCCAAGATTATAGTTTTTGAAATTCTTCATAGTTACTTTTCACTCGCATGAACTGTGATTGGAATTTTATGATTTTGATGCTTCCATGGTTGTAAAATGAAAAGTTGTGTGGGGTAAAGTGGAGAAACAAGTATGGGAAGCATTAGAATCAAAATGATAATTGTTGAAAGAATTGTATGCATATGTTCAGTTATGTACAGCAGACCATGAAGGAGCTAAAATTTCATTATTCTAAGTTCATGGATGGATTCAAAAGATGGAATTATGTAAGGTTAAATTCAAGACATCAATTGATTCAAAGGCCAAATCCATTAGTTAAGATTAAGGAAAATAAGTGAGCTTAATGCTCAAGAGGAAGTTATGTTAATTAAAGTGAGTTTAATGCTCAAGGAAATTGGATGATGATGGATGAATGGTTATGTGATGTTAGGGATTGATTGATATGCTCCAAAAGGGGCAGCCACATATCCAAGAGAAGTGAGAAGAAAGAAGCAAGATAAAGTGAAAGAAATCAAGTATATGAGGTAGTAAACTTATCCTAAACTTGTATGCATTGAATATTATGCTTGATTGTACTATAGCTTTGTTGAATTGTGGTGCTTATGTGTGTATGTATGAAGCTCTATTTCTATGATTACTTTGGCCAATGTATTTCATATGTTACATGGAAGCATGAACATTACACAATGTTAACACTTTCACAAGCAAGCACAAGTATCTACATTAATGTATGCATTATTTAGTAATGTTTGCTACTGAGATTTCCCCAGAAATCTCATTCCTTTTCATGTAAACCCAATCCCACAAGTTTGGGAATATTGAAAGAGGATGATGAAGCATGAAGAAAAGCTACGGATTAGATGGTATATATGTTATGTAAATGTGTAATGTTGCTATATGACCAATGTAAGTAGTGATGGTCATGATGTAAAGAAAAATAGT
This sequence comes from Leucaena leucocephala, assembly GCA_037074615.1. Classification (NCBI taxonomy): domain Eukaryota; kingdom Viridiplantae; phylum Streptophyta; class Magnoliopsida; order Fabales; family Fabaceae; genus Leucaena; species Leucaena leucocephala. The sequence continues at coordinate 10,904,504 of CM073553.1, forward strand.
AAATTATGGAATAAATATATGAAATTTTATAGACATCTAGATGACATGCCAAGCTTCATTTTGACACCAAGAACGCTTTATTTGGATGTCTGTACAAAGAGAACTAATTTCCCAAATAAGGGACCAGAATCTATTTTTAGAATTTTTGACCAAATGAACAGTTAATTTTGGTGAATAAACTGTATTGATTGATGCATCATTTGGTCTCAAAATTATTTTTCCTTTAAACATCAATATGATATCTTTATGTATCTTTTTGAACCACTTCATTTTGATTTTTCTAGAATTAATTATGACTTTTCAAAGTTTATTGCATAATCTGGAATACCATATGAACAGTAATCCGAGAAAGAGTAAAATTCTAGATTTGGCTAATGGACTTCCAAGGTTTTGTAAGTGATTCTAAATGCTACTGAATGGTCCTTAAGACATATGAAAGTAAGGATGTTATACCATTTACTGCTGAGATTTCCCCAGAAATCTCACCCCTTCCATATCAATACAATCATAGCAATTCTTCTGAAGATGGAGGGGTTGCAGATGCATGAGAGAAGTTAAGAATTATTTAGTATGATTGATATGTCATTGATGTATGTAAAATTTGGAGCTAAAATTGCCACTGTGAAGAGTAACTCATTATGAGTTAATGGCAATTGAGCTATAATTAGAAATAGTAAATAATTGAATAAATGTATGATATTTTACCAGTAAATAGTAGACATAACAAGCTTCGATTTGATATATAAAACGTATCATTTGTATGTCTACACATGGAGATATGATTTTTCAAATTTGGGACCAAAAATGCTAGAATCAGGGAAGGACGCTAAATGAACAGTAAAATTGAAGCGTTGACCGACGTTGACTTGGTAAAGTCATAGTCAATAATTTATTTTTTCCTAAAAGAGAATTAAGTTAGCTTTGTGTATCAATTTTAACCACTTCATTTCAATTTTTCTAGATTTAATTATCATTTTTTGAAGTCAAGTCACTCCTCTGGAATTTACACAATAAATAATTCTCGATAGAATAAAATTCCAGATTGTGTAGTTTTACTTCAATTACCTTTAAAGTTGTTTCCGATGCTACCGTTTGGTCCCTAAGATGTAAGAAAATAACGATGTTTCACTTGGCATTGCTCATATTATCACTTTTGTATTCTCAAAAGTTGGTGCATTAATTGTCTTAAGGTTTCACTATGGATTATATTATTACCTCAGATTTAATAGCTTTGTCTTAGGCCTACTTCATGTCTTTGTCGAGGAGTACAAAGGTTCAAGTGTGGGGAAATTGATAGGACACAAATTGTGTATGGTTTTTATAATATTTTGAGGGTTTTATGATAACTTTACCATTCATTTTATGCTTGTAAATGTGCTTTTGTAGTAATACATAATTGTGCTTAGCAATATGCTAATTTAAGGGTAAAATAGTAAATTAACTCCTTCAAAATACATATATGTTGTTCTTTAGTAATTAGTTGAACTTTTACAGTGAGCTTTGATTTAAAATTGCAGGTATTTTGGAGGAGAACCAAGGATTAATGTTAGGATAAAAGAGATTACAAGACAAAGAGAATCAAATCAAAAATAGGATTTGGTCCCGACTAAATAAGAGAATTAGTGAAGATGCGCGTTTTTTATTAGGTTATTCTATCTCTAAAATGAGAGGAACCAGCCGGAGTCATGGGAGGCTAGTTTTTTACCTGATACAGCAAAGAAGTAGTACTCAAACATTCTCTCCACACTATCTTCACAACCTACCCTCATATCTCCAATCATTTGTTACATGCTTATTTTCACCCTCAATTATACCCATTTGAAAGCCATTGGAACCAATTATATAGTTATTTGCCTTAGAAATATGTATTTTCAAAGGAATTGCTCTCGGCTACTGTTCACGTTATTGTTCATTTGGTAATTCCACAACATGTACTTTGAAAATTCATAATTAAATGTAGAAAAATTGAAATAGGGTGGTTCCAATTTCTAATGAAAGCTATTTCATTTAAATTTGAAAGACAAATGTTAAATTGAGGTTCCATCATTGCCCAAATGAAATTAGCTTATTCGTTGAAAAACACTGTTCATTTGGTACAATATGGAAGTTCTAGTTTCTTTGCCTTAACTTCAAAAATTCAATTATCTTTCGTTACTTGTCCAAATGAACCGTGTTATCTATGGATTTAAAGATCTATATATGTTCTTTGAGCTCACAAAATTTCATGGAAAACTCGTTCATTTGCTATACAAAATTAATGTCAAAACGTTATTGTCTCCAGTTGCATACTTTATCTCTATTCCATATTTTCACTCTAAATTTGAAAAATCATAGTAATTTGAATACTTGTCTAATTGAGGCTTTCTTGATGTTACTTTAAAGCTATATACCTTAACTACAACCATGCCAAATTTCAAGTTCAAACTCATTGATTAAGGTACTGTAAATACCATCAAGAGGTCACTACCTCATAACACTAACACATGAACATACAATATACAATCCAGCATGTGCTTCCATAATGCCAAGAACCTCATTTGACTTATTATACAAGTTTATCCATCTATGCTTACCCTCTTTCCTCGAGAAGTTCTAGCACCTACGACATGGTTATGTGTCATATCCTAATTTTTCCCTATTTGTATAGTACTGATAGGGGAAAGAGGTTTGTAAAGGATTATGATGAAGATAAAAAGAAAAGATAAAGGTTAGCTGAGTCTTGAGGGAAGATAATGACTAAAACGCAAAGTAGAAAATGTTAAAGGCAAAAAGTGAAAGTAGAAACAAAAGTTGGGCCCTTAAGTGTAATTTTCAAAAGTTAAAGGACTTATATATCTTAGGGACCATTCAGTAGCATTTTGAACCACTTTATTTCAATTTTTATAGAATTAATTATTATTTTTTGAAGTTTGTTGTGTAATTTGGAATACCATATGAACAGTAACCTGAGAAAGAGTAAAATTCTAGATTTGGCTGATAGACTTCAAAGGTCTTGTAAGTGGTTCCAAATGCTACTGAATGGTCCCTAAGACGTATAAAAGTAAGGATGTTACATTTTGGTATTAGAGCAAAGGATTATGGATTAAGAAATGCTCTGAATATATTATTGATTGACTGATATGAGATTATTCCCATACCCTTGTTGGAAAACGTGCCTAGGAGCTAATCATTGTCTTATGAATATTATTGATTTATGAATTTATTAATTGTGTTATCATATTATTTGCATGTTTACTGTGATGAACATCCTTGGATAATTCATGATCTTATACTAAATGTCCCTGGTCGGTCATCTGTGCGGGAGCAGAGATGAAATAAGACCAGTATGACTTTGAAGATGTATAGAGATATAAATCAAAGTCATATGCACATGTAAGAGTACAAGGTGTTGGACCGACCCGCTATGAGAGAGTTGCATGGGTCACGTCATAATCTTCTCTCATATACAAACAATGTCACTATGCCCTTTGACCTGAGATCATCATGGATTCCTACATGACAAACGCTCAGCTTTGGCCTAGTCAAAAGTCACTTTTGACCGAGTGATCATAAAGACTATGTTCGGGCTTAGTGGTTTTTCATGCGGAGGAATGTGAATGGTCAAGATGGAATTTGTCCCTCACATTCGTAGAGAGATATTACTGGGCCCCTCGATGAGTAAGTCTGAGAAATGTATGGCCATACTGTAATGGAAAGGTAGTTCCATTTCTATAGTCAGACTACTCAGGGATCGAGAAAGTAACAGTCAGGAATAGGAGGATGACATTATCCATGCCTCATCCATGACCAAAATATCGCATGACAGAAGGGACATGATATGGTTGTATAAAAGGTTACATCATTTATCGATTCTCATATGATTTGGGTAGTCGTTATGTCTTGCTAGAGACCGCTTGTGACTTATGGGCCAGTATAGAAAATGGCCCACTGCCAACTTCATATGGGCCTATAGGGTCACACACAAAATAGCCCAACACGAGCTATGATGTCCAGATTCATTGAATCTAAGACGTGTCTAGATTCAATGAATGATCCAGGGTTGATGTATATATTTATTTATATTTATATTCGTATATATATAAATTCGTATATATATTATATATAAGGGATATATAGGATTTAATTTATAAGGATAAATTAAATCTCTATCACGTTTGAATTTGAAATTTAAATTGATAGGATATCTCAAATTTGATTTATGAGAATAAATCAAATACAGTCCAATCTTATCTTTATTTAAATTAAATAAATAGGTGAATTAAATCTGTGGGACGGATTTAATATAAACATTATTTATTTAATTAGTTTCTTATCAAATTATACAATATGTGATATTGTATTCAGAATTAATATAGATTAATTCCAAAATCCAATTCGGTTGAGAAAAACGCAGAGCATCCTATATATTCGATTTTAGGAGCTACGTTTTGAATAGAACACATAACACAAAAAGGGCCGAACAGAATCTGCAAAAGGTTTGCAGATAAGAAACTGCTGAAGTAGAGACGGAGAGGACGAACTCTTGGAAAGCCTTGGAGGGAGAGGAGACGCTAGCACGTCGTTTGTGGTTGGAACGCTGTTCGTGTGGATACCAGTAGAGGAAGATGACCTGAGGAGTCGACTTCTTGCGATCAAAAGGAGAGCACGAGCCGCGGAGAGAAGCTGTGGACGTCTCCTTACGATTGGAAAGAGATCACCAGCCACGGAGAGAAGCTGTGGAAGTCGCTGAGGCACACTAAGGGTAATGCTTCTTCCCACTTGACTTAAACACATACGGTAGATCCTGGCAAGGAATGGAAAAATTTTTAAATTAATTTCCGCTGCGTGTCTTCCAATTCCTAATAACCCTAACCCTAAATAGTAAGTATTTTGTTAAGGTAGGGTATGTATTGAGATAGTTAGCATTGCTTAATTAAGCAAATATTGCAGGAGTAGATATGGGATTTCATAAAGTTAAGTCAGATACTTCAATTAATAATGGGGACCCTAGGCTATCAATGATATAGGGACATGGTGTACATCCATACTTTGATCATCCTTCAGACAATGAAGAGAGTTCATATAAGAGTATAGGGGATCGGTCATGAAAGTTTACAGTAGAATGTCCCATAGATATTTCTGTAGACTTAAACCTGTAGTATGGAGGTCATGTAGAGATTCAGCCTGAAGCCATGTATGCACCAGATGATATTGAGTCTAGTGACTGTACACAGTATGAGTTTATTGGAGTACCCTTTAACCCTGATATAAGCTTTATTCCTCTGATGAGAGGACATATTATGGCTAAGTAAGCTGATTACTGGTACTAAATTATGGGTAGACTAGATATTATTCCTCTTCTACCAGAGTTTGAGGATAGAGTTATTATGAGTAATAGATTATAGTCCCCTAATTCAGACGTATAGTTAGAGTTTATGGCAGTTCCTGTCTACTCCCAAAGTCTAGGAATATGTGACTTTATAGAGAAAGATCAGTGTGATGTTCCTGGTCCTAATCAACCCCACTTTCTTTGTTTAAGACAGATAATGTTGACTATATTAGTCTAAAGAAAGCGGTGGAGAGTGAATTGAATTACTTAGTTAGGTCAAGGGATGGACAAAAGTAGAGATTAAGAACAGTCAGTTTATCTGCACTTCCTCAATGCCATAGCAGGGAAGATGAACATACATACAATAGAGGGCATTAACCTAATATACTCTAGAGGATTGGAATGAGATGAAAGTAAGTCATGTATTGCCATATACCCCTACATGGCATATAGAGCTAAGTGAGTTTTTGGCAAATAATCTGCCAGTTGATATAAAGGGGTGGTACTTCTATATACAGAAGTATGTGTAGTCTATGATTCCTTAGAAAATAGTATATAAGAGATGAGGGGTAATGTAAAGTGTAAAGTAAAGTAATTACTCAGATGTATAGTAGTTATAATGTACCTCAAATATGTAATTGACATAAATATAATGTATGTACAAATATTATGGTGACATTAAATATGAAGTGTTGTGAGATATAATATAATGATTGTTAGTTGAACATGTATGTGAATATGTTCCCTTTTTAATGTGATTGGAACGCTATTCGTGTGGATACCAGTAGAGAAAGCTGACCTGAGTCATCGACTTCTTGCAATCGGAAAGGGAGCACGAACCGCGGAGAGAAGCTATGAACGTCGTGACCAGAAGCTGTGGAAGTCGCTGAGGAACACTAAGGGTAATGCTTCTTCCCACTTGACTTAAAAGCATACGGTAGATCTTAGCAAGGAATGGAAAAAATTTTAAATTAATTTCCGCTGCGTGTCTTCCAATTCCTTACAGTAAGAGCTTTTACTCCTTCCATTGAATGTCAGGCACTATGTTATATTTGTAAAAAAATGCTAAAGCTTCAAATAAGAGCAGTACAGGCTCTGAGTGTTAGAGCGGTGCATATTAAGGGAATGAATACTAAGCTCTGACATTAAAGATGTTAGTATGTATATGTTTTGATGATGTCAAAAGAGAAAAAGATAATGAATTTAATTAAGTGAAAAATTCTTTTTGAAGTACTGAAAATGATTTTGGAATCAAATGAAGCTAAAAGAATATATTAATCAATTAGGTATTCAATTTTTGAGCATTAATCAATTAATGGCAATTAATTGATTGAATGTTAGATTAATTGAAAAGGGAGCCTTTTGTTTTAAAAAGAAGTTCAATTAATCGATTAATGTCGACTAGCTTGCCTTCTGTATTTGACCTGAAGAGTTAATTAATTAATTGGTTAATCGATTATAATATCAAAAACATATTTACTAAATAACAAATATATTGCTAGTAATCATTTGGTTAATCAATTAATTTATATTAATATGTTAACTATTCGATTAATCAATGAAGTTTTAGTTTTGTGAAATTTAAATATAAACCAATTAATCGATTAGTTAATCAATTAATCTATATTAATAGATTAACTATTTGATTAACATGTGTTGAAAATAATTTCTCATTTATTTTTCTAGATATATTAATCGACTAGGCATTTTATTAACTTATCTTAATCAATTATTTATCGATTAATCCTATAAACTTTTGAAATTTGAAGTATAGCTTTGTTATACGATATAAATTCATTTCATACTTCAAATGATTAATATAAGTAATAATTTGCCAATGTTTCTCATTAATCTTCATGATAAATCTTTTAAGAAAATTGTCTTTACACATATATGCTAGGAAATCAAATTTCCATTATGCTCTGTTTTCTGTTTTACAAGATAATTCTAATTAATTGATTGTGTAATTGATTAATATAGAATAACCTTTGAAAACAAGATATGTATATGATTTTAAAATGGTCACAACTAAATTGATTTTATACTCTTGATCATTGATTGAGCTATCAAACATTGATTCATATGATTTAGCATACATTATTCCTATATCATTCTTGATGTGAACCTTTATATTCAAGATTCATATTTATTACATAATTATGTGCTAATGATTAAATATTAAAGAGTTTACATAATTTATATCAAATAGCTCAGATCCCATTAAGATCAAAGCTAAAGCAGAGATCAGACCAAGAGCAAAGCTAACAACTTTCAACAACAAAAAGACAAAAGCCTTAATGGCTATAACGACTAGTTTAACAGTCATATTTCCAACGGATAGAAAACTCGTCTGAAAGAAACCTCGATAGAAACAATGCTCAATATTTACAAGATAAACGTAAAAAGAAGACCATTCAAAGTTTTGAGGTTGGCAATGATGGACGTTAATATGATAATGAGATATCAATGATACTAAACACTCAGCCATGAAAATATCAAAGGGTTAGAAACCCATAAAACATTCTAACTGTCTAATCTCATATATCATTCCACGAGAGAGATTTACAGTAAGCTTCTATGTCAATATATTTACTCTATTTGATAGTTAGTAATACCCTTCATTCTTCATTTCTGAGAGCAAAGCCTTGGAATAAGGGATTCAAGGTTGAGATTTTCTTGTGCCAGTTTAAGGGGGAGTGTTGCCACCGAAAGTGTGGTGTAACCACAAGGTTAAGGTGGTTCTCAATTAGCTGTTAAAATATTTGTAAAGGCTACCAAGAGCCTGTTGTAAACTTGGTGTTTTATAGTGGATTAGAAAATCTCACTAGGAAGCTAAGGACTAGACATAGGTCAAGGAGACACTTAACCAATATAAATTCTTTGTGCAATCTTTTTTGCCTAAACTCTTTGATTTCCAGTTTCAATCAATTTTTTCAAATTACTTTGTTGTACTAAGAAAGATTTCAAAGAGTTGCAAAAGATTTTTGAAAGTCGTCATTCACCCAATTCAACCCCTTTTGGGTGATCCAGTCTATCTACCTTAAACTAACAAGAGCTATGCATTCCTGAGCAGTATGCAGTCCTACAACATGTTGACTAGGCATTATGCATGTTAGAATATGTGCTCCTACTTAGCAGTAAAGTAAAGAAAATAATAGTTGCATAACTCATATATGTGTACCATTTGAAATTGTTAAATAGGGTAACAACAGCTAGGGGAGTGAGAAAACTCCTAAAACATATAATGTAAATTGATTAAAGTATAGTATAAGGTATAAGCCAAAACTAAAAATCTTGATGAATAAGCAGATGACTTAAAGAAAATCTTGATGAGGCCCAAACTGAACTTAAAGGTATAGTTGGTTGGCTAGAAACTTGATTAGACCTAAGAAAATGATATTGGTCTATAAGAATGAATCATAATTGTTCAATGTACCTAGAGGAAGCAACCGGATACTACATAGGTTATGAGAATGAAGGCACTAATATCACTAAAGTTTATCAACTAGAGGATTAGTACAACACGCGTATAAACCAGTTAGTACGATACACTAAAACATGAACAATTAGTTTACGGAATGTTTGGAAATAGATTGTCATTGCATTAATTTGAAGTAGATCTATATTATGAAAACATTTGTTATGCTAGTCCTTTTCCAAATAAAAGTAGTGGAGGCTAAAGTGAGACTTGTCTAGAGACTTACTTAGCATATGGTGTAAGGTAAAAGATGTAATGATGAATAAATGGAGAGTTGATGTTTCTTAAGGAGGAATTTCATTCAGAGGAACTAATGACTTAATGGACCAGTACAAAATATTTCAAATAAGCTGAAGCAATAGTAGTAGATAAGTTATGAGATTCAAGTGATTCAACCTTGTAAAGAATAAGACAAAGATACTATTATCACCACGATAGAAGCAGAAGTTGTTGCTCGCTTGTGATGTCCTAAGAAAATGATCAGGAATAAGCCATAGTCCAATAAAGAGTAGACTAAGATTGATAGATAATCAGGGTCTACTAAGGAATAGGATAATATCTAGTTATGTAAATATGAATTACCTATGTTCGAGGAAACATTAAAGATCTCTAAATTATTGAAATATTCCCTAGAATGGAAGGCGTAGCGAGTCATTTACAAATTAGAGAGAGATACTAAGAGATAGTAAAAGGTGCAAAGTTACCCTAATGAAAAGAATAACCATTCAACTAGGAAGTTTAACTTAAGTAGTTTATGAAAATCATTTACCTTATTCAGATAAAAATGATCGCGAGGCTAAGTTTAAGTGATAAGGCAGGGTAAGAGAAGAAACCCTTTGACTCACACTGAGCCAAGTTTATCGTTTCTCTTGTTATTCCACATATTTGAATTCTATAAATGATGAGAGATGAATGACTGAGAAGTTAATATGTGGACTGAATTATGTGATTTAAAACCTAGGCTTCATCCTTCTAAAACCGATTTAGATAAGATAGGAAGGATTGTTTACCTTATGCCTTAGCTAACTTGGATCAAAGTCCCTTGAACTTCCTCTAGGAATTGCCTTGAAAAGGTTGAGTTTTGAAACTACAAGAGTTTCCCCTTGGTTCACAAGCACTCACATTTTTATGCAAGACAAAGGGGTATTTATAGCTAAAACTTTAGCATTCTAAGTCCCCAACATCCTCACTTTTTATAATTATTACAATAGCTTAATCTTGAATTTGATTAGTTATTTTTTGGATTAATTAACCTTAATCACAATTAGATTAACTTTTATATTATTTTAATATATTTGAGCACATGGAATAACCCTTTCTTCCTTCTTCTTGACACCATGTGGCCTTAGTGTTGGTCCCACAAGATACCTCACATATATGCCACCTTGCACCTTCTTAGATTTTTATTTTCTTTTTCTATTTTAAAAATTTCTAAAATATTATAGAAAATCCATTTAATCACATGATAATTTCTTAGGCTCCTTGGACACCTATATGATGCCATGTTGGGCTTTTAAGCCCAAACCATAATTTTAGGCACACATCCCAAGGTACTTCTTATACCAATATCCTTAAATTGCTCTAATTTTTGAGATAAATCCTAAACACATCTTTTATCAGTTTTAACATTTTTATATATTCATTATAATATAAAATAAATTTTTTTACAAAGTCTCATAATTTTTTGAGACTCACAAATTCTATTAAAAATTACATATGTTTCTTTTAATCCTTTATAGGCTTCCTTTTCACCTTAAATTATCTAATTAATTATACATGACTCCCTATTTAATTTTTTCAATTTAAAAAAATCTTATATCAATTATAAGAAATTACTACCAAATTTTATCTGACTCTAAGGTCTAGAAGATACTGCAATAATTTTTAGACTTTAGAATTTTTATCAATTTTTTGAGGATCTCAAATCAAAATTTAATGTTGAGTTAAACTTATCAGAATAAGTCTCTCTATTTATTGGTAAAATTTGGGGATGAACCATTTTTAGGCAGTTTTGGGTGTTTTCTAGCTTAACTTTCCATAATTACCAATTTGCCCCTAAACTTTTGAAAATTGCACTTTAGTACCCATTCTTTATACCCTTGTCTACTCATTATCTTTCTTTAAGTTTATCGTCACAATTCCTTCTAGACATCTTTCCTCTATCAGTCTTATACATATAGGAAAAAATTAGAATATTATAGAATATACCAGGATTAGTAGATAGCCAGGATTTGCTAAGGAAGGAGATAATATCCAATTATGGAATATACAATTATGTAAGCATATTCTACTTGCATACAAAGGCATAAACTGTTTAAATAGTAAAGAATTAGGTCAATCACTTGAAAGAGATTTTAAAAGCATCAAAGTGTCTTACAGAATATAAGGCACCGATAGCCAAGAATAAATAAACTAAAGGAAGATGTTTAGAGATAATGAAGAGTACAGAAGTTACTCTATAGATAGAGAATGACCACTCACCTAGGAACCCTCTTATAGATACTTAGTCAAGTTCATCCATGTGAATAGTGAGAGTTAAATGACTGAGAAGTTAACTCACAAATTGAATTTTGTGATACAATAAAGAAATTTTCTAGGTAGTTGCAGAGGTAATATAAGCAGGAAAAGTTAGAATATGTGTAAAAGATTTAAAATATAAGAGTAGTAAGCTAAGAGATACAAACATGCAATCATAGCCTAACATATATGAGAGTTATGGTAAAGACCACGGAGAAAGGCTTTAATGTAAGGAATTGGAAGACAAGCAGCAGAAATTAACTTAAAAATTTTTTCATTCCCTGCTAGGATCTACCGTATGTGTGTTAAGTCAAGTGGAAATAAGTATTACCCTCAGTATTCAGTCGTGACTTTCTCAGCTTTTGGTTGCGACATCCACAGCTTCTCTCTGCAGCTCATGATCTCTTTTCGATCGCAAGAAGTCGATGGCTCATGTCGGCTTCCTCTACTGGTATCCACACGAATAGCATTCCAACCACAAACGACGTGTTAGCGCCTCCTGTCCCTCTAGGGCTTACTCAAAAATTCATCCTCTGTGTCTCTATTTCGGCAGTTTCTTATTTGTAAACCTTTTGCCGATTCCCGTTCACCCTTTTTTCTGTCCCAACCATAACTCCTAAATATCAGATATATCAGATGCTATGCGTGTTACCACAGACTTGGATTTTTGGAATTAATCTTATATTAATTCTAAAATTAATACAATATCATATATTGTATAATTTGATAAGAAACTAATTAAATAAATAGTGTTTATATTAAATCCGTGCCACAGATTTAATTCACCCATTTATTTAATTTAAAATAAAGATAAGACGGAATTATATTTGATTTATTCTCATAAATCAAATTTGAGATATCATATCAATTTGAATTTCAAATTCAAACGTGATAGAGATTTAATTTTATCCTTATAAATTAAATCTTGTAAATATCTCTTATATGAGATATCATATCAATTTAAATTTTAAATTCAAATGTGATAGAGATTTAATTTTATCCTTATAAATTAAATCTTGTAAATATCTCTTATATGAGATATCATATCAATTTGAATTTTAAATTCAAACGTGATAGAGATTTAATTCATCCTTATAAATTAAATCTTGTAAATATCTCTTATATATAATATATATATATACGAATTTATATATATATGAATATAAATATAAATAAATATATACATCCACCCTGGATCATTCATTGAATATGAACATTCTTAGATTCAATGAATCTGGACATCATAGCTCATGTTGGGCTATTTTGTGTGCGACCCTGTAGGCCCATATGAAGTTGGCAGTGGGATATTTACTATATTGACTCACAAGTCGCAAGCGGTCTCTAGCAAGACATCACGACTACCCAAATCATATGAGGATTGATAAACGATGTAACCTTTTATACAACCATATCATGTCCCATTTGTCACACGATATTTTGGTCATGGATGAGGCATGGAGAATGTTATACTCCTATTCCTGACTGTTACTTTCTCGATCCCTGAATAGTCTGACTATAGAAATGGAACTACCTTTTTCATTACAGTATGGCTATATATTTCTCAGACTCACTCATCGAGGGGCCCAGTAATATCTCTCTACAAATTTGAGGGACAAATTCCATCTTGGCCATTCACATTCCTCCGCACGGAAAACCACTAAGCCTGAACATAGTCTTTATGATCACTCGGTCAAAAGTGACTTTTGACTAGGTTAAAGATGAGCATTTGTCATGTAGAAATCCATGATGATCTTAGGTCAAAGGGCATAGTGACAAAGTTTGTATATGAGAGAAGCTTATGACTTAACCCATGCAGTTCTCTTATAGCGGGTCGATCCAACTCCTTGTACTCTTAAATATGCCTATGACTTTGATTTATATCTCTATACATCTTCAAAGTCATACTGGTCTTATTTCATCTCTGCTCCCGTATAGAGGATCGACCAGGGATATTTAGGTTAAGATCATGAGTTATCCAAGGAAGGTCATCACAGTAAACATGCAAATAATATGATAATACAATTAATAAATTCATAAATTAACAATGTTTATAAAAGGAATCCCTTAGAATTCTTACGGGATGTTACAGTGGAATAAAATACCCGATAAATATGGTCAGGAGAGATATCTTGGGATTTGTGCCATAAAGGCAATGAGCCCATACTAAGGCCCAATAAGGTGACTGGACAGTTAAGTGGGCCAGAGTCCATAGCAGTCTAGGAAAAGTGTGAAATTACAAAAATGCCCCTAGATGACCAGCATGTATTAGTGATAGATGGAGGGCATTTTGGTCATTCTAGAAAGCCTAGAAACATCCCATCTAGTATAAATATGATTAGTTACAGCCAGTATATACCTTGAGGAAGTACAAAGAGGGATAAAATGATAATTATGCCCTTAGGCTTAATATAATGCAAGAAAGGTATGACGAGCCTAGACACTGGTTTTCAGGACATAATATATATCCTAAAATATTATAAAAATTAGGAACAGAAAACAGTCTAGTTGTTGTGAATTTTTCCTATCAGTATATTTAACTTTTTCTAGCCAAACATGGCCATGTGTGATGTCATGCATGGAGTCAAGTGTGAGGCTTCCAGGGCAAGTTTAGTTCAAGAATGAATATGGACCATTAGATTAAATAGTAACCAGATCAATCTTAGCCATCCATTTCCACTCAAATTTTTCTATAAATAACCCCTCATTTTAGACCTCATTTGGCAGCCATGGGAAGCGTAGGGAAACTCTTGCAAAATTTCCATTCAACTAAGGAAGAAGCACACAAGTGGAAGCAAAAAGCAAGGTAATCATCTCCCTTGATCTTGAGCTTTATTCTAGCAAGCTAGCTCTTGATTTTAAGGGGTTTTTATGCCATATTTTCCTTGTGGTTACTGCTGGAAGTGCTGTCCATTTATGGTTAGAATATGAGTTTTATGTTATGGATAGTTTAGACAAGCTTAAACAAGCTAGAATCAAGTGGTATAAGCTTGGGAATTCAAGTATACATGTAGGTAGAAGTTTATGTTCATGGCTGCTACTGTGCGTGACATGAAAGGAATTGGAAGACACGCAGCGGAAATTAATTTAAAAATTTTTGCATTCCTTGCCAGGATCTACCGTATGTGTTTATGTCAAGTGGGAAGAAGCATTAACCTTAGTATTCCTCAGCGACTTCCACAGCTTGTGGTCACGACATTCACAGCTTCTCTCCGTGGATCGTGCTCCCTTTCCGATCGCAAGAAGTCCATGACTCAGGTCAGTTTCCTCTACTGGTATCCACACGAACAGCGTTTCAACCACGAACGACGTGCTAGCGTCTCTTGTCCCGCCAGGGCTTTCTCAAGAGTTCGTCCTCTTCCTCTCTATTTTGGCAGTTTCTTATCTGCAAACCTTTTGCAGATTCCTTTTGACCTTTTTATGTTCTATGTGTATCTCTATGCAAAACTTAGCTCCTAATATCAGATATATAGGATGCTCTGCGTTTTTTCTATCGAATTGGATTTTAGGAGTTAATCTTATATTAATTCTGAAATTAATACAATAACATATATTGTATAATTTGATAAGAAACTAATTAAATAAATAATATTAAATCCGTCCCACCTATTTAATTCACCTAGTTATTTAACTTAAAATAAAGCTAAGATTGAACTATATTTGATTTATTCTCATAAATCAAATTTGAGATATCATATCAATTTGAATTTCAAATTCAAATGTGATAGAGATTTAATTTATCCATATAAATTAAATCTTATAAATATCTCTTATATGAGATATCCTATCAATTCTAATTTTAAATTCAAACGTGATAGAGATTTAATTTATCCTTATAAATTAAATATTATAAATATCTCTTATTTGAGATATCCTATCAATTTGAATTTCAAATTCAAACGTGATAGAGATTTAATTTATCCTTATAAATTAAATCTCATATATCTCTTATATATAATGTATATATACAAATATATATATATATATACAAATATAAATATAAATAAATATATATACATCTATCCTGGATCATTTATTGAATCTGGATATGTCTTAGATTCAATGAATCTATACATCATAGCTCGTGTTGGGCTATTTTGTGTGCGACCCTGTAGGCCTATATGAAGTTGGCAGTGGGCCATTTGTTATAGTAGCCCACAAGTCGCAAGCGGTCTCTAGCAAGACATAACAACTACCCAAATCATATCAGGATCGTTAAACGATGTAACCTTTTATACAACCATATCATGTCCCTTCTGTCACTGGATATTTTGGTCATGGATGAGGCATGGATAATGTCATCCTCCTATTCCTGACTGTTACTTTTTCGATCCCTGAGTAGTCTAACTATAGAAATGGAACTACCTTTCCATTACAGTATGGCCATACATTTCTCAGACTCACTCATCAAGGGGCCCAGTAATATCTCTCTACTAATGTGAGGGACAAATTCCATCTTGACCATTCACATTCCTCCGCATGAAAAACCACTAAGCCCGAATATAGTCTTTATGATCACTCATTCAAAAGTGACTTTTGACTAGGTCAAAGCTGAGCGTTTGTCATGTAGGAATCTATGATGATCTCAGGTCAAAGGGAATATTGACATGGTTTGTATATGAGAGAAGCTTGTGACGTTACCCATGCAGTTCTCTCATAGCGGGTTGGTCTAAGACCTTGTACTCTTACATGGGCCTATGACTTTGATTTATATCTCTATACATCTTCAAAGTCATGCTGGTCTTATTTCATATGTACTCCCACATAGATGACCGACCAGGGACATTTAGGATAAGATCATGAATTGTCCAAGGATGGTCATCACAATAAACATGCAAATAATATGATAACACAATTAATAAATTCATAAATCAATAATGTTCATAAGATAATGATTGGCCCATAGGGTACGATTTTCAACATGACACTATTCATATATTGGAATTTCATGATTTTGATGCTTCCAATGAGTTTAAAATGGAAAATTGTGTGGGGATAAAGTAGGAGAACAAGTATTGGAAGCATTAGAATCAAAATGTGAATTTTGGAAAACAAAGGAGTTCACTTTAGTTTGGCACAACAGCTTGTGACATGATTTGATTTTAGAAATTCTAGCTTCATATTTGGATTCTACATGAAAAATGGTGCAGAAATGAACCATGAGAATTTATTTTGGAAAGATGGAAGTATAAAACATAAAATAGAGAAAGAATGGAAGTTAGTGAAAAACTAGTCTTGGTTGTGTTCAAGTTGAGTTGTAACTTGATATTACTTTGTAATGGATAGGTTTTGACATTTTTGAATGAAGGAAATCATCTCAAGAATACTTTGGCAAGGATAGCTAAGAGGTAGGAAGAATACCTAACTATAGTTCCATGTATACTTGATTGTATGTTTGCTTGTTGATTATGGTGTTTGGTTGAGCTTGAGATTATGCCATCATGTTGATGATGAGATATTAATGATTGTAACTCTTTTCAATTTATGTCATGACAATATGCATGTTAGAGTTTTCTTATGTACCATTATGAAGTAGCTCTTATCTCATGATAACATGTTAAGCCTCCAATTAATCATGTATGATATTATGGTGTGTGTGACTTTCTATTGAGATTTCCATAAAATCTCATTCCTCCCATATTCATAACCATGTCATAGGTGCGGGAACTTCTCAAGAAAAGAGGGTAAGTATAGATGGATGAACTTGTATAATAAGTCAAATGAGTTGCTTGGAATTATGGAAGCACATGCTGGAATGTATTTTGTATGTTCATGTGTTGGTGTTCTGAGGTAGTGACCTTTTGACAATATTTACAGTACCTTAATCAATGAATTTGAACTTGAAATTTGGAATGGTTATATTTAAGAGATAGAACTTTAAATGAACACCAAGAACGCCTCAATTGGTTAAGTATCCAAATTATTATGATTTTTCTAATTTGGAGTTAAAATCTAGAATAGAGATAAAGTAAGCAACTAGAGGCAGTAACGTTCTGACGTTAATTTCATATGGTAAACGAATAAGTTTTGTTAAGAAATTTTATGAGCTTAAATAGCTTTAAATACATAGGTATCTGTCAGGAATGGGAAGACACGCAGTGAAAATTAATTTAAAATTTTTTTCGCATTCCTTGCCAGGATCTACCATATGTGTTTAAGTCAAGTGGAAAGAAGCATTACCCTTAGTGTTCCTCAGCGACCTCCACAACTTCTCTCCGCGACTGGTGATCTTTTTCCGATCGCAAGAAGATGTCCACAGCTTCTCTCCACGGCTCGTGCTCTCTTTCTGATCACAAGAAGTCGACGCCTCAGGTCGACTTACTCTACTAGTATCCACACGAACAACGTTCCAACCACGAACGACGTGCTTGCGTCTCCTGTCCCTCCAAGGCTCTCTCAAGAATTCGTCCTCTCCGTCTCTACTTCAGCAGTTTCTTACCCACAAACCTTTTGCAGATTCTGTTCGGCCTTTTGTGTTGTGTGTTATGTATAAAAAGCGTAGCTCCTAAAATCAGATATATAGGATACTCTGCGTTTTCCTCAACCGAATTGGATCTTGGAATTAATCTATATTAATTCTGAAATTAATACAATATCACATATTGTATAATTTGATAAGAAACTAATTGAATAAATAATGTTCATATTAAATCCGTCCACAGATTTAATTCACCTATTTATTTAATTTAAATAAAGATAAGATTGGACTATATTTGATTTATTCTCATAAATCAAATTTGAGATATCCTATCAATTTAAATTTTAAATTCAAACGTGATAGAGATTTAATTTATCCTTATGAATTAAATCTTGTAAATATCTCTTATATGAGATATCCTATCAATTTGAATTTCAAATTCAAACGTGATAGAGATTTAATTTATCCTTATAAATTAAATCCTATATATCCCTTATATATAATATATATATATATACGAATTTATATATATACGAATATAAATATAAATAAATATATACATCAACCCTGGATCATTCATTGAATCTAGACATGTCTTAGATTCAATGAATTTGGACATCATAGCTCGTGTTGGGCTATTTTGTGTGCGACCCTGTAGGCCCATATGAAGTTGGCAGTGGGCCATTTGCTATACTGGCCCACAAGTGGCAAGTGGTCTCTAGCAAGACATAACGACTACCCAAATCATATGAGGATCGATAAACAATGTAACCTTTTATACAATCATATCATGTCCCTTCTGTCACACGATATTTTCGTCATGGATGAGGCATGGATAATGTCATCCTCCTATTCCTAACCGTTACTTTCTCGATCCCTGAGTAGTCTGACTATAGAAATGAAACTACCTTTCCATTACAGTATGGCCATACATTTCTTAGATTCACTCATCGAGGGGCCCAGTAATATCTCTCTACGAATATGAGGGATAAATTCCATCTTGACCACTCACATTCCTCCGCATGAAAAATCACTAAGCCCAAACATAGTCTTTATGATCACTCGGTCAAAAGTGACTTTTAACTAGGTTAGAGCTGAGCGTTTGTCATGTAAGAATCCATGATTATCTCAGGTAAAAGGGCATAATGACATGGTTTGTATATGAGAGAAGCTTATGACGTAACCCATGCAACTCTCTCATAGCGGGTCGGTCTAACACCTTGTACTCTTAGATGTGGCTATGACTTTGATTTATATCTCTATACATGTTCAAAGTCATACTGGTCTTATTTCATCTCTGCTTCCGCACAGATGACCGACTAGGGACATTTAGGATAAGATCATGAATTATCCAAGGATGGTTATCACAGTAAACATGCGAATAATATGATAACACAATTGATAAACTCATAAATCAATAATGTTTATAAGATAATGATTGGCCCCTAGGGCACATTTTCCAATAGTAACATGGTTCATTTGGACAAGTAACTCAAGAGAAATGAATTTTGGAAGTTAAGGCAAAGAAACTGGAACTTCCAGACTTTACCAAATGAACAGTATTATTCAATGAATAAACTGATTTTATTGGGACAATTGAACCTCAATTTCATAGTTTCCCCTCAAATTTTAATGAAAGATCTTTCATTAGAAATTGGAATCACCCTGTTTCAATTTTTATATATTTAATTATGAATTTTTAAAGTAGGGTACATGTTTTGGAATTACCAAATGAACAGTAGCATGAACAATACCCGAGAGCAATTCCTTTGAAAATACATGTTTCTAAGGCAAAGGGCTATGTAATTGGTTCCAATGACTTTCAAATGGGTATAATTGAGGTTGAAAATAAGGATGTGATAATAGGGCAATTGAATCTTCCTGTTAGTTCTCTATCATCATTCCTATTGGTTTAAGTGTGATAGCACCTTACGCATATTAGAATGATAATGTCCAATATGCAGATAGTAAAACTACCCCATACTTGGTAAGTTTACTCCACATGATGAGAGAAATAGATGTGGTAGTTAATCCTCAAGGATTAAGATTAAGATTAGAATGGAAATTAAGACTAGAAGTTAGAATTAAATTAAAGTTCATAATAGAGATAAGAGTTTGAGATCAGATGAAGCGTCAGTTAGATGAGAACCTAAAGCAGGATAGTAATATAAAGCTTGTGAATATAGTACTTAGGGCCAGTTCTTATAGTAGGGTTATAGCAAGTACCAAGAGGATAGTAGTGTTATAACTCTATCAAAAGAGATGGTATATAGTAAGAACAATAGACAATAGTAAATAAATTTCTTCCAGATCACTCTTTATATGAGAGTTGAATCTAAAACAAATGACTCTTAGATAAAGCTAGATTTATATATGATTACTCTTAAGATAATATTTAGATTTGATACAGATTGCACCTTAGATAAGAGCACATATTTAGATAAGATAAAATGAGAAGTTATTATTTGGCTATAACAGAAAACAAATGCCTTTGGCAACTACATATGGCAAATTGTATATGGCTACATGGCAACATCCCATTGTAATCCAGAAGCATGAAAGAAAGTTGATAAGAACTCATGAGTAAGAGAGAGGTTAAGTGAAGTCTTGAAAAGTAATGTGGGTTATGGAGCATAGTGATGGAGAATTATCTTTTGAGTTATTAATAATAGGGGAGTAGCTAACTATCAAATCCTTATTTTTAACCTCAATTATACTCATTCATAAGTTATTGGAATCAAGTACATAGCCTTTTACTTTAGAAATATTCATGTCCAAAAGAATTGCTCTCGAGGGGGGTACTGTTCACTTTTACTGTTCATTTGGTAATTCTACAACATATATCCTACTTTGAAAATTCATATTTAAATGTAAAAAACTCAAAATAAGGTGGTTATAATTTCTAATGAAAGCTATTTCATTGAACCTTGAGGGCAAAATATAAAACTGAGGTTCTATCAATGAAATTAGTTTATTTGTTAAAAAAACACTGTTCATTTGGTAAAATCTGAAAGTTCAGTTTCTTTGCCTTAACTTCAAAAATTCATTTCTCTTTTGTTTCTTGTACAAATGAATTATGTTACCTATGGATTTAAATCTCTAGATGTCCTCTTTAAGCTCAAAATTTTATGGAAAAACTCGTTCATTTACTTTATAAATTTCACTTTGGAACATTACTGTCTCTGATTGCTTACTTTATCTCTATTCTAGATCTTAACTCCAACTTAGAAAAATCATAGTAATTCGAATTCTTAACCAATTGAGACATTCTTGGTATTAATTTAAAGCTCTATATCTTAGATATAATCATCCTAAATTTCAAGTTCACGCTCATTGATTAAGGCATCTTAAACATCGTCACACCATCATAGCCTCATAACAATTACAGAATCATACATCATACATCAATCATGTGCTTCCATAATGCCAAGTAACTCATGTAACTTATTATAAAGTCCATCCAACTATGCTTACCCTATTTTCTTGAGAAATTCCAACACCTAAAACATGGTTATGCATATAGGAGGAATGAGATTTCATGGAAATCCCAATACCAAGTTACACAAACCATAATATCATGCATGATTAATTGGATGCTTAACATGTTTCATGAGATGGGAGCTACTTCATAATGGTACATAAGCAAACTCTAACATGCATATTGTCATGACATAACTTGCAAGGAGTTGCAATTATTCATGCTTCATCATTAACATGATGACACAATCTCATGCTCAACCAAACACCATAATCAACAAGCAAGTAAACAATTAAGCATACATGAAACTATAGTTAGGTATTCTTGCTACCCGTTAGCTATCCTTATCAAAGACTTCTTGAGATGGTTTCCTTCCTTCACAAATGTAAAACCTAGCCATTACAAAGTAATATCAAGTTATAACTTAACTTGAACACAAAAAGCAAGACTAAGTTTTCACTAGTTTCCATTCTTTTTCTATTTTATGTTTCATCCTTTCATCTTTCCAAAATAAACTCTCATGGTTCATTTCCACATAATTTTTCATGTAGAATCCAAATATGAAGCTAGAATTTCCAAAATCAAATCATGTCACAAGTTGCTGTACAGAACCAAAACACACCCTTGATTTTCCAAAAATTCTCATTTTGATTCCAATACTTATTCTCCTACTTTATCCCCACACAATTTTCCATTTTAAACTCATTGGAAGCATCAAAATCATGAAATTCCAACATATTAACAGTGACACATACAGTAGCAGCAATGAACACAAACTTCTAACTTCATGCATACTTGGATTCCCAAGCTTATACCACTTGATTCTAGCTTGTTTTAGCTTATCTAAACTATCCATAACCTAAAACTCATATTCTAACCATGTTTGGACAGAAATTCTAGCAGAAACCACAAGGAAAATATGGCACAAAAACCTCTTAAAATCAAGAGCTACCTTGCTAGAACAAAGTTCAAGAAAAAGGGAGATTATTACCTTGCTTTTTGCTCCAAGTTGTGTGCTTCTTTCTTGGTTGAATGGAAATTTTGCAAGAGCTTCCCCATGGTTCCCAAAGCTGCTGAATGCATGCTGAAATGAGGGGGTATTTTGATAGAGGACCATGGAAGGATCAAGCATCAAAGGAAGACCAAAACACAGAGCTTAGAGCCCAAGCAAAAAGATGGAAGTCCAACACTCTAAAAGACCCATTACAAGGCATTGCAGGCCCAATGACGAGAGCAAGGACTAAATCTATGAAAGAGGCATTGAATTATTTGATAAAAGATCTTAAAGAGTTAGAACCTATCTATTTGGAAGAAGCATCCCTCAATCAGCCTATCAAGGGTCCAAACATGGTGATTACATTGCTAGAAGCCAAACAAGATGATGCACAAGGCCCATGTGCAGTCCAGATTGAAGAATTCACTCAAAATACCATGTGACAAGCATGTGCCTTGGAGGAGGAGCATAAGTGACGTCCAAGAATACTCAAGAAGCATCAAGAAGGCGTCTTTATGTATTAGTTATGGTTTAATTTCGTTTTTTTAAGTTTCCATTTATATTTGCATTAAATAAGGCCTTTTGGTCAAAGATTGCATAAGAATATTTTAGGTTAGTTTCCTATTTTTAGGTAGCAGCCTTTGTCTCCAAGAAAAGGTAATTTTCCTATTTCCTTTAGCCTTAATTGGTGCCAACCAACATAGCCAATCATCATTAAGGCATATTTATGGCATTTATGACGTAGGGTTTTTTTTTCTAGATTGTTCTTTTGCTGCCTATGTAAGGCTACGTTTTTGGGAGAAAAGACATGAATGAATTTTTAGAGAATTTTTGTTTCTCGAGTGAGCTTTGCTTGCCACCTCATATTCTCGTGCGAATACTCGACTGTATCAAGGACCGATCATCCTTGTGGTGTCTCTATGGCTAGGGTTGTAAGAGCCAGGTTCTCTTAAGGTCCTACCTTTGATCGTTCGTCTAGTTTTCTAACTTATTTCTAGCTGATCCATATTCGTACCTTATATCATATTTATAGAGAAATTTGGTTGGAAATGGATGACCAAGATTGATTTGGTTACTGTTTGATCTTGTAGTCCATATTCATTCTTGAACCAAACTTACCCTAGAAGCCTTAGTATTTTTGTCATGCATGAAATCATTAGGGCCATGTTTGGCTAGAAAAAGTAAAATATACTGATAGGCAAAATTCCAGTCTAGTCCGGTACCGATCGGAACAGTTTCACAAAAACCAGAATGTTTTATGTTCCTAATTTTTATAATATTCCAAGATATGTATTATGTCCTAGAAATCAATGTCTAGGTTTCTTATACCCTTAAAATTGTTAGACTGAGTATTTATCTGCCATCCATCTATCAAAAAATGACCAAAATACCCTTGGCATTCTTTCTTGCACTATATTAACCCTAAGGGCATAATTGTCCTTTTACCCCTCTTTGTACTTCCTTAGGGCATATACTGGCCCTAACTAATCATACTTATACTATATCACATGTTTTTAGCCTATCTAAAATGACCAAAATACCCTCCATCCATTACTGGTACAATATAGTCATCCAGGTGCATTTTCATAATTTCACACTTTTCCTAGACACTGACCCCTTCTATTGATGAACTGGTATCTTGGGTTTTGGGCCCTCCTTGGCATCATCATATGCCCATATATGAGGTTATCTAAGCTCATTTTATCCAAGCTTACTTACTACTAAGTTCCATAATTAGATCACGGGTGTTCTTAAACTCTCGTCAAAATTCACTAATATGGGGATAACTTTTCATACAAAGCTCCTTCTAGAGTTCTGTTAGATTTATGACATCTGATGGCATGAGGCACACCTTCCTGTAACTTTTTCACTTATACCTGAGGTCCATGAGATCTGATAAGATTTCATATAACTTTCAGACTATCAGAAAAATATCCACTATCTGGAACCCTAATAAAATTTCTGTATTATGCTAGATTAACTAGCATAACTTTCTCTATTTATTGATGAAATATGGGACTGGAATACTTCCAGGCAGTTCTAAGCCTTTTCTGACTAAACTTTTCCATAATTAGATTTAGGTCCCTAACTTTCTACTTAATTACATTTAGGTCCCTAAACTTTTAAAAATTACCACTTTTGGCCTAACTTTTGTTTCTACTTTAACTTTTGGCTTCCAACCTTTTCTAATTTTTGTTTAGGTCCCTCTCTTCCTTCAAGACTCATTTAACCTTTATTATTTCTTCTGGTCATCGTCATAATCCTTTCCAAACCTCTTTCCACTATCAGTATTATACAAATAGGAAAAAATTAGGATATGGCACTAACCCTATAATCTAGTTCATTAGTTGAAGTCTTTCAGAAGAATTAAAGTTGATCCTAACATGATTCACAAGGGAGTGATATCCTATAATCGAATAGTTTTTAAAGAGGCTTGGGGAGATAGTAAGTGATTCTAAGTCATAAAATAACCTAGCCTAAGGACAGGATAATGTGAGTTATAAAGAAGAGGAATATGACAACTTGATATCTTTTTGACAAGACAATTACCAAGGACAAGGTATTAACTAACTCATACAGAGAGAGTATCCATAATGTTTTTAGGTAGCCACTAGACTTTATCTTAAATGAAGATAGAGTCTAAGTATAAAATCTGAGTACTGCCATTCAAAATATTATAGGAATATGTCTGAGAAATAGAAGAGAGAACTCCATATGTCTTAATAATAGACAAGTGTGAGCAATAAATCCTCCAAATAAGGATAAGGAGATTGAAAAGCCATAAAGACCAAGAGAATAGGGTTTAAGGCAGTGTAAAGTTAGAACATAGTTCTTTGAAAAACGTATGTTAGGGCTCAAAGCCATATAAATAGTAACCTAGTCGTAATCTAGTAGCACACTTAACTAAAAGGTGCTCAGGCCAGAGTAGCCTAGAGATGGGTAACCCACTGGGAAGTACAACGTTGAGTCACAAAAGTTAGAAAGATGTTCTAGAATAATGAGAAAGAACATTACTAGCTAGAATTAAAAGTAAACAGTAGCATAATCAAAAGAAAGAATATCATGAGTAGAGAATAACATAAGTGCTCAGTAAAGAGAAAATAAAGGACACTATTATTTCCTTGTGTTAGTTCCAAATAGAGGAACTATATATAAAGAAAGAGATAGATATAAAGTATTTTAAATATGATGAGAAATGTTATGAAAAGTCATAAAGAGTTAGAAAAGGTAAGGGATTAGAACACTTATTTCATATCCAAGTAGAGAAGATATGAAAGAAAAGATTCAAGTTATAGTTTTATGTTAGGAGGAAGTTATAAAGGCTTAAAAGTAAGATCCTCCCTAGAAGCCGGTAAAGCTATAAATCAAAGAGTATTCCATAATGCAGAAAGAAGAGTGTAATGAAAGATTCAAAATGAGTATAGAGAAATCGTAATATGCAAGAATAGATGTGTAGTAAAAGATTCATAATGAGACCCCATAATTTATATTAAATTTTTGGAAGATTACGTATGAAATAAATAGACATTACTCTCATGTCCAGTATAGTAAGTTGTCCATAAACATAAGAAAATAGATAGATGACATATGAAAATAGAACTAAGAAGACTTCGACTCAGATTGAGTTGACAAAGGAAAAAGGGAGCATAATAGCATGAGAAAGATATGAAGCTCTACATGTATCAAGAGAACTCCGCTAGATGTTAGAAGAGGAGATGCAATTTTTTTAGGATACCCCTGTGTAAGGAATTGAAAGACACGCAGCGGAAATTATCTTAAAAATTTTTCATTCCTTGCCAGGATCTACCGTATGTGTTTAAGTCAAGTGGGAAGAAGCATTACCCTCAGTGTGTCTCAGCGACTTCCACAGCTTTCGGTCACGAAGTTCACAGCTTCTCTCTGTGGCTCGTGCTCCCTTTCTGATCACAAGAAGTCAACGACTCAGGTCGGCTTCCTCTACTGGTATCCACACGAACAGCTTTTCAACCACGAATGACGTGCTAGCGTCTCTTGTCCCTCCAGGGATTTCTCAAGAGTTCGTCCTCTCTGTCTCTATTTCGGCAGTTTCTTATCTGCAAACCTTTTGCAGAGTCCCCTTCGGCCTTTCTGTGTTCTATGTGTGTGTCTATTCCAAAACGTAGCTCCTAATATTAGATATATAGGATGCTCTGCGTTTTCCCTAACCGAAAAGGATTTTAGGAGTTAATCTTATATTAATTCCGAAAATAATACAATATCATATATTGTATAATTTTATAAGAAACTAATTAAATAAATAATATTAAATACGTCCCACAGATTTAATTACCTATTTATTTAACTTTAAATAAAGATGAGACTGAACTATATTTGATTTATTCTCATAAAACAAATTTGAGATATCCTATCAATTTGAATTTCAAATTCAAACATGATAGGGATTTAATTTATCCTTAAAATTAAATCTTATAAATATCTCTTATATGAGATATCCTATCAATTTGAATTTCGAATTCAAACGTGATAGAGATTTAATTTATCCTTATAAATTAAATCTTATAAATATCTCTTATATGAGATATCCTATCAATTTGAATTTCGAATTCAAATGTGATAGGGATTTAATTTATCCTTATAAATTAAATCTCATATATCTCTTATATATAATATATATATATACGAATTTATATATATACGAATATAAATATAAATAAATATATATACATTCACCTGGATCATTCATTGAATCTGGACATGTCTTAGATTCAATGAATCTGGACATCATAGCTCGTGTTGGGCTATTTTGTGTGCGACCCTGTAGGCCCATATGAAGTTGGCAGTGGACCATTTGCTATACTAGCCCACAAGTCGCAAGCGGTCTCTAGCAAGACATAACGACTACCCAAATCATATGAGGATCGATAAACGATGTAACCTTTTATACAACCATATCATGTCCCTTCTATCACACGATATTTTGGTCATGGATGAGGCATGGATGATGTCATCCTCCTATTCCCGACCGTTACTTTCTCGATCCCTGAGTAGTCTGACTATAGAAATGGAACTACCTTTCCATTACAGTATGGCCATACATTTCTCAGACTTACTCATCGAGGGGCCCAGTAATATCTCTCCACGAATGTGAGGGACAAATTCCATCTTGACCATTCACATTCCTCCGCATGAAAAACCACTAAGGCCGAACATAGTCTTTATGATCACTCGGTCAAAAGTGACTTTTGACTAGGTCAAAGCTGAGCGTTTTGTCATGTAGGAATCCATGATGATCTCAGGTCAAAGGGCATATTGACATGGTTTGTATATGAGAGAAGCTTATGACATTACCCATGCAGTTCTCTCATAGCGGGTCGGTCCAACACCCTGTACTCTTACATGTGCTTATGACTTTGATTTATAGCTCTATACATTTTCAAAGTCATACTGGTCTTATTTCATCTGTGCTCCCATATAGATGATCGACCAGAGACATTTAGGATAATATCATGAATTATCCAAGGATGGTCATCATAGTAAACATGCAAATAATATGATAACTCAATTAATAAATTCATAAATTAATAATGTTCATAAGACAATGATTGGCCCCTAGGGCACGATTTCCAACACCCTGATCCTTAGTCATAAAGTAGAAATGGATATATAGAGGAGACATATCCTAAATTACTTGGCCAAGGTAAATTTTGAGGAAGAAATTTGTTTTAAGGAAGAGAAATGTAACATCTCAATTTTTTCCTATCTGTATAAAACTAATAGAGAAAAAAGGTTAAGAAGGGATTGTGACAATGATCAGAAGAAAATACAATTATTAAATAAGGTTTAAGTCAAAGAAAGAGAGAATATATAAAGTTATAAAGCTAAAGGACTAAATTGCAATTAATGAAAGTTTAGGGACTAAACTGTAAAAGTCCAAGGACTAAATTGTAAATAATGAAAAGTTCAAGGACCTAAATGAAGTTTCTATATTTCAAGAACCAAATTGGAATTTCAAATTTGTAGAAATGGCCTAAATTAAATTTGGCAATTTTAGGGACTAAAGTGCAATTTTGCTAAATTCAAGGGGCAAAAGTGTAATTATAGATAGTTGAGCCAGAAAAGGCCCAAATTTCCCAGAAATATTTTGGTCCTAAATTTTACCAATAAATAGAGG